>JAVMKO010000006.1:85325318-86613232 GCA_032164245.1 Sternotherus odoratus | reverse complement strand
AGTATTAATTCCTGAGGAAGAGTTGCTTTCTGGGAACTGGGCATTAGTGTTTGGGCTGAGATTTCTGAAAGAAGAGATAACCTGGATGCTGTCTGTGCCCACTTCTGTTCAAACACTAGTGTAGATGAACAAGTTACATTGACTCCACATCACTGATTTATCCTCCCCTCGGAAGCCAACCTGTTTTGGTTTCCCTGAGATGTGTTACTGCTAGCGAGAGGGATAAGAATATTATTCATTCCTTTGAGGCGCTTTTCTAAAGAGGCATCTGCATTTATATGCCTCTGTTTTGGGTACCAGATTACAGAGCCACTGAGCACCAGACATTTTTCTTTGTCATTATTTCTATTGCTGTTGTGTTGAGGGCCCCATTTTACAAGATACAAAAAATAACACAGTAACTCTCTCATGGGCTCCAAAAGCTTGCACATAATATTCAATAGATTAATAAATAGGCAAATAGGGTTTGGTGGATAGGATAAGGATAATACAGATTGGGATGACGACATAAATTAATACTCAGAGGTGTCCGCCAGCCCAGTCAAAGTTCCTATTTGCTTTAATTACTGTTGCAAGTGATGAACACGTCTGAATATTAGTGTCCGAAGTTGAGGACCCAAAATAAAGGCCATTTTTTAAAATCTGATCCTTAGTATATGTTTTACAATAATATGCAAATCATTGGCTACCAAGCAGAGTCACGGCCATTTTTAAGTGCAGTACACCTTCTCTTATTGCTCATTATAAAGCAGTGACATGTAGAAAATATACTGTGTGTCATAAGTATAAAGTAGCTTAGAATTACTGTTTTACCTGTAAAGGGTTAAACTGAAAGTATCCTAAAAGGGAATAACAAACCAGAGATGCTAATCAACCTCGGAGACAAAAGAGAGTTTTTAGTTTTGGTTTTAGCTCTCTCTCTCTCACTGTTTGCCTGGCTATGGGATGAACCACACCTATTTCTCTACTCTACCTATCTATGATCTTCTAACAGGTCAAGTTCAGTAGTAAGTGAATTGTATGCTTGAACTGTATCATTTAATAATTGATACATGGTGTTCTTATACTGTTAAGCTTTAGCAGAGGGAAAAATTCCTAGTGGGGGGGTCAATAATACTGTGTGATGCAAGGGATTTTTATTTTCTATTAATTTCTGCACAAGGAATTTATGCTTCTTTTTTTCTTTAATTAAAATCTTCTTTTAAGACTCTGGCTGTTTGTTTCCATTGGATAGATCCTGGTTTGGATTGGGCACGGCTCACAGAAATTGAGGGTTTTGGTCTTTGTTTCTCAAGTCTCTCCCAGGTAAAGGGAGGAGATTTGACGGGTATTTAAAGAGGGGGTTCCAATTTACCCTAACCCATGATTTTGAGGGCTTAAATTGGTGGCGGCAGCGATTCCAAGCCCAGACATAGGAGACGTTTGTGTTCTGGGGAAAAGTTTTAACCTAAGCTGGTAAAATAAGCTTGGGGGGTTATTTCTTTTTTCATGCAGTTCCCCACATCTTTACCCTAGAGTTCAGAGTGGGGAGGCAATCCTTAACACTGTGTGAAGAAGAAAACATATTGTAGAGAATACTGCACTGGCAGGTGAATTTGTTTAATGACCAAATCAATCTTTTCCATTTCTAGTTTTAAGATCCCAAGTCTCTAAAAGATTAAGGAACAATGTGTCCCCCATAAGCATCCTTTACTCCGTTACAAGGCAATAGAACACACAGTTCCTACTGCAAAAGAAGGACACAGAACAGATGACAGAAGGTGACAGCTGCAGGTAAAACATGAACAACTGGCTCACAACAGGCAGGTCCAGTGCGTGACTATCTTCCTGGTCTTCCCCAGAGGTCATGCAGAATCAATGGATAGGAACAATTGCAGATGATGGGTACTAGAAAAGCTTCAAGGTCGCTTCTTAATAGTGCTTGAGAAGTTTGAAAGCCCTGGGTCCAATCAATGTCTATAATAAGGAAAGACGCCACCAGTCAGCTTTTAGGCATAAGCTATAGAAATGGCCCCCAGAACTAAAGAAGTCCTGTGAAGCACTCTCATTAGTGTTTGCAGTTTCCATGTGAGGAAATAAACTATGTCTCGAACCTTAACTCCACTGAACAAATGTATGGGAAGGTCCAGCCACAGGATAATGATCTCATCATCAATAGTAGTAGCCATCTCACCTGGGAATCTTCTTTTTATTGCTGGATTTATTTAATCCATGCTGGCAGTCTGTGTGTCTTTGTCCCACCTGGGTCACATGGAGATCTAGGCGTCTGCTACTGCCACTAAACCAAGTGACCAAGCGTGGTCCTTCAGCTTAGACAGTAGGCACTCATGCTTCAGAGGTCCAGATTTGATCCATGCAGCCAATCCAGGCAGAGGCATTGCATAGTCTGAGCTTCTTTTTATCTGAATCCATCTCATGAGACAGAAGATGCATAACACACATACTATTCTGCCCTCACTTACATAGGGTATGTCTTCACTACAGGACTAGGTCGATTTCCCTTAATTCGATTTTCTAAATTCGATTTTAGAAAATCGAATCATAGTTACAACGTTGTTGAGCAGCATTGAGGGCACAATAGCGCCATCTACTGAACACAAGCTGTTAACATCTGTTTGTTCCCTTCATTGGCTTTAAAGGATAAAGGGTAAAAGAGTGTCCAGATCTTCTATTTGAATAAGATTTTGCATATAAGAAGCTTGTGAAGCAAGTAGGCTTCCCCCTCCAGACAACATCCAAGCCCACTCCAAAAGGCCAGGGTACAGAAAGCTTCCACATGTAAACAAGAGATTTGCCTGAACAAATGGAGCTACATTTGGAATCATCAGCCGAGAAGGCCTATGGTGGGAAGATTCTCCAGGCCATGGTTGCTCATAGTACTAAAAATAGTAAAATCGCACTAATTTGTCCTTCATGCATCTGCCCACCCCATCACTCATGCCCACAAGATGACTGCCTCTCCAGACATCTCAGCCAAGATATAACATCGGAGGACACACTGCATTTAGAAGCAGATCTCTAATGTAGTAACATATGTTACTAAGACTTCGTGACTTATATGAAACAAGCTGTTTTCTAGCACACTAGCAAGAATAATAAATGGCAAAAACGAAACTGTCTTGTCAATCAAAGAAACAAAACACCACAGCGTGAGGCTTTACCTTGCCTTTTTTCACTGTTTGCTCACACAGAACTAGATTGTAACGTTATGATCTGTCTTAAGAAGCTGCTCCACCTCAGGAGCAGGCCAAGGAATGAACTGTGACTAAAGGAGGCACTGTTCCTCTCCTGCTCTCCTTTGATGTGGGGAGAGAGTAAGTTACTTCACATCTTCTTGTCGAGCAGCTTACTTCCACGTACGTGCCTAGCTGATAAGTAGGGAGTGGAGCCAGGACTCATGTCCTTCTCTGCCTCCCACCCACCCACTTGCTCACAGGTGAGACCACTGGAGAGCAGCCCCTGGTCTCCATCAGTACAGCGTATGTCGTCACTACCCACTGGATCGGTAGGTAGCAATCGATCTTCTGGCAATCGATTTATCACGTCTCATTAAGAGGCAATAAATCGATAGCCAACAGCACCCCTGTCGACTCCAGAACTCCAGCTCCTCGAGAGGCACAATCTGGAGTCGACGGGCTGGGGGGGGGGGGGGAGGCGCCACCGACCGCCGCTGCCATGAGGACGGCAGGTAAGTCGGCCAAAGATACGCCGACTTCAACTACGTTATTCACGTAGTCTGTGGCATAGCAATCACTGTTGTTTAAGGATGTTGGGTGTAGGTTCAGAGACCAAAGGCCAGCGTCATTTCGGAAGACTGGGCTCCAGACTGCAGGGTGGTGCAGGCTTCAGTCAGCATCAATTGCTGTTGTGTTTGTTATGTAATATTTAACTAAAAACACTATCACAGTTAAACACGAGCTCCCTGTGGTTTAAGAAGAACAATTCAGGGTAGCAGTGCTCTCCCCTTCCTCCTTACGTACCTGTGCGGAAGCCTGGGACAATCTAACTCTTAGTCACTAATTTCCCAGGAACTGGTGGGGCTGAGTGAGATGCTACTGTGCTGGCTGCGGTGCTGTGTCTTGTTTGGCTCCCTACGTCGCTAGCTCCTTCCCTGGAGTGGGGGGAAGAAGTGAAGGCTGAAAAGAGCATTAACCCAGCTAGTTTACTTCATTTCCTCAGAGTTGTCCTGTTCTAACACTTTGCTAGGAAATAGTTCAAACAAAACTGCAGGGTTCAGCATTAGTTGGAGCCATTACGTTGATAGTTTGTCATATTGTTAATATAATTGGCATTTGTACAGTTTTAGAAGAACCCGTTTGGGGCTGAATTGCATAAAGGTGGCTCTGATCGAGGCCTATCTCCTAGTAAGAGTTTCAACCCCCTCTGGATCGCCAATAAGGCAGACAGCAGGGCACTCGTGACCAGAGAATTTTTAGGAAAATAAATTGAGAGGCAGGACAAATGTTGCTTCTTTTATCAGATTGCCATTATAATAGTGACATACATGTTATGGGCCAGATTAATCCCTGGTGCAACGCCATCATCATCATTAATATTTTGTTTGTATTATTGTAGCACCTAGGGAATGCTACATATACAAATGCTGGGTCAAGGTGCTACATTGTAGCATCTAGGAAATGTAGCCTCCTAGGTGCTACAGTCAATGATAAGGAATCTGTACAAACATAGAACAAAAAGGTGGTCCGCACTCCAAAAAGGTTAACGTCACTCCTAAGAATAACTTCACATACATGTGTGCATACACATACGTGATTTCACATGCACAACCACCACTTCACGCACATTCCCCAGCCGTGAATTTGGCCTTAAAATGTTAATACCTATAGACAAGGTTGAAATACCTATAGAAAAGGTTGAGTCAAATTCCTCTCCGCTATAATCTGTGGTGTACTCTGTGGGGGCGTTTGACCCATTAATGTGAAGTAATTGTTTTGGTGTGGATGATATTTTATGGCTGAATAATAAAGACATACAATTAGGGTTCAATGAATAATAATTAAAAATAAATAAATAAATAAAAACTAAATGGACCAGTCCAAGACATCTCTTTTAAATAGTAATAGTGCCCTCTAGTGTTTTTTCTGAAAACAGCAATTCCTTATACTATTATCAATGAGTGACATACCGGTAGAATTTATGAGGTAACAAAGTCCTGTGGCACCTTAAAGACTAACTATAAAGTTTTGAAGCATGAATTTCGTGGGCTAATACCCACTTCGTCGGATGCAATAGAATTTATGCTCATTTTACAGCATACAGCACCAGAATAGACCTCGGAGAAGCCTAAATCTTTTAACAGCACAGCCCTGAAGCCGGAATAAACATCTAATCTGTGTTTACAGTCCCTAGAATTGGCTCAGTTCCTTCTTCCAACGTGAGTATGACGTAAAAGTAAAAATATGATAATTCAATAATATAGTATTTGTACTACTACAGTGCCTACATGACCCAACAAGGATTGGGCCCCATTGTGCTAGGTAATATAAATTGACATAGAAAGAGAGAGTCCTTGCTCTGCAGAATTTATAGTCTAATTAGTCAAGAGAGAGAGAAGGGATGGGGAAAAGGCAGTAGTTTTTTGGTCTATTTTACAGATATAGAACTGACGCCCAGAGTAGGGTAACTAGATGTCCTGATTTTTTTAGGCACAGTCACGATTTTTGGGTCTTTTTCTTATATAGGCTCATGTTATCCCCAACCCCTGTCCCAATTTTTAATACTTGCTACCTGGTTACCCTAGCCCAGAGAGATTAAGTGATTTACACATGGTCATATAGGGAAATCTTTGGCAGAGCTGGGACCTGTACCCAGATCTCTTGGGTCCCAGTTTAGTGCCTCATTTCTCCAGGACTAAACATATTATGCGAAATGCTCTCCAAGAGTGAAATGCCTTCCCTAAACAGGTGAAAATCTGTGTTCTACACTATCAGAAACATATAACACTTCCACACAGCTGCTGGTATTGTTCTTTATTATTTTATGTTTATTGCAATGGCACCTAGAGGCACCAACCAGGTTCAGGGCCCCATTGTGTTAGATGCTGTACAGACACAAGCACACAGTCTCCACCCCCAATGAATACATCTCTCAGGCACTGGCTCACAGACTGTTATGTGAACCCCCCAAAACCAAAACAACATCACCAATAACAAAATCCAAACACTCTCCATCCACACACACACAGAGACACAACCATCAAAGAAAGGCACAGACATGCCAGCCAATCACTCTGACCAGGAAAAGTGACAATTAAAAAAAAAATCCCACAACTGCACAAAGGGGCAGAATTTGTCACACAGTGATGTGCAGTTATTCAGACCTGTAATCCCACTCTCTTCAGGTAGGACCACTCAGCTGAGTAAATGTGCCCCACGGTGAAGAAGGGGTTCGCAATCTGGCCAAACTATTTATGTCCTGAATAGCATCTCATTAGCAGAATAATTTGTCACTCAGTACCCTAATCCCACCCACTAATAAATAATAATTTTAAAAAACCAACATGTTATAGAAGTCACACGTGCCAGTCTAACACAGAAGGCCGACTGCACCCACTTTTCTGCTACAGACAACAACCACAAGGCAACACCTGACAGCGCCATGATTGCATGTCAGTAAAATCAGTTTGGCCCTAGGGTTTATTTGTCCCAATCCACTAACAAAATCAACAGTTGTGCTGCAGTCAACAAAGTTCTGTCAGTAGAATCCTTTTAGCTAATTATTAAGAAAATAAACAAAATGATAAAAAAGAAAGGAATGTTGTATTACAAAAATCTACGTTTGTGGGTGTTGTGGTAAGTGATATGTCGCTTATTAGAGATGGCCGCCCATAAACCTTCAGTGTGTCTGCTTAACTCTGACACCCGTGTCTTTAGGAAAGGTCATTCCTACCTTGTGACAGTACTTCTTATATCACGCTGCTCACTGGTGTGCTCAACATATAATAGAGCACGTATCATATACCACACATGTGGAGGCCATCTCTCTGTGACACATTGCTAAAAGTTGTAGTGACTTGCGAAACCTTGGATTACAGTTGCTGTGCATGTTTGACCTGCAGGCTTGCCCAGGACGCCATCTCCCCAAGGACTATAGCTCATGTCCCACATCCCTCAGCATCTTCCTGCACATGCCCCTTTCTCTTTATAAATCAACCAGCCCGAGACACGTAGAATGTTCCCCCTTCACAATTTACACACTAATAAAATAATACTAAATATGTTTTCTTGCTCTTTGTCTACTTAGATATAAAGAAAAACTTCAGAATAGTGCCTAGGTCTTCATATGTAGTTTCTATTGTACCTAGCACAAGAGGAATCTGATCCCGATTGTGGCCCTTGAACACTACTCTAGTACAATAATGATGATACACTTTCAACCACCTCGCTATTTTTTGATCAAGAAAAAGAGAGAGAAAGACACAGTGTATTTGGGGAAACAAATGCAGTTTACATTTTCTCCTGCAGATGCTGCTCTTGGACAGTGGTTATCATCAGTCACAAAAAATATTTCAAGGTCAGTTGAAATGGTCAGGGCTGATATCAATAACTTCATGTTCTAAGTCTTAGGTCAGTGTGCTAAACAACGGCATCTGTTCCTTTGGCGTGGGAGGGAGAAGGTGAAGGATTTTATTGATGTTGATTTTATAACTAAAAGGCTGATTACTAAAATAAGGCTTATACCAAGGATACAAAATTACAATAGGGGAAATCCTGACTCTTCTGGCAGCAGAGGAATTTTTACATTTCATTTCAGGAGGGGCAGGATTTCTCCCAGTATCTGAAAGCCAGACCAGTGTTTGAGAATTTGAAGCCCCATTTAACACTGTGTACTAGTCTCACCACTCTGGTGACACTGTGCAGGCCGAGTGTACCAGTGATTCTGGCTCTGAGCTTTTGAGAAAAGATCTAGTCTATTTACAAACCAGCTGGCTGACTTCTTTGGTACATTTTTGCTATTAATCTTGTAGTGCCTTAATTCATGTCTAGCATTTGGTAGCCTGCTATTGATACATTTCAGCAACACTGGTATAATTTGTTGAGGCATACCTAAAAGCTTATGCTGAAATAAACTAGTTAGTCTCTAAGGTGCTACAAGTATTCCTCGCTTTCTTCTCTAAAATAACTCAGTGGTTTGGGCTGCTAACATGGCAATACAGAAAATTACAGCATTAGTGACCTTTTGTAAAAATGTGAGCTACATCCTATACTAATTCTGTTACCAGGAGAGCTCTGAGTGATAGAGTGGTTGTTGAGGTAAATTAATCTCTACTATTAAGTCTTAAACATATAAGTCATTATTCAGAAATAATATACAGTGGGCCAGAGCCAAGCTCCCAGCGCCATCCCCTTTGTAGCACACATGAATTGCCCTAATAAGTAAATCTTCACACATGTGTAGCACACATGAACTGCCCTAATAAGTAAAACTGGCACAGAGGGGTCTACACCACTGACTCAGCATAGGAGGCATTGTTGGGTAGACTGGGGGTGGGTGGGAAGGGACTGCCTTAGGTGGCGTAATGTAGAGTTGCTTTGTTACACTGGAGTCCCATTCACTCTCTGGTTAGCCCTAATATCAGGGGAGGTGAAAGGTTGCTTAGACACACACTCCTCTCCCCTTCCACCCCAATGCCAGGTCCTGCACCAAATATATTGAGGTGGGAACACACTTCTCATTTATTCTGCAGATAGCACATATGTTTCAGAAAAAGTAGTTCAGAAACATTTTAGAGCATGATAAACTTTTTGATTGGTGCTATTTCTGTTTCCAGCAAGGACATTTTTTCAGGCAGGTTGATCTTTAAAAACAGCAGCCTTGTTTGAAGTTGCAGAGGGATTTGGATTAGAAGCCGTCATGGTAAAGATGGATTAGTGAAGAGCACACAGGGGAAAGGGGCATGATAAAGGCCATTTATTACATGTCTCTGCAATTTATCATATGGACATCAGAACCACAAATGTGATATATAGGAAAATATTGATTGTGCTTCCACTAAAGTTGAGAGGTTTGTCATTGCTGTCCAAGTGATCAGGATCACGTTAATAATAATGTATAGAGAAAAGCAGACACACATTATATTATTTCTCCTATTATTAATGTCCAAATTGTACCCAGTAACAAATATTTAATTAGTTTACAATTGAATATTTCTCCCTGTACTCATATTAACGACTGTAGTACAACTTCAGTGAGTAAAGTCAGCAGTATTTGACCCTTAGTTTTCTCTGCAAAATGTTCAGAGCTTTACATATCTCCCCAGAAGCAAGATATATTATTTCCAAAGGTGTCATTTAAAACTAAAATGCTCTACAAATTCTAATAGCCAGGGTCCAACTTAATACACTTTTTATTTTAGGAGTAATCACACACTGTTCATGTATTTTTATATCGCTAGTGGTTTAATCATTTATTTCAAGTGACAAGCCATTTTCCAAAATGTGCATCTGTTATAAAACAGATCGAAGTTGATAGTTTTGTAATGTTTCTGATTAGAGCTGATTGAAAATTTTCAAAAAAAAAAAAATCCATACAAACTTTGGACATTAACATTTCACAGTATGAAATCAAACCTTTTTTTTATTTTTGCATTTTGATATTTTAATGTAAATGGTTATTTACAGTTTTTACCTAAAATAATATTTTTAGTAAGTGAACATTTTCTGTAACTGTTTTGATTAAAAAAAAAAAAGTCATGACCGTCTGTGTATGAAATCAAAAAGTTTGAAAAAAATCAACAAGTTTTTGTGATATGGTTTCATTTTCTAAACTGAATGGAAAAAAATTCAACCAATTCTATTTCTGGTATTTGTTTACATCATAAATATCACATCATACACACCTCAATGTCCAAAGCACTGGGTGGGATCTTAATAAATATAAATTTGTTGTATTGTACTTTACCCATAATAAAAATCTGAATAAAATAAACTGTCATATCACATTTGGCTTCAATATACCACACATAGGATATGCTGTCAACCCTGATTCAAGAACATAAAATGTTCATGGTTCACATATTTATCTTAACATTTCCTTAGACCACAGAACAGCCAAAGACCACAGCCTTTCTTTATTTTTTCATACATATATTAGTTTCCTTAGAGGAGTAACATTCCATGAGGAATGTAGCCTCTGAAATCTATATGCAGGCATTTCAGATAAAAGGTTGGTCTGCTTCCCACAAATCCCATGGAAGTCTATGGGAGCTACACGTGTTCAACACCTTTGAAAATCGGGTCATTTTCACGCTAACCTGATTCAGTGAAACAGTTGAGTTCATTTTTAATTTTAAACACGTGAATAATCCCATTGATTTAGGTGGAACTAATCATGTGTTTAACTTTAAGCATGTGCGTAAGTGTTTCACTGGTTCAAATGCTCTGTACCTTTCAAGATGCAGCTCTGAGGTGTAGATTTAGGAGTCTAAACTTAGGCACTCACGTTTGAAAATGTTGGCCCACATGTTTATCTGCTTTTCACTTTTGCTTATGTCCCCTCTCTCATGGGCTAGACTAAATCCTGAGCCGTAAACATCCATAAACATAAGGTGCTTGAAATCCAGGTCTGATAAAATCTATGTCACCACATTTCTCTCAATTACACTGGTGCCCCGATGTAACACGGAGCAATATCTGACGCATGGGCCTTTCATTTATGTGTATTACTGTTCAAAATGGAGAGGGAGAAATTACACTGTCTTCAGTAGTCCTCGTTTAAATTAAAAGCTGAACATAAAATTAACCTTAAAATGTATATTTACATGAGTTATTGACCTCGTCCCAGCTCCCATTAAGTCAACTGGCCTTTCCCTATTGACGTCAGTGGAGAAAAAGATGGGGCCTTGCATAGTAAAGGTGTGAATAATTTTTCTTTTTTAGCTGTCTGTCTATTTTGGGATGTGTTAAGTGCTTGCTCTCTGTTGTAACATTAACGTCAGTATGTGGAAACTTGGGTTACATTTCACTTATTTATTTTAGTAATATACAAGACTAACCACGGATCTGTGCACACACTGTCCAACACAAATGGCCTGATTCACCACTGTGCTGCTCCAGCGTTATATCAGGGTAACTCTGTTGTGTTGAATGGACCCTGGTGTAAAGCTGGACTAACACTGTGGTGAATCAGGCCCAAACATTATAACACCAATTTATGCCATCTTGTATTTCCTGAGCAGGCAAAACTTCCACTGGCTTCAATGTACATGAGCATAAAATTACATCCAGGATACTTTTACCAGCCTGGGAATGTGGGAAGAGAAGAGACTATAATATCATGCAAGGCATCTTTTTCACTATGGGCCTCATCCATTGTTTAGTGAAGGCAATGTCTAATCATGGACTTCAGCGGGTATTGGATCAGTCCTTAAATCAATGTATTTGCTCTTTATAAATTAGGGCTTGATTCTGATCAAACTTACACTGGTGCCCTTCTGCTGCTTAAATGGCTTACATCAGTGTAAACGAGAGCAGTCTGAAGTCCATTTATTTTTAATTTTTCAAGGGAGAACTTATTAGATAGAGGGGCAGTATTAACTTCTGCCGGCTGGATCTCCCCTTCCCACGGTAAAGGCAATGGGAGGCAGCATGTGGAGGAAAACTTACTGAGGATCCTCTCCCAAAGTTGCTCTTTGATCGTTGGATTATGGAACCAGCCCACAAGGTCTGAGAATCACCTAAGATCAGTGGGAGGCGAGGGCAATCCATGCAGAGGCTGTTTACCTCCACCCTGGTTAAATGATCTGAGCCACGCTTCCAGGAATTTCCCCTGGCTGCGGCTGTCCCCAGGAGTCCTTAAAGAGGGATCCCCACTTTAGTTGGGAGGGGGTTCCAAACACACCTCTTCTGGGTAAGCTCCATAGGGCTGGAGCGACGGGGTCGCTCCATCCAACATGGGGCTACCCACTCCCCAACGTGAGATGCGATCCCCACAGGCAGCCTCTCAGCTACACCATTACTGAATTATTTGGAACATACCGTCATTTCCTTAAGAAAGAAATAACCTCAGTAGGCTACCACCAAAATGGACCCCACCTCAGCAAAGCACTTGAGCGCGATAACTGGACTCCGTGGGACGCGGCTGGATGGCTTTGCTGAATCAGAGCCTGAATCTTCCTCCTGCCAAGGCAGCGCTTGGAGCACCACTGCTAAATGTGATAGTAATTCTAGAAGCCCTAAGGAAAGTCAGGATAACGCCACCGATTTTATAAATAAGGATCTTTATTTAGAATATTATTGAAAACATTCTTGGCAACCACATTGTATAAATATATAAAGTTAAAGTTTGGCACGACAAACCAAGCAACATTAAATATATTTTTTTTTTGGTTTGGGTTTTTGTGTGTGTATTTTTTTTTGGCAAAGCAACTCTTATTTACAATTATACAAAAAAGTATTATAAAAAATGGTCCACAACCTTATTTTGGGCAGGATTGGGGATAACCGTAGGGAAGTCTCATGTCATTACTCCTGAGATTCATCTAGTTTTCTTCTTTTCAAAAGTGTTACCAGAACTCAAGAGCCAGGTTCCCATTCCCCAAAGCACAGACTATAAACATTGGCCATCTTGTGCTATGCAATTTTACCTCTAGGCATATTAAATAGCTTTAGTTCAACAACCAATAAATAATTACGTGTATTTTGAAGTAATATAGACTTGAAAAAATTATATATTTGAAGGAATTTTCAGAGATATTTTAGAACTGGAAAAAGAAATACTTAGTCTTCTCAAGGCAGGTCTTTGATCTTGCAGCATATAGCAGTTTGTGTTTGCACAACAGTGCAGCTGGACCTGGCTTTATAACACTTGGTAGATGGGATTGCTGCTGGTGGTGTCCTGGGAAATCTGGGTGCAGTTGGTAGGTGAGGGAATTTGGGCTCCACTCTCACTCAGGGTAGCTCCTTCTTGGGGCGAGCAGGGGTTGCCCTCAGCTCCACCTTCCACTGTGGGCAGCACTGGGCAGGTGGAGTTATCTGTGGAAATCCTCTCCACAATGCTTGATAGACAGTCCAGGCTGGAGACAACTGAACTCTTCCCATGTTTTGGATCTAAGGATAGAGGGGAAAGGAGATCAATAAACCCAATGAGTAATTAATGCTAAGGGGAAGTAGTTCTTCCAGAGGACCCAAAAAACAAACCAGCCTTGCATGGCTCTGAGCACATAAAGATTCACCGGAAATGTATACCAAATAAATATTATTGAAAGATGCCAATCACTAAAAATCAGAGACAATATTAGAACTTGCAACGTAGTGAAGGGCCCAAGCCTCAAAGTTTGAATGTGAACTACCACCAGTCTGAGGGAATTTGGAGTCAGGGTTTTGGTTCGATACAGAAAGGGGGTTATTGCTCTGGATTCAGCTGAGAACTTCTCCAAAGTTTGGATCCAAGATTTTGGGTGGGTCTGTCTCTGTTGCAAAGCAGTTTAAAATCTGAAGCCTGTTTTCAGAGACGAATACACCTGCCAAAGCACAGGGTAAGGAATATAACTGTTCCATGAAATGCCCGTACAAGATGTCCCCACATTTGCGAAGAGAATCATGGAAACAATGAGGGGGAGGGAGAGCTGTCTCGTATCAGTGCCCAGTTTGCTGACTGAGCACAATGGTGACAGAAGGGGCAAGGAAGTTTGCTCTGCTGACAGTCTCCACTTCCGCACACACTTGTCTTTGGCATTATGGCAAATACTCACCATTTGGTGATTCTGTGTAGTAGTTGCTGTCATAGCTATTCCTCCTGCGAGAGCTGCAAGAAGGCCCACTGTACTCCATCTGGAAACCAAAAGAACGGATGCATGTCACCAGCTCAGAAGCAGAATTTTCACAAAGTCTCCAATAACCATTCAATTGCATATTTCAATCTCTGGTCTGCACCATAGCCCCAGTCCTTGCTGAAATACAGTACATTTTTAGCTTCCCCAAACGTGGGGGAGAGGAAACGTTCTGGGAAGATATTAAATCCAGAACATTTTATATTACTGAATTATTCCAAGGATTTTTTTTGCTACACACTAAGAAAAATTTCTTTGTACACACAAAGAAAAATTCATAACATTTAATCAGTGATTATTCTGACCCCTTGAATTACAGTACAGAACATCTGGTCTTGATGTGTTAAGGGAGATGGTGGGGAAAGCACTTAATTGTCATAATATTTTAAAAGTGTTTCCCACACCACTAGTCCTTCTTCACGCTCTTTCCATTATCGTTTCATACAGAAAAACAGTCTGCCTTGTATGGTTTATATTTTGACACTTTCACACACAATGACAGGGATCCTACCACTAAAAGAAAAGAGAATGCTGTATTTTGAGGAGGGGATAGTTACATAAATCTTCCCTCAGTCTGCTAACTCTATTATCCTCCCAAACATTCAGCTCCAGGAATGACCATCCCCTTCAGGGAATAGCTCTCTGTCCCAGTGGGTCTTAAAGCTTTCTTGTGATTCCCCTCTCACAGGTATTCTGTGTTTGAGTGGGGGGCAGGGTCAGCTAGGCAAACAGATTCCCCTTGCTTCCCTACTCCAGGATCAGGAGCTACCCCTCACAGTCCCCTTATGAGGACCAGAGAATGTGGAACCCAAGCAAGACTTCTCCAGAGCGGCACTCCGAGGTGATGAGGATCCTGGGTTCCCCACCTATAGCTGCACTATGGGCTCTCCTCATTGAAATCGAAGTGCGATAGCACCCACAGTGACGGAGGCCAGAAAACGAAGTCGTATCTCTCCCCCAGCGCTCCTGTGACTCCCACGGTATAGGTATGACAGAGGGGATCCTAGCTACTCTGCCCCAGGTCTGGCCTTGCAGGGTTCAGGGATAAAACCAGCAGGCACATCGGAATGGGGGTCCCAGGGATCAGCCACTCCCCTCCCTACACTCACGGGGGTTTCGGGAGAAGGGCTCCCCGATCAGGGCTGTAAGGGACCCGTATCTCCTTTCACAGGGAGGGGTCAGGATACATAGGAGCTCTCTCCCCTCCCAGGGACCAGGGCAGACGCGGGGACCACCTCTCCCGTCCCGGGGACCAGGGCGGACGCGGGGACCTCCTCTCCCGTCCCGGGGATCAGGGCGGACGTGGGGACCACCTCTCCCGTCCCGGGGACCAGGGCGGACGCGGGGACCTCCTCTCCCGTCCCGGGGACCAGGGCGGACGCGGGGACCTCCTCTCCCGTCCCGGGGATCAGGGCGGACGCGGGGACCACCTCTCCCGTCCCGGGGATCAGGGCGGACGCGGGGACCTCCTCTCCCGTCCCGGGGATCAGGGCGGACGCGGGGACCTCCTCTCCCGTCCCGGGGATCAGGGCGGACGCGGGGACCTCCTCTCCCGTCCCGGGGATCAGGGCGGACGCGGGGACCTCCTCTCCCGTCCCGGGGATCAGGGCGGACGTGGGGACTCCCTGCTCTTTTCCCGGGGATCACGGCGGGGAGGCAGCGGGGCTCGTCTCCTTCCTCCCGCGGATCCGGGGGGCGGCTCATTTCCCATCTCAGGGCCCGGAGGCCGCGGAAGCCCCCCCGCACTCACCATGCCGTCGGAGCAGTTGGAGCGGGGGCTGGAGGCGTCCGACTCGCCGCTGTAGTGCTCCAGCCCCGGGTAGTAGCTGTCCTCCTGCTCCCGCAGCAGCGCCTGCAGGCTCTCGATGTAGCGGATGGCGTTGCGCAGGATCTCCACCTTGGGCAGGCGCTGGTTGGGGTTGGTGGAGGTGCAGCGCTTGAGCGTCTCGAAGGCCTCGTTCACCTTGCTGAGCCGCCGCCGCTCCCGCATGGTGGCCGCCTTCCGCCGGTCGGCGTTGGTGGTCTTCCGCTTGCAGGCTTTGCACGCCCACAGCAGGCAGCGGCCGGCCTGGTGGTGGCCGCTGGGCGCGCGGATGTGCTCGTCCGCGTGGGGGTGGGGGTGGGGGTGCTCGTCCGGCTTCAGCAGGCCGCCCACGTGCACCAGCCGCGGGTCCAGGTCCTCGAAGAAGCGCATGTCCGAGGTGTTGAAGCAGGGGTCGTCGTAAAAGTCATCGGCCGCCGAGAAGGAGCAGAGGGAGGCCTCCGTGATCTCCATGGGGCCTAGCAAGTCCATGGGGGCAGCGCAGGGTGGGTTGGGCAGGAGCCACGCGAACCCCGCCGATCGGTGCCAAGCCAACGGCTTTAATCGGGGAGTTTATTTCCCGGAGTAATCTAGTTTAACTCCCCCCCCTCCCCTGATTTCGGCTGGAGTCGCTCTCACCCCCCTGGGACACAGACACTCTCCTAGGCTTGGGCAAAGTCCTTCTTTAGCTGTGGCTGGCGAGTGTCTCCCTGCCCCGGCTCAGCTCTTCCCTGGCACGGCAGTGAAATACCCTGATGCCCATCCAGATAGCCCAATTTGTGACTCTATTTATCCCAAAGCCTTGCTTGAGGGCGGGTGGGGATTCCTGCAGGACGAGCTCCCTTCCACCTGCCGGCCAATCCCTTAGCCCCAAGGAGGCAGCGGCTGGGGTCTTGGAGGGGGTGGGCTGGGAAGGGGTCGCGTCTGATTGGAGGGCAGCTGGAGCCCTTGTCAGGCAAAAGTCGTAGGAAACTTTTTGCAAATGTCAAACTGGAGCCAGAAAATACAGCGTCACAGTGGGATCATCTTTATTTTAACTCTTTTCCGCTTGAGCGCTCCCGTTCTCACCCGTGTTCAAATGGTATTTTAGGCTTTTGTATTTATGTAAATGTTTTGGGCGATTAATTGTATGTAAAGGCTTCCTGATTAATAACATTGCAAAGGAAATAAAAACAATTATCTTCAGGCTGTGATCTGTGCTACTCCTACTGAGTCTTTTGCTGTTAAACTGAACTATTGGCTATTGCAAATGAGATTAAGCTAGCTAGCTAAAATAGATATTTCTCTTTTCTTTTATTGCACTTTGTAAAAGTTCTCTTCTGTTCAGCGATTAAGAAACAATACAATAAAACGAGAGAACGAAATGATTGACAAAGAAATGAATATACAAAATGTATCTTCACTGTGGTTGATATATTGAGTGGTATCGCTTGTAAGGGTACATTGGCCCTCTTGTAAATATATGAATGGCAACTTTTCGTTCAGACGGAAATATAGCTTCCCATTGCAGGTTGATTTTTCCCCTTCCTATTCTAATTTGTCTTCAGGAAATGCGAGTGAGCTGGGTCCTGTTTTTAGGATCACACAGATCAACTTTATTTGTTTCTCCCTCCCTCTCCAGCCTTTAGTTGCTCTCCTAGAAACCTAATCTTTTCTCATCCGATGATTTGAAAAAGGGGGAAAAATAATGCGGGGTGTAACTTTTATACCTAGGAATAGGGTTCAGTGGATTTTCAAGGAGTCCGGGAAGCAGTCTGAAGGCGATAAAGGCTACTGTATTTTCGGTGTTTTCCCCTCTAAAGTATTGTCTTTGATTGACTACATAATTTTCTTCGATCGACTAAATCACTTTGTGGTCTGATGGGAGAAAACACGCGAATGGTTCGAAATTTTTCCACGTAGACTTCCCATCACTCTGAATAGACGTGACTCCGTTGTAATAGTAATGCCGGGTCTCTGGCCAGATAAGAGGACTTGGGAGTTTGATTTGTAAAAGAACTCCCTCAAATAATTCGAAATCGAGCTTGGGGAGCGTCCCAGGCTTTTCCTGAACACCGTGCGAGCCCCCTTGCCAGCTCCCCGTTCAGAAAGGAGGGGACATTGAAATAGATCGCCGGCTTCCCGGGGAGGATACAATTCATTTGTTTGTTTGTTACTGTCTCTGGTTTGCTTTTTACTGTACGCAAAGCTGTGAGGATAGGAACCAAGAAAAACCCCGCGTTTAAGAGAAACCAGAAGAGAGGGCACCTTTAAATAAAGGAAACGAGTTTTAAAGGGGGGGGGGTGTAGGGGTTTGTGTGGGGAATATATAGAGAATGGCTCCTGAAAGGCAATCATCGCCTCCGAATCGCTAGAAATATTTCAACCCCCAAGTCACGCGTGGGCCTTTCGGGGGACAGGGCAGGGCGTTACGCGGGGTTCGTGGTAGAGCTGCAGCATGAAAGAAGCCGCTTTTAACCACTGTCGCTGCAATTCTCTGCTGGGGACTCGCTTTGTAGAAAGAGGAGGAGGCCACCCAGCCCTTTCTCCCCTTCCCGCCCTCCCAGTGGGTTTAGCCCAGCCGTTTGGGCTGTTCCCGGGACAGACAGAGCTTTTGATCAGCCTGCCCGGATTTGCGCCCCTCTCCCCCAAGTCTTTTCCAGGCTGCTCACGGGGGTGGGTGGGGAGAGGGCAGGGCGGGTGTCTGCCGAACACGACGGAGAAATCAGGTGTTACGTCTAGACGAGGGCGGCAATGGGGAGGGGAGAGGGACCTAGCGGTGTGTTCAAAGAGCATCGCGCACGGGGGAAGTTCCCGGCAGCTCCGTTGGAGCCCCGGGCCCGTGCAACCAGCCCCTCCCGCACACGCCGCCGCAGGCCCAGGGACGCCGGCTCCTGGGGATTGCGACAGGTCTGGGCAGCCGGGGACGGGGCAAGGAACGGGCCAGGCGGGGGTTGAGAAGGGGCGGGGGGGAGGAATAGCGGGGAGTCAGGCGCTAGCTAAGGTGACACGAGCACGGAGCCAGTAGGGGGCGGTAAAGTCCTGCCCGGCAGCTCCTCGCTGCTCTGTAGGTGGCTGCGCGCAGCCGTGCGAGCTTAGCCGTGCGGCGCAGAGAAGCGGGGCGTCTGTGGAGTCCCGGGGGGGGGGGGGGGGGAGGTTGCTTCTTAGACACTTACACCGAGTCCCGCCCTTCTAATGGGGGGGGGGGGGGGGTTAATCTTCTAAACGCGTAGAATTAGGAAAGATGGAGTCCCCCGCCCCATCTTGCACATCCCGGCTGTGTTGCACCGCTCACCCGCTGGGGGACGCCTCCTCACTCGCTAAAGCGGCGTATTTCCCGCAGCTGGCAGATAGCTCCACAGAACCCCCTTGGGCTCAGCCCTGCCCCCGGCTGTCTCTTTAAATGCGGCTCCTGAAACATTACTCAGGAGGTTGTTGTTATAATGGTGGCACCTGCAGAGGAAACCCTTGTGCTGCACGGAACACCTGGGTTACTTTTTCGGTGAACAAGCGTTACACCACCAGAGGAATCGAACCGGAGACTTCTGGAACTTAGTGCAGGAACCTCTACCGCATGAGCCGAAAGATAAAATCCTGTTAGTTGATGTTGTAGGGCAGACTCATTTAATCCCTCTCTTTAAGGGCTCTTGATGCCATTAGATCCACCAGGCCACCACACCCAAGAGGTGTGTGTGTGTGTTACACAAACAGCCTCACCATTACATCCTGGATAGTGCACCAGTTTAACTGGGTTGGCAATGGCAGAACTTGAGGTGCCTCTAACCCTGCTGGAGCCAGGCAGCAGGAAAAGGCCTGTGTTGAGGCTGGAAGAGGCAGGTCAAGCCCAAGCCTGGGCAGTTTGGGGCTACGTTTTAACCTTACAGAAAACAGCTCTGTGTGTGTGTGTGTGTGTGTGTGTGTGTGTGTGTGTGTGTGGTGGTGGTGGTGGGGGAGGGGGGTTACTGCTGGAACAGCTCTTGAGCCCCCCCCCCCCCCTTGGTTTAGAAGATATGACCTAACACTGGTTAATCACAGTCATGTATTTTGGGGACAGGCTGATTTTTCTAAGAAACCAATGGATTAATGCATTAGTACCGAAGCCCCTTGGGACAACTGAGTTCACAACTATTTGTGGCTATCACCTCAGTGTAGCAGAGCAATAGCGGGTCTGACGTGGCCTACTATGGTATGTTGATTTGCACTGCAAGTTACCCCTGCACATGACATAAGAGCATCTGTTTGAAAACACTGAGACACAGAATCTGACACCCGTCCTCACCCCTCCTGAATACTCTCTTGCTGTGCATGAACTCCCATACATTTCAGTGGGACAGCTTCTGGAGTAAGGGTGATGCTGAAGTGAGCAGGGGTGACAGAATTTGGCCCTTAGGAAAAAAATGTCAGCACCAAACAAATGCCGGCCCCCCTCCCTTTGCAGAGTTCACGTATAATGTTCCGAATGCTTTGCTTGTGGGTTAGATTATCATTTATTTCCAGTGTTTTAGCTGATGTTAATTCTCTTTGTTGCTGATTTAGAAGTGTTTGAACATCACCCCTGCTTCTGGTTTAAAAGGGCTGATCCTACAAAGACTTATGCATGCAATTAACTTCTCATGGATAAAATGACCCACAGGAGTGAGGGTACTTGCATGTGTGTTTACAGTTAGCATTGGTTGGCCTTTCATAACCTTTAATCCCACATCTATGATCAGTGATTAGTTGTTTTAATAAATAAAACAAAACAATAATTAAATGATAAATGGGGTTTTAAAAACTGCTTAGCAGCTTCTCATTGGAATAGTTAATGAGTATATGTGTGTGATTTCCAGCACTGTAACATTGTTCATGGCATAAAGCAATCACAAATACTTGAAATGAACACAGCCCCAGTTCAACGCAGAATTTACTTTGCCGGTTTCATAGAATGATTAGTTCTTTTCCTCATGGCTACAAGAACTGAGTAAGAAATTGTTGAGTTTATGTTTGCACTAACAAACAATGTTATGAGAGAATGTTATAGTTAATATATTTGTGTACATTTCAGAAGATTTGTAAGAATGTAAAAATTCCACAAAACTGACCATTTTTTATCTAAGTAAATTGTTAATTTAATTCATCTGGTGTAGTACTAACACCATAGTGGACCTGGTCATGCATGCTATGTACATCTGAAACTCCCATTAACTTCATTGGAGGTTGGGGGAGGGGGCAAGGTGTTCAGGATTAGACCTGCAGTGAGCACTGGAACAATAGAGTAATAAAATAAAATATATATTTTTAAAAAAAGTAATCTGGCCTACAATTACATTCCCCTCTGCGGTTATAAACATAGTGTGAAATTTTGGCTCCATTGAAGTCAAGGGCAAAGCTCCTATTGACTTCAATGGAGCCTCTATTTCATCCATAGTCCATAAAATTAAAATATTTACTGCTGTCCAATCCTGAATTCCTATTCATACAACAGTTCAATTAGATTAATTAGTGATTAATTCTTTTTAATCATGTAACTTCATTTTTCAACAGCTACCAATTTTCCATCTAAAACACCTTCTCAGATAGAGTCAAAGCTAAGCCCTATTAGTCACATTGTACCATTGCCCCCCCGAATATCAGATTTGTTTTAAACAGAAAACTGACTAGGTTTAATATCGTTCTGACTCTCTACTACCTCTTTCTTTCACTTTGTCCCCAGTGCTGAAAAGCGATATGTCCCAATGAGATCAGCTATTGACCACCCTATCACATTCATAATTATGTATCCCAGCTGTTCCTGAGAGGTAAGGTAGCAAACTTACGACTTTTCTTGTTTCAACCCTTTGCTATTCTAATAGTGATTCTTGGGCACCAAAAAAACTTTCCTTTTTCTTTGTGAAATATTTCCCTAGCAACTAAACAAAGTAAAATGTGTATTTTTAATAATATGAGATGTGTAATGAACCATATTTATTTTAAATGAGAAATTGGGTGGCATATTACAATTGTTAAGAGTGTAAAACAGGGAGATAGGGCTGCTTGGTTCTACTTCTGGCTCTGTCAAAGGCTTTCTATATGACCTTGTCAAGCCATTTAACTTTTCTGTAACTTAGTTGCCCCATTTGCAGAATGGGAATCTATATATATAAAAGTCAAATGGTGTATGCATGTGTGTATGCGTGCATGCGTGTATGTATGCTGCCTTACTCCTTCCACACCATTTGAGCTAGAGACTTGAAATTTGGTACAGTTATAGGCTTTAGGGTCCTAATCAGGGTAAGAGTCGAAAATTTTTCAAATCTCACCTCTGCCGCCCCCCAGGGGTGAAATGCTTTAAAGCCCATTCACATCAGCTGGGCAGCAGGTTAATACCTGCTGTTCTCTGTGACATAGTTATGATGTCATAATACCCCCCTCCAACGGACCCCGCACTCGCTCAGCTCTCTCCCCCATCACCCCTCCAACGGACCCGAGCAACGCTGAGACGTCTGAAGAAAATTTGTATTAATAAAAAACATGGTAGTCTTTTTACATCCCAGTTTCCAATTACAAATACCCCGAGCAACACCGGGCATTTTTGCTGGTAATTTATAAATATATATAGCATGTTATCTGGCCCTTTAAAAGAGGTTCAAAGATCAGCTCTAAACCTGTTCCTGGTTCAGCCTACAAATAAGGCATTCTGGAACTTGTGCAGCTAAACTCTTGTAGTCTAGGCAGCAGTGAGTGCCGGGAAAGGGAGTAGAGATATAAAGAGTTCCCTCTCTGCAGGAAGGCAGAAACTAGGGAGGTAGCAACTCTTTATGGGGTATCCACCTGAACAGATTTTACTCTTGGGTCTCTCCAATCAAAGGTCTTGGGAAATATTTTGGAAGAATCTTGGGAAAAAGTCTAAATGGAGTGCCAAAGGGCTGGTTAAAGTAATGAACATTTGGTAGTGTTTTGGACTATTAAGCCAGAGCCTGGAGGAAACCTGGAGAGAGCAGGAGCTACATGGTGGTTGCCACCAAAGACCTGTGGCAGAAGTCCAGTGGTAAAGGATGACATGAAAGTCCCTGCACTGTAAATATTGGATTCATTTTGCACTATTTGTTTTGTTGGACTTCCCTTTAGTCTGCGATGGGAGGAGTTTTGAGAGTTGACTAGGGGACTAAATTAGTCTTCCAAGATGAAACTAGTTTACTTAAACTAGTGTTGTCATTTTATTAACAGAAAGAACGAGTGTGTTTGTCATTTTATTAATAGAAAATGATATGCACAAATACTGTTTTGCCAAACTTTATATGAGCTCATATTGCCCATCTCTCTCCTGGACAACACAAGATGTACATTACTGGGGGAAGTCAAGAACTGGAAATTTGCTGATACTGATCTGTAGTGTAATTCAGGGGTAGCTGGCTGTAGCACTTTTGCAGTATAACTGGAAGTAATTTGAATGCTGGAAGCTTGTGTGTGAGCACACCAGGTGTGGTAACTCTCACAGCAAAACAGTGTAAAAGGCATCCCATGTTGGAGAACTGAGGGGACACAGCTGTTCATTTGTCCAGAATGTACCTTTGGTAATGTCCCAGTGCCACAGCAATTCTTAAACAATAGGCTGTCCAGCCAGTAGGAGGAATTTCTGGCACACTACTTCATTACTGATTCAGAGGGAGTTGAGCCGTCCACCAAATAGCCTGAGTGCAAGCAAAGCATATAACTAGCCCAATAGTCAGAAACAGTGAAATGCCATGTTCCTACAAATAAGCACTCATAACGGTGTACAAAACATTAATATCCTTCATCTTGGAGAAGTGCAGAACTAGAAATAACTTGGATCGAAAGTAGTTTATTCAATTACTCTATTATAATTGCTACAAAAGTTTAAAAAAACCATGGAAATCCCCCTCATTTTAAAAACAAGTCTCTTAAAAAGATCCATGTATTATTTATGAAGACAGTAAAAAAATGATTACATAGTACAATTTGTGTTGATATAATCTGGAACTAGGGGTGCTGCCGCATCCCTTGGCTTGAAGTAGTAATAACAACCCAAATACATGGTTTCCATCATCAGCACCCCCACTATAAACATAGTTCCAGCACCACTGTATAATATAGTAATTATCTTATTTCTCAATAATAAAAACAGCTATAGTTTCTCCAGCATAAAAATTACTTTGTATTAAACAGGTTCTCTCTTTAAAGCCTTATATACTTAAAAAACTGCTTTTGCACTAAATGATCCAATCAACCATTTAAGACAGGAAAGAAACCTAGAGGTCTGGTAGTTTCCAAATAAAGAAATGTTATTTATGGGTAAGAGACTGTGAAAGGTTAAATTAATGTTGACATTCTCTATATCTAGCAGCCTTAATACCTATGATACAAAGAGGCGGTATATTACAGATTCTGTACTGCACTTTGGAGGAGGCACATCCCAGGAGGATGAATGTAAAGGGGTAGGGGGGCAGAGTCATGGGGCTTTAAACCACTATACCATCTACTGGATTTTAGACTCAATTTGGAGCCAAAATATCCCCAGGGCTGAGAACTTACATCAGCCTCCCCCGTGGCTGCCTATAAGTTTCTCCATGGCCCAACTATTACTTCTCTTGCCTCTGTTTTGCCCCTGGCATATCTTTGCTCAGAGGCTGCGACGAGGAACAGCACTGGTTTGCATGCACGGGCCCTATGCTGCTTCTCTTCTGGGAGAATTCTTTTGGGGGCTGTTGCAACCCCTCTGCAGTCCCTCTACATTGCTGAAGAGGTGTACAGGAGGTGCAGTGGTGACTAGAATCTGTCTCTATGCCTGTTTTTAACTCTTCCTGTAACCGTTCCATAAGGTAATCTCCAAAGTTGCCTCTGCCATCTTGGGAACACAAAAGCCTGCGAGCATTGGTCAGGAGATCTCCCATCAACTTGATCTTCCGGATCTTGGGTTCAATAAATTGTTTCTTAATTGTGCTTGCACTATGAGGGTCTGCATTTTCAATGCTCAGGGCATAAAGCTCTTCAAAATATCCTGTCACAGTTTTCCATTGAACCAATGCTACTTCAAGGGCCTTCACCACATTGGATACATGCTCACAGTTTGGCCTCTGGAAACATAAAAAGCAAGTCAGAATTGTCAGTCATTGCTATTTCTCTGAAACGCCTGGCCTTCCAAACAAGAAATGCATTGCAGAATGATGGTAGGGTTTTGAAACAGCTCCTTCTACTTATGTGCATTTACTAAATCTTTTCTGAGTCAGTGGTCAGATTCTGCCACTTCCAGTATACTTACTAACAAAACCATGTTTCAATTCAGGCAGTAAAGATTCAGAAAACTGCAGCTATAGCTGAGGTTCATTCTCAAAAAAGAACAAAACCCCAAACAAAATATCCTTCCCCAAACGTCTCTCTCTACACTATGGAAACTGAATGTGTTAAAGTGATTTAAGGGCAACTTTTTTACTCATGGCTGCTATAAATGAATGCTGTGAAGGGCATACAGTAGTATTACACATTTAACTGTTTATAGGACACTAGTTTGAGACAGATGTCTGAGTGGTCTGATTCTCTTAGAAGTTAAGATTTTATAGACAATTTCACTGATTTCAAGTTACTCTTGATTTATATTTGTGTAGGGAGATTAAAATTTGGCTTAAAATCTCTGGCCAAATTCTATGATACCAGTGTAAAACTGAAGTAACTCAATGGAGTTGATCTGGACTTGCACCACAGAGAACAGAGGCCAGAATCTGGCCCTCAGTGTCAAAGTCAGTGGCAAAAGTTCTGCATAGTTACCTCTACCATAGCAACAAACACCATACTGACGAGGGTAGCAAAATGCTAGAGAAAAATATGAAAGAGTGCCCTCATTTAATCTTTGGCTAGAAAAATGAAAACCCCAGAGTCGGGGTTGTATGTCTATTGTCTAATAAAAAAAGTCCCCAAAGAAGAAGAGTATACGTGAATATGACTGGTAAATTAAAGGTTTTGGAAAGCTAATGGTGTATAGAAGCAAAGGTTGGGAGTGATAGATATACACAACAAAACTGAAGATGAGTTTGTTGACTACTGAAGAGCAGATTTGTCTGCTACACACCTGGATGATTCTGGTACAGTAATGGCCTCCTCTCTCTCGTAGGTATTTCAGCATGGCCTCTGCAGCTTCAGTCTCTTCTTTAGCCTGCTGCCGGAAAAACTTTGAAAAGTTTGGTAGAGCCACGTCAGACTGATCAAAAACTTCACCCTATATATTTAAACAAAAATTACTGTTACAGTAGGAAAGTAGAAACTAGAGTTGGGAGGAAAGAAGGGGAAACTAATATCCCACAGAATACAGATATCAGAAACTGATGACTGTCTTTATCTGTGGGGAAAAGTATCAGATCCTTTCACCATCACCATTAGCAGACCCAGAGGGACCCACTTAGGGCACCAAAATCATCAGCTTCCTTTCCCTCTCCAATATGTAGGGGGGCCAAGTGTCCCTCTTAGACTGGCCTGTCAGGGGTGGGGAGGGAAAGGAGCTCTGAGGGGTTGCCCCTGCTTCCCAGCCAGGCTCTCTCAGGTAGAAGTGGCTCAGTCCCATTCCCCACATAGGTACCAGGGAGAGCAGCCAAACATGTAGGGGGAGAGGCACAGGTAGAGAAGGACAGACCTCCCCCTTCCCCGCCCTGCAGGTAATGTGGAGCTGGGCACAGAGGGTGGTGGGGGTGCCATTGAGCAGGGGAGACATGTGGAAAGTCATGTGTCCTCTCCTTTAGATTGGGCCCCCAGTATGGGGAGGCACCAGTCGTCTATGCTCTCCAGATACCAGCAGCCAGGAGGAACCATCCTGACATCATTGTTCACTCCACTCAAACTGTAACTCTGGATTGTTTTTCTCTCCTTACTGCATTGCCATTGGTTGCTGATACACTTTCATCCCACCCCTTTCTTATCTACACAGCATTTTAGATGCCCAGTTTTACTCTTCTTACCCTTATGTTTCACCCCCTCCTTCTGTCCTCTCTTCTCTCCTTTCCCTTCTTCTGCCTAATCTCCTTATACTGAGTGCCCTCATCCCCCACCCCAAAATGATTTGCCCAGATTTCCATTTTGAAGAACTCCACAACACAAAGCGTTTTTTTTTTGTTTTGTTTTAAATAAAAATATATTGAAACTGCTAAAGGTCCAATACTGCATTCCTTGCATACAAAAATTCCCATTGACTTAACTGGAAATGTGGGCATATTGGGAATGTAGGACTGGCCCTTTCAAGAGTCAGGACTCAGCTAAAGCTTTAACTTTTTAAGATATGTAAATTTGGAAATATGAAAGAAAAAAGTTACAACAGACTTGGGTCAGACAAGAAAACAGACTGCATCAGTTCATCAAGAGGTAACAAAGAGTCCTGTGGCACCTTAAAGACTAACTAAAGTATTGAAGCATAAGCTTTCGTCGGCTAATACTCACTTCAGTTCATCAACTTCCTTATAGAGAATACTGACTAGTTATTTCCCAAGGGAACCATTACTGGTAATACATAACTATACTATGTACACACCTAATTTATACACACACACCCTCCTTAAGAGGACCACTTAGATCTATTATAAATATATTACAGGCCAAATTCTGCTCCTCTGAATTAATGGCTTTGTAGAGAAATACAGTAACTTCAGACACTCTAAGATTTAAACTATGCTCAACTATCAGCTTTATTCATATTGGGTGGAATGCACCCAAAGTATGGAAAGCCAGTATCAAGACCTCTTCACCATTTAAGACCCATAACAAGAAGATCACAGCACATGAGAAGAGGATTCTGCATTGACCCTGCACAGGCGGATATGAAAAATGGTGAAAGGGTAGCACTGGCGGCCAATCAGGCAAGGAGCCAAGGGATCTACAGCTAGTTGATCAATGATTCTATCAGCCTACATAGGAGATGTAGAGGTGCCACTAGTGCATTGGAGTAGTCTCTGCTGAGGGACTGCTGCAGCCCAAAAACCTACCTATCCATTGTGGGAGAGAAAGGTGCACGTTTGGGAATATGCATATTTCTCAATGTTTTCTACCTTTTCCATCCCCCAAACTCTCATTTAGAAATGTGCACAAAGGTTAAGTAGTTAAGTTTGACACACAGTAACCATCTACCAAAACATGCCAAGAACTTGTTCAATATAACATGTCCACCTCCAAAAAAGAACCAACCAAACCTGTGACACTCTGCTAAAGGACTGTAAACCGTTTATAAGAAATCAACCTACATTCTTCAGTAGCAATGTACTATACCACTTTAAATAGAAACAGAAAAGTAACAAATGCATAACAGCTTCTCTTGAATCACTAGAACTCAGTTAACAGAAAAGTATTAAAATTACATATTTTCTCATTAATAGGATTTAAGATTGAATATACCATGTGTAGGCTGTGAACTGTAATATCAACTCAACTTAAAAGACTTGACTTGTCTGCTACCAATCTGATTGAAAATTTTCAACCAGCGCCTGCTGTAAGTGGCAAGTATTATTATAATCTATAAAAAAAAACCCTGTGCCTTAACAGGTGGAGAGGTTTATCAGTTACACTTTTCATTTTTATTGGATTGATGCTTTACACTAAAGCTGATCAATGGGTCTCACAGATACAAGGAGAGTCGGTTCCTGCAGTCAATCAATGGACACTTTGTCTAAGGAGTTCAGCATAGGGCATGAGATGTAGTAAGCGGATTTCGCATTTGTGTCTTTAAGACAGGGGAGGGCAAACTACGGCCTGTGGGCTGAATTTGGCCCGTAAGGGCTTTCAATCCGGCCTGTGGGATTGCCAGCCCCATTGCGCGGCAGGGCTAAAGCAGGCTTCCTGGCCCCGTGCTGCTCCTGAAAGTGGCCAGCACCATGCCCCTGTGCCCCCTGGGAGAGGGGAGGGCAGGGCAGAGGGCTCCCTGCGCTGCCCTTGCCTCCTGCGGGCACTGCCTCCCCCCCCCCCCACAGCTCCCCTTGGCCAGGAATGGGGAATCACCCCCAATGGGAGCTTCAGGGGTGGTACCCACAGGCAAGGGCAGCAGAGCCACCTGCCCCATCCCACCTCCAGGAGCCACTGCCGGACATGCTAGCCACTTCCAGGAGTGGCGCAGGGCCAGAGTAGGCAGGGAGCTCGAGGTAAGTGGCACCAGGCCGGAGCTTGCAACCCTCCTGCAGCCTACATACCTGCCCTGAACCCCCAACCCTCTGCCACATCCCTCCTGCACCCCAATCACCTGCCCTGAGCACCCACTGCCCCAAGCCCCGCTCCTACACCCCACATCCCTTCTGCACCCCACACACCCTGCCCCAGCCCTACAATTTCCCCACCCAGATATGGCCCTGAAGCCAAAACATTTGCCCACCCCTGCTTCAAGAGGAGGTTACACACACAGGCTCTCATAAATTTAGCACAACACAGGGACGGTCACCCATCACCTCGGTGCCTGGGCGCGCTGTACAGCTGTTGGAACACATCCCCCCCTCCCCCCCTCCGCAGATGGGCTGGGGGGGGGGGTGAATTAAAGCAGCCACAACAGCTAAATTCAACAGGAGGGGGGGGGGGTATTTCTGACCCTGGGCCTGGTCCACTTTGGCGGGGGAAGGGGTAAAGCGAGCCAGGAGCCGTCAGGGCGGGTGGGGCCCGTCGGGGGAAGGCGGGCAGGACGCAGCAGCAGCGCGGGCGGCCCCGGCGCCTTACCAGCGCCTGGAGGCGGTAGCAGAGCTCCAGCAGGGCGCTGGTGACCCCGCACAGACCTTCCTCCACCGCCGCCGGGAAGTTCTGCCTGGCCCGGCTCCCAGCCGCGGGCCGGTGGCCGGGACACACGGGCAGGCTGCCCCGGTGCTTCTTCAGCCGGGGCTCGGCCATGGCGGCGCGGCAGGAAGGGGCCGGGCCGGGCGCTCCTCGCAGGGCTCCGGGCGCGGCCGGGTTCCCCCTCTTACGGCACAAAGCGCTGCGCGCCGCGGGCTGCGCTCGCTCTATATAGCGCGCTGCGCTGCACCCCCCCCCCCCCGGCGGTACCCGCCACGCCTCGTCGGCGGTTCTTTACCCCCCTCGCCCAACCTCTCCCCGCCTTCGCCTGCAGCGCGGGGCCCGTCCAGACCTGCCTCGGCCCGGGGCGACGGAGGATAAGGCTTTGCTGCTGCACGGCCCCCAGAAGAGAGCTCGCGGGGCCTTGCAGAGCAAAGAGACGGGCATGGGCATGGGCATGGGCATGGGGGGAGGTAGCTGACCCCAGCGCCAAGCCCCTGTGAAGTGCTACTACTCCTGGGGCTGGCCGCTCAACGGGGGGGGGGGGGGGGGGGGGGATGGATCATCAGGCCCTGCCAACCCTGACCCCAGAGTTCATAGTCTGAGAAGGATTCACCCGATTTCCTGCACTGCAAGCAGGCTGCACCTATTAATAACTTTTGCAACATTTGAACTGGAGATGCGGCCTGAACCAAATGCCCCACATGTGGGCTCAGTTTTGATTTTTCAGCTCAATCCTGTTTTTGTAAAGGACCAGGTGAAAACAGCTCTCACATGAGGAAAGTTTGGATTCTGAGTCATCCTTTGCATCCGCACATTTAACTACTTTGACACTAACACGAATGTGAAGATTTTGACTGCAATCTTATTATGACCCATTTGAGTTTGGGTTATCAAATGCACATTTTCTAACAATTGATGTGTTTAAACTAAACTCCACAAATTTACAGTGATAAAATAAACTAGAAAATTGAACATCAAACACACAAACAAACCAAGAAACAAAACAAACAAATAAGGGTTTTAATCATGTGTGTGATAGATTTGGGCCAGATTTTCCATTTGTGTAAAGTGGTTTGGTCTCAACAGAGCTATGCTGATTTACACCACTTGAATATCTGCCTCATTACATCGAGGTTCTGATTCAAGCTGATCTCCATTTTCCATACAATTGAAATAGTGTGCACGCTTATACCTTACAGCTATGAGCTTACAATAACAAATGTTTCAAGAATCAGAGAGGTAGCCGTGTTACTCTGGGTTTGTAGAAGCGACAAAGAGTCCTGTGGCACCATAAAGACTAACAAAAGTATTAAAGCATAAGCTTTCATGGGTTAGTAACCTCTTCGTCGGCTGCATGCAGTGGAAGTGGAAATGTTTCAAGAGTCAGCAGAATCAACATTCAAAGTTTTCTCACCTTCAGGTTTTGCTAAGACCATGCACACACATTTGTATTAGATGTATGTCTATTACACCATCTAGGATCCAGTCTGTTTATGTTTTGTTTACTGTACATTTAAAACTTGAGCAAAGTGGATAACAGAATTGCAAAAGACAGCAGTGCCAACCGAAGAGACACTTTAGGACATTATCCTTTGAGGTAGGTTCCTGAACTGAAGCACACATGTACATGCTTCCCTTTAATATCAGTGGATATTAAACACTGCATCTATTGCTGGGACTGAAAACAGGTGGTCATAACTTGTGCAATCAGATATATTACCAGGGACAGAGGTAATTTCCAAAAATTCTGGGAACCAATTGATTTATTCCAATATGGGTTTTGTCATCAGAATTAGTCCTTTAGTCTTTGGTAATTCTCAAACTATTGTCTGTTAAAGTAACCCTCTCTGGCTAGATTAAAATATCACTGATTTTCAATAAAAGTCTAATCCTCTCCTTTCTAGACATTTTAAAATATACTCAGAAATTTCTAGACTAACTTCTTGAGTTACTTTATCATATATAATGATAGCTGCTTCTCTTTACATTATTAAAGTAAAACCCTTAATTAATATGTGCAGAAGTCAATGAACTTGAAGCATAGTTAATCTCAGCACCTTTCCAATTTGATTATTTTCTCTTCAGTGATTTTCTGTTTAGTAAGCTTAATGTCACATTTTATTCTATGGAATATTTTTTCAAGCAAATCAGGCGATAGATCAAATTAAATATTACTCCCCCAAAGTCTATTCATAAATTTTTCATTGGTGTGAATCTTCATTCCATTGCACCTTCTAATTGTTATTAGATGTGACTACGTAAGGCAGATCAGACATAATTTGAGAATATTCACGTAAAAAGGAAATGTGAGAAAAATGTGAATCTAAAACATATGCTCGTAGTTCAGTATTTACAGCTTTAAGACATGTAAATAATCTTTATTCACACTTCCGAGGGGTGACCTCAGTTTCTTCAATTTTTATTTAAATTAAATAAAAGGTTCCAACAAGTAGAATGTGAATTAGTATGTCAAACCGTCATCTTGCAAACACTTAAGCACATACTTAATTAGTCCTGTTGAAGTCAAAAGAGCTATATACAAGTAAAGTAAGTCTGTGTTTAAACGGTTGGTGAGTCTGAGTACAGCTTTGTACATACTTAAAAACTTTGGTCAATGTAGAAGCACACCCCTGATTGCTGTAGCTATGGTGACTTGATCCTCAGTGTAGACGCAGCTAGATCGACGGAAACATTGACCTAGCTACCGTCGCTCAGGAAGATGGTATTCCCTATAGCGACAGAAAAACCTCTTCAGTCTCTGTAGGCTGTGTCTACACGGTGGGATTATAAATTCCAGTAATTTCAAAATAAAAAGTGGGTTTATGGCAAAAAGGAAAAATAAGTCAAAATATACCACAATTTTTGAAAGTTCTGGTGGAGAAGTGGGTGTTCCCTCTAATGGTCAGAGCAGGGTTCTCAGAGTTAGGACTCAGGACCTATTCCAGGATCTGCCACTGACTTACTGTGGTACCTTGGGCAAGTCACTTGGGAGCTCTGTGTTTCAGTTAAGTACTGAAATGGGATAGCAGGGAAGGGGGAGATTGGAGTGGTACTCTTCTAAATTCCTACTTTAAGCCAATGTGACACCACTTGCAGTAGACTGCATGCTCTGCTTGGTGTCTCAGACTGGCTCCTCTTTGATAGGGTTCATTCCATTGGCCTTTCCTCTTCATCTGTGAAATATAAGTGTCAGTATTGCCATAGAATTATAGAAATGTAGGGCTGGAAGGGACCTTGAGAAGTCATTAAGTCCACCCCCCTGTGCTGAGGTAGGGCGAGGTAAAGCTGGACCATCCCTGACAGGTGTTTGTCTAACCCGTTCTTAAAACCTCCAGTGACGGGTTCTACAACCTCTGTTGGAAGCATGTTCCAGATCTTAACTACCCTTTTAGTTAAAATATATTTCTTAATATCTAACCTTAATTCTCTTCTTGTAGATTAAGCCCATTACTTCTTGTCCTACGGTCAGTGAACATGAAGAATAATAGATTGCCTTTTTATAACAGGTCTTAATATATTTGAAGACTTATCAGAAAAAACATGTCCAGTTTTTTTAGCCTTTCCTCATAGGTCAGGTTTTCTAAACCTTTTATCATTCTTTTTTATCTCCTTTGGATGCTGTTCAGTTTTGTCCATATCTTTCTTGAAGTGTGGCACTCAAAATTGGACACAGTACTTCAGCTGAGGCATCACCAGTGCTGAGCAGAGTGGAACAATTATCTTTTGTGTCACATACAGGACTCCTGTTGATACATTCAGAATGCTATTATACTTATTAGCTTTTTTAACCATTGCATCACATTTTTGAGCCATTAATCATATAGTGTTGAAAAAATATTTTATACCGGGGTGGGCAAACTATGGCCCGCAGGCTGGATCCAGCCCGTGAGCCATTTTAAGCCAGCCTATGAGTACCCGCTGGAGAGCCAGGTTGAGGGCCATACCGGTGCTCCAGCTGGGGCGCTGGGGCGGGGGTCACACCCTGCGGCTCAGCCATGCTCTGGCTGGGGCGGGGGCCGCACCATGCAGCTCCCGGAAGCCATGGCACGGCCCTGATCAGAATGCCAGGGGCCGCTCCGTGTGTAGGAACTGGAGAAGAGACATGCCACTGCTTCCAGGAGCCACTTGAGGTAAGTGTCGCTTGGAGCCTGCACCCTTGGGCCTCTCCCCATGCCCTAAACTCAGCCCTAATCCCCCTCCGAACCCTTCGGTCTCAGCCCAGAGCACCCGCCTACACTCCAAACTCCTCATCCCCAGTTCCACCCCAGAGCACGCACCCCCAACCAGAGCCCTTACCCCTCCCACATTCCAACCCCAATTGTGTGAGCATTCATGGCCCACCATACGATTTCTATTCTCCGATGTGGCCCCAGGCCAAAAAGTTTGCCCAACCCATTCTATATGATACCAGTCTCCGGGATGCCATCTTATGCAGTGTTGTTATATTCACCTTATGTGAAAGGTTGCTCCCAAAGTTACACTCTTAATCATCTTTTTATATTGAACCTGTTTACAAGTACAAGGTTCTGTATGCGCCACCTGAAACTACCTTTAATAAATCAGCTTTCTGCCTTGTTTTTCCTGATTTCTAGGTCTATCCTTTATGTCTTTGTTCTGAACACATGCATTCCAAATACCATGGGATGTGAAGGCACCTCCTGGGTTTGTACTAGGGTAGAGCAATCATGTTTTGTCCTCTTCCTTTGGGACACTCCTGAATGAGCCTATGAGAATAACTCCCTACTACGTGCTATGGTAAAATAATCATGTGTCATGAGCCTGACAACTTTCCTCTCTCCTTTAGCCAAAGTTTACTTCAGCTAATGAAAGGTATTATGGGATACTTAATATAAATGAACAGGATTATAGTGAAAGTAAAGGCCAATTTAGGCTACATAACTGCTATAATATTTGTGCTTAATGCTATCTATGCTTAATGCATACTAATTATATATATATATATATATATATACACACACGCTAACTAGCATGTATTGGTCAATAATATTTAAAACTGGTTGGTAAATGACATACGATTAGCCATACTGGGTCAGACCAAAGGTCCATCCAGCCCAGTATCCTGTCTACCAACAGTGGCCAATGTGAACCTAACAGGTAACGATCAAGTGATCTCTCTCCTGCCGTCTATCACCACCCTCTGACAAACGGAGGCTAGGGACACCATTCCTTACCCATCTTGGCTAATAGCCATTAATGGACTTAACCTCCATGAATTTATCGAGTTCTCTTTTAAACCCTGTTATAGTCCTAGCCTTCACAACCTCCTCAGGAAAGGAGTTTTCTCATGCATGACTTCTCATGCAAAAAATTAAAAAAATTCAGTTTTCATCTAAATACTTCTTTAAAAAATTAAAAGTTTTATAGATTTTTATTATTATTTTTAAAACATTTTTTTGGTTCAAAACCCCCAAAATATATCTTTTTTTAAAAATGAAAAACCAAATATTTTAAATTAAATATTCCATTTAGTCAAAAAAGCCATTTTCCACTGAACGTTTCAGTACAAATTACAATGAATAGGGGCAGTTTACATCTCTTAGAGCTATAGTCTCAGGCAGACCTCATCACAAATTACAATCAGCTTATATTTTGAAATTTATCTTCATGACAAGATTCCTGCCCCCTCCCCCCTTTTTTTAAAATGGCAGCTGAAATTTTGGAGCACTACACAGCAGCTCTGGGGATGCTGCCTCCTCCAATTGAAGCTACTCTGGTTACCTGTCTGTAAAATGGGTATAATAATGTGTAAGTATTTCACAATAATGCTTTGAAATCTTCTGATTAAAGATATACTCTGTATTTATATCAATGAAGCAATGTTCCTTTAGATCAGTAATAGAGAGGGTTAAAATATAAAGTGTTGATATATATAGGACTAGCAAAAATACCCGGCATTGCTCGTGGTATTTGTAATTGGAAACTGGGATGTAAAAAGACTACTATGTTTTTTATTAATACAAATTTTGTTCAGACATCTCAGCGTTGCTCGGGTCCATTGGAGGGGGGAGGAGGGAGAGAGCTGAGTGAGTGCGGGGTCCGTTGGAGGGGGGTATTATTACATCATAACTGTCACAGAGAACAGCAGGTTTTAACTGCTGATGTGAATGGGCTTTAAAGCATTTCACCCCTTGGGGGCGGCAGAGGTGAGATCTGAAAAATTTTCGACTCTTACCCTGATTAGGACCCTAAAGCCTATAACTGTACCAAATTTCAAGTCTCTAGCTCAAACGGTGTGGAAGGAGTAAGGCAGCATACATACACGCACGCACACGCACACACACACACACACACACGCATACACCATTTGACTTTTATATATATAGATAATGCAACCTGGCTAGTTTCTCAGCAGGAAAGTCACCCTTTCTTTCTTGGTCTTCTTTTTTTAATGGAAGTACCTTACATATATTAGTGAATTAATTATCCTACACCACTCCTGTGAGGAAGGGGAGTATTATCCTGTTTTAATGATTGGAAAATGATTACATGACTTGCTCAGGATCACCTAAAAAGCCTATGGCTGATCTGGAAACATAATCCAGATTTCTTAAACCCCAGTTCACTATCTTAACAAGACCATCCTTTAGAAGAACTCTCAATACCTATTCAGAAAAGTTAAACCAAGTAAAGTGTACTGCAATCAAAATTAATATGGAAAAGCTCCATTTCAGAATAACCTCAGGACTAACTGCACAGGATGCTGTGGGTGTCAAAGAGTTGATGCTATTCATATCCGGAATGGGGGAGAGAGAGCTTGTATCACTCCTCCAAACACTCTTGTGATCGTATGGCTTGGTTTTCAAGTAATACTGTAGCCTGTTTGTTTTCTTAGTTACAGTATTTCCAGTTGGCACCAAATAAGTGCAGCTGTTCTGTGAAGTTGGACTTTTAGAGGAAGAGAAAGTCCACCCTCCAAAATTGAAGGGAAGGATGAAAATCTTAGGAATCCCAATACAGTATCTGTATTCCTCATTTTAGGAAAATTAGAACCCACTTTGTAATCTCTGTGTATGGCTTTCCTGGGTCAAACGAGTCTAGGTCAGATTGTTGTCCACTCTAAATCCAGCAGCACAAAGTAATTTTAAAGCTGCAATAAAGGAATGAACTGGGATTTTCCCTAGCATCAGAGAATTCTCAGCTGATGTACAGCCAGCTCAATACCAGCTTCCTCAAAGCAATGGGTGTAGCTGGTTTCATAGGGCACCATTACAAACTAGCACTTTTACTGGGGGCCGGTTTTGCGTCAGACCATTCCCATAATCTGGGGCCATTTACAGTTTTCAAGTAAAGCCAAAGCCCAAGTGTTTTACTGAATCGGGGCCCTTGAGGCTAGATCCAACCTCCCCCCTTAAAAAAATGACAACCCCCCCAAACCACCAAATCAAACCACACTAAAAAAACAATATATTTTTTATTATAATATAGGTTAAGTACAGTGAAACCTCGATTTAACGGACTAATTCGGGCGAGGGGGTGTCCGTTAAAGCCGAAAGACCGTTATTTAATAATTTTTTAAAATTAAATAACAGGACTTTTGGCTTTAACGGACACCCCCCTCACCCAAATTAGTCCGTTATATAGAGGTCAGCCCCCCCACCCGGCTCCCCGCAGCGGGGAGCCCGGCGGGAGCTGTCAAACCCCCCCCCCCCCCGCGCGGCCAAGTTGACAGCTCCCGCCCGGCTCCCCGGCGGAAACTGTCAGCCCGCCCGCCCGGCTCCTCTCTGCAGGGAGCCGGGCAGCCGGGTTGACAGCTCCTGCCCGGCTCCCCGGGGCGGGAGCCGGCAGCCCCCGAATAACGGATTTTGGATGCATCGGAAATTTTGTCCATTGCATCCGAAGTCCGTTAAATCGGGGTCCGTTAAATCGAGGGTTTACTGTATTGCAATACCTAATTTTAAGCACCCTGCTGCCTACTAGAAGCCACAGCCCATGGTTAGGTGCCCAGGCTTCCTATACAATGCTTGGGGAGAGTTAAGTGCCCACGAATGAGATTCACAAATGCCTGCATGTTGAATGGGGAGCCACCCAAGCTAGCCAAAAGAGAAATGTTGAGGAGCGGGGTGTGGCCTAAGCCCCATCTTGCAAGGGAGTTAGGGGTCCACCTCTGGGCTGGAGGGAGATGCCCCCCTCTGCTCATATTTACAGCCCTGAATCCTCTGCTGGAGTTACGGGGCTAAGCCAATGTGATGGGTTGGGTCACAGAAACCCCCTTGGGACTGCCAGCTGGGTGATGAGACTATCTCTAAGCCCATTTTTCCTGGCAGTTTAGGACTTCAGTACCTTGCTTGGTTGCGCCAGACATGCTAGCCTGCTACAAACACAGACCCAGATCTGAACCACATCCTCCAAAAGCTGCAGGCTTAACTGAAAGCAGTTTAAGAAGTGCTCCTGTCTCCAACACTCAGATACCCAGTTCCCAATGGGATCCAAACCCCAGATAAATCTGTTTTACTTTGTATAAAGCTTATACAGGATAAGCTTGTAAATTGTTTGCCCTCTAGAACACTGATAGAGAGATATACACAGTTATTTGCTCCCCCAGGAATTATTAATTAACCTAGAGCAAATAATTAAGTAAAAATGATTTTATTAATTAAAAAGTAGGATTTAAGTGGTTCCAAGTAATAACAGACAGAACAAAGTAAATTACCAAGCAAAATAAAACAAAAACATGCAAGTCTAAGTCTAATAAAATAGGAAACTAGGTAAATCTCACCCTCAGAGATGTTCCAATAAGCTTCTTTGACAGACTAGACTCCTTCCTAGTCTGGGTCCAGCAATCACTCACATCGCCAAAGTTACTGTCCTTTGTTCCAGTTTTTTTCAGGCATCTCTTTGAGGTGGAGAGGCTATCTCTTGAGCCAGCTGAAGACAACATGGAGGGGTTTCCAGAGGTTTATATAGTCTTTCCCTTTTGGGTGGAAACCCCTCTGTTCTCCTGTGCAGAATCACAGCTACAAGATGGAGTTTTGGAGTCACATGGGCAAATCACATGTCCATGCATGACTCATCAGAAAGTGGGAACTGAGTCAGCATCAGGAGTGCTGAAACAGTTTTTATAGTGGGGGTATTAGAGCCCTTGAACAAAACTGTAAACACCACATGTGATGGAGACCACTTCAAGCCAGGGGGTGCGGTGTGTCACGGTGTCTCTGCTCTGAAACTACTTCATACGAAGCCAGTCAGGACTCTGGTGTAGCATGCCTTCTCTCTCTGAACATACTGTCTCCTGGGCAAGACACTTCCAGCCACCTGGCCCCGGCCCTGCCCGTTGTTCCTTCTCTGGCCTTTGTCTCACTTCCCGGGCTAAGAGTCACCTGGTCACATCCCCCTCCTGGGTCTCAGGTTACGAAGGGGCGGCTATAGCATCCAGGCAGGCAGCTGGAGCAGCCCCCACAAAAGTCACACACCCTTAATCCCACCACCTAGATTTTGGTGCAATACACAGGGAAACTGAGGCACATACAGCATTCATACAAAACGGTAAGCCTCACATACGCTCACATACACCATAAGGGAAAATCCACATTGTGTCACACGTGACACCCCCAGAAACCTTAGTGCCAGCACCTATGGTCATAAGCGAAAATGTACCCAAAAGGTATGCATGAGTGTAACCCACACACTTTCTGGGTGTGGTGTTCTGGCCCATCTAGTGGCACCAAGAGCACTTAGAGAGATATAAAATGGGTCTACTCTACAGCCTTAGCTAACAGGCAGTTGGCTTTTAGTTCATGTAGTAGGTAGTGGCTCATGTACTAAGCTCCAGAGATCCCCAGTTCAATCCCACCTGCTGCCGACTGGGGTCTGGTGGCATTACACATGCACTATTCTTGCCCTGTTCTCTCTCTGTTTGCTTTCCTTTGTGCAGCAGAGAATAAATTAATGACTACACTTCCAAGTTGTTTCTTTGACTGATTACATTATATGACTTGTGACATGAAAAGCACCTTGGAATTTGAGGGGATTACTGCCTAGCAAAACATAAGGAAAGAATTTCAGTTCTCTTTAAAGTAAAAGTGGTCATCAACAAAATATGGTATGACAATGGGATGACCAGACCAGCGTGACTAAGGCTTCAAGTGGAACCTACTGAGAAATATTTTTCTGTTGTGTCATCTGAACTTTTGGGAAAGGCAGAAAGTTCAGAAAAGTTAACGCCATATGTTTGTAATGCTGCAAAAATAGAATGTGTTAGCAATGTTAAAGAAAATGATGATGGTTTCTTTATGTTAGATCCTGATCTTTTTGAAACCAGCACCTTTACTCTCATTGCGTCAATGGAAGCTGGTGTGTACCCCAACTTTTGAACTGAAATTTGTTGAAACTAAGTACTGATTGATTGTGTGGGTGCACACACACAAGTAGTCCTTACTTAAGTATATTTAGACGCTCTAAATTTCTTTATGGTGGCACACAAAATATCTTTACTTTTCCCAGTCCTCCTCTGAAATTAGGCACAGATCTGTTACCGAAGGTCTTCTTTTACCCTTCAAAAGTTTAATTTACCATATTTCCATCTCTTTTTCTAGAGAATGTTAGAATTTCTTCTCTTTGGTGGTCATTGATTTTTTTGCATGCAACTAGCATATGTTGTCCTAGTAAGTAATGAGACTACATAAACATGTTCTTCTATTGTCCTAAATTCTTCATTGTCCATATTAAAAATGGAGGTAAAGTATTTGTTTAGATATGGGGCCATGTCTCGATTATCTTTAATCTTCACCCCATCCTCAGTGTTTAGCAATTCCACTTCTTTCCTTGTTTTCTTTTCATTTATATGGTTATAGAACCTTTTACTATTCATTTTAATTCCCTTTGCAAAGTCCATCTCTGCTTGGCTTTTGGCAGTTCTCATGTTACCCTTACACTTTCTGACCTCCAAGAGGTAGCTTTCCTTGCTGATCCATCCCATCTTCCATTCCTTGTAGGCTTTCTGATGTCTCTTAATCACATGTTTGAGATGCTAGGTCTGCAACCCTTCCCTCCGATTTTAACCCTTGCTTAGGAGGCAGGCTTCAGATAGATGCTGCAACTTTGACTAAGGTAATTCCAAGTGTTCTCCACATAAGGATCGTTGAGTTCTTCAGTTCAGTCCACTTCCCTAACTAATTCCATTAATTTTTTAAAGTTTGCCCTTTGGATATCAAGGGCCTTAGTTGCAGATCTATCTTTGTTTATCCTTCCATTTAGTTTAAACTGAATTAGCTCACGATCACTCGAATCAAGGTTGTCCCCCATAACCACTTCTTTTATGAGGTCCTCACTACTCACCCTCACCTCTCCAGAGGCTGATGCACATGCATCTCCTTGGGAGGGAGTGCCTCCCTGCCTGCACAGGCTTTTGCACATATATGCTGGTGATTGCACAAGAGCCAGAGGATCCTGTGGGTGATTCTTGGGGATCCCAAGGGCTGGGACCTTTGAACCAGTGCCAAACAGAGAATGGCCCACCATTTTTGCCTTCAGTTTAAAATATTTCTTGCAATCCATCCTTTGTAGCGCATTATTCTTTAAAGTTCAAATATAGTGAATCCCAAACCCACCCGGTACTGGGATTATACACAGTGAGAGCAATACACGGTCAAGTTTCGATAACCAAATTACTTCAATATGCTTTAAAGACAGCAGCTCTGAAGGTGAACACTGAGTTGGAAGTTCCCACTAAAGACCTCTGAGACACTCTGCCCAGTCTGAAACAGAATCACTGCTATGACTTTGATGACTTCCACTGGAACGATGGGCCAAATTTTGTTCATTTACACTCCATTGATTTCAGTGACATTGCAAGGTACAACTGAGAGCAGACTTTGACCTCATGTCTGTTGGGAAGTTGTCAGCTACTCTATTGTTGGCACTAGGACAATGTTTATTACAATTCACCACCGGTAGCGGGGTGCTGTCTAATACTTTACTTTTTAATTTTCAAATTACTGACCTAGTCTAGAAAGCATCTAGCTCTAAATCCTAAAAAGCTAAGATTCTTTCTGCCTGAGACAGCAGCATGTGCACCGCTATCACACGGAGAAGTCTGAAGAACATAAGTGTATGTAGATGCTTTTTTAAGTACTTGGAAAATATTTTGCTGAAGGCCTTGCAGACAGCACCTGCTGATAGTAGAGTAAGAAGATTAGCTAGATATCCACCTGTATTTTATTCTAAGACTATGTCTACATGGGGATGAAAAACCCATGGCTGGCTCAGGTTAGCAGACTCATGCTCACAGGGCTTGGAGTCCGAGGCTGAAAAAATTACTGTACAGAAGTTAAGAATCAGAGAGCCAGCCTTGTTAGTCTGGAATTGCAGAAGTGACAAAGAGTCCTGTGGCACCTTAAAGACTAACTAAAGTATTGAAGCATAAGCTTTCGTGGGCTAATCCCCACTTCGTCGGATGCATCCCACGAAGTGGGTATTAGCCTTAAGGTGCCACAGGACTCTGTGTACAGAAGTTGAGGTTCGGGGGGAAGCCCGAGCCCTGGGATCCTGTGAAGGTGGAGGGTCCCAGAGCTTGGGCTCCAGCCTGAGACTGAACTTCTACACAGCAATTTTTAGCCCCCCCAGCCTGAGCCCTACAAGCCTGAGTCCGCTGACGGGGGCCACTCATGGCTGTGCCGTGGGGCTTTTATCCTGACCACACTATTTTGAAACTCCCCAACCCAATCTGTGTGGGAGAAACCCCGTTTTTAACATGTAGTAACTTGGGGGAGATTCCCAAAGGCATCTCATTGTCATTTGTGCCTTTGCAAATCTCCCTCTTGATCTTTTGCATTTCCCCCCCTCAAAATAGCAAAAGCAGTTTGGCCACACCATTTTTTGAAAGGCCTTTTGGAGTTGAGTGCGGTAATAAAAGCATTTTAAACCACTGACTCCAGTTGTTAGCATTCCGATAACTCAAAAGTGGCCTAGCAGAGTGTTTGCAATACAAATTGCTCAAAGCAGTTTGCTCTCTGATTTAAACCTTGCATACCAAAAGTCCACCTGGGGAGGAGGCAGAAGAGGGGAAGAAGGAGGGGGGGGAAAAGTTGAATAACTCAGACACAGCTGGTTGCAGGAAATGTGCATGTTGACTGGCAGTAGTAGGAAGAATTCTGTTAAGCAATTTTTGCTCCGTTGTCTATATATTGTCTTCCAAATCAGAGTACTGCACTTCCCAGACCAAACTTTCAACTACAAGTACAACAGGTGCACGAGAACACCATGCACACACACGTGTTGCTTATATAGAACCCTTGGGGCTAGATTGTGCCTTTAGACATATGTGACTCCAACAGTCCCTCATTGCCAACTGGCAATAGGTTCACTGCCATGTATAAGCAACTCTCATCAGACCTGACCAACTCACAACACCTACCACATTATAGACAAATACTATGACAACATGTAGAGCCTTGTAAGATATCAAATGAAAGCCAGTAACACACTGCTTATTAATCTAATTGTGAAATATATGTATTAATATATGTATTAATACCATATGCGGAATTATGGATACTTACTGATATTATGCTTTAACGCCTATAACCAAAGAGATAAATCAGTTTTCTCCCACAGAAGATGGAAGGTAGCTGCCAATGTAAATTGAGCATTGTGGAATCAAATACAAGAGGAGCACCATTAACAGGAAAAGACAGTTCATCTTGACTCTGGAAACAAATACAATAAAGTTGGGGAAATATAAGAAGATGCAAAAGTCCACTTTGTTATCCATTTACTGAGGAAACCTCGGACAGGGCATAGGGGAGCTGTAGTGACCGGAAGATTATTGTGACGGCAATCGGTAGGGGGCGCAGTTACGCTTCTGTGCGTCTCTATGGGAACGGCCTTGGCTCTCAGAGCTTATCTCGTGAGAGGCCTCTTTGTTTTGTAGTTGTGTGAGTTGTTTACCCTGTCTGCATGAGAATGAGTGCGTGTGAAACTAAACAGGTAAACTGAGGCAGGACGGCATATAATCAACAAGTGCTAAACAGCGTGTAATCAATCAATTTGCTTGCTGCTTGCTATTAATGAGATATGAGTATGTATGAGATGCAAATGAGCATGGGTATATTTGTGCTGACACACCCTTGTGTGTTGGGCTCCTTTCCTGGGCATCGCTTGGGTGTGCCAGGCCCCCCATCAGTGACAGCCTGCAGCCGGGGGCCCCAGGCACTGTGATGTCACTACCTTCAATAAACTCACCACTTTCCATCTAGCCACTGTGTGTAAGCCTTGTTTCTACGGGATTCGAGAAAGTACCCTGCAACAGGAGCCATGAAAATCTGGATCCTGACTTGACTGTAAATTAGCAAGCTCTACACAAAAACTTTGGGAGTCAAAAACCGCTTTAGCCGAAGAAGAGTAGCTTGCTAAAGTTATGTTTAGTTTCTCTGAAGCAAGTTATACGTTTGTTTTATTTGTAACCAATTCTGTTTCCACTAGCCTTATTCAGTATCACTCAAAACTCTGTTTTTGTTACTGAACGTCTCTTTATTTTATCATAGGTAGATTTCAGTCCTGTAATAATAAGCATAGTGCGAATTCTTAGTTGAATCAAACAACCTTCTGTGTACACTGTCTCTTTGGAGATAGTGAACTGGTAATTTCTGTGTGTGTCCAGTTACTGGGATGGATGTATCAGGGGAATGCTCTTCCTGGTGAATCAGGAACTGGAGTGCACTAAGTGCTATCTGCAAGGCAAAGTAAGGACTGGCAGTTTCCTGAGAAGTCTGTCTGAGGTGAGAGGGAGTTGTCACCCAGTTTAGCAGGGAGGTGTCACCTGAGGTTTTGGGCACCTTGAGAAAGTGCCAGAGCAGAGCTCTGATCAAGGGACAGTGTATAAGGACTCCAGGCTAAGGGTTGCATTTTATTATAAGCTTGTATATCTATCAAAATGGAGCCCAAACTGGTCATGGCCTACACATGCTACTTCAATATAAAGGTTTAATAATAATAAGCTTCACTGCCCCAACAGATATTGTGCCTCAGAGACATGCAAGTGACTCACAATTCTCTCCCTGCTTCCCTCTTGCTCTAAGAACAGTAATCTAATACTCTCTATGAGCTCAGTTGCACTGGCAGGCACACCTAAAGTCTGGGTAGCCCATTCAGGAGTGGAAAGGAGGAGACATATAGTCCAAGTCATAACTTAATTCTTCATTTGGGCACCCATTGGATAATTGCAAACTCTTAATTGGGCTTGCAATCCTCCTGATGTGCATTTGCACAAATCTGGCGGTGTGTGGGCACAACAGGTGCATGACTAAACAATTTGGCCTTCTCTGTACATCTGCAAAATGCCACTTGCTGCTCTGATTCCCGACTTAGCACTGTGGTCAGCATTACAGTCAGAGCTTCAAATGGAATCCAGAAGGCTAGAGAAGCAGAGGACAATCTCCCAACAGTTGTATTTATGAATTTGAAGAATCCTTGGATTTTGTCAGCTGAGAAGGCTGCTAATGTACTTTATACTGCTTCATCATGCTTGCTAGAGTTCCTCAGCCATCCTGTAAAATTGAGCTCTGCATTTTTAGAGAATACAATTATGCAACATTCTTGTGCCAAATTAGTTCTTCAGTTCTCTGAGCCCCTCTGGTAGGACTTCCTAGTACATACCATAGTGTTTAGTTAATAAAATGCTTGAAGACTCAGTATAATGGGAAAACAAATACAATATAATTTTGGAATGTATGTACGTGTATGTAAAAATATCAATGTTTTCTATGGCTCATATTAAAATAGTGGTCTACAGCAATTTCTTACTGTGTTAATTTGGTTGCAAGCTTCACTAGCACAAAACTCTTTGGTTTGCTTTCTTGCCTTTTCCTCTTATAGTTTTATAACTCAGTGGAGAAACATTCTTAAAAAGAGATGCTTTCTAAAGGATTGTAAGCAAAGCTAGGTTACACGGAATCATTAAGGAAAAGATGAAGGGCCGGATGACTAAGGATAATGGTACTGGAAGATGGGGCTAAATTTGCTGTTGTGGCTGAGATTGCAGCAGCAAAGAAAATAAATTTTGGGTTGTTGGAAAGCAGCTTATGGCTTCCTGATTCTCTGTCTCCTCTTTAATCCCCATCTTAGTGCTAGGAGCTCCTTTAACTTACACCAGCTGGTAATAGTCCCCAAAGGACGATCCACCAGCTAGGGATAGCTGGAGCACAATGAACACTCTCTCCACTATGTTGGGGCTTCAGGGGAAGGTGTAGGAGCTGCCTATATCAGGTCTGTGTCTTTGAGTAGTGCAAAGTACAAAGAGCAGGGCAGTGAATCCGGCCCATGCACCCTTTCAGCTCCGTGTAACCAAATCTGAATCGAGTGTAGTGTGGGCATCTGGCAGCAGATAAGTGGTGTATGTGAAATGAATTGTCACCTCAGTCCACTTCTGAGAGGACAGGTGTACATGGCATTGCAGCCACCACCACATTAGGCACCTTTGCTAGAACTCTTGGTAGCAAGACAAGACATTAAATGGGCATGAAGACTTTCTCACCCTTAGAAGTGATCCCTCTAAAAGCAGGTTGAGACAGATAGCTGGGGGTCTTTATCCTGCTGCGCCTGTTCCACAGGTATCGTTTCCAGTGCTGATAACCTAATACTTTCCATGATCACTACATTTACTTTATTTAAACACAAATATGTGTGTCTGCTGAGAGATGCAGGGGATAGAAGAAAAGGAACTAGGGCCCGACTCAAAGTCCACTGAAGTAAATGGAAAGACTCCTGTTGACTTCAATGGATTTTGGATCAAGCCCCTAATTACAAGTGTGTAAAGTGTATAGGATACCTGGTGTAATACCACGCCCCTAGAGGGTCATTAGCAGCAGGGATTGAGTCTGGGACCTGTAAATATAAAACCATGAGTCTCTACTGCCTGAGCTAAAGGAGAAACTCTGTTACCCACATATGCTACAGCTGTGGCTCTGTCTAGACTGCAAAGAAAAAGCAGTGACACCAAGTCTCAGAACCCGGGTCAACTGACTTGCGCTCCTGGGCTCTGGCTGCAAGGTTAAAATTAGCACCAATATTCCCACTCAGGCTGGAGTCTGGGCTCTGAAACCTGGCTCCACTCAGAGCAGGAACCTCTACTCTGCTATTTTTAGCCCCAAGTCAATTGACCCGGGCCCTGACCCGCGGCACTGCAGTTTTTTCTTTGCATTGTAGACCTGCCCTGCGTGGCCTGTTCACCATTCCCAGGGGACGGAGCACCACAGTGAGCGGGTGGATGTTACAATGGGATTGGAGGCAGGAGCACATTTCCTCCTGGCAATAAATGAGTGTGGCAGGGTGGATTCTAGAGGCCTATTCTGAATGTTCATCTTTGAGACTAGTGCTGTGGACAGATTCTAAACAATGAACTCTGTTGGAGTTAGGCTGGGTGTTCAGACACAGCCACGCTGATGGCTGTATAAGTACCTACCTAGTTTCAGGCTCTCATATTCTGGTAGCCATGGGTACTGAAGTGGAAAATAGCATACGTGGAGGGTCTTGGATCAAATCTGTGGAATTAGACTGTGGAACTCAAGGTATGAGTGGGCCAATAATTTAGTAGGATTAAAAAAATACAGCAAACAAGCTTCACTAGGTATTGAAAATATCCAGAGAGGATATATCCATAGATAAAATAGCCAAAGCAATGCCTGAGTTGCCTAGAATAATTTCTCTTCAAGAGACTTACCTCAGGGGACATCAACTGTGCTTGATTACAGAATGTTTCAGAATGAGAAATTCTTTGCTCCCATATCCAATTACCACACCATTGTGATTTGTGCGTAAGGCCACACTGGGTGGAATTGTGGGGGACACCCTGGGAGGGACGAGGAAAGGGGGCAACAGTAAGAGAATTTAGTTGGTGGGAAGGAGGAGCTGACAACGTGGCATGTATAGCTCATGACTCTGAGCCAGTTATTCTAAAGAAAAGGGTAAAAAGTTGAAAGAAAAAGAAGGTTTAGAAAAGATGATCAAGTCAAAGTAAAAAGAGAAAAACAAACAAGGAGGAAAAAAACAAGCAAACAAAACCTCCCCACAATCTCTGGTGAAAATGGAAAACCAAGAAAAGCACTATGAAGTGAATGGACCGGATACTCAGCTGGTGTAAATAGCTTCCTGGAAGTCAATTGCCCTGTGTTGATTTACATCAGGTGAGGATCTGGCCCGTCGTGTCCTTTATAAAGCTATGATTCTCCCCAGATATTTGTACCTCCTCTCTTCAAAGAGGCACCTGTTGTTGGTGGAGGTGGCAATGGTGCTGGATTAATGCACATGCAGTCAGTCTGCTTGGCCCCAACCCTTTGGACCCAAACTGAACCCCAGCTGCTGCTCTCCACAGCAGGTGCTTTGTACAGGCCTGAACAGCTGTTTGAATGCACGTTGTTATGACCAATAAGAGGGAGGAAGACCCTGAAAAGTGTACATCACATTAGCTGTCTTTTGGCTATCTCACTGTTCAGCTCAGGGAGGAGGAGGGAGGAGACCAGGGTATGCCGAGGAGTTCAGATTTGGGAACCCAGCACACAGAATAAAACACGATATTCTAGCATCTCCTTGTGGAAATGAATGTGGGAAGAAAATATAAATCGAGGCACTCATCCTGTGCAGAGCATGCCTCCTAGGCGCAACCTAGAGTAAGGGGCAGTGCAGAACTACACAGTTCTGTGGAGTGTATTAGAAGGCTTCCTCTGGAACCCTCCGTGAACACCCTGGCATGCAGGGGAGGGGGCTTTCCACTACACTCCATTGTAGGGTGCAGCCAGCTCCCCTATTTCTTCTTCTACTCCCCCTTCCCTTCCAGTCCACCCTAGATCCCTTGCAATTTGGCTTCGACCCTCTTTATGCTTCTAAAACGGCTCTCTCCTCACCTGCTCTGACCTCTTCATGGCCTATCCAGACGGTATCCACACCTTGTTGCTTCTGATGCTTCCATCACATCACCAAGAGCCAGGCTATTCTATCGGTTTACACCACAAAACTCTCACATATTTTAAGTTCTTAGAGCTAAATCCTGAGGTCCTTACTTTTTTTGTTCGTTCTGTGTATACTCAGTTCTTACTCAAGCCAGTTCCCTCTGTAAGGACTGAGGAAATGCTGAGCAAGGACTTTGCCCAGTGTCCTGATGGCAGATGATTGTAAGAGGTGATTATTCAGACCATATTTCATTACAGCATGGCCCAGCCTGAATCAAGGAGAAAAACATTAATATGGAAAGCCTCTATTCATCAGGAAATAGGATTTCTGCAGGTGCCAAGTCTCAAATGCTCTGCGTGCCTTTCAGGCTTGGCACACAGCGCTGCTAAATCCTGATTCAGGATGCAAGAATGTCTTGTGACCCCTGCCATGTAAACCACTGTCTGACTATGTTTGGACGTTGGCTGTCAGCGCTGACAGCAGGAAGCATGGATGAAATGAGCAGCTTCTCTTCCGGGCTAAATAAGCCATATTAAACATCCTAAGTATCCTAACTCAGTTCATACCTTCTGTAACAAATACAGTCTTTTTTTTTCTTTTTTTTTTTGTAAGGAGAACTGACACGCAGTTGGTAAGAACTTGGACTTTCTTTCCTTTCCCCAGCCACAAGATTTAGGGTCTGGTGACAAAGGACTAGAGTCAGTAGCCATATTCTTCATGTAGGATTAAATAGAAATGTATTAATCTGAGATAAGATCATATGCCAGCAAGACCACAGCACCCCCTAGCTAGGAGGACAGAAAAGTGTTATCTCCATTTTGTTTGTTCCACCTGTTGTCCATAGTCTTACATTTGGATTATAAGATTTTTGAGGCAGGGACTGTCCCTTTGTTATGAGTCTGTACGGTGCACAATGTAGCCTTGGCCTCCAAGCAGAACAACGTTATTATTGGTATTGATGATGATATTATAAACACGGAAACGGAGGTAGAGAAACTAAGGGAATTAATTGCTCAAGGCCTTTGAGAGAATCTGTGTTAGAGTCCAGATTGGAGCTCAGGAATTCTTGGCTCCCATACCAGGCCTCTAGACCATGCCACTCTTTCATACAGTTAGACACTTGGAAGTGACACCACACACCTATCCACGTCTTTATGTATCCACAAATCTTTGAGAATCTGTCCCTAAGTATCTCGGACATGTTTGAAAATGGGATTTTAGTGCCTAAATTATACAGGCACTTTTATCCATGATCAAAAGGAGTGGGGGAATGACAAATACACTTTCTGGTGAGGAACAAAAGAGAGAAGCATTTTTGGAATATCAGCTCACGTGTTATTACTTACTGGTCTGAAAGTAGGAAATGCAGGACTCTGTAGCAGCTGCATGTGTTTTCAGGGATCTGCACCAGAGAGACTTCTACTTTGTCTGAGATCCTTGTTAGGCTACGAGGAATTCCCAATCCAGTACCAAAAATATTAAAGGTGCCCTTTACTGTATTGCCTACAATTAACTTGCTGCCACTTGGAAAAACAATCATTAAGTGGTGAGTAAAAGCCGTGTCAGAAATGGAACTTGACAAAGTGGTAACACATAATTACACCGAGTGACATTCTTCACACCTGCTATGGAGCATAACAGTAGCTGGCTGACTTAACCCGTGGCACTACAAGCAAAGCATTGTACTGGGACACAGCCCTGACACCGATTAAATTACACACTGATTAGGTCTTCAGCTTCTCTCTGTCAGTGCGGACAATGAAGAATCAGAGAAGTGGACATTAGAGCTTTAGCAGACCTTGTGCTCTCCAACTAAAGAGGATTAGTTTGTAAATGGTAAATTGTGTTGGGGCCAACAGTCACAAAGCTGCTGTGTGCTTTGCCCTTCTGCTGGCTCCAAGTGGGAGGTTTTATGGCGAAAGAAACCCACCGGCACGATTTGCATGGAAAATAAAGGTCAGCCCCTTTTTTTCTCATACAAGAGCAGGAATAAAGCTGTGGCGATGTGCTCTTCGTAATCATTCTCCACACGACGTATCATCCTTTTCTATACAAAGGGTTTGGGGCCAGATTCCTCCCTGTGCAGCTGTTGACAGAGGGACAAAAGAGTTGCAGCTTTTGCCTCCCATACATTGAGGCAGCTGGGGGCTGGTCCAGTCCCTGGCATAGTCAGCCCTCAGGGCTACACTAAATGGTACCCCTCCCTTAATAGCTTCTGTGGGCCATCGTAGGGCTGCAGAATTATGTGGGCCCCATCAATTCCTCTCACATCAATGCTCTGTACCCAGCCTAGAATACTCCCTGCAAAGGGGACTTGTTTGGAGTTGGCCAGAGCCAGCGCTGCTGCGTTGAACAGAGACCCTGTGCTTGTGCTAACCACTGGAATCGGAGTGGAGGGCTTTATTCCTGCTTAATATCCCATTTGGGACCAGCCTGACTGTGCAAAGGGAGTGTAGGGTGATAATGAATCTTTTTGTGACACTCAGACCTGGGCTACATGGGGGGGGGGGGGGACTGGTTTCGACCTAATATACATAACTTAAGCAATACGGAGGAGGAGTTCCAGAGTCGACGGGGAGCGCACTCGGGGACTGATTTATCGCGTCTACTGTAGACACGATAAATCGATTCCTGATAGATCATCACTGCCTACCGATCCGGTGGGTAGTGAAGACTTTCCCTTAATCTAAAGGATACATCCCATTAAATATCCTTTGGGCTTTTTTTTTTAGGGAGGTCAAATCCCAGGGGGGAAACACAGTTGCATGACTCTGTCCCTTGCCACATGAGTGCAAAGCAGCTTCTTTGATTGTACTATGTATCCATTGTCTTTTCATCGTAAGTACAACAGTTGTTAAACAAGAATCTAAACCAAGGGCTGAACTAAGCCGGTACTAAATACCACCATTGATCAGATGGTCCCAACAGGGTTCTATAGAATTGAAGTTTTCTTTAAAGTAAGACTGAGATTTTCAAAGCAGCATGGGGAATGTGGACACCCAATTCCCACTAGGTTGAATTGGCCTTGGGAATTCAAATACTATTGGCAGCTTTAAACATCTCAGCCTAAAAAAGGCAAAGACAACCTTCTGAATATGACCCAGTGTAATGTTTCCTTTTCGAATCTGCAAATACAAATAGAATCAATAGCCATGGGATATCTGACCACTCTCTATATTCAGCTTAATATATGTTGGCTCTGAAACGTAACAATGGCATCTACTTTGACAGTATGGTTAGTTATCTCACTGGTGGCTATTTCAGTGGAAATATCTAAATACAGTAGGATTGTGGGTAGGGCTTGGTTAATGTACCACTTTTTTTTTTAATTCACCATGTTCTGACTCCTAATCTCAATTAAGAAAAAAATCACCTGGGTTCCTTATTCCCAAATGCCAGGTCAGTTCTGCTACAAAATACTGGTTATTAGGGTAACTAGCACATCGGATGTCCCTTCTCCAAAAATACTGAGAGTTTCCAAAATCTAGTTTAATTCCTGCAGCTTCATAATGCTGTACAAGGTGTGACTTTTTACAAATGTTCAGTTAAAAATGACTCAATTGCCAATAAATTTAGCAGCTGCTTGACATAAAGTAACTATGTCTTAGAGTGGGGTTGGTCCTAAACTGTGAACAATTAGAACTACTTTGAACATCCAGTGCCGTGTTTAATTCTGTGGACGCTTTCAAAAACATATTTTAAGAAAAACATTTAAAAGTAGTTATCCACAGGTACCAGTACAAGATTGACAGGGGTTAACATGACTGACATCCTGTCAGAACTTCATATTGTTTTAATGGTTATTAATGCCCTGCTGTTGGAAGACAGATGGTGCCAGCTGTCAATTAGAATGTTACCTCTCCACTGGTGAGCCTAGGCTACACTTGGAAGGAGGGGGAGGGGGGAAGGCTGTTAGATTCTCCACCCTGCCTGAGCTCCAACTCAGATGCAGTGTGTGTAGGTGGGGAGTTGCACTGAGCCAGTTACAGTTCCCTGATCCCAGGCCACCTGGCCCCAGAATGAGCCAAGTAGCCATCTGCTATAGAGCCATGTTCTGAAGACAATGGCAGTTTTGCCTGAGCCTGATCTCCATCGTAGGCTCACAGTGTGTAAAGTTTGGAAGAAAACAGGACAGGAAATGCAAACAAACATATTCTCCCTTTGACTTCAATGGTCTTTAGATCGGTCCCTGATCACTGTGAACAGCACCAGCATGCTTTGCTTTCAATACTGAGCATCTCTGGGCACCAATAGGGGGAAGCAGAAATGGCAGACAGCAAAGAGGAAAACTGTTGAGCGGAGAGGGAGAGGCGAAGCAACTTTGTAATGTCAGGATGATGATGAATATGGAGCAGTTAATTAGCTTTGACTACATGATACTCATTATTCATCCAGATGTGCTTGTCCAGTGGCCCCACATGGGGATGGCTATTACTTTGCATAATACCCTTTGAATTACATCCACCATTAAGGGAGTGAAACAGATACCCAAAGGTGCAACACATCAGTGTATTGTATCAAATTAAGAGAGGCACTTTTTGGCAGGCTGTGATAAACTCGGGTTTAAGGTGGCATTAGGTTAGACTTTAAACGTATTATTGTTTTGAACAGAATAACACAGCTGAAAAGAGCTAAAAGCATTTCAGCTGGTAAAAAACTGAAACAAAACTCTATTTCCTTTCCTGCAGCCTGGAGCCAAAACAGGATTGCACAGCTCGGATAAAATGGCATTGGCCTGCAAGAGGAGCAATTGATTGGATCATGCCAGTACTGGAACATACTGAGAGCAGCTTTGATTCATTGGGAGGAATGGCTTCAGAGATCAAATAATTTAGGCTCTCATTTGTCAAGGGGTATTTTTAAATGACTTATGTTGGTTGGGATTGTAAAAAAACTCTGGTCTCTTCACCAAAAGGACTTTCAACACTAATGATGTCTCTTATTGTGCATGCTTTCTGGAGAATAGTTTGTCTTGGCATAATAGGTATTCAAAGAAAGCACCGTATATATTCATATAGCATCCTACTAAACATGGGGTGATAGATGGCAGGAGAGAGATCACTTGATCATTACCTGTTAGGTTCACTCACTCTGAGGCATCTGTCATTGGCAACTGTCAGCAGGCAGGATACTGGGCTGGATGGACCTTTGGTCTGACCTAGTACAGACATTCTTATGTTCTTAGGGTGACTCCCCTGAAGTTAATGGGGCTATGCTGATTTGTGTCCGCTAAGGAGCTGGTCCATTATCTAAATTACTAAAAAAAAATGGTATAAAAGTTGTTTCAGTTCTATTTTAGAAGAAATAATTTAGGATGTTCTAATTTAGAAGAAATAAATAACTATAGAACTTACTTTCTGGATACATGGCATATACATCACGTACAAAAAGCATAACATTATTATTTATACCATGTCAAATAAAATGGTATGAAAAAATCTTTTGAGCTAGCCTCTGATTTAGTTTTAAAATAAAATGAGCTAAATTCTTTTTTTAACCTTTCGATATAAATGACAATATAACAAGAAATGATTTTCCTCCATTGTATATTGTATATCATGTTATACAAGCAGGTGACACAGGTACTATTGGCATTTAAAGTTTGATAACTGATAATGAAAAAACTATATAACTTCACTTCCAAAACTTGTTTATATTCTCAGGGCCAAGCTCTCAGCCATAAGCTCAAAGACTGCATCTGCAATTGTATACACATCCTATCGTGCCTTATTCCTGCAACTGCACCTCCAGACCCACCTCTGCGTATAGACATCTGTGCTGTGTCAACATCTGTCTTCTTTGCACATGCGTATGTCTGGGTTTGTATATGAATGAGTGTCCAACTGGGAATTTGGCGCTTAGCGTTTTGGTCAGGCGCAAATATACTAACTGTGTAATAGTCACAAAATATATGTGAGTACCATCACACCTCCTCCTATGTGCATGACCGTACCAGCCTCTAGCTGCTGCCATATACGATGTATAAGATGTAATACTACTATAGTTAATACAGTTTCTCCATTAGCTCCAGGGAGGCCTGTGGCTTTGGCTCCAAAGATTTCTAGCTTCTAACCCTGATGCTAAATGTGAAGTTTGTACCTGGAAAACTGTTCCATAAAGTTTCATTTTTGATGGAATGGAAAAGACAGAGCAAGACAATCAGGGTGACCTACCAGAATACAAGGAACAACTCCTGCGTCACACTTGGTTTTGATTAAAATGCTTCAGGAAACCATTCAATTCATTTGCATATAGTTAAACACCTTTTAATCTGTATATATTTCTGATAAAATTGACTTTATCAGTCAAGTTAGCCTTGCTGTTTTTACTAGTTTTGTCATGTTTAGAATGAAAAAAATAATCCTCTCCATTGTTTCTCATGACATTTTATGTTGTATAGCGTTATTCAAGTTCACATGTGGTCCTTTTCTCAAAAATGAGCCCGAAGGAAAAAAGAACCATGAATTGACAAAGGACTAACCAGTGTCATGACCCCATTTATAATATGAGACTGGAACTGGCCGAATCATACATTTGAAAGCTAAGTTAGTTTTCCAAATTGAATGGTCAAGTTGAAAAGTTTCAATCCAAAACCCTTTCCTGTTTGAACAGGAAAATGCTGATCAAGAAATATACCACTGGTGGCAGAAAGTCTGCAGTTATCTAAGCAGGACTTAGTGAAAACTACTAGTTGTAGTTTACAAGGTTCTGGTGAACTGAGCTGGTGGGAATTTTTCTTACAAAGGGGTATTTTTAATCTCTTTTTTTTCTGTGCAAATTAATCACTTTTTGTGAAATATTTCATGTCCTTTTCAGGATTTTTATCAAAACATTATCCAGTCTCCTTTCACCAAATACTGTTTCAGTAAATGTCAATTTTTATAAGGTTTTTGATTGCAAAAATCTAAAAAAAAAAGGTGAAATAATGAAAATCAGGTCCATTTAAAACACTTTGAAATGAAAACTTTAGAATTGTGTGTTTTTTCAGGAAAATATGTTTTCATTTTTTGACCACATCTGTAGTGAATAATACTTGGCAGGTTTGCATTGCAGGATCATGTGGTCACAGGACTTCACTTGGATTTTCACATTTGTAGGAGTACCAAATGAAACCAGAATAATTGCAGTGAAGCTTGCTCACTGCCTAACAAAATCAGTGTATTTCTCCAGAGCTGCCCCCACCCCACAACTCCATGTTCACTTCTGACCTTTAATGTGTCTTCAAGGATGTGGAGAGAATGTGGCAGCTTGCAAACTCTCCCCTGGCTGTCCCTGCTCTTCCTTTTGCAGCTTTTTTGGAGTCTGGCTGGTAAATCCGCACTTTCCAGATCCAATATGAGCATCTTTTGGGTGATGGGCAGACTTCCTTTCACTGCTGACTTTACTTCATTCTGAGTCATGGAAATATGAATGAACTCTATTGTCACAGTAGATTCTGAGGTGTCTCAGAATGATGGCAAAGAGCAGTAGCAATGAAACCAGAAGATTCTATGAAACTGGTTTAATAGAATATCAGGGTTGGAAGGGACCTCAGGAGATCATCTAGTCCAAACCCCTGCACAAAGCAGGACCAATCCCCAATTAAACATCCAACAGATTTTTGCCCCATATCCCCCTCAAGGATTGAGCTCACAACCCTGGGTTTAGCAGGCCAATGCTCAAACCACTGAGCTATCCCTCCCCCTACTGTTGCAGAAGAGAGGATGAGTAAGTGTCAGGATGATTCTTACTTTATCTGAGCCCATTCCTAATTGAATTAGAAATTAATATATCCTTGGCTGCTTCTTGTAGTGGGATACCCTTTTCACTTTGAAAATGGCAACCGTTGCTGCTTGATCCGGGAGAGCATGTATGGTCTCTTTTTAAGGAGGACATGAGGGGCTGTTTAATTTTTTAATAATTGGCGGTAGATGTTTCCCTCCTTCACCTTTTACTGCAGTCCAAGTGAGTCATGCCCATTGTACACCTGAACCTCACCGGCCTGGTGAGTCAGAGTCTAGAGGCAATCCCCAAACCTACTGTTTATTATATCAACTGGCTGTGGTTCTGTAATTGTAGCAATCAAGGCCAGCAGACACACCAAGAAACAGAAACGTAGCTCAGTGCTCTCTTACAATGAACTCTCACAGATCTTTTATTCCTAACATTTTATCTCATAATGCAACTCTGCATGGGAAAGTACTATGAGCATGCTGAGTCTTGGAGGTAAGTTGTATGTGGTGTCACTCAGCAACAATGTCTCCTTCCAATTAAAGCGCAGTGTAGGCATGCCAGTAAATCCTCCTTGTGTGGAAAAATGATGGTTAGAGTAGATGGCTTTGGGAAAAGGGGCATAAGGGGACCCCACAGATCTTCCAGGTATTTGGAAAGGTGAATCCTCCTTTTCCCAAGCTAAAAAAAAAAAAGAGTAGTGGTTCATTTTAAGATAGAAAAATGTCAGCTAAGCCTTTAAATTTGAATTTAAGGAATTAAGGAAAAATTCTCAGATTCATTTTTCTTTCTTGTAATGGCTATTAACTAACCCCCAAGACTTGATTTATTCCCTGACATCGCATGTGGTGAAAGAAGAGATAAGAAAAAAAAATCCAAAATCCAATTTATAATATCTGGACTGTTCTTTTGTAAGAGGTCCAGCTACATTTTAGCACACAGAAACTTTGATTTTTCTCCCATGAGTCTTGTCTGATAGATTCATTAAGCATTGGGTCTGTCTCAGGTTGCAGGCATGCTGGTATTTCTTTCCAAAACTAGAAAGCCACACGAATGTTAGTTAATAATCCTTTACTATGGTAAATATAAACGGTTTGTCCAGAAATTTCAGTTAGGTGACCGAAATCATCTGGTTGGGATTTATTTAGCAGCATATGCAATACAAGTGCACATAAGGGATATGCTAGAGCTTCTTTATATATCTAGGGCTAAATCCTGAGGCCCTTAGTTACTGAATTTCAGTTCTTGCAGCTGAAGATGGAGGAGTTTTCCTTAGTAAATTTGAGTAAGGACTTCATAATTTAGCCTATTAGAAATATTTAAAGTTTGAGTAAGGACTTCATAATTTAGCCTATTAGAAATATTTAAAGCAAGACAAAAATCCAGTGATGTCATACAATAACAATGGAATATTTCCAACTAGTGTAAAAGACCGTGTACACGGGCCAAGGTGCTTCATTCCTGACTGGCCCCGTTCTTGAGCCCCTGCATTCATGGGGGGAGAGAGCAGCACGGCCCCTGTGCTCCTACCCCCCTTTCTGTTCCCGTGTTGTGATCAGGAAAAGTTTGTGTGACACTAATAAAAATAAAATTCCGTTTTCTGGCAGAAATGACGTTTTTGGTTTTGTGATGGTTTGGGAAGCATAGCCTGAATTATAACCCTGGGGCAGAAGGGCATGCCAGAGTCCTGACCCTATGAGTTTGACAGCAGGGCAGTGGGGCCCATGCTGGGACAGGATTCCCACCTCTCTGGTTACTCTGTGGCTTATGCCTCCGGTGCTGGAAGATGCCAAAAGCTCCATCCAGTCTTCTCCTGGCCGCATCCTGCAGCCTTAGGCTGGGCTCAGGGGAAGAAGCTGAACTTTGAGTGAGTTCGGAACCGAGTTCCAAGGCTCCAACTCCTTCCCCTCCAGACGCCTGGCGGCCATTTTGTGCCACCGAACTACAACTCCCAGCAGGCTGTTTGTCCGGGCTGTCTCTACAGCGCATGATGGCTTCGGACAAACATCCTCTGGCCTTTTATTATATAGGATACTCTATCCTCATGACCTATATAACAAGCAGAACAGTATGTTCTTTCGAGCAGTGAAATTTATCAAGGCAAACTTTTCATTATTTTCTAAACTGAAAACTAAATAATATTCCCCCCCCCCCTTTTTTTTTTTTGAAAAAAATTGATTCTTTTTCCCAAGGAAAATTTTTGAGAAAAAATGTTTTGTTTCTTTAAAAAAATGTAATGGAAGACTATTTTCCTACTAGCTCTATGGGAGACTTGTGTCCCTTATTTTGGTGATTTTGATAACGTCACCCAAAATCTCCATTTTTACTTATCAAATTATTGGGAGAAACTGAGAGTGGAGAAAGGTAGAACAAGTACCACCATCTGGAGGTTAAAACCAGACAAATTCAAATTAGAAATAAGGCTCAATTTTTTAACACAGTGAGGGTGATTAACCATTTGGATCAAACTACCAAGGGAAGCAGTGAATTCTTCATCTCTTGATGCCTTCAAATCAAGACTTCTAGGAAGATATACTTCAGACTCAATATAAGGTTGTGCTTTAGGCTCAATGTTTTAGAATATGCTTTAGATACAATACAGGGGTATACAGGGATAACTGGTTCTATAGCTAATGTCATATAGGAGGTCAGACTAGATTATCACAATCGTCTCTTATGGCCTTAAATCTATTAATCTAATGATCTTTGAGGAACAGTTTCCTAATATATTGTGCACACAGCAAATTGCTACAGCTTCGTTTTAACACAGCTCATGGCTAGCTTCCTTCCCCTGTTCTCAAGCATGTCCACACAATATGTACAACTTGTAAGTGTGCTCAGTATCAGGAGAGGATCTTCTTGAAATGCTAACATACCCTCGCTCACATTTCCTTCCAATGACCCCAGTATTAGGACCAGTAACTTCTTAATGGGTGCCAATGAATCTTTAAGCATTTGATGTCTGTTGGCCAAATTCCGCTATATTGTAGGCATACTTGCTCTGTTGGCCTTAGGGATTCACCCATAGACATGCATCTGAGGATAGAATTTGACCCATAATTGATTACAAAAGCATACATATCATTGGAAATTTATTAAATGGGTTGGGTGGAGGAGAGAATCCCTTTTACAGTATTTCAAGCAAATATCTTTGGAAAAACTGAATTGGATTTGAGAATATCTGGCTACCTGTTTGGTTATGCCAAGACCTCCAGATTTGCAGGCCAGTACGAGTGTTTTCTGTTGTTGTTTTGAATCTGCATGCATGGGAATATCAAATGGCAGTAAAAGACTCATAAAACAGATAGTACATGATCTTGGCTTGTAAAGGTCAAGGAGGAGGCAGCTCATATTCTTCAGAGACCTCGTTTTAATTTTAAGTTCTGGCAGCAGAAACTAAACCTTCTTTAACCACCCTCTAGCCAACAGTACCACTCCAGCCTGATCTATTGAACTTAAAACACATTTGATATGTATGATGGGGCTTACTACAAGGTCCTGCCACTCCACCTGAATAACTATAACGTGCTCGTAAATCAGAGGAGGACATTCCTCTGTGACACGCTTCTGAATAGCCTACTGAGCCTACGCCTGTGTTACCCATCAACGCCTCTTACATAAACACATACAGTACTCTAAAGTAGGGTCTTAGAAAAGCACAAACAATACATTGGCACAGAGAGGCCACACAAATTCAAGAGCTGCCAAGTGGAAACAAAAAAAACCTCTTGAAGATAAAATATATTCCTAAGAGATAGATGCAGAGAGTAAATAATTCATCCTAGATTTCATACCTCACAACATGCAAAGGACAAATGCAGAAACAAACCTCTCTCTTTCCCCTCCCTCTGGATCCACCCACCCACAAAAAGAAAAGAAAAAGAAAAATGAAAATAAGGGACTCCAGCAAAATAACAGTGCAGGAAATTTCAAATAACGTGAGATTCATTTTAAGTGTAACTAACATTCTGTATAAACCTCAGTTTGTACAGTTGGCATTTCTAAATTAAATAATTTAAAACCAAAGAACACCTCATGTGCATGCAACAGAGGTCATTGTTCATTTACATTTAAAAAATGGCCAGTTGAGACCCCTGATGGAACTGATCCAAACAGAAGACCAGGGATCTGATCAAGCAAAGCACTTAAGCGTAATCTTAAAGTTAAGCACGTGCATAGACCCACAGAAGTCAACAGGGCTATTTAGACATTTAAAGTTAAGTGTATGCTTTGGTGGATCCGGGGCCAGATGAATTAATCCTTTATTTTTGACTAGAAAAGCTTGTTGCATTTATTGATCTAGTTAAATCTGAGAGAAGGATGTGCATCTGATTATGTGCTGACGATGGACCGGATGCACACAACTTTTACTCTAAACTGTGAGGTCTCCATGATTTGGCCTTAAAATGATAAACATTCCAACTTATTTATGAAATCATCTCACTTATGTAGTCACCTCTCAAAGGAGTTATAGTCCCTGCCTTTCCAGCTACCTGCTCTTTATTTTAGATATAAGCTTGTGTGTGTGCTAGAGCAAGTAATACAAAACTCATCTCTTCAAGAGAGATGTTAAAGAGCATCCCCATCACACACATACTGAGCTGCCCCACTATTACTCTTATAAAATCAGTGTGCTCACACTGGCCTGTTCTTTGATCTTAGTCTGTAAGGAAAATGCTCCAAACAATAGCAGATGGAACACACACAGTCAAAAGTGACAACCAGCCATGAGCAACAGAAGTGCCTGCTGTATCTTTCATGTGTGTTACAAATCACTGGAACCTGACAAAGTTAACAGGTGCCCTGAGAGATACGCCTCACCAGCCAAATATCGACATGTGAAGGTGGCCAATGTTTGGAGGAGCAGGTAGGAAAAGAAACAAGGAACAACCTTTGTATGGTGGGTGGTCTGCTTGTTATCTTGTTACAAATGGCAATAACTTAGTGCACAACTGGGTGCAATAACATAAGCATTTGAACACATGAAAGTTGGACCCACAGTTGAGACTAGACAATAGAAGGACTTGGCATTGCTGTGCACCTGCATTGCAAACCTTCTGACTCTCCACTCCCATTGAAGTCAGTGTGCTCAGCACCTGGCAGGATCCAGCCCCAGATGACAAGTATTCTGAATAGAATTTTTGCACATGCAATAGATTGCAATGACATTTTTCTCCCAGGACTTTCCGTAGTAAATAGAACTGGCCAAGTCCTGCACTCCTTACTCAGATTTACTCAGTCCTTAGGAGTAAATTCCTATCAATGTCAAACATTTTATATTAATTCAAATTGACAGTATACTTCAGATGATGATAAGCTAAGCGGGGTGCAGAAGGAAATCTGGGGGTAGTATTTATTTACTTTTCACAATTTATTTTGATTTTTTAAAACATACGAAGAGTGCGCAAGCTATGCTCCGGATGCCCAATCCAATATTTAGATCAACAATTATAATGAATCTCTAAAATGGACTATCTGCCACCTGATTCAAGCATCATTCTTTCCACTCCATTCTACCACATAACATATCCCCCCACATCTCTCACCACCTCCCCTCTACTGACAAGAAAAGGAGATAATGGCACTCAGCTGAGCTCTTATAGGTGGGTCTGATGTCTCTGAACTGAACTCTTATGGCTGACTACAAAATAGAGGCTTTCTATTCTTTGTTGGCAATGTTGGACTTAGCAAATATCTATTACAAGACCTTTCTGCTTTTGTTGTGGTGTTTTGTTGTTCAATTTACCTCACCAAAGAATGAAAATAGCAGTCTTCCTGAATAATATCTCAATAAGGACTTCAGGATTTGATCCAAAGAAACCAATCGGGATAGCTTTGTTTTTAATTTCAATAGTGTTGCCTTGAGATTATGTTTAACTGGAGGCAGCAAACGTTTTAAACAAAAAGCAATGCACTACTGGGTTCCTGAACTGATGTCATGGTCTCTACTGTGGTGGAAAAACCTTTGGTCAGAGTAAATATTACCAAAAGATTTTTACAGCCACAAAAGCAAAGGCTGAAACAGCAACTTTAGACATGTGCTGCCCTTGATAGTGGCTCATCACTGAGGTGCAGCTGTTACCTTACCAGAGACAGCATCTGCTGCAATAGAAAAGTGACATTTAGGTTTGGAAGCCTTTTGAAGACTGACAATCCTGATTTTAAAAAAAATCAACCTCTATATACACAGTGTTTTTCAAATAGTAATTGACTTAGGGTTCAATCCTGTAAGTGCTGAGTACTGTGGCTGATCTGGCAAAACACTCAAGCATGTGCTTAACCTTTTTATGTTAGTAGGACTGCTTATATGCTTAAAGTTAAACACGTGCTTAAGTGCTTTGCTGGATTAGAACCACTGTGCTCAATACCATATAGATTTTCCTAGTTTATCAGTTCATAGGCAGTCTTCAAAATGGTTTAACTGCAGCCCTGGATCTCCATAATCATTGAGCCCTGACAGATACATATGCATTAAAAATCTCGTAGAAATAAGCTGCCCGGGAGTAATTTTGAAATAAGTAACTTCACGAGCATTGATATGATTGCATGTTATATGGCTTACGTGTTATAGTCTACAGACTACAATGATCCTTTACTAGTTCTTTGGCAGAGGGGAAAAAATCAACGGATAGTAGAAGCAAAATATCCACTACAAAACAAAAACAATTTGCCCTTCTTTTCTTTTCAGAATAAACAGCTTCCCTACTTTAAACACTACCCTCAAAATGAAAAGTCCAATACTGCCCCATTCCATGCTGCTATTACCTTTAGTTACTGCTAAATGTTTATTTTAAACCCAAAATAGAACTGGAAAAATGTATGTTAACAGGATCTGAAGGAATTCTGCATATGTATCTTGGACCTCTTTTACTTAATAAACAAATCAATAAATCTCAGTGTTACCCATAATGCCACTGTCCATTCTAATTGATGCCTGCTGGGGTTGTGACAGTAGCATGCACCTGTCTCAATCAGCGGTGCACGTTTTATTTTTTGCTGGAGATGATGGCCATGATAATCACCAAGAATGACCCTCCCCTTCATGCTTGTATGACAGACCAGCTACAGTGCCATGAGTTTAAATACACAGCTGGTTATCAAATTATAACACTTAAGTTCAGGGTCAGTGAAGTAAAAGCAGATGCAATTATGCTTTTTTGTCCCATCCAGTTGTCTGCCACTTTCTCAGTACTGTAAATTGCTCCAGAGAAAACAGACCCATTTAGAGTTCATAAAGAGTGGAATAAAACCAAACTGGGACAAGGAGATGCCACAATTCTGAGGTTTGGCTCTAAGGGTCCAATAGTATGGCTAGGTGGATGTGGCCAGATTGCTACACCCACAAAGAGCCATTAACTTCATTTGCATTCTGCAAGGTGCAGCAGTCACATGCTATCCATTGCAGGGCTGGAACTTGACTCTCAGCTATGTACAGATGGTTCTACTACAGTTTGTCTCCTTACAATAAGTCAACTATTTTAAACATAATAATGTAGCCAGTGAAAATGTTGGCTATATTTTATCTCTCTCTTTACATTTGGCTACTGCTTTCTCTCTCAGCTTCCATTCATTACCCATGTGAAATTATTTTTTTATCGTAGATGTATCTTTTCATTTTTCCCATCTGAATTTCACTCCATTATTTTCTGCCAATGTTTCCAGTCTCATTAAGTCTCTTTGTATTATTTCTTTGTCTTTGGTGGTGTTTTCAAATCTTTCTAGATGAATGGAATTTGCAGATAAACTTAATGGCTATTAATCTTTCCCAAATTATTCATGAAGGAACTTGTGATATTTTTATGCAAGGTAGGTAGCATTTTACTTGACAAGCCATCTTATTGATTTCACTGGGACTACTTGTGATGCGAGGTAAAATTCAGCATAGGGAAGGGCATTAGAATGTGCCCTAAAGATGTTAAACAAGACCAGATCTATTACCAATCTACAGTTGTTGTACCCAACTAGACATCACTTTTAACCAGGATGACTAGCCAGCAAGAGTGAAAAATTGGGACGGGGTTAGGGGATAATACGAGTCAATATAAGAAAAGAACCAAAATCAGGACTTTTTCCTATAAAATTGGGACATCTGGTCACCCTAATCTCAACACATTGCTGTTGTTTATTATATTTTTTTAAGCTTTTCAGGTACTTTTTATTCCTATGAGAGTGTGAGACCCATCTCAAATGAATGACTACATGTCAATGTATTTCCACTGCTCTTGTGACCCTTGTAGGCCATTTCTACTCAGCAAAGCATTTAAGCACATGCTTAACTTTAGGAATGTGCTTAAGTGCTCAACTGAATAGAGACATTTAAAATCTTTTCTGCATTGTCGCCTAATTTTGCATTTTTATTTTAAAAAGAGACTTTTAAAAAAACTTGTTTGTTTTTTGAAGTATTATTAGAGTAATTACATTAAATAATCCAACAATCTCTGTGACATTGGAAAAAAATATGAATACATCTTTTTGACTCTATTGTCCTTTTAATCTCTCAAAGTTTAATCAGATATGAATGTTTAAAGGTGCTAAACAGCAGCAAAACAATCTGTGTAACAATGTTTACACAGTATGCACAACAAAGCAGTGCAGATACGATGCAAGATACGTATGGCAAATCATGCTAGTGCAGCACAGTGGTACAGCAGCAGTGAAATACAATACCATGGACCAACGCTAAGTCTGGGTTTCCAGTCTGGGTGAGAGAGAGTGAAAGAAGAGTGAAGGGTTTACCTGAAGTTTAGAGAATGAGATGAGGAGTATTAGCGTAGAAAACCAGCCTGAAATTTACAAGTATGTGAATGTTGATGGCTGGGTCAGAGAGAATAGGGGAGAAGGAAAGAGGAGTCTGTAATAATCAGATCAGAAGCAGGGAGCTGTGTGAAAATCCAAGAATACCTAAGAGGGCAAAGAAATTAGAAGTGAATTGGGCGGGAGGGGTCACTGATATAAATAACTAGCAAAAATACCCGGCGTTGCTCAAGTCCATTGGAGGGGGGGGAGCGGGGAGAGAGCTGAGCGAGTGGGGGGACCATTGGAGGGGGGGGAGGGGGAGAGAGCTGAGCGAGTGTGGGGTCCGTTGGAGGGGGGAGAGGGGAGAGAGCTGAGCAAGTGCAGGGGCCATTGGAGCGGGGGAAGGGGGAGAGAGCTGAGCGAGTGGGGGAGCTGTTGGAGAGGAGGAGGGGGGAAGAGAGCTGAGCGAGTGCGGGGGGGCCGTTGGAGGGGGGAGGGGGGAAGAGAGCTGAGCGAGTGCGGGGGCCGTTGGAGGGGGGAGAGGGGAGAGAGCTGAGCGAGTGCAGGGGCCGTTGGAGCGGGGGAAGGGGGAGAGAGCTGAGCGAGTGGGGGAGCCGTTGGAGGGGAGGAGGGGGGAAGAGAGCTGAGCGAGTGCGGGGGCCGTTGGAGGGGGGGAGGGGGCAGAGAGCTGAGCGAGTGCGGGGACCGTTGGAGGGGGTATTATTACATCATAACTATGTCACAGAGAACAGCAGCTGCCCAACTGATTTTAATGGGCTTTAAAGAATTTCACCCCTAGGGGGCGTCAGAGGTGAGATTTAAAAAAATTTCAATTCTTACCCTAATTAGGACCCTAAAGCCTATAACTGTACCAAATTTCAAGTCTCTAGCTCAAACGGTGTGGAAGGAGTAAGGGAATGTACATACACGCATACACCATTTGACTTTTATATATATAGATAAAGTTTCCAGTTATAAATAGAATAGGGACCTGAATCAAAGTACATGGGATTTAATGGAGAGATTCCAAGTTGCTTCAGTGGTCTATGGATCAGGGCTTAGTTGGGGATTGTCCTGCTTTGAGCAGGGGGTTGGACTAGATGAGCTCCTGAGGTCCCTTCCAACCTTAATATTCTATGATTCTATGGAAAAGGCAAATCCAAATATAAGGAAATAAAATCAAGCAATTTGCATTACATGGACTATAGATTCCCCACCCTTCAGACAGCACACTGGGGATAGAAAGACAGAAGTGTAGGAAGGATTTATTATTTTCCACAAGGAGAAAATTTCAAAATTAAGTTTGGTGATGCCACCTGCCCTTTCAAACTATAGCAGAAAATTAGTGACGGATTTTGAAAGATTTCTTAAGTCATGGTTGGAGAAGAGATAGCAGCATATGTGATGGAGGTGAACCCTCCTGAGTTCAGGATCAGGTGAAGAAACCAAAGGTCCCAGAATTCATCTCCCATGCTCCTAAATGTTTGGTGTTTTGTTGAAATGACGACTTTAGTCTGTAGTCTTAAAGAAGGCATCTAGGGAACTTTGGTCCCCCTCACTTATATTTACCATATGGTGACCAGAGATGAAGAAATGCTAGAACCATGACAAGCCTCTCATTATGTGCAATAGCACAGTGGGAAAATATAAAACATTCCAGTTTGGTCTTAAAGAGAATATTGTCTAGTAAAATGAACTTGAAAGACAGCAACAGGGCTATGTCCTATGTTTGTCATTTTCAAACATGGTCTTCCCCCACTCCCCCCCCCCCCCAATATCCAATATTTTAATATATCTCGGTCATAAATTTCAGAATGGAAGATTCTCCAGTAAGTGATGATATTTACATGAAATTATATTTGGACTAATAGCTGAAATGTTAGAAAAATACAAGAAATCAAATATGCTTAGGGATATACAATAGCTTCTCCAAGTTTCTGATTTTTTTCATTGAGCCACTATTTTATTGTGAACTGCCAGTTAATTTTTGTTGTTGTTAAATTCTTTGTTTAACCACAACTGTGACCAAAGAGAGGAATGCACTTGACAAGTGCAATAAAGCAACTGCTCAATGTTTATGGCAAGTGCTATACATTTACACTATTAATTCAAATTGCCTGGAATCTTATAAAACTGTGAACAGTATAGGATTACCTACCTTGCTGGAAATGGATCATACTACAAAGTAGCACACGTTTCCCTATCAAATTTTAGGGGAAATATTCTTGGAGCACAAATACTAAACTTAAATTAATTCTGCATTGATCCCAAAACCATTCAGACAAAACACAATGTACCAAAATGTACCAGGATTCATTTTAATAGCTTCAGACAGCTCTCATTGTTTAAAAATCCACCAATCATAAAAGTGTTTTCTCTTCCTCTTCGCCCTGAAACACCTGGCCCAGGGTCCTAGATGGGCAACATTAAATGCTGAAAAATAAGATCTTCATTTCGATATTCAAAAGGCTGCATCTGCAGATAAATTATTTATGTTGGACTTTCAAATTAAGCCCATCTTCAACAAAGTACTTACTGCATCTGGGCCTGAAACTCCAATATTAATGTTAAACACCAAAAAGTTAGGCCCAGATTCAGTAGAGCACTTAAGCATGTGCTTTGGTCCACTCCAACTCAGCAAATCACTTAAGTGCATGCTTAAATCCTTCTGAAGTCTATAAAACTTAAGCATGTGTTTAAGTACTTTAAGGTTCTGACATAAATTGTGATTGTGTAATGGGGCATCTTTGTGTTCCATTTTTTTTTCCGTCTCAGTGACTGACAGAGTAAATTTGGGGGCAAATTTTGCTCATTGTCTTCTAGCAAGTAATTCAACTGAAAAACACCAGGAATAGTCATATGATAAGAATAGACTCTTAAGCTCTGAACTGGGACTGTGGAGATCTGGGTTCTATAGGCTGCTTCCTATTTGACTCCTAGCAAGTTGCTTAATTACACTCTCTTTCACCTCCCCATCTATAAAAAGAGGATATGAGAATCTCCTTTATCTGCCAATTTTATTTAGATTATTGTCTTTGTGGGGCAGGGACTGTCTTTCACTATATATATATATATATACACTGTCTTGCACATTGTGGTTCCTATCTCAGCTGGACCTTCTGGGCGTTACTGTGATACACATAATTAATAACAATGAGGGTAAGCAAAATTATCCTTTATTCAGTTTACAAGCTGAAACCTGATTTTTCTAAATGCAATCAGAGCAAGTCAACTCAGATATTTGAAACATTTCTTTTTCTTTTAAGTTCTGCCCATCACCCCCAAACTCATATTCTTCAATCAGAACTCACCCACTACTACAGGTATTCTAGACCTAAAGAAGAATTTCTTCTCTTCAGTGTTATTGATTCTGCAGTCCTAACAATACTGAAAAACTAGTGTTTTGTTAATAAACTAAGGAAATATGACTTGGATGACACGCAAGGCCAAATTTAACCCTTGTGTAGCTCTGTTATCCTCATAGGATGGAGGTAAGAGTTGCAATAAAAACGTTTATTTTAACAGAGGCGATTTTCTTACTCTTCCCCCACACTAAATATTATCTGTTGTCATTCAGTGACTTAGGTAAAATTTGTAATTATCTAAGATATGACCACCATTCTACTCACTTGCCATTAAGCATCCGAGCCAGCTCCCATTGAAGTCAATTGGAATTTTACTTCTGACTTTAGTGGCAGCAGAATCTAGCCCATAGGTGCCTTCCAAAAATTGGTCGCCTTTGGTTTCACAGAAAGGTCATTGTGTTTTTGAATGCACTCTAGGGATGATGTTGACATTTTCCAGCTGTCTTGCTACATTATCCCCATGAATGTGGGAGGTAGATTTGTGTTCTGGTTTTAAACTGCCCTATTCTTCAAAAACAAATCACCTCCCTAGTGCAGTTTGGTAACTTTCATCCTTTAAGCAGTTCCAAACTATACTTTTCTTTTTTAGAAGATTTCATTTGGGAGGGTAGGGCTTGAAATTACATAAATGAAAAATCTGTGTTTAAGGCTGGGTGGAGATTCCTTTACCTCAACATGTGCTTTTTTTCCTCCCCAAGCTCATTGTAAGATGCTCTGCAGAGCGCAGAAGGAGAAGTTTATCACATGCTGTACATTATTCTGTAGCTAATGCCGGCTATAATTTCTTGCGCTTCGCTCACTAATCTCTTCCTCTCATGCATTATTTCCTGGTACAGCATTAGCAAACCACATGCTGATCCACTGGTACTTCATGGATTTGGAAAATAATCCGTGATCCCACAATGATGTAAAACATTAAATATTGTTTTAAGTATTGGAGGCGCCATCCTGCCTACACGGTACTTAAGGTGGGCAGTACGCCAGCATGTCTGCTGGCATACAGCTGAGAAACAGAGCATGCCCACTTGCAGCGAACAAAGAAAAGCCCAGGACAATAAGGCAAGAATGATGACAGACAGAAAGGGGCTGGTATGTTCATGTGCCGTTTGACCATTATATCAGCTTTGGAAATTATACTGTCTAGAGGGCTAAGAGTTTCTTTCTACACTCCTGCCTTACTGCCTGCACCTGCACATCTAAGGGGAGGCAAGAATGAAAGAACACTTTATTGCTCTTCCAAGGGCTCTTCAAAGTTATTTATCACATACCATTTTTGTACTAACTTTTTAATAGTTTGCAGTTGCAAAGTGAAAAGAGAACAGAACCAAGAAAAGACACATACAACCTGGTGTTATTTGACAGGGCCATGAGGCAAAAAGCAAAGAGGTTTCAGCTGTGTGTGCGTGCGTGGAAAACCAAGTGACCTAAGGAAGTTTAAAATGCCTCCTTACTGAATGGTTGCTGACTTTGATACAACAGAAGTGGCCATAAGAAACCAGGGGTGGTTGGATCGCAGGACTGGGAGCTGGGAATTCCTGAATTCTAACCTTGCAACCTCTGTGACCTAGGGCAAGTCACTCAGGCCTTTATTAATTTCTGAATAAGATGTTATAAGCTGCACCATCCTAGACCTGCCCCTGGGGACACAGTAAATTTGAGCCACCCCCATGAATCACAACTTCTCCCTGTGCCCTGGGGGAAAAGTAAGTTATTTCATCCTTTCATCTCCATGGTGTACCTAGGCACTATTTTGTCTGGCAAACAGCAGCAGAGACAACACCCCTTCCTACCCACTTGCTTACAGAAAGGACTATCGGGGAAGTAGTCCTGACTCTCTCCACTATGGTAAGAGTCACAGTTTGAGTAGTAAGGCCAACTAGAGAGGAGGGATACGCCCTCTTCCTCATCCATGCTACAGAGTTAGAATTGTGACATCTAGACCCGAGTCTCTCCACATGTAGGATGCAAGACAGCAATTCTTAACTACATCCCATGGGTGCTGTGATGATAAGCCTAGAAAGAGGCTTTGAAATGGATGTGTAGCAAGTGTTATTTCTTGAGGCGGAGTTGGGGACTATAGTTCTTTATAGTACCACATTGAGAATTTTTGAGCTCAAGGGATACTTGAGCTTCCTTGGCCCCATTACCTCATCCATTCATGTTCTTTGCTCTCTTCCTCATGTTCTTTTCCCTGCACACAGCCTAAACCATATTTAAAGGATGGGTCACAGCCTTCCGGCAGCCTTCTGTCAACTCAACCTCCTTCAAAGTCATCCTGATTGGTGAGATCACTGGTGATGCTCTTTGGATGCTGACTGGCCAATGCTGCTGTTTGCCTCTTCTCTCTCGTATATTCTATATTCAGAGCATGTTCAGACAGCGGTGAGAATCAGCAGCTCAGCTCAGAAGCATCAGGGAAGCATCACCAACTCTCTCAAAACCTGGGCTGGATTTGAGAAATAGGAGCTCGAGGAGGCACAGTGGAGTATTTCCTGGAAAGCTAAAAGTGTTTTGGATTATAGTAGTTTGCAAAAGGTAGCTCATCCAATCAGGGAATAGAAACAAAACCACGTGACTGACATTACCAATCACTCAGCTCAAATACCAATTTGTGAATATTGATATCGAAAGGAGTACTTCCTGGGAACAGTTCTCAAGTAACCCAAATCAAACAAAAATAGGTAAAATTACAGTCTCTCTTTGCAGGAAAGGTCAGGGAAAAGGGCAATATTCAAAAAATTGTTTGTTGTGAATTTTGTCCACTTCTACTAAGTACTATAATTATTACAACAAAAGTCATCATATGTTGTGTGTACACACACTTCACATATGTAGAGTTGATATCTTTGTGATAAACTGCAGAGATATAAGATGAATATCTTGCATCTCTGATCACCTCATCTGCCCTTTTGACCACTGATCCATCTGTAGCAGGATTTATTTTAATAGCTTCAGACAGCTATCATTGTTTAAAAATCCACCAATCATAAAAGCGTTTTATCTTCCTCCTTCCCCTAAAACACCTGGCCCGGGCCCTGGATGGGCAACATTAAATGCTGGGCCAGTGATAGATTTTCAGGATATAAAGAAGTGTTGCAGTTTAAGGTACAATATGTCAAGGTCTACCTGAGCTAGACACAGGATTTTAATCCCCTTCAGAATGGGAAATTTTTCAGTTTCCTAACAGGACTCAGCACCCGCTTCTAGCCCTGTGGGAGGTCTAGAAGGAACATAAAAATTATTATTAGTAATTGAGCTCCATTAAAGGCATATGTTCTTATTTCAGTTATGCCAACACTTAAATGAATGTCATATCCCATGCCCTTGGGAAGTTATTCTGCCTTAACATGGCTGAGGTAACCCTTAAGGCTTTCTGTCAGAGTGCAAATTTGATGAAGTTGGGCTACGTATTGTTCCTTTGCCAGAAGCTGAGAATAAGAGACAAGGGATAGATCACTTGATGATTACTTATTTTGTTCATTCCCTCTGGGGCACCTGGAATTGGCCACTGTCAGAAGACAGGATACCTTTTTTGATGTTAGCTAAACTGTCACTAAATTTAGGTTTTTGTCTGTTAATATTCATTATATATGTCAACTCGCCAGCATTTTGCAAGTAGAATATGCAAATCAGTTGTCACCTCGCTTCACACCTTGCTCGATCACTGCTGTTCAGCCTGATTGGCTCAGACTGCAGGGGAACAGGTTCAGGACCCCCATTTAGCTTGATTGCTAAAACAGGTATGTGTCTGGTGGATGTGTAACCCACTGGTCCTTGTATGTCCCCTTTTGCACCTGATCTATAAGGGATGTCAGGCTGGCAATTTAGCTTCAGCTGAAGAGATTTTTGCTTCTAGTTTTGCAGTTCCCCCCGTGTTTTGTCCACAATCACAGCTTTCACATCTGTAGCTACCTAAAGGCAAGGGAGATAGTTACGATTCAGTTTTCTGTGTACGTTACCTTTTAAATGTAAAGTATCAGTTCTGTCATCTCTGGGCTGCCAGTCCTCTCAAGACAGAGAGTAGGGTGCATGTAGATTTTGTAATGGTATGCATATAGGGATGCTCTCCCCCCTCGACACCAGGGAAAGGGTATTATCGGTCAACACACTGCTATTGCATACCAGTGCTATCTCTTGCATACCAGAGCTCTCCGGTCCTAACTGCCTGCTAGAATTGTGTGATACTAATGAAGCAAAACAATCCATTAGCTATTCATGAGGTATGCATGAGATGTAAATGTGCTTGGGTATTTCTATGTCTGTGTGCCCCTGCCTATTGGGCTTCATCCTGAGCATTGCTCCGATGTGTCGGGCTTTCCCCGTCTCAGTGGCAGCAACGAAGGGAGCCCCTGTTGCGGGTGTGTCACTGTCTGCCTTCAATAAATTCACCACTTTTATTTAGCAGCTATATGTGTGCCTCGTTTCTACGGGACTCCGAATACCCTGCAACACAGAGGTTCTTAGGAAGTAAGAGACTCACATTATACCATCCCTTCTGGAGAGCTTGTCCCTCTTTCTCGGCCCACTGTTTTTCCAGACTGACAGTGGTTTTTTGTTTTTGTTGTATTGGAAAACATGACAATGTGTATAACATGAAACAATGTGGGAAAAATGTGAAGAGAGGTGAGATGATGAAATTCCACAGGGTCGATGTGCTGTATAATGTTAAATGAACCAGGGAAATTCTCATCAATAAATATCATTTTAATGTGGTTTCATTTTTTTTCATTGTTTGTTGGAATAGGAAAGTACAGATTTCCCACATAACAACAGGAAACTTAGTTCCACCAACAGCAAGCAGCCTTGAACTGGAGTGTGCTGGATTACTCACAGCAGAAACATGGCTGCTATGTGCTAATTTTTCAGTGTCCTGCCAAGGTCCATTTGTGGGGGTGAAATGAAAATTTGTGTGTCAAACTGTGAAAAAGATTGAGGGTGTACACAGACTTATGGAATGTCTAGAGGTTTTATGGATTCCCTCTTCTCTGCTTTCAGTTCCCTGACTCCTCTATTAGGCAGTGAAAACAAGAGGCACGAATTAGCGGTTGTTTATGTACTGTGTCATTCCTGCAAGATTTACTCATTCTTTTTATAGGACTAGGTCTGTATGTATGTGTGAGAGCGTGAGCGAGAGATTTTTTCCCCTTCACACAGAGAGAAAATCAATTTTTTACTCTATTTTCCATTTTAAATTGATTTTATTGTTTTTTCCCCTTGTTTCTATTTTATTTGCTTTTCATCTGTCTCCAAAAGTGGCATTCTTACAGTGATGACATCATCTCTGCTGGCAACTAGGATGCTAGGGAACAGAACCTATGGGCCTAATAATGCCCAATAGAGTCAATATGCATCTTTTAATTGGTGTTGGATACGACCCACGGTGGATGTCAGTGAGCATTGGATTAGGGTTAGTATCTGTTCTCATTAACATTTTCCTAGCTAGTATAGGGCTAAGTCTGCACCCACAAAGTCAATGGGAATTTTGCTGTTGACTTCATTGGATGCAGATGTAACCTACATGTTTTGGTATACAGTGAAACCTCGATATAACGGACTAATTCGGGCGAGGGGGTGTCCGTTAAAACCGAAAGTCCGTTATTTAATAATTTTTTAAAATTATTAAATAACGGACTTTCGGGTGACAACGGACACCCCCCCGCCCAAATTAGTCCGTTATATGGAGCCAGCCCACCCCACCCCCTCCCCCCGCCCGGCTCCCCGCTGCGGGGAGCCGGGCGGGGGGGTTGACAGCTCCCGCCTGGCTTCCCGCTGCGGGGAGCCGAGCGGGGGCTCTCAACGCCCCCCCCCGTCCGTCTCCCCACTGTGAGGAGCCGGGCGGGGGGGTTGACAGCTCCCGCAGGGGTCCCCGCTGCGGGGAGCTGGGCGGGAGCTGTCAACCCAGCCGGCTCCCTGCGGCGGGAGCCGGCAGCCCCCAATAACGGATTTCGGATGCATCGGAAATTTTGTCCGTTGCATCCGAAGTCCGTTAAATCGGGGTCCGTTAAATCGAGGGTTTACTGTACAGCATTTAATATTTAAGACTAAAGAGTGGCAGAGCACTAATCAGAGAGGAAAAAGGGATTTGTTTTAGTTAGATGTACAGAGCAAACCAAGGAGCCTGCTATAAGTGATCAGGAAAAAATCCACAAGAGGATATTGGTAATTACTGAGCAAAAAAGCAATAGCTGACTAAGTCAGAGTAGAAGTCACTGTGAATGATAGGAAAATTTACACATCTGGATATATTCTCAGCTCAGGGGCTGAGCCAATCAGAGTGGAGGGAAGTGTAATACAAGATCTAGTGAGCGTTCTCATTGGGCTCAGCTGGGTGATGGAAGATAGAAGGCCAGGAAATGTGGCTTCTGTCAGGATTAGTTCTCAAAACCTGCCTGGCAACAGGTGAATCTTATTCCCATCTTTACCTACCAGGAAAGCTCTTACTAAAACTAATGTCTAGGCCACACTGGAGTGCCATGTGGACCCAGAGAGAGCACTGGAAGTGAGGCTCCCAAGAGACTTATCAGAACAGAGAAACTAAAGAAAACGAGTCTTTGGGGGTGGGGGGATAGCTCAGTGGTTTGAGCATTGGCCTGCTAAACCCAGGGTTGTGAGTTCAATCCTTGAGGGGGCCATTTAGGGATCTGGGGCAAAAAAATCTGTCAGGGGACAGTACTCAATCCTGCTAGTGTAGGCAGGCGGATCCTGCTAGTGTAGGCAGGGGACTGGACTCGATGACCTTCAAGGTCTTTCCAGTTCTAGGAGATTGGTATATCTCCATTTATTCTTTATTCTTCTGAATTTATGTAGGAGGCATGGCTGTGGACAATAAAACCATGCAATTTCATTCCTGTTTCTGAAGATTCAAGTGATACACTCTTTGTTTTAGGCCACACTACAGACTAAGAAACAGTCTCTGGGGAAGATCTGTAGGGAACAACGGTGTGTACAGACATATGGATTTAGACAAAGGAGTGTAAGTGTTCTCTGGAAGCACTACAGTGATGATGCAGATGTTACAGATTAAGCTAATGTTTCATGAATATCCTTAGCATAAGTGGCAGAGAGTGAAAGTTTGTATAAGAAGGATTATGCAGATCACTCCACCATCTCTATCCAATAGATCTCAAATGATGTTTAAAATGCTTTGTTTGGTGCTTGTATTAAATGTGAATATGTATATCTAAGTAATTAACTGTTGTTTCTCTTGGACAGTTATTGGGAGCTATTAATAAGATCCAGGTTCAGGGTGTCAGTACAATGATCTGGGGTTTGACTCCCTCTTTAATGCTTTCTGAATAGAATAGAACTGTGGCTTGTGTTCCAGCTGGAAGTTCTGGTGAAGGGAAGGAGGTTGGTCAAGTAGACAAGGCACTAAACTGGGACTCAGAAAACCTATGTTCTGTTCCTGACTCTGCTACTAATCTGCTGTGTAACCTTGGAAAAGTCACTTCAGCCCTAAACCTGTCTTGTAAACTTTCAACTGTTATCACAGAGGGAATGAGAGATCCTGGAGATCAAATTTAGGCTGCTAGAGGAGAGATTAAAGTCCAGACCTCCCCGGTAACATTCTCTGACATGCTTCCAGTTCTATGCACGGAGCCAGTTAGACAGGCAGAACTGCAGAGTCTGAATGCATGGATGAGATGATGGTGCGCAGAGGTGAGATTTAGGGTTATTAGGACCTGGGGAACCTCTTGGGAAAGGAGGAGCCTGTACAGGAAGGATGGGCTCCACCTAAACCAAAACAGAACCAGACTGATGGCATGTAAAATTAAAAAGGTATTAGGAGCTTTTAAAGTAAGGGCTGGGGGAAAGCTAACAGATGTGAAGGAGCACATGGTTTGGACACACATGTCCCTCGGAGGAGGATTTATAAAAGGGAATATTTTATATTCTAGTAAAAAGGGGAGAATAGATGTTGATGAACTATAGGTAGGAAATCAAGAGAAACAGTCAAATGAAAGAGAGTCCTATTCAATTCCATCATACAAAGGCAAGCAACTGAATATTGACAAATTTTATAACTGCTTGTATACAAATGCAAGAAGTCTAAATACTAATATAGATGAACTTCAGTGCCTGAAATTAAATAAGGGAATTAATACAGTAGGCACCACAGAAACTAGGTGGAATGATGATAATCAGTAGGACATGATAATACTAGCATACAAGATATATAGGAATGACAGAATAGGTCACACTGATGGTGGAATGGTACTGTAAGAAAAAGAAAGCATAGCATCAAAAATAGTAAAAATCTTAAAATAAATCAAACAGTATCATAGAATCTGTATGGCTAGAATTTCCATGCTTAAATGATAAGAGTATAGCAGCAGGAATATACTGCTGACCACCTGACCAGGATGATGATAGTGATTGTGAAATGCTCAAGGAGATTAGACACGCTACAAAAAACAAACAAACAAAAAACCACCCTCAATAATAATGGGGGATTTCAGCTATCCCCATATTGACTGGGGACATGTCTCCTCTCTCCTCAGGATGGGATGCAGAGATAACATTTCTAGACACCATTAATGGCTGCTTCTTGGAGCAGCCTGTCCTAAAACCCACAAGGGGACAGGCAATTCTTGATTTAGTGGTAAGTGATGCACAGGAACTGTTCCAGGAGGTGAATATAACTGACCTGCTCAGTAACAGCAACCATCATAGAATTAAATCTAACATCTTTGTAGGGGGGAAATACCAAAGAAACCCATTACAGTAGCATTTAACTTCAAAAAAGAGGAACTATATAAATATGAGGAAGCTACTTAAATGGAAATTAAAAAGGAACAGTTACAGGAGTAAAATGTCTGCAAGCTGCAAGGAAACTTTTTAAAAACACCATAAATAGAAGCTCAAACTATATGTATGTCCAAATAAAAAAATTGTAAGAGGACCAAAAATTGCTACCATGGCTAAACAAACAGAGTAAAACAGGCAGTTAGAGACAAAAATACATTTTTTAAAAATTGGAAGTCAAATCTTACAGAGGAAAATAGATAGGAGCATAAACTCTGGCAAATCAAGTGTAAAAGTATAATTAGACAGGCCAAAGAGAATTTGAAAAGCACTAGCACTAGGAAAAGATACAAAAACTAAGTTCATCAGAAACTGGACAAATACCAAACAATTGTTTGGGCTACTGGACAAATGAGGTGCTAAAGGAGAACGCAAGGAAGACAAGGCCAAGGTGGAGAAGCTAAATTAATTCACTCTATTGGCTATGGGGGAGATCTCCACACCGGAGCCATTCTTTTCAGGGGACAAATCTGAGGGACTGTCCCAGATTGAGTTGTAAACAGAAGAGCAAACTATTGGAACAAACTGATACATTTAATAGTAATAAGTCCCCAGGACTACATGGTATTCACCCAAGACTTCTGAAGGAACTCAGCTATGAAATTTCAGAACTACTAATTGTGTTATGTAATCTATTGCTTAAATCAGCCTCTGTATCAGATGACTCGCGTATAGCTGATGTAATGCTGTTTTTTAAAAATGGCTCCACAAGTAATCCTGGCCAGTAACTACAGGCCAGTAAATTTAACTTCAGTACCAGGTAAATTGGTTGAAATTATAGTAAAGAACAGAATTATCAGACACATTAGATAAACACAGTTTGTTGGGGGAAGCTTCAACACAGCTTTTGTAAAGGGAAACCATGCCTTACCAATCTATTAGAATTTTTGAGAGTATCAACAAACATGAGAACAAGTGTGATCCAATGGATATAGTGTACTTGGACTTTCAGAAAGCCTTTGACTAGATCCTTCACCAAAGTATCTTAAGCAAAGTAGGCAATCTTGGGGATAAGAGGGAAGGTCCTCTTATAGATCAGTAACTAGTTAAAATGTAGTAAAGAAAGAGTAGGAATAAATGGTCAGTTTTCACAGTGGAGAGAGATAAACAGCAGGGTTCTCCAAGGATCTGTACAGGGACCAGTGCTGTTCAACATATTCATAAATGATCTTGAAAAAGGAATGAACAATGAGGAGGCAGATGATACAAAATTCCTCAACATATTTAAGACCAAAGCTGACTGCGAAGAGTTACAAAGGGATCTCACAAAATTGGGTAACTGAACAACAAAATGGCAGACAAAGTTCAATGCTGAAAAATGCAAAGTAATGCACAATGGAAAACATAATCCCAACTATCAATGCAAAATGAAGGAGTCTAAATTAGCTGTTACAACTCAAAAAAGATATCTTGAAGTTCATTCCCTCTGAAGCATCTGGTACCAGCCACTGTAGGAAGACAGGATATTGGACTAGATGGAGCATTGCTCTGACCCAGTGTGACCATTATTATGTTCTTAAACTTGGTGGGGCCAAGACTGTCTTTTGTCATGTATCTCTACAATGACTAGCACGATGGGGACCCAGTCACGGTAGCATTATGAGGGGCCACCTAAAATACAAATAAATAATAATGAAAGGAAGAGAGTGTCATAATAGTGGTATGTGACTTGCCTCAATATACTTTTAGGTAGGCGTAGGTTCTACAGAGCTGGCTGAAATGAGTGTTTCAAGAGAGAAAAAAATAAAACTCCATGAACTCCTTTTAGTATGTAATTGTGAGCCTTAGTGGTCTAAAATATGTCTGGAGTGCATCTGTCTGCTGAATAGGTATATAATAAACATATCTACCTGACATCTCAACAGAAATCCTTTCTGAATTAACTGCCACTAGTCTGGGTCACACAGGCAATGGCCAAAATGAAAGACAAAAGACTAAAGATAGCCCAGCAGCATGGACTGATTTTTAACATCAGAAAGGTTTCCCATAATCTCTGTTTCATGATACAGAATTTTGTAAGTGTAGTAAATTGATGAGAACACACCAGATTTCTGCAGATGGAAGAGGAAAGAACAGAGAAAATACAATGTGTGCATTTACAGAGCTTGGAGCGAAGAGGATTCAGCCAAAGGTTAATCACAACCCACCCTAAACTGTTGTGCTGTGTGGTGTCAAACAGCTGTTGTATTCTACCCCAGAGTTGGTGGCTGGATTTTTGTGGTGGGTGACATGAGCCCATCTCCCTTATGAACTACAAGCAGGATGTTATGAAGCTTATTTAGTTAATATTTGTAAAGTGTGTTAAAGGTCCTCGGATATAAGGTACAATGGAAGTGCCAAGTAATAATAATCAATCAGCCATTCTGTCTCCTCACTTCTCATACACTGGGAGTAATGTGAAAAGGAATTAGTAGTACATTCTTGAAACATGAGTCAGTCTGTGCTGAGATGTCCAAGAAGAAAAGCTGCAAAAGAAAAAAAGAAAAAGAAAAAGAAAAGAGTAGATGTGGGGGAACAATGGACTCCTCCGAGAGGGGATGAATCTTTGGCCACCTGTCATATCCTATGGCAAGCCCGCCTGTTGTCCCCTTTACCAGCAATCATCCACAAGAGTCTGGCTATACATAGGAAAAGAAGACCAAGCTTTGAGCACTAGTCTCAACTTGCAAAGACCCATATCAATGTAGTCTTCACCTGCATTGAGAAAGAGTGAGGTAAGCAAGAGGGGGAAGTGAAGACAAGAGACCTATAACATCCGTGCTCTGCAAGGACTGAGAACTGTAGCAGAAGACTAGAATCATGCTGGGCTAGAAGAGCTAGCTACTCAAGGGACAGGTGAGCAAACATATAGCATTTTGAGTAAGCGATCAGCGAGTGAAAACAGGAAGCATTGGATGAAAGTTGACCTGAAACCTTAATTATAAACATTCCAAGCAGCATCCTGAGACATATAGATCTCTAATATACAGACAGCATGGCCATGCTTGCATAGCTTTATCACATTTATAGCATGAGTCTGTTCCTCTAATCACTGTCTCCCAGCAATGCAGGAAGGAAGCTGTGTACACTGTGAAGAATTTACTTAATTTTACTAGGGTACACAACCGACATTATAATGTACAAGGAACTCTTCATCCCTCCATACACCCCTATTTGCGTGTAGTCTTTGGTTTCAATGATTCACCAGCCTGTTTTCTCCTGGGTCTTTATTGGCCTATTCACCCCATTATTTTATCTTCAGTTCTTACCCTTAATCCCTCCTAAGATGCAATCAGAAGACATAGAGAATGACAGTCCAACAGAAATCCATACAGGAATATGCCAGTGAATGACAAAATCATGGAAGGTGTGAAATACTGTAGTGTTTTGTTTTTGCCCTGAGTAGTGGTATAACCCAAAGAGAATCCATACATCTGTAAAATGGCAGGGATTGTAATGGATACTAAAACAATCCTCCAGGAGTAAAGTCTATCTGGTCTAACATTCCAAATTTTGTCAGGGTAGCCATTTTAAATGGCATTTACATAAAGATTTGAGAATGATATGGCATATACTCTATACCTGCCTGCCCAACATGCTGATCCATCTCTAAAATTCCTACCCAGCATGGCCGTGAGGGTGAGCTTGCTGGCAGGCTCAGAAAACCTGGGATAACTTTGGGTCCTTCTTGGAATCATCTCTTGATATGCTGGGACCTGAATCCTAAAAATATTTAAAGCTATTCTTAAATATATGGGTTTCTTAGAAGTTCAGAGCCTAACAATCATGAGAGTGTCCCTTTAACTCATTAGAAATTTTCACAAAATATCTGAAGATGAAAACTAAAGAAAAATCTCTTGGCTGTAGAAACTGAAACTTAAGGGCACCTTTATAACATATGTGCCATCTACACCCACTTCCAGAGTTATTGGATCTATAGTTGTAGTTTTTTTAAAAAATGAATGTTTTTGGAATTGTTCACTTCTTCAAAAGTTTCATTATAAAAGTCATTTATTTTATATCTTTTTTTTAAAAGTATTGCACTGCGCCAGTGTAGATCTTTGGGGGGTTAGAGCACATTTGGAAGACTGTTATCTATAAAGCTTCTTCATGGATCATAATAGCTGCTCTTTGTCTTTGCATTAAACTGTGGTCAACAGACCTGAGACACAGATGAGAATCAAATGGTCAATGTGATCATAATCTTACCTTTGACTCGCAGCCAACACTCCTTGTGTGAATTTAGTTCTAATGCTCAAATCTGCTTCTCCCTAAGAGACTATTTTTCCGTGTTCAATCCCATCTGTCATGCAACTTTCACACTCTGCACTACTTCCAACAATAAAATCATTTTCCACTGGATTAAGACTGTTGTGACAGCTTGGAAGCCTCCTGCTGGTTGGTGGGAAACCAAAACACTTAAAAAACCCAGGAAGGTGGACTCTGAAGAGAACATGGAGAGAAATTATGTTTCAAACAGATGTACAGCCAAACAACCACACAGTCTTGTGGTATGGACTATTTTCCTGCCCCATGATTTTACCTACGGAACAGAATCAAAATGTGCAAGTTTAGACTGGATTAAGTGCGACAGCCGAAGGAGATCCTCCGTTTGTGTATGAAGGGTTCAATCCTGCATCCGCTGATGTCAATCTCAGAGCTCCCATTGACTTCTGTGGTGTAGGCTCAGATCCCAAGATGACACACTGTTCTGCAGAAGTCAATGCTGCTAATGATTGGTGGGTATTTTCTCTGTCCTATCATTCTGCCTCATTCCTTTCCTGTCATTGCTCTTGACCTCTTCACTGACTTGCACTTGTGTCTTCAGCATTCATCAGCTCAAAACTCACAGTAATTAGAGTCTGCAGATGCTGTGTCAATGGAGGCTGATCACATCTATAACTGGTTAGGCATAACTGGCAGATGAAAGTGTTCGCTGAGCTCTGTTGCTGATTCAGAAACAGGGAGGGCAAGGCCTGAACACAGGGACTTGGTAACACTTCTGATCTACATGGGCCTGCCTTTTTGGAGCTGAGAGGCATCACCAGGTGCTTTAGCCAAACCTAGTGCTGAGTGAAATGATAGGTCACCATTCTGCTTCCTGCATGGGGGCGGCAGTTAGAGCAGAGATTTCCTGCATCTTCGAACTCTCTGTGAGTCTGATCCAACACCTATGGGACCTAATGGAGGGCTTTCTGTCGACTTATATGGGTTTAGGCTCAGGGCCCTAATGTGCCCATTCGAAATGAGGCAGAATTTAGTCTATAGTGTGGATAGGGCTTAAGAACATCATGTTCACAATATCACAGCCTCCATCCAGGCAGGAAAGAGAGCTGGCCCAATCCTGCTCCCATTGGAGTCAGTAGCAGGCCCTATCTGGGAAGATATGTTTTTTCCAAAAGGGTTCCCCACTATGAAAAAACTGCTGCTTTGAGAACTTCCAGTGTGGACTGTGGTTAATGCTATGCCTTAAATAAAAAGGACTGTCATGGCAAAATTCTCTTTATGTCAAAAGCTAGCAAGGCTTAAATATTATGCAGTCTCACTCGCTTTTTCGTATGAAACTCAGTGCTAACAAAAGCACCCAACCTAGAGCTAAATTCTGATTAGCCTGTCAAATAGTTGTTTCAAGACAATAAAAGTAATGAAGAGCTCAACTGTCTCTCTCTTTAGCAGTCACTGGTAAGGTGGAGCGTGGCTCTCCTTCAGCATTTCTCCTTTGAGTCTTATACTTAATGACAAGTTGGTCTGAGAAAGCCCTAAAGGTCTCACCATTGCTAACAACGTTCTTCTTGTCTCGTTTCATCTTTGACATGTATTCAGGGTTCATTCAGGAACATTGCATACCTAGATTGGTTCTCCACCCGACTATGAGAAGGCAGAGTTAGAGATTCACCACTTTGGAAAGAGATTTAGCAAATATTTGGGATCAAATTTAGTATGCAAACTGTAAAAAAAACCCAAACATGCGGCCCAATGACAGACAAAATATGCGCCAGTTTATTCTGGAGCTATCAGTCACTAGCCCCTCTTTGCAGGCTCAGTATAAGGTCTATTTTTGAAGTGTGCAACCAGACAAGCTGCAAAGTAGGCCAAAATAGAGCATGGCTGCTCACACCAACTTTAGGCATACACATAGCAGTGAAATTCTCAAAAGAGGCTTCTGCCTATCATTCATGCCATTGCTGGTTAGAGCAGTGGTTTACCTAGTCCAGTAGCTCTTCACTGACCAGAAACAGATGCTTCAGAGGGAAGTGCAAGAAACCATGCAGTTGGCAGATATAGGATAATCTGCCCTTTGTGGATTTACCTCCTAACCCCCCGAAAAGCTAAGATTATGCTCTGAAGAATGATGGGTTTAGAGTCCTTCCACATTTTTTAAAGTATTTATTATTGTAACCTCCGGATATTAGCCATATAAATGTCTAACATCTTTGAATCCTGAAGCTCTTGGTCTCAATGAGATCTTGTGGCAATGAGTTCCACTGGTTTGAATGTATCATTCTCAATCCATGAGCCTCGAGAATAGAACAATTTGCCAGTTTATTTGATGTTCAAGACAAGGTTACGGCTGTGGAGACATTATCTGGTGGCAAAGTTAGGTACCGTATTTTTCGTCTTATAGGACGCTCCGGCCTATAAGATGCCCCCTCGTTTTTTAATAAAAAAGCCGGACAAAAAAAAAAAAAAAAGCGCCTCGCTCTCCCGTCCCCGCCGCGCAGGCGGGCTGCCGAGGTTCCCCCCTCCCCGCCGCGGGCGGGCTGCCGGGAGCGTCCCGGTTCCCCCCTCCCCGCCGCGGGCGGGCTGCCGGGAGCGTCCCGGTTCCCCCCTCCCCGCCGCGGGCGGGCTGCCGGGAGCGCTCCCGGCAGCCCGCCCGCGGCGGGGAGGGGGGAACCGGGATGCTCCCGGCAGCCCGCCCGCGGCGGGGAGGGGGGAACCTCGGCAGCCCGCCCGCGGCGGGGAGGGGGGAACCGGGATGCTCCCGGCAGCCCGCCCGCGGCGGGGAGGGGGGAACCGGGGCGCACATTCGCCCTATAAGACGCACCAACTTTTCCCCCCCCCGTTTTGGGGAAGAAAAAGTGCGTCTTATAGGGCGAAAAATACGGTAATTAAGATTGGGGTTAGAGCTATGAGAGACCTACAAGAAGTAATTTGTGACAACTGCCCAAACTGACCCGTACAGATTTAGTTTGCAAAGGCTGAAAACCAATCCACCTCTGCATGGTCTCTTTGAGGTAGAGGAAATGACAGTTGGGGAGAAGGGCAGTTTAATTGCCATTCCCCAGGTGCAGCTGCAGACCTCATGCCATAAATGTGAACCGCTGAACATGGACTGACATTGTTGACTTTTCAAACCTCAAACCCAAGGTCATCTTTGAATGGATTCAATATGAATACTTTGCACAGCTCTAGTCATGACTCCTGGCTGTCACAGACTTGCTTTGCACAATTGGGCAAGTCATGTATACTCTCTGGTTGAAATCCTGATCCCATTGAAGTTAATGGGAGCTTCATTATTGACTTCAAATAAGCCATGATTTCACTGTCTGTGCCTCAGTTTAACTGTCTGTAAAGTGGGCATAACAACATCTTCTTCTACTGGTATTATCACACTTAGTGATTATATTTATCAAATGCATAGAAATCTTCTGAAGAAAGGCACAACATAACTTCAAAGTATTTTTAACACTACTGAATAGTGTTCTTCCTGCTTTATGCGTAGATTTGCCATGGATTATCCAATTGGATATTTCCAATTCTAGCATTTAGTAGAGAAGATGTTGGCTAAATCTTCTGGATTGCTTTGAAAATATCAGCTAATGTTTGCTGGTGTAAGTTGTTTTCCAAGAAGAAAAAAATGGAACCAGCTAAGAATCTCTGCTAAAGAGCAGCAGGATAGATGTCGTTACATAAAATACAGGGATACCATACCTTTTTATCACACACACATAAACACACATACAATGTGAGTGTAGAATATGTATATTCTAGGGTATGAACCAATTAAAGGAGCTGAAGATAGCATGCTCACCAAATGAAACATTCATAGTCACTGGAGAACTTTCAGTATGATTTAGTCATAAGAACAGCCATGCTGGGTCAGACCAAAGGTCTGGCTAGCCCAGTATCCCGTCTTCCGACAGTGGCCAATGCCAGGTGCTCCAGAAGGAATGAACAGAACAAGTAATCATTAAGTGATCCATGTGTGAATTTATTTGCATGGATTTCTTATTAGTGGCATGTATCTTTTCTCTTAGTAAGGGTGACACAGCCGTCAAACAGTTAATTTCTATGTGAATGCATTTACTGTGCAGTTCTTAAGTAATACTTTGATATACTTCATGGTGAAAGTGCAAATAAAACAATGGGTATGTCCCCAAGCTTAACATTCACTAATGTTACTTAGGAGTATTGGATCCTGGCAATGCAATTTATGGGAAATGTGAATGAATCTAAAGGATTTGAGATAATCCTATAGTGTTGCTGCAGAACTATGAATATTTTGCACTCTGTCAACTTAATTTCATGTGAAACCATTGCTCCCTTAAAGAAAACATGAATTCAACAGTAATTATAATTATCTATATGAAGCTACGAAAAGCAAACATGCACCCAAATGCCTAGTTAATTTATACTGGAAGTAATTGGGCACACCCAATAGGATGCGTAATGGAATTTTACCATGAATTGCAATGTTCTCTTCAAGTCAATGGTCTTTTCCATTAGATAACTGTGATAATAGAGTCACTCAGCGGGTTTGGAGGTTGGAAATTGGATAACGTAAAGTTTAAGAAAGTCATTAAATAAACCTTAGTAGCTTCTGTGTTTGCTTGCTCTTTACAGTTACTTACTGTATGTTAAATGGCCTCTTTTCAGTATCTCACTAGCATCTCACATGACTTGTCATTTACAGAATATACGGAGGGATCTGATTGGATTTATGTATTGCTTATATAGGAGTGGCTTCTAGAGACCCCAGCCAGGTATTAGCACCCCCATTGTGCCCCGTGCTGTACACACACCATGAAAAAAGACTGTCCCTCCTCCAGAGAGCTTATCCATGTGGCATAAAAAAAACCTTCAGGCCGGAGTACCTACTTTTCCATCTTGTACAAAACACGCTTGCCTCTGATCGAGTAACAGACAATGGTGTATGCATGGACCTCCTCAGGCGCTGTCATGGAGATCTTGCCCTACTACTACCTTTTATTCTAATGGCAAGTCACTGCGTTATTCAACCATAAAGACAATCGCTGCCATCTACTGGATAGAATCACAAGTGCTCATCTGTGGGTGATTGGCCTTTCAGGTCCTAATCCAGCAAATCACTCTGTTATGCATTTACAGAGGAATCTGTCTGCATGGGGCAGGGTTCAGAATTGGGGCCATAGTTCTACCAGCTGGTGGAGGGTCTCCTTTAGCAGAAGTAGAAGGTGTTTGTGCTCTTCGAAGTTCCAAGCAGACGAGGTATTCAGCACAGTGACACCCATGAATTCTATAGACAGCTGGCTGGGTTGCAATCCCTTGCATTACTCTAGCACTTTCCATTCAAGGATCATAACGTGCTTTACGAAGTTTAATTAATTAAGCCTCACAGTGCCCCATGAGGTGCAGCAGGGAAGTACTGTCTCCATTTTACTCAGGGAAAAACTCAAAGTTACGGTGTTTGTGGCTGGGTCTAGCATGGCCACGCCAGGGAGTAAGGCCCTATATTAGTCCACCACACCCGCATGGCTGCATCTGACTTCAATGAATCACAGCCCTGGGTACAAGGGAAAAGCAAAGGCAGCACAGCTGGTGTTGGCTCCTGTGAACAAGCAGGTGGACCCATAGCTCTGACCCTGAACATGTAACCTACCGGTCAGAAGAGGTGGGTGGACACAGATGAAGAGTGCATAGCTGGGCCCTGTAGTAATAAATCACTTCCCCACCCCCTGTCCCCAATGCAAGAATGCACTGAAGCAATTGCATCTCAGAGGGCTGCCTTGTGGCACAATCTCCCCTGCAGTCATGCAGTTTAGACACTGCTCCTTTCTCAGGCTTGTGCCTCAAGGCACAATCTTCAGTTCCAACTCGGTCACTCAAGATGTTTGTGCATTGCTAGAACCAGAGCCTAGTGCCTCCAACGCCCGTGCTTTAAACATAGCTAACAGTCTACTTACAAGGCATTAGAAATGACAAGTTAGATCTTAAAAGGAAATACCTTAAAATCAGTTCCTCCCTCACTGATCTTACTGAGATGAGAATTCAGAATCCTGTGTTTCCCTTCTAAATGCTGCTTGTATGTCCCTGGTGAGGCATAACTTCAGGATCTTCCCTCATAAGTGCTGACAGCTGAAACAGCTCAGGCAGCATGGAGAAATAGCCTTATGGGTTTCTGATCTCATTTCCCCAACTCCTGCAAAGGGAACAAAGAATCCTAAAATCAGCTCCTGACAGGCAAATATAGAGAGGAACTGAATTCCCTGAAACCTTCTTTAAACATCCAAATATGTCTTTTCTTTAGATACATAAGGGCAAAAAGCTCATCAGCTGGTGCAAACTGGAGTAGGTTCACTGAAGTTAATTTCCATAAGCTCAGGCTCTGGCCATAGAGGGCCATGGCATGTAGGTATTGGGGCTGCCTTCAGAAGCAGACCATGCTAGGGGTGAGCACTCCCACCTTCTATCCGTCTGCTGGAACATGGTTCCTGCCTCACCTATGTAAAAGGCACCACAGTGAAGCCCAGGCATTATTCCCTATGGAACCCTTCACAGTTGTACTTAATGGGCTTGCAGAAACCTTTAGGGGTTTATTTTAGCAGGGATTCGGGGTGGAATTTTGTGCCAATAGGGTTCAGATTAGTAGTGTGCAATACACGAGTCCACTTCACAAGGTTTGACTTCACACTAACAGCTGCTGTAGTGTTGCAGAAATAAACTTTACAGCTTTGGCTGCATCCTGTTAGTTCAGCACATTATTAATATACCAGCAGCTTGCTCTGTTAGTTTCCCATGAAATGCTGGTTTAAAATAGAGTTGGTTCTGGGCTGGATCCCTTTCCATTACATCCCATTCACCTGATGCTCTCCTTCTCCCACACCCAGTACTTAAACTAAAATCTGCATCTCAACAAGCTTCCTTTGCAAGTGTCTAAAGAACTAAGCTGGCCCCACTAAAGAGAGAAATTGGATCAGATATGAAAGAATTAAGTTGACGTTGACCAGGTATATTTAGCTGCCGTGTCATCTGACACAATTTTATTGGTGAGAATGAGGGTCTCTCTGCCGCCATAACAAACACCTGTAATGCTGGCAGTAATTTACTGTGTCCAAAGAAACAGCTGCTGAGTGGCTCTGCCCCTTTAGTGAGAAACTACATGGGGCGAGGGGAGATCGATCCTTGAATATTATTTATTCACTTTGCTAAAAAGGAGCACTAAGCACTGTTGGGCTTGTATGAAAATTTACCAAGTCTTATGTTGTATCACAGCAAAGCCTGGCAAATACATAGCTTCCTGGGTGAGAAACTACTGCGCAGCAAGTAGCAACAAGAGAGATGCTTTATCAACTGGGTATTTTAGTGGGTGACTCATCACACCATCCTCAGAACTACAAATTAACATATGGCCTAAGGAGGTTTTAGACTAATGAAATATTTAGCCTTTAAATTTCAGCTCATGCTAGTTGAGCTGCGTGTTCAACTGTATAATCTTAATACACGGTGGTTCCGGTCTACCTTTAGTTATATTTGTTCTGATGAAACAGTTTTATTAGAAAATATTTGGTTATTAGAAACCAAAATAAGCAAATATAAAGGGAGATGGTAGCAGGACATTTCCTATGAGAGACCTTCCATTCTGGAATTTACTCCCTACCTCTTGCTATGAAATAGCCCGAATCTGTGGGCCTTCAGACCATGCTACACATAGGAGTAGACATTCAAATATCCAGAGAGAAGTTAGGGCCCAAACTCTCATTGAAAGTCAATGAGAATTGGGTGCCTAATTTGCATTTTGTGTCTTTTGAAAAATCTCCTCCTGTTCCCCTCCCCACACAAACAAACAAAAGCCTTTTTTGTATCCCTTCCCAATCATCTTGTATACCCAAAGGATTGATATTTGGGAGTGATTTCACAGCCGGTTATTTTCTTATTTACTGGTTCTTGGGGTGTGGGGCAGGTGCTGGCTTTACTTTTATGCCATTGTCTTTTGATTTTGTCAAATGCACCTAGAGCCCATTACAGATGTTTCTTCAGAATTGGTTAAATATTGAAATAATCAATAAAAACTAAACATTAAATAACAGACTACAAGGGAGGGAACTTTAATGAAGGCAAATTAGATGTGGAGTGGATCACTTCCAAAACTTGTCCTTGGTTTTTCTCTGGGAATGACAATAAAGAGCAAGAGATATAAGGTGGGTGAGGAAATATCTTTTACTGGATCAACTTCTTTGGGTAAGAGAGACAAGCTTTCAAGTTTATATAGAGGGAGGAAACTCAGTTGGAGCTGAGCTGGCTCAACTTCTCGCGGGAGATGCCTGGCACATCATGGCATTAGGCCATAATAAAACTGATAGCTTTATCCTAAAATTAACAACTGCTGGCCAGATTCTGCACTCAGTTACACTTGGATAAATCCAGAGTAGCTCATTTTACTTTAATACAGATATTTCAGATTTATTCTGGTGTAACTGAGATCAGAATCTGTCTCCATTTTAAAAGTAGATAGTTACAGTAGTGCAGTATAATACAAGCTCCTGATTTCCTTTAGTGTTTGCTCTTTCACCCCAGGGAATTTTATCCCCCCATATCCCTCCCCCATTCACATTATGAACATTTATCATAGGATTAGAATTGATTTAGGGCCAGTCTTCGCACAAAGCATCCACTGTAACAAATGGGAGTGTTCTCCCTGTGAGGACTGCAGGATCAGAATTTGAATCCTTTAGCAATGAACTCTACACCATTTTTGTCAATAATTGACTAATGTTCTTTCTTATGGGCCTTATTATCATTGCCTTACAATTGCTAACTCGTGGCTCCATTCAAGAGTTTGTTCTTCAGAATTTATTCCTTAGACATAGGGCGCTTTCAACAGAGCCTAAGGAACTGAATTTCAATGGGATTTGAGATTCTAACTCCCTTAGGCTCCGCTGAAAATCTTGGCTTAGTTTTATACCTTGTGCATTTTGCTCGTTTTACAATATTTTTTACATGTTTAACTTTTTTGAGTTTGCAAATGTTTCCATACCTTTTTTTGTTCCTAGTGTATTTATTGTTTGATCTAGATGTGTATCCAGAGAATTGGTCTACACAACACTAAAATGTTGCTTCCGCTGATGTAACTTGCTCGCTGTGCCGACTTAACTCAACCTCCATGAGAGGCATAGCGCTTAAGCTGACATAGTTAGGTCAATGCAGTTTCTTACATTGACTGTTGATGGCTCTCAGAATCCTTCCCGCAATGGCCCACACTGACAGTTAAATTGGTGCAAGCGCTCGCAATGAGGAAGCACAATGCTGACACAAGTAGTGTAGTGTGGACATGGAAAAGTGATTTAATTACTGAGATGGCTATACGTCAACATAATTTAGGTTGACTTAATTTTGTAGTGTAGACTTGCCCTTAGCTACATAGAAGTTTGCCCACCCATTTGCCAATTTCTTTCCTTCTGTTATGTTTGTCCTCATTAATATTATGCACACACAGAAAATGATTTTACTGAAATGGTTTGATGCCAATATTTTCTTAGCAAGAGGAAAATACTACAATATTAACTAAAAATCATAGAAATTACAGGTAAACCAAATTAGAGATATGCCAGCTGTCCTAAGAGACCACATCTCTACTCATTTCAGGAAAAAAATCCATAGAGTCCAGTATCACTTTATTCAAATTTATATAGACGGCAAAAAGAAAAGGAGAAAGTCCCAGTCTATATTGTCTCAAAGTCTTGAAGAGCCAGAACATATAAGAAAATCCTAAAAATGTACAGGAAAATAAAGATGAAGGAAAAATAGAAACTAAAGACAATTGTTTTAAAAGAAGAATTTGTCTTTTTAAAAACATAAAAAATACCTTTCTATTACTATCTTTTTCCAGGGCAGTATAACGTTCCTTCTATAAATCAAATCAGCACAGTGATAGGCAGATCTTTGGCGTGTGTTTTGTCTGTGTTTGATTTCCGCCATGAGGAACAGGTGTAGAGATGCCTTAAGTCGCAAGGCGGCTAATGTATGCAGTGAGTTCCTCACAGCCTCTAAATTACAATTTTGCTTCCTGTGCCATGACCTTAGGTCCCTGACCCACAACTGCAGCATATTTTCTGTGACTAACAGCTGTAATTCCCTAATTATCATGCTGTGGCTGCCTGCTGTGCTGTAGGTTTTGTTACCAAGGAAGCAAACCAAGTTTTCCCCCATTTTCCTACCCTTACTCTATACATTTCCAACTGCTGTAAATCCACCATTTGATGCAGCCCATAAAGACAATCAATTGTATCTCTTATTCCAAGGCTCCAAACTCCCTAAAACACACTAGCAACACAAACATTTGTAGAGAGAGTGTAAAGTAGATCAGACTAGGATACTTCATCTTTTTTTTTTTTTAACCACTAAGCAACTGGTTCGGAATTATCCATGACTGGAAAGTGAATAATTATATAATGGGGGGAATTTCAAACTTTAGGCTTGAGTGATACTGCAGGCCTCATTGTGTAACTCGTTTGTAGTCCTACTGAACATAGTGCAACTAAGCACACACTATTTCTGAGACATTAGCTGTAGAACCACCTTCCTGGAAAAATAAGCGGTACTCTAACATTAGGCAAGCAACAGCACATCTTGTAAGCTGTTAAGTAGGAGCATGTGGGTGGAGTGAGGGCATGAATGTAATTGTTCAGAGGATGATTGACAAGGTAATGGGATGGATGTGTCATTTCTCCTAGTCTTCTCAATTCGTTGAGCACTGGAAGAATGATCACTTTTCCAGATGGAGGTGAGAACAGATCGACACTAATCTGCAGGATTAGACTAATACAAGCCAATCTATAAAGTGACAGATAACAGAAACTAATCAGGAACTGTCATGGAAATACTGTGAGCACGACAGCAAAATGCTTAATAACCTGGCTGTTTTTAAGGAAAATATATCTTTATGTTGTAATGCTCGGCACTTATGTAACCCATACACTTCCAGATCCCTTCTCTAATTAATCTTCGCAACAGCCTCGTGAGATAGGCTCCCAGGTAGGCCATGGTGCATTCAGAATTTGGTTCGTAAAGTGAATGTGTTTCTGAAGGTTCCAGTGTATCAGTAAATGGCCTGACACTTACCTGAGGTCTTTGCTCAGGGAAAATTCCCATTGCACTCAGTGGGAGCTTTTAATGAGTGTGTAGTTCTCCTAGCTAGGGGTCCTTTTATAACCCCCTCCCCATTTAGGGTGAGCAGAGTGGATCCTAAAAAGCACTGCTCAGTTGTGGGTGCAGCTGCCGAGATGTTTGATCCACCTCAATCTTTGAGCAAGACGATTGTATCACATACCCACTGCCCATGACTAAGAATTTCTGGATTTCACTGTCCTGTTCCTGTCACCACTCGCCACCAGACTTTTGACTTGTGCAATGTTATTTTCCCCCAGAACTGAAAGATGCCGGTGCGGGACTTCTTTTAAAGTGGGGAGACTGGTGCACAATAGTCACCACACTATCCTTGACAGATCGAGGACTTGAAACCAATGACATGGGCACCATGATGATTGGAGATCCTCTGTTTGCTGCAGCTTTCATCCACCTTCACAGCTGTTATAACATTACACAACAGTTTCACCTCCATTGTGCAGTTATCTCCCATCTGCTGTGCTGTTAGGGATGTCTTGGATCACACTTTGTCTGGAACCTCGCCCTTAACTGTTCTGCCATGGGTAGCCCTCAGAGAGTACGTGACTCCAGGCAGCATCGCTCTCGGGGTCATTGAGACACGCAAACCTCTCCACCACTACAAGGTAGTGATCCATGTTTTTCCTGGCTGGACAGCCGCATCCAGCAGAATCACCACCTCAGTGGTCGAAAATTTTAGAAAAAACTTCAACTTTGGAACTTGTAACGTACCTACCCTGATGGGCAACTCACAGAAGACCAGAGTGATGTACAGCCATTATTGCTGATGAATTGACTCAGTTTAACATCAATATTGCTGATTTATCTGAAACTAGAAGAGCTGATGAAGGGGAAAATTATAGATGAACCCTGATAGCATGGAGTGGGCTTTGCTATAAAGAACAAGTTCACAAGATGCCTCTTTGAGGTTCCAGTTGGCATCAATGAGCGGTTTACACATTTTGTAGAAGTCTTACTGGGAAAAATCTTTGGTTTAATCACAAATTGCCTTTGACCCATGGTGTCCTGTGATATAGTCCAATAATCTAAATCACTCTTTCAGTTTAACAACAGGAGATGTTTTGAATAGAAGAGAGACAAAAAATGAGCCCCCCAATTCTGCAATTAGAATCATGTGTGTGGACTTTTGGTAAGAGCAGTTGGGCTATGCCTGGATGCAGGGGTCTGTTTGTATAGTTCTCTTTGCTGGATGATGTCCTGATTAATTTCAGATGCTGTTTCGCTAAAAGGGAAAATCTGTTATGATTCTGCTACACTTTTACACCTGACCCCACACAAAACAAAAGCGACTTCTCCATTAGTCAGAACCATTTGCCTTACTAAAGGCTGCAACATCGGGTCTGTACTTTCCTTAGTTTTCTGTAGTCTTTCTTTTGGAGTAATCATATAGAATATTTATTTAAAGAAAAATCTGAGACTGTTTCCCCAGACCATCACAGCCGTTAAGAGAGTAAACGTTGAACTGGTCAGAGAGAGTAAACATTGAACTGATCAGAGGGAATTTTAAGAGAGTAAATGTTGAACTGGTCAGAAGGTATTTTAAATAGACTGTTAACTCTTGGGTTTTGTGGGTTTTTTTTTTTTAACACTTATTAACATCAATGACTAATTAACATTTTAGAAAAAGGGCAACTTTGGTGAAGATTCAACACTCTCTCCCCTTTAATCAACTGCGTGAGAGATCACAGTTCACATGAGATTTCCAAAAAGTTCTCCAGCAAAAGTAGGGAAGATGAGGCATGATGCTCCTGATATTTCTGATGCAAAAAACAAATGGGAAGAAAAACTCTAACACCTTTTAAAAAAAACAAAATCCCTTTAACCCATCTTTACACACAATAAAGCAGCAAAAATTGGGTGCATACCCAATTTTAAAAAAGCATTTGCAAGTCATCTTTACCTTGTATTGTATCTTAAAAAAAAAAAAAACCCAAAGAAAAAAACCTGTTGTGGAATTGCTTCAACTGTGTTAGAGTAATTAGAACTACTGGTGCTATGATAATAGTTCCTTCATAGAAATGTGTCTATAATGTAGGTTCTTAAGGCAGAATTTTCTATTTGATGACTTTTAGAATCACATTTCTTCTAATCACAGTTGGAATGACAAACATTTCTTTTAAAAAAATTCAAATTAATTAAATTTGTTTTGGTCACCAGCGTCTCCATGGATCAGTGCTGATGGGGCAGAAATGCTTGAAGATAACTTGCCTGGATTACATTATCACTCTTGTTGCGTCTGTCAGTCTAGATAAACTCGACAGGTACGGGATAAAACGTGAAGCACAATAGGAGAAAATTTATTGCTGGGATGATGAATTGGACAATAAAATCCTTCATCCTAGCTATTGCCTACTGAGAGGGAAATGTAGTAATATGTTCATACTTTCTCTGCAAGTGAAATAGAGGCAGAAGAGCTGAAGTAGTCTACATTTTTTATACACAACTCAGAGAAAGGAAATAAACCCATTTTGTAAATATTTTTCCATAGGCAGTAATAAATATGTATTACTTAATGAGGACACTGATGTTAATTTAGAGGTAAGACTTTGCATTGTAGAGACTATAGGCCAAATCCTATAGTCTCTACTGAAGAACTGAGTCTACCCTTGTGTGGCACTCAGAATAACCTAAGGGTTCTTTTAAATTATGCCAGTCCCCTGTGGTGCTTAGGAATTGATGGAGAGCAGGGCACTCCAGTTCCACCCCAGGAATGGTCCCTGCACCTGAGACAGCTGGCTATGCTGTCTTCACGCCACCAGCATTTCCCCTGTATCTTGGGCTGCCCCCTCAGGGCAGCTCTCCGTCCCCTTTATATTAGTCTAGCAGTGCAAAGGGGCCAGGGTATATCCCCGAGTAAGCACTTAGCAGGATTTTGCCCAATTTTATTACTCTACAGTAGAAAGCACAGAACGTAGAACATTATAAAGTTTCTTCTGGGCAGAAGCGACGTAGGAGTAAGAATAATGTGCACATCTTTTAAATAGTCTCTCGTGTAAATCTCTCATGGAAAATGACCTTCATATATTGTCTTGCACAGATCAATAAGATTTACTATATATTGTGAAATCTAGGCAAAAACCTTGATAATTATTGGCTGCTCCTGTATAGAAAGTTAATTCCCCAATGTTGTCTGACAAAATACATTAAATGCCATGTAGCAGAACTAGTGATGGAGCTACCAACTTTATATTTTATGATCATACATGACTCCTTAGACTATATATCAGGAGCATGAAATTGATTTCAGTGAACACAGACGGATGTATTTAATGTCGGGGTGAATTTAGCCATGGAATATTAACCCTTCCCTCCTGGGTAGTCTTTTTCCACCCTCAGTACTGTGCTATCTTTTACAGTGCACTGTACTCAAACACTAATTTCAGAATGCCTAGAGCAAGCATGTTACTGGTGAAATCAGAGAGCTAGCAAACATATGTAGTTAGTGAGCTTCAAGGGGAATGAAGTCTTTAAAAATAATTAAAGAACATTCTGGGTAAGCAAACTCCCCTGGTGCTTTGAAAACAGTGTGGAGGTCTAACAGAGGATCAAGTTGGTTTATTTGCTGCCCTGACTTAGCAATAATCAGGAAGCCATAAGACCCAAACTCATTTTTCTTACTCATGCTGTAGAAATTCTGGGTTTGCCTTGAAGGGAATAGCAGAGATGCTTCATCCCACACCACATCAGGGAACTATTTTTTCTTTCTGACTGGTGTGAAGAGAGTGTACCAAAGTCCATGACTTTCTAAAGAGCACCGATTTCATTGGGATTTGAGGTGCCTAGCTCCCTTAAGCTTCATGGAAAATTCCAGTCAAAATGTAGATAGTATTTTCAGAATATGAGTCAATATACCTCACTGATCACTTAGAAGCTATGCCTTGTGACCAGTCAAAACTAGCCCAATGTGAAAGGAGAAAAAAGTGATGTGAAAATTATCTCTGAATTCTCAGGCATTCAGATAGACATCTCAGACATTGTCACTGATCAATTTCCAGATTGCAGAATCTTACCTCTCATTGTTCCAAACTCCAAAAATAGACCTAGTTTGATTTTTGAAAACATCCATGTGAATGATCCACTCAGGTCTACTCACAGAATAGCACACCTGAGTCTGCTCCCTCCTAAACTGTGCATGGATATCAAGGATGTAACATGGCTGTTAATAAGACCACAATCAGGTCCTATTCTCCCAGCATTAGAGCAAGAGAACTGGGAGTTAGGGGCCTAAATGCCTCTGAGGATTTGGGCCTAAGTGCATCAGCTTCAAACTGCCTGAACCCGTGCAGAACTGCTAGTAGACCTAGATGTCCCTTCCTTCCACTAAGAGCTTATAAGCATTGTGGTTGCCTCCTGTTTGGGTGTTTTGTTGAGGGTTCCAAGTGCCTTTCCCCCCATCTGGGAATACTCACACAGGAACAGCTATAACTTGACTTTGTTATTTGGTTAAACTTTTTTTGTGTGTGTGTGTCTCATATAACTGAAGACAATATAAACAAAATGGGGACATGCAGAGAGAGAGAGAGAGAGTGTTAGGAGACCTACTGCATTTAGGTTTTCCATTTAGGCTATTATTAGCAAGAATCAGAATGATGGAACTCATGGCTGGTAAGTGTGGTCATAACTGAGATATTCAAGCTGTGTCAACTGGAGTAAAGTTACATGGGGATATTTTTACTTCTTAGTGGTTGGGCATCTGCTGCTCCACTAAAAAAGCACAGAATCAACTGTTGTCTGGATCCCCTTAGTTATTTCCCACTGAAAAGATGCTACATTAGTTTTGAACAAGTACATGATTATTACACACCTAAGTATCAGATATACTGCCTTTGTATCGCAACTAATATATTGACTGGAGAGAGGATGAAAAGAAGTCATCATTTTAAAATGCAGGCATGTTGCTTGTCTGCTCTTTACTGCCTGCATTTCAGAAGTGTGGATTCATATGGTGTGGTACACAGAACAAAACTATGAAGATCAATGGCTTGGCCCATGAGTGATTCTGACCCTAACGTGGCATGGAATTTTTCCTAAGCTGGGATACACATTACTAGTTGGTTCACATCCAGTACTAGGGGAAAAGACCTCATTACTGAAGACGACTAACTACATTTGTTACTTGCTACAGAATGACGGTGATTCATATGAATTAATTTTCACTCATAAAAGATGACCCAAAATAACCACCTTATGGCTCTGTCAATCATGATTATTCCTAAACTCATGAAAATAAACTGATTATCCACTCCACTCCCCTCATGTATGTATTGAATTTCTGGTATATACAATGTGCCTATTAGGGTCATCAGCTCCACATATAAAATATAAAATCACATACATTGAATCAACAAAAATATATTTATCCAACATCCACCTCAGAATACTACAGCACATACATGTATAGAAATTTATTATTTCAATGGGTTTTAATTTACTCTTCGATGTAATCAACAAATAGATGTCCATTTTAAATTTCTGACCCAGCCTCTGCTTTAAGTGAATTTATTTGATCATATATGTGGGGATACCATAAATGAGAACAAAGTATCTTAATTTTTCTCCCGTCTGTGATGATAAAGACTGCATTGTGGTGAGAACTTGCTGTTTGGGAAAAATGGGGAATAGAGGAGAGAGGCCATTACTTTCTGCATCATGGGATCCTTGTCACAATAGTCAGGGATAGCACTAAGAACATGTATGTAACCACAAATAACTGCATCCAAATATATATCACAAATCTGACTTAAAGTACTAATATGAAAGGAAATTCAAAGGCCAGGTTGAAACTTATCTTTACAGCTATAACGACTAGTTGAAAATTTTCCAGTGGAAAGTGTTCTGCCACAAATGGCCAATTAGTCAAAAAAGACTTTTTTTTTTTTGCAGAAATGTATCACTTTAATGAAATTTTATTTTATCTTAACTTTTTGATAGGGTCAGAATGTGCTCTTTCAACCTTTGCAAAATGGAACATTTTGTTTTTTTCATTTTGAAACTACTTTTTGTTTTAATTTTAAAATATGCTATAAACACCAAATTTTAAAAGTCAGAATTGAAATGAAACTCTTTTTATTCAGATTAAAGGTTTCTGATAACCCTAAATATTCTTTTTCCTTAAATAATATTTAGGGTTGATCAGAATTTTGTGGAAAATCTCAATTCCAGAATTTTGTAGAAAATCTCAATTTTGATTTTGTTCTGATTTGGAATGAAAATAAATTTTGAAATGTCAGAATTTCCTATGGAAAAGCAATTCTGAGTTTCATTCAGTTCTAACCTCTATTGAGGGCCTATAAGATTTAGTACTGAAGCACATACATGATGCAAAATTGTCCATTCTGTATTCTTCACAATATTCTGTCACATTTAAATGACTGTTTCTATAAGCATAGTAGAAGCCTCTCTAATTGGGCACACCAAGAAAAAACCTAGTCTGATTAAGCAAAGAGGCCATTTAAAAAAATTTGATCAGCATTTAAAATGATGTAAAATACAGAGCTGACCATTTTTATTATTATTTTCATTGTGGAAGAGTCTAGAGGCCCCAATCAGGAATCAGGTCACCATTGTGAAAGCTCTGTATCCACATTTTAAAAAATCCCTTTCCCTAAAACACTGACTCTCTAACTACAGGTACAAGATAAAAAATGACTTGCATTCCATATCTTCTTCCTCTTATTTTGTTCCTGATATATTAATAGAAGAACTTAGAATTTCTCTTCTATATCTATTTACTGCCTGGTTAAACATCACTTAAACCCTTGGTGCTGTCTGAATGCATCCTCACCAAGCAGAATTTTTGCTAATCTTATACCTATTAAGCAGTACAATCATTGGCCTTCACTATCATAAGGTTACAACAAGCCCCCTGGAAGGCAGCCCAATAAATCAGATACTGTACTTAAGCACAGATCTAGCATGCAGCTGGAGCCCGCGGGGAAAAAACTCCCACTGATTTCAATTGGTACAACACTAGGCCCTGAAATCACCCTTATGAAGGTTCTGCATCACACCTGAGGTAGTTTGGATCAACAGTAGGATGAAAATATAGGGATAGATCTACAGTTTGTGTAACTCGTGCTAGTTCAAGTGAAGGCAATGGAGCTGTGACAGATTTACACCAGCTGAGGATTTGCCCCACAGAGCTCTTCCCTTTTTTGGAAAATTTACTACATTTCCCAGAGTGATACATTTTAGCTGTAAATCATTGTGACCAGTTGCGAGTCGGGTAAGAAAAGCCAGGGAATGAGCGTTCTGGATGTATTTACTCTCACTAAACAGGAAAGAGAAAGGTTTTCCCTTTCAGAAACAGAAGAAGAAATGAACCATAGGATGTTAATATCATTTGTGTCCGCCTGCCAGAGTGGAAAATGATCCTTTTCTACTATACCTGTGTAATGCAGTATTTGTCTTGTAAACATAATGTTTTGGTGCCATCTTCCTGGTGAACATAGAGTTTTTTTCTATACTTCATTGTGACTGAGATAAATGCCTAAAAGATCCTTTTTGCCTGTAACTGATATCTGAATTTATGTGAAAATGGTTGGTCCTGCTTTGAGCAAGGGATTGGACTAGATGACCTTCTGAGGTCTCTTCCAACCCTAATATTCTATGATTCTAATATAATTTCTTACTTAGATAGAACTGAAGACGTGCATGACCCTTTACAAAATAGTGAAAGATGCCCCAGTGTTAAGAGAAGATCAGGTTCTAGGGTTTGTCTACACAGTCTTGTAGACTACCCCAGAGGTGTGTCCATTTTAGTATGTACAATATGTTGTGAACTGAATGGCCCTTGTAGACCCTGCTTGTGTGAACCAAGAGTTCCCTAGGGTGCATTAATATAGTCCCATTTCAGACAGTGCAATGTTAATGCGCACTCTGTTCAAACAGTACTATGTTTGTGGACCACACTACTGGGCACTAAAATCCTCTCCGATGTAAATTAAAACACTTCTTTGACAAGCTGCTAGTTTTATTGTTGGTCAGATTCAAACCTTACATTTTGAAGAACAGATTTTCAGCATCTGGTTTTGTACCTGAAAATTATTCATTTGCAGATGCAAATTAGGTTACTTGAACATCTAAGCATCCAAGTGTCACCCCCAAAAGCAGGTACATAGATGAACAACTGGCCTAAAAGGTGGGTGCAAACTGGTGTAAGCTACAGGCACAAAAATGGGGACTTGGTTAGAGTAACACTCAGTGTTTGGCCCTTATGGTGACAACTTGCTTCTGTTGTGGTTCTATCTTTTTGCACAAGGAATTACTTCAGTTATAGTGTATGCTAATTTATCCCAGGAACACTGATTATATAAGGCTCGAGTGCGAATCCTTTTTCTAAACGGGATTCTAAGTCCATTGTATTCTTTTAAAAATTGTATGTGCTGTTTTCTAATTTTACATTAATTTAAGGGCTGATCCAAAGCCCACTGAGGCCATCAGGTCCTCACTGATTATGGATGATGTCAGATTTTTAAAATTGAAAGTGCAACAGGCATTTTATTAGTTTCAATAAGATTTCTTAAACGCCATCTAATAAGTGTGAGTCTGGGTATCAGATCTTGCCCCAAATACTGGTTTTCCTGTCATCACTTAATGCCATCCATGTTTAACTAGAGTTCCTCATTCACTTCAGTGGGAAGTTGTACTTAAAAATGGATAGCATATTATCCTCTTTTTCTAACCAATGCAATCAGAATATTTCTCGGCCCCAGGTATAAAGTTCCCATATTATCTATTTGGAAAACTTAGAGGCATTCAATTGAAGTTTCATCTCTGGGCTTTGAATTCCCGGCTCATCATGCAATCTCTTGTAATGGCTGGAACAAGCTGTACCCCGCGTAATGTTTTTGGAGTTTGGCTGCAGTCTGATCATTCCAGACTGGTTCAATGAGAGAGGGGAATGGCAGGAATCTGGTGAGAGGATATGTGCTCTCCATCAGACTTCTTGCTGGCATCTCTGCAGGGACATTGTTTCTGAATGTTTCATGAGGATAAACAGAGCTTAACTAATATTTTTTGATGATGTACAAGATAAGCAAAGAACATATTTAATGTAACAGCTATTTGCATATAGTAACTAGAGTGCTGCTGTCAAGGTGATTCAAATAATAGTGAGAAGATTACATCTAGACCATACTTGGGGTATAACGTGGGAATGGTGCAAATAGCCTCTCTCTCACACCCTTGCATGGCTTGGATCGTAGATACATAAACCTGAGGATTGGAGGCAGGGACCAGGAGTGATGGGACCTAGACTACAGAACCTGCTGCTGCTGGCAGTCTAGCATAGCCCAATTGTTTGCTATTAAAGTTAAGTGCAAGGGTCATATTTTTAACTGCACCTTTGCTTTCTTACTTTTCCAGTTTCCCCAAGTATAAACTGATGTTTGTTTTCACCTTTGATGTGGCCAGGCACAGTGTGAATTAATGACAAAAATATAATTCAAATAAGTTTTAACTTTAAAATAAACAAACTCTTCATCTTCTGTTTCAAATTCACAAAACTTCACTTGCAGAATATAACTGCAATTCATGGAGCCCTAAGATCAAAACTCAAAGGGTAAAATACTGCCATCCCTGGTTCTGATGGCTACTTTACACCATAACTATTCACTGATGGGAAAAATAAAACATTATAGTTAGAAAGAGGGTCCCATCAAACACATGTGGCCAACCAGTTGCTATAGAGAAGCAATGACATTGGAATATCTTTTAACTGATGTTTTAATGTGTCCTGATTTAGCATGTCCATCTTGTTCTTTTTGTATTCTGCAGTCAGAACCTATCTTAAGAATGTGTGTTAATTCAGTTTGTTTCTTTCATGTAGAAACATGGTAAAACTAGAAAAATATTTCTTGTTTATTTTATTTTGAGTTACATTTGTGCCTAGCCATCAGGGCCGGCGACAGGGGGGGGTACTATGGGTACAGCTGTACCGGCCCCCCCGACTTTAGGGGGCCCCCGGTAGAAAGCTGTACCCATTGTCGTCCCCCCTTGTCACCGGACCTGGAGAGCGGGGAAGGGGCGGGGAGGCGGCGCGGCTCTCCTCCGGACGAGCGTGCCTGGCCCCGGCAGGAGCAGTGAGCCCGGCCGGCGGCAGCAGCACAGTCCGGGGGGAGAAAGGGCGGGGAGGAGGGGGTAACAGCAATGGCGGCTTGCGCTGCTCCCGGGCTCTCGCTCCCGCTGCCACCAGCTGTCAGCTGGGGGGAGTGCCGGCTGGGCTGGGGGGGGGGGGCAGCTGGGCTGGGGGCCCCCCAGCTGCTGTCGGCTGGGCTGGGGGGGCAGCTGGACTGGGGGGGCCCAAACTATCAGAGTAGGGGGGCCCCAAATTTCTGTCGCCGGCCCTGCTAGCCATATCTTTAGACATTACAAAATCAATACCTATCAAATTACCTATCAATTACCTATCAAAGAGGTGGTCTTTACAGCATGCCTGGAAGGCTGCTAAATCCAGACTGTTGAACTACAGCGGGAAAGTACATTTGAGAGCCAGAAACCTTTAATATGCATTGCCCCTCCCCAATTAATACCAAGTGCCTCCACTGGAGCAGTATTTCAGAGGGAGAAAGGTATATTATACATAAAGACATTATTTGTCAGGCAAAGAAAGAATGTGAAATGAAATGCCAACAGCAGTATAGCCAACTCTTGCAATTTTATTCCAAATATCTTGCTATTTGGTGTTCTTCTTAAGGTCATGTGAGAATCTCAGCTTTCATTCTAAAGACAGAATAAGTTTCTAGCCCTTCTGGTTGTAAAGAAAAGCTTGAAAAACATGATTCCCCAAGACCCCCAAACACAGAAGATAAATAAAAATAAGATAGATAGATAGATAGACAGATAGATAAATAGATACATAGATCTATCTATATATAATATAGATATAAATACACACATTATTTTAAGCCAATCATGATTTTTAAATACCTGGGGTTGGAATTACTGCATCAGAGTTAGAAATGATGATATTTAATGGCCTATATATGCCTAATGAAAAATGTTGAAAATCACTAGTCAAAAATCACTAGTTAAAGACATATAGGGCTTCATTCTTAGATCTGCCATGGCCTCTTTATGCCATGGCTGTACAGCTGACCTAACTGGCCAACTGAGGGCTCCTTTGGGATAGAATCCCCAGGGGCATGATGGTTGTATATGCAGCCCATCAACAACTCTGTGTCCAGCCTAGGGGACATGGCAAAGGAAAGCCATGTGTAATACGCAGTGGCTTTGATGTACCACCAGCTAGCCCCAGAAGAACAAAGGCATTTTATGGCCACCTTTAAAAACCCTTCTTCCCTTTAGGTCCTGAAACCAGTGCAGCTCTGTATGACCCAAACATAGGACCTATTTCTGATTTCTCATCCATCAACTTTTATTACTCAGGTTATTTACATGAAAACAGGATGGTTGTAGATTAAGAGAGAATACCTCTCGACTTGCTGTTCTTCCTCATTAATTGCCATTTCTCTGTGTCATCACTTAGTGGTTGATCTGGGAATTATTATGACAACATAATGAGGAAGTTCTGTGCTCATTAGTTTCGCAAGGGGAAGCTTTAAGAAAGGATTAGGCCTACTTAGTCATTTAAATAGTATTTTTGCATCTTAATGGAAATGTTGTCACTTAAGAGGAGGATGCAAACAAAGAATACACAGGGTATATATTTACACAGTGTGTATGCACCTAAAAGTGTGTGTATGGTAGCATGCGTTGCCATAAACTGCATTTAGGCATTAATCTTCATCCATTTTATACTTCAGATTTGAAAACTCCCCAGACTGCCAGGACCCTAGTCGAACTAGCTAACCAGCAGAGCTGGTTATGTGAACAATATTCCTTTGCCCCACAATCACACACATTCCTCATAAATCCTGAAAGATGATGAAGGCACAATGAGCACGTTAACTGACTCTTTTAGAAGGAAAGGAAGGAAACCTTAGTGCAGCCGATGAATTAGTGACCTTTCAGATCACTCCATGGATGGCCAAGAACGGTTAAAGTGATCGTTGTCCAGCTTTTTCTTTTACTTCAACTGTAGTGATATCTGACAATACTAAGAAACTATTAGATTTTGTTGCCAAGTGATTCATGGTAGATAAAGTAATCTGAAGGCTGATTGGAGTTGTAACCAGATCTTTCATACTTTCTGTATGATTTGCAACTGTATTTGTAGCTTTTAGAAAGTGTTGCAATTATGTTTCCAGTCATGGTCTATAATCTAGATGGTGAGTCATGTAAATGCCTTTCCATTCTGTTTTGAAGTAGCATACTCTATAAAATGGAACAAAAGTGAACTGGGGGCTAATAAATAGCTGTTTACTCTCTGCCAAAGGAGGGTTCATTATAGAGCTTTTAACACTTGGCAGAAAAGGCTAAAGAATTATTTTGCAAATAAGTCTGGTTGCCTTTTTTAAAAAAAGGTCCCTGGATCTCTTCTAATGGGACACAGCCTTATACTTTTGACAGTATGTGTGTGAATTCCCCTTCATTTCTCTTTGCAAGGCTTCGAGATCTGAAGGTAGAAAGGGAGAGGCTGAGGATCCAGATTTTGTCAATAAACGTCTGGGAAGCTTGTTATTTCCCCCCTCCCCCAAGTCCTAGTGTATATTTTTATTCTTTTTTTATTTACTGTAACGAAAGGCATATAATATTCTATAATATAGCCACACCACCTGATTAGCCACACCACCTGCACCTGGGAAACAGATGCAACTTAATTAGTGATCTTTATTAAAAAGGGCAAGAGGAAGTAGAGAAGGGAACTACAACACCCCCCAAAACAGCAGAGGGGCTATGGAGCTGCTCCCAATGGATTGCTACTGGAGCTACAGCAGAAACAGAATGGATAGTGAAGAGTGTGAATGAGAGTGGGAAGTGTGAGAGTGAGAGAGTGGGTGTGAAGAGAATGGATAGGGAGAGTGTGAAGTCTTTTATTACCGAGGCTCTGAGTTAAGAGCCAGGACATTTTGGTTACTGAAGTTACTGGCATAAGGGACAGACTTGGGAAAGGGGCTACGGGGCCTACACAGACTTTGGGGGAAAGTGTGCAAGGTTTGATTGAGTGTTAAAATGGGTCAAAGTAAAACAATTATCCATGCTGGAAACTGGTTCTCTTGATTCCTTGAGAAATAAGAATTCTGATAACCCAATCAGAATAACCCAGGGAGTGAGCTGACTCAGTAAAAGTAAAACCTGTTCCTATAGCAGGACGGTGCTATAAGACAGTAGTGTAAAAGGAGTGGGGCCTGGTTGGTTTGTGTGTGTTTTTTAAGTCCTCTTATGCCTTTTGGTAAGGTTGAGATGCTTATACCCTGCTTTACTGTATTTTCCAATACTCCTTTTTTTTTTGAGCATAGCCAGTCTTAAAAATAAACACTTCCCAGTGTCTATTTCTTAGTATTAGCACTGAGGAATCTGTTCTAAATGAATGGTCTGACATTGCACAGAACCATCAGAACGATGGGTTGTGACAAGGGGCAGAGGTGCTAGGCAGGATTCCTGACTGAGGGCACTATGAGCACAGAATACCCCTGAACTATGAGCACAGAATACCCCTGGCGTGAGGGTGGGAGAAGAAGCTAGGAAGGCAGCTTTATGCCATCTTTGAATCCTCTGGATTCTGGACTTCTGTGGTCTTAAAATAGGCCACAGCCTATGTGGGAGCAACCAAGAACTGAGTTAGAGCAAGAGATGATGTTCTAACCTAAGGCAGTCTTTTCAGGGCTGCGCAGCAGTCCAATATCCCAACAGTATGTGGTTTCTGGACACATCTTCTCCCACCTTTTCTTGTTCCACCCTGGCATTCTCTTTATACTGTTGTTTACAAGGGGGAGCAGCAGAAGTCATCTTGCATTGGGGTGATATTGCTCCTGCACTGGGAAAATTCTCCCCCAGCCCTTTGTTTTTCTAACAGCCGCTATATGCTCCCACCCTAGCAGCATATAGGGAAAGAAAGTTGAGAGGGTTGGGGGTATATAATCAGCCTCTAAATGCTTACACTAGGAAACCATGTAAATATACTGTAGTCCACTGATAGACAGAGAAGTAACCTCTCTTTTAGGAAGGAACTGACTAAGATATTAGTCTGAGGAGTAAAATTGTTGTCCCTGATAAAGGGATAATTTTAGTTGTAGTTCATAGAGAGACTTTTGGCTTCTCTGTTTTAAATTAAAATTTTTAAACTCAAGCTCCTGAAAATACATGAGAGAAAATCCCTCTGTGAAAGACACCTGCTGTTGAAACTTAATGGCTAACTCTCCCATTTGACATGGACTTTAAAAATTAATATAAAATCGCTCTTATATCTCATTGGAGTCCAACAATATAACTTAGTTGGGTTTTATGCTGGACTTTGACTTTCGTGATTATATTCCTTAATATTCTGTTACATTGATCTGCACTGCTTTGGGGAACAGTAAAACCAAATGCAACACAATCAAGATGGCAGCAAACAGCAAAGCAAACATTTGATTATGTTGTTTGGGCCAGGCAATGGGCCCTGACTTTTCAGCCTGAGGTTGAGTGACTTACTTGAAAATAAAGTCTCTTGAATACACTAGTAAGGGAAAAAACAGTATCACTCATTGGACCTTTCTACTTTAGATTTTCCCCAACACTGTTCCCATGTATCTGTCTGCTCTGCTGCTATTTTTCCCCCTTGTGGATGTTTCAGCAGGAGCAGTAGCTCGGGCTAGTCACTCAAGTTCAAGCCTCCCTCACCCACTGCGTCCAAGCCCACACTGCCCCCCATGCTGCAACAGCCACCCCGCTATTTTTAGCATGCTAGCTCAAGCAGAGCTAGCGTGAGTCTGTCTACCCAAGCTGGGAGGCATGCCAATGTGGACCTAGAAGGTCCCCTTACAGTGGAAAGAATTTGGTCGCATGTTACAAGGACAGGATTTGGCTAGACGGGCAAACTTCCAGTGCGCTGTGTGGAGAGAGGCAGGAGAGAATCAGGCTCCAGGGTAGCGTTGAGACCAAAGAACCTGCCAGTGCATAGATCCTTCAGTTGCTTGCCCTCAGCAGGGGTATGTAAGAAACACAACAAACCACTTTCAGCCAATAGACTGATGCAGTCCTCACAGAATGGAGCTGTAATAGTTGTATGCCTATAGTGTGTGTGTGTGTGGGGGGGGGGTAATCCCTCCTTCTATCCCTCCCATGCATCTGCCTGTTGCCTAACCTAGTTCAACTACTTTTCAGACTAAACCAAAAGGCATGTAGAGCAAGTCACTGGCAAAGCTAAGTAGAGAACTGATTTACATAATCTTGCAATAGCCAAAGAAAATTAATGAAAAAAATCTATTAAAAGAATAAAAGAAAATGCAACAAAGTTTTTGTAGCTCCTTATAGACTAACATCTGTTAGTCTATAAAGTGCTACAAGACTCTTTGTCACGTTTGCAGACCCAGACTAACACGGCTACCCCTCTGATAAAAGAAAATGGTGCATTTAAAAAACAAGATAATTTTTCACTGTTTTCAATAGAGAATCCCAGCACACTTCCAACTAGTTTTTGTTTATTTAGTATTCATGGCCCTGGGGATTTGAGAACATGGACTGTATCTTCCTGGTGAGAGAATTACTATGAAATGATGGACATCCATGTGAATTCAGTTTTGTGTTACCCATAGATAATCTCTACTGAGGGCACCTTATGAATTGTTCAGACAGCCTGATAAATAGCAAAAAAAGTTATAATAACAGGAGTCATATTAACTCCCTCCAACTATAAGACAGTGATACTTCAGAAAGTGGTGAATCAGAGGTTACAAGTGACTTGGGAAGGTCAAACTGTCAGTCAAAACACAGACTCCAGCAACCAAGCACAAGATCTGGATTATACAACAGCACAGCCAAAAGTCACTAGCACTCAGTTTGATACATGATCAGATGCCGGACTTCTATAAGAAGCGCAAATTTTACAGATGTCATAAAATTAAATTATTTAGTTTGGTCAAGCTTGTGAGAAATTAAGGAAGGACTAAGCTAAAACAGATGATTGGGAAACATTAGGATAGCTGGATTTTAATTTGCAAAATGGAGCACGCTACAAGGAACAATTGTATTATATATACACATTAATGAGCTCTAAATTAACAGCACTATTCATGAAAATTTTCTTGGTGTTACTGTGCATGGCCCTATGAACATTTTTGCTCAATGTCTAGTGGGTCTTTAAAATATATATATATATATTAGATTGTATTAAAAGGAAAAAAAATAACACTGGAATATTATAATCTGAGTCATAGCCCTGGTCTACATTGTGTATGTGTGGGGAAATCGATTTAAGATACTCAACTTCAGCTATGAAAATAACATAGCTGAAGTCGATGTACTTAGATCCACTTACCATGGCATCTTCACGGCGGTGAGTCGACTGCTGCCGCTCCCTCATTGATTCCGCCTGCGCCTCTCATGGCAGGTGAGCACAGAAGTTGATGGGAGAGCACTCGGGATTGATTTATTGCGTCTAGACTAGACACGATAAATCGACCCCCCAGTGGATCGATTGCTACCCGTCGATCTGGCGGACAGTGTAGACATATCCATAGGGTTTTAAAACAGTAGTGCCCACCAGATTATCTAGTCTGACCTCCCATATATTATAGGCCATCACCACACCCAGCATCTGCACACTAAACCCAAAGTATCACAGCCCACGAGAGACCAGACTATTATATGGCACAAGCAGAGAATCAGAGGGACAGAGCTGCACCAGTGCCTGAAGCCCCCACAATAGCAGGGAAATGACTAAATGAGAGAGCTAGATAATCTTGCAAGTACCCTGCATCCATATGCTGCAGAGAAAGGTGAACTGAAGCCTCCCACACCTCCTCCAAGGTCACTGCCAATCTGATCTGGGGGAAAATTCCTTCCTTACCCCACATATGATGATCCCATGGTGCAGGGAGGACCTACGTCCCTTTATCCCCAACCACTGACTCTCAGCACTGGGTACTATGGCCATTGGCTCTTACCACTGGGTGGAGCTGGCAGGTTCAGACTTCAACCCCCCCCCCCCCCGACAACCCTCCAGTTTCCTGATCATACTAGTAGTTCTTCCCTGCTCCTGTTTGTTTACATTCCTCTTTCTTGCACATGGGTGACCAGCACTGTACATAGTATTCCAAATGGGGTCCTACCAGTGCCTTGCACATCGGCATTAATACTTTATCTTTATTGGAAATGCCTCACCTAATACATCCTAGGTTCCCATTGGGCTTTTTTCACAGCCACCTCACATTGGTGGTGCACAGTTGTCCTGTGATTGCCCCACACACCCACGTCTCTCTCCTCCTCTGTCACTTCCAGTATTGGAGGCACGGAAGGATTTCAATACGAGAAGTGGAAAATATTAGGATTTGGAGAGGAGACAAATCAGAGGTGACATGGAAGAAATCAATAAAAATTAAATTAGGAAGATATAGCAAGAGGTTCCATTTACCTTTTCTAGAACAAGGGGAGTCCCAATGAAATTAAAAGAAAACAAAGATATATCTTTTAAAAGGAAATAATTTTCATACCATGCAAAATTAACTTGTGGAACACTTTGCCACATGAAACTGAACCCAAGGATATAATCTATATTTATATTAGATAAGATAAAAATGTACAAGGGCTATAAACTCTTATGCTCAGAGGACAACCATAACTACTAACTTCCTGAGGTTAGGAAGAACCTTCCCATACTGCAAATATATTGTATAATTGTCCAATGTAGGGTTTCCTGTACCTTTCCTTGAAGCTTCTGGCCTTCAGCCTCTTCCTTCTTATTTCTGGACTAGATGGCCCATTGATATGATCCAGTGTGATAATTCCTATGACTGCAACAATAATGCTTAACAAATAACAATATGCCACTTCAGAAAATTTGGAGCCTGTTACAATTTTACGTAAGGTGATTAAACCACTCAATTTGTAGTGCAACAATTCTGCAAGTGAATATAAGATCACATGAGCTACGAATTAGTTCCTTAAAACCAGTGAGTATTAAAGTGACCAACTGTGTTGAGGCACTTTAACTAAAAGGTGACTTACTAAGCTTTTCACAAAGGCAGCAAAAGAAGTTCAGAAGGCCGAAATGGATATGTGGTCAGGCAAACTCATATATTTACCCAACTGCTGGAGTTAAACTTAATGCTGATAGATAGGCTCAGTGGATGAACCATGTAAATGTGGATTAATGGTTTTAAAACAAGGAACCTAGAGATTCAGGAAGGCAGTCAAAATATGTAATTGAACCATGAAGAATATTTATTTGTAAGGATGTGATCTGTGGGAAGGAGCGAGACAATGCTAGTCTGCAAGTTCATGTTCAGTGGGAGGCAGTGGCATGTCATGTGCATGTTCGTGAACGTGACAATAGGCCATCCACATATTTCAGGGATAAGACTCCCAGTGCAAGACACTCCAGGTCACTAAATATTGGACAACTTCCAACAGTCTGCCCTGTCCGAAAACACACACTTTGTGATTGAGAAACCTGCTTTTCACTTACTGCACCCCTACATTACATAGCTATCTGAAGGATTGCATTTCTGGTTATTCTTCAAATATCCAACCAACACAAAGCCCTAGTTCCTCTAGTTCTCATTTAGGGTCTGATCCAACTCCCATTCAAGTTAATGGAAAGATTCACATTGATTTGGGGGCCGGGGGTGGGCGGGTGGTGAATTGGATCCTTATTTGCTCATAGTGAAGTTCACCCTTCTGCAGACAGACAGCTCAAGACAAGCCCTACTTAAGCCCTCAAAATAAAAGTAGGTATTAACAAGTGCATAGGCTTTATCACCAACTCTTGGTGCAGAGGTGAATTTCCCTTATTGACTAGAGCTAGGGGGGGAAATGGCAATTCAGGAAGACATTCCAGGGGGAAAAGAATTGTTTGTTTGTGTGGTTGAAAGGCAGAGGATTAGTCATAGAAAGGCATGGAAGAATGGCAAAACTGGCCTGAGTTTCGACAACGTAGTGAAAAAAATCAGATTCAGGTTGGTGGCACACATTTCACTCCGTTTTATTATTGACATCCTGAGGGCCTAATCTTACCGCAGGTCTCTGTGCAGAGATTTTGCTTCCCTCCCTGTCCCACCACCCCACAAAGCTTAGCGAATGGCTTATGGCCTTTCGGAATCCTATTGACTTCAACTGGATTGTGAGAGGTATAAATCAGCACTGCCTTTGGCCCTGTTTCTTAAATATCAGGGATTGGAGTGGCAATCATGTAGCTGGGGGATGTAGACAAATATTCACATCGCACTCTCTCATTAAGGAACAAATCCAGAAGAGATTTGTGTGCATGGTTGGTATGTTTTAACAGAGCTAAAAAAAATCTGACCAGTTTTTAAGACTTTTCCTCTCCCCATGGAATGGAGATGTTTTCATAGTTCTAAGCCGCTTTCAGACATTGTTATTCATGCTGCTGAAAGCTAAGGTTACACAGATGAACTGTCAAAACCAAAGCACTTCCACAGCACACAAGCTGGGAACAGTGAAAAGTTTTACAAGTTTTGTTTGTTTTTTTTAAATGGAAAGCACTAGTTTTCCTGTGGATGTTGTCTTTGTTTAATGGAAATTAAGACACTGAATAGTTCTAACTACCAAAACTGATTATGTACAATTGATTTGTTTCACGGGCCCCATTAAATGGTTTTAATGGAGACAAACCATCATTAGAGGCATAATTCCGCCTGAATTAACTTCATAGCAAATTTTTAAAACATTGTGGCTAATTCTTTGGCAACGTAAGAAAGTACTATTCCTAATCTTGCCTACTACACAACTGCTAGATTTATCCATTGGCCAAGTAACCCATCTTTGTTTATTTCCCTCTGGGAAGTTTTTGAGCATGGTTATCCAATAACTGTATTTTTTATTAACCAGAGATGAACACTGAATCTCTCTCTCTCTCCAGTTTTACTTAGAGGATTTTCCATCCCTATAAAGTAGCAGCCTGGACAAATAAACTAGCTGTGGTCCCTGGGCCAAACTCATACTGGCCCAAGGCCCTTCACACCTGACCCTAACACAGGGTTACATGAGGGCACAGCTGTCTGGGCAGTTGCACAGGGGTGCATGCGCACAACAGAAGCGTCTTCTGCAGGCCTGTTGCAGCAGGTCAATTTTGGGGTGAGCCAGGGTAGTCCAGAGACAGGTCAGAAGTGGGGTCAAGGAACTGTGTTTATGCATATCCATTGCCTTATGCAACCAACACAAAAGAGCTGCAGATGCTACCCATCCTGGAGAAATAAAAGTCCCAACCGGGGGGAGAGCTGGTCTGTGAAGTAGCCCCACATCCTGGTGCTGGATTGAGGTGCTGAATTCATATCAAGCCTCAGACTCTCTGAACTCAGGCGCTATGTGGGTTGTGCATTTCACCCTCTGTACCCAACTTTGTTCAAGACAACTTTTTTTGTTCAAGATCTGTTTCTGAGAACAGATGCCTTTCTGCAAACTTGTCTAATTCCTACTTTTACTTTCCAAAACTTGTCCTTATTAGAACAAACAAATAAACCTGCAGCGGATTATAGGAACAGCCCAAAGCACTGTAATAACCTATCCTATGCTGCAGTATTTGGGGCTGTTACAGCAGTTTTCAAATAAGAGTTCTTTAAACAATGTTTTTTGAGGTTGCAGGGAGCACTAGTGACTGACTGAGGTTTGGTTCACTTCTCCCACTGTCACAGATTCTCTCTAGACCTAGCTCTGCTTTGAATTCATAACCCTGCCAGGTGAGTAATTTTGACTTAGCACCAGTGTACTTGAGTCCTTTTATTGTATATTTAGTTTCATCCCAGCTCTTCCATATCACACCTTCTCCGACCCTCAAAAAGTGTGTTACTGTTACTAATAAAAATAATGGTGCTCATCACCATATTTTGGGAAGAAGTTACAGTTTGGTTTGGAGCATGGATATCCCAGAGCATAGCTGGATGCATGGACTGCACAGCTGATCTGTCTACCATCAGGAGGGGCTATCATTGATTAAGTTTTGTACAATTGGACAGAGATTTTTCAAAGGGTCCCATGGGAGTTAGGAGCTCAGTTCCCATTAAATTACAATACAAGTTGTGTACCTAACTCTCTTAAGCCCCTTTGAAAATACTAGCCCTGATGGCAAGAGTTTCCCATATCTGGCCATTGTTTCTGTTGCTGCACCTACCAGACATGACCAGTAGAAGGATTTTCTATGGGACAACAGATAAGTACATTGCACTCTTTTTCCCCGTGCAATACATGCGTCGGCTTTCCCTGGACAGCCTTATGGAATGACTGGGTCTGCATGCTATTGTTGGTTTCCATTTGGTCATTCATCCCATCTTCTAGGTTCTCATTTTTGCATTCTGAACATTCCTTCTCTGTGTTCTTTGCTCACCTTGGATTAAGGAGAAGAACCAATCCCCCTTTTTTTTTTTTGGTGGGGCTGAGGTGAGATGATTTTGATTATCATACCCAAAATTGCTTACACAGCCACTCTCTACACTGGCGTTAAGATGTTCTCAGGTCAGAATGCAAGAGGTTGGATTTCTCCACTTCTCCTGGGTGTTTCATTCATATTTACATGTTTCAAAGAGTTTTGTTAGGTCAGGTGGGCTTTACATTCCACCTCCCCTCAAGGACACCAGCTATGTAGTAAATCTTCCAAATAGAGAAGTAAGTAATACTTGCTATATGGACACTCCCTACAATTACTGGGTTTCCTCTGAGATACATTTAATAAAACTGTTGATGGATATGGCCCAAATAGTTGGACTGAAATTTACCACCTTTCTCTCAACGAAAGTTTCCATACCTAATTACGGTTTTTTTTAATAGTTCTTTTTGGACCGTCTAAAATACTGCAGTGGTTCAAGGGTTACTTTGAGCTATAACAAACAATTCAGAGTGAGAATTATGGAATGCTAAGAATGCCAGGCACTCTGTTTTTATTATGACACTTTAGAGATGCCCGGTACTTTCCTCCCCCATGTCCCCAATGGCTAAATTAGGCTTCATACAAGTATTTAAGAGTTGCCATGCTTCTGCAGACAACAGTGTGCATCAGGTTTCACATAACTTGCAAGAGGCATTGTGACTGCCCACTGGGTGCCTGATTCACCACTGCTAAGCTAGTTTTACACCAGGTGTTAACTCTCTCTATTCACGGTTGTGGGGAACAAAAATCTTCCCACTGGAGGTTTCTGAGTTTGAATGGACAGCACTCATGTCTACCCCTTTACTCATACCTTTTGCCAAGCTTTAGCAGAATGAAATGAGTAGAAACAGGATAAGTTTCTAATTCAGCAAACAGGTGTTTACGTCATTTGATTAGCAAGGGGAAAATTAGATTTTAAAACCTGTGTAAAATAGAAAATTGATTGACAGTGGTAAAATTACACAATAGGCAGTGCACAATCAATAGCTTGCGACTTCTTATTCCTTTAAAACACAGGGGCTGTGGCCTTGTGGAGAATTGAGGGAGCATGACAGAACAAATATTTTTTACCCTAGATAGTACTCTTAATCCTTGTGTTATTAGGGATTTACCAGGGTTCTACACTGTTTGCAGTGCTGGAATTTTTCCCCAGTCCCTTGTGGTGCATTAATGTCCTTTAAACACTGCCAGGACAGAATTTGTCTCTGGTTTGGTAAGGAGAAACATCTCTCATGAATATAGAGAAAGTCACCAACCAAGTCAATTTATTTTTGAACAAACATTTCGTCCTTCAAGTTTGTTCTGCTGAGATAGACTATGACATCTCTTGGATACACTGTTTTCATGAGGTCCACAAAGCAGAGTAGCAGTTGGTGTTATGAAGTTGTGAGTTTGTAGACAAATACACAGGCATTCTTTTCAATCCTAAGAAAGAAGCCTGCTTTAGGAGCCCTACCAGACAGCTATATTTTTCTGCCCTGGTTGTTTAGGATATTTGGCTAGGTGATTATTATATATGCAACAGCATCTTTACAACAGGAGAACACAGAGTGGTAGAGGGTTGGTGCAACAAAAGATTAGAGTTCTGCCATTGCACAGAACTTAGCCAAATTCAAGAGGTGAAATTGAAAATGTTCACAATTTCAACTACTGCTTAGTTTCAGCAGGGAACAATCATCCACTGTAAAGAACATCATGCAAGAATAGGCTTGGAGTGTGTTCTGTACACTTGAGAAGTTCTGGAGGACAGTTGATACTTCATTGGTCTTAAAGCTAAACATTTTCAAGGCATCTTGCCTAGATGTACTTTTGTATGGTTGTGAGTCATGGATTTTAACCAAAGCACTCAGAGATTAAACAGCTTTGCAACCAGCTGCTATAGGCTGATACTTGGCATAAAGAAAGAGGATAAAGTTACAGCCTTAGAAGTTTATAGGAAAGCCAATAAATGCCCTCTAACAACAATGATGCAATGATGGCAACTGAAATGCTTAGAACATGCCTTTAAGAAAGGATCCAGAGGGGGCTATAAACAAATATGCCTTGTATGCTGCTATTCATACAAAATGCTGGAGGAGGGATACCCTGCTTATTTTACTGGCATTACACTGCATCTGTCATCAAGCTGCAATGTCCACCATTTGTGCAACGGATCAAAGGAACTGCTTCCAACAGAGAACATGGAGAATTGTTGCCTTCTCCAAATACCCTGCAGTTTAGTATATCCCTAATGTGAATACATGGTCTAACAATGGCTGGGCGGGCAGAGGATCGTACGAAGGATTAATATAAAGGGGATTCATGTAGCCCAAGATATATTGCAAAGAGAGACGGTTACAAGAAATCCAGTCATGAAGGTAACATTTTAAAAAATCCCCCAGGCCCGCAAAAGTGAGCCACATGTTCCCCACCATGATTAAATGGTACATTGTAGAGGAAAATGTCCAAAGTACCTGAAGGTAGGCAGGACAGCCCTGTACATAATTACTGTACCTGAATTTTGCACAAGTAGACAGCAGATGTTTGGTCTCAATCGTTTCTCTGTGTGTTTTTACAGGGTCATATATCTTCCTCCCTCCAGCAGTTACTGGTTTTCAGAATCCAAACCTGGAAGACTAGGGAGACATATATAGCAAAAAGAGCAAAATGTTGATTTTTGCTGAACTCCTTTGTCCTCATAACTGATCGCTCAGTTAAGAAAATAAGAACTTTTCTAATTATGTTCAGCATCTTTTATCTCTGGATAAAGGGAGGTTTCCATTCAAAGACCACATGTGTTTGCCCTCGGTGCCTGAAGGATAAAAGGATTTTTGTGAAATATTGGCTCTATTTATAGTCTTTGTAATATAAGAGCTGGAGGAATCCTACATTATGCCCATCATCCCGGTATCAGAGTATTGTATTGTTTTAAACACTATATTTGACTCAGTTGAAATATTAGAACTAAAGGCAACATACACCCAGTATTGCCAAATACAAACATTCAAAAACTATGAGTTAGGACCCCCCCCCAAAAAAGCAGAAGTGACTGATTGGCTTAAAATGTGTCACAACTTAAAAAAAAAATTGGGGTTTGTAACGGGTCGGGGACTCACCACTGGGTGCCTCCTGCCAGACAGTCTGGGAATTAGCTCAGTTCTCAGTGGAGCGCCCTCCTCAAGTGGTGTCCCATCCGTCTCTTCCTCTCCGTTGCCTTCCGTTAGCACCTGAAGACGTGCTGCTTTTCGTGTGCGGCGTTCTCTTCAGGGCACTGCCCTCCGGCAGTACCCCCAAGTTCACACTCACCCCCTTCTGGGGGGGAGGGGGTTCAGTAGTCCCTCAGCTGTCCAGCTGCAGTGTCCAGCCACCCCAAGTCAAACCCCTTCTGGCAAGGGTCAGGTGTAGGCTGTAGAGGCCACTCCCGCAGCCAGGTGCAATCTAAGGGGGGGGGGGGGGAAACCCAGGCCCACCCTCTACTCTGGGTCCCGGCCCAGGGACCCATTGGCAGCAGCCGTCCTGCCCTCCTTCTCTCCTCCAGTCCCTTGTACTCTCCCTGGGCCACTTCTCCTGTGGCCCCTCTCTCAGGGCCTGCAGCCTTGCAGGTAACCAGGGCAGAGCTCCCTTCTGCTCCCCCCGGGCCTGCCCAGCACTGCTCTGTCCCTGGTGCTGCAGCTCCTCTCCCAGGAGCCAGACCTTCCCCCTTGAAGGCCCAGGAGAGACTGACTGCCCCTCTCCTGGGCAGCCTTCTTATACTGCTTAGCCAGTCCCTGATTGGCTGGCTACAAGCCTGGCCCTGATTGGCCTGCAGTAGGCCCTTTTCTTACTGGCTGACAGCCTGTGCAGCCTCTCTGGCCTACTCTTGCCTCCTCTGGCGGGGGAGTGGGGCAGCTGTCCCACTACAGGGTTCTTTCTATGTTCCTGCTGGTTTGAGTATTTGGGGATCATCTTTTTGAACTTTCTCCAAAATCATGACAGATAGATATTCCCATAATCACCCGGCTCCCGGAGGTGGGGCTTTAAGAAAGACACCAAATAGTATGAGGCTTGCAATAAAATCTCTTTTTTTCCCCCACACCTTTTCTTTTTTAGGGACAGGAAATGTAATAAGTGGTGCATGCTTGTCTACTTCTGCACAGAATTCCTAATTTAAATTTCCTTGAGGAGAAGATATGTTATCTCATGAATTACTGATTTCCTGAGGTAACAAAGAGTCCTGTGGCACCTTAAAGACTAACTAAAGTATTGAAGCATAAGCTTTCGTGGGCTAATACCCACTTCGGCGGATGCAAGCAGTGCTGACGAAGTGGGTATTAGCCCACGAAAGCTTATGCTTCAATACTTTAGTTAGTCTTTAAGGTGCCACAGGACTCTGTTACCTCTGCTATTCCAGATTAACATGACTACCTCTCTGATTACTGATTTCCTGTTCTTTTTGAAGTTCAGGTACAATACTGTCTTTTTTTCTCTCTTCTTTCTACTTAGCATTGAATCCTACAAGCCCCTTTCTGCTATCCCTGATCATTCAGAAAGCTATTTTTTAAACCATGAGCTTTAAATTCCAAACATGATTGATTTAGGGCATGAAATAAATATAAAGTAATCTACTCAATAGCACTGGGGTGAAGGGGAGAGAAAGTCTTATATCAAGGTGTAATCCTCATGACTTCAAAAGTATGGAAGTGAATTCCTCATGTCTAGTTATATGCTTGAATTTTAATATGCTTCACATCAAACCTAGGGCATTAACTTCCATTGACTTCAATGGGCTTTGGATCAGGGTCCAAGTTGATGCATAATGTTCAATGATCTGTGGCTATAAGATCCATTAAAATATAATGGAAGGAGAGGACTCTTCAGCATCAATCTCCAGTATGACTAAGGATGCTTAAATGAATTGCTGTACTGTGGAAAACTGAAATCCCAGCTGCAAAGCAATCTCTGCAGAAGGCACTGAAGTGCAGGCAAGTGAATTCAAGCAGCCTTAGTTGCATTTGGTGTTTATACAGGGATCTTTCACATACAGTAGCTCACAGAGAAGGAATGAATAGCAGCCTTTACCTGAGTAAGTTAGACAATCAATATGCATCTGTAGTAAGAGGGCTGTTTAATTTTTAATGCCTCCATTCTTGAGACAAATAAAAGGGGTCTGGTTTTCAGGAAGCATCTGACCCCATTATCTGACAATCAGGCCCCTTTAAAATGTTTCAAGATGGGCACCTGTAACTTTATGGCTTATCCATTCCTAACTTAGAGGTTTGGAAATCCAGAATATGACCCACCACCCAGTGTACCAATAGCATAGGATGGTGAATAAGTATAAGTGGGGCATCTGCATGGCAGACTCTTAAGGCTGGTCTCTTGCACCCTAATACACATGAAGAAAAAATAGTTCTCCAGGTTGCTCTTGATGGTCCCACCATGGAGAATACCAGACCCAGGACTGAGGTCTCCTGCAGGACCCCACTAGAGACACACTGTCAGTAAATCATTGATAACTATTCTTTGAATACAGTCTTTCAATCAGTTGTGCACCCACCTTATAATTTCATTTAAATCACTTTTCCCTATATGGCTTCTGAGAATATCATGTGGGACTGTGTCAAACGCCTTACTAAAATCAAGATATCACATTGACTACTTCCCCTCATCCAGTAGGCCAGTCATCCTGTCAAAGAAGGAAATTAGGTCTGTTTGGCACAATTTGATCTTGACAAATCCATATTGGCTGTTACTTAAAACCCTGTTCTCCTTAAAGTGAATGTTTAAGGAATTTGTTCCAGTAGTTTACCAGGTATCGAAGTTAGGCTGGTTTGTAATTCTCTGGGTCTTCTTTATCTCCCCCCCCCTTTTTAAAAAAAAGATAAGTGCTCTCTTTGCCCTTCTCCAGTCCTTTAAGACCTGACCTGTCCTCCATGTGTTCTCAAAGATAACTGGCAACAGTTCTGAGATTTCTTCAGCTAGTTCCCCAAGTACCCTGCATTAATTTCGTCAGGCCCCAGCTGACTTGAATACATTTAACTTATCTAAATGTTTTCCACCTGTTCTTTTTCTATCTCAGCTTGCATTTCTTCCTCCTTGTTGTTAATGTTAATTGTGTTGATTATCTGGTCACTAATAACATTTTTAGCAAAGACTGAAATAATTAGGCATTAAACACCTCACCCTTAGTGACATCATCTGTTTTTAGCTCTCCTTCCTTGCTAAGTAGGGGATCCCGTTTCCTTTGTCTCCTTCTTGCTCCTAATGTATTTAAAGAATATCTCATCACCTCTTATGGCCCTTTCTCGGTATAACTAATTTTGTGCCTTAGCCTTTCTGATCCTGTCCCTACATGTTTTCATGAGTCTTTTGTACTCCTTAGCAATTGGTCCACATTTCCACTTTTTGTGGATTCCTTTCTGATATTCAGTCATTAGAGAGCTCCTGATGGTACCATATTGGCCTCTTATGAGGGAAAGCTAAGAAGAATAATGTCTGAATAATGTTAGAGACACAACTGCAAACTGGCTCCTTGAGAAAATGTCAGTGGCTCTGAACTTCTTTATCCCTTAGATTTTTCCCCATGGAACCTTATCTAGGAGTTCTGAGTCTGTTATCCAACATTATTATTATTTATTGTTATTTACTGTTGTGGATGCTACTGCTGCACAAACTTCTAGTTGTAGGCAGAGTTCTAGAATCACAAAGAAACAATTTCCATTTTGAAACTACCTTGTCCACATGACTAAGCTCCTCCTCTGCCTTGGTGGGTCCTGTGCTTATTGGTGGATTTGCTCGCCTCAGAGATTCACGGCAGCCCTCGCTTTGGCCACTTTTGCTAGTGGCTCAAACCTGCCGTTCACTCGGCTAACCTCATCACTGGCCAGCATGGGGAAAAGGAAAAAGAACAATCCCTGCAGTTTCTGCTGATCCAACTAGTGGGTCGAGGGACAGGACAGGGACCTTCCCCTCTGGTGGAACCCACAGTCAATTCAACTCCTCTTATACCCAATGGGGGTAGGGGAATGGGGGGAACCCAGGCCCACCCTCTACTCCGGATTCCAGCCCAGGGCTCTGTGGATCGCAGCTGTCTTCAGTGTCTCCGGCTACAACTCCCTGGGCTACTTCTCCATGGTCTTCTCCCAACACCTTCTTTATCCTCACCACAGGACCTTTCTCCTGATGCCAGTTAGTGTTTGTACTCCTCAGTCCTCCAGCAGTATGCCTTCTCACTCTCAATTCCTTACCTGCCCCTCACTGACTGAAGAGAGGTCCTTTTTAAATCAGGTGCTCCAATTAGCCTGCCTGTCTTAATTGATTCTAGCAGCTTCTTAAATGGCTCCAGGTGTCCTAATTAGCCGGCCTGCCTTAATTGACTCCAGCAAGTTCCTGATTATTCTGAAACTGCCCCTATTACCTTACCCAGGGAAAAGGGACCTGCCTAATCTGGGGCTAATAGATCTGCTGTCGATTACTCTCTTGTAGCTATCTGACCTGAACCTGTCACACCACCTAGTAATTGTAAGGTGTAGTACCCCTTAATAAATAAAAAAATGGCAAAAAGTGGTCCAGATTTTGCCATCTATTGAAATCAGTGGAACTATTCAGAGTGAGATCCTAGACAGCATGAGTAAAGGTGTCAGAATCTAATCTAATTAATGCTATCATTTGTGATTATATGAACATGAGGTGCTATGTAGCAATTCTACACAGAAGAGGGAAGGGGGTGGAAAGTGAAGAGAATTGGTTATGGGCAACAAACAGAGCCAGTAACCCACAGGTCATTTTGAAACTGGCTCAGGTCATTAATTACTGAAAGATGTTGCCATCTGACAGCTGTCTAAAGGGCTATGTGAAATTAATTGTTTTTCCACCGAAAGTTGTAGTGGACAGGTGTCCCGATCACAAAAATTACCATCATTGGCACTGACATCCTTGCTGGTGGTCTCATTACAGAAGAGACGTTTAGACTAGAATGATCATGGAGACTGAAACACCCTCTATGTCTTAGTGATAGACTGGTGTGAGAAAGCACCCATTGCTATCAGGCTGCTTACCTCACTTTGCGGTTAAAAGAGAAATGTATTTGCCTCTCCCATCAATTTAACACCTGACCTCATTAACAAATAACTTTTAAATGGCAGATTGAGGTAACAGTATTCATCAAAGTTGAAAACCAGCAAACGTTGATATCAGAGAGAGAAGAAACAGCAGGATGCTGAAGAGAGAATGTAAAAGGGAATTGGGAAGAGGACTAGTGTTTGGTCTTTTGGAAAGTGACCATTTGAAATGCCGCTGTACTTGCTGAGAAGATGAGACAGTCTGACCCATGAACGATAGCATGAATGACTGTTCGGCCAAAGATTTATACCTGAAGTGCATTGTTTGTCTGTGTATATAGTTCCACTCAGGGAGCAGAAACCGTATTGAACAACTGTAAGGTGCTTATATGCCATACTGGTAAACAGAATGGGAAGGACAGTTTTAGGATTAAGGCACTGGATTGTGTTCAGAAAAATCTATGCTATGCTGAAGACTTCCTATGTGACATTGGACAAATCACTTAGGGCTATCTCCTGAAACTGGATCGGTGTGTGTTCTCCCCTTCACAGGAAGGCTGCAGTAGGAAATGGAGGTGGGAGACAGATCTGGAAGTGAAGGTCTCCCCTTAGGCTCAGATTCACAAAGGTATTCTGGTGTCTAACTCAGATTGACTTTAATGGAAGTTAGGGGCATAAGAATCTTTGTGAATTTGGGCCTTGCTGCTTGGCCTGGCCATAGTCCAACTCCTTAACCAGCCAATCATCCTCTTCTCTCCTGACTCACTATTGTACTGACAAAAGGTTGCACATCTCATTTCAAAACTGCATGCACAATAAAGTGAATTTTAAATTCCAGCACCAAATGTTCATGTCCAGAATCCTTGCACATTCATCGGAACAAAGAATAGAATCAGTTCTAGATGACGGACATGACCAGTTACAGCGAAGCAACATGGTTTTGTTTGAATATTTGTGACTAATCCATAGAATGAATACTTCAAAACCATATTCATTGAATAAATGCAAATAGGGTGAAACACACACCTGTCCAAAGCCCAGAGAACTAGTGTAACATCTATGCATCATTTAAGTATGGAATCAGGATCTATATTTGTTAAAATATGGGGGAGAGGGAGAGATTTTGAAGGTAATGTCAACCAAACCTCCCACTTGAGAAACAGATTTGCAATTATTAAACAGGTAACTAACTCAACACTAAATGAAATAAATTAGGGAGGGTTTGTCATCAGAAGTTTGCATTTACTCATGTAACTATTTTGCTCTCTCTAATTTTCAGTCACACAAGTAGGTATGGAAGCACAACAATCATTTGCTTTCTTTTACAGTGAGTTCATTTTGTTTTGCTTTTGAAAACTGTTTGCATCATGGTAATCTGTTTCCTCTTAGCTCTTCCTCTGTCACATGTCATCTTCTTATGTATTTTAAATATAGGCCCAAATTCTGGGTGGAATGCTGTACCTGCTCAGAGCTTCACTGAAATCTTTTTTAAAAAAAGTCTTCTCCAGCATTGAAAATAGTAGTCAGTGATATCAGAGAAAGGAGAAACACAGAGATTAAAGTCAGCGAGTCTCTGTGCATGGACAACCATCTGCCCATCCATTACCAGTTGCAGGACTGAAGCCCATAATGTGATAAGAAGTTCAAGATCTAAAATACCACGGCTGGTGCTATGTATCAGAACTAGATGTACTTCTTGTCACTGAAAAGGCGGCTTGGGAATCTTATATAAAACAGGCTTCTTGTGAAATTTACGATGGTGTCTGCTTTTAGATGGACCAAAATCAGGAGATGCAAAGGAGCACAGAAATGAGAAATACAGCAGGGGAGAGGGAAAATCAGACCCTTCTGAACATCCAAAACACTGGTTCAAATGTTAGGCAGTATCAATGTCAATGTTATTGCCTCCAGAATGGATCATCCATTTCCAACTAAGACCTTATAAGGTCAAAGCAGAAGAAAATACAATGGACGTCAGTGACTGCTAAGGATTCTTAGCACAGCTTCAGTCTTTTCAACAGGATTTACTACTGCATGGTTTTCTGCACAGAAGGGGGTTAATTTGAAGAAGGGAAGCATGATGCCTTTAAGTATTCAGTAGTGGCTACTCTAGTTACACTCTGAATACTGCAGTTATTTGCTAGTATGGATGCCTCTCAGATATCTGGGTGGCATAGGACCTCTTAACCTGTCAAAGGTCACTAAACCCATAGATTTATGAGACTAGAGTAGTAAAAGCTTGTTACAGGGGGAAGATAACATGTGCACAACTGGTATGTCTATTTTTTCCCCTCAATCAGTCCCAAACCCCAGGTTCTTAATATTGTAAATGTTGTCATGTTTAAGATTTATTTTACATGTGGAACTAATCTGATAGATGAGAAACATTCATCGTTCATACTACTACATATCCAATTTAGAAAACTGTTGTAAAGCAACATATGAAAAATGCTGCTTAATATGTACAATATGGTATAGGGGCATAGAAGCTGCCATAGGCCATTGGTCCTTTTAGACAAGTCTCCTGTTTTGATAGTGGCAATACCAGTTACTTCTTTGGAAGTTACAAAACATCTTGTATTGATCAGCTCTCTCTAAGTACTTAAATGGTTCTCATCACCCTAGTATCAGAGCTACTCCCAGGTGTGTTTTTTTAAATCTTCCTCTTTTCCTTCTCAGCCTGCAGGAAATTGATTAATTTTATAGGGGTTATTTTGTTTGAGTGGGTGTATGTGAAGAATTTACTGAGGGAATGCAAAGATGGAGAGTCACTTTTGCAGTTAGTTTTCAGGGCTGCTCTTATCTCTTGCAGGAGTGAATCCTATAGTCCAACTCCTGTAGGAGTTCTCTCCCACACTCATGACCCACTCCCTATTGGCCAATAGTTCCCTTGTTCTGGTGCACCAGGGTTTGGGGCAGTTCCAGGGTCTGTGAGTCACTTTGTTACCCTCCTACCTCCACTGAGGGAGACTTGCTGATGCTTAACTGGCTGTCATCTCCCTGACTACACCAGTCATTAGCCTCTCCAAAACTCTCTTCAGGGCAATGCCAGCCCTTACTCTGCCTTGCGGGTTAACAATGTGCACGCCAATCTCTGAGGCCCTTTGAAGTTTTCCCCTGTAGTGTCCTTATCCACTGAACACTCTTAGAAATACCATGTTGTCTGCGGTCCTCAGAGGAACAGCATCCGTATTGTCTGGAATAATTCAACTCAAGATCAGCTCCTTGGATACTACCACAGCATTGAGATTGATAATAAATATAGTTATAGAGTGGCTGGGTGGGATTATGAGTGTGTGGGGGAGGAGAACAGATTCAAGAGAAAGTGAGTAAAAGTAATGGAAACAAAAGAGTTACATACAAAATAAACTTAACAGCCTAACTTAACAGGCTAACCTGTCTAAAGAAGTTTTTCATCCCAAATAACCTCTGCAGCATTTCAACCAAGCCTGGCTGATTTCCCATTTTCATTAATGGGGTGCTGTTGGTTTACTTAGGATACAGGGGTGTCTCCTTGCCTTGAACTTACATCCCCAAAGGTCCTCAGGGTCAGTAAAACTCATCATCCCTTGTTTTTCCAGAGTACTAATTCTTCCCTGTTTTTTCATCCCCTTGTTGACTTTGTATGCAAACAGGGCATCATAGTGTTGGCTTACACGGCTTAGTTTACCTGCTGACAGAGATAGGTGAATAAACAGCTTTTGTCTGGCAGAAAAAGCCTGTGTGTCAACTCTACCTTGATACAGACTTTAGGACCCATGGAAAAGAAGCCCTTGAGGAATTCCACCACAATTTCAACAATTTCCATCCCACCATCACCCTCAGCCTGGACCAATCCACACAAGTGGTCCATTTTCTAGACACAACTGTGCTAATAAATCATGGGCACATACACACCACCCTATACCAGAAACCTACTGACCGCTACACTTACCTACATGCCTCCAGCTTCCATCCAGAACACAGCACTCAATCGATTGTCTACAGCCAAGCTCTAAGATACAACCGCATTTGCTCCAATCCCTCAGACAGAGACAAACACCTACAAGATCTCTACCAAGCATTCTTAAAACTACAAAACCCACCTGGGGAAGTGAAAAAACAGATTGACAGAGCATGAAGAGTACCCAGAAGCCACCTACTACAGGACAGGCCCAACAAAGACAAAAACAGAACACCATTAGCCGTCACCGTCAGCCCCCAACTTAAGCCTCTCCAACACATCATCAAAGACCTATAACCTATCCTGAAAGATGATCCCCCCCTCTCACAAATCTTGGGAGACAGACCAGTCCTCGCTTACAGAGAGCCCCCCAACCTGAAACAAATACTCATCAGCAACCACACACCACACAACAAAAACACTAACCCAGGTACCTATCCTTGGAACAAAGCCAGATGCCAACTCTGTCCTCATATCCATTCAACTGACCCCATCATAGGACCTAATCACATCAGCCACACCATCAGAGGCTCATTCACCTGCACATCAACCAATGTGATATATGCCATCATGTGCCAGCAATGCCCCTCTGCTATGTACATTGGCCAAACCGGCCAGTCTCTACGCAAAAGAATAAATGGACACAAATCTGACATCAGGAATCATAACATTCAAAAACCAGTAGGAGAACACTTCAATCTTCCTGGCCATTCCATTAAAGACTTGATGGTGTCAGTTTTGAAACAGAAAAACTTCCAAAACACACTCCAACGAGAAACTGAGGAACTGGAATTAATTTTCAAATTGGACACAACAAACCAAATAAAAGGGCTTAACAGAAATTGCGAATGGTTCTCTCATTACACTAATTGATTGCATTTCCCGTGTTAATTTACCTTCAATAGGTGTTAAATCCTGCCTGACAAACATCCATTTCAAAAGGTATTTTTTTTCTCCTACTGATAATGTCCCATCTAAATTTAACAGCCTCTTAGAATTGGTATGCTAATGTACAACTTTTTTTTCTCTTTCTTTCTTTCTGTGTGTATAAATGCATCTTACTTCTGTTCCATTCTATGCATCCGATGAAGTGAGCTATAGCCCACGAAAGCTTATGCTGAAATAAACTGGTTAGTCTCTAAGGTGCTACAAAGTCTTCCTTGTTTTATTTATGGATACAGACTAACACGGCTGCCAATCTTAAACCTAGACTTTAGGAATGTATTTTCAGCATGCATACATAACTCCTTAAGTACTATCCCTACACACATTTCACAACTATATTAATGACAAGTGTGACCCTGGCTGTCACTTAAAACCTCACATGATCTTGTTTGGTGAACCAGGATGTACACGCCAGCCTCAGGATATTTTTGTAACCCCCTTGGTCAATTGGCATTGAGGTGTTAATGGATCACATGTTTGTAATAGGATATCAGGGTGATGGAGGAAGTAGTGATCTCTTAGGTAACTAGGGCCAATCCTAGCTCCTGGAGAGTTTTGTGATAAAAATCCTGAAGTGACTATTACAGATCCTCCTGATACACTAGCAATCAGTATCTCATTGTTCTTGTATTATGAGAATGGTCACTCCTTTGGTATACCAACCATTATTTTATATACTTCTATCATTTCCCTTCCTGTGAGTTTAAACTTAAACATTCTGAACTCCTCAAACTCTCTTCACATGAAAGTGTCTTTATTATTTATATTACAATAGTACTTAAGTACCTCACTGAGATCAGGGCCTCGTATTAGGTGCTGTTCCAACCCATAGTAAGAGACAGTTCTTGCCCTGAAGAGTTTGCAATCTAAATGTACATGTCAAAGACAGGAAGCATCACTATCCTTGCTTTTACACATGATGGGCATTTGAGGCACAGACACATTAAGTGTCCTGCCCAAGGTCACACAAAAAGTCTATGGCAGAGCCAGGAATTGAACCCATATTTCCTGAGGTCTTACCTAGTGCCTTAATAAGCAATCCATAACTTATAACTTGTTGGCCATTTCTGAACTATACTTCTGGTATCTCTTTTCTGGGCTAAGGTAACCATCACTGAAAACAATATTACAAGTGAGCATGAATGTATAGAATGTCATAATATTTTTGTTGGCCCATACTTGATACATCCTCACATTTTGTATGCACATTGGACAAATATTTTCATTAAGCCTTCTTGTAGCGGGGTGACCATCCCACTCCGCCCCTAAAAGGGGCTGGAGTAGCCAGGGAAGGGGCTGGGAGCAGCCCTGGGAAGGGGTTGTGGCAGGGAGCCTGTTGATTCCCCGGCTGAGTGGAAAGCAGGTTCAGCTGGGTGGCCACACCCCAAACACTCAGGCCTGTATAAAAGCCTGAGGCAGAGGCCTAGGGCTGGTCTTCACTTGATCCGGCAGGGATCGATCTTTTGGTGATTGATTTATCGCGTCTCGTTAAGACGTGATAAATTGACCACCAGCGGCTCCCCCGTCGACTCCGGAAGTCCAGCTCGTGAAGAGGCGCAAGCTGGAGTCGACGGGGGACCGTGCCGCCGACCGCCACCGCCGTGAGGATGGGAGGTAAGTCGGCTGTAGAGACGTCGATTTCAGCTATGTTATTAACGTAGCTGAAATTGCGTATCTACAGTCGATTTCCCCCCCTAGTGGAGACTAGCCCCTAGTCAGTCAGTCTCCCTCTGTAAGCAGAGAGGGAGACAGGACCTGGCTGCAGGGAGCCATAAACAGGGTACCCGGACTGGGACAGGGCGAGGGAAAGGCAACTGGGAGCCAGTGAGCGGCCAAGCTCTAGTGAGAGGGCCCCAGGCTGCCGAGCCTAGGGAAGGCCCGACCCATGGGGTACTGGCGTTGCAAGGGGGTGGCCCTGGGCTGGGTAGGAGCAGCAGGCCCAACCCTTCTTGCCTGTGATGAGCGGCCATGAGACTGCAGTCGGCCTCAGTGAACCGAGGCAAGTGGTGACTGGCAGTGGCCAGGTCTGAGGCGAGTTGCAGATAGAGGTTGGAGGGTTCCCCAGGGAGGGGAAACCCTAAGGCCAGGGGGGTACTGCAGGGTGCAGCACCCTCAGCAAAAGGGCACCAGGGTCCGGGAGGGACAGAGAGCCAGTGAGAGGAGCGGACGTTGGCCGGCAGAGGGCGCTCCAGGGTCGAAAGAGCTAATTCCTGAGAAGACCAGCAGGAGGCGCCACCGGGTAAGTGGACGACATCGCTACACTCCTTAATGAGTCCAGGCCTTTTTTCCTTGGTGGTTATAGCTAATGCAGAATGTCGTACAAGTAGTTCAGATTATTCCTTCAAATGTGCATTACCTTGCATTTTTAGCACCGACTTCCATTTGCCATTGTGCTGCCTAGTCAGTGTAGTTGTGTCATATGCCTCAGTCTTCTCTAGTCTTGAAAAAAATCAAAATAATTATTTTCCACTTCACTGATTCCCTTTTCCAGACAATTAATTTCAGTACAGGCCCTTGGGACAGCCCACTGTTCACCTTTGTCCCAGCCTTGAGACTGCTTCAAGGAGAAACAGTTGCCCACAGCCCCACACATGCGGCAGGAAAGGGCTGTGTAGGAGCCACTACCCTGCTCCTTCATCAGCGGGAGATTCCTTCTCACTGAGAGAGTCCTCAGGCAAATGGGTCCATTGGCTTTTCAGCTGCTTTTACACCCAGTAGACCAGCACAAAGTGCTGCAGTGTGGGGTTAGTGTTTACTAAGAAAAATCTCAAAATATCCTATAGGTTATTTTAAAGAATGAGCTATGAGAACTTGAAAACACTCGCAGAAAGCAGCTCTATCTTCTTGGAATTCTCCCAAATTTTAGAACCTAAAAATGTAATTCAAATAACCTATTCCTTAGAAATATGCCAGATCCTCCTCCATTAAGCTCATGATGCAGAGCCTCTTTGTAAAGTCTGAGCTGAACTAAGACAGCTATAGGATTTATGATTGGTTTGTTTTTCTTCAAAAAAATGTATCTATAATTATAGCAATAGGTACATCCAAGGTTTTCCTCAAGGGAAATCATGTTTCACATGTTTTATGAGGGTGTGTGTGTTCACCTGTTATCTGTGACCTGAAGAAAGCAGCAGGCCATTGGGTTCACAGAATCACTGGTATGTAGAGCAGATGGTCAAAACAGTGGATTTCCATGAACCAGATTTTGCTCTTACACTGTTTAACTCCAGAACAATTCCCTTGAAATCAGTGAGGTTATTCTGGATTTATACACGTGTAACTAAGATCAGAATTTGTCCCCGTATCTACAGCACAGTACCTTGAGGGATAATGAGAAGATTTGGTGCACAGCTAAATGCCAAGCCTCAGACAACAGAAGCCACATCTCACAGTAAAAGATAAATATGCACATTACTATAAGTAATGGAATTCAGCTGCCTCTTTAAAATAGATTTACCACCCATTGTGAAAGCTACTGTGCCTGGTCAAACACCTGGGGTTCAGCATGTCAAGCTGTCCTGCACAGGGCCAGTCGCAGGGGGTGGAAAGCAGGGCAAGTGCCTCAGGCCCCATTCCACAAGGGGCCCCACAAAACTAAATTACATGCTTCAACTCTGGGGCAGCGGCACTGGGGCTTTAGCCTCAGCCCCAGGACAGCAGGGTTCAGGGAGGGAGCGCCACCTCGCGCACGTGATATCACCTCAGCAGTCTGGCCAGGCTGGGCTTACTGTCAACGCCTCTGCACCAGCGCTGGCTCCTTCCCCAGTGACCGTTGCATGCGCCTTCTATGGGGGCCCACTCTTTAGTTTCTGCTCTGGCCCCCAAAGAGTCTAGTGCCAGCCCTGATCCTGCAGTGGCTCAATAATATGGCTACCAAGCTTAGGGCAGGTTGCTAGGAAATGGGGTACAAACCTCCAATTGGCAGTAAGTTCTTAGACTTTGATTTCATCAACCATTTTGTGACACTGCTTCCCATATTTTTCATAGTCATAATCATCATGTATTTTATGCAAGATAGGTCATGTGAGGTATCATTGGAAAGGTTATGATTTACTGAATACGATTATCCTGTTCATATGCACGTATCTTTTTTTGTATCTAAAGTTAGGAGTATTGACTATACAGCTGTACTACAAAAGTGTTTGCACCTGGGTAATCATGCAAGCATTCTGGCTGGCTAGCTGGGAACAAGTCAATAGACCATTAGGGAGAACAATAGGTCTTTGAAGATGCTAATCTCCTACTTTCCTGGGATGCTACAAACAGCCTTTAACACATGGTTGCTTTGACACTGCAGGGTTATGTGATCATGTCACTTGGTACTGGACTCCATGATAGAATACCAGTATTTTTCCACTGAGGAAGTGGGGGCACCATAAAAACAAAGGATTCCCACCATATGTAAAACCTGTTTAAGGCAGGGGAGAGACATAATCAGGGTTCGTTCTTCACTGAATCCCAACCCCCCAGGATGACTGCTGGAAACATCAAGGATGGGGGGGGGGGAGAGGAAGAGCTGAGCCCAGGCCTGTGAAAGAAAAACCTAGAGCTTTAAGCTGCAAGCAAGAGCAGCTTCAAGAACCTCTGCAAGCTGCCTACAGCAACATTTAGGGTGAGAAATTTCTACTTGTAACCAGTTTCTTTAGGTTATTAAGCTTAGTTTGCATGTTTGTTTCATTTGCTAGGTAATCTGCTTTGATTTGTTTGCTAATCCTTATAATCACTTAACATCTCTCTCTTGTAGTTGTTGAACTTGGTTTTGTTTTCTCTAAAACCAGTTTGTGGAATTCATAATGGGTGTGTGTGAGGGGAAGCTGTGCGTGTCTTCCTCCACATTGAAGGAGGGAGCGGATTTCATCAGCTTATGCTGTACAGTTCTTTGTGGCTTGAGGGCCTGGCTCCACACGACAGTGTAAGGGACCCCAGGCTGCTGGAACAGGCAATACCCCAGTACACGAGTTGGCACCCTGGATTGGGGGGGGGGGGGAGGTAACTCATCACATGTTTATCAAATGTAAACTCCTCAGGCACCAGAACAGCCTTAATATGGAGTCATTGTGCCTGCCAGGGGGCACTCTGATTTGTCTTGTGACCCAGGAAAGTTTATCTTTGTGATTGGTGTAAGGAATCAACTAAGATCACAGCAATATTCTGGTTACTCACAGTCACAAAAGACCAGTCACTTGCCCATCCCCAAGATCAATTGCACCTTAGATCTCACACCAAAGACAATACTTCTAGCCAATACTATAAACTATCTACAGACTTATTATATAGGAAAAGGAAACAAGAATTATTTATAAGATTAAAGCAGGTACACATATATACACACAAGTTCCAATCTTAAATTCCAAAGTATAATAGAAGCTTCTAAAATAGGCAAGCTCCATATGTTCTTTCAGGCTAACACAGGTTAAGCACTGGGGATCTTTTGCTTATGCTTAGTCATTCCTGCCCCACAGGATATGTCTACACTGCAATTCAATACCTGTGGCTGCAGGCTGCAGGGCTGTTTCATTACTGTGTAGACTTCTGGGCTGGCTGGAGTCCAGGCTCTAGAAGTCTGCAGCCCAGCCTGAAAGTCTACACTGAAAAAAGGACTGTCAGCTATTTACAGAAATTCACCAGAATAACAGCTAAAGTAGCTGTGTTACATCCAAGAAAACTTTGGTATTGGAATTTCAAAAATCTTGCAGTCATGTTGACCATTTTTTCACTGATGACTAATCTGCATACAGGAGAGTCTGGTAACACAATATTTTATGTTTCTGAATGCACACAAGATGTTCAGCATACAAGTAATGTAGTGTGTTCATCACACACTGATAAATCTAGCGGGGTATCATTTGTTAGTCACGTTCTCAGAAGCTAGTTTCTAAAGCTCAGTGACACTGATTGGTAGAATTTCCGAGTGTCACCCTAAATTCCTCTCTGTGCTGCAGTTCAGCCACAATTTGTTCTCATGATAGTCTGTCCAGATGTGCTACTTGGGAGTTCTAACTGCCTTTTCTGGTCATATACCTTCACTTGCTCTCTGAACCGACAGCCTCTTCACAGGGCTGTCCGCATCCTTTAGGATTATTATATGGTCTTCTCTAATAGGCATAGACTCTAGGAACTAGATTTGAAAAAAATTGCAAGTGTAATATTTGAGGACACCCCAAAACAAACTTGGGAATTGAAAGCAGGCACCATGCACAGACACAGGGTGCACATGAGATTTTGAAATGAGGCACAGATACATATGAACATATTTTCTGCGCCATGCAAAAAAAAATTGGCGAGAGTGGAACTATGCATATTGTCAACCACTGGAAATTTCAAATAATATTAATGAAAACATATTTGCGTAATGTATTTTATCCCAATGGCTTTACAAGCTATACAATATACAGCTGGTAAAGTCATATTTATGTATATAAATAGGGATCACTTCAATACCACTGGGGTAAATATAATGGATGTGGTACTCTTGCATACTGCTAAACGGTTTGGATAAGTAGAGAAGAAACAGATGGAAGTGCATGAGCTATAGGGCTGGCTGAACAATTTCCATTGCAACAGTTTCTCAGTATAAAATTGGGCTTTCAATGAACCAAACTATTTGATTTCTGCAGAAAAATATCCAGGTTGTCAAAAGCTTTTGGGATGAAAATTAAAATCTTTTGATAAAGCCCAGTGTTTCAATTAAAGAGTCAACATTTTCCATAAAAAATCATTTTCCAGCCAACTCTAAGGCTATGTCTACCCCACAATAAAACACCAGTGGCCGGCCCATGTTAGCTGACTTGGGCTCGTGGGGCTATAACATGGCAGTATAGATGTTTGGCCTCCAGCTGGAGCCCAAGCCCTGGAAGCCTCCTCCGTTGTGGGATCCAAGGGCTTGACTCCAGCTGGAGCCAGAACATCTATTCACAATATTACAACCCTGCAGCCCCGCCCATGAGTCCGTCAGCTGACTTTGACCAGCCACACATGTTTTATTGCAATGTAGACATAACCTAAAGCACTGATTAGTGGAATGTAATTACCCATGCTGGAATTTGGCATTTATATACCCACTTGTGAGAGAACTGTCACATTATCCTGAGTGACCAGGAACTCAATAATAGTCTGCGAGTCCCAACTTTTAAACTAATAGAATTGTGAATAGAATACCAACCTATTGAAGTCAACAATTAATCATATTTGCTTGTATGATTTTGCACAGCACCTAAAACAATGGGTTTCTCACTTCTGGTGAGAAACCCATTGTTTTAGGTGCTGTGCAAAATCATAGTAGGGAACAGTCCCTGACCTGGACACCTCTGGGATGAGTTATAATTCTGACATCACTATCATACCACCAAGCAACACACTAGCTTGTAACCAAACTGTAGTTTCAGTTATCAAACTTGGATGCTTTCAAACTTGAGCATTAGAGGACCCATTTCCTCAGGAGCTTGACTATCCATACACTTTTTGTAACTATCACAATTACCAGTTCCTGTATGTGTATCTAAAGGGAATGCACACACACCTCTTTTTTTAATACGGGGGGGGGGGGGGGGGGAGGGACACTCCTGCCACGTGTTGGCTTTTTGCTACAATGGTTGATGTTAGGTCTTATATGAAACATGCTGCTTCTTTTCCCTAATCCCTTTCAAAATGCTGGGATTGTCATTGTTTCTTTGGAACATCATCGAGGAGCCACTGAGGAAGCCGACTGATTTATTACTAAGCTCTTTTGCCCATCTTCATCTGAAATAATTCATATCCCCTCCCTGCCTCTGTGTACGCTGTATATTGCAGTTAGCACCTATTGTCTTTACAACAAGCCACTGTAGCTGGGTTGTAATGCCGGTGTGTTTTATAATGCACCTCTGCCTGGTACTAGACAGTTTCTTGTTTGACTTGAGAGAGGGCATTTCACTCCCCCAACCCTACTGCTCCTGGAATGGTGTTTACTGTCATCAGGCAGCTGGCCCCCTGGCTCTGGCATTTGACTGCACTGGGCGTGCTCAGACAGATTTCAACCAGCTCACTCCTGACTGGCAAAGCGTGTCGTCATGCACACACTGCAGCTGTCTTTGGGATGAAGAAGCTACTTTTGGGGTGCCAGCCAGTCTGACTGCTTTGCAACAAGAGATTGTCAGAATCCCCATGGCTCTTTTGGAGACTGGAACTTTTTTCCAAGTTACTATAAAGCAAAGTTCTCGTCTCATACTGTCTCATCTTGTCTCTGTGCTGACTGTGACCCCGATGTAAGCAGTGTTCTTGTCAAACCGAGTCCAGTAAATGAAAGGCATTCGGTGTTTGATTCTATCACCCTTACTCACCGTGAGTAGTACCTTACTCCATTGAAATAGAGGGAACTACCCGAGGAGCAAAGTACTTCCCAGTGAGAGTGAAGGTGGCAGAATCTGGACTTCAGTGTTTTTGCTTTCTAACAAAGAACAAAGCATCTGCATCAGATTAGAGGCCTGATTCTGCACTCTATTAGAACGAAGTCAGTAGATTTTATTTTAATACAGGTATAGCTAATTCTGCAAACCAAACTCCTAAGACTAATGGATAGAATTGCATCACTACAACTCACCCGTATAATTGTTAATCTCTTCACTATGGAGATACCAACAATAGAAATTGATACGGACATTGAAATATCCCACGCTACAGGTTAGGGTGGAGGCATGCTAATAGGATGAACTTGCTCCTCTGTTATCCTTTCTGTATCCAGTTTATATATACACACACATACCAAAAGAATCCAGGGTAATCATAACCACCGCATTCACTCTATTTGTATCTTCTCTTTTAAACAGAATATTTAAAAAACATTTTGAAAACCCAGTGCCTTGCTTAGTAAAGATAGTACGTGTGGATGCACAGGTGTTGCCCAGAATGACTAAGAGTTTCAGAAGCACCTAGGGTATGTTTACACTGGGATAAAAAAGTCTGCATCACTGAATCTCAGATACCAGATCAGCTGACTCAGGCTTGGGCTGCAGGGTTATAATACTGCAGTGTAGACATTGGGGCTTGGACTGGAGAGCGGGTTCTAAGACCCTGCAGAGGGGAAGGGTCTCAAAGCCCAGAGTTTCTACGCTGAAATTTTATAGCCCCGCAGCCCAAGTACTTTGAACCTGAGTCCGCTGACTTGAGCCATCTGTGGCCATGCCATGGTCTTTTATCACAGTGTAGACATACTCTTAGGAGCCTAAAACCTATTGAAAGTCAATGGGACTTTGGCTCCTAAGTTACTTAAGTGCTTTGAATATTTACCCTCTTTGATTACAATTTGATAATACCATAGAAAAATACAGGGCCATCTCTTCAGGGGGTGTAACCATTTGTAGCTCCAGTAACTTCAGTGGAGCTACTCCCAGATTGAAACCAGCTGAAGAAATGGTCTAAAATGTTTTAAAAATATGCAATTTTAACTTTAGTGTATAGGAGTCAGCTGAACACAGTAGACCTTGTACTGTGTGGTATCTTTAAAAAAAAAAAGATTTGCAAAAGAACCTCTCTCAAGTCCTTGGTGATGATATACATATTTAAACTGCGCCCAGTTAACCCAGAAGCAAACAGATTAACTAAACTAGATTGACTTTAAACAGCCATGACTTACCAAGCAACCACCATCTGATAATGAATTCCCCTCCATTTTTCTCAGTGTTCCGTCTAGCCACAAAGGAAACCGATATGCCTTGTAGTGTATCCGGAAGGTCAATGAGTTTGGGCTATTCTGGACCAAGAGGACAGTCCTTCACAGATCATTCTCTGCCATCAACCCTACATTTAAATCTATGGGAATAACAACTCAGTTGCCTCATTGATTGCAACTGTACTGTATTGCATAGTAGGAGAGGTATGCCACTCAGGTAAACAGGGACCAACTCATTTAAGACATTATAAGTCAAAACTAACAGCTTTATCTTCATAAACTAGCCATGGTTGGCATTGTGTGCTATTGACCTAGCATTCATTAGAAGAGGGATGGTCTATTGGTTAAAGTATTGGGATTAGACTTTATTCCACAGACTTCCTTCCTGGGGCCCACCACAAACTGTCTGTGCCTCGGGCAGGGCCGGCGACAGGGGGGTACTAGGGGTACAGCTGTACCGGGCCCCGGACTTAAGGGGGGCCCCCCTTAAATCCGGGGCGGGCCCGGTATGCAGCTGTATCCCCTTGTCACCGGGCCTGTGAGGAAGGCGCGGCTCCGGGCAGCCTCTGCAGCGCTCATCAGCCCCCTCCCCCGGCACCCAGCAGCCTCCCCCCGCCCCCCTTTGCTTCTGCCGGCCGGGCCACGCGGCCAGAGCGCATGCGGGGGTTGGGCCCCGCGGGTGGCGGGAGACCGGCCGGGGGGGGGGGGCGGGGCCACGGGCGGCGGGAGACCAGCCGGGGGGGGGGGCGGGGCCACGGGCGGCGGGAGACCAGCCGGGGGGGGGGGGGGGGTGGCCCCACACGATCTGCGTACAGGGCCCCAAAATTCCTGTCGCCGGCCCTGGCCTCGGGTCCCCAACTGCAAAATGGGGATGACAATGCAATATCCTCTTTCCTTTCTCCAAGCCTGTGTCTGCCTTGTCCATTTAGCTTGTAGGCTCTTCGAGGCAGGGCCTGCATCTTATGATGTTTGTAACCACCTACCACAAATGGGCCCCCAATCTCAGCTGTGCTACTGTAATATAAATAATAATCCTTGCATGAGATGCTAATTAATGAACAAGAAGCTGCATTTTGCACTAACTGAAGTCTCTGAATTGTCTTGAGATTTAGCCCCATAGGTCAAGGTGACAGATCAACTATAGTATAACCCTCCTCAGAGTGGAAATATAATGATGTTGCTGTCCCCTTCCCCTTTACTTCTTCTTGACAGGTGCATAGGATGGTGGGGAAATGGGAAACAAGAATCACTCTGGAGCACAGCTGCTATCTATGCATCAAGGAGCATCTTAGTGACTAATATGTTCTCAAGACTGTGAACATGCCACTTGCAGCCTTATATTATGCCCACCATTTCTTCTGGTTGCTTGCTCCAACCTACTAATATTATCTCCCTCTTGTCAGTCAGCTTTCATCCAAGGCACACTCTTAATCAGACACTGCTTAAGCTCTAAACTGCACCAGCTGGATGGATTGAGCTACAGAGTAAGTGTCATCAGACTAGAGAAGACACTACAGTCCCTTTTCACCTCAACTCTGGCCTTATCGCTACACTGACTAGTGGACAAGTAGACAGTGCCCCATGAGAGAGTAACTGTGGAGTAACTAAGCAACCACCCAACACTGCTCTCTTAATAGGGAGAATTTGGCCACTCAAGCCATTCCAACCCCAGATAATCACGACAGGCTGTCCTCCAAATCCTCATGGTCAACTGTATCAAAAGGAGCTGATAGAGTTAAAAGAACCATCTTACCTTTGTAGTAAGTGAGGATAGTGATGTATGCAGGGTACTCACAATGGATCATGTGTATATTATTTCAGTGTATGAACAGTCGCATTAAAACTATGTTAATCTATTTCTTGGAACTGCAAACAATGCATCATATCTAACGTGTGTTTTTCTATGTGGGAGGTAAGCATGCCTTACATACAGTAAGTACTTACTAGAATCATCTGTAGAGATCTTACTGCTATCTGTGGCAGACTGTCTTTCTGGGCCCTTCACATGCTGCATTTTATGTTTTTCTTATTTTTGCTAACTATTAGTATTGAACAAAGACTCCCTTTTGTCAGAGGGAAAAAGGGGCAAATCTTTGTCTCCATGCCAAGGGAAGAGTGTGTCTGCCTTATTTACTTTGCTGAAACCACTGGCATTCATGGGGCCTTAACAGCTGGCTCTGATAATTTGCTTTAATTGAACAGGTTTACAGTCTCTCTTCACTGAAACAATTCTCCACATCACATGAGCTTGCATACCAAGAAAAAAATGAAAATTTAAGAGTGCTGGCTAACAAGACCAATAAGCTCATTGTTTAAACAAGAGGCCAGTTGTTTGGGTACTTGAGTATTGTGTTCATAGAACATTAGACCCACATTAGGGACATCAGCCTAATCCATAGCTTGCTGCCAGGTGGTATAGAAATTAATCTTCTGCTTCACCCAGGGTATTAGTTGCGGTATTTTTAAAGGTTTACAACCAAGTGAGGCAAACAAGAGAAAGATTCTCCTTGTTGCTGAGGCTTTGGGCAGCGTGATGATATGAATGTTCAGTCATTTACATGGTTTTTTTTCTAAACATGTACTCTGCAGGGATGAAAGAGCAAATGGAATGCCCAAAGTACAGATTGGAACACAACAGACCACACTCAGCCCTCACATGACTCCAGACACCCGGGAGGAATTTGATCCACTGTTCAATCCAAAGTGCTAAGGGCCAGATTCTCAAAACAGAGTATATGGAAAGGGAAAGGTGGCTTTAAATCACTGCTACCACCTCCTTTAATCCTAGATAGGGACTGGGCTGATCCACAAAGTTAGTGGAGTTTAAGGGCTGATCTGATTTGTGCTCAACTGGCTCTGGCCCCAAGGGGCCATTCTAGCAGCTCACTTGGCTGCAGCATAGACACAGCTTGGTCATCACCGCAGATGCTAAATGAGGGTGCGGTGGAGCTGCCAAAAATTTCCCTTCACCAGCCAGTGAAAGTGACTATTTGTGCTACCAGAACAAGGTGCAAAGAGACAGGAGTGAGCACCAGAATCTGGCCCTTTATGTGTAACCATATAATGCTGTTCTCTTTGCTCAATTACTCAACACAAAGCTTGGCAACACCTTCACAAGTGTCCAGCTTCCAGCACTATTCTCAGCCGGGACAAAGGGGCAGATTTGAACAATATTCTTTTTAGGTACATAGTACTCAGAGAGGTACCTACTCGAATTTACAACCGCTAAGCAGGTTAAGTGCCTAACTCTCACTGGGGTAAAATGTAATTAGAAGCCTAAACGGCTAATGCACTTTTGTATATCCCACTAGGTGCTTATCTTCACATTTATCTTCTCACATTCCAGAGCTAGCCACAATCTAGCCACACTGCCAAAAATTTTCTTGCAGTGAGGGAAGTGCTCTGGCACTCTGAGCCCTGGTCTACACTGGGGGGGAGGGAGGGGAGAGAGGAGGGAGGAGGAGGAGCAGGGGAAGACGCTCCTGCGGGTAGTGTAGACCTGCCCCGAGTCAGGACATTGGGAAATAGAATGTAGCATGGAGAAAACCAATGAGCTCCCAAGCAAAGCTGAAGTGGGGATCAGCTGCTTCCTTGTTCATCTCTTCCAGTGGCCCTTTTGCCACTGCTTCTCACAGACATATCATCATGTTAATGGAACATTAGCATAATTAGTGACTGTTAGAGAATCTAGTGCTTTATCAGCCCCCAGCGGAAAGTGATGACAGCAGTACGCTCAGCCAATCAGATAATGCAGGAAGCAAATATCGCCAGACATGCATGACCAAAGCTCAAAATTTGAAAAAGTAACCAAGATTTAGCATAAATTGTTTTCAGTTTCCATACCAATTTTTAATGTAAAACTTCAGATTTTTGTAAAAATTGTCTCCATTTTCGGGAATCCACAAACGGACATAGTTTGAGGTGGGAAAAAAATATTTTGCCTAGTCCTACCTAGTATCTTCGATGAAAACTAACTCCACTGGCTACTATTTTTCTCCATAAAAAATGGGAAAGCTTCTTTGGTCCCTTGTTGTCTCTTAATTAGAAGGATCAAGCCACAATAATGTAGCAAGAAGACATGTCACCTATTAATGTGTCTAGCCTATGGATACCATTTGTGGGATGTGAATTAAAAAGTGAAGGACAGGGTGAAGCAAGGTGCAAGTTGGACTGGTCAATATCCAGGCCCTTGTCACTTGTTTTCCACACGACTCTGAGCAGATGACCAATCTATTTCTTCCAGAAGCATCCTAGTGCAAGCCCAAATAAACCTGCTGTAAGGCAATACTTCTCCAAATGGCAATACCACAAAAGCCTTGTGACCCACACTCCTCCTGTCAGCATCTTGAAATGATGGATGATTAACTACCTTGTTTATCTACATTCCTCTTCCATGTCTACCCCTCCTGTCTGCAGTGTCTCTTGAAGTGAATTCTGCAAGGCATTTTGGCCATTTAGCTTTCACATTTTGAGGTGGAAGTTTAGGGTTGCTAGTTTTGGTTGGATATATTCCTGGAGGTTTCCTCACATGACAATCTTTAATTAAAAAGATTAATCTTTAATTTCTGGAGACTCCAGGACAATCCTGGAGGATTGGCAATGAAAGGTGTAGTTCCTTATTCAGACACAGGCACCAACACATTCACAGCATCTAGCCTAGAAACCAACCAAAATACCAGTGACCTGCATCACATAGCTTTAGAAACATAAACAAAGCTAAGACTAAGGCAGATTCTGTATTCCTCTCCCACCAGATATTTTAGGTAGGTTCTAAGCTCAGATACCCCTCCATAATAAGAAAGGCACTGCAGAGGCCTGGAAGGTTCTAAGCCAAGAGAGATCCTTACATTAACGGATGAAATATTACTTCAGAGCTGAGAGGAATTTGTCTCAGATTCACACAAGCCACTATATTTTTAGATTACATTTCCACAAAACTCAAATTATGTGCTCTGAAAAGTTTTTTGTAAAACTGTATAGTCCCTGTTTGTGTGCACCTCTCACAAAGGGATAACTATTATAGCTAAATAAACGAGTATCTGTAAGCAGATCCACAGCAGCTCATTAACCCTTTTTAGTATACCCCATCACAGACCAGCTCTAAACACCAGCTAATTCTGGTTGGTTCCATTTAGCTCTTTAATCACGTGAAGTCATTCTCAAAAAGAAATGTGAAGAGCTATATTAAAGGGTCAAATTCTGTCCTCAGTATTATCACACAACTCCCACTACAGGGGGCTTAACAAGTTCCACTTTCCATTTCAGAGGTGCTTGAACCCAAACTGCAAAGCAAAATTCCAGAAGTGCAAACATAGGTGAATTGAAACTGACCTACACTGGCAGAGTTCAATGAATTACTTGCCTTTGCCTAGCTCTACCAAACGCCAAATACCTCTTTTCCAGGAGAACTAAAATCATTCAAAGATTTAGAAAAGCAAAGGCCACTAAATGGCTGGAGAAAGAGAAGTCAGAAAGAGGTTGGTTTTGCCAGGATCTGATACTTTAAGAACATAGGACTAGCCAGAATGGATTAGCCCTAGTCTAATATCCTGTCTCTGACAGGAGCAAAAACGTGATACTTCAGAAGACTGTTTAAGATCCCTCCATTAAGTAGATCTGTGATCTCTCCCCATCCCTGCCCTCATGCAGCCCCCGGTCTTCTCCTGTTCTCTAACAATTAGACATTGGCTTAAGCCTGGAAGCCTGCGTTTTAACATTCCTGCCAAAATTTGTTGTAAAGGAGAGTACTACCAGAAGTCAGGTATTGCATCTTCTTAAAGGCCAACAACTTAAGTCTCTAACTATTCAGGTGACTAATATTGTGCATCTAACCTGCCGGCCATCCAATTCTTGGTTACTGTGTACTGATTAATAATATGTTTAGGAACAAAAGGATGTTGAAATGACTTCTCAAAATATCAAATATAGTTTTCTTTACAAAGCTTCTTCAACATATTGCTCAGTGGATGAGGTGGAAGGGAGGAACACAGACTACAGAGGGAGATTAAATGGACTGAGAATGATTAGCTGAAACAGGTGTAGGGATCTCACTTTTGGCAACTGTGACACAATTCTAATACCCCAGTTCTAAACAGTCTTTAGCAAGAATAAAGGAAAGTCATCTCTGATTTTTTCAGCAAATGTTAAATGCATGACTAGTAGGATGAATATTTTATTAGAATGGCACCCTCTAGAAATGCCACTGTGAGTCTAAGGGTCTGCCAACATTTCCACCATATAACCCCGGTTTTCAATAGATAACATCACTGGAAAAGTTTGCTCTGGAAGAAAGTTTGCCATACTATGTTGGGGAGCAATGTTGTTTGGTATTAAAATTTTTGCTTGAATCTGTCTTACTATTTCATCACTGTTGAATCATTAAAAGAAAATTGAATTTCTTCTCTGGATAGCTAAAAACACATGCTTTCTAAAGGAAATTTTGCAGTCAACTCAATTGTTAACCTACCTGCACAGGACATACTTTTAAGCAACATTTTATCCCTGTATTTAAAAAATTTTGTTAGGGCCTGGCCTTAGACTGGTGTCACTGCCATAGGACTTCAGAAATAGAAATCTGTGCAAGATACTCCTCTCCTGAAAACCCAATAAATACAGCTATGTCAGAAGCTCTTGTGGGTTTTCTGTAACCAGTGAGTTAACCAGTACATTTGAGCAGTGTACTACCCGATTTAAGCATGGTGCATTTTTCACACAGCAGTTAAGACAACCTCTCATGACTCCTGCAGGGTTCACAGTCCGGAAAAAAGAATTCTAGCCAAATTCTGTGCTTTTGAGGATCCCCTGGCATAAGTGTGAAATCTGTACGGACATCTGTGCAGGACAAGAGCAGCATAATGTCCTAGGTGTGCTGCTTCTGATCTTTGGAAGACCCATGTTGGCAGGGCTTCCATTTTTGTACAGTTTACTGCCTATTTCCAACTTTTCTAACCCATACTTACTCTTGTGTGGCTCTTTACATTCAGGTTTTTGTTCCTAAAATTCATTTTATTTTGACTTTCGAATTACAAACTGGGACTTTCTAGTCCTTGCTCCCCTCCCCCACCCTTCATAACAATGACCCTCTTCCAAACAATGGCTCTGTCCCTGAAAACGCATGCCTAGTTTTACTGATGTGAGCGGTTATTGAGCAAAATGTCAAAAATTGACTGCTAAATAGTAATTGTTTCTTAAAATGCAGCAGAGTCCATGAAAGCCTCTGTGGAGGATCCTTTTATTTAATGGTTCTGTTCTGGTTTGGTTGAGTTCCTAGAGCGACAAATACTGATGCTCAGAACATCGCATGATAAAGGAAGAAATAAAAAAAAAAGAGTTACAAATGAGATGTAATCTTGCCTTTTCTGATTTTGGTACCTTGCAACTTCCCTTTCAGTCACTCTCCACTGCAGAATATTCTTTATGTCCTTCATCAATCTTGTACTTGGTTGCAGATGGAAAATATTATCTCTGGTTTACAAAACATGGCCCGGTTTCCTGTCATACAGCACAGGTTGGACAAATCTGTCATTTGAGCAGTGTGTCTATTCTGTGGCCAATTCTGTAATCTACAAGCAATGTGATCCTAAACAAGGAATCTCATGTTAGCAGCCAAGATTGGAAAATCCCTGTTTAGTATGATTGCTGCCAAAACTATCTCACTTGTTAAAGACAAGCTCATTTGCAATCTACAGTTCTAGTCATTTTTTCATTTCAGCTTTTGTAAAGTTTTTGTAAAGTTTCAGCCATTGTAGTGATGGCAAGACTGAGTTTGGTTATGAGGTGTATCACTGATTTAAACAGAGCAACTTCTGAGAACTATTCACAATGACTCCAAGAGCTCTTTTTTTTTTTTAGTGGTAACAGCTAATTTAGACCCCATCATTGTATATGTATAGTTGGGATTATGTTTCCCAATATGCATCACTTTGCATTTATCAGCATTGAATTTCATCTGCCATTTGTTGCCCAGTCACCCAGTTTTGAGAGATCCTTTGCAGTCTGCTTGGGACTTAACTATCTTGGGTAGTTTTGTGTCATCTGCAAATTTTGCCACCTAATTGTTTACCCCTTTTTCCAGATCATTTATAAATATGTTGAATAGGACCGGTCCCCCTACAGACCCCTTGGGAACACCACTATTTACCTCTCTCCATTCTGAACACTGACCATTTGTTTCCTATCTTTTAGCCAGTTACCAGTCCATGAGAACCTTCCATCTTATCCTGCGGCAGCTTACTTTGCTTCAGAGCTTTGCTTTGCTTCAGAGCTTTTGGTGATGGACCTTGCCAAATGTAAGTAACTATATCCACTGGATCCCCTTGTCCACATGCTTAGCTACACTGGCACATTTTTTAATTATTATTATTTGGGGTCTACATTTAAGTTGAGCTTCTATTGTGGTGTCTTTAAAAAAATATTTCCATGCAGCTTGCAGGGATTTCACTTTGGCGCCGTACCTTCCAATTTCAATTTTCCTTATCTTTGCATAGTCCCCTTAGAGCATGTGAAGTATCTAACAGTCCACATATTTATTGCAGCAATCACTAAGTAAAATAGCACATTTAAAAATAAGCAATACCCTACAAGAATTCACTCTTCTGAACAAATCATTTGTTCCATAACTATGCACTTAATGTTTATATTAAAAGGAAGATCTAGTGTGAGTATACATTTGATTTCTTGTTCAAGTTTTCCTTTCTAAACTTTTATAATCATTTCTAGCTGAGCTGAGAGCATAATGTTTCCATGTATATTTGTCTAGTAATTTTGTTCCTGAGCTTCATTGTTAAGATTTCAAATATCAAGTACACATCATGAGCCACTGACAAAAACAAAAAGCCACAGATCCAAAACCATTTTTATTCATCAAGTAATTTTGAACATAAAATTTGTCGCTTGCAGACAAATGGCAAAAAGACAACAGAAATAAGTAACTTATTTTCTCTACGTTATCCATTCCTGTTTACTTTTTGTGAACATGTTTTCCCTACAAACCTTCTGTTATACTCAACACTGGCTTCCTATAGAATCTTCAAAAAATTGCAGACTGTCAGGGTTCTGTCATCTGCCTTCATACCACATGGAGCTCAGGGCTACATGCTTTCTGTGCTTTGTACTTCAAGGGACAGGAAATGGAAAGGGAGAATTTCCATTGTCATTTAACCAATAAAGGTTTCTAGCTCCTCCTTTGTGAGGAGGAAGACACAAATGTTGTGCCTGGAAAACACAAATTGATAGAAGTGAAATGTTTTGCATTGATTTTTTTTTCTAAAGATAACAAATGATTCACTATTTACTTCTACCATGACTCCAGGCTAGCGTTTGAGAACCATGAAAACCCTGGCCTTTGCACTCTCTATTTTTGGGGGAGGAACACACATAATCACACGATTGTATCCAAATAGAGGATAAAACAGAAATCAAAAAGGTAGAAAGGAGAAAGCTGATAAGGAGAATTCACTAGGGCCTGTTCTACACCTAAATCTTCAGTCACCCTTGCTACGTCACTAGGGGTGTGAAAAATTCACAACCCTGGGACACATAGGTAAGCCAACCTAAGTCCTCATAAAGATGCAACACTGACAGACCCCAGTCGTCATCGGGCGAGATCAAACCTGGGACCTCTGGAGATAGTGAATGAGCCTCTACTGTATGAGCTAGATGGGACAGACACCACACCCAGGAGATGTGTGGGTTACATAAGGAAAATTCTTCCATTGACCCAGCTACCACCTCTCAAGGGGGTGGATTAACTATGGCAATGGAAAAACCCACGCCTGTTGTGGTAACAAGGTTCCACACTATGGTGCTACAGAAACACAGCTGCAGTGACATAGCTGTGCCACTCGAGCATCTGTATGTAGACAAGTCCTAAATTTGACTATGGGCCACAGAGTGGACTAATCAGATTTGCAGCCACGGCACAACTTTAGTACAATGGCCCATTTGGGAATCATGTCAGTCTCTTAGATTAAAAAGGAAAAACTTAACTATGGCAAATTAGTGCCACCTATGGTATATGAGAATTAAAATGAAACTGACCCAGGTATCATATGGAATCATGTCCAGATTAAATGAATTGTAAATAAAACAAATAAATTGCATAAACTGGAGACAGTAAAATGAATAATCTGATGTAAGATTTTAAAAAATTCTCATTTGTTTTAATTTAGATCATAACTAGAACCATAGCTCATTTGTTTTCTTAAGTATGATTTTTAACCCATGGGTTCCTTCAACTATATTTTTGTTCAGTAGATTAAAACAAAAATGTTTACAAGTAGAAAAATGATTCCACATTACCATTAAAAAAACAAACAAAACACCAACCGAACAGCTGGCCTGTACAATCCATGTTAAAATAAATGAAGACTCAAAACATGTTAATTGTTTGCAAAGTCATTCCATGTACACTTTAGATAATGAAACAACTTCTCAGAGAAGCTTATCCATGGACAGTACATGTTTCACTTATCACATATTCTACCTCCCGCATTTGTTTCCAGTCCTGCCATATGTTTTTTGCTAAATAAATGTACCATAGATTTCTTTCTTTTCTAAGTAGATACTGATTGCTTTAATTGTTTGGAATTCCATACATTATGCAGGTGTGAAAGGGGCTAGTGATTTTATTTCTGTACATGGTGTATATTTCAGTGCTAAAACACCATTAATTACATGGGCATAAATTACATTTTTGCTTTATACGTAAAAAAGAAATCCCACTTCGGTTTTATGTGACATTGTTACTTCTGACATTTTATATGGCAAGTTTTGGGTTTTTTTAAGGAAAACTTTACAAGTCACTTTTTTCCCTGTAAATACTTCTTCCAGACAATCTCATATGTTATACATCTATTCCTCAGAAACCAAGGGGTGAAAATATACCACAACTATTAGGACTGTAAAAATCTAGCACAAAGCACCACTTTAAAGTAATAGTTTAGCTGTAGTGCAGTTATCCTTGTCAAAACAACAAAGTAACATAAATGTTTTCATTAAGGTTATCTTTTGCAATGTATGCATCTTTTTGCAACACTTAAATAGAGCTTTACTTACCAATGCGTTACTGGTGTTAATGAATGTAATTACCTTGCGCAATCATTTAACAAAATGATTGTAAAGCAATTTAGAAAATCCACTGCTATATTAATAGTTTTAACAAATTATTATAAATAATTCCAGACTTTCTACTGCAGTTAGGACTTACATAGAGCATGAGCTGGCTAAAAAGAACACTATCAAGATACAGAGGTACTTCCACATTGTCTCTTTGGTCCCTGAAACAACAGGGTTTACTTTCCCTTCTTCCTCATCTCAACTCCAAGAGAATTTAAATTACAATTCTATTGTTGGGTGACCCCATAAAAACAAAGATGGCAAACCCAGGGCTCTGTTTCTATCCACAATTGAAGGTTTATGCAGATATGCAATGTTGTTCTTTACTCAGAAGAGAATATGGTCTGGATTTATTAGAGGCTAGGCACCTGTGGATAACACAGAACATAGCAGGTAAAACTATCAGAGCTGTGAAAGGCTCACAGCAGGCCTTTAGCCAGTTACACAAATAGCAGCTCAGGAACATACCAAATTGGAACATCTGACTGCATCCTTGCACAACAAAGAAGGCCGCCAAAGACAGATCTAAGATTGCCTGTTTAAAAGTGGATCACTGGAAGCATGGCCCAGTGGTTAGTGTGGTAGCTTAGGACTTTTAGAGTCTTCGAAATATAGGGCTGGAAGAGACTGTAAAAAGGTATCAAGCCCAGTCCCCCTGTGCTGAGGCAGGACCAAGTAAACCTAGATCCTCCTGATAGGTGTTTGTGCAACCTGTTCTTAAAAACCTCTAATGATGGAGATTCCATAACCTCCCTTGGAAGCCTATTCCACAGCTTTACTGTCTTTCTAGCTACATCTAACCTCAGTCTCTCTTGGTGACAATTAAGCCCCGTACTTCTTGTCCTACATTCAGTGAACATGGAGAACAATTGATCATAGTCCTCTTTGTAACAGGCCTTACCCATTTGAAGACTTATCAGGTTTCCCCTCAGTCTTCTTTTCTCAAGATTAAACATGCCCAGTTTTTTGTTTTTGTTTTTTAAAAAAAGTTTTTCCTCATAGGTCAGATTTTCTAAATTTATCATTCTTGTTGCTCTTCTCTGGACTCCCTCCAATTTGTCCACATCTTTCCCAATCAGTGGCATCCAGAATTGGACAAAGTACTCCAGTTGAGCCCTCACCAATGCCAAGCAGAGCAGAACAATTACCTTCCATTTGCTACATACAACACTACTGTTAATACAGCCCAGAATTATGTTAGTCTTTTTAGCGACTGCTTCATACTATTAATCCATATTCAATCTATGGCCCACTGTAATCCCTAGGTCCTTTTCAGCAGTAATACCATCTAACCAGTTATTTCCTATTTTGCAGTTGTACATTTGATTTTTTTTCCCTTCCCTAGTGAAGTACTTTGCATTTGGCTTTATTGAATTTTATCTTCTTGAATTCACACCAATTCTCCAATTTGTCAAGGTCATTTTGAATTCTAATCCTATCCTCCAAAGTGCTTGCAACATTGCTCAGCTTGGTGTCATCCACACATTTTTTAAGCATACTCTCCACTCAACAATCCAACACAATAAACATGAAATAGACCAGACCCAGAACTGACTCCAGCAGAATCCCACTGGAAGCACCTTCCACGTTTGACAGCAAACCATTCATAGCTATTCTTTGAATACGATCTTTCAACCAGTTTCTGCATCTTCCCTGTAGTAATTTCATTTAGACCACTTTTCCCTAGTTTTTTCCTTCCCGAGTGAAGTACTTTGCGATGCAAAACTATGTGGGACTGGGTCAAAAGCCTTACTAAAGTCAAAGTATATCATACATTTACTTCTTCTCCCCATCTGCTAGACCAGTAATTCTGTCAAAGAAGGAAATTTAGGTTGGTTTGACATGATTTGTTCTTGATTTGTTCTGTATTCTTTGTAAATTTATTATCCGTTAGGTACTTACAAATTGATTGTTTCTAATTTGTTCCAGTATCTTTCTAAGTATCAAAGTTATGATGCCTAATCTATAATTGCCCTGGTCATCTTTGTTTCCCTTTTTAAAGATAGGTACTATGTTTGCCCTTCTCCTGTCCTCTGAAACCTCACCCATCCTCCATGAGTTATCCAAGATAAATGCTAATGGTTCTGAGATTACTTCAGCTAGTTCCTTAAGTAACCTAGAATGAATTGGAAGACCAAGGGTCAGTTTCTTGCTTTGCCACAGTCTTCCTGTGTGATCTTGGGCAAGTTGCTTAGTCTCTGTGCATTTCACCTCACAATATCCTGATGAGGTAGGGCACCATATAAGTGCCTTTGATAATTAGTGTTGTGAAATGAGCGTGTACACACTATGTTACATTACCATCACTGTGCTGGTCCACTTGTACTGAAACTCAAGCAATAAAAATAAAATAAAATATAAATTCAAGAATGGCATTCTCGTAAATTTACAAACTAGTATTTGAATATCTTTGCTTAATGTTTATGTATTTGTAAGTGCATGATACTGAGTAGAGAGATGTGTATTAGAGTTAGTTGAAAAACTTTAACATTTTCAAAAGATCAATTCTGCAAAGTTTGAAATTCACTAGTTTTTATTTTTTTAATCAAACACATCAAAATGCTTTCCAAAATTTGTCAGTAATCCAGCCCTCCCCCACAAAAAACCCAACCAGATTTGAATACATTTTTTGTGAACATTTGTGTTTTAAGGGCCATTTTGTTTTATGAAAACTAATTTGTTCAAAAATTTGACCAACTCTGTGTAGATTGCCAATGTGGTTTTGCATGTGCAAAAACTGTAGATACAAAATTATCTGTCCAGATTCTGTAGCTGTTTGGCCAGTGTCTTATGCCATGAATGGATGGCACAATATTTCTAACTATGCAGGAGGCAAATGGTACCAGTCAGGATGAAGTGGATTCAGAGCATTCTGATGCTCTAGAGACTCTTCAGTTATGGAAAGCTGATAAGATTTCAGAGAACACAATGAGATGGAGACTTGAATCTTTAGAACAACCAGTGGATAAAGACAGGGGAAGTAAAACCAGATTGATTGAATTAGCTTTAGTACTTCAGAGGTAAACCGTTTCCTCTTATCTTCAACATGACACGCAAATACATGTTAAGAGAGCTGGAGAAAGGAAGAGGAGAAGGAAAAAACCCCCACAGGATATTCAGGTGATTTGGCAGTCTTCATAAATAGGTAAAGGAATGCAGGAGTATTTGCTGGTAGGTTAACATCTCAAATGTTAAGCAGGTGAAACAGCATCAGGAGAGGAAAAGACAGAAATGCTAGGAAAACACTGGGAGCAAAAGTAGAGTGTGCTGGAAATAAATACTTGATCATGTTAGAATCATGCTTTAGGTACCAAATTAGATCCTGCTCTAAAGCCCACTTGTCCATGATAATCTTTCCATTGTTTCTTCACTGGGCTTTGGATCAAGGACTGGGAAAACTAAACCTCTCTCATTGGAGTTCAACAGCTTGATTCCCACATCCAATTGACAAGATATTTTCTGGTCAGAGGCAACATTTTCACACTGATATTGTCATAGTTTTCTTTATATATGGCTAAACCACCCTGAACATGCCCGATCCTGTCTGATCTCGGAAGCTAAGCAGGGTTGGGCCTGGCTAGTACTTGGATGGGAGACCTCCTGGGAATACGTAGGCTTGACACGTGGCAGTAGGTATAAAATGCCTCCAACGACAGATGGAACAACACATCAGTTGGAGTATACCCCAGTTGTATCACTGGTTGTGTCTAGTCTAAGTGGACCCTGCCATAGTATGGGAATAATGCTAGGAAAAACACATTGTCATAATTTTCTTTGGTAATCATTTCAGGATGTACTCATTTCATATTTTAAGTTAAATAAGGGAAGAATTAAGTCTGTGTTTGGATACTGGGCAAAAATAAAGGTGAGTGTTTTCACTTTTTAAAATGAAGAACTTCACTTTAAGACTAGAACTAGCCCCAACTAATAATAGATTTAATGAAATCCATTGCTTGTCTAAAATAAACCTTCCTTTGAGCACATGCCCTGCGCCTTTCCAAGAAGGCAAAATAGGAAGGCTCTTAATCCAGCCAAGGAATGGAATTCCTGTAAGAAAGGTCACTGCTGGTATATAACATATAATATAGCTTGCTGCCTACATTATCTACAGGAGCATGTGAAACATTAGGCTGCAATACTACAAAGGCTGCATACCTTTTCTCAAAAGTAATCCCACAGAGGTCATCTTTTCTCAAGAACATCAATCATGTTTGTTGAAGACATTATTAAATTATAGACAAATATCTTTACATTATATAAAAGCGGTTTTCTCTTTAGAGAGTCACAGCTAATTTTCTAATGCTGTGGATTGGAGGAGAAAGGTCTGCCAGGCTTATCTCCCTGGAAAAAAACCCTGCACCTATCCATGTGTGTTTGAGAACAAGGGTGTTCAAACTACATGTTCAACCCCTCTAATCCTGCACCCTCGGCGCCTGACTGGTGCCAAATCAGAGAATGTTCTGATTAATGGGAGGTCAATGCAGTGTCAATGGGTCTTCCATTGGCTCGGGAGGTAGGAATACTGGGGGTGCTCCAGAAGCACTGGGAGGGAGGAGGAGGAGGTGGTAAGCACGGGGCCACTGGCACGTGATAGACCTGGGGAGGGGGGGGAAGGGGACACAGAGGGGGAAACTTGGCAACAATGGTCCAGATTGGAAACAAAAGCCATGAAACTATGGCTATCTCACTCTCCTGTTTGGCTTGAAGATTCTCTCCTCTCTCCAACATTGTGACTGGCCTCTCTACCTCTATTTTTAAAAAATGTTAAAGTTACCTCTTTAGAAGTTATCTTTTTAGACTGGGATATTGAAGACATTCCCATATGAAAATTTCTGGGTTTTGAACAGGTATAAAATCTCTCTCCATTTACCCCCAACTATACTCCCATGACACAGAGAAGCATTTTTTCCCCCTGACTTAATTCATATGGGGCCAGGTTCTCATTTGCCAGCCAACAGAAGTGCAAAGAAGATTTAGTGTCAATGAAAATCAGTCCTTTTATAGCCAAATGTCTTCCTGCATAAGTATCTAGCACTTTTATCTTCTAGTTCCAGGAGAGCCAAGTTTCAATTTCCGAGTGCACTATTCCTGATACAAACTCCTCTGATTCTTCCAAGATCTTTCTTAAGACCCAGAGGGCTGCTCCAGCACTACTGAAATAATTTGAAGCTTTTTGTTATTGGTTTCAATGGACACCGGATCACGTCCCAGGGGAGAACTCTGTGAGGTTAATTACATGTATTTGCTCTCCCAAAGGATGTGGTGGCAAATACCGTGGAATCATTTACAGCCTGCTAGATCATTAGGACTAGCTTAAATATACTCCACTTGCCTTGTTTCCCAGTCAGTTCTAGCTGGCAATAAATTTCTTCTTTTTTCGGTTTCAAATGTTTGCAGAACATTACAGTTTGCTCTTAAACAGTTGCAGTTTCTCTCAGAGGTAGCTACATTTCCATGCTGGCTGGAATTATCCCAGTGTGTCTGTTTATCTAACAAGTTTATTAAGATAAAAGGTTTTGGGATCCTTTGACTAGACATTATAAAAGACGATAAATAGAAAAAAAATGCAGTCTCCAAACAGGCTGATTTCAAATAAAGAAATTTGCTTCAGTTTTAAACATTGGGGGAACAAAAAACAATTTGAGTCCAAAATTAAATTTAATCCAATGGATCTGATTCTCCCATCATTTCCACCGTTGTAATTCAGGAGTAGTTCAGTTGAATATAGCATCTTTGCACTGGTGTAAAACAGGATTATGTAAAAAGAGCACCCCCACTCCTGTCATCAGCCAATAGTGAGCGTATCTCAGCTCCTTTTTAGCTGAGTCCCTGACATCAAAAACCTATTTTCCTTGTCATACTGAAGTTACCATAGAGCAGCAAGAGACATCATTCACTTAAGTGCTCATTCCTTAGTGGATCCCTGTAGCCTCCGCCTGTTTAAACTAAATGATTGCTACAAGGTAACAGACCTTTCTGATTAAGATGGTAACAGAACCAAGATCACTACATCAGCATAGCATCTTATGTTTGAGGGGCAGGTGGGTATGAATCATTACGGCAGGCCCCTAAACCTTTTCTGCCCACTTCACCCTGACCATTCTTTCCTCCTGACATCCCTGGCTCCTTGACTAATCTCCTTCCTCTTATTTGTGATCCTGGGTTCTTAGGGGCAAAATGTTCTCTTCAACATCTAGCCTGAGCCACTTGGCTGAATGTTGGGGGGGGGTAGGGGTGTGTGCACGCGCACCAGGGAGTTGGGGAGTCCTCCCACCAGTTAGTAGGGTGGCCATTATTCCATCCTAAATCTGGTGTAGGCTCCACGTCCATCAGTTCCATCTCCTCAGGAGGTGATGGCAGGAAGATCTAGAGGATCCATGCATCCATAGATACTGATTAATTAATTCATAAAAGCTCAGTCCTGCAAGGTGTTGAGCATTCTGATTTCCACTGCTATCAGTGGAGGATGATGGCACTTAGCATCTTGTGAGAGGGCTCAGCACCTTGCAGGGTAAAGCCCCAGCACTCAATCACCTGAAACTCTCTCTTCACAGTGGATGGTAGATACAGGCTCTTTTGGGATTAATATTATTTCTCTGTTCAGACATAAAGTTGATAATGTTGCTATAGAAAGAGAATAGACTGAACACTTCTCTTGGAAGCCATGGGTAATGCTTCCATGATGCACCTGGTCTGGACCGGTCAAAGTAGTAAGCGATCCCAAGGTGCTCTTAATGCTTCCAGGACAGCGCTTACTGGTCTTCCCCATTTAGGCTGTGATTTTCAATGTTGTCTAAAGGATTTTGATGCTGACAGGTGACTTTGAAATTTCAGACTGCAATGCTCTGGTGCCCAAATTAGCAGGAGGAAAGAGTTTTAGTTTGTGTAATGACCCATCCACTCCCAGTCTTTATTCTTTATTTAATGGTGTCCAGTTTGCAAATTAATTCCAGTTCTGCAGTTTCTCAATGGAGTCTGTTTTTCAAGGTTTTTGGTTGAAGAATTGCAACTTTTAGTTCTGTAATTGAGTGTCCAAGGAGGTTGAAGTGTTCTCCGACTGGTTTTTGAATGTTATGATTCCTGATGTCTCATTTGTGTCCATTTATTCTTTTGCATAGAGACTGTCCGGTTTGGCCAATGTACATGGCAGAGGGGCATTGCTGGCACATATCACATTGGTAGATGTGCAGGTGAACAAGCCCCTGATGGTGTAGCTGATGTGATTAGACCCTAGGATGGTGTCCTCTGAATAGTTATGTGGACAGAGCTGGCAACCGGGTTTATTGCAAGGATAGGTTCCTAGGTTAGTGTTTTTGTTGTATGATTGCTGGTGAGTATTTGCTTCAGGTTGGGAGGCTGTCTGTAAGTGAAGTCTGGTCTGTCTCCCAAAAACTGTGAGAGTGAGGGATCGTCCTTCAGGATAGGTTGTAGATCTTTGATGATGCGTTAGAGAAGTTTTAGTTGGGGGCTGAAGATAACGGCTAGTGGCATTCTCTTCTACCAGGACCTCCTCCGGACTTGGAAGCTCTTCAGGGCGACCAGGTCCTTTGCGGCCACCGAGGGAGAGGATCTCCTCGTGGAACCCCTGCTACACAATCCCACCTTTTCTGTGCAGGTGGCGGAGTCTCCCCAGGCGCACTGGAGATTGGTCCTGGCAGAAATCACTAAACTCTGAGACCTCCTGGACTACGACGGGGGGGGGGGGGGGGACTGGATGGATCCCCGTGTGGCGGATGGGTCTCTCCACCCTTGTGACCCCCCTGCAGTACTCCAGGAGGTGTGGAACACTCTGCCTCCCATCTCTCTCGGCTTTCTGCGGCGGGTCCTGTAAGAGAGTTCTCCCCGCCCACCCCTCACCCCGGGCCCTCTAGAAATACTACTTGGGCCCCTGCTTAGTGAGCCCTCCCGGCCGTCCCACTCCCACACCCCGAGCTGGCTGCATACTTTGCAGCTGGTTTCGTTCCAAACCACACTGAGGAACCAGCTGTACACACTCATGCTCCACACGTTACATCTCCTCACCCTTGCGTCCCGCCCTGACACCAAGTGGCGAGACTACCTGCCACCTAAAGAGGGTGAGACGCCCTGGTGGGCCAGCTTCTACTCCACCTTGATTCCACGGCCTGCCGGGGACATTAGTTGGCGGCTTCTTCATGGAGCCGTGAGCATGGCCGTGCAACTGGCATGGCTCGTCCCCATGCCCGAAGCCTGTCCCTTCTGCGGCGCGCGGGAGGACCTGGCACACGCCTACCTCGAGTGCACCAGGCTGAAGCCCCTATTCCGGCTCCTCCAGAACCTCTTACTGAGGTTCTGGCTGCACTTTTCCCGACACCTACTTATTTTTGCACACCCCATCCGTGGCCCCACAAAGTCGCAAGACCTCCTTGTCAACCTCCTCCTGTCTCTAGCCAAGGTCACCATCTATAACAGCAGGAGGAGGATGCAAGACGAGGGGGTACGTTGTGACTGGAGCCTATTTCTGGTCCTCCCTGGTCTCACGCATTCAGGCAGAGCATCCTGGGCAGCGTCCACTGGCTCCCTCGACAGCTTTGAGGAGCAGTGGGCCCTGTGAGGGGTTCTCTTCTCGGTGTCCCCATCCGGCACCCTCGTTTTGAACCTGTGACCCTCACCTCCTCCCTGTTTTTCATCGGTTGTCCCAAGCAATTAGTTGGACCCAGATCTAGTGCCCCTCCCACAAGGCTGGGGGAGAGATTCCTGGGAACCCAATATAGGCATTCTCTTACTTTCATTGTTGGGCCTGTCCTGTAGTACGTTACTTCTGGGTACTCTTCTGGCTCTGTCAAGCTGTTTCTTCACTCAGCAAGTGGGTATTGTAGTTTTAAGAACACTGGATAGAGATCCTGTAGGTGTTTGTCTCTGTCTGAGGGATTGGAGCAAATGTGGTTGTATCTTAGAGCTTGGATGTACCCAACGGATTGTGTGACATGGTCTGGATGAAAGCTGGAGGCATGTAGGTATGTATAGTGGTCAGTAGGTTTCTGGTATAGGGTGGTGTTGATTTGACTATCACTTATTAGCACTGTAGTATCCAGGAAGTGAATTGCTTGTGTGAACTGGTCCTGGCCTAGGTTGATGGCTATGGGGTGGATGGGATGGAAATTGTTGAAATCCAGTTGGAATTCCTCAAGGGCTTCTTTTCCATCAGCCCAGATGATGAAGATGTCATCAGTGTAGTGCAAATAGAGTAGGGGCATTAGGGGATGGGAGCTGAGGAAGCGTTGTTCTAAGTCATCCACAAAACTGTTGGGGGGGCCATGTGGGTACCCATAGCAGTGCCGCTGACTTTGAGGTATATATTGTGCCAAAATGTGAAATAGTTGTGGGTGAGGACAAAGTCACAAAGTTCAGCCACCCGCAAATAAATTCTCTCCCCCCTCCCCCAACTGGACTAGTCAAAGCTGTACAAAATCTGCATGTGGACCAGGCCTAAAGAACTGACCCGTTATCTCTAGTCTCTGGAAGATCCCTATCCCTATGTCAAACAGTGTCAGCAGCACGTATCTATAGTATTGGTAACCTGTACTGATGTGTATTTGGGTGAGGGGGGAAATCTCAAGCTGCAAACCATCAGGAGCTGTCAACAACCTCAACAAATCTCAGAGACATCTGTGGCTTATCAAGCAAGCAGCATTTTTTCCTACATTAATCTCCACTAGGCCTGCCCCAGCTTTCATTTCAAAAGGCTTGGCATTATATCTTTTTAAAAAATGCTTGATTTCTTCAGATGCAGCTGGTTCAGAGAACTGTCTTTGAAATCCGAGCATGGAGATGTTGACATGCTTGTTGCGAGCAGCTTGCAAAGCAAGGGACAGTGCTAATTACTAAAAAAAAAGGTTTTCTTTGGTGCCCTTAAATGAGCTAGGCTGGGAGGGGGTTTTTCATCAATTTCCTTTTCCTTTGTAAAGCAACTGAAGGGGGGAGGGCTGCTTCTAAGTGACTGTTAAAAAGGTTAGATCTGGATGCGGCATGCACGTGCCAACCACCCTCCACCCATCAAGTCGCTCTGCAGAGCTTGTAAAACAAGGACATTATTTTGTCCGAGGTCTTTGTTTTGTCTCCAAGGATGTCATCTCACTTTGCAAACCAGCCCCCACACTGTCAAACGGGCAAAGTGACTGGAATTGTGCACCATTCTCAGTAGCATCCAGAGCTGACTTGGATATTGTTCTTTCAGGCCTACACAAGTGTGAACATTTTAAGAATAAGGTCATTATTCAAGGGGCCCTTGATCACTGTCAGTCCTGCTCTTTGGCCTCCCCAAATTCACTCTCCAATCCATGCATTATGTGGCAGCTAAAATCTTCCTAACCTAACTACCTCAGTCTGTCCATAATGGCGCCTTCTTGTCCACTTCATCAAGATTAAACTTCTAGGGTGACATCAGGAGCCCAGATCCAGCCCCTTTATGTAGGTAAAAGAGCCCTAAAAACCCAAGTTCCAGCTGAGTTATGAAAGATCCTCCCTTCCCTCCAGTGGAGGCGCGGTGGAAGATACTATAGCCACAAAGCTCTGTTCCACAGAAGGCATGTGTTCCACAGAGGGCATGTGTGGGCTAAGGCTACAGCAGACAGTACTGTGGAGATTCTGGGCAGTGAAGAAGCCCAGAGGACAGCCCTGGAAGGCTGCCATTACTTAGGCAGGGGTCTCTGCAGCCCTTGAAACAGACTAGTATCGGGAAGGCACAAAGGTCGCTTATCCCACCACCCCTGCCTGGGCTGAGTTATGTGCTGTATCTTTAAGAGGTTCAGTATAGAAGTCTCACCCTTTGTCTTCTAAGGCTCTTCATAACTCTGTCCTTGCCTGCATGTGTGTCCTAAGCCCAGATCCTCAGCCGCTGTAAACAGGGGCAGCTCCACTGAAATAACTGAAGCTAAACCCTTTCCCCACAGCTGAAGATCTGGTTTGTTGTTTGATTCCCTGCTGCTTCCAGACACATCCCCTGGCTTTTTTCCTGTGCAACCAGTGCTCTTCTACCTGTAGGCCACTAGACTGTTAGTTACTCTTCACCTCACTGGGATTCTTCCCCTTGAGACTGATTTCATCTATGCTGCCTGCAAGAAGCAAGGCAATAACCATTATGCACATTATAAAATAAATGTTCAGTGAGTTGAACCACACAGCTGGGTGTATCCCTGCTGAACACCACTATTTCTGTGTCCTTCAATCATCTTTCACCCCATCCCTTCCTGCTGTCTGTTACCTCTCACTCAGCATGTCATATATACATTAGGTTGCAAATCTCTCAGGGCAGGACCCGATCTTCTTCTTTATGCAGTTAAGCAACTGTATTACATGATCATTTATTAATATATGATAGAATATTTTAGTCAGGCCATTAACCATCTAGTTTTCAATTACAGTTGCTTTATACAATTCTACATTTTCCATTGTTTCCCCCCCATTATTTGTATGTCTCTTCTGTACATAGATCTGGTGATCCTGCAAATAAGGTAACCCAAAAACAATGGTGCAACCTGAGTGCTAAACAAGCCTTCCTACACGGTGCAGACAAGGCAACTCAGTCTAGCTTGAACCATCGCTGCTACTCCAGTCTTGGGCATTTGTGGATGTGTTTCCCCCTTGTTCTCCCAGATTCTTGCATTAACATTACATGTGAACTCATTTCACTCTACTCAAACTTTTCCCTGTCCACGGGTGCTGGAACAATTTGTATAGCAAGGGGGTGCTGAGAGCAGTCAAACCAAACTGTAAACCTTGTATACAATGGAAACCATTTCAAGCCAGGGGGTTCTGCCATACCCCTAGTTCCAGCACCCCCATCCCTAACTTTGAGATCCATCTTTGGCCACTTCATATGAATTATCCTGGGCTCAGCTACTGTAGTTTCATAGGTTTTAGGGACAAATCTGATCTTCCACATAACACAGGCCATAGATGACATCCAGTGATTCCTGCATCTTTCCCAACAACTTGTGTCCAAACCAAAGCATCTCTTTTCAGAAAGACATTTAGGGTTTTATTCTTATTTACACTAAGGTGCCTTTAAGGAGCTTTTACATTGCTAGTGTGGTTTAAAGCAAATGTAAATGTAATTTATGTTCAGGTATCCTTTACACAGCCAGAGCAGTGTGAAGTAGCCTTAGTGTGGATGAAAATTGGGTCTCTAGGGTATTAGTTCGGCTGGTAGCTTTCAATTTGCCCTTTATTAGTACATAGAGCAGGTTGCCAGTCTCCTTTATAGATGTAAAGTACAAGAAAAGGGATGGCAGTGATCAGCACAGATGAAAGAAAAAGGCTAATGGTGTTTATAGTTATAGCCCTTCTTCCACGTCTGTTCCAGCTGTCTCAAAGTAGAGTGATATAAAACACATAAGTTCATTGTATTTCACGAGCGTCTCCATATGCTTTCATATCACATTCAAAATGTCAAAATATATTTATGTCCGAAGCATGCCACAAAAGAGTCAGAATGTATTTCTAAAGCTCAGAATGCACAGTCCATCACTACACTAAATCCGGTTTGTCATAAGTATGTCAGATGCTGAGTTACAAATATGTCAAACCAAGTCATCCTCCTCAGTTAGCACAGTGAAGCCCTGCACTTCAAATTAACTTTGTTTAAAGAAATGGACATAAAATCATAGAAATGTAGGACTGGAAGGAACATCAGGAGGTCATCTAATCCAGTCCCTTTCACTGAGGGAGGACTAAATATTATCTAGAAGACCATCCCTGACAAACATTTTTCTAACCTGTTTTTTAACACCTCCAATGATGGAGATTCCGTAACCTCGCTTGGCAATTTGTTCCAGTGCTCAAATATCTTCACACGTAGGAAGTTTTTCCTAATGTCCACCTAAATCTCCCTTCCTACCTTTTAAGCCCAGTACTTGTTGTCCTGTCCTCAGTAGTATATGTCCTCAGTCTTGTCTTCTCCAGATTAAAACAAACACATTGTTTTCAATCTTTCGTCGTAGGTCATGTTTTCTAGAACTTTAATCATTTTTGCTCCTCTCCTCTGGACTTTCTCCAGTTTGTCCACATCTTTCCCAAAGTGTGGCACCCAGAACCGAACACAATCCTCCCGTTGAAGCCTTATAAGTACTGAGTAGAGTGGAAGAATTCTCGTGTCTTGCTTACAACACTTCTGCGAATGCATTCCAGAATAATGTTTGCTTTGGGGGGGGTGGGTTGCAACAGTATTACAGTGTTGACTCATATCTGGTTTCTGATCCACTAACTCCCAGATCCCTTTTTGTAGTACTCATTTCTTGGCAGTCATTTCCTAGTTAGTATTTGTACAACTGATTATTCCTTCCTAAGTGTCCTTAGTGAATTTCGTCCTATTTCAGACCATTTCTCTAATTTGTCAAGATCCTTTTAAAGTCGAATCCTGTCCTCCAAAGTGCTTGCTACCCCTCCCAGTTGCTACCTCCATGCACTTTATAAGTGTACTCTCTATGCTCTTAGCCAAATCATTTATGAAGACATAGAACAGAACCGGACCCAAAGACAGATTCCTGAGGAACCTCATTTGACATAGCCTTCCAGCTCGATAGTGAACCATTGATAACTACTCTGAGTACACTTTTCCAACCGGCTGTGCACCCACCTTCTGTGTTTTCTACCCTTTAGAAAATTAGGTCGTATATTTAGGTACCTAATTAAGAGGTTAAAAACCTAATTTTAGATACAATTTTTGAAATTTTGACCCAAAACTAGTCCTATGAAATATGTAAGTATTAGCCCCATTTTTCAGTTCAGCAGAGGTGACTTACCCATTGCACAGAGGAAGCCAGTCTGTGGAAGTCAGAACTGAAAAGTTTGTGCACTTGATATAACAAATTACAAAAGCAACAAAACAAAAAAAACCACCACTTTGAATGGAGGCTCAGGAGAAAAATAATTGATGAACCAGGGGAATTCTGGAACAGAATCAACTCGACAGTTAGAAAAACTTAAATCTGCACCTGTCACCTGCCATCCAATAAAAAATGCTACGTGGGGTTTACTGCCTGCCATTCACATTGTGTAAAATGGTTGGAGGCGGGTCAAACTTCTGGCGAGAATGCGGAGAGACAGGGAACTTCAGACATGTGTGATGGACTTGCTGAAGAGCCAGACTGTTTTGGGTAAAGCTTCAGAGACATGAGGATGCCTTCTATAATCAGGATTGTGATCTGGACATGTCAGAGGCAAATCCTTGGCTAAATAGAATGCCATCTGAATTGCTGAATTTACTAGTGCTGGATGCAAGAATCACAACAGTACAATGGAAAGTCCAGCTCAGTCCCACTATCTCTTAGCGGATCCACAAATCCCTTCACTATAGTTAGGCCAAAGGCCTCTGGAACTCAAAGACTGTTCAGTGGTTACAGTTTTAGGGCCTGATCCAATTCTCACTGAAGTCAATAGGAATTGGACCAGGCACAGCCTCTACATTTTCACAAATACCAACTAGCTGATTGTGGATTGTCATCTCTAGGAGAACATCATCTTTAACCACAGCTATGAAGGATCAGCCACTAGAGCTACCAGTGCCTTCTCCATAACCTCCTCCTGTGAAGGGTTGAGGATATTGGTGGAGATCAGATACTTTTCCAATCCATCAGTCACCAACTTCTCAATAACCTGGCCTTAGAAGGGAAGGCAAGCAACAGGGCAGTGGCTGGTGAAGTCACCTGTACAAGGTGATGTCATTTTGAGAATCAGCTGGACAAGAGCATGTTTTAGGGTAGAGAACTTCACTGAAGTATCAGAGGCAGATAAGTATAAGTTTAGTCTGTGGGGTAAACTAGATAAAGTATTATGCAGTATAGGAAATTAAATATCACTTCAAAGTAACAGTAGAGACTGATGCATTGCTGAGTGCAATTTTTAACACACACACTCCTATAGCACTTCATTTTCTTTCTGCTAGCACTTAGGTACCACAATGATAGATGTTTGAAATATTGTGCATTCTTCTGCAGGTTTTATAACCCAAAACAAAACCAGCAAATTAACCATAAATCTCTAAGTATTGTGCTTTTACTTAGGAAAATGCAGTTCATTTCAAAACACTCCTGTTTCTTCTCTTAGCTGCCTGGACTATTTGCTTACTCCAATTACTTGACTGCTGTTGAATTCTCAGGGTATGTCTATACAGCAAATTAAAGTGTAATTGTAGTATGGTACAGATAGGCATAGCTGCACTAGCTTTAATCTAGTAACAATAGCAGCGAAGGCACATCAGCACAGACTTCAATAAGGGCTAGCCACCACAGTACAACCCGAGTAGGGACACTGGGCATGTACCTAGAACATACTGGGTCAGACCAAAGGTCCATCTAGCCCAGTATCCCATCTTCCGACAGTGGCCAGTGCCAGCTGCCCCAGAGGGAATGAACAAAACAGGTAATCATCAAGTGAGCCATTGAGTTGCCAAATCCCAGCTTCTGGCTACTTGGGATGCCAGCCCACGCTGAAGCTAATGCCATTATGCCTTCACTACTATTGTTATCTGCACTAGATTAAATACTAACACACTTTATTTGCTGTGTAGATGTACCCTTAAAGAAAGATTCTAATCTCACATATATAGGTGTAAGTCAGAAGGAACAACACTAAAGTCAATGGGTTTACACCAATGTAAAGCCAATGCAAGTTGGACTATAATCAGACCCTTATTGTACTTTGCACTATGCATCTTACTATATATCAATACAGTGGAAACCAATAATCTTTACTTTGGAAAGAAAAAAGGCATATTATGGGCCAGATTCTCATCTAGTGCAATTTGGCATAGCTCCACTGAAGTCAATTACACCAGTTCAGGATCTGGCCTGTGGATCCCAGATTGTTTGCAGCTTGCCTGGTGCCTATATGAGGCTGCTGTTTTTGTGCTGTACAAATGTTGCCCCTCTTTAATAAAGTATACAGTAAAATGAAACCCGATAATAGGCAGGCGGTTGGAGAGTTATGATCGCTTCCCTTAATTGGCTAAGGATTACATTTTATTATTTTTGTTACCTAGTCTCCCCTGTCATCTCCACCTCAGTCTGTTTCTTTATCTCATCCACCTGTTATGTCTTGTCTGCTAGACTAATATCATTGGGGTGGGGACTGGTACTTCCTAAAAATTTATAAAGCACCTTGTGCAATGGTGTCTAATCTACTTGCCCACTAACACAAAATGGTTATTTAATTAAAAATAGTAACCTGAGTAGACCCCACTTACATTTTGTTTTTCAAAGATATACCCAGATGTTTCTACCACATCACTGAGCCCTGTGTGGATTTTAATCAGGATTTCTTTAGTAGGTAAAGAATCAGAGAGGTAGCCATGTTAGTCTTTAAGGTGCCACAGGACTTTTTGTCACTTCTGCTATTCCAGACTAACTAAAGTATTGAAGCATAAACTTTCATGGGCTAATACCCAGTTCGTCGGATGCAAGCAGTGGAAGTGTCCAGGGGCGGGTATAACTTTCACTGCTTGCATCCGACGAAGTGGGTGTTAGCCCACGAAAGCTTATGCTCCAATACTTTAGTTAGTCTTTAAGGTGCCACAGGACTCTGTCACTTTTAGTAGGTAAACTCTCACAGGTTGCATGTTTTCTTCATTCAGTTTTATATTTTTCAGTGTGGATGATACTCTGAGAAGTTCCTTTTCTTCACAGGCTTCTCCTCATGGAGCTTAATACAAAACCCACTGAAGTCAATCAGAATCTTTCCACTGATTTCAGTGGGCTTTGGATCAAGCCCATGTTGTGTAAGCTGCATCCAATGTGATGAATCAAGTCATCAAGATCCGGCCGTGCAGAGCCTCAGGAGCACAAGTTTGTCTGAGATGCAAAACAACAAACTAGTTCTAGATTAACTGTTAATATAGCTCAGGGGTGGGCACACTTTTTGGCCCAAAGGCCACATCAGGGTTGCAAAACTCTGTGGAGGGCCAGGCAGGGAAGGCTGTGCCTTCCCAAAGAGCCTGGCCCCTGCCACCTAACTGTGTCCTCAGAACCCCCAACCCATCCAACCCCCCCCCCCCCACTCCTTGTCCCCTGACCGTGCCCTCCCGGGACCCCACCCACCCCCTAACCACCTCCCCGGGATCCCATCTCCTATCCAACACTCCTCCCATCCCCTAACTGCCCCCTTCAGAATCACCAAGCCATCCAACCCTCCACCCTCACTCCTTGTCCCTGACTGCCTCCTCCCAAGATCCCCTCCTGATCCTAATGACCCCCCAGGACCTCAACCCCTAACCAACCCCTCTGTTCCCTGTCCCCTGACTGCCCCCCGGGATCCGCTCCCCCTTATCCAACCTTCTGCCCCCATCCCCCGACTCATCCCCCTTACCATGCCACTCAGATCAGCGTGTCTGGCAGCTGCTCGGATGGAGCCAGACATGCTGCCGCACTGATCCACTGGAGTGCACCGCCCCACCCTGCTCGCATGGCGCACTAAGGCTCCAGGGGAGCAGGGAATGGGAGGGAGGGTCGGGGGAAGGGGGTCCTTCCCAGCCGGGAACTCAGGGCCTGTGGGCTGTACTTTGCCCACCCCTGATACAGCTACATGTATTTGTCATTTAGCACAGCTACCATTGCATTGCAGCACCCATGAGTGTAACCTCAAGCAGGTTTGTATGCACTTTGAGTAACCAGAGATGTCATCTAACTGATGGTGCAAGGTGATAAACTTTAGGACTATCCCAGAAACCAGGGGTTACAGAAAGGCAATGAAGTTTCCTGAAAGCCATTTTAATTTCCCTTTTGAAAGATACTATCCAAATAGCTGGGGGCACTGCTCAGATATGCTTCCGCCACTTTATTATTAACTTAAAAGATATTTTAAAAACTTAATACATTTGGTCATCACCCAGACTTTACTTTATGTGTTTCTATGCTACTGGCTGATTTAAAGATCAAAATGTCATGGAATGTTTTAGCTTTTAAAAGCCTTCTCAATTAACAGCTTTTCTTTCCCAACACTCATGCTACCAAACAGTAGTGCAGCTACACTCTGGCAAATTTTTCACCTCTGCTACTTCCACAAGAGAATTTGTGGGTAAACCACAGAAAATAAACATGTTTCATCCACACTTCATATGTTAGCAGACTTGCAGCTAGAACAGATCTCAGCATGTCTGTTTCTAGTTCATGACAACCTCCTCACACCCCTTAGCAGCTTCACCAACTAGATTTGTAATCTGACAGAGTAACACTTTCTCCAGCCTTCCAGCTGCCTGCTTGATATTGCCTAGTTTCAGAATGCTGCTACTCTACTCTGTTGCAATTACTGGTATTTTATTTTGTAGCAATTAAAGATAAGAACCATTCCTTAACTTTACAAGATTTAGACTGCTCATGCACAGCTTCATCAGTGTCACTGTTCTAAGGCTCTCACCATCAAGACTTTTCTATCACTCAGAGCAAATAACCTTTTTAAATTTACTGACCTAGATCTGCATACAGGCACAGGGAAACTCCTTTGCTGATCTTACCAGGCTCACGTATGTGGCATGTCTGCCTGCCCTTTCCACACGGTGCCTTTCTCTGCTCCTTTGCTTGTGTCTGTTAAAGCTCTTTCCATGCCACATGACTATTCTAAAAGAGGGAAACATGTTTAGAAATTTGGAGAAAGTTGGCAGCTCAGAATTTATTCGATGCATCCGTATTATTACCGTTGGAGAAATGCCCCATTATGTATTGAAATTTGCCATTCAACTACTACTAATGCCTGCAGAACTGGAGTGTGGAAGAATTCCAAAGGACTTGTACCAACACCAGATTTTACTGTCTTTTTCATTTTAAAAAGTCTTCCCTCTAGGGAATCAACATCAACCTTGTATAGCCAATATCGCTGAAGAAACCAGAAAACTTCACCTATCTTTAAAATATGTGTGTGAGCGTTCAGTTGGAATCACCTCGGCTTGTGGTCTGTATTTCACAAATTTTAAAGGCAACATGGTGTAGTGTCTACATGTGCCAAATAGTAGAAAGCAAGACAGTTTCACAATGTGTTCTTTCCCTGATATTATAACCCAAAGGGCTTGAGATGCTTGACACAGTCAAGAACAGTGTGGGTCAACTTCAAAGGGGCTCGCTATTGACATACAAATTCCATATCACCTCTCAGATTCTATGTGCCAATTTCTTCAATAATTAGGCTCTACAAGAAGAGATGTGAAATTATTATTTTAATATTAGGCTTCCTTTTATCTTTGAATGAGACCATTTGTTTTGGCACTGGCAAGGCAAACCTTAATAAACTGATTGGCAAACAGTATGTTTAGCAATGAAAATGATACCCGGGCAGGGATTAGAATATAAGCAATAAGAGGGAATCGAGAGATTTAGGAAAGGATATGATTTATAATGACTTTAAGGAGGATAAGCTTCTACATCTGTGATTGCCTGATTGTATAATATTTTTAATTGATTATCAGAGCTAATAGGTTTATTGTTTCATGTGAATAAAAGCCGTTTTATTTTGGTTTTCATTTGCCTTTATTTTACAGTCTATATTGGCATGGATACTCTTTGTAGGTTTTGGCCTCTTCGTGTTGTATTCATTCCATGATCTGAGACACCTAAATTAGCTTAGGAGGCAGGCGGGGGTAGGGGGAGAATCTGAAGATACACCTGTTATTCTCCACGGTAGTGTTTTTTCCCCCTCTTGAGTTTGAGGAGGAAACCTGTTTATACGCAATTACACAATCTCCTTCTCCCCTGTCCCCCTTAATGGTATCTGACAAAGTTCCCCATCATTTAGCTACCCCTTAATTCCACCCTGTTCCCTTTCCTATTCCACTTCCAGCTGGGCTCTGCTGCAATTTTTTCTCCAAAGTTAATGTGTTGTCCTCCTCTTTTGGGCTTTCAACCCAGGAATCAGTTATTTGTGGGTAATGAAAGCAGAGCACAAGGTAGTATCAAGGGGTACATAGGAACAGCATCCTTTGACCCCTAGAAGCCAAGTACATACCACTGTGACAGGCATGATATTTTAGTAAGCTGGTCAAATACTTTGCAACAGATATTCTTTGCAATGTTAGGCTGCAGTTCAGGAAAACACTTAAGCCTGAGGCTAAAACTCATGTCTATTTTGAAAAAACAACAACAAGGAGTCTGGTGGCACCTTAAAGACTAACAGGTTTACTTGGGCATAAGCTTTCATGGGTTAAAAAAAAAACCCACTTCTTCAGATGCATGGAGTGAAAATTACAGATACAAGCATAAATATACTGACATGTGAAGGGAAGGGAGCGATCTTACAAGTGGAGAACCAGTGCTGACCAGGACAATTCAGTCAGGGTGAATAGGTAAAACATAGGTTTTAAGCACAGCTTCATAGATCTAGCTCTCAATCACTTTTTTAAAAATGGGATTTAAGCAAAATATTCTGGGTAAAATTTCATAAGCGTCTAATAGAGACCAGATTCAACTCAGTCTTGTGGAAGTTATCGCTAATCACAACATCATATATAGGACCATATTCTAACATTCTTGGGCCCTGATTCAGGAAAATATCCCTATTCAGGCATTCTCTTGAGCACATGTTCAACTCTGAGCCCCATTGCCGTCTATGGAATATAAGCACATGCCTAAAGTGCTTCCTGAATAAGATTAGATGACAGAACTGGTTTGTGCGTTTTCCAGAACAGTAGCCTTACTTTGTTTTAGTAGCATCATATTCCATAAGAAATCCACTGACTGCAATGGGACTGCCTGTGAAGCAAAGTACCACTGAATGTGAGTAAGGCTATCAGAATCTGGAACCGAATGACTTGCCTAGTGTTACACAGGAAAGCTATGGCAGAGTTGTGAATAGAACTGACATTGCCTCTTATTTTAGCATACCACTGTCCTCCTTTCCTTGAGCCACAGCAGAGTAATAATTTAAGAACTCGAAAAGAAGTGCTGTATGGCTTAATCTGGTTCCAATTCAGCATAGCACGTAAACATGCACTTAAGTTCCATTGCCTTCAACAGAACATGCTAAAAGTCTTTGCTGACTTAGAACACTAGTGTGTTAATTATAATAATAATAAACAATTCTCTACAAGTTAAAAATCTAAAGCTAAATCAAGCGTCTGTATATTTTATAAGCATCTTGCTCACTGATATTCAGCCGGCCTCAGACTCATAATTATAGCACCTGACAAAGTCATCAGTTTTAGTATGAGTAGTACAGCCAGCTAAAAAAGCACAAGTCACACAGTGAACTTTCTACTTCCCATGGATTGACAGAAGCCTTAAATTATACAAAAGGGTCCGACTCAAGTCCATTGACTTAATGGAAGTTTTTCTGTTGAATCTGATGGACTTTTGATTAGCGCCTAAGCGAGCGTATACAGTGATCACCCTTGGAAACTGTGCAGTTTTCCCTGGGATAAGACTATCTCTCTGTGAACAAGTCACAGGGAATATCTTGGGAAGACTGCAGATACTAAAGTAATGTTATCGAAGGCAACTGAAAAGTTTAAGGGCAAGCACAGTTTCACTTTTTAAAATAAAATAGCCTAAACCAATGGTTCTCAAACTGTGGGCCGAGACCCCAAAGTGGGCCAGGATCCCATGATAATGGGGTCACCTGGGCCGGCTTCGATTTGCTGGGGTCTGGGACCAAAGCTGAAGCCTGAGCACCAACACCCAGGGCCAAAGCCTGAGGCCTCACTCCCCACCTGGGACTCGGGCTGGCTCAGGCTTCAGGTCCCACCCTCCTGGGATCATGTAGTAATTTTTATTGTCAAAAGGGGGTTGCAATGCAATGAAGTTTGAGAACCCCTGATCTGAACTGATCTTGACGCTAAGAATCACTTCATTTCTTTTATTTTCTTTTTCATTGCTATGCTGTTTCCTAAGATCCAGTTAATTAAGCCCCAAGATGAAGTGAAGATTGTAATCTTATTGTATAAGCCCACAGAACCATTCCGCTCCAACCACTAACTGGTGGCAGATTTACAGCTCAATTAATATGCACCTGTCACAAAGGCTTAATAGAAAATTTGGCATTTCCCACTTTAAGTCAACAGACTTTAGTATTGGGGAGGAAAAGGCAGAATATATCCACAGGTTCACCAACTGCAATTCTGGGGCCCCAGGACAGAACAGTCAATGGGTGCTCTTCCGGCACAGCCAGGGCTTCCAAATGCTTGCCTGGCTCCCTTTGCCACTGCCGGTAGCACTCTGCACATGCTTAGGAACCCTACAGCTGGCCTGGGTGATTTAAAAGGTCCCAGGGCTCTCAGCCAGGGGCGGCGGCCCCTGGACTCTTAAATTGCTTGAGCCCCTGGTAAATAGCCCCCTTTCCTTGCCCCCATCGGCGGGTCTATATATCAATACTGCCCTGGTTCTACTAATTAAATAGATACAGAGCCACATGAAATAAGAACCCGGGTTGGTTCTTGTGAAGTTGTTACAAGTGCAGACAAAAACTGTTCTGTTGCAAATTATACGCGAAAGCCATCAAATCTTGTTTACCTATAAGTGTTAAAGATTTAGGGCTTGATCCAAAGCTTATTGAAGTCAATGGGAATTTTTGGAGCAACTTCAGTGGACTTTGGATCATGACCTCACTGTGTTTATCCAGTAGAAACTGAGAATTCATCCTCCTCCCCATTTTTCTCATTTCACCCTGTGTCCCTTCCTAGCCAGCACTTTCAAATTCTGGAACCAGTTATGGATGCTGCACACTTTTGAAATTTGGCTTCTACAAAAATACTAAACTAAAGGTATTGAAAGAGGGGCTGAGCAGAATATTTTCTCAAATATTTGTTCCTGATTTTCGTTGTGGCAGAGAAGACAAGGACTTGACAGCTTAGGACTTTCCTACACTTCAAGTTCTCACTTTAACTCTACCAATATAATTTTATTTTACTAGCATAAAGTTAATGTTGACCAGCCCTTTGATTTCTCGGGATTTTAAAAGGTGATAATCAACTCCAGTGTTGTTAAAATAGTGTTAATGAGAGTTTTAAGTCTAATGAAAGTATCTCTTTTTCCCTCTTCACAAATCTTGTGACATATTTCAGGGTTGTTTTTTTAAAAAGCAAACAAATTGTTGCATCCTCAGGTTAAATGAGACATTTGTATGCAAAACACTCCTAAATACTAGCTGCTCTCACTGGCTAAGAAGGGAGACTTTGGTTTGGCATCTCCAAGGTGATGAATTCTCTGAAGAGTGAGATTTCACTGTGCTCACCTTTCACACACTAGTGCTGATACACAGCTTTGTGACACTATTTCAGTCACAGATGTCACACAGGGAACCTGTGCCATCAGAAACCCAGTCTGATCAAACATTTGACCTTTCTTGTGGTGCATGGAAATGCAATACCTTACTAAAATAAGTGAAATCTTTGGCCTCACTCATGAGGCAACTCCGTGCAAAACCATCATCAAACAAACCCAGAACAAACTTCATACCCTGAATACTGCTTATCCTTTCGCCCCTCAAAATGGCACTTGAGTAAGATATACCGAAAAATTAAAATGTTGGAACTAAAGAATGTAAAAAGCATGCACCAAATAGACACACAGGGGAAAAAAACAGACACCAAAGGGCAAACCCTGCCTTCAGATGTGCACATGTACTGCTCGTTGGCCCCAAGAGCAGGCAACATGTAGAGGCTTCAGAGCTGATTTATTATTAGTACTGTTGGTCAACACTTTTTTAACTTTGGACACTTTTTGATGAAAAGTTTCCAAAGAAATTGTGCAGCTTTATTGCTTTTATTTTTAATCACTCCTCATGATTATTAATCATTATTATTTCTATGAGTAAGTCTCAACTGTGTGACCTGTATAAGACAGAAGACAGCAGTTCCTGCCTCAAGGATCTTACAATCTAAAGTTCAGAGAAGTTAAGAGCCAAATTCTGGACCGATTTACACCTTGTACAATCTCATTTACTGCACTGGGACTCTGTATGGACAAACTTTTCTATTACAAGATGATGGCCCAAAGAACCTGATCTGAATAGAATACTTGTTGTCAAATGCTTTACAAATAGCAGCTAATTAATCCACCTTCTCTAGTGAAGAATTGTTTTCTAACCTATTTGGATGAAATCTACAACTATATTCCAATACACCCTTTTTGTCTTCTGAAATGAGTAACTCATCATGCATGGACTTTGCTTTTCTCCATTTCTGCACCTTAGACCGGTCAATATGGATGCACATATATAAAACCATGATCATTCAAAAGTGAGGAAAGGTGCATTTTAATCAGTGCACAGTTTTTAGAGGATTTATATGACAGTTGGAGTTACAGTAGTAAGGATACAGAAGAATGAGCCTTGCAGCTTGGTATTATTATTCCAATTCTTGGGATAATTACCTACTTTTGATGGTTCCTTAGGACGACCTCACACACCATTAGGTCTGGGAGATTTTCTCCAGCAATTGCCTGAATCTGTGGTATATAACCCCTAATTTAGCAAAACAGTTAAGTGCATGTGTTTAACTTAAATAGGACTATTCAAAACCATTAAATGTGCTTAAGTGCAAGACAGTATAGTATATATGTAAAGATTCAAATAGCAGCAAAGGAAGTTTAGAATGATTCTGAATTACTTTTGATTTTTCTAAGAGATTACTTCATCGTTAGAAACATCGTCTGTAGTATCAGTTTCATGTTCCTGCCATTTTTGTGGAAGAGTTTTAAAAGTGTAAATGGAGATCAAATATAAAGCTAGAATGAAGGATGTCCATTATCATGCTGGATAGCTCAGTAGGAAACTATTGGCTCTACTAAAGCTTGTGGGAGTTTTGCTATTTACTTTTCAGGGCCATAATTTCCCTAAAAATAGAGCATCAATCTCAAACACCTTGGGCTGGGATCACAGAGGAGCAGTAACTTTATTATTTTGCAGTGCAAGTCTTACCTTTCAACACTGGATGGAGCAATTCCCCTGGACTTCTTTTAGAATAAACTACATGTGAATATACAACTATGATGTAGAAAGCTGGAGAAAGATACAGTTTATCATCACTTTGCTCTTTAATCCATTACAAAAATACATCATTTTGGGAAATCAGGCAGATTTCTATACAAGGATTTAGGAGCGTAAGATTAGGATCCTATTTTTGAAAATCTTGGCCCTAAATACTAAAAATGGATTGAACTCAGACATGGCACTGTACTTCTACTATCCTTATGAAGGCATTGAAATTGAAGAGTGATGGAACACGATTCTTCCCTCACACCAATTCTATCCTGGGGCATCTCCATTTTCTGCTCTATTCCAGGATTCGTGGAGAAGAGAATCAGGTTCATGTTTCTTTATTTGCAGTAACATTTTGAAAAAGACTGTTCCACTTTCACATGTTTGAGAAAATCACGAACACTGGGGATGGGAGGGAGGGGAGAGGAAGGGCTCAAATTTACATGGGCATGTATCACAACCTGAGTGGTCTAATGGATCAGCAATGGGACATTTAACACATTTCATGTGAAATATTGCCTCCATCTTATTCAAGTTACAGGTTACCAGAGAAATGTTCAGGCCACTGTTTCAAAGGCTTTTAAAAAGATTCCACTGTAATCAATATACTGGCGAGTTATAACTATGGCAGCAGCAGTTGGGTAGCTGGCTTACTTTCCAATCCTTTAATCTTGGCTTGGTTTTTATCAGACAATGCTGCCAACAAATGCCATGCCATAAAAGGTGGCTATTCTCACTTTCCATGATTAGTGCTTAAGCCTACTCATCATGGACTTCCTGAGCGATAATCAGAGTTGGGCAAACAGTCAAGTTTTCGTGGTGACATTTTGTCAACTGCAGCCAAAGCTTCTGCAATACAGTGTACCACACAGGTGGGAGACTGAAAATTCACCATGATGCGGCAACTATCATCAGGCCTGATCCTTCAGGAAAGGTTATTTTGCTAAGAGAAAAAATATTTTTGCTTGTGAAAGGAGATTTCCCCCCAGAACTTCTTTTGGTAAAGTGGCAGAATCCCTTTTGAGAATAGAAAGGTTTGGTAAGGTTTTGGTGATGATTACATGGTACATAACACCATAAACGACCCAATATTTCCGGCCCAACATCTAAAGAACCTGTAGGAGTTACTTACAGGGATGTAGAGTGTTTAAATTGGGGATGTTATGTCAAGTTAAAGGAGCTATTTCAGAGAAAAAATGTCCTAAAAAGGGGTCTGTATTCCGCTCACATCCCATCACTGGAAACAAAAGGCTCCTGTTCAGTAAAACTCTTTGTAGTAACATCCACACAACTGATTTAGGGATAAATTTTACTCTCATTTAATCTCATGCATCTCCATAGTGCACACACTAAATATACACTTGAGTGGCAACTAGATTTAAAAAAAAAAAAAAAAGACTTTTTTTAAAGCAACAACAAGTGCAAGTTGTTGAATTGGGGATCCTTGAAAATAAAATCGGAAGAGCCTTCCCATAAATGCATTATCCCCGTCAAACTCCAACACCATCGGCTAGAATCCAGATCCTCAACTGGTGTAAATCAGGAAAGCGTCATTGAAGCCACTGGAGGACCTAGCCTTATATTCACACTGTAGAAACTAATGAAGCTGATGTGCACATCCAACTTCCACTGAGTTAACGGGAAGAGGGATGGGTATATTTTAGGGGGGGGGGGAGGGAAATTGGTTTTTCAGCAGCCAAGCTATTCAAGCCATTCCAGACAAAATGCCCTGTGTCCTGCTTAATTTCCTAAAGGACTTTGGCATACAGCTCCACAGGGGAACAATTTCCCAATGTAAATGAAAGCTACAATTCATTCTTGCCCATGAGGGGGAGATTATTTTTGCGAAAGATGCAGAAACATTCTTCAACTAGGAGTCCAAATGTCCATCTTTCCTCCCTGCCAACATTTCTTCTGAAGTCCTTACACGTGTTTGAAGAGAACATTCATTCATCCATTTGAAACAAAAATCTGTCACCATTTGAAGGTTCAGTTTAAGCAAACAGACTCCTTTACTTCACTATTTGCCTTAAGTTACCTAAACTCTCCCTGCTTGGTGTGGCAGGGTGCTGGCCAGGAGCGGCTGAGCCAGCCCTGCCGCCCCTTTAAGAGCACAGAAGCCTCTGCAAGCTTGGCCTGAAGGGGAAGGCTAATCAGCCACCTGGGCTGCAGAGGGCTCAAGCTCAACATGTTGCACCTGGCAGCCCCCCTGGGGGATATAAGGCCCGGCAGGAAGGAAGCCCAGGGTGGGTGTGGTGTGGTGGAGTGTGGAGCTTGGAGAGGAAGCTAGGGAGTCAGGATAGGGAGGAGTACTTAGACTCTGGATCCCTGTGAGCCAGGAAGGGGGTTGATTCCTGAGCTGTGGTCTGTCTCCCTGTGCAGGTATTAAGCCAGCACTATTAAAGCTGTACAAAGGGGTGGGGTTTGCACTATAAACAAAGGACACTGGTGAAGCCACAGAGAAGTCTCCTGCCTATTTGTGGAGTGGGCAATGGATGGATCTCTTACATTGGGAAAAAAGTTAAGTAAAACATACACCAAGCAAATTTATTTATTCTTCATGTGTCCCATCAGGTCAGTACTGAACCAATGTCCCCAGAGGATGCTGAATGTATAGTCCTCTGGATGAGACATACAACTGAGACCCTGACCACTTATCTTTAAAAGATCCATGAGGAGTGTTAACCAGTGTCCTGGTTTCATCACAGTTGCCATTATGTCCTGCCATCCTAACAATTGAACTGAATTATACTTCACTTTTCATCCTACGTTGTTACATAGTGTTGCTGTGCGCTGCTAATTGGCGTCTGCCTTCGACCCCAGAAACCTACACTTTAGTGGGTGATGAAGTGGTCCCTGGGTATGAAAGGCCAGATTCCTGATGTGGGGAAGTATGCAACAGGAATGAAACTTGCATTTTATTATGGAAATCACTAGAAGCTTTGCACTGGGCGGATGAACTGAAACAAACTGTCGTTACGGTAAACAGGCTATTCTTGTCTAGCTGCAGCCCTGGCACATTTACTTTTCCAGAAACCAAGCTCCATGTTACTGTGTAACAAAAGTAAATAATGACTCATTAAGTCTCTATACGAAGAAAAGCTGAAGGCTTGCTCCACTGAAAAGCATCTGTACTAGGAAATTTGATAATGTCACCAACCCCAACAGCAAACATTACTTGCAGAATTTATGGAACTACTCTCTACATCAACCAGCCAGCAGCATGCTGAAAGCGTGGCCCCACTTGGCTATGCGGTGTGTTCCTGCTATCAAGCAAAAGCAAAACTCTTTGCATTTGATAGATAGATTTCTATCTGAAGAAAAGGGAATCCCAACCTTATCTGTCCAGAAAGATAGCTTGAAAATATTAACCAAAAGGTACAAACAGAACATGCCTTCTTACTGTAGAGGATACTATATTGTAAACACCGCTTCAGTCTCAGAAGGTTCAATTTTAATGTTGCCTGAACTTGACTAACAGATGGGAAACTGAGGCACAGAGAGACTAAGTGACTCGCTCAAGGTCACAGAGGAAGTCCGTTGTGGAGCAGGACTTGAATCCAGACCTTAAGCTCGTTCCTTAACAAACCATACTTCCTGTCTGTAATTCCATTGGAGTTAATTTCTACAAACCACTACCATCTGGCATTGGTTAAGCAAGCAATGAGCTGAGACTTATTTCTGCTAAACTCTCTTAATTCTGTTACCTTTCATCCTCCCATCCATCCCTACTTTGTCTGTCTGTTTTGTTCTTCACTTGCATTCTGCCTGATTGCAAACTCTCTGGGGTAGGGACAGTCTTTGTTACTTGTTTTTAAAGAGCCTAACACAATGGAGCCCTGATTCTTGATAGGGTAGCACTTGGGAACCCCAAATAGAAATAATAAGTAATAGTATAAACTGGTGTGAACCAGCGTGAGAACAGAACCATTCCTACCACAAACTGAATGTTTGAATTCATATCCCCACTATTGTAGGTTTATCTTGAAATAAGCCCCTGTGTGTGTTGTCAAGTATTGTCACAATATGCACCCACCATTTATAGACAAGCTTGGGCTAGATCAACCCTGGAGAAGCTCCTGCCACCATCAAATGAGACAAATATAGTCTATTCTAGGTAAAGGATATGGATCACTTGCACTACCAACAGCCCCATTTTTTAACATCACTGGCACTATGGGTCCTCCATTCACTCCAGCTAAACTTGGATAGAATTCCAGAATCCTGTAAGGGCTGAAGTTCTGCCTCTATTTTTACTGTAATGCAAAAGTACCAGAAAAGCTTTCCTAACTTTAAGAATTGCTTCCTCTTCAAGCATAGTTTTTGCTTTCATAGATTTTAAGGGTCTGATATCATCCTGAAAGCCATTAGCTGCCTTGTCCAAAATTCAGCTAATTTTAATTTTGCAGTTGAGTTCATCATTTCTTTCTAAACTGGCAGGTATTTTACGCTTTGTCAGTGCCGCTGAACCTCAGTCATGCATGACCCCCCTTGCTAGAGATTTAGCATATGCTGTTTACTGTTACAGGTTACCTTCACTGTAAACACCCCACCCCTGAGAAGTGAGGATTTCCCCTGTATTTGTTTTAGGAATACTGAATTTCAATGCCGTTTTACCTCTTTAAGCTGTCTACGACAATCCTGCTGAGAAATTACAGAAACAGCAGATTGTGTATCAACTATATTTTAAGTCTTACTCCTTCCACTAAAAAATAAAATAAAATCCAAACATGTGTTTGTTGTTTGAATTAAACTGAAAAGCTGTAGAGAGGCTATACCAACTTCAGTAGACTCCGTTTTGTCAGGTACATACTGATGAACCTGCAATCCTGCAGTGGAATATCGCGGCTTCAATTTCTTCCCATTTCTACATGGTTTCTCCTTGAACCAACTGTCATTTGCAAGGTGAGATCCCACAACGAAAGCACACAGCGAGTGTTGCTGTGCCTCTGGCTTGACCCTCTGTTTATTTGTTGCGCAGATCACATTATGCTGTTTCAGATTCCTGGCATCTTGAATAGCTATCTCCATTGATACAGCAATTTCTAGTGAACATGTTAGGGTTAAATCAGTCTCAGTCAACAGCTAGTTTTGGATTGCTTCATTTAGCATACACACGAACTGGTCCCTTAATCCAGCACAAATGCTCTCCAAATTGGCAGTGATCAATAATTTCCCCAATTCAGACACAGAAATTGTTTCTTTTTCATTCTGTTTATAAAGGGAGAAAACACTCAGCAATTACCAGTGGTTTTGGAGATGGGTGATTTTGTAGGATTTCCACAATCTCAGCAAATTCTTTGTATTCCAGTTTAATAGGAGCTGTTACGCAATGCAACAGGTTTTATGTTTTAGCCCCCATTACACTCAGTAAAGCCACCATCATTTATGCACCCTTTTGTTCTCCGGTACAGGTGGGCCAGTCCTTTACTGAGCAATAAACAAGTCCATTTCCCTCAAACGGCCAGACATTTTTAACTGTTGTTTAAGTTCTCTAAATGAGCAAGTTACTCACAATCCTAGTGGCTGCAGTTTTCTTTTCAATTTCAATTTCACTAGGCCTCTGCAGTCACTCTCTGTACCACTGTATTCGGTGATTAGGATCTTATCTTTGTCACCTAGTGCTTGTGTCTTTTTGCACTTTACACAATAGATGGGTAAGGAAGGAACAAGATGGGCATGGGAGGGGGTGTTCCAAATAATTATGTTTGCTACCAATACACGCAATACAAGGCTTAGCTGCTCCTAGCTCTGGCAAGGTTCTGGTGGCTTCTGAAACATAGCGAGTGCCACTGGAGGGCTCACAAAATATTTAGAGCAGGAATCTCAAACTCGAATTGTTAAGGGTTAAACTTATTCACCGCTTTGTTTATGATTGCTAAGCAAAAAGTTTCTCTGTTATGTGCTTGGTAGATAAAAGTGCCTGTGTCACTATCTCTTATTCTGACCTACATTAGACTATGTATGTTGATTAGAACAATGAGGTCTTGTAAGAACTGCTGTTGTGGCCTGTTTGTGCTTTTCCTCAAGGTTATACTTGATACTTTGAGTTAGAGACTCGAGACCAGATGGTGACCCAGGTCAGGGACCCCTGGTTTATGTAATTGTTGATAGTACGCATGCCCCTGGCAAATGTATTAACTTAGACCATGCCTCTTCTGCAAACCACTCCTCTTCTGTCTGTATTCTATAAATCTCTCATGATGTCTTAAAATAAACGGGACCTTCTCCTTCCCCCGAAAGGAGGGAACAGGGAATGTTCCCCCTTGATCAATGGTTGTTTGTTTAAGTCTTCATTGGTCTCTGACAGCTTGTGAGCTTTTTACCTTCTAACACCGTCCTACCCGGAGTTTCAGGTAAGGGGGGTGACATGGTCTTTGATTTTCCCCCTAACAGAATCACCACCAGGGCCACATGAGGACTAGTACATTGGCCCGAGGGCCGCATCACTGACACCCCGCCCCCACCCCACCCCTTCCATGAGACCCAGCCCCTTCCCACCCCTTCCCTGCGCCCATTCCAAACCCTTCCCCAAATCTCCGCCCCTACCCACCCCTTCTCCACCTCCTCCCCTGAGCACACAGCTCCCTGTTCCTCTCCCTCCTAGAAAGTGCTGAGCGCCTGGAGATAAGCAGAAGGGCAGGGACGCAGCATGATGGGAGGAAGGGGGTGGGGGGAGGGAAGCTTGGCGGGCTGCAGAAAATAACCCCACGGGCCGCGTCATTGAGACTCCTGATTTAGAGAGCTACTCTCTCTTTCCTGTTTCCTACACTAGCCAAAATCTCCCATAGATGAAACAACTATAACTGCAGTGGCCTGGAGACCTAGTAACTTCAAGTCTGAGGATTCATAATACAGTAATTGGCAAAAAATCTGTCAACCGAGTTATAGAGTTGATTGTGAGTGGTGGATGAAGTAGTGACTATTTGAGAGTGTTTTACACAAGGCTTTTTTTGGGGGGTGGGGGGGAATAAGCTGTGCAGCATGGAAAGAGGATTCATAGATTACAGTGGGTGATAATTTGCGGCATTTGAGATCAACATACAGATCCAAATTTTGCAGTTTAAAGTCATTTGTAGATTAATAACCTGGACTAAAATCATGCTTGGGAGTGGTGCACTGTTAAAACAGAAGACTGTTGTGTGAACAGTCCGGAAGGTCCATACTAATGCGCACTGCCAGACAGAAATGGTTTACATGTGATCGCTACTATTGGTTTGCTTTCAAAGTCAGCCTCTTCTGATTACATTAAACTACAATCCAGTTCATTACAGTATAATCCTGCTCTATGAAGCACTGAAAGGGAACCAGGACCACGGAGCACCAGTCTGAAATCCAGTGCACCTCAAGACATACTTTTCTCCCTACCAGCATGGTTAGCAAAAAAAAAATCATGCTTTGATCAAGCCATGAAACAGCACCGAGCCAAACTCAGGACTCGCTGCTGTAACCCTTATTCACACAATGTAGTGTTTATTCTTGTGAATAGTCCTGTTGATTTCTAGCCATGGGGACTTCTCACATAAGAAAAACTTGCATGATACAGGGTTTCAAAATCAGCACCTACATGTTTTCCAATTCAGTTTGCCTTCCATGTACCCCCTCTTAGACTTGGCCTAGAACATTTTTGTAGCAAAAACTGCCTATTAAAAGTTGCCCAGGTACAATGTACTGACAGTTGGTATACGATGCTCCTGCTGTATGCTCATCTGTATTCTTAGGTTTAATTTTTCCATTGAATACAAAATATGCGGAAGAATTAGAAAACTGTGCCCATCTTACATTAAACATAATTTTTATGTTTTAACCTCAGTGCTTTGGTCACTGCTCCCGTTCGGTTTCACTACATTACAGAGTATTCCTTCCCTCAGCACACAGGCACATGGAAGCTATGCCTAGTATCTCAAGCTCATTCTTTTTTACTGAGCTCATATTAAACCTATTTCCCAGAACAATCCAGCTTTGTTAGAATGTAACTTGTACACAGAATAAAGAAGTTTGTTGTTTGTGTCCTGCCTTTGCTGTCATACATCCTACCACTTGGGCACGGAGGTAAAAGGAAGGTACTTAAGCACTAAATACCCTTCTAAAATTACCCTCTCATTGATGTAAACGAAGCAATGACAATTTACTCCAGCTGAAGCTCTGCTGCATAGCATGTTCTGCTGGTGTAAATTGATAGGATAAATTGGCACAACTCCTTTGAAACCAAGCAGAAAAGTTGACCCCCTGGGGATCTATTAAAGAAAGGCACTTAACAGTCAATATGGACAGCTATGAATGTCAGTCTTCGCAGTGTTTAAAAAACATGATCAACTAGCACGCAAATATCTCTACCGAGGACCCCATCAAAGGTTGATGGATCGATCTTTGTAACAGACAATCCCTAACTTTCATCCGTAGGTTGCTATTTAAGTCTAGCTAAATCTTTCTTGAAAAATGTAGGTATGCAGTATATACCTTAGGTATGTATCTTTATACTTAGATGCAGAAAGAGCCTCCAACCCCCAGGAATCCTGCATTCCTCTTCTTTCAGTAAGCTATCACTCACTTAAAGTGTAAGAGAAACCAGCTAAGCCCACAGGGGGGATGGAACTATTTTAAGTAATAGTGTCTGACACCAGAGGAGCATGAAATTCAGTCCTGCCATAGCTGAAATACCTAACCACCTCAAAAAAAAAAAAAAAAAAAAAAAGTCTATAATCTGAAATTCCCAATGACTTTAAAGCTGTAACCAGGCTTGCTACTGTAAATCTCAATAAATTAGCTACAGAGACAAGTATAAAACCTATCAACAAGTCAATTTGTCTAAATTATATTTTGCCTAAGGATATAATGGTGACATGAGTTATTTCATATCTTTGCAGGACCATTGCAGTGGGCATGAAGTTATCTGATTTACCACTGCATGGCGGGTGGGTACTGTTGCTGAGTGTGCCGTATGGAGTTAGAGGAGCACCAGGAGAAGATGCCTCAGTGTTCGAATATTTGCAGAGATTACAGCTGCCTCACAGCGGGGTATGCATGCAGGTACGTGTGCGTGTGACACACACACACACACACACACACACACACACACAGATCTGGGTCCGATGTTTAAATGAAATATTGAGAACGGGGAAATAATTATAATAATTCTTAGCACTCAATCTTCAATGCGCCATACACACGTTGGGCCAAACCTAACTCCTATTAAGACCACTTTGTATCATTCCGGTGGCACAAAGCTACCTAAAAGGACATTTAAACAGCTGTGTGGGGATTTATCTACCTCACCCCTCCCTCCACCCCCCAGTGGCTCAGGAAAGATGATTGGTCCAGAGGACCAATTTCGGGGGGGGTTCTGGGGTTTTTTTCCAGCTCCACCCCAAGCTCTTGAGAACAACTGGAGCAGACACATGATATAAAAACTAACAGGTCAGCATCACACCTGACAGACTACCAAGAGCAAAAAAATCCAGCCCTTTAATAAGAATAGCCCATCAGAAGAGCCTCCTGATCAACCCACCTCCTGCCCAAGGGCACGAACCAATGGTGGACTTTCTGATCAATTACCTCTCAGAACAATCCTTTGAGGTGGTGGTGGGGGTAAGAATGATTAACTGGAACTGATGCAGAGGGTTAGCCTCTAACTCAGTCCAGTACTAGAGTTCAGGGGTCAGAGCAAAGGAATAGCACCCTGAAGTAAAAGCCCTCTGTCCAGGAACACGGAGATCACAGCCACTGATAGATCCTGAAAGGATGCCGCATGCACTTCCTCCTGCATCAAGCCAGCCCTGTGCTAAGTGAGACAACTCATCTCTTCCTCTCCACCCCTCTAGAATAGTGCACCAGGACTAGACTCAAAGTGGGGTGCAAAGACTGTGATTGTTTTTGCCCCCTGAGGTTCTGAGCCTCTTGCACCAGTCAAGTCAACAGATATTTTGCTGTTGGACTTCAGCAGAAGCAGGATCAAGCCCAAGGTCACAGGGCAAAGTTGTGTTGAAGCCAGGAAGGAAAACCAAGTGCCCTTACTCCTAGCCCTGCCCTTTAACCACTTGTGCTATTCTTCCCAGTTTAACATATAATATTCACTCAGTGTCTGGGGAAATCTATTCAGACTGGTGCACAGGGCACAAATTCAACACACTGTTTAACATTGGAAGTGATCTTTGTACTCCATACGTGGCATGTCAAAGATAGATAAATCATGTTAAAAATGCTCCCCATGTTACAGAAAATAGTACTTATTAGACATGTAACTAGAGTAAAATTGTAGCTTATTTCAGAGCTGTATTCAGCTGATGAACATGTCACAAGGCACTGAACTTATTTTTATAAACTGAATGTGCAGTCCATACATTTTATTACTTGAAGACTAAGGAGCAGGCCTCCGATGGTGTATATTGTCATAGCTCTATTGAGGTAAATGGCACTGTGACAAGTGATACAAGCTGGGAATCGGCCCTTAAACTGTGTGGTCCTATCCATAAAAGTATCATGTAAAATCATTGTACAGGATTTTTCTCCTTGTATGTAATTTTTCCCAAACTACAGCTGTCCATACTTCAGAGGGACTAATCTGGGTGCAAAAATAGACAGAGTTAAGCATGTTTTCCCCAAAACGAAGAAATGTGCTGGGGCAGTATTAATTTTTCTATCCTTAAATACGGTTTAACAAATCTATAAACAACAGAATTCGGAGTGTGGAGAGGTCAATTCTTTCAGTCAATCAACATACAAGGAATTCATGCACAGTGGGAGTTACCACCCATGCCCTAAAAAATTCCATTGCCAATCCGTGAAAGAACAGATCTCAAAAAATATAACCTTATAAACAAAACCATATTATAAGTTATTGGGCCAGATCTACTGCTACTGTACATTGGCAGATCTCCATTGATTTCATTTTGGCACATTCTCTACGCTTATCTGTATATCTAACTAGGTTTTCCTGCATTTTCTGCATATACTGTTTTCTTTCTTTCTTAGACAAAGTTCAGTTTATATACCTATCATTCATCAAGCAATCTACAATCAAAAATGGAATAGGATGCTACATGTTTGCACACAAAAGATTAAAGAAAATAATCTGATTATACTTTCAGCCCATAATACATTTATTCCAAATTACAGGAGATGCTCAATATATTCAGTTTTTAACAAATTTTGTCTAATTTTTCTTCAGCCTTTCTTGCTTGTGAATGCTGGAAATTGGGTCCCATTAGCAGACTACTGCTCTAATACCCAACATCCAACCACACCACCACATTCACATGTCAGTCAAATGTCTAATATGGTTAATGCTGCCAATAGGAAACAGTACAGCGCTGCAGACAGATGTTTAACACAATAAGAAATGTTTATTTTGCGGTCTCTGTGCTGTGTGTAATTCAGTGGGATTTCTATCACTGCCTTCTAAATGAGATTTGAAAACCTTCATGTTTAACAGGTGAAATAATGGATAAAAGCATTCAGAAAGAGAAAGGAAAAGAGAGAGACCCTTCTGCTTGTTAGGGACAAAAAAGGCCTTGTTGCATTCATTTGCCATGCCCATGTCTTTCAAAGCAGGCTATAAATTCAAGAGGGCATTATAATATATATTATGGCAGCCCCTAAATGCACCATCAGGGATCAGGGCACCACTTTGTCAGACACCATACAGACATACTGAAGACAGTCACTGCCCCAAAGTTACTTATGAATGAAGAGGCCCCTGCATGGAAGAATACAACATGTGCTAAGCTGAATATTCGCCCCTTTGAAAGAAAAAAGAAAAGAAATTTCACTCAAACCACAGATATGTAGCAATTATAAGTGATAAAACTGTCTGAAAGTCTACACCACAATTAAACAGCCCCTTAGCCGGAGCCCCATGAGCCCAAGTCAGATGACGTGGGCCAGCCAAGGTTTTTAATTGCACTGTAGACAGTGTGACCAATTCACTCGCTCTCTTTTTTTAAATTTCCAAAAATGCAAAGAAAGGGGAGAAGCAAAGCAGGGTTTCTCTTTCTGAAGAGCTCTTTTTAACCATCTCTTTTTCTTTCCCAACCCCACCTTTTTCTACCTGTTCTTTGTTCCCTTAAGCTCTCTAAACTTGCCCATACATAGGAATAACCTCAGATGGCAAGTTGTATAATGGGAAACTGTTTCAGGGTTAGTTTTTTAAAAAAAACAAAACAAAACAGGAGTTCTTAAAACAAAAACAAACAAACAAACAAAAACCAACCAACCAACAAAAAATCCATCCCCTTTTGCCCAAGAGGCAATCAGAAGAAATCTCCACTCCTGGTCAACACTCTGGTTAGTCTGGTAGACAGAAAAGAGTTTTTTTTTTAATTGGTTGCTTTTGTTTTCACCTGTTCTATGTAACTAAAGTGAGAAATTTTATAGATTAAAATGAATCATGATGGTTTCCCATTTGTGTAGAGAGTTTAATAGTACATTTGCTGGGGAAAGCAATGTCTTGGTCTCTATCTGACAAAATATTTTAAGTGAGGGTTTTTAGGGCCTTGACATTGGGACAGTACCGCTGCTCTGGAAAACAGAAGCTACTAGGAAAGTGCAGATCAGTTGGTCAGCATCATGTGCATAAAATAGCATGTACAATAATATGCAAACCTCTTAGATGACACAACACTAACATAAGTTGAAGGTCAGTCATGGTCAGCAAGGGTGGGTGGCATTGAATACACACAAACTCATTTATTGTCAAGTCTCTCCTCCTTGCCCCTCTACATTTATGAGCAGAGGTTCTCACTAACCAGAGTTGTATTTGCCACATTGCAAGACACCAAAAGAATGTGGGGCTTTTATTGTGCTTCTCTAAACCAAGTTTTGCCCTGTCTGTATTTGCTCCAAGCAGTTTTGTGATAGGAATGCATTTCTCGCTCCCTGGCAAGTATAGATTGGCCTACCTTGTTGGGGCAAATTCTGCCCATAATTACCTCCATCTTTATGATCTTCTAGATAGAATGATACAGGCTTTTGATGGAATTTATACCATACAAAAATCCATTACAAACGACATAACTCCTTAACTGCTACTGTTAACAGTTCTAATGAAGGAACATTCTCTATTACATTCTATAGGATTTTTTGAGCAATTTCCAGAGACTCATATTGGCCTCACCCCAGATGAATGCTAGAATACTTTCCCATGAAACCTCATTGATATCATGCATGCAACCTCACTGACATCAGTAAGGTTGCATGGGTGGAAATGAGACCAGTTTGTGACCTGTATTGTACTAATCAGTCTTCCTGTGGTTAAAGTATAACACAAAATAGCTACTTACAAGAAGATATCAAGGAAAACTTCTATTAACTTCTATTTTACATTGTTAGATGATTGGTGAAATAGTTTGCATAAATTATTGGGCAGCCGTCAGAGCAACAGCTGTAGGAGGGGACTCCTTGATAGACAAGGTGTGACCTTGGGAGCTCCTCAGTGCCAGCTGGCAGAGGACCCACCATACGGTAACTCATATCAGGCCTGACACACTCACTACCCCCAAAATTCTGTTGTCATAATGTGTGTCTAAAAGGTCTCATGTAAAATTATCAGATGTAACCAGAAGCTACATGTGATAACTTACATGACACCTTTTAGATTCAAGGATTTTCACTTCTGTTTTACATTGCATGATGTATGAATGGGTTGTGCACAGAGTTAATATGCGCGTCGTAAATATGTTTGGGAGACAGCAATTACAAAACTTATGCAATTTTCCACATTCACCAGAAAGGAAAACTCACTATATTTTCTTAGCTTGTTTTTGTCTGTTTTGCAAAGTGTTAATACTGATTTTTTGTAAACAATGCTCAACAAATTTTACTGTACACCAATGATATTAAATGAACTGCTATGAAACAGGACTAATCAAAAATGCATTTCAGTGATACATTATGACATTCAAATTGATTTTTACATGTGTCTGCGAAGGCAAGAGGCAAAGGATAAACATAAGGATGAGACATTTTTCTATACGGTCTTCAATCAGGGCCAGCCCGCTTACAGCAGTGATGAATATGGCTGCGAGCTGGCATCACTTACAGTATTTCTAATGCCTCAAAAGAATCGAGGGGTTACATCAAAGTTTGATCACCATTTCTCACTGCAGTCAATTTTCCCCACTCCAATATGCTCACCAAGATTCAATTAAATAAATGTGATTTTAAATTTTGAAGAAATTCTGGCAACAGTTTCACAGGACTGGTGCACCCCTCAGTATCTGTTTCATGAAATATGTTCATGTTCGCTACTATCAATTTTTAGAAGAATGAGTGTGACTCTTTTGCAAGGCATGTCCTCTGAGGAACTGCACAGGAGGTAGGTCATGGATAATGCAGAAGGTGTGGGTGGTGCATGGCCCAAGGACGCCCAGCCATATAAATCATCCTGTACGTACTTTATAGTGTAAGCTACTTCAACATCCCCCTTTCTAAACATACCTCTGCCCACCCCCCAGACCAGCTACTCAGACTAAGTTCTGGGCTAATGGTTTGGGCCACAGTGTCTTATAGCAATCAACTTCATTAAACAAAAACGTGCCTCTTTCTGTTAAAAGGAGATGAAATATTATACCTCAATAAGTGGAGGCATTCTCATTTAACAATTCCCAGTGCCTGCTTCAGACTAATTCCCTGTCACACTGGAGGGGAAGAGCTGTAGCCTTATTTACACACCACAAGGTTACAAGGCATCTTGTTAGGGGATCTCCTAATAGCCATGAACTCTCTAGTCATTCACAAATCATTTCCACCTTATTGTGCTCCCAGTAAATCCATGGCTATAAGACACCACCACACATGAAGTACCATGGGTATTAATTAGTTCTACCTCAGACCTCAGTTGCCAACAGCACAGCCTGGCTTCCTAGAGTGGAATAGCCAGATGTTTTATTTAGCATACATCAGAATTCCACAGATCTATATTGTATCTTCTCCAAATCCACACTGTCCAGCTTGTAGGGAAAAAACACCAAACCACAATGATTTTTCCATGACCTGACCCCATTGTATTGTCCTGCAGGTGGCCTGCTATGATCCCTAAATCTATCAGAATGCCATCTGCCAATTACACTAATTCCACACTTTGGAAAGCCAACTGTGTCACAGCTGAGATGGCTGCTGCTTGCTACAGGAATGTGTGACAATCTGACCAAATCCTACATGCTACAGACATCTCTCCAATATTTGAACCAAAGTCATTGCACTCATAATGTATATTAATGCTTTGTGAAATCAGCGGGCCTGATTCCATGTTCTGTACACTGGGGTGTCATTTATACATGAGCAAAGTGAATGCCAAGGTGGTACAAAGTAGTACAATTGTCATGAGTGGAGAATTGTGATTTGATAGTGTTTTACACAACTTTATATTAGATTGTAAATGACTACATAAGGTACAAGGTACTTCAGGACCAAACCCAGTTTGTTTGCTCTGGTGGAAGTTTAGGTTTATTTCTGTTGAATTATATATAGGGATTATGTGAAACACTGTGGAATTTAATAGTGAATTCTAACCTTTCTATAGATTTTTTTGAATCCTTATATTAAATTATATAAAGCAATATAATTTTCTGACAAATTATATAGGAGACTTGAAAAATCCTATCAAAAGATTATTTTCTGTTCAGTTCTGTAAGAGTTTTACATAAAGAAGAATTGAATTGAGAACTTTTGTGATCCTGACATGTATAACACACAAATGGTTTAATGATGGCTGTAACTTTTAAAAGTCTCAGGCTAAATAATACAGTTTTTGATCAGGTGAAACTCAGACTAAATCAATAGGAGTTTGCCTGGTTAAGGTCGAAATCAAAAGAGCACAATTTAGCCCTTCACTGCTATCTTTGGAAGCAGACATTAAAAATAAATAAATAAATAAAAGTCCGCATTTACAAGAGATTCTACAGAGTTATCAACATTATTTCCTGTTCTAAGTGGGTGGAGGTGTGGGAGGGGAAAGGAATGGCGTTTCAAGTGTCACTGTGCAGAAACTTGTCAGATGATGGCTTTTTAAGACCACTTTATTTGCTTCCTTTGTTATTGAAAAATGTATTGCACTAATAACTTCCATTTTACTAGAAAAACTTTCTTTGATTATAAACCTAAGTCACTTCAGTAATGCAAAATGGGCCCTTGTCCATACAAATTGGGTAAGGAGGCTTGAAAATGCCTGCTTGTTGGTTCAGTTCCCCAAATCTAGAGTCTTGTATTCACCACACGGTGTGTGCACATTTGTAGAGGCCAGCTGAAAATGGATCAGCAAGTATTTAAGGCATCAGTGTGATGAATACATTCCCCTCCTGCATCTAAGCCACATTTACTGCTATTGTCTGGGTCATTCACGTACTGCAAAGAGACCACAAAATACATTCATGAGGCTTGCTCCAAAGCAATTTTTAAGGAGCATCTGTGCTGCACCACTAATGGACGTTGAATTGCCTGGGACAAAACAACTTGATTTGTTCAATTGTATCGAGGTATTGTTTATTGATACCTATTTTTCCCTAGGAATTGATTAAACACTCTTCTGTGTGGTGCAATTCGGGCTCTCTCAGGGTTTTATCTTCAGCCATGTTCCCTTCAGGGAAGAGCGGATATAAAAAAAACAATACACCCCCAATCCCAGGCTACATCTGAGCAGTAGAGGTAGGTGGGCAAAGGTGGCTCAGGCCAGGTCCCAACATAAGTCAGAGAAGCCTCACATACCTGGCTACAGCTTCTTAGGCCATATGTTCAGCCAGGGATCCCCCAGGAAGTCATCCTGGGCTGTGCAAAGCAGGCACCTTAGGTCTGAGCATCTCAGTTGTTAATATGTCTTCTGCTGATTGAAGTAACTGAAGAACAGGTGTGCTCCATTAGCATAGAATTAACCACAGCAACTTGCGAGAGTTACCATGAAATAAAGTGAGGTTTTATCGAGTGAATGGAATTGCAGGAGATTATTACTTCTGCGTGTGCCATGAATAGCTGTTGCACAAACCAATATTTATCATAGTGTTGTGATAAGCAAGTTCTGCTGTCCAAATCCACACTGGTAGGGAGCAGCTAGGCAGTGTTGCAATTAGCTTCCCCATCAACAAGTAGAAGTTTCATTCTCAGAAGCCAGTGAATATTTTACTTATGCAATTTCCAATTCAATATGAAAGAGCAGAAACAGAGAATTGATTTAGTAACCAAGTACAGTGAACACTATTAAATCTCAGCATTTGCTACTGCAGATAATAGAAATTACAGTTGTACTGTAATCAAAGTATAGGAAGAAACATAAAGTGCCTTTGGCAGGGAATGATGAGTTTTAATGGTGCCCATTTTACCTAAATATTTCCAATGTATCAACTTTGGTTTAGTTCTCCTTACAATTCTTTAATAATTTTCTTGTCAAAACGTCAAAGGGAAATGCACCCATGTGCACAGAAACACCACAAAGCTGGAGCAAATGAGATTCAGGTCAGTATCCTGATGTACAGAATGCTAACAGCAAAGGGAGTCAAGCACAGATAGCGGGGTGGAGTTAATATTGCTACTATGGTGCACTATAGTTATTCTTTTATCTTGTGTTATAAAAAGTTTGATTAGTTTTCCCATTGATGTTAAACCTTAGGATATTGACTGTCATGTATTAATTAAGTATTAAGGAAGGATATTAAACACTAGCTAACTAAAAGATCTGAAGCAGTATTTTTCCTGAAAATAAAATCTGTATTAGACTTAATTTAATTTACCAAGATAATAAAAGCCAAAGAGCTTTATTTTGGCAGAATGGCATCGTTTGGAATAATTTCATTAATCTGATTTTAATAAAATTCAGACTCAAAAGTACAGCTGTTGAACCATAATGTTTCATGAATCCCAGGAATCACATTGAAAACTCTTCCTTTCTCCTATTATCATGAGTTATTATTTTAAAAACACAGCCAATTATTAATTGCCAAAAGTCTCACAGTATTTTTTAAAGCACAGATAATTTGTGCTGACATTCACGCCTTCACTTTCACAAGCAGTCTCTAATTTGTCTTTCTGCTATTTAAAAAGAATCTGGATCATAAATTATATGAGGGGAAGATACAAAAGAAAGAATGTTGCTAAGAAGTTTTATTCAACTCATTCATGAATTTTCCTTTAAATTAATACATTCAGAATCTATTGCTTTTGTTTCTTGTAGAGGGCCAAAATACATACAGAGTAATAAATACCAAATATGAAAAGCTAAAATACACACAACACATACATCTAATTATACACTTTTGCTTTATATGCCTTCACTTCTCTCTGCACAATCCCCATGTTACAACTGCATGCAGAAATGCATTTCCTTTATAGCAGCTTTGAAACGGTCTTCACAGTTTATCTTTACGCTTAATTCTTTGCAGCTGTTGCTGACTGCAGACTGTACATGCAAGTAACAGTATGAGGGACTCCAACTGTACAACTAGAATACTATAGAATCATTTTGTCATTTCTGCCTCTCTCCACTTAATCCCCTCTACTGGCCACGATCCAATGAGTGCCTCGTGAAAAACAGATGGCAGTAACTGATATGTTTCGTAACTGTGGCCAGTTGATAGCTCAGGATAACAGTGAGATAAGGACCAGGCAAGCCAGAGTTCTAGAGGCCAGCTGCTGCTGTTTTAACTCTTTGTAGGGCTGAACAGGGTGGGGTCCAGAAGTTGCATAAATCAAGTTGTTTGCAAGGCTTTTGTGATAAATGTAAATTATTTCAGTTCTGTGTCTGTTTACCATTTCGTTTTTCCAGGGCATTGTTATACATAACTAAAAGTATTATAATACTTAACTCTTCCTTAGCACTTTCCATTTCAAAGTCAGGCATTAATTAAGCCTCAAGAGACCCCATGGGATAGGCAACTGTTGTTCCCAATTTACAGATGGGTAAACTGAACAATAAAGTTAAATGACTTGTCTTATGTCACACAGAAGTTTAGGATCAGATTCTGTACCAGTTACTGGTGTAAATCCAGAATGACCTGAATTAGGTCAAAGGAGTTATCCCTGCAACAGAGAGGTGTTTAGCCTTCTGCAACTAATTTAAATATACAAGTTAAACTTCTCCATTCCCAGAGCTCTGTCCTGTGCATCTCAGAATTCCAGGGTTGATGAAGAACAGCCAAAAAATAAACTAGTAATACATTTACATTACATATTTATAACCCTTATTGCAATTTACTGAAATACAAAGGCTTGGTGACTTAAAAAACTAGAGTATAAGTGTTACTGAGAGAAAGTCATTTCAATTAGGGCTGGTCAGAAAACAAGAATTCCATTTTATGGAAAATTTCAAAATGTTGAAATTTGTTTTCATTTCACATTGGAACAAAAATGAGATCTTTCAAAATTCTGGATGAAGAGTGTGAGAGACACACCAATGCCCCCCCAACCCTACTGCAGAATAGCCAATAGCCCAGTGGTTAGACTCACCTGGGATGCAGGAGGCCTAGGTATTCTCTTGTCTTAAGAGAAGAAATTCCATGCTCGATCTGAGAAGCCTTTCCAAGGAGCGTCTGGTTGTCAACCAGAACACCTGGTCGAAAATGAATGCATAAGTGAGGGCCGGGAAGAGCGAAGGATGGAGGAAGGGGGGATGGAGTGAGTGGGGCGGGGTCTCAGAGAAGGGGTGGGGCAAAGGTGTTCAGTTTTGGCCAATTAGAAAGTTGGCAACCCTAAGAAAAATTCCTGACCAGTTCTAATTCGAAGTGAAAAAGACCGTGACTGTTGCTGGCTGGTGCATGCCATCCATATAAAAGTGTTGTCAATATCCTCTCATGATAGGGACAGGAAGAAAAAGTATTGAGACATTAGTCTCCAAACTCAAAGTATGAGTAACTTTACTCGGGTTAGTAGTCAATTAAATTCAACGGGACTCAGTAGGGGCCATGGTACTATAGAGATGAAGGCCATATATTTAAGTAGACAGTCAGACATAGTATTCACCTGAGTAAAGTTATTCCCAAGTCTTTTCTGGATCTGGCTCTGAAGAAATTCACACCATTTGAGACTATAGTTGAGAGCTTGTGAGACAAAACTCTGATGGAACCCTTTTCAATCAGAAAACCCAACACTTTCATGAGGGAAAAAAAGATTAAAAGTTCTGACAAGGTTGAAACATCCTCCGTGCAGCTCTACAACAGTCCTGTCTGTGAAGGAACAGCAGTGACAGGTTTCAAGGGGAAGCCTCTTTCTGCAAGCAAAGGTCCCCATGCTCATAAATATTCATTACTAGCTAACACATTCAATGTTTATTCTAATTAGGGACAAAAATACATCTGTTCAGACAAAAATGGTGAAGGAATAAATATGAAAGAATATCACAGATTTAGTCCAAAGAAGGTTTCTTGCCAAGTTATTCTACCTATTTTAGTGGCTTCATCACCTTCTCATTCATAAGCAGCCTTGTAGAAATCACAGCATAGACATTCCCATTGAAAATGTACATTTTGTAATGTGTGTGTGGATTCCTCTCTTTCATCCAGCAGCTATTTTCTAACATGCATTCTCACTCCAGTTACTATTATTGTTTCCCAGAGCTCCTGCTCAGTGACGTTATGACCTCACGACTGCAGAATCTGATGTACAAGAAAGGTCTGATAGAAATACGATAGGAAAGACATTTCCAGAAATCTTGCCAAAATTACTGAATAACGCTGAGAATATTTGTTTTCAACCAGTGTAGCTAGCTTGTGTAGTTTGGGATGCATTGTAGGTAATTGTCTGACAGTTACTGTGGCTTTCATGTATCCAAGGTTTTCTTGATGATAAACTCAGCTTTCCTAGTACCTTTAAAAGAAAATCTGCTTAGAAGTGTCCATTCTCTAAACTATGCATTCTAGACCAATTTTTTGGGTAAAACATTTCAGTACATGGAGGCCTGTTGGCTCTGTTAGTAGTAAGAGAAATTCAGTTCCAGTTCCTTTCTCCCAAGCAAGACTAAATGCAGCTGACACATATTTGCCACAAATAGCCCATTTGTAGCAGAATACATATAAATTGCTTCTATTCTTTCCTCCCTATCTATCTTTCTTGTCACCTCTCTTTGTCCACTTCTTCCCTTCAGCCAGAGTGGTGAGCAAACTGAATTGTGCATGCAAAAATAAGGATGTAAGTTTTACAGGCGCTAACCGACCTGCAGAAAGAAAGCTGCCTTTAACAAAATGACCCTGCATGTCAGTAAACTCAGCACCAAAACCTTTTGTATGCAGCAGCAACAAAGCTAGAGAACTTGTATACTTATAGAATCAGCTGTCAAAAGATGGCTTACTAATAGCAAAAGGTAGCTGTGTCTGAAAACACTAACACGTGAATCCTGGTGCTCTGTTAAATTATCACAGTTAGTATGGTACATTCTAGGATTTTTATTTTTTCCCCCACCTTCTGAGGCATCTGGGTTAGGTCACTACAGAAGACAGGATTCTGGATTAGATGTTTCATTGTTCTTTCCTGCCAGTTCCCTATTGTTCTATAACTACAAACATATTTTTAAATATACCAATACATGTAAATATATGCTGCTAAATCACCTGTAATGAAATTTATCTGCTTAAACTCATTATGTTGTCTAAGGAAAGAAATTAGGTGTCTGGCAACAGTTAACAAATACAGTACTCTCCACTCACTGTGGAGAGCCACTTTATTGAGATGTTTTCCTGGGATCCAATTTAGCCTAAGGAAAATGACTGCTAATGACTGCCGTTTTACTCAGACAATATTGGCAGAAATTCCAGGTAACGAGGGCACATTTGGCAGTGCCAAGGGGTTAAATGGTGTTAAACACATGTGCAGTTCAATTCTTTTAACATAGAAGTTGCCAAATAAAGATAGAAAGAAAAACTGAAATCCAGTGACAACATTTTATAGATTCATAGATCTGAAGGCCAGAAGGGACTATTGTGGACATTTAGTCTGACCTCCCGCATAATATAAGGCAAAGAACCTCAACTGAAAATATTTACATTTGTATATGGTAACCTTTTAAGTTCTTTCAGACACTTTTTCTAAAAAATGGCCTCTCAAAGGGAAGAGTCCCCAGAATGAACATTATTGCTATTTAGGGCCATTTTATGACACATTCATATCCATTTTTGGTTACATAAACTCACAGTAAACCAGCAGAAGACAGCAAAAAAGAAATACATGAATACTTCAAATCGAGAAGACAAAAGGCTTTGTTTCAAAATCAAGGTAAGGTTGTTGAGTCACTGTCCAAACCTACAAATTTTCCTGTTGAGCCACGCAGCTCTCCATCTTTCAGGAACTCTTTCGCAAAAACAGACTTATAGATTCACGCCTATGCCCCAGAAAGCAACAGCTCAGCAGTGCCCCTGGTATTGTCCTCTTGGAATGGAAGGACAGGTGGCCTGTTGTGGGTCTGTCTCTATTGTTTTGTGGGAGTAGATAGCATCCTCCTCTCTTAACACCTGCATGCAGATAACCCTCATTTCTCTCTGACTGGCTACCTCCCACCCATCCACTTCATCTGCACTGAAGCCCCAAAGTAACCCATCCCTCCAAAAGTACACTCCCTTCTACCCAGACCCCATATGTTCTCTCAGTCCTACCCAGGCCTGTCATTCAACAAGCTTCAATTACTTCACCCTGCCACAAGTCCCCACCCCCCCTCTACTCCCCTTCCCTTGCCCCACACCAGCCTGCACTTCTTTCACATATATCCTTTCTAGGTCCACAACCCCCCAAGCAGCTTCTCTCCCACATAACCAGGCCTCATTTTCAGCCTCCCTCCCACGCAGCATGCTATACCATGCGACTATGAAAGAGCCACATGGAATCTGCTCAGTGTTGCAGCCGTCTATTTCCTGGAATGGCAGAAAGACCTGTAGCACCCCATACCAGACATAGGAAGCAGTTGGCCCTTATTTAGCAGCCTCTTTCCCGCAAAATTGCAGTAACAGTGAAGTGCTCCGGGAGCAGCTGGAGGGGTGAAGATTGCCAGGTGTGGAGACTGGGACTGAGAGGTGCTGAGCTTGTGTGAGCAGGTGGGAGGGGCTGCTGGACATCTGTAAGGTCTGGGCAGAACCAAGAGGAGAGGATGAGCTGTAAGGAGATTTTGGAGAAATTAGCTATGAGAATGGTGGTCTCAATACCTGAAACCACCTCCCTTGTCAGGTAATGTTAGTTCACGACAAGCCCTGAAGCCTGGGGAATAGTTGAGTTCCAGGTCATGAGTCTGAACCCCAAAACCACCAGAACTAGAATGAATGTACAATAGTGGAATTCTTGATGGAAATGTAAAATGTATAAAAAATATTAATGAGATTTTTCATTCCATCTTATACTCCTGAGATAGAGACTCTAGTAAAGGCTCTTGTTGTATTAGATTTGTCCAACTCTCACAGTTTAAGGAGAACAATTTTTCTCCTTCCTCCTGGTAACAACCTTTTATGTGCTTGAAAACTGTTATGTCCCTTCTCCATTGTCTCTTCTCCAGACTAAACAAACACATTTTTTTTCAGACTTCCCTAATAGGACTTTTTCCAATTTGTCCACTTCTTTCCTGAAATGTGGCGCCCAGAACTGGACACAGAACTTCAGCTGAGGCCTAATTAGCGCAGCATAGAGTGGAAGAATCGCTTCTCGTGTCTTGCTTACAACACTCCTGCTAATACATCCCAGAAAGATGGTCACTTTTTTGCAAGTGTTACACTGCTGACTCATATTTAGCTTGTGATCCACTATAACCCCCAGATCCCTTGCCGCAGTTCATTTCCCAAACATACTTTATGAAACATCTTATATCAACATTTTCATTGATGTTGTTGAAAGGTCTGAAAACATTTTTAAATAATTCAACACACACCCCCCTCAGCCTTCTTTTCTGACATTAACAATGAAGACACTTACAAGAATTCCACTGGTTGAAGTTCTTTTTAGATGGGGGACTCTGTTTTTTGCTGTGGCAATGTACTATGTACAGATCTGGGACATTAAAATTCCTCCTGCCTGGCATGAAAGGAGGTTTTGTTTTGTTTTAGAGGAACTCAGCATTATTCAGTGGGAATCATCCTGTAGGACTATTGGAATGTTAGGGCTCTAGAACTCCACATTTGTGGCAATAAATATAAACACAGCTAAGTGCCTTTGCTAAGAAGAGGTGTTAAAATATCCAGCAACCTGAGTTAGCTGATTGTCAAAATATGTATCCTAGTACCTAACTCAGGGTATATCTACACTGCAATCAGACACCCGCTGCTGGCCCAGGCCCACTGACTCAGGCTCGCAAGGCTTGGCCTGTAGGGCTCTTTAATTGCAGTGTAAATTTCTGGACGCAGGCCGCAGCCCAAGCTCTGGGACCCTCCCACCTTTAAGGATCCTACAGCCCAGCCTGAGCCTGGAGGTCAACACAGCAATTAAACAGCCCCACAGCCTGAGCCCTGGGAGCCTGAGTCAGCTGGCATGGGCCCGCAGCAGGTGTCTGATTGCAGTGTAGACAAATCCACAGAGGACAGCCCTCTTCCATGGAACACTTTTCTTGCAACAGGTTTCAATGTGTGGAGCCAAATTCAGGCCTGGTGTGAGAGAGAGCACGTCCACTTCAATGCAGTTAGATCAGGATTGAATTTGGCCTCTGATTTCTGATGAAATCCCCACTTAACTATTCTCATTCTTCATTTTCAGGGCATAAAAGAAAATGGTTCTCAGAAGGCTGAATCTTGCCCCTATTGACGGACATCGGAATTCTGCCATTAACTTTAATGGGAGCGAGATGAGACCCTTAGACAAGAACTCTAAAAATGTGGTAAAGGAACATGACATGGAAACTGAAGTCTGGGATCTAAAAAGTCTGAGATGTACCATAGTTTTCTCTTCTAACACCCTGCTTTAGGTTGTACAATACACTGCAGCGAAGGTTCTTCCCTCAGGTATAGCAGACAACTTGTCTCATTAAAATTACTGAGCTAAATTCTGCAGTTCTTACTCGTGTGTTTCTCAGGTACAATGTCCGTGGACTACACTTTCAATCAGATGAAGCCAATGGGAGTATTGTCTGAGTACAGACTGCAGAATTAAGCCCATTAAGACCCACATCAGCAATAGGAGAGCGATCACGATCTGATGCAGGAATTGTAATGATTATACATTTTCTAATCCTCCTCCCTTCTGGTGAAACAATAGATTTACTATGACTTTATAGCCACTGTATGTCAATCAGTTGGGTTTCTATCACCAACATTCTTTCTTTACCACTGACACGTTGCTTCCACTTGGCCATAAGCCGTGCAGTAAACCCCTTCGTGCTGTGTAGTTTGATTCAGACCATACAAACACCCTGCTCACGTGCCCTTCTTGCATGAGCAGAAGGCTGCGGTTGAACATCTTGTTTTTTCATTTGCTAGAGACATTTGTTCTTGCAGCTGACCATATGCAGGAGAATTTGCTTGTGTTCCAGAAAAGGACAGCTGCACCACAAATTACCTTAAACCTCCTTGCTCCAGGGATTAGCTGGGTACAGTGAAGTGTGTGTATCTGAGGGCAGGGGTCTTTTCTAACCATAAACACAGTTATTAACCTTTTATTTACCAGAGACATTTATAAACTCAGACGTGTAGACAGTTTTGCTATCATCAATCACTTCTAGCTGGTAATATGTATTTTAAGATGGCCACCCTCAGTCCAAGCGTGAGGCCCTTTTCCTGGTCTGTTTCTTTAGCCTCTGTCTTCCTGGTGGATTAACCCTTTCTCAGCAGAGCTTTTCACAGGATTCCCATATTTGGAAGAACACACAAGTCTTTGGGGCTCTGGAAGACTGGGAACTTTTAACCTCCCTCCTCACCTCCAAGCCTTTGTGAAAAGGTACCCATTTCCCCTTTTTAGGGCCTGATCCAACCACCACTGGGAGCCTTTCCACTGGCATCATTAAATCACGCCTAACAGGTCTCCCAACCCCACCTAGAAGCACTTTTCCAATGCAGCATCCACAGGCCCCACCACATATGCAGCACCGTGCATTTTGCCACAGCTCTCATTGCATGAAGAATGAGTCCTCTAGACTCAAATGCAAATGGTAGGGAAAGTTGGTTGAGTGGAATCACCCCTTTCTTCTCCTGATGAGTATCACCTCAGTTCAAAGAATTCACCTTAGGCACTCACACTGGGTAGGTAGAACATTATCCAGCCTCAAACAGAAATCCTGTGGCACAGTCAAGAATTGAACTCAGAACACTGGAGTCTTAAACCAGGGCCTTGAGCACCAGAACAACCTTCTTTTCAAGAATTAATCTACGAATGGGGAGAGAGTACAAAAGCAAAAAAAGTATAAGGGGTATTGGGAAGGAGAAATACTTTTTGACAATTTGAAGATAAACCCACTTTCTTGACTCTCTCTAACATACTCTCCAATGAAAAGTCCTATCCAGGTGATCCAGTCCTTACAGAAAGGTCTCTTTTCTTAGCTTTAGTTGGCCATATTTAGCTTTGTGAATTAGCCTTTGCACACTGTCTCCTCTCCTCTGTTGCAAAATTCTGGACCACATGGCTTCAGTGGTGTTCCATCTAGCAGTGGTGTTGTCCATTATCTTTGGTACTCAAAGTTCTAGGCAGTCTATTGTACATTAGTTGGAGCTTCTCAGCAAATTGCACCTTGAAACATGCTAAGACATTTTGAGAAACATCCATCTGCAAATCAACCAAGCAAAAATAAAAGGAAACGCTGGAAAATGGAATAGCATTACTCCCCATGTGTGGAATCCTTCCTTTTTATAGCAATTTTTAAAGTATTTGGCAGATTGAAACAATGCATTTCTACCTAGTTTGAGGCAGGAGTTTTCATAACCTTGTCAACTTTTCTATTTATGGCTGGATGCCTGCTTAAAAGTTTAAACACCTGCTAGCCAACTAGAATTGGGTATTCAAACATAACTTGTATGATAAGAAATAAAAATTCAGTGCAGCTAATTGTGATTTTCTCCAGTTCACTCTAATGAGTTATAACTTTGGTAAGCACAAGTCTAATTGTCTCACTGTCATGGTGCAAAAATTAGCACCCCAGCCAGATGTGCGAAATGGCTGAAAGAGCAGACAGCTGAACATCCTCATGCCCAGCAATTAAAGGTCAGCTTGCGATTTTAAGACAGTTTTGACCTGGAGAAGTGGCAGCACTATCCTCCCTAGCTAACACGCTGTGTGAGTGTGCACGTTTGTGCATGTGCAGGCTGCATCTCCTCCCTGCCACCTTTGGGGGCACTGTCACCTGGGATGCCCAGAGGGAGCAGTCTCTCTTGAGTCCTGCAATTGCATCTGGCCCTTATGAGCCCTCCACTCTGGGCACATGAATTCAGACACCAGCTGGTCCTACACCTCAACAGTTCCCAACAGTTTCTCATTTTCAGAGGTTTTCAATCTCTGCCATGCCCATCAACGTTGTACCTAGGCTAACTGGGAGAAATATCAGTGCTTAAGTGGCTCCCAAGTCACTTACATAGTGTTTTTTTTAATTCAATTCAATTTGTGGTAAAATGATTCTTTTTCTAATGCAGTGTTTAAGGGAAGCATCTATTTGTCCCTATTCTACCCTCCTGAACAATGACAGGTCCCAGAAAGATGGCTCAGTCTAGTGAGTCCTACTTTTGTTCTATAGTTAATAAGGGTGCCAAATAATATGGGTCTGAGTCAGGTGCCACTGATAATTCCAGATGATTTTTAACATAAGGACAAACTGAAAAACCTGATTCATTCAGGAATCACTGAGTGCTGCCAAATTTTCCATCTGGTACATGAAAGTATATGCCTGGGGCCAGCTTCCCATCCAGTGGCAAAAGCAACTGCAGACCCCTGGCACCAAAGTGTCTGCCTAGAGAACCTATGATATCCACTACATCTGGAGCCAGGAGTAGCTAGCACACCTCATATAATGGGTGGTCTTACAACAGAAAGTGCTGGGCTAGAGCACACAGGACTGAAGCTCAAGCCAAGAGCAAGTTTTCCCCCTGTGCCTAGTGAAGTGAGAGTAACCAGTATTTTCAGATGGAAACCTCACTACAATTACCCAGATGCTTCTATGGCAAAGTGTCCCTGACTAGCTGAATGTCGGAGAGTATGAGGCTTATAATTTATTTCAGGGACTCCATTGGGTGCTGCATATTTCTTTTATCATCTCCCAAACTGAGCTCCATGTTCCTATTATTAGCATCCTCATAAATGTAATGCTTTCCATAGGACTCAGGGGCTCTGAGATGCATTGTTATTCCTGCTGTAACTGTCTGTCTGTGAAGTCACCATGTGGACTTGCATTTCCTCATCCGCCCTTACGGTGCTGCAAAGACTGAAATCCTTACATTGAACTTTATTGGAGATACATTTTACAACACAGGAAGCAGAAATAGCCTCATGAAACCTGGAAACGTTGGGAAGCATAATGAAGCCTGGAAATGTGTGACCATGGCCAGATTGTACATTTAAATGGATTAACCAAACCAGGAATGAGTCATTTTTGTGTTTTCTACTGCCTCCCCTTTCTTTTGTTATTTCCTGTCCCCATTTAGTCTCTATTTCTCTGTCTAGCTCCTCTTCTCTCTCCGACATCAATTACATCCCCCCTTATTTTTATTTTATATTATAGAGATTGGTGCCCCTTTTGTATTAGGTACTTTGCAAACAAATAGCAAGAGACAGCCTCTGTTCAGAAGACCTTATAGTCTATACAGACAAAAGAGCAGCAAAGTAACTTACCCATGTCACACAGGGTCAAAGGCAGAACAAAGACTAGAACTCCAGTCTTATGGAGCCCCGTCCAGTGTCTTATCCATATGACCACACAGACTTTCTCTTTATTTGACACTATTCACTGCCATATACTACTGTTTCTGGGACACAGGACCGCCGTTCGAAATGTGGTTCCAAAGAGGAACCCTTGCAAACTGTAGAAAGTGCCAGTACTATCCTCCCTTGTTTCTGTCTGGCATTACCTTCTTGAGGGACTCCAGTAACCTTCTCTCATCTGCTGTGTATTGTGGTATTTGGACAGAAGGGGTGTTCCTTTAGCTGAATGATGGAGAGCTTTGGATGGATTTGGAAAAGGACTGGAGTATAGCAAAAAATATAGCATAATTTTAGTTATACAAGATAATTTTAACCAAATCCCTTCTGTCAGGGAAAAAGCTAATGTTCCCATTGGTCAAGAAGCCATTTTCCAGCATATACAGCTTTGTACTATTAGTAAGATACATTACTAATGGTTTTCAATTACGTAAAATGAGCACCTCACTCAAAGCATTTGCTTCCTAATCAAAGCGGTGTGTACTTTAGATTTGGGAAGCAGGGCAGTTACTACTTTTCTTTCCCATTATCACTGCAGAATCCACAGTGCTATGAGAGAGGAAGTTGGATCGAATTCTGGCTCTTGCATCACTAACATTGTTGACGAAGTTGTATGGTAGGGCTAAATTCTTTAAATCACCTATACAACTCATGAGGGCACAACTGGAAGACAATGGGGTTTGCATCCGTTTAACTGAGGACAATATTTTTTTCTGCGTAATTTTTATTACTAGTGACGCTGCACAAGCTGCCCTTGAAAAAGCAAAACAACCCCCCTATAAACCTGACTTTAGGTTACATTTGCAGAGCTGTCGATTAGAAAAAAATATTTTTACTGTATAATGGATACATTTGAATTGGCATCAGTGAGACACTATAAACAATGCTATTTTTAGAGTCCCATTTCAGACTACCTCACTATTAAGGCGAAGTGATAAACAAAGACATGGCTTTTTCATAAGAAACCACTCAACAGGATATAATGATTTTTGTCAATCTAATTTCTTGACATACTTGGTATGCAAAGTAAATGGGAGAGTTTCAGGAAATCAGAAGCAGTCAGCATAACTACAGTAGAACCTCAGAATTACAAAGACCTTGGGAATGGAGGTTGATCGTAACTCCAAAATGTTCAGAACTCTGAACAACAGGTTATGGATGGTTCTTTCAAACGTTTACAACTGAACATTGACTTAGTACAGCTTTGAGACATTATTATGCAGAAGAAAAATGCTGCTTTTAACCATCTATATTTAAATGAAGCCAGCACAGAAACAGTTTCTTTACCCTGTCAAATCTTTTTTTAAAAAAAACTTTCCCTTTATTTTTTTAGTTTACATTTAACACTGTACAGTATTTGCTTTTTTTCTTCTTTTTTGGTCTCTGATTCCTGATTGCATACTTCCGGAAGTTCCAAATGAGGTGTGTGGGTGACCGGTCAATTGTAACTCTGATGTTCGTAACTCTGAGGTTCTACTGTAAGAGGAAAGTAACACGCAGACACTTGTATGACATTCTGCGTGGGACAGGGCTCCTCCTTATGGTTTGCTATAGAATTTCCTTTACAGGTTTGCATATTTTCTTTTGGGTGTTCCAGAAAGATGGAAAGGACAGGAAGTTCCTAATGTTTCTATAAAATAATAAAATAAGATAGTAGCTTTACACTTCAGCAGGGAGCACAACATTTTCCCCACTCACTGGTGAAAGGGAGAAGACAGCTTACAAAAGCTGGGGAGATATGGAGATACCAGCATTAATTTAAAAGGAACCTCTGTGAAGCAAAGGAAAGCTGTTGGAGATATTTTTAATATATACAGCAGTTTGGTTTTGATTTTTCTTTTGTTACAAATTTGGGAAGAAAAAGGGAAACAATCGGGAATGGTCTTCAAGCATCTTGGGTGTGGATCTCACTGGGCGCACCTTTACAGGGTTGATATTTCAAATGGGTTTATTTCATTAATAAACCACATGGTGGTAGGAGGGCTTGGGGACCCATCTGTTTATCTCTATACTCTATATGAATATATGTCTGGATATTGAGTTAAGATCACAAATGGCTTTCATTATAAAGCTCTATTTTAGTCTTTTTCCCCTAGGTTTGGCTTGGAAAATGGATTTCGCCTGAAAAATTCCAGATTTACTCTAAGGGCAAAGAAAAGTGTTTCTGCACAGTTTAAAGAAAGTCCATCAAACTGTTTGAGTTACGGGTCACAACATTTATTTTTTTTAAACCACTCAAATGTGAAATGAAGACTTCGGTTGGTTTCTATCTCTGCTGGCAGAGGGCAGGAAATGGCCAAAAAGCCTCTTTTCTCTTCCTCTCCCCTATCCTACTGCAGGCACAGAAAAAAACATTCACTCCCAAGGCCCAGCACAGTTTCTCCCCATCCCTTGTCCCCTGCAAATCTAGCCTTTCCTTATCACTGGCTCTGAGGCACTGGGCTTCACTCTGGCCATCCACAACTTTGTCTCAGGGGGCTCCCCTCAAAGGCAGCAGAGTGCATCTACTGCTTTACTTCTCCACTGCCACAATCTGCAGCAACCAGCAAGAGGCACATAGTGTTGTAATTTTCAACTCCTTGCAGCACTATCACCCCTTCATCACTACCCTCAGCACTAAGGAGGAGGAGGAGCTGGTGGTGGCAGTAAAATTGTTCACATCCTCCTATGCGTGGGGGAAGAGGCAGGATTTTCACACCCGTCAGAGCTTCATTTGATATCATCCTCTACCATGTCAACAGCACTTATCTGATCCCAGTGCAGGGAAGGGAGAAGTAATCAGGAACAAGAGTAAAGGATGGAGAATCCTGGTGCTTACTACTTGTTTTCAAATGGGACTTGTAGAAGTCACAAATGCCAGAATTCTCCATCCTTAGAATCATCCACCCACCCATTTATAACATTCTCTTCTCTATTTCTAAACGCAAACAGCTCACCTAAAATGTGTTTATGGCACAGGCATTGTTTATGTATAAAACAGCTCCCTCCACCAGCAAGTGATCTGACTGCCAGAAAAAAAGACTAGTGTTGAAAGAGTTAAAGAGTTTATTGTGCTTCTACACATTTTAGGAGATCATCTTTCAACAATGGCAGTAAAATCAGCATGTAGCCTTAATTTTCTATGGTTGAACCTTGAACGTGAATCATTATATTACAATGTAGTTATTGATTTCAACAGGAAGAGGATTAAGCCCAGAAAATCAGGTTAGGAACCTGAAACTGGACTGAGGAAAATTGAATTTTTCTGGTGCTAAAAACCTTTTAGGTTATGCAAAATACATTAAAATTTTAGACACGACATTTCACCATTTAGAAAATATTCTTAGTATCTCAGAAAATAGCAGTCTTGAGACAAGATAGAGGAACTGAAGAATCCTACTACTATCTAATCCTTTCTGAGTCAAAAATTGTATCACGTTATATACGTTATATACATATTGCATAGCTATACTGTCTGTCTATACACAATATGTAGTGGCTGCCAATCAAAAGTCCTTATTTGTCAACAGTTATCACTCAACATTCTTAGAAGTATCACATTTCTCCCTGGTCTTACAATAGGAAATAACTGTAATTGAGTGCTACCTGGTAGCAAATGTTGACTTTTTCATGGCAACCACTGTAGATAGTATGTAAAAAGTTATAACCGGTGGAAAACAGCTTCTTCTAATGAAAATGTCAGTCAAACTTAACTACAGGTGTTGGTATCTACTCTGCCTGTGATAATAGGATAATATGACAATATGTAGAGTGTACATATTTAGGTCCTTGATTCATCTACTGTATCAGTTATAATTATTCTTCATTCGTTATTAAAGGTAGAGGTAGAACTACATATAGTTAAGGTTGTCCGACATGTTCCACTATTTGTAGGATTAAGTAAATCACTTTTTTGTTGATTGCTAATAGAACATAAAAATAAATGTAAAAATATCCAGGACTTATTTTTTCAGCAAACCAAGAAAGTAAAAAAATTTTTTTTGCCTTGACCAAAATATTTTGTTCTACCCTAAATGAATCACTTAGCTTCCAGATTTTTTTTAAAAAAAATTATAAATGAAATTGAAGTAAAACTTAAAATGAAAAGTAATTTCCAACTGAAGTATTTGAATATTTTCCTGAATTTGTTGCATTTCCCCCACCCCAGCTGAAACAATTTGGCTAAAGTTCAGCTGAAAAAAATTAATCAATTTTACTTAAAAGACCCTGTTTTCAGTGACTTATAACTGTGGCCAGACTTAAACCATTTGGGCTGAAGTTGTCCAGGCTGGGTGTCTGCCTCACTCTGGCAGTCCACATTTTTCTGCTTGCTGAAAGTTTCAGCTAACATGGTTCAGCTGTTCCTGAGAATATGATTAAGAAAAATGCATGATTTTGTCCACATTATAAAAAATTCTCACACGCGTTTTGCTGAGAAGCTCTAGTGCCTCAGTGCTTTGGACCTGGGATGTGCCTTTTGCTGTTACCTGTAAAAATTCACCCAATTTTGACCAAGTTATAGATCTCTGAAAAATCTCAGCTTGCACATGCTCTGTCCCTCTCAGCTCCTACATGCCAAGTGGACTGTATGTGGTCTATTCCTGCAGAGCAACTGAGCATACCGCAGCCCAGAGCTACAAGGGCAGGACAGAATTTTTCTTGCCATTGCTCAGCATTTAGGCGCAACTGCAGTGCCAGGCACCTGAACAAAGAGCAGAGAGACCTCTCTCCTGTACACTCAATGCTCCTGCTGGCGCCCAGGCACATGAAGGAGAAGGAATCACTTGATTTGAATGCAGGAGGAGTGAGAAATGGGAGGAGTGGGTTGGACTGCAGGAGCCAGAAGGTGGGGAGGTTAGATAAGGAGCAGCAGGGAGAGAGGCAAGAGCCCCAGAAGAGAGAATTGGGGAAGAGAAGAGAAGAAGAGCAGCGGGAGCCAGGCAGGGCCAAATTATGACATTTTGAGGCCCTAAATGGTGACAGGTTTCAGAGTGGTAGCCGTGTTAGTCTGTATCTGCAAAGAGAATGAGGAGTACTTGTGGCACCTTGGAAACTAACAAATGTACTTGGGCATAAGCTTTTGTAGGCTAAAACCCACTTCACCAGATGCATAGAGTGGAACATACAGTAGGAAGATATAAATATATGAAAAGATGTGGGTTGCCATACCAACTCTAAGAGACTAATCAATTAAGGTGAGCTATTATTAACAGGAGAAAAAAAACTTTTGTAGTGATAATCAGGATGCTTAGCAGCCTCTCATTCTCTAACACCACATTCTGCAGGCCATTACCTTCTGATCCCACTGAGGGTTACCAAAAAAACCCTACACCATCTGTTTAAGAAACTCCCTAACAAAACACAGGAACAAATCTGCACAGACACACCCCCTAGAGCCCTGACCGCGGTATTCTATCTGCTACCCAAGATCCATAAACCTAGAAATTGTGGATGCCCCATCAGCTCAGGCACTGGCACTCTGACAGCAGGATTGTCTGGCTATGTAGACTCTCTTCTCAGGGCTTCCACATCCATAGTGGCCAGGATGGTGTTTTCTGAAGATCACCAATGGATTGCTTCCTTCTTCAATCACTCCTTCCTACTATAACCACTGACTGTGTGTGGAGGAGGGGTGCATAGGGCGGGGTGTTTGAAAGAGAGAGAATGAGAACCACTGCCTACTTCTTTTTTGTTTTATATTTAAATCTCTGCTGCATATATAATTTCTCTTGGACTCTCTGTTGCCTGGCTCTCTACTTGATGACATTGGACATGGTTACACAAACCTGTGACTTAAAACAAAGATCTGTGAACTGGCTCCGGTGCTGGCTGTGCACCTGGCCCCACTTTCCAATCTGTCCCCAGGCACCTCTCGCTCAAGTAATTAAGGTAGGATTTTGACCTAATTCCACATATTAGATGCACATCTTAAATGTTCTTGATGAGGATTTTCTTAAAAGGGAGAACAGCAGTATCTTATTTTAAATAATACCTTGTAAACATCTTCAATTATTTTGAACTTCAAATGACATTAGTAAAAATAGACTGGGTGAGCACTGAATGAGTCACGTATTTGGCAAACATGTAACTCATCTGGGTGTCTAGCCTACTGCAGCTATTGAGGTTATAAATTAACTGTATCGGAGAAGAAGAGAGGGAATTCACAAAATTGTAACAAGAGACCAGGGCCTTTGGCAACATATGGGGGGAAATAGCCTCTCTGACAAAACTATCTGGCTTTTGTTTGATTTGAAGAAGACTGTAGCTAAATGGAGGAGGTTGATTTCACAGCCGAACATACTGCCACTTGAAGGAATAGCCACTGCATCTCTTTAATCATTGAAAGTCTTGTTGGGCACTTCCATTGTACCAGCAAGTGGAACAGTCATAAATATAGGACTTGCCATACATTACTGTTGGTTTTGTTCTGACTTGTGTTATGCAATCACCTCCAAAACTCAGCTAATATCAGGATCCCACAATGGCAGGTGCTGTGAACATGCATAAACACAGTCCTTGCCTCAAAGAGCTTGCAAGCTCAACAGACAAAGGATGGAGGAAAGGAAGTATTACCCTTCACTTTAAAGATGAAGAGCTGAGGTAAAAGGAGATTAAATGATTTGCCCAACCTCAAGATTTATCCCAGATTTCTTGAATCTCCATTCAGCGCCTTTACCTTAAGACCATGTTTCCTCTGATTCTATCAAATCCAGTCTTTTCAGCCATCTTTCATAATGGAGGTAATTTCCCCCACCCCTTTCTACTACCATCTCTAGTCAAACTAAAGGTTAAATCATAGTTCCCCTTTGCAGCAGATACAGGTTATGTCAACACAACAACTAACCACCCACAGCTGGCCTCAGCTCATGGGACTCAGGCTGCAGAACTGTTTCATTGCTTTGTAGACTCCAGAACCCTCCCACCTCATAGGGTCCTGGAGCCTACAGCCCCAGCTCAAGTCAGCTGGCATGGACCAGCCATAGGTGTCTAGTTGCTGTGTAGACATAACCTTAGGGAGCAGGTAGAGGCCTTTGCTCCAGTGCATCTGTGGAAAAGCCATTATATGGTGACTTAAAATTCAGAGGCCTAATGTTCAGCTCAAGGGTAGGAATAACTGCTGTGAAAGTTAATTGGAGTCACTTGTTCTAGGTAGACAGATAATCAGGTACCTAAATGGCAAGGAAGGAGGTGGGATAGCATCATCTGCTATAAGAATCTGACCTGTATTCTCTTTCACGAACTCCCTCTTCTTGATTTTGCAGCTCAAACCTCTCATGAAATAATTATGGTGGCAATGAGTTCCTTGTGGTGCTCTTGATCCATTGGGGCAAGGATTCTAGTCTGAAGAGAAAAGTTGACACTAAACACTGCCCTTTGGCTGTGATCCCTCACCAGCTGATCACTAAGCTAACAAGAATTTTAACATTTTAAAAAATTCTATTTACTGGATAGAGATGGACTCACAACTCCTCCCTGGAGATGATCACCATTAGAGGTTTGGGTCTGCTGAAGAGCCAGATTTGGGTACAGAGGGAAATTTTCAGAAATCTGATCTGTCTTTACAACAGCCAATGCACCCCAGCTCCTCCCAGACCTAGACTCCAGCCTCACTCAGGTATACTCTTTCTAAAGGTCACCAGGCTCCAGCAGAAATACCCCACTCCGAACCAGAAGCAGTGGTAAGGCAGGACAAGGCTCAGTCTGGATCTCCCTGATCCTGAGATACAGACACCAGCAGAGAGCCTTTCTCAGAGGGCATGTCCCTCAGCTCTGGCCTCTGTGCATTTCCCTCCTTCCCCAGACCCATGACCATAAAGAAAGTACCTCAGGATGCCAGTGATGACAGAAAATTCTTCCCTCTATAGCTTGATCCGTGAATATGCTTCTCCCTCTGCTGATTTCCTTCTCCCTCCCGCCCCCCACTACCCTTCCCCAGTTCACCATTCACCTCAAGTTCTTCACCTGTCAGCCTCATTCTCTCAGCTTTTTCTGCACCCCATCTTCTTCCTTCTTCTCCTCTTTCTTCCTGCACATCTCTCTACCCTTTTTTCCTCGCTATTTTTTATCCTACCCCCTGCTAACTCAGCCCCTCTTCTCATTCCCTCCAGATGTTCCTATTACCATGGCTAGGATTTTGCCTTTATAACACATCCCTTTCACACACCCCATGCTTCACCTGTTTTTGGTAAGCGCTTCTGGGCAGGGCATTTTCTTAAATGTCTGTATAGCACTTTGGGGCATTACTATTCTAAATGGATTTTTCTATTACTATTTAGTCAAGAGCTAGATTTTGCACCCTTTTCTTACATTGTGCAGGTCCTTATTCAATGAACACTTCATCAATGGGTCTATTAATCAGTAGGATTATTCACAGAGTAACATGCAAATGAACATGAGGAAGGGTAGCAGAATGTGGCCTTTAACATGGAATTACTATAGAATTCGTGGATTTCTTTCTTCATTTGATACCAAGGTGATTGACAGGATCTTAGATTCAAAGTTTCGGACAGTTTCCATTTTGTGCATGTGTGCAATTTTTCTGAACTATGTGTAGCTTTAGCCAGTGCTACTAGCCCCCAGCATGCATGAGCAGCTAATATAATTTAGAAAGAAAAAAAGAATAGGATAAAAAATACTTCCTGGTGAGTCTCTCAGCTAATCTGTCCTCCCAGAAATAATGATTAACTACATCATATAATGCAAGTAGCTAGAGTTATTTCAGGCAGTTATTAAAATAAACGTAACAATAGAAGAAAACTTTCTGGCCAGATAAAAATAGGTTTATATCCAGCAGCAAATTTGATTTACAAAAATTGTAATAATAATTCCTTTGTTTTTAAGTCAAGGAATTTTTAATATTTGATAAACCCAGAGACCAAGACAAACATTTCAGTTTGATATGTACAGTGTATTAAAAATTGCAAAGCCAGGGAAAACATCTTTATTAGAGCACTCTAGACTCCTTCAGGGACTGGAAGATTTCTTAACCTCAATAGAGTTGTTTAACAGTGGACTTGATCGCGGATTGGGCAGGATGGCATTTTTCCCCTCCACTTGTTCATACCAAAGACCATCCCAAGTGTGAAAGGTTCAAGCAAATCAATATTACTTAAAACAGTCCAGCAGAAATTCCACCCTACTGTCAGTCTGAACTAATGTGTCTAATTCTATAGGGTTATGAGAGGCCATTCACTGTTTCCACAATTAAATATCTTAACTCCACCATTAAATTATTTGATTAAAACCTTATTTCCATTACCCAGCTAATATTTCCAATAACTGTTTCCCGTAGACTAGATCAGTTATTGTGTATGGGGGGCCATTGAGGGAGGCCTGAATATCAGACATAGAGACACCTCTGTGTCAGCTCCAAATACAGGAGACAGGGGAATTGTGGATCCAGGAGAGCCTCCAGCCCAGTGAATTCCATTCACACCAGCCCATGGAGTTCCACTCACAGCCAATCATCTGGGCTTCATGAAGGGAGGGGTGAATTGTGCCCAGAGAATATACTCGTAAGTATGAGTAGCAGTGCACTGTCCTTAAATTATATGACTCCAGTTAAATATTAATGTTAAAGGAGGCAACAGTTTGCCAATAGTTTTTAATCGAGTGTGAAGAGGAGCATCTGAAAAACATTGCCACATTCTGGAAACACTGTGCCCTTATTTGATATCACTGTATAAGCATCAAACTATTTTGTTTTAAAAGCCATGGTAAATTTGTGGATGAAACTGTGCAAGAGGGATTTAATAAGAGATCCACAGCAAGTGTTCAGTAGGCTACATGTTGCCTGCCACCAGGGTAGCATGAAATCATTTGATAATTACACCATAGCCATGCAGGATTAGGGTACCATAAAAATATAGAGCTGCATTATTTTTATTTATATAACAGATGGATCTAAGAGTGGGATTTTTTTAATTGAATGCAACGTCATGACAGTGTTGACAGATGATTTTAAAGTGCTACAAAATGGTCAAGCCAAAAACCTAAGAATGTTCCCATTTCCCTTTTTCTTGTGTCAAGGAGAAGAAAGCAGAGAAATAAATGTTGACTAATGACAGGAATTCCATCCTGGCGATTGGATGAGGTGCATTATTTTGGGAGCTTTTTGTACATAGATTTTTATGTTTTCTTCCACGTGCTATCTATCTTAGATATTACCTAAGATGGCCCCTATTATCATAACATCTGACTCCCCCATAATCGTTAGTGTATTTATCTTCACAACACATCACCGAGTTAGGGAAGTAAAAGAACTGATTGCTACTAGAACTTCAGTAAATGCTAAAAGTACATTCTGAACGTAGAACGGTAACATTTCAAGAAATTTCTGTAAAAACACAGAGGCTTGAAGTGTGTATTAAAGGAGCGCTTGTGTTTTAACAATTACATTATTTTAGTCATAAGCTATTTAACTGTCATATTGCAGAAATCAGAGTCTGCTGTTAGCTGCAGCTGCCTGTCCTCTTGTAAAGCCAAATAGCCCCAATTTCTGATCTGAAGGTTAACCTTTTTGACCCCAAATGGCAGAACAAGGCTAAGATGGCTTCTATGATCTAGATCTTAGTAAACTGGGCAAGCCCCTCAGGAGACAGAAGGCTCTGTCTCTTTTCTAAAACAATCACAAATCTCAGTAGATTAATGGAGTTAATGGGGGATTTTCTTTAGGTTCATTGAGAAAGCATTTCCCTCCCCTCACGGTGGTGTCTGGGCTCCTTATTCCCCTTCCTTTAGTGGCTGTTGAAGTTTTGATTGCTAGGCCAGAAGGGACCATTGTAATCATCTTGTCTGACCTCCTATATAACCTAGACCATGGAACCACCCCATTAGATTGTCAGGGAATAATACTTTTAATATTATAAACCCAAGCTTTTAACTTAGTTTGTATTTAATGCTCCAGCTTCACAGGACTTAAAGGCCCCCAGATGTCTAGTAAAAAGAGTGAACCTAACAGGTAACGATCAAGTGATCTCTCTCCTTCCATCCATCACCCCCCTCTGATAAACAGAGGCTAAAGACACTATTTCTTACCCATCCTGGTTAATAACCATTAATGGACTTAACCTCCATGAATTTATCCAGTTCTCTTTTACACTCTGTTATAGTCCTAGCATTCACAGCCTCCTCAGGCAAGGAGTTCCACAACTTTCACAGTTCCAATCACTTTCTCCACACCACTCATGATTTGATATACCTCCATCATATCCCACCTTAGTCTCCTCTTTTCCAAGCTGAAAAGTCCTAGCTTCTTTAAACTCTAAGGCTAAATCTAACGGTTATCTATATATATTGTGACAGACCGCCGTCTCCCCCCTCTCAGGAACACAGGCAGGAAACCCTTTTTTTGCTCCAACAGTGCCCTTTAATTTGCAGTGCAGGACCCCACCACCAATATATGCAGGTTAAATTAACATCCAGTTCTAAGTAGCTCATTAATATACAACTCATTAATATCCAGCTCTTAAACAGCTCATTAATATCCAGCTCTTAAATAGCTCCACAGGTTCTGGCTCTACAAACTCTATATAGTTCAGCCCCTAATACAATAATACAAACACAGCTCTTGATAGCTCATACACAACACACACAGCTCTTGATAGCTCATACCACCACCACACTGGGCTTTCTTCCTGGCAGCCTTATATCCCCCAGAGGAGGCTGCCAGGTGCAACTCTTGCAGGCTGATTGCCCTGCAAACCAGGTGGCTAATTAGCCTTCCTGCCAGGGAGGTTTGCAGAGGGCTTTTCTCCCTCTTAAAGGGGCGGCAGGCTGGGTCAAGCCCACCCTGCCACAATATATAAATAAAAGTCAAATGGTGTATGCACGTGCGCTTACTCCTTCCACACCGTTTGAGCTAGAGACTTGAAATTTGGTACAGTTAGAGGTCTTAGGGTCCTAATCAGGGTAAGAGTCAAAAAAAATTTCAAATCTCACCTCTGATGCTCCCCAGGGGTGAAATTATTTAAAGGCCAATCACATCAGCTGGGCAGCTGCTGTTCTCTGTGACATAGTTATGATGTCATAATACCCCCTCCAACGGACCCCGCACTCGCTCAGCTCTCTGCCCCTCCCCACCTCCGACGGACGCGAGTTGGGTTTGGTCAGAGGATAAGTGAGGTAGGGGTGTCGGGTTTGGTCGGGGGGGTAAGTGAGACGGGGGTGTTGGGTTTGGTCTGGGGGGTGGGAATGTGTCAGGGTGGGTGAGGGGTGAGATGTGGGTGTTGGGGTTGGTCAGGGGGGGTTGGGTTTGGTGGGGGGGCGAGGAGTGGGGTCGGGGTTGGTCGAGGGGTAAGTGAGGTGGGGGTGTCGGGTTTGTTTGTGGTGGTAGGTAGGGGTGTCGGGTTTGGTTGGGGGGGAAGTGAGGTGGGCGTGTCAGGTTTGGTCTATGGGGGGGTGAGGTGTGGGTGTTGGTCAGGGGGTGTTGGGGTTGGTAGGGGGGAGACATGGGGGTGTTGGGTTTGGGTGGGGAGGTGAAAATGTGAGTCGGGGTTGGTCGAGGGGTAAGTGCAGTGGGGGTGTCGGGTTTGGTCGGGGGGGTGAGGTGGGGGTGTCAGGTTTGCTCTCTGCCCCCTCTCCCCTTCAACGGACCCCACACTCGCTCAGCTCTCTGCCCCCTCCCCACCTCCGACTGACCCGAGCAACGCCGGGTATTTTCGCTAGTCTATTATATTAATAACTCCCAGGCAAATGATTTACTTTCATGGCTGACTGATAATGTGATGCATAATTTTAATTTTTTTAAAAGTTTTCTCTACTTGTTTCACAATGACAGTTGCCAGTTTTATTTAGCTGTGATTCCTGTACTGGTCATTGGTAACAACATAAACCAAGAAAGCAAGAGCAAAGCGTGGCTATCAAACCACTCCCCGGTAAGAAATTTCAGATATTCCAGTCAGATAACTGGACCATCTCTTTTAAAGGGAGAACAAAGTGCAGATGTCATATCTTGTTACACCTCAGAAAAACCTTATGAAAATGCAGAACTCCAAAGACATCACCCTGCACACATCCAGGCTAGAGATCTGGCTAATTAGGCCCCTAGATACCCTCATTTTAAAAGGTACTTGCCTACCTTTCCCCCTTTAGGGAGCAAGAAGTCAACAATACAGCTGTCAATAGGGAATATGGTTCACAGCTTTGGGATTAAGTGCAAGAGACCAAGAGCAAGTGTGCTTTTTTTAAAAAAAAGTTATTATTGTTCAAAATGCTCTGTACTTCACATTTCATGTTTTAAGATCAGATCCATGTATTAGTTCACAAAAGTAATTTTATTTAAATGTCTCTGCTGCATAATAATGGTAAAGAGCAACAACTAGCATGTGAGTAACATACTAGACAAATCTCACATTACCAGGTCTCTGGGCTAAATCAGACATCCGAAATACACAGTAAAGGCCAGCAGGTTGAAAAGTTTCTATGCTATTCCATGCTCAACTTGAAACACCTTTAAAAGGGTTTGATTTTTAGAAGGCAGGCGCTCAGCTTTGTCTGAAAATCCAAGCCCTTTAAAGATCTTGGGCATCCAAAAACTAAAAGCACCCCAAAATCACTAGCTACCTGTCACATTTTAGGCCAAAGTCTGTATAATGAAGGCACATACAGCTGTGACACTTTGAAATCTGAACACCTTCAAAACCTCTCCAAGCTTACATGCTACAGGGCTTTTGCACTAAATTAACCATGGCCATCTCGGGTTTTTCTGTTTGAGGAGAATATACATTGGCTAGAGCTGGTTGAGAGATATTCACTATGATTATTCAAAAAATGTTGGCTTTTTCTTCAAATTCATTGTTTGCGAATAGCTATTTTTGTTCTTCAGACAGCTCTAGACACATTGGGACTGGTTTGGGCAAGTAATTTACTTTTTTTCCTGTCATTCATTCAATTATTCTCAAATAATTTTTTCCATTGTTCTCCAAGCTCTAATCCTGGGTTATTCCACCCTTTTACCTTGCCCACTTGTGGATCTCTTGAAGCTGAAAGTTCAGTGTGGAGATGAGGTAAGGCTACAACAGTGAAAGACCATGAGGAGTGTTTAATGTGGGTGCTTAGTCATCCTTTTTAGTTCTCTTTGCATTTAACATATTCAAATTTGGGGGCAGTAGTGAGAATGAGGACCAGGAACAACCTGCATATAGCCTTGTAGTTGGTGAAAACAAACCATCTGATATTAAGTCATATACCTTTGAATCACATACATGGTGTAATCAAGAATACTATAATATAGTCAACTGTGTAGGGTGAGAATGTTTAACTACCCCTCACCAAAGACTCATTCAACTAGATCACATATGTGATAGATATGGGACATGGGCTGTTAGCCAGAGCGGGAGTCCGAAGCGGGGAAGCCGACCAAATGGCAGAGGTAGAAATCAGAGCCAAAGATCAGAACCAGAAGTCAAATGCCAGACCCAAGAGTCAAGCCAGAAAACAGAGCTAAGGGTCAGAACTGAGTTACCTGGAATCAGGGAGGACAAGAGCAGAGCTGGGTTCAAGCTCTGGACAGAGAAAGATTAAGGCAGAAGTAGAAGCTAACACAGCTGCACTCATGTACTTTAGGCAACCAGTACCCTGTTGCTAGTCTTTAGAGCAGATCTTTTGATCCCCTAAGCCAATCAGGTGATTTGGCTAATGAGGTGACTCAGTTGGGGCCCTTCTGCACTCATTAGACTGCCTCTTGGCTAAGCTAGCAGGTAAGCAGGATAACTGTGGGTCCTTGCTCTTTACAATATGTGGTCAAATGTTTTGCAAGGTCCCCAGAACACTTGTATCTATTGCACAGTATGAGTCCACTTGAACAGATGCCAAATAAATTACATCCCAACCAGCTTTGTGAGGTTCAAGAATTGCCTGGGTGAAACAGCATACAGGAGAGGCTAAATAACATGCAAAAGAAACAAAGTTGCTAAAATATGCTTCATGATTTGCAGTTACTCAAATCTCCACCCTATCTCCATGAGTTTGTTAGTCTCGGGCCAAAAATCTACATAAAATGCTACATGAAGATTGACAGTCTGTTAGGTATTGCCATTTGGGAGGCAATGTCTGGGGCTATTTTTAGCTATCACCATCTGAATAAGAACTGCCATCTTTTTTGAAAGGACTCATAGTTAGCCACTTAAGCAACAGGGAGGGATGCTGCTGGGCAGTTGAGGTGAGGTTGGGGAAAGAGTGAATGTTATTTGTATGACTGCATGGAATGCATGCCACGAAGGCTCTCAGGGAGACACAGGAGGTTTAACAATAAAAAACTGTTAAACTGTTAAACTGGCTATTCAGGTTAGCCTGTGGACTCACCCACACCTACACCATGGTTTTTAGATTAGTCAACATGTTAACTCAGCAGATTGCAAAAAATGCTGATCAGGAAAAATCTGGCCTCCAAATGCCTGATCTAGAGGATGAGAAGCTAGATAGCACAATTAATCAGATATGAGAGGATATATATTTATTTTTAATAGACCACTTTGAATGACCAAAATTGATCATGTTCTAGGTTCCAGATGACAGATTGCACACACAATTCCTGGGAATCACTGTCTAAGCATCTAGGATTCATTGAAATAATTAAAATAAAAGATATACAATGAATGATGAGCAATCAATAACCAATTGAAGAATCAACAATTCTGTATTCAAATAATTCATTACATTTCACTCCTAACTAGAAAACTGGAAGACAATTCAGCAGAGTTATTCACTGTATCTCTTAATTCTAAATAAGATAAAAGGACCAAATTCTGTTTTCAGTTACATTGCCATAAAACCAGAGTAACTCCTTTAATGGGAAGAGATATAGCTTTGACCACAATGACCCATAGTCTGCAAAACAGGAGTGAAATTCTGGCTCTGTTGAGGTCAATAACAAAACTCCCATGGACTTCCATCGGGTCAGGATTTCACCCTCAAAGAATATTTTCCATATTAAAAGAGCGTTCTTTGATTTGGCTCAAGAGATCAATGAGAAGGGTGTGGAAATTGCTCAACCTATTTTATCATGTGCACATGATTCTTGAAGGGTATCATGAGAATTACCCACTCTTGTCTCATTGTTCCCATGAAAACTCAAAAGATCTAGAGCGGGGGCTCTCAAACTTCACTACACCACAACCTCCTTCTAACAACAAAAATTACTACACAACCCTAGGAGCGGGGACCAAAGCCTGATCCCGCTTGAGCCCCACTGCCCTGAGAGGTGGGGGCAAAGCCCAACCCCCACCACTCAGACAGGGGCCAAAGCTGAAACTCAAGGGCTTCAGTCCCAGGAAGCAACCCAGTAGCCTGAGCTCTGCCATCCAGCAAGTCTGTCAGCCCTGGCTACCCCCTTAAAAAGAGGTCACGACCCACTTTGAGGTCCTGACCCACAGTTTGAGAACCACTGATCTAGATATTGGTCTTGTTTGATCAGTTTAAAGAGTTTCACTAAATTTACTATGTGTGTTAGCACTTTATAAATGCATCAGTGACAGATCTACTTGAAAGGCAAATAGGAAGAAAAGTGAGACTGTTGTTTGTGCTTCTAAGAAACATTTGGGTATCAACATATAAGTTACTCATAAAAAACAACAACCCTACAATCTAAATGTACAGTGGTCACAACTCAAGTCAATATTGCACCACCATTATCACAAATGTCTGCTACATTTAAAGGAAGATGATGTCAGATATCAGAGTGTAATCAATATTTGCTTATAAATTACTTTTAAATAATAGTCAGTATAGATTATACTTTACTGTAAGAGGGAAAGTCTATCAATCCGTTTTCCAGGCAGAACCAGCCTTTCCTAATGATGTTAATGTGTCTGGCTGTCATCAGACTTTTTTTGCAAAATTGGCCTTTTCTTCGTCTGTTATTTTGTACAAATGTAGGGCATGGTAAATGCAGTGTAGGGGCCGGGATTGCTTTGAACTAACCAGGAAAGAGAAGAGAGAGGCATCTGTGGAGGGATTTAGTGTTGACAACAGGATAAAGGTGGCTTCCGATGTCAAGCCACTGCTGCCATGGAGCTTTCCTTTTGCTTTTCTCAGTAAGCCCCATGTTTACAAAATCAGAAGTAGGAACTTAACACAACAGTTATTACTTTACTTTGTCTAAACAAGTGGAAGAGATGATAGAAAGTTTGATTCCTGTTTACAGATGTGCTCAGATTTCTAGTTTTTACTGCAGCTGTAGCACATCTCAGATTTTAACTCCCTTTCCCAATACCTTTAACTGCAGACCTTTAGACAGCTCAGATGTTTTCAAAGTCTTTCATGGCTTCGTCCTGCACTATTGAAGGCAAAGGGCATTTCAGAATTGAATTCAATGGGAACAGAATTGGGCCTTCTGTTGCCCCGCTTTTTTACCACTTTAGGCTTTGTGATCATCATTTCATACCTGGTAAATGTGTTCCTTGATGGAGAAAGGAAAATTTCCTTTACCTGGCAATATCTCTTCTTTGTCATTAGATGTCATAGAATGTCAGTGTTGAAAAGGACCTCAGGAGGTCATCTAGTCCAACCCCCTGCACAAAGCAGGACCAATCCCACTGTCCCTGATAGATTTCTGCCTCTGATCCCCAAATGGCCACCTCAAAGACTGAACTCACAACCCTGAGCTATCCCTCCCACAAGATCACACATCAAGTGGGGATGCATGATCTTGTGGTGGAGGCACTGGACTGGAACTTGAGACCTTAGCTATGCAAAGGCTTTTCTGGGAAAGTCACTTAGCTTACCAGTGTCTTAATTCCCAGTTTTCTGTGTGTCTGTTGTATTCACAACTCTGTCTGTCTTATCTATTAGAAAGTAGCTCTTTATGACAGGTGTAACAGATCGCCTTCTCGCCCCGCTCCACAAACAGGCAGGAGACTCTGCTGTGACTCACCAGTCCTCTTTATTCCGGTAGTGCAAACCCCACCACCTACTATGTACAGCTCTACAGGTTACTCAGTACTTTACAGCTCAGGGAAAACAGGCTACAGCTCAGGAAGACAAGTCCCTTCTTCCTGGCTCAGAGGGATCCAGAGTCTGAATTACTCCTCCCTCCTGCTTCCCTAGCTTCCTTCTCTCTCTCTCTCTATCTCCTTCTCTCTACTCCTCCACCACTCCTCTACCACACCACCATCCTGGGCTTCCTGCCTGGCAGGCTTTTAGCCCTCTGGGGAGGCTGCCAGGTGCAACCCATCAGGCTGAGCCTTCTGCAGCCCAGGTGGCTAATTAGCCTTCTCTTGCAGGGAGGTTTGCAGAGGGTTTTTCTCCCTCTTAAAGGGCCCAGCAGGGCTGGCTCAGGCACTCCTGGCCAGCACCCTGCCACACAGGGTATGTCTCTTACTATATGTGCTTGTCTGGTTCCTACCACAATTCAGCCTAAAAATAATTTCTCCATTCCTAATAAGTGAAGTGTTAAAGTAACTGACTGTACAACCATTGTACTGTAATAAAGTTTATCTGTTTGTTTAGGGTAGAGTTAACTCATTACAATAACTCAATATTATTTCACAGTTTGGGGATACATTGTTTCTGAAGGAAAGATTCAGAGACAAGTCCATAACTGATAGCTTCGTCTCTCTAGAACAGGGGTCTCCAAACTACGGCCCAGGGGCCGGATCCGGCCTGTGGTTTCAATTTGCCTGGCCCTCCAGCTGAGCAGGCACACGGAGCAGACACATGGAGAAGCCACCGCTGCCCCCCACCCTGTGAGCTGCTGCCGGTGGTCCCATGTGTGGAAGGGTGAGTGCCCCCGCAGCAGTGGACAGAAGAGTAAAGGGGGGGGGGGGTGCAGCAGCAGCCGGAGGAGCAAAGGGGGGGGATTTTGCATATATTTGCATATATTGAATTTTTTAACAGTCACTTCGGCCCGCGAAGCCCCTTCCAAAATCTAATATGGCCCTCGTCTCATAAAGTTTGGAGACCCCAGCTCTAGAATATGGGACTGTCTGTTGGTGAGGATCAGGAGACAAGTCATCTCATGATATCAGTAAGAAGCAGGGATTTATTTGTATTTGTTTTTCAATAAAATATGAAATTTTTGAAATTTGAATTTTTGGGGATGAAAATATGTTTGAATAATTCAGAACAAAATGAAAATATTTACATAGAAGTGTTTTTAAACCTTAGCACTATAACTCTTTTCTTCTACTACAGCTTAGTACCATCAGACGCTTAGACTAACTACAGAAAAAACAAATGAATAATAAATAGTGAATACTTCTGAAACAAAATGTTAGTAAATATAACAAAGGTAAACAGATGTTAGTATTAATAAGACAACAAGTTGTAACAAAATAAGCCTTTCTGTTGTTTATTAGATGTTATAGGAATGACATGTACAGTATATAAAAAATGTTAATAGCAAAAATGTTCACGGTTGATTTTAACAAAACATTTTTCTTTGGATTAACTGCAAAAAAAAAAAAACCCTCCAGATTTTTACAATGTATTAATACATTATACTTGTATTACCATGTAAAATATACATGGTAATACAAGTATATACTTCTATTTTTTAGGTTCCTAAATTTAAAATCTTAGATGCTTCACTTCTTAAAATTAAAGCAATTGGAATTTGGCTGCATTCAGATGACATGGTTCTGGTGAGGGCTGGTTAACAAAATATTTGATTTCATTATATCATCAGTTGTTGCAAGTTTAAAAAGAAATTTTGTTTGTGAACACTGTACTTTACAGTTTGAACATTTTGCAACATAAAAAATTCATTGGACATAGGAAGTTACCTTGGTTACAACAATTTGCATTGATTTAACTATTTCTCTTTATTAAACTATACATGAGACCAAATAGAATTTTGATTTTCTTTTGTGTTTATGAAAATAATTTAACATGATCTTTAAAAAGTTAAGGTTCAATGTAAAGTTCATTGTCCTAAACAAACAGTTCAAGTCACATTTAACATGTGGAGCACTTTATAAAGGCAAGGGTTTGTTTAGATAAAGTGCATCTATATAATTGTAATGGGAAATGTGTTTTTCATTTGATAAACTTGTATGTTTTCAGTTTACATCATACAGTTTATATGTTGGATAAATCTATTACCAATATCTAATCAGGATAACCTAAAAAAAAGCTATGTTTCCTATACATTATACATTTGGCATAATGGTTTTACACTACAATGTAAAAATAGATTACAAAAATCAAACTTATTACCAGGGAATATTATATACAATTATCAGTATAGAAAATGTTTCTCTGGTAAAAATTACTACAATTTAATTCCCCGTGAGTGCCTTATTTTGCAATTTCAATATGATTTAAACTGAATATTCTTCTAATAGTTCAATATAATTTTCTTTCATATGCATCAAGTGTTTTTTCACTGTTGTAACATATTCAAGATCTTAGACCACTGCCAGATCATCTTATGTATCAGGTATTTAAAACACCTTTGTGAGGCTTTCAACGAATGGATTGAACCTCCAGAAATAAAATATGAAGCATTCTTCCTCTGATTGTCTCTTTCAAAGGAAATACCTTTCATTTTTAAGTTGGCACATATCATGAGAACTCTTGAGATGATTCCTAGAAAGTGAACATTAACATAATTTAAAAATGGGTGCTGCAAATCCATTCTTTCAAAATTTAGAAGAGTCCAAAATAGCTGCGGTTTTTAAAATATTAAACAATGATACTATTCAGGGGATGGATAACTGTATTTTCTAAGGACAAGATATAAAAACATATCTTCATCATACTGAAAATATTTGTATATCTTCCATAGTTGGACTCACTGGCTGCTTTTTTATAAAATGTTGCTTCAAGACCATTGGCAAGAACAGTCTGTAGGTTCTTGGATTGAATAGTTGACCCATGTTGAGTTGCCACTGCAGTACAGTTGCACAATTCGCCTTTGTAACCCAAGTTCCCTGCAGCATTTGCAGAATCTTGCATATGTGTTGATGTTGTAGTTATAAATGCTAGCAGAAGGGCATTTTCCATCACATGAAACAATGTTTACCTGTTAATAAACAGTTTAAAAGATCATTTACATAATTAAAAAACCTGAGCATGGGATTTTTCAAAGAAGCCTTAAAGGAGTTAGACGCCCATATCTCACAGAAATTCAATGGAAGCTGGTTGCAAACTACCTTACACCCCTTTCAAAATCTCAGTTTATGTGAATAATAAAATGACTCAGCTATGCCCACATTTTGAGGATCTCACTGACGTCAAAGGGAAATTTTCCATTGATTTCAATAGAACTAAGATTTGACCACTAAGCAACATACTCAGCTCCAATAAAAGGATTCCTGAGTTTTAATTGTAAAGAATTCATAATGTTACTTTGGCTAATACATAACACTCGGTGTCACTGGCTGGTTTAGTTCAAGATGAGGCCTTTGGAATTTTTTTGCTACATCAGGGAGGAATGTTTGGGCACAGAAACACTCCCTAGGAAAACTAAAGAACTTTACTCCAATAATATGGTAACAATCACTTATGGTAACTTCACCTGGCAGCTCTTTAATGTCCATGGGCAATTCTTTCCATTCAGAACACTTCTTAACCTTACGGATGGGCTCCTCTAATTACTCAACCATTAACTCAGGAGAGAGAAGGTCCATAGCCATGTTGAAAGTCTCAGTTGTCTCCCTGTACCCTCAGACTAATGCTTGCTTCTCATGCACCCTGCATTTCAGGGTCTGCTTTCCTGCCCACTCCCCATCCCTGACACACATCTCATCGCCATGCTGCTCACTAAGACACTGCTGGTATCTCAAGGGAGCAGCAATGAACAGTTCCACCCAACGGCCAATTTGGAACTATACTTCCCATGTCCCTTTACTCTTGGAACAAAACATTCAGTTTAATATTGTCTTAGTAAATATCATTATAGTCTATGTAGTGAAACACTAGCACCAAGATTATGGCCTCATTCTTCCTACAGATAGTGCCATGGGTGAGCATGATGCTTTTGAAGAATTTAAGGACACATGATCCCTATCCTGTGGCATTTACAAGCTAAACACACTGTTTACTGTCATCACTATTAAAAAGACAGCTCTTTCCAGGGGCAAATCCTGCAAGGCACTGGGTATTGCCTATAAAGTGCTAAACACCTCAATTCCCATTGACTTCAGTGGTAGACAAGTGCTCATTGCTTTGCAAGTCTGGATCTGTATTTCCTATTCTAAATGTACGGTATAACTGGTATTTGACATACTACTCCATTGCAACTCTGAGTAAATGTTGACTTTTTAAAATGATGACCATTGCATGTAAGCCACTAGAGATCTATCTGGGGTACATGCCAATTTCTGCCCTGAGGCTGAATCAGAAATAGAATGCATACAACAGCAAAGTTAAACTCCCCACCACACTTTTTCTCATTTCCACCTTTCCTTAGTTTCCACCCTTCCCCTGAACCAAATGATGATAGTTACTTACGGGGGTGTTACTTCTGCAGTCATTCTTACGGATAGTCATCCTAACAGCCACCCTTTTGCAAAATTTCCCATCTTCCTTACCTGCAAAGTACGCATTGATTGAAAAATATCAGCTCACAATTATGAACATTTTAGAAATAGCAACATTCCTATATATGTCATGGGGTAAAGGGATACAAAAGAAGATAATAAATAGGACATCACAGCATATACCAAAACCTCTTTGACAAAGAGGCAATTTGTATTTAAATCCTGGCTTTTAAAATGTATAATAATTCCACGCATCAATGACAGTGTCCACTGTCTCTTATGCATTCAATTATATTTCTAATGTATTTATTCCAGATATATAAATTTTGAAGGACAAAATCCATAAGCCACTTAAGCAGTATTGTAGCCTCTGTCATTCTGAAAATGTGTTACCTATAGTACAATGTTTTCTGAAGATGAAATGAAATAACCGTTCCTGGGAGAAAACTATTGATAGTACTTTAAATACATTTCCTGTCATAACACTATCAAACAATTGTAGTTAATCAAAGTTGCATTTTTGTCAATAAACACCTTAAAATATACAGGTTTGGGAAAGATTTGTATTTTCATACTTCCTGTGTAAAAAGAAAGAGAAACAACCCTAATAAAAAGAGAAAATACTTAATTCCAATTCTTATTTGTACTACCTGTGTTTTTTATTGTTACAAGAAAAAAAAGATACAAAACATATACATAAAACACATAAAATATCTGTTTATATATAAAATGAACAAAGGATTAAACATAATTAAAGGGGGAAATATTTAATATTTGAAGAAGTGAAACAATGCAGAAAGTTCAGTGGTTGTAGGAGTGAAAGAACAGTGTCTGATTGCAAAGGGAATGATCTTCTTCCTGCTGGAGAATCCACATCACAAGGAGATCTAAAAGAGAAATTAAAAATCCATTCTATTAGTTGGACTACTGCAGTTCTACTTCAGATCCTATGCACCCACTCTGTCTTATTTACAAAGTCATACTGTACAATACTTAGGTTTAGATCCACAAATGGATTTTGGCACCTGCCACTTTAGGTGCCTACATCAAAAATTTACATCCTCAGAACCCCAGCCTAGCAGTCACATAATTCTGTACACACCTAAATTCCCATGGTATTTAAGTTTCCACTGAAAAGTCCCCTAGGCACCTAAAATCTGCCAATGAGCATATGTACAGCCACCTAAATTGAGACACCTGGCACCTATCTCATATATAGCCCTGTATTGATTCTCAAATTTGGCATTCCCCAGGCCTAATCCAGGAGACATTCTCAGAGATCAGGCCCTACACAAAACACAACAAATGGAGGAGGTGGCTCGTGCACCCCTTAAAACCATTAGCCCAGTGATGAGGGCACTCACCTTTAATTCAGGAGACCCGAGCTCAATTCCCTCTAAAACTGACTATTTTGTTAGTTATATAAAACTAGCAAAAATACCCGGCATTGCTCGGGGTATTTGTAATTGGAAACTGGGATGTAAAAAGACTATCGTGTTTTTTATTAATACAAATTTTGTTCAGACGTCTCAGCGTTGCTCGGGTCCGTGGGAGGGGGGAGAGAGCTGAGTGAGTGCGGGGTCCGTTGGAGGGGGGTATTATGACATCATAACTATGTCACAGAGAACAGCAGGTTTTAACCTGCTGCCCAGCTGATGTGAATGGGCTTTAAAGAATTTCACCCCTAGGGGGCGTCAGAGGTGAGATTTGAAAATTTTTCGACTCTTACTCTGATTAGGACCCTAAAGCCTATAACTGTACCAAATTTCAAGTCTCTAGCTCAAACGGTGTGGAAGGAGTAAGGCAGCATACTTACACACACACACGCATACACACACGCATATACCATTTGACTTTATATATATAGATTGAACAGCTTCAACAAGAGAGACTGAGATAGCACCACCTCAGAATATCCAAAAGCCCAGTGATTAAGGCTGGAGCAGTAGGAGACATAGATTCAAATCCCTACCCCACGTCAGGGAGAGGAGGCATCTGAACCCCAGTGCTCCACATTCTGGCTGAGTGCTATAGTCACTGACTAAAGGTTCAATGGAAGGGGGAAGAATAGCTCTTTTGGGGAGGTGGGGGTGGAGGGAAGAGGCTTAACCACTTAATTCCAGGGGAGGGTTCATGGCTGAAAATCTCGAGCAAAAATCCAGTCCCCAACTAGGTCCATAACTTCATTTGAGAGGCAGGTCTTAGATCCTGCCCCGCTCCTTGGCATTTCCTGTGAACTAGTTTAGGCAGCTCTCCCCTCAAAGTGTTATCTTTTGTGGATTGCATTGTTGGGCACTGATCTCTCCCCATGCATTGCATAGGGAACTGCGTGGCTAACTCAGGCCTACAGATTCCAGTAGGTGTCACAAAACCTAAAGTTAGGTGTTGCAACTCTGAGCCTAAGTCATCTTTGTGGATCTAGCCCTTAAGGCCTCATGATATTTTCCACTTATACATTGGTAGTGCCTTTCATCCAAGAAACTCAAAGCTCTATTCAAAATGTGGCTATTAATATCCAAAGAAACAAAGACAAATTGGTTTGCCCAAAGTTACATAATAAATCATGGCAAAGACTGGATTAGCACATGAGCCCCAGTGCTCAGTTCCCTGCTCTAACCACTAGGAAATCCTGCTTCTCTAAGAAAACCAAATGCAAGTTTTGACAGACAACTGCCTCCAAGTACAGTAGAGATTTTTAGAAGGTGGATTTTTTTTCTAAGAGGATCATTTCCTCCCCTTACTTTTCCAATAAAAAATAGTTAGCTACTGACTATGGAAAAAGTATCAATGAGTTATATCTTGGATAGGATAAAGGTACATTGAATAAGCAAGCAATAAGTTCACTAGGTATGTCGAACAGAGAAAAGATAAAATAACATTTTTAAAAGAAACAACTCACCATTGTTCCTTTTGTCTCCAAGGAAGTGGCCCTTGGCCAACTGAATCATATTCGAAACCGGTCAGTTGTATTCCTGTTCTTTTTCTTCTCTTACCACACTGTAAGTAGGGATAGGGGTAGGGGAAATCTAGGAGTTGTGAATTCTTCAGGTACAATTATGGCTATGAGTTAATCTTGGCTGCTCTGCAAGTGTGTCACTTCTCAGAAACAAGTACAGAATGCAGAGTATTTGCATGCACAGGTTGATGATTCTTAGGAACACTTACTGACAGACATGCATAGTTTGCTTTAGAACAACTTTCATGTAGATAGCATATGACATTGTAGGTAACTATATGTACAGTGAAACCTCGATATAACGGACTAATTCGGGCGAGGGGGTGTCCGTTAAAGCCGAAAGTCCGTTATTTAATATTTTTTTAAAATCATTAAATAACAGGACTTTTGGCTTTAACGGACACCCCCTCACCCGAATTAGTCCATTATATAGAGGTTTTACTTATCACGGCCGGGAGCCGGGAGTCAGCCTGCCCAGCGGCAGCCAGCAGCCCGCCCGCCCAGGACCCCGGCTGCTGGGACCCGGGTGGGAGCAGTCAACCCGCCCGCCCGGCTCCCCGCTGTGGGGACCCGGGCGGAAGCTGTCAACCCGCCCGCCCCGATCCCGGCTGCTGGGACCCGGGCGGCAGCCAGCAGCCGGGACCCGGGCGGGCTGGCTGATGGCTCCCGCCCGGGTCCCAGCAGCCGGGACCCCGGCGGGCTGGCAGCAGGGAGCCAGCAGGCAGCCCGCCCGCTGCCTGGACCCCGGCGGCAGCCGGGAGCCGGCAGCCAGCCCCCGATTTAACAGATTTTGGATGCATCGGACTTGCTCCTAAATTTTGTCCGTTGCATCCGAAGTCCGTTAAATCGGGGTCCGTTAAATCGGGGTTTCACTGTACTGTAATGAGAGTCTTCTGTACATTCTGTTTGGTTCAAACACGTTATATGAATGCCTCCAATAGATACATGGGTACCATGTAACTATATACACAATAATATTACTGATGGCCAAATTCTGTTCTCATTTACCTAGCTGTCAATAAGGATAAATTACGCAGAAATCAATGGAGTTCTTCCAGACTGACATACGTTCAAATGAATGCAGAATCTGGCCTGCAGTGATGTCACAGCACATATTATCGTTTATATAGTTGCAGTCAATATCACTTGCTACATAGCAAAGTGTACTTGTGTTTTCACAAGATTAATGTAGTGAAAGTCAGCATTCATACCCAGGGCCGGCGACAGAAATTTTGGGGCCCCCTACTCTGATCGTTTGGGGGCACCCTAGTCTGATCATTGGGGGCTCCCTAGTCTGATCGTTTGGCCCCCCCCCAGCTCATTCTCCTTCCCGCCCTGCCTGACCCGGGACACCCAACCAAATCTCCTCCCCCAGCCTAACCTCCTCCCCTCCCCATCCGCCCAGCCTGGCCTCGTTCCCGCCGGCTACCAGACATACCAGCCGGCGCTTCCCTCCCCCCCCAGCTGACAGCGGCTGGGGGCAGTGAGAGCCTCCGAGCATTGCCACTGCCTGGGCGCTCGCTGCTGGCGCTCGCCCTTCGCTGCGCTCTCGTGCCCGGCGGGGTCCTGTGGGAGTGCGAGCCGCGGCCCGAGACAGCGAAAGCCCAGGAGCAGCGTGAGCCGCCCTTGCTGCTCTCCCCCCTCCCCCGGCCCCCGCGCGCCCCAGACCCACGTGAGACCCTGCGGCTGGCGATGGAGACGCCGCTGCTGTGACCAGCCACAGGAGTGCGAGAGCCCACACCAGGCCCGGCGACAAGGGGGGACGACTACGGGTACAGCTGTGTACCGGCCCCGGACTTAAGGGGGCCCCCCTTAAGTCCGGGGCCTGGTACAGCTCTACCCGTAGTACCCCCATCGCCGGCCCTGTTCATACCATAAGCAGATACTTATGATTGTTATTGTCTGTCTCCAATTATTATGGGATATATTTATGATATACTGTCCTGATTACAATAGACTAGAAAATATGAGCTGCTTCTTGTACATATGCCACTGAATGTCTCTTAATCTTCTAAAGTTATTCAAACAGTAAGCTTTAATGAGCAAAGCAATTAGTCTCTATATTCTACAGCACTATAAACATAAAGCGATTAGCCAACTTTCTAAACATAGCAAATACACATGCAGCAAACTAAATACTATGCAAATGCTTACTACCAACAGTACATTGTTGGCTAACAACAATGCACTGCCCATACAGTGCAAAATGAAAAAAAAAAAACCAAACATATGTGAGCTGTTCTGAACAATGAGAAGTTAATAAATACTACAATACAACTTTTAAACATGATTTGATGACATGAGGCCTGATGTTCCTAACAGGGAGTACATTGTTGAAAATCAACAACGGTGCTGGTTGGCTTGTTCCTACTGATTTCCAAGAAAATGTACCTGACTTACAGTGAGCGCTAGCTGTAGGAGTGACGGGGCTAACAGGAAATGGGAACAATGACATTCTGGAACCTGGCAAGAATATTACATTTTGAACGTTACACATAAAACAAAAGGGTCCCTCTATCACTAGTCAACATTTTATGGTCAGACTCAGCGATGTTTGGAAAGGGAACTTAAAAAAAGGAAATCAACTTTAAATTTCATTGTATTATGATGTATTAATACAAATCATAAATATAATCATTTGTGCTGAATTTTGCTACACCAGGTGTCTGCCTCAGACTGACGTTTTTTGGAAATTTTCAGACAAATTGTTCATTGATTTCTTCTGAGAATGGGGCTAAGGAAAACTACATTGTTTTGCCCATATTACAAAATTCTGGTGACCTTTTCTTTTAAAAGCTCGAGAGCCTCCGGGTTTTAGATGAGAGGCTAAAAATTTGGCAGGGCAGTGGCCTTTTGCTGTCCACACGAAAATCCACCCACATTTGGCTAAATCGTAAGCCTCTGAAAAATTGCAGTTTTCGCATTGTTAACAGAGCTTTCTTCGGTTTTTGTAGCTAAATTCCCTGACGATTCCATCCACACTAAGCATACTACAGCCTGGGGTTGTGCAGGACTTTCCTTGCAATCGCAGCTCTGGGATGCTACAGGCCATGATGGGTTTGGGTCCAGCCACTAAATCTGAGGGCAGGGAGACCCTCAATGACCTCCCTGCTGGGCCCAGGCAGTGTAGAGGAAGAAGCTCCCTGATTTTAATGCAGCAGGGACAAGAACCAAACCTGCAGGAGGAGTCAGGGGAAGTGGATTGGGGCAAGGATCCTCTCGGGGATTGGGGTGGAAACTGGAACTGGAGGATAACAGGGATGGGGAGAGGGAAATTGGGACTGAGAATTGGAATAGTAAGGGAGACCATGAATGACATTTGGAGCCTACAGTAAAGACTGGGCTTAGGATGGTAGAATGGAACTGAGATTCAGGGTAGAGAGACTGGATCTGTCTGGGCCAAGAAACTGGGAACCAGTGGGAGGGAGAAATGAGATCAGATGAATAGCTAGAGAGGATGACTGGGACTGAGAACTAGTGGAGTGTGAGGAAGGAGCTGAGCGGGGGAGTGGAGATAGATCTGACAAGGAGACAAGGTGCTGGGGGGAGAACTGGATCTGCCTGGGCAAAGAGAGTCGGAAAAAGAGCTGGGGGAATGGGACACTGAGATTGAATGAGGAGCCGGGGATGGATACTAGGACGAGTTTGTAGTGATGGGAAATGGGCAACAGATGCTAGAGGTCAGGATGGAAGAGAAAGACACATCAGATAAGGAGTCAGGAAAGGGGTGGAGTGGAGACTAGGACTGGCTGGGCAAAGATACTGGGGACTAGGAGCTGGAAATTAGAAATGGCTGGGCATGGAGACTGGCACTGAGGGTCAGAGACTGTATGGGGAGTCCAGGTGGATGAGACTAGAACTTACTGGCAAGGAGACTGAGCCTGGAATGACCATCCTGAGGAGTGGAGATAGGGACTGCCAAAGTGAGGAGAATGGAACTGGAGGAGCAGCTTAGTGTGGGGAACAAGACACAACTGGAACAGGTTGGAGGGGATGGGGCAGAAGGGATCAAGCTTGGGGGAATGGTCCAAAGAGTCTGTGACCACTAGAGAACACTCTCCCCCCTCCAATCCTGGAATGGAGGCCAGGATTCCTGAGGTTCATCATTGTTCTACTATCAGCAAATATCTCTGAAACCCACTGGCAAAGCATCCCATCCCCCTCTGGTGATGGTCCACATAGAAGATGACAATCTACTGTAACAGTTACTCCACTAGCTTAAGGGCAGAGATCTGTGGGGTGGACCTAAAGGTTCCAAACCTGCGGATGACCCAGGTGTGTCAATATGATGCCACACAATGGAATTTTTGATGAGCCTCAGGAATCCTGCCTTCCATTCCAGGCTCTGGAGGGGAGTGTGCTCTAGTGGGCACAGACTTCTGCTCTGTTGCTGGGAGTACCTTTCCCAGATCTGAAGAAGAGCTCTGTGTGGCTCGAAAGCTTGTCTTTCTGACCATCAGAAATTGGTCAAATAAAATATATTATCTCATGTACCCTGTAAAGATCCTATGGTATTCTTCATAATGTTAATTTCAGTATCCTGGCCAATCTAGCTAATTCCTCTTTCTAGTTAAAATTCAACTACTTCAAAATTTTGAAATTTACAAGTTCCATTACATCTTTAAAATGTTTCCCAACAAATTCTGGTCTGGAATGAGATGCTTTGCAATAAATGTGTGGTATTGCCATATTATACTGTGCAATTCTGCATTTAAGAAAGAAGACTTGAGGACTCTCAGATAATATGTTGATCTTTGAGATCACGTGAGCATAGAAGAACCTATAGTGTCATTACATGGAATCATGGAAAAACCTCTCTTTATTCCCTTAACTCAGGGCTAGAATTAATTGTATTTAATTTATATCCTCTAAAGTATAAATAGCCAGCAGATTTCCCATCTCCTCCTTTTAATCAACAATTTTCCTTCTTCTCAGAAAAAAAGTTAATAAATATTAAAATAAGCAGTAATATTTCCCTCAAAATATGGTGCCGATTTATATTATTTAGAATTATTTTAGATTCTACTATATAAACATAAATGTTTGGTCTCTTATCTGTATTTGGTCTCTCTCATCCTTAATTTGCTTTTTTTTATGTCCCTTTAAACCAATTACATGTCATAGTTAGCTAATGTTCTGAACAGCACCTTGCACATGTGAAGTACTATAGAAGTGAAAGAGATGCTCCATATCTTAGCAGTCACTGCCATAAGTTTCAAGATTGTATTATACCTCCCAGGCAACTGGGGAAGTTAACTGAAGCAGAAAGAAAAAAGATTGTTCTTCAGAGTAAAGATCAAAACTAGTAGCAGTGATTTCTACGATATGGAACTTCTCTTTCACTTCTATTGCACTTTTCATTTGCAAGGTTCTGCACAAATACTAGTTAAATGAGCCTCTCAATCCTCTGGGAAGTTTGCTGGCTCCTGTGAGCCTCAGCACAACTGTGAGGGGGAGTATCTCCATTTTACAGATGGAAAACCAGAGAAAGAGATAGCCATGGCCATATTCCACCAAGCTGGCTCATACTGAGTAGTACAACACCTTACTCCATAAGTAGTTCCCATCATTTCTCTGGAGCTACTAGATGAGTATGGGACTGTGGAGCATCAGTTAGGTGACAGAATCTAGCCCAAAGTGACTTGCCAACTCCTCAACTACTCCTCAAAGTGAGTAGGAGAGCTGGGGATAGAGTTTAGGACTTGCTACCTCCTAAACTGTTGGTCAGTCTCTCAGAACATGCTCTTCTCATAAAGGTAATCTGCACAGCATTTGACTCCTCAAACTCCATTTTACTTAAATCAGTTGTTGTCAATGAGTTGACTTAATGAGTTTACTTAAGTCAATGAGTTGTAAAATGAGTTTAAATAATGTTTGCCATAAACACCTATTTATTTATACTCATATTATATTCAAATTTATATTCATTTAAATTTTTACTGGTATGAAGATAGTAATTTAAAAACTTACATTACAGGAAATGCAAATAATTGTATTAAATTGTTGTGATTTACAACAAGAATACCTGAACAGATAAAACACTGATCGTGAAGGATTAAAGTAGAATTAAACACTCAAATGCAGGTTATTTGGAGATGATAGGTGCACTTCAAAGCCATCAGGCCAAATACTGACCTCATAAGTGTCAATGGCAAAAACTCTGTAACTTTAATGGAGAGTTTGTCTCACTGGATTTTGGAAGTAAAATATTAGACCACAAGAAGGACCCTGGGTCTGATCTGACATCAGTTTTCCTCTAGTCTATCTCCAGTCCATATACTTCTGAAAAGTACTAGTAAAGGCCGTCCTTCTTCTAGTGTCAATGAGGTCAGAATCAAGCCCTCATGCAACAATATGCCAGTCTCACTCCTATTATAATCACATGTTATATGGACTTTTCGGATTCCTGAAGTCTCTTAGTCACTCACATGTTTTGCAGCATCCGTCTAGAAAGGGCACAACATAACCTCCAATCTAAACAAAAAACAAAAACAAAAACATTAGAATGATTTCTTAATTTTAGCATCTACATACCAGTGCTATTAGAGGTAACTTCCCTTATTCTATCCTGATCTACAATTCCATGCAACGTCATTAATTGCATTGGTTTGGATCAGGGAAGAAATTGGCCATACGTGATCTAACTTGAGTCAATTAATACATGTGAATATTCAGTAGCTGTCATTAAATAGCATCATCCACCAACAGTTATCACAGTGATACCTGAACAGAACTTAGAGCAGAAAACAATTGTGGGATCTCAGATTCTACCATGTGATTCTTGAAAGTAAATGTTGATTCTTTGTAGACCACAGTTAAGGTCACAGAAAACTGATTTTGAGTTAATTCTCATAAAAAAAAAAATCTCTGCTCTACAAAAGGCTCATTCTAGCCATGCTCACTGTCTGATGTTTTAAGAGGGAGCACCGACTGGAGTAAAGCAGACAAATAATTAGAGTCTATCTCAAAGCATTCTCAAATAATTTCACTGAGGTACTAGCTCAGTTACAGTGTCCTATTTCATTCCAACAAGCCATAGTGATCTCTCCAACTTTGTTTCTTCATCAGGTCTCTCACATGGTGATCATCGAAAAAATACTAAAATGTTCTTGCTTTCTCAAAAACTCCAAAAGATGAACGAAGGAGAAGACTTTTCTACTAACTTTACCTTTGCTAAACCCTCTCTGCTCTTCCACGGCTATCATTTTAGGGGCTAGAATGGAAAATATCTTCTACCTAACTGGGTCTCTTTTCTTCTGATGGACTATTCCATTCCTGTCATCTAGGAAGGGGTATTACAGATGCATAATTCCTTTAAGACTGTTCCCTGGTTTAGTGCCTTCCCATGCAAACCCCACCACAGAATTAAGAGAGAACTATACAAGATTATTCCATGCCGTACATTTTCTGGTTACTTTGTCCAGCCTAGTTTTATGCATTCAGACCAATGGAGGTTTCATGACCTCCCCTCACCTGCAAGACTCAACCAGTTTCATACATCTTACTATTGGGAAGATTTTCCTGATATTCAGCCTAAATTTTCCATCATTTTTATGAGCTAAATTGCCACACACAGTAAGTCGGTTAGAAAAGAGAAATGTATTATTGTCATGACCCAGTGCCCCCAGCAGCCACACTCCAATCCTCCATCTGGTCATAGGGTTGCCAGGCATTGTTTTCTCCTGGAATTCCTGGTCAAAAAAGGCGCTTATCTCAGGTGGTTCCATTGAGCCAACGACTGGGAGCCACCTGAGATAAGTGCCGCCTGGCCGGAGCCCGCGCCCCAACCCTCTGCCCCAGTCGGAGTCCACTCCTGCGCCCATACTCCCTCCCAGTCCCAGCATCCCCACCCTCACCGCAACCCCCTGTCTCAGGTCAGAACCCCCTCCTGCACCCAACCCCCCAGGGCTGCCACCAATACCCCACCCACATTCCAAACCCCTCAGCCTCAGCCCAGAGCCCCCTCCTAAACCCCATACCCCTCATCCCTGGCCACACCCCAGAGCTCCCAGCTGGAGCCTTCACCCCCTCCCGCACCCCAACCCCCTTCCCCAGCTCAGTGAAAGTGAGGAAGGGTGGGGGACAGCAAGCAATGGAGGGAGGGGGGCTGGGGTCTCTGAGAAGGGTCGTGGACAGGGGCAGTGCAAGGGTGTTAGGTTTTGTGCAGTTAGAAATTTGGCAACCAACTCTAGCAGCCTACTAACAATAGTTGACGTGGGACCCACAAAGTCCAGCTTCAGTGTGAGGCTCCAGCCCTGAGGTCTGATTGGCAGAGTCCCAGAGTGGATGAATGGCTCAGTTGCTTTGCTTAAGCCAGCAGCAGGAACAGGAAGCTATCTGAACAACTGGGTTCCACCCTGCAGTGGATTATGTGTTTCCTGCTCCCCTGTCTTGATTTCCTGGCATCCTGAGCTGGCTTGACAAATGGCATATGATTTGTGGTTCCTGATCTCCAGTTTTAATCCTGCCTCTGATCCCCTGCTATGTTATGACTCTTGACTTTTATCTCATGTCTATAGACTGTGGTTCTGACTTATGGTGACCAGATGTCCCGATTTTGGGGTCTTCTTCTATAGGCACCTATTACCCCTTCCCCCCCATCCCAATTGTTCAAATTTGCTATCTGGTCACCCTACTCTGACTACTAGGTATAGTCACCCACGACCCAGCTGTGACAATGATCAAACCCAGAAGTGCTTGCTTTTTTGGACAGCTGCGTCAGGCAAAGCTTGGCATTACAAACCTGTTTGAAAGTGGGACATATCTTCTCAGAATATGGAGTGTCCATTACAGTTTTGTAGCCCAGGAAGCTTACTGTCAGTGAATGTGCAGGCAAAGGTTTGGTAGTTACGACACTTAGAGCACTCACCATTTTGCTTTTAAAGATCTAAGCAGACACTATAATTTTTCCCTTTCTTGAGATGATCGGAAGACTTTAGAACTGTCAAAAATAAAACTTCAAATGCAAATACAAACCATAACAATGAAATAAACTGTCAAAAACACACTGACCTTCACACATTCAGTTTCATTAAAGGCTGGGCAGCTGATGGAAGATGTAATTAAAACTGGCCCTACGGCTGTGGTTGTGCAGTCATACTTGACACAGTTTGAAATCCAAGTAGTACCAGGCTGTTTAAAAATGGTAAAATATCACCATCATCAGAACTTGGGACAAGACATCACAAGGTGTTATTTTTACTTTTTGAAAACAAGTCAATTAAACATAGTCCTATCTGAATTAACCAAATATACTTCCTGCAAAATACAATTTAGATGGAACTTTTAAAGCATAAAATTATAGTGAGGATCACTAACAAGCATAATCAAGGTGTAATCTATTTCAGTGATACAGCAAGAGAGCTTATTTTCTGTTTGGTTTTACTTTTTTTTTTTAAAGAGGCATCAGTCCAATTATTATTGTTGAAACATAAATGCATTGCTAACATAAGGCCAAATATATCCTTCAGTGCACATACAATGGGAACCACGCCCAAGACAGATGTCAGAATTTGCATATAGAATCTAGTTAAGTTTTGGGTCACTTCCCAGTATTTTCAAAGGTAAATTTTTACAAAAACGTACCTTAAAATTGGAAACTGTCCCATTGCTAAAAGTGTGGAGACAAGATACATTCTTACAGTGACCACAGCAGGTTGTTAAATCCTTTGGAGGCTCATATACTTGATTCTGCAAAAAATCAAACATGTTAGTCCTGCTATATAACAAGACAGAGAATAGATATTATAATTCTTTTTAATATCTTGATACCATGTTAGTGTCATGGGTTAGATTTTTCAGGGGTGTGTGAAGCTTTTAGAATTATTATTTTAAATTTCAGTCTACAGCTTATACACTCACTTTTTATAAGATTTTACTGAGCTCAATCCATCTTTCACTGCCATCAATGTGAAGATGAATTGGGCCCTTTGCAATTTTTAAATAGTGCATATGACTGCTTATCCAACAATCAATGTGCTTTGGAATTCTGATGTATTACACATTGTAATCAATATGTATTCAGGAAAATCCATACACTAAAGACATAGAAAAAAGACTTTTGCTGTAATTCAAAGTATTTTGTACAGAAACAAGATGGCACTTTGGATGTGTGTGGGAGGGCTGGGACTGGGTGGGTTATATAGTCTATTTTTACAGGATTTATAGTAAAAAAGATTTCATTTGTACAAATATACAGCTAGAGCCACTTTCTAGTTGGTATTTGCTCACCAAAGTAGATGAGGCTAGAGTGGAAAGTGGGGTAGAAGTGTTCTATTTCTTCTCTATGAATTTATACCTCTCATCATGGTATCTTAGTGTTATACACCAGAACTGGCTCTTCTGAAACCAGGGATGGGCCCCAGTTCTGAGCACCCTTGCATTCTGTGGAAGCGAAGAGCCTCATCTGAACTTTCAAGCTAGGACTCACTTCTATAATGGACCCATGCAAAAACCCTATGTAAGCAGCACTGAGGAAGTTCAGCTCAAAATATGGATCTGAATTTTGTGGCAAAGGTTAATCCCAACTCATAGAGTGTCTGATCCACATGTCCTCCATGAGTAGAACTGAACAAGGATTATTCTGGGTTAAAGTCTAGGGTTCAAAAGTTAAGTGTCTTAGTTTACCAGGCATATTCTATGATCCAGCCAGCAAAAGCCTCCAATACCCCCAACTCATGGCAGACTACTTTTGCAATAATAATTTGCACAGGAAAGACTGCATTGGTCTAGGCCAGCCAGCAAACAGAAGTACTAAGTTTGCTGCATTAATGGGAGCCAGAGTTTAACCTTAAGTCTACATTATTATTAACATTACACAGTTTTAATCAGAAGAGCTACAACAGATCATTAAGATAGGAGTCAGTTATTTATTCTCAGCACCTATTTCCTATGAATATAATCTAATAACCAGTGAAAACCCATAGTTTAATCAAAATTAGCAAATACAACATGAATGTCTAAAATTCCAAATTTCTTACAGCCTCACACTTGATGACACAGTTTATCCAGGAGATATTTATCCGATAGTATTTGGTGGAGGGATCAATCATTTTTGTGCAATAAGTAGTATGGCAAATGCCATCACGTGTGTGTTCCACAATCGTCTGTCCAGGACGCAGTACTCCTCTCTCGTCACTCAGACACACCTTGTCTCTCACTGAAATAGTATATACAAATATACAACATGCTCACACAAATCACTTTGGTTTTACAACAGCTAAGCCAAAATTTAATGTTTATTACTGAGTAACTAGGAAGACCAAAGCTAATATTGTGTTTAATAGATTTTTTAAAATTGGGATCAGATCCTCAATGGAAGGAAATTGGCGTGGCTCCGCTGGCTTCAATACAGGGACACCAGTTTCCACCTGCTGAGTACCTAGCCCTATAGCTTTAATAAGAATGTTTAACTGCATTCACTACAGCCCCAAAATTGTTCCTACCACAGTCATGCTGGATATGTAGAAATGGATAGAACGTTCCTTTACTGGGAGCCTTAAAATGACTGTATGCAAAAGGCCATATAATCAGGGCTTAATTTGTGCCGGGATTTGCCAGGCCTGAGCCCCAGCACCTCTAGGCTTAGCAGCTCATAGCCCCGCACCTCTGGGTTGCTTCATCAGTTGTGAGAGCAAAGAAATTGCTTGAGCCCCGGCACCTCTTTCATTATAAAATTAAGCCCTGTAGACACTCCTCTGGCTGCGTACAGCTGGGTGAAAGGGAAACACATTGAAGTTTATACAATGGATAAGTGTTTCCGACACACAGTCTTATCAGGGAACAACATACGAGTTTGAGGCCATTTCCAAAGAGCTTCACACATACCGCAGGCTGGAGACCTGCAGGTATTGAAAGTTGAGACCTAACAGATTACATTTCACGTGCAGTGTTGTGCTTTGCATCTGCCCTGTTTCTCTTTGAAACAGGACTGGGTCAAAGTGAACAAACAGTTACTGCGTGTCAGCAGGATGAAGTCAGGCAGCAGAGCAAGGTGGCTAGTGTAGGATAAAAATCACACCCCAGCTTGCTATGAACTAAATGTTTGAGTAGACAACCCCCTAGACCAGAAATTGCATGTCTTTGCAGCAGGTGTCACTGACTCCATCCAGACAGGCACACACCTTCAACCTTTAATAGTGCCTTGTGTGAATTCCTGCTCCACAGAGCAGCACAAGTTTAAGGCTCTTTGTGCCCCATTCTGTGCTTTCCGAGATTGATTCTGCACAGTGTTGAGCACTGGGACTTCCATCCTGCAAAGCACTTCAGCACATACTGAACTTGCAGGACCTGTGCAGTAGTCTCAAAACGGACGAGGGGAACTACCCAAGGGCTAGAAGTTAAGCATATCCTTTATATCCTTTATATCCTTTATATCCTTTGCTGGGCTGGGGCTAGTGCTCAGTACTGTAGGACTGGGCCCTCTGAAGAGAAACATGCTGCTTAAATTAGCTGTTCATCAGCATCTCACCACTGCCTCCAACTCATGTCCTGCATCGCCCTCCCCTACTCTCCTGCTGTGGGAATTATTTCCAAGTATACAGGGGAGGCTGCAAACAACGATACAGTTAGTGAGAGAGCCTAACAGGTACCCTCCTTTTTCTCTGCTTCAACCCACAGCCCTGCGTGCGTGTATTTCAGTGAATTCTCTCCCCTCCGCGCCATGCCTCAGAAGTGAATGCATGGTCCACAGCACGTGATCCACCTTTAGCACTGTAAGCGATATGGCCTTGACACAAACTCTTCTCCTACTTACCGCACTTGTACTTTGTACAGCCACAAACATTTTCTGTGCTGTTCTGAAACTGTTGGTCTATCTGCAGTTTCTCCCCCTATCCACACAAAGGAAAAAAAGAGAATGTGATGTCACAAAGAGGTGTTTGTCTGTTTGATTTTTCTCCCTTAAATTTTCACTTCATGGCTAAATAGCATAGTTAATACACTAGTCTTTTATAGGGTGACCAGACAGCGAGTGTGATAAATTGGGATGAGGTAGGGGGCAATAGGAGCCTATGTAAGAAAAAGACCCCCAAATCAGGACTGTCCCTATAAAATCAGGATATCTGTCACCCTAGTCTTCTACCCTTGAAGCCTTGTGTGGAATCTGACTTTGGTCACCCACAAGTGAAAATTAGTTTAGTAGCCATGGCTTATTGGACATTTGTTTATGCCTCTGAAGTGAGAATGATTATAGTATAAGAAGAGTTCGAAACTGAAGTGGAAAGGCCATGGCAGGTCAAGACTGAAATCTAGTGGCACACTCGTTAATGTGTGCTTACTATATGGACAATGTCATTTTCTGGAATAACTCCACTGATGTGAACGGAATTACACGAGCAGAGAATATGATCTTACATTTTACATTGCCTAATTTTCTTTCATATGCACCAAGATTAATCAAATTCATTCCTTCTCCCCCCCCCAAACAAACCTCTAAAAACCTATTAATAACAGCTTTATTGTTAGCTTTTTCTAAATAGACTATATTTGATGGAGAGAATAATACTATTTGTTCATTAAAATGTCAAATTACATTTGTTATTGATTATTCCAAAGATAATACATTTTTCTGGATAAAATAATCACAGTGAATTCCAAATGTATTCACCCCAATAAGTAATTAAACTTTAACTAAACTTAAATTAATTTAATTAAATTTTAAACTAAAATTAAAGTTATGTGCTGAACCTTAAGCACGTGAGAAGAATGCACATAAGCTATCCCACTGAAAAATGACGAAGTGTTTTACTGAATCAGAGCCTGATGTTTATTCATCATGATAGGATAGTATTTAATTAATGATAATTTAAGTGTTTAATTTCTGACAGAATAAAGGCCAAATTCTGCCCTCTGATGTGTACATGCAGTTCCCATGTATGTATATTTCAGGACAGGATTTGATCCTAAAAGCAAAAAGCAAATTGATACCTGCTAGTCATTTTAGCCTTCATTATACTTTTCTCTGAGATTTGAAACCATGTTTCTAATAACAACTAAAATGTTCATGACTAATGTTTCAGCTTTATTATGCCATTATTATCTAATTGATCCACTAAAGCAGTTTAAAAAGAGGAGACGATAAAGACATTCATCATAATTTATTGACACATTAAATATTTTTGCTAAGAAAATTCTGAAGTAATTCATTTTCACAAGATGGATTCCATACCGGTTTGCACTGAGGTTTAGCGATTGTATCACATGCACACTCTAAAATAAAACAGAAATTATCATTCAGAAAAGTATCTTGACATTTGCATTAAAACAAAATAAAGTGTCAAACAGCACCAAGCAGTCACTATAGAAGTCCTACTGGCTTTTGAAACGTCTCCTGCTCAGCTCAGTACTGTGGAGACAGATTGCACCTGGCTTCTGTTCCAGCCTGACTCCCCAATCTCAAATAAATGGATCCCATAGACCATTTTGCCCTGTAGCTATAGAACTACTTATTTTACCATCTCTCTGAAAAATGAAAAAATCTGATAGATTAAGAGATTCCTTGTTTTGAACTGGCTGCTCCCCATTTCACCTGCATACCAGCACCTCTCCATGGGAGACGCACCCAAAACAGCCTACACCCTGGGCAGGTTAACAGCTGAATAACTCATTATTCCATAGCCTTCAGGCTAAAAGGCCACAGAGATTTTGCCAGCTCAACAGGTTCTAACACAGTTAAAATAAAAACAGATCATTTTACCACATGTACGATATGGACAACACTTTTCTGGACTCGAAACTTCCACCAAAGACATCCCTAGTGCACACTGGAATTCATGGCAACGATAAGTTTCACAAACTAAAAGAAAGAAAAAAATACCTTCAACATGTGGATCTCCATTTTTTAATTTTTTTTGATGAACAGAAACACAAACCACAGGAAATGAATTGCTCACTCATGAAAAGCTCCGGAGAACTCCAGGGTAGGGTGGGGGGAGTTGCGTTTAAAATTGTTTTACAATGCGCCGTGTTGATCTTGATTAATCTCCACTGTTCAGTGCCAGGAATGACCAGTACCCGTGCATGACATAGATATGTAGATACTGCTTTATGAACATGATATTTTAAACATTACAAGAGTATAGGTTCATCACTGGAGAGGACAGATTATATGACCAACAGGAGACAGATATCTATTCCACCATTTATAGCACTGAACATTTATCACTGAGAAATTCAGTGCAGTGACTCTACTATTTTCATTTAAGAATCACACACACACAAAATTAAACCAACTTACCACACTGATATGCAGGGCAACATCTATCCGTAGTGTTGCCATCCACAGTGACCACTTCTCCTTCTTGACATTTTGGTATCTGATCAGAGCAAACCCCACATGCTGAAGAAGACAGATTTAAATACAGGAAAGGAAGGGAACTCGAAATGTTACTGAGACATAGGACACAAGATTTTACTAACTGTATTTTGCCAGCGGAGTCATTCAGCGGTCTTACAGCACCCTCAGTCTGCCTGAACATAAATACAGTACACCCTCACCATAATGAACCCCTGGGGATCTAAGCCATTTGGTTGTTATAGCCAGGGGTTCACTATACTGAAAGAACAGTGCTGGGCTGACACCTCAAGACCCACAGCAGGAGCTCGGAGCCCTTCCAGTCCTGGGGCCACAGCCTAAGCAGACAACTCTCTGCCCCTGATGCGGCCCTGGGGCCAGAGAAGCTCTCAGCTCCCTGCTGCAGTGCCCTTGGGAGGCCCCTGCATAGTTTGAGATCCGCTGGTCTATACTACGCATGGTCCCCACTGGCCCAGCCCTCACTCCCCCTTCCACGAAATCCCCAGCTCTGTTTCAACATCATGCAGGGCTGTTGTGCAGCTCCCCCCAAAACCCCACACGGGATGGTGTCTGCCATTTCCCTTGCCCTATACACACAACAAAGAGTTTTTAAATGGCGCCTGGGCTTTACACAGCTGTGTTGGGTGCCCCACTGATAAATGATTATCCAGTTAGCCTTGCCTATATGCTAACATGCACAGTCACATTAAGTGAAGACATCATACCACATATATAAGATATGCAGCAGGTCCCCTCCACACGAGCAGCAATCAGAGTTTGGTCTTCTCGGCAGTTCTGACTCTGCTCCACTGGTTCACACTTGGAGGGGTCACATTCTAAAACAAGCAGAAAACATTTTTCGTTAAACGTCAACCTTTGGGCAGAAGTATGGTGCTCTCCCTTTCCTGCAAGGGCAAAGGGGGGAGGCACTTTAGCATCCCCAAGGCCAAGCCAATCTCAGAACGACATATCTATATATTTAGATTTCTGAAATAATAAACCAAAAGGTGCCTACATCCCAGACTCTGGACTCTTTTGTGTATATAACATTCTCCAAAACCTCATCTTCATCCCTTTGAGAAAATACACCGCAGAGGAAGGTAAGTAGACAACTACATCATGCAAACAAAGTGCCGAAAATAAAGAGAAGGGGAGAGCCCAGGAGGAATTTCTGCCTCTTCTTACCTAAGACTGGGAGGAGGAGAGAAGCTGAGTGGGACTTCCTGAGCCATCTGGGATGTGCAGGACAGTCATGGACAGAATAGCTCAGAAGGTAGCACACTCATTAGCGCTCCTTACATTTGAATGAAAGAAAGAGCTGCTGTGCTAGTCTCAATGCCTGCTTCTAGGCACCAGCAGGCAGAGAGGAGACCATAGTCTTGGAACCCCAAGTCACTGTAGGGCGACCGAACAGCAAATGTGAAAAATCAGAATGGGGGAGGGGGTGCAATAGGAGCCTATATAAGGAAAAGACCCAAAAAATGGGACTGTCCCTATAAAATCAGGACATCTGGTCACCCTAAGTTACTGGGACACAGCCCGTTAGAGCAGAGGAACACAGCTAGGCATATTAGTCATGCACTTGCTCAGCACTCCAAAGAGTGCTAGGTCACATTTCTGCCTGATCCTTGCACAAAAGGCTCCTTTGCCAATGCACCTGCACAAGATGAACTAGAATCCAGCCCTGGGTTTACAAGTGAAAGGAAGCTCTGTATACAGACATAATGATGATGTCTGCACTGACATTTTTGTCCTGTGAAACTCAATCCATTTCTGCAAATGGTTTATAGTTTCACTCCAAAATTTTCACACAATGAAATCCTGCAGGAACCTCTAATCTGTAGCACATAAGAATAAATTCGAATATTGAAAAATGCTGTAATAATAGAGTCATTTCTTCCAAAAAGAGTTCTGTTGTATGTTTTTACTTCTTCATAAAATACCTACCACAAGTGTAATTGGGACAACAGGAATCTTCACGATAGTAAGTGACTAGCTTTTCCAAGCCCTTGCATTCAGGGATAAAGGATTCACAAATGCTCTGATTACAAACTATTAAAAAAGACATACAAAAAGAAATTATGAACTTTTCAATATTCATTACAGACCTCTTATGTTAAATGGAAAATATCAAGTTGTGTTTCTGTTTCATTGTGAAAAGCCCCCCAAATAATAATACAACGCATGCAAAAAGGCTAAGAGTGGGATTTTCAAAAGCGTGCAGCATTAGCCTAACTCTCACTGGAAGAAGAGCTAGGCTAGAGCTGAGCATGTGTGAAAATCCAACATTAAAAATCTATTCCCCATGGAGAACTCTTTGCAACAATCTGATCTCAATCTGTCATAGGCATTAACAACGACAATAACTTGCAACCTTTGCTTTTGAACATGGGATCTTCTAGAAAAGTATGGATCTAAAAAGTTTCCCTAATTCTGGTATGATTTTTTGCTACCAATTTGTTTTGCAAAGATGGTAAATGATCTCTATATTTCTTCTAAACTAAGGATTATTCTGATGATATATTTGTATTGACTAATTAAAGGAATCTATAGGCTCTAGCCTATAACTGCTTTCCACAGTTGCTAGATATATGATTCAGTCAAAAAAGCAACAAATCCAGCTGTAAGTTTAGGTCCACATAAATATCCAACCCGCCACTATAAGAATTTTACTGAATAACAAATCAGCTTTTACCATTCTGCCCTCCAAAAATAACATGTGTATACAAACAAACCATACCACAAAGGAAGTGGGACACTTCATATTTTCATATACTTTGTTAAGGATACTTACTACAGATCTTTTGAGGACAACAGGTCTGATCATCAGGAACAATCAGGGCCACTTCCCCAAAGCGCTGACAGTCTAAATCGTGAATATCTGAGCAGTTGTATTCCACAGGAATAATGGTCTCATTGTCAACACATTTGTGCATGCAGCATCCGCTAAGGGAGGTTTTCCAAATCTCCCCTACTGCGTGGGGTGCTCCCGAACTGTCTGTGCAGGCTAAATTATTGCAATGGAAGACAGACATTTGTAATACTGTTTCACAGATGACCATCTTGTTGTTCTATGGCATATGCATGATTGCAAACTAGTGTCTGGATCTGGGCTAATGGCCAATGCTGGCCACTCCAAATGGAAGTTGGAGGAGGGGTGTGAGTCAGCATGGCTGGGAGGACATGCTGCAATGCTGGACTCCAGAGTATCCCTGAGTTAGGCAGATGTCTTCTGGTGGTTCTTGCTGCAGCATAGCTGCCTCCATCTCCCACTGAACAAGACCAGCGGGTATATACAGCTAACTAAAGAATAATTAATGTGCTACGGATATCGTATGCATTTTGAACTTCAACATTAACAAAACAGACTCCTTTAGCAGAGTACTAGGCTGAAAAGGAGCCCGAGAAAAGCCTAACATGCTTAGAATATTGGGCTACTTTGCTTTACACACTGAATTTTATGTACAGAATGTAAAATACTTATATGTATAAAATTTCTCACATGGGTCACAGTCATGAAAAGGGATTTACCCTCATGGATCCCTCCCTAGTGGGACTCTTGGGGGGATGGATTCCTTTGCGTGATGTGGGCCTAGGACAGTACATTTGTAAAACAAGCTAAAACCATCCTCTGCAAGAGCATCCTCCCATTGAGAGAACCTGAATATAATGGTGGGGCAGGAGGAGGCTCTTTATTTTTTGGTTCACCTGGTAGAGCCACTGCATCCTGGACCACAAGAGCACTTATTTGAGTAACAGCTTAAATCAGGTGCAGAACTCACACAGCATCAGCCCAGCCATCAGATAGGGAACTCCACTAATTAGTGAGGCCTGCTCAAGAACATGGCCATCACCTGACAGATGGCAAAACTCAAAAAGAGGAGATCAATACATACCACACTTCTCTTCTGGAATGCAGAGAGCGGTGTGAGCCCGGTGAAGAGTGGTCCCTTCAGGGCAGACACAGCCCTCTGTCAACACTGAGCAGGACTCTGAATCTGGAGAAGTGGGCTCGCCATTCTGACAAGTTCTTGGAATGTCACAGGCAGCTATACAAGCCTGGTAGGAAGTGTCTTCTGAGCAGGGGAAGGCTAACAAGGAAAGAAAACACTTAAACTAGGCCACAGTTTGAAGAGCTATAGCACATATGGGTATTGTCTGGTACAGAAGGGCACAAATAGGGCTGTGTGAAATTCCCCTCGGTTACATGGATATGCATTGCTCAGCTCCTATATACAATCAGAAGTGATCAACAAATTTGCACGGAACTGTCAAGAGCAAACTTTGTAAACAATTTAATTCATTTTCCCTCCCACATGACATATTTTCCCCGGCAATAGCCAGCCTTTTTGTGGGCAATGGGGAGAGGGCCAGAGAAACCACCCCAACACACAATTTCTTCTCCCTCACAAACCAGTTCAGATTTTTAAAACATTTAAACATGTAGGTTTATCTTTAAATATATTTTTATTAAAATAGTTTGAATATTTCCCAGAGGAAATTAAATGACAAATATCTTGTAGCATCTGGCAAATCTTTATCAACTATGCCAAGTTACATGTCAATTTCTTTGTTAAATTGACAAGCTTATGTAACCTTGCAGTGTCCAGCGGGCATAACTGGATACTGCAAGACGGAGGTTCCTGGGGTTGCATCTGGAACCAAAGATATTGGCTAGTGTCATTCGATTACAAGTAGCTGGGAGCAGCTTACATGCCAGAGGCTGTTTGTGAACATCCCAGGAGTGGGGTTTCTCACAGCAGAGCAGGGTAAGGCTGGCTCCCAGAGTGAAGTATTGGAGTGGCCTAGCAGATCACTGGTCCAGACAACACCAGAGGGGAATGTTGCACTGTGCTAACCCATAAGTGAGAGATTTTATTAAATGAGTGTTCTGGAAGGCCATTGTCCTGCAACAACCAACTCATAGCATTGAAGGGAGAGATTTTTAATTTTTTAAATAATGGTCAGTCTCCTTATTCTAATGATTTATAGGATTATTGTGTGTACATATTTCCTAAAGAATCTATGATGGGAAGTCTACTAATGTTCACCTAAACATGGATTGTTATCTTCTTGATCTGAGAGCTGTGGGGAAAGGACATGGTTCTACAAAGTTGTGTTGTGGCCCTGCATGTCTGCAGTCTGGTCAGTACACAGTGCAGCATGCTCACCACACCCCTGGATGTGATGATCCCTAATTCAAAGTTGCTAACCTAATAAAGTTGCTAACTGGAATGATGGCCATGATGGGAGGTCAGAACTCAGTTCCCAGAGGGAGTGTTTGCTTAGGAATGGGGAAGGCTCAAATTAAAACAAAGACTATAAGAGTTAGTTTGAAGAGGGAGTTGATCTTACTCAGCTCATCACTACTAAAAATACTCATGATACCCCATGGGAAATATCTATCATGCCCCTATAATCAGAGGATTCTGGACTCTTAAAAACTGGATCACAACACACCTCCATCTAGCGACTAGAAAACATGAAGATGATGTCCCTGTTTTTGCCTACTACATACCACCAGCAGAGGTCACTATGGTATAACAATAAAAGAGAGCGATGTCTCTTCAACAAGTTTCAAATACTTGACTATATTTCCAATATATTTCTATATTTCTTTCATCACATGGCATCTGAGCACTTATTAAGCTCAAATTCTGATCCTAAATGTATTGTGATGCTGCAAAACAGGCAGATCAACTAATGTGATCTATTTCTATAAATACACCACACTAAAAACATTATCTTTGACTTGCAATACCTCATTCTTTAAAGAAACGTCATGCAATACACCTTAGAACAAGGGACTTACAGCAGTAATCTGAACTTCTCCACTTGATGCAGATATTAAATTTGTTACACATGGCCACATAGGCAGCCAGTGCTACACAAGGATTTTGAATGTATTCCACATCTTGAGCCCACAGGTCACAGAATAATTCAGGTGGGACCTAATAAATAATAAAAACACGTGTTAATGTTGCACAGTGAATGTACCTTCATATAGTGATGCACTACGGTGAACATCTCCACTACTTTGGGGATCCTATCATGCAATTATATGAGCTACTGAGAGGGAAATTACAAAGTCTGCCAGGCTGGACTGAAGGTACAGAAGAGGCATTGGGCTACCAGCCTTCCCAAGTAAATGAAGAGGATTTATTTTCCAAGGACATCTGAAAATGAAGGTTCCTGAATGTAAAAAGAGAATGCAGGGAACTCTTATTTTCCCTGAACCAAGTAATCTGGAATGCTTACGGCAAAAACTAATACAATTCTTCCCAATTGGAGGCGCAATTATACTTGTCATGAAATACCTCATTCTCTGTTTTTCTTCCTCCTCCCCCCCGCCCATCTCCATCTAGACTTTACCCTCTCATCTAGCATTACCTCCCTATTTCATGTGTGAGAATGCAGGGTATCTAGATATAGTCTCCTTTAAACAGACACACCTAGAAGCCATGGTAAGTTTCCAGTGCATGCTCTTTGATGGTTGGTAGAGAATTCAGACTAATCCAGAAGACAGCTGGAAAGAATGGCAGCTGGGGACACAACCCAGCATGTTACCTACAACTCTCATTGGTTTTTTAATATGTTTCTACCTTGTAAATGATTTCCCTCCTGTTTGTCAAAAATATCTTTTTGTCTAACTGGTGCATTGTGTGTTTGTTATTTGCTTTAAGGTGATGACAAGTGGGACTATCGTGGGATAGATGGATTGGATGGCAGAAGGAGTTCAGCTACCAATCTTGGGTATACAAGATCTAATTCACCACTATGTTACTCTATTTCTCCACCAGTGAGACTCCACTGAAATCATGAATTATGTAAAAATGGAGTAAGACTCTACTGAATCAGGCTCACCCATTAAAATGAGATAAGGCCCGGAGGTGGCAGAAGGCACCTCATAGGTTTGTTCCTTCAGGCTCCCATGGAGGAATGCTCAGCCAATATGGAATGGATAACTCAAGTGCTGGATGCATCATAAAAGTGTTTAAATTGCACAGTTTGCACAGACAATGGATAACATTTTCAAAAGCGCTTATGTCCTATTTTCACTTAGAAATCTAAGTCTGGTTGAAAGTCAATAGGACTTTGGCTCCTAAATGCCTAAATCAGTTTTGAAAATGAGACTTAAGTGACTGGACAAATTGTACCTTATGTCATTATGTATCCTATGACTGCTGTAACCAAGACAATTGATTATTATGCTTGTCCACAGCCTTCAGCTCAGTGAAAATGTACCATGAGTCTGAACAATCACAAGCATATTTCACTCTCTGTGCAATCATTAAATTGGCTGCTACATACAGGCTGACTGTGAGCAGGCAATGTTTGTCTTTAAAACCCATTAAAGCGTAACTGTTGGCTACATCTGAGACCTATTTGAGCCTCAAAATTTCTCCTTTATCTACATATCTTGTATTCTTAGAATTACCATTATAGGACCCACATTTATTGTCTTTCCTTCTCATCCCTTTCCGGCACTTTTCGTCATCAATCTACTGTCATCTGTTTGATTTTAAGTGGACTGTTTTTGTCTTAGATGATGCAGAAACATGAGTGCCTTTACTGGGGTCACTTTCAAATAAAACGGTATTATTAATATTAAACCCATATGGAAGCCACCAATTTTGAATGTAAGCTGCCGTAATGCAAGTCTCATATTCTTCAGTTAATTTTCTAACCTACAACAACCGGAGAGCTATAACAGGATGCACATATTCCATTCATGAAATGTATGATGCATTATTGCATTTAGCTACATTAAAAACATCATATCAAATAAATAAAAATCTATCAAAATTAAATCTCTTGAATACAGTAAATGTCTGAAATAGTTAACGTACATAAGGATGACAGCTACTGAAGGTCTGGTTCAACACCAAGCTGAAACACTTGGAACAGTCCATGACTGAACAATTAGTTTCCTGGTGCCTGTCTTCTCCAACATATTTTAATGTGCTTGGCACCTGCCAGCTGTCTATAAAATTCAATGGAGCATCAGTTTTGCTTAAAACTGTTCTGTTGGGTAGCATCAGGTCATTTGCTGAGCTTCCATCACAGAAACCTGCATATGATTATAGCAAAATAATATGTTAGCACTGTTGTGGTTTGTGCACCTTTTTTATCTTGATGCATAACTGAAGTTCAAATAAATTAGCTAGCATTCCTGATTAAAATCAATAAGCACAGGGTTTGTCTACACTCAGTAAAAGACCTGCAGCACTGCCGTGGCTGGTCTGGGTCAGCTGACCCAGACTCACAGGGCTCAGGTTCTCACATGGGGAAGGTCTCAGATCTTGGGCTCCAGTCTGAGTTCAAACCTCTACCCTGCAATGTTATACCTCTGCAGCTTGAGCCAACAAGTCCAAGTCAAGACCCAGGGATCTGAGACTCGTTGCTGTGGATCTTTTATCACAATGTAGGCATATACCCAGTATTTAATTATATACAAAGCATATTAGTAGCGGAGTCTAACAAAATGTGGTAGGTTGCTAGTAGGACCAAAATGCACAACTATTCATCCACAAACAAGTTAAACAAAGTGAAAGTAAGGAAGTAAGCAGCATCACATTTCATTTCTGTTTTAAACAAATAGGTGAAAGATCTTAGAACAGGGGCAATATTGTGGCAAGGTGGAAAAGATTATGGCGAGACATCTGGTCAATGTAAAATGGCGGAGTGCTCCATCAATCACCTCTGGAAGCTATTTTCAGGGCCATCGATTATAAAAGCAACATGATGGACAAATTCACTATCCCTTTTTTCTGTTGCTGCAAAGGGCTTTTAGAAAGTTCCTTTTTCTCAGTCTCTGCACTGTGGCAGGGTGGGCCTGAGCCAGCCCTACTGCCCCTTTAAGGGAGAAAAGCCTCTGGAAGCCTCCCCTTGCAAGGAAGACTAATTAGCCACCTGGGTGTAACCCTGGACTACAGAGGGCGTGATGTGCTGCACCTGGCAGCCTCCGCAGGGGATAAAAGCCTGGCAGGGAAGAAGCCCAGTGTGGAGAGCTGAGAGGGAGTCTCAGAGAGGAGAGAGAGACACAGACAGGGAAAGGCCTGAGAGAGTGAAGACAGAGTGAGGGTGCAGGGTAGCAAGGAGCAGAGGAGGGTAGCTGAGGCTAATTGCCTGCAAGCGCTACCTGCTTCCTGGGGCCAGCCAAACTGAGGGCTGGGCCTAACCTAAAACTGAGCTAATACTGTATAGAGAGCTGTATATAGGCGGTGGGGTTTGCACTGTATATAGGCGGTGGGGTTTGTGAATAAAGAGCACTGGTGAGTCACAAAAGAGTCTCCTGCCTGTGTTTGGAGTGGGGTGAAGAGTGGATTTCCTACAGCACTTATATGGACTAGTTCCAAAGAGATTTGTCCAGTAATTCAAGAGCAATCTAGTCCTCTCTCAATCAAAGGAGAATTGGCTCAATTTTATCATTTTTCATCCATACATGGGGCCAGATTCTTGTGCCATTGAAACCACTGTCAAAACACCGATTGATTTCATTGGTAAGAACAGACCTTTGGAGAGAAGAAATCTTTTGGAAGCTGCAAATAGTTCATGGGGAAAACTTATTTCTGGCTGAATCTTTTGTCAGCTTATGGAGGCCTTGTGAGGAGATGGAGTTTATGAAACAAAATGGGGATGAATATGATGAGTCTCATGGGAGTTACTTTCCGCAGGGCTGTTGCCCAATCTGGCTACTCTCTCCCACCTTCACATCTGGCACAGGTGGGGAGTAACTCCCAATATAAAAGAGATTTATCAGACAAAAGGCTGATGCCTCACTGAGTAGGCACTCAGTTTCGCCACCGTTCTGCAGCCTGCCCAAGCTGTGTGGCTATGAAACACTAGTGCAATTCAGACTCAGCCTTGCCCCTCATCCCACAGTCAGCAGTCTGTGTTTGGGAGGGGCGAGGATGAAAGGGGGTCCTCTGTATCCCATGTTGGGGTGTAGTCTCCCTGCTCCCAAAGTAGTATTGGAAATGCAGCTTTCAGCGGGAAACAGATCAAAAGATCTTCCCTCCTAGGACATTGGAGTACGGGGACAACTCATCCCACTGTGACCCCTCTAATTCTGAAACACATGTTACTGAAAGGCTCCTGGTGAGGCACTGGTAAGGCAAACTCCCATTATTTTCCTGTCTCCTTAGCCCATGATGCTGCAACAGCTACTATTTGTTTGTGGGGGAGGGATAGAGGATTCTCTACCTGATCTCCCTACTGGACAAATCCTTATTGTCTATGATAGTACTTGTTACAAGACGGATACTTTGCCACCAAGCAGGAGCTCCAAATAGCTCTTCCACAAGGGTGAAGTGGAGAAAACAGGAGCCACAGGGGCAAATCTGTCAGGAAACTATGGAGCAATCCTCTGCAGCAGAAGAGTTTGAAGCACAAGCCGAGAAAGAACACATAAATGTCTTGTGATGTTGTTCACAGGCAATGTGCACTGGAAATGTATTGCTGAGTTCTCTTTAAGATAGCAATCAGGCTAGTAAGACAAAGAAATCCTGCAGGCTAAATCTAATCCTAGGCCTAATGAAACATTTTATCTTTATCTTCTTGATTCTGTTTATTCTAAGTAAAATGGACATTAAAAAAGGATTAGGACTAAGTCAGAAAAAAAGAAAAACAAACAGAATAAAAGTGAACATAATAATCAATTTTATACTGATATTAATTTCAAGCTCTCCTACTCTGTTTGGGTATGTTACTGTCTGTAGGACATGGAACTTGACTGAGCTATCATTGGTATTTGATACTGTGCTACACATATTTGCCCTTTCTGAAATTGGCAAGCTATAGTAATGATGAACTTTGTATTCCTGATTTCAAGCTCTGCTTTACAGCAGATGATAATTCAAATGTCAGAGTGATTTATATCAATGTGCGTAATGCTGTAGACCTAACATCTCATCCATACAACTTCCAGAAGGAACAAAATCATGTGTACATACCATAGAAACCTAAGCATGATCACAATTTAAAAGTTGTATATATATATATACATACACATACACATATACACATATACATACACATATACACATATACATATATATATATATACACACACACACACATATATATATATACACAACTTTGAACTAATTCAGCAACAACATACATACACACAGCTTTGAACTAATTCAGCAATAAGGTCAACCTAGACTGGTTCTATGAAGTTAATAGCTATCACTATCACTCCCATTAAATAAATACAGACCTTAAGAAAGTGAAAATAGCAGATTGTATTTCCTTTGTGATGGATAGCAAACACTAAATCTATTAATGACCTTATTTGATGACAAGGGTGGCTTAATGTAAGACACATTTCATCCTTATGACTGGGCTATTTATTTGGACATTACTTCAGTGTTTGTGCCTGTGATTCAAATAGCCTAAATCCAAGGGCATGATTGCACAAGAAAAAACAATTGCACTTCAACAACTGGGCATCAACCAGCATCTCAACAATTAATATGGTTAACAACAGTTTTATATTTACACTATTTTAACATTCACAACTATCTAAATTGTTCTGTGATCCATTCTTTTAGGCTCCATACTTACACCTGGAAACCTGAACCTGCTCATGGTATTACTTGTAACTAGGAAAGATTTTCTCCCTTCTCCTGCAAAGCATTTGAACATCTGAATGCTTACAGTACTCTCTACTTACCACAAAGTCCCAAGGCTTTTGGTTCACTGGTTGTATTTGACTCTATGATCATCACACCCGTGCTGTGAAACCATTGAATCCTGATATTTGTTGGTGTCTCAATTACATACATGAAGCCAGTGTCCTCAATTTTAAATCCATATTTTCTAACTGTAGGCCAGGCATATCTTGAATTTACAGTTATCTAAAATGATGATATAAACAAAGGCACAGCAGTAATCTGAACACTTCATTATATATTCTTTAAGTTTATGCAATCGCTATATGTCCAAGAAACTTTTGGAATGAAACATGAATTGGTTTTGTTATTATTCAGAAACACAGTCCAGGTTTTCCAAAATGCCCATGGTCTGACTTTTGAACTAGCCTAGCCAAATTTATGGTTTCAATAGACAGGCATGAAAAACCTATTTAACTCTTTTATCACGCAAAACTCGGCTCTTGCCATAACAAACTTTGACGGTTTGTACAAAAGCACTTGGTGGGGGGGGGGGGGGACTAAAATGTTTGATTCTTTTCAAACAACTTTTAAGTCACTGATCTTTTGAGACTGCCCCTATGGTTTCTTCATAAAACCCTGGCAACATATTTGGCTGTAGTACGGGGTGAGTCCCAGGTTCAAAACTAACTTTTCACAACTGGGTTTCATCTTTAAAAAATACAGTTTGAATATATATACACACACAAGAAAAAAGCTCTGAGTTAGTTACTGTTGAAATGACCATCCTATTGCTAAGGGGGCTCACCCATCTAGGATCAAACTACTGGAAGAACTGAACATTTCAGATAATAAAAAAAAAGATAGTTACCTTTCGTAACTGGTGTTCTTCGAGATGCGTTGCTCATGTCTATTCCACAGTAGATGTGCATGCTTGACACGTGTACCGGTGCTGGAAGTCTTTTCCCTTAGCAGTATCGGTAGGGGGAGCACCCCCCACCCCTGAAGGGGCACCACCATGGTGCGCTATAAGGGACTCCCCTACCCTCAGTTCCTTCTTGTCAGACCACTCCTACAGAGGGGAAGGAGGGCAGGATGTGGAATAGACACGAGCAACACATCTCGAAGAACACCAGTTACGAAAGGTAACTGTCTTTTCTTCTTCAAGTGATTGCTCATGTGTATTCCACAGTAGGTGATTCCAAGCTATATCTGTTGGAGGTGGGTAGGAGTTCACAAGTTCCCCGCATTGAGTACCGCCCTGCAAAGCCGGCGTCATCCCTGGTTTGTGAGACAATCACCTAGTGTGAGGTGAACGTGTGAACCGAAGACCATGTAGCGGCCCTACAAATGTCCCGAATAGGGACATGGGCCAAGAAGGCTGTCGACGTGGCCTGCGCCGAGTTGAGTGCACCTTCACAACCGGCGGTGGGGGGACATCCGCCAGGTCATAACAGGTACGGATGCACAAAGTAATCCAGTTGGAGAGTCATTGCGTGGAGATTACCCAGTCCCTCATGCGCTCGGCCAAGGCTACAAACAGCGATGAGGACTTTCTGAATGGTTTCATCCGCTCGAGGTAGAAAGCCAGAGCCCGGCGCACGTCTAGCGTGTGGAGATGATGCTCCTCATTGGACGCATGTGGCTTTGGGCAGAGGACTGGCAGGAAGATGTCTTGGCCCATATGGAAGGCGGAGACCATCTTTGGGAGAAAAGCAGGGCGTGGACAGAGCTGGACCTTGTTCTTATGGAAAACCATGTATGGGGGCTTGGATATCAGAGCGACATTCCCCTCGGTCCCATCGGTGTGGGCTCCCCGACGTGGAATGGTGCCTGGAGTCCCAGGCCGATGGCACCCACCCAGAGAGCCTGGCAAGCGTCGAGAGCGATCCACATGGACTCTGCCCTGGATTGCCATTGGATGGTGAATGGTGTCTGGAATGTTCCCTCGACCGCAACTAGTACTACTCTAGGGTGACTGTGGAGAGCCCAGCGGTGGCTTGCCTCTGGTACTGGCAGGGACAAGACAACTCGGGCCGCTTGCAAGGCCTCCAGTGTGGAAGGCATCCGGATGCGATCGCACTGCTTTGCTCAACGTGAGTCGGAGACCGAAGGGGAACGACGTGGGTCTAGCCTCTGCCTCTGGTGCACCACGGTACTAAAGCATCAAGGGTGTATTCTTGGCCCTCTTATGCCCCGAGGACGGGGAGCAGTGCCAACTGGCAAAGGCACCGGGGGATCGCCATGTGCTGACGTCATGGTGCCCGGTGCTGACTCGGAGCAGTGTGCCAGAATCAGGGTCAGCGCTGACTCCATCAGAATGGCCCAGAGTCAAATGTCCCTTTCTTGCTTCATCCAGGGCTTGAATGACTTGCAAATCTTGCAACGATCACTGATATGGGTCTCAACCAAACAGCGTAAACAGTCCGCGTGCGGGTCACTTCTCGGCATAGAATGCCTGCAAGTGTCACACAACTTGCATGGGCTCAGGGCATGCCCCAGCCAGGGCATTCTAATTAACTAAACTAACTTGAAAATTAAGTAGCTACAGCTACTGAATAGAACACGAGTTGCAGTGAAGCTGGAGCTGCGAAGTTCCAATGCACCTTCACTGGCGGCAAGAAGGTACAGAGGGCAGAGGAGCACACGGCGTCCCTTATAGCATGCCAGGGTAGTGCCACTCCAGAGTCGCAGGGGGGGCGCTCCCCCTATGGCTACTGCTGAGGGGAAAAACTTCCAGGATCGGTGCACGTGGCGAGCACACACACCTACTGTGGAATACACATGAGCAATCACTCGAAGCAGCAGCCATGGTTTTATGGAATGTTTTCTGTAATAAGAACAAAACAGGGGAAATTATGATAGATAAAACTGTTTCTAAATGAAAGAGCTGTTCAAAATTTCTCACACACTTCTCTTTAAGGGGAGATGATTGGAGCTATAAGGGCACCCCCAGGACAGTGAGGTATGTCCATCATGATTGTAATGGGGAGCATTGTACAGGATACATGGATGAATGAAGAGCCTTACTAAAGATTCATGACTCATTTGCTGTGTGCTCTGGTTCATAAATGGACCCATCCATTTCAATCTATTGCTTCAATTTTATGAGTTATTTTCTCAAATTTCGAACTGTTAGTATTACAGAAACTCCATTGTGCATTGTGCATGCAGAGAAAATGAGCAACTGTGTAATCCCTATTTGGAGGTACCAGAAAATTTCTGACAATCTATAATGTTATTAATTACAACAGTATATAATAGCACCTATCTATAATGTGTAGGAAAAAAAACTGTGTGATCATGGGAGACTTCATGTACTTAATTTAACAAAGACAAAGTTAAGGGGTGAGTTGAATACAGTCTAAGTACCTACATGGGGAACAACTATTCATAATGAGCTCATCAATTTAGCAGAGAAAGGTATAATGTGTCCAATGGCTGGAAGTTGAAACTAGACACATTCAGACTGGAAATAAAACATACTTTAAACAGTATGAGTAATTAACTTTTGCACAATTTACCAAGAACACTGGTGGATTCTGCATCACAGGCAATTTTAAAATCAAGATTGGATATTTTTTTCTAAAAGACATTAATTATTTTGGGGACATTCTATGGTCTGTGGTGTAGAGCAGGGTAGACTAGATCACAATGGCCTTAAAATCTCTGATTCTACTAATGGGAAAGTAAACTACTATGTAAATGTCAAGAGAGAATCAAATAAACAAACAAAATCTCCAATAACTTACTTTTCTGTTTAAACGATCAACGATGATTTGGTTTGACAAATAGGTTAAATTCAGCATTGCGAGGCACAGTGAAGTCAAGTTTAAGTGACCCTGCAGAAAAAGCAAAATTTGTGAACTTCAGTTAAGTTCACCAGTAACTGCTTCCTTCAGGGTTTCTTGCAGTCATCTCTGAAACAGCTGGCACCGGCCTCTTTTAGAGATTAGATACCAGACTAGGTGGACTGCTCTGATCCAGCCTGGCAATTCCTATGAACCTTTGTCTTTGAAGTTGAGTTTGGCAATTTTGCAATGCAGAAGTCTCTGCATTAAGCTGTTGAGATTCATATATTGTAAGATGCTGGTAGCCTGAAAATATCTGATAGGGTGAGAGCCAAGGGGGAGTTCAGGTGTTAATTATCACCCTGCAAGACTTTATACAACAAAATGTAGAGAAGATCACTATCATCTGATCATTCTAAGTACAGGAGTTTCCCACAGTAAAGCCATATAAAGAAAGATCCCTAAAGTTGGCATTTACTCTATGGAAGTATTTAACACATTATTATAGAGCTGGATATTTGTGTGTGGCACATAGATGTGTAATTATTTAACCTCTTAATATTTCAGTTTTGCAATTTATATTATGAGGTTAATACTGACTAACCAGTAATCTTCCAGTAATGTCAAGAGGAATTATGCTTATGCAATAAGATGAAAAAAGAAAAGCAGTGATATTTAAAATGTATAATAATACTTTTAATTTAAAAATCCCAAATTACTTTATGTATAAGCATATAAAATAAAAACTTTGTAGAGTATACTTTTACTCACTGTACTGTTTAACAAGTGAGGGTCATCTATATATATAAAAGTCAAATGGTGTATGCGTGTATGTACATGCGCTTACTCCTTCCACACCGTTTGAGCTAGAGACTTGAAATTTGGTACAGTTAGAGGTCTTAGGGTCCTAATCAGGGTAAGAGTCGAAAAATTTTCAAATCTCACCTCTGACGCCCCCCAGGGGTGAAATTCTTTAAAGGCCAATCACATCAGCTGGGCAGCTGCTGTTCTCTGTGACATAGTTATGATGTCATAATACCCCCTCCAACGGACCCCGCACTCGCTCAGCTCTCTGCCCCCTCCCCCCTCCAACGTACCCCACACTCGCTCAGCTCTCTGCCCCTCCCCCCCTCCGATGGACCTGAGTTGGGTTTGGTCATAGGATAAGTGAGGTAGGGGTGTCGGGTTTGGTCGGGGGGGTGAGGTGGGGGTGTCAGGTTTGGTCGGGGGATAAGTGAGCCGGGGGTGTTGGGTTTGGTCTGGGAGGATGGGAAGGTGTCGGGGTGGGTGAGGTGTGGGTGTTGGGGTTGGTCAGGGGGTGTTGGGGTTGGTGGGGGGGTAAGGTGGGGTGTTGGGTTTGGTTGGGGGCATGAGGAGGGGGGTCGGGGTTGGTCGAGGGGTAAGTGAGGTGTGGGTGTTGGGTTTGTTTGTGGTGGTAGGTAGGGGTGTCGGTTTGGTTGGGGGGGAAAGTGAGGTGGGTGTGTCAGGTTTGATCTACGGGGGTGAGGTGTGGGTGTTGGTCAGGGGGTGTTGGGGTTGGTAGGGGGAGACATGGGGGTGTTGGGTTTGGGTGGGGGGGTGAAAATGTGAGTTGGGGTTGGTCGAGGGGTAAGTGCGGTGGGGGTGTCGGGTTTGGTCGGGGGGATGAGGTGGGGATGTCAGGTTTGCTCTCTGCCCCCTCCCCCCTCCAACGGACCCTGCACTCACTCAGTTGTCTGCCCCCTCCCCACCTCCGACTGACCTGAGCAACGCCGGGTATTTTCACTAGTAAAGAATAAAAATAGAGTTAGTTACCATGTTGGTATTTCTGCAGTCAAGGATATGGATGGCTATAGTTTCATCTTGAGTTTGGCTAACAGTGTAGGCTGCCTCTTTAAATAAAGCCAAATGATTCCCATCAAAGGTTACAAAGCTCAGATCAGAGAAAAATGTACAACGACCTGGTTAAAAATAAATAAAATAAAGGCATTTCCTAACTAATTTCATTGTTTTGATGAGCAATATAAAACATGCAAATAAAATAGCATAAATGTTTGTATGATTTAACCTTATTTCCTCTAAGGGTTTACTAACTCAGCAAAACATTTTCAGCTATTTTTTGTACCCACTATATATCAATTAACTACAAATGGACAGTAACGAATTAACTTCTGCATGTTTCAATAGAAGCCTCTTGCAGGCATCCAAAATCAGAATTTGACTCATGTGACTAATACAGGTATAGTCTGTGGATTTTCATGAACAACAAGCTACTAAAAGTTACGGAGGGTAGGAGTCACATTGGGTCTTGAGTTGCTTCCCCTTCCAGTCTTGCTTTTGGATGGGGAGCTCTAGTGGAAATTTTTCAGTCCTACTGCTAAAGTATTTGTGTTTCAAAGGCCTCAGAGTTCTACTCCTAGTCATTGCACATCAAAGGACCCTGAGCAGTTACTTGCATTGCTTGTCCTTCACCAGTTGTTTGCTACCATGGATCTAATGCTGTTCTCACTTAACTCAACGGAAGTTTTGACTTTGACTTAGGTAGAAGTAGAATTAGGCTTCTATGCTGCATTAAACAATGAGTAACCTGGAGAAGGTGTATATAAACTCCATCTTTTATTCCTACGCCAGAGTCCAGAAAATAGAAACTTTAATTCCTAATCTTTTTATAAATTCAATCATTTATTATAAAACTGAATTAATGTAAGTATGGCATAAGTAAAACTTACATGCACATTCCCATTTTGGGCAGCATTTGTCACCATTGATCTGAACAGCGAGCCCTAGAACTCCACAGCTGGGCTGAGTTGCATTGTAAGGGCAGTTCTGTGACTTGTTAACTTGGATTAGTTGTCCATCCAAGCAAATGTGTTTTATGCACTCATTCTCTGTGATTGGCTAAGGCATATTTAAAAGACATTGGTTACCATTCTTATCAAAACTAAAGACACAACATGGCAGAATGCTTACTGGAAAGACAAGTAGGCCTGATTTTCAAAAACATTGAACACTCACAAACCCCAGTGCAATGGAAGCTGTCAGTGCTCAGCACCACTGAAAATTAGACAATTTATGAAAATGGTACAAAACCATGGTTCTGTTCTAAATTCCAGAACAATATTATTAATTTTAGGCAATACATCAGGCAGAAATACAGAAGAGAAGTATGCATAGAGATGGTAAAGATGGCTGAGTAAGTTTAAGGAATAGTCATGTCAGGAAACAATCTGCCAAAAACTGGTAGATTGTGGTTCAAAAGATCCGTTCTACTAAAGAACATGAAATGACACATGGTGCCAAAGGTATTCCATGAAAAATCACCCCTTTAGGAAACTGAGGCTCAAAGCAGCATTACATTACAGTAATTATGAAATCCATTAACTGCAATGGAGTTCCTCCAGATTTATCCACATGTAATTGAGATAAGTATCTGGCCTCATAGTTTGATCGATATTTTTAATACTGAAGACAAAAACATATGGCACATAAATAATTATTTCAGCACTACTGGTAAGGGAACTTATGCATACATAAATCTACATTCCTGTCTATTTACAGATGAGCAAAGGGAACCATGAATAACGTTACTCACTACACAAGTTTGGAGTGTTGCAGTTTCTCTAGCTGGCATGAAAACTGATGCTGTGACTCCTGAGATAGCTTCAGCTGTTAGTCCACCAGAATACTCTGTGGCCGACTCATAAAGTGGTTTGGTAGATAAATAGGCAAATGGAGGAACAGATGCAGCCATTGTAGCATTTGAGTGGGTTGACATCATTAACAACGAACTCTTTGAGGGTGTGTGTTCTTCAGTTATAGCCAGGGTTCCAAGTTTTGGAGTTTGAATAGTGGTGCCTGATGCAGCAGTAGAAGAGGAAGTTTTTTGCTCCGAGGATGAATGTATGGTGGACAAAACAGATACACCTAGTTTAGGAGGCACAGCAGTTATATTTCTGAAATATGGAGAATGAAATGTCTGTGTTGTTTTTAAGGTGTGGGTGATCAAATCCATAACACCTGGTGTACGAAGAGACTGAGGTTTTGTAACTAGTACCGGCCCTGTTGGTTCTGCGGTTTCAGAGGTGATGGCTTTCTCTGTTTCAGAAGCAACAGAAAAATACATGGGTTTCCCTGAAAACAAAGAGGTGGTGAGGGCTTCTCTTATTGCTGCGGTTTTCCCTGAAGGAGCTGATGCTGTAGTGATGTTTTGTGCCGTTACACTACTTACTGATGAAGGTGGTAAAACAGTGGTTGTAGTCAAAGAACGTGCGGTAGCTGGTAACACTGTTCCTGTTTGGAATACGGAACTGTAGGAAGTAGTTGAAAGTGGCACTTGCTTAGACAACATCACAGTCTTCTCTGTAGAACTTTTGCCCATTGACGTGGATGCTGTTGAGATTACTGGTGTTAAAAGGGCACCTGCTGATGACTCCTTCTCCATTGTGATGGGAGTTTCTGATGTTTCTGATAGAAGAAGTGATGGTGATGTTAACTTTGATGAAGGAAATATAGCTATAGAGACTGTAGGTGTCTGAGTAGAAACTAGTTGGTCAGTAACTGCTTTCTGCTTTGTGGACTCTAAACTGAAATCTGACTTTTGGGTAGGAAATGATGGAAATTCTTTTTTCATTGTAGCTAATGGTGATGAAGTTGTAATTACTTTTGATGAGAAAGGGGGGGGTCTTGTGCTGACAGTCAAATCCATTTTTTTTCTGGTTGAAGTTGGGAGTTTCGTTTGCAAAGCTGAGGCGCTTCCTGGTACGTAAGTCAGTAAGACAGCATCAGTTAAGGAGGACTCTTTTTCAGTAGTCAAAAGAACTTTAGCTGGAACTATTGAGGTAGAAGATAACGTTGAAAGAGCCACTGCAGGTTGGGAGGTAGTTAGGAATGGGTACAAGGTGGTGAATTCTCCTATAGATTCTGTTGTACTAAAGAGACCTTTTGGATGAATAGTGCTCGTCGAAATTTCTGTTGGAGGCTGGTAAACTCTGGTACTTTTTTGGCTTGCCAAATAAGGTTTGGAAGTTGAAGGAACATGTTCTACTGTTAGTTTGGCAGTGAAACGTGGTATAGCAGATTCCTCCCTGATCTGTGGAGAAACTCTCTCTGCTGATGAAGTTTGAACAGAGGAAGTACCTACTAAAGTTTTAGCAGAAGAGGAGTAATCTTTGCTTAATGACATTTGAGTTGTAGATGTTTGTTTTACTGTTTCTGTGATGGTTTTAATTGTAGCCTTTGAGACAGTGGAAACTGTTTCAGTCTGTACTGGGTGCTTTATAGTGGCTGGCTCTTTAGGTATTTTTTGTGTTAAAGTGTATGGGGAAAATGACGTCTCTGCCAGATACTGAGTGGTAGGGAATATGTGAGGTGACTTTGTTAATGGAGGTATAACAGAAGCGGGCAAAGTTGACCTTTCTTTGACTGCTGTTACTTTTTTACTAGTTATTAGTCTGCTGCTGAACTCAGAGTATGGGGATAATGTGGCATCAGTAATATTTAAAGTGACTTTTGCTGGCAGTTCCACAGGTGATGGTGATGTTAATGAACTTGGTTGCTCTTCTATAGCAGATAAGGTTGAGGTAGTCAAATGGGGTGTCTTTCCTTCTGTTGAAAAAGTAAATTTTACTACTGATGTTCTTGGGTATAAAGTAGTGGTCATTGTAACAGTAGCTTCAGACGATGTACGCATAGAACTAGTGGCTGTCGATATCTCTTTTCTAAATGTGGATAGTGGAAGCAGAGTAGTGAAAGGTGTTAGGGAGCTTGCTGGTGATGAAGCAAATGTAGTTGGCTTTCTAGTACGTACACTAGTAATTTTTTCTGTTTGTGCTTCATCAGGATGGACAATCATCTTTGTTGTTTCAGTCTCATTAAGAAGAGTATATGGAGATTCAGTGACGAATGTTGTTTGCATTGATTCCAATTGTTTAGTTACCAATGGAACTGTAGGGACCAAATCCATAATTTCTTTTGCTAAAGCAGATGTTTTTGTTGCTGATGTCATTCTAATAGTGTAGGGTGCAACGCTCATCTTTGTGGTATTTAGAAACAGCAGTGATTTGTATTCAGTAGATGTTCTTTGTGAGAATGTAGTTGGCTTTACTGATAATTCATAGGGGCCTGTTATTTTATATGTTACTTTTGTGGACAAAGGAATAGCTCTGGCAGTCTGAGATGAAACAGGATATTTAGTGTATAAAGTAGTTGGGGTCTCTGTCATATTTAGAACTACAAATGATGGATATTCAGTAGTTGATGCTGTTTGCAAAGTTTCTTTTGATTCTGCTGAAGCTGGAAAAGCAGCACTTATATCGGATAGTGAAGGCCTTTTTGTAGGAAGAGTGCTGGGTTTTGCAATTGTAGCTGAACTAGAATATAGTGAATATGGAGAAAAATATGAACTTGATGGCTGCTCCACACTTGTGGTTGCTTGTATTATTTCTTTTTTACCAGTTGTAAATAGGAAGCCAGTTATTCCTAAGGGGGAGGATGACGATGACGATATCTCTTTAGTTTGCAGAGTTGCTGTCTTTGTGCCATGAGTTGTGGCAAAGAATACCCCTGCACTACCTGTCAAGTTTTGAACCATATATGTAGGAGTTTCAGTAACGGACTGTGTTACGTGTAATAATGGAACACTCTGTGTAGATTGTGGAAAAAATGTGGTCTTTATTTCTTCTTTGGTTAAAACAACTGTTCCTTTTGTTGTTTCTGAAGTCATTGGTGGCTTCAATGTAAATAAGGTAGTGATCAAAGGAGAAAATGAAGTTTCAGTGACATTAACTACTGTGGAAGAAGTTTGTTTTGTACTTGGCTTTGTTTCTTCTGAAGTTCTTGTTTGATTTGCTGTTGGTGCATAAGAAGAGGCTTCCAAAGAGGGTGTCATAGCGTATTTGGTGAAATATGTGGTTGTTTGTTCTATTGGTGATACAAAGGAAGGGGGTGTAGTTTTTTCTGGTTTTAGTTTTGTTTCCACTGTGGGACGCATCTTAGTGCCTATTTCTGATGTTTCCGATATTGCTGTAGTGGTGACTGGTGATTCTGTTCCTCTTATTATTGACGATGTCTCAGTTACAATAAAAGTAGAAATTGGTTTGCCTTCTGTTTCAGTGATTTTAGTCACTGCATGTGTAGTTACAGTCTGAGGCTCTGTAGCACTCAATACCTTAGCGGTGGAACTACTCGTTGCTTGTATACCTGTAGAGATTTCTGTAGTAGCAGTAGTTGCTGATGGAAAAACATCAAGTACTGAAGGGAAGCTTATATTAGATTTTGGTGATACAGATATTGCAATAGTGCTTTTGCCAGATGATGTAGCTCCAGTTGAATATGCTGAAACATTTGGTGATATAGTTGTGGTTAAAATTGTTGCATTAGGAATAAGAACAGTTGAAAATTTAGTTTTTTCTATGGTTTCATTAAATTTCCACTTTGATGCATGTGTTGTTTTTGTGTCTTTTGTTTCAGGTATAGGAGATGAAGTTACAACTTTACTCAGTACTGCTGCAACTGAGACATTGAAAGCACTAGAAGTTACATGTGCAAGAGCTTGTGTTCTCATAGTGGATAGTGAAGGTTGAACATCAACTGAAGGCTCAATGCCTAAAACCAGACAAAAATAAATGTTAGTTTGTGAATCATTATATTGGAATCATTAAGCTATTAGAGGTAGAAGAGATCCATATTAAGTCATCTAAACCTATTTTTCCCCCTCTTTCTTCAGGTTTCTAATATTTTTAGAGCTTCTAAGAAAAAGACATTAGGGGAGGCATTGACTATATATTTAATATTACTGAATATTTTATGGAAAAACACATTTTTATATATATAATTTGTCTTAGATTTTAGGAAAAAACTTTTTTTTTTTAACTGAAAAGCGTGTTAAATGCTAACTCAAAATTTACCAACTTGGGCATCTAAAGTTTGATATGTAAAAACTGCATTGGTCACTTGAGGCCTAATTTTCACTGATACATTGCAAGGGCTAAAAATCTCTGAAAAATCAGGTCATTTATGTTGGTCTGTAAATATGGATTTAGATGTCTAACTTTGGACACCCATGTTTGAAAATTCTGACTACACTACTTTAGGTATCTAGTAATGCTGTAAATTAAATATTAAGTTAAACATAATAAAGTGAAAAATTTTGAACATACAATCTTCAAAATACACGCATCTTTGAGTGACTTCATCCAACACCATATGGAGAGGACACTTGGGGACACATCCTTCCACTCTAAAAGGGAAACACAGTATTAGCTATTCAAGCAGTCGGTTATAAACAAAGTATTTAATTTTAGGAAAGCATTCTACATTTTTAAATAATTTAAGGCACAGGACCCTGATTATGGACCTCTCTCATCAGCTTGGGACATTTCTCCAAGATGTGGCTGACCTTCTTTCCCTTCCTGCAGAGCTGAGCTAACATGTAACTATGTAACTCTCTATTTTTGGAATGAATGTTGGTCCTTCTAATGAAAAAGACTTTCATTTAGAAGTGCCAGAGAGCCATTGCCCTCTGGAACAAAATTTTGTTCAATAATTTTATTAGGGACAGATGTGGTTGCTGCAATGTCATCATGAGAGGAGTAGGGTCAGAACTATTTGAGATCAGCTGACTACCACATCTTCTCACGGATACTCTTAATTTAGAATACCCGCTATCTTGAAAGATTACTGCCATCCAAGGACATCACTTTGATGTAGCTGCCACAATGGCTACAATTCCATTACTTCCTCCTCCACGGAGTTTTGATAAATTAATACAGTGCCATGGCCCTGAACTATATCCAGTGCCATATGTACTTACCATGCTATATAAATATTACTAGAATTATATAATTTTATTCTAGAAAAATGCAGATACTTACTTTGGTACATCCTGACAGTTTTGTCCCAAAGGGTCTCTACATGTTTTGAAACAAGGACTTGTACAGGCATCATAACGCCACTCACATGTGGAATGGGCTGGAATCTTAAATTTGGCATCTGGAAGAATACAGGATTTATTATACAGAGACATATCTACACACACCAATATGCATATGCACACATACATATTATTTACATATATAGATTATACACACACATGTACATACTGTAGGTTCATTTTGGTTTTAGAAATATTACTATTTCTATTGCTTATATTTAAAATGAGGGATATCTGAAACTTTTACTATCTCAGAAACTGGAATGAACATTAAGTGTATCCATTATATATTAACATGCAGAATAATTCATATGCAAACTGTTTTACACTAGTAGAAAATGTGACTTTGTATTCTAATTGACATATCTATTTTCTAGTGCATACTAAAACAATTTGAAGACTGTTAGTACAGCAAGAATTAACAGACAATTCAGAAATATTTTTAAAACAATCTCTATAAAAGAATAAACTTTATGACTTTTCTGAGAACTCTGGCTGAACTGTTGTGAATTTTCAAATAACATGAAACCAGTGTGAGTAACGTTGATTCAGTAGGATCATTATGAAACATTTATAAGAACATGCTACTTTATTTAATATGCTACTTCAATTATATTTTTAAAAGAAGTTGCATCAGAAAAAGTGGTTTATTTGGTATGCACAATTAAACAATACAAGGAGACTTTCCAGAAAGTTTTGTACAGTGTAACTGCTTTTACTTTAGAGGAAAAATGAAACAACATTTCAAACAAGCAAATAATCATAAATCATTACATTTAAAAAATACATTCTTAATGGTTGATCTTTTCAGAAACAGTAAAAGGCCAACATTTTAAGAGGATCATAACTAAGTTAGAGAATAGTTTTCAGATTTAAATTATATGTGCCCCTTAAAGTTAGAAGCAACTGAGATATATGCAGGAGTTAAGTATAGATTTCTCTTATTTATCATGACCAAGCACCACTCCAAGTCTTGCAAAACTACAATCATAGTTCATATGTCACTTAAAAAAAGGGTGTCCTATTAAATGAAATTGATACAATGGTGAATTTAAAAATTACCTGCCTCACCTCAGTAGCATCTTTGTGGGATAGTGTTTATTAAAAGGTATTAAAATAACAAAATTGAGATACAAATAGCAAAAGAAGTTAGGGAAAGTGTGAAATTCTTGTGCATGGGCCAGAGAAGAAAATTGTGAAGTTTCCACTAATAAGTAGTGTCTTCACAGTTTTATTAAATAATTATGCCATTAAGTGTTAAGAAGAAAACAAATAAAGTGACCTACATCTCCGGTGGAGTATAAACCAGCATCCTCACATCAGCTCTGTATGAGTGTGCACACATGCACCCAAGGATAATTTAAGGCCAGTGTTTAATTTGTGCCAGGGCTTGCCAGGACTGAGCTTGGCAATTTATAGCCCAGCACCTCTGCCTTTGCTGCATCAGTTATGAAAATAAAAAAATTGCTTGAGCCCCAGCCTCTCTTTCATTACAAACTAAGCACTGCTTAAAGCTCTCCTTTGTGCTAACCTGATCCTGAGGTATCTGTTTACATGCGAGTCCCCACCACCACCGGTGCCATGTTAGATGAGCCTCAAGGCTTCTCAAAGTTCTGCTAGATTTCAACAACTATAAGGACCAAAAATGTATCCAGGGGTCACAGTATATCATTCTGGTGTCCTACCCCCAGCCCCTTTTCTCTCCTTGCACTGGCAGTGGGAGCAAGGGTGCATTATACGAGCCCCTCTGTTATCTCGATGCCATAAGAGGATCACTTTTACACTGGTGCAATCCTTCTTTAGAAGGTTAAACTGGACAGCAGGCCAGATTATGCCACCTGTGGCTGCACCACACAAAACGTTTGTGTTAACAATTGGGGAGCAATGTTTATTACTTAAAAATATGTTTTGCTACCATATATAATATTTTAGGGTGATATTCAGGACTTCTACCCTGAAAAGCTCCACTACTCTTTGCTTCAGTGAGGAGTGAAGTATCAGGCTCTTTAATTCACTGCTATTTTACACTTGTTTAGAGACATATAATTTCTTTTCCAAAAGACTTCAGAATTTTTTTTCCTCTCTTCAGCCTAGGTACATCTGCACTTATGGGTAGTTGTTATACTATTACTGTAATACAAGTCCCCTCTTGCTTGATAAAAATAGTTCTCATAGAGCAGAAGAGAACATGTAAACCAAGTTCTCTGTTTTCTATAAAGGGTATACCTGTTGCCATCTAGTGTTATCCTCTAACAATGTCAGTCTGTATAATATCCCTGAATTATTTCTATGAGAAACACTGGTTTTATTGTAGTAGCAAGTGAATTTACTAAATTACATTTGCTATAAATTATTAAGTATGTAGTATCCTGTTCCAGTGGGAGAATCTGCAGTTGCTTAAATCTGATAGAGATGGGAGGAGGGACTACTTTACATACAATTTTCACTAATGTGTAGGTTTTTTATATTCTGTGTAACAGCTGATATGCAGGCAGGAGCCATGAGGTGGAATAAAACATGGCATAGGGACACAACAGATATGAATAATCTGAGGAGATCATAAAGAATTATTTGTGCACGTATAGAAGGTCTCTCTGAAGTTTTATTTCTCGCTTTATTGGAAATGTCATACACTTGAAATAACCCGCCCTTCAACCCACTTCCTGCCAAGTAAAGTAAATGAGAAGCGGGAATAATCAAAAGAATTGATATCTGACTTTTTCACCATCTCTTTTTTTACTGTTAACAGGCTTACATTTCCATTGTTAGAATGTGTGCAACACAATAGATGGTCCTAATCCTGCAAAGAGGCTCCATGTGGACTCCATAATCTGCCAGTGTGATTCTTTTTACAAGACACTGTAACCATCTTTCATCCAAGCACAATTGTATGTTCTATATTCAAATTTAGATAAAAAACAAACAGATTGTGTCTGATGAGCACATAATATCCCAGTAACTTCAAAAAGAGTTGCAAGCATTCGACACTTCTGAAAAATCAAACAAAAAGTTCTTTGGAAAGCATATATTTCTAACCAAGTAATGTATGGGTTTCATAGCTGTGTAATAAATCCAACGTCCCAGGTTCATAACTGTGACTGCTATGTAATTAGGCTTGGCAGAATTCAATTTTTATTATTTTATCATTTTGAAAGATAATATGTCTATTGTAAGCAATATTTTAAAACATTTATGTATTTAAATGTTCACAGTTGCAAGAAATTATGGAAGGGTTGTGTGTTGGACAATAATTATGTAATAACAGTAGATGTTGAGATCCAAACAGTTAAAGCTTTATAACCATTAAAACACAAATTGTCAACATCAACGTCTCAAAATATGCAAAGTAAATATCCTGAAATCAAACCCTATTCAAACTGAGCAAAGTTGGATTTTTGTAAGTGTGTAAATTACAAAAGGAATGCATCTAATCACTCATGTGAACTACTAAAATGCTCCAGAGGGATGGATTAGGAGGAGGATAAACCTTCCAGTAATCAGAAAGCAACATTATAGTTATCCCCTTGGGAGAAAACTAGATTAACCCAAAAAGCTGTATGAGAGTAGAGTACCAAAGGAGATCATGTACCAAAATATCTGACTCAGGCAAACTGCATTGAAAAATGATGGGAAAATACACACACAGTTAGGGCCAGACCGTGACTAGCACTTGTACAAAAGTGTTGAGGGGAAGCATGTATTTATCTACGTTCTTGTACTGTATCATAGTGGAATATATGATTATCATATATTACACTTCCCCCTTCATTGTTCACAGAAGACAAAGGCCAGTCATAACTGCAGTTCTGTGCACACATTAATAGAGGACAAGTCTTTTCCCAGCTATATCACAATCCATATAATGGGCCAGTCACACCAGGGGAGAGCAGGGTATGTCATCCTAATGGATGGTGAAGCCCATGCATCCCTTGTCCCCTGCACACCCTGAAGCTCAGAGAAGGATTAGGACTCCCTGAGGTTCTAGCTTTCCTGGGCTCCGGCTTGGGTGGTGTGAATTCACCACTTCTCTTATTCACTGTAATATCATCAGATGTGACTCCTATCTGTCTAGTGCGTTAACCTGCATATCCAAATCAAAGGACTTCTAAATATAACATGGCTTCAGCTATAAGTCATATTTTGGGAGTTCTAGTGCTTTAAGATTCATTAGTACTAAGGCTGTCGATTGATCACAGTTAACTCGTGTGATTAATCACGGTTAATTTTTTAAGTTAATGTGCACTTACATGTGATTTGTCAGGTAAATCTCAGATTTCTTTCTTTTATTCAACTGGTTCTGCAAATTCTGGCACATGTAAATTTAAAGTTTGTTTTCCTATGAACACGTGTGCACAGAATATTAAAATTCAATGAACCACTCAAATATTTGCAGGAACAGGAGCCACAGACAAACACAAGCATGGTCGAAGCAACTTCATTTAAAAATTCATGTGGTCATTTGTGAAAAATGTATTGCAGTATTCCATCATGTCTGTTTAATTTATAGCTAATGAATTTCAATACTACAGTATTTATTGCTATGAAACTAGAAAGAGTAACACTTCCGCAGACTTCAGACAAATATATATGTGTCTATTGCTGTGGCAATTGGGTCATTACAAATTCTTCCTTCTGAACATGCATCATAGAACATAAAGAGGATTCGTGAAGAGTTTTCTGGCCAAGGGATTTAGAGGGCCTATTATTCTCCTCCCAGTATTTACCCTCTGGTTCCTCAGGAATAGCAGTTCCCAGTTGGAAAGTTTCTGATCTAATATGCAAAGCATTTACAATAGTCAGCAGGAAACTCAATCTGCCTTTGCCTCTGCACTCTGGAGCCGGTGTAACTTTTCCATTAACTTAAACAAATGCTGCTGTATTTTTAGACCATGTAATTACCCTACATCAGCAGACTGAGCCCTGTGAAAGTACGCTGGAGAAAGATTCGAGCCCTATGTTTCTCTGCTTATAAAACTCTGAAACCCAAACCTTCGGATGTGGTGATTAATGAAATGCCTCTTGATCATTCGATCTGATCCCACTTGCTGAGGTAAATTGTTTCAGTTTTCCATGAGCATAGATAGGATTTTTTGGCATAATGACTGGAGGGCAAAGACTTCACACTTGAAAAGACATACCACTCTGTGTTAATGCATGACCACTGAGAATTGTAGCACTTTTTTAACTTTCTCCATTCCCCCCTCAAAGATAAAAGACCGGGGAAACATTTTTGTTATGTCCAAAAAAGAGGCCTTTGCTTGAGATGTTTTACGGACATTCTGGTAATAGCATTAGCTCCATAAACTCTGCCATTCAAAACTTCAGCAGCTCTGTGATTAAAGGCATTTGTCAGGAGGCAACAGGCATTTGGCAATGACAAAATCTGTCATTTTTCATGAAGTTGGAGTGTGCCAGTCAACAGCTGCATTAGGCTGTCATCATAATGCACCGCAAAACATGGGCAGATTCACAATGCCACCATTAACACTTTAATTCAATGTTTTGATAATAGGGTGCTCCATAAGTCATACAGTTGGTCTCTTCTGTCATATAAGTGAGTGCTTGTTTCAGATTTGTCTGTGCCGAACACTAGAGGTTTATAATGGCAACTATATCACACAGCCAAATGATGCCTCATTTTTTGCAATATTTCATTTTCCTGCTTTACTTGCAAAAGTTATTTCAGAAACAGAATATGAAGGACTGATATATCACATATTTTCACTGCGGGAATATATCTGTGAACGTATGTTCACAGCAGCAGCAAACAAGTTAATTTAAAATTTAAAATTATAGCATAAAAATCCTTACTGTATAAAAAATAATGTACATATTGTAATGACTTTAGAGTACCACACAAGCCATCATACTGAGGAAGCAGTAATTGCCACTGAGGTCCATAAAGAATTTTTGGATTAAACATATTCAAAGTAGCTGATTTAGATCAAAGCAAGTTGATGCTGAACTAAATGTTACTTCATGAACACACTGCTTTATTTTATTTTGCAGGCCAATATAGCTTCTTATATCTTGGTAAGTAAGTTATTATGTAACAGCAGATCCCAAGTATTGAAAAAGTTAATAATAATCATCTTTCTTTCCCTCCCAAGTCGATAGGAGAAATAGGTTGATTAGTTTATAGGGTTTTTTGTTTGTTTTTTACCAGTTCTAGTGAGAATAATTTCCATAGTCCAGATCGTGACAGGCTCAAGAATAGCAGCTGTGTTAGTCGGAATCCGTAAAGAAAGCGAGGAATACTTGTAGCACCTTACTCTCTAAGGTGCTACAAGTATTCCTCGTTTTCTTTATAGTTTAGATCCACTCCTAAGGTTCCATGTCTCCTGTACTCATGGAGTACCATTCTTCTTACAATATAGATGCACTGGGAGGTCATGGTCATATTGGAAGAGGTGGTTTCAGGTAGCTAGGGCCAGTCCCATGGAAAGCTTTGAATATCAGAGCAGAGACCTTAAACTGGATTCTGTTCAGTGGGGAGCTGGTGCAGAGAGCACAGTGTCAAGTGAATGTGCTCACCAACAACCTGCTGACGCTTTTTTCAAGGGTGCATGGCTGAAAAGACTTTGTGACTTTGACTAATCAGTTTGTAATTAAGTCTGATTAAGGAAGTTACTAGTTACTAATGTAAAGTAAACCATATTTTCAAGATAAAAAGCAGGACACTGATAGCTCCAACCACAGGGGGAAGAAGTGGGGGTTGGTTGGTTTTCACATAAAAAAGGCAGAATCAAGAGACAAGCATCATAACCAGCCAGGGCTGAATCTAATTGAATTCTGTTCCATCCATTAAAAACATTACTACTCATTATTTATTACATCAAGTTGCATCTATGTATATATTAAGTACAAATGTTTTAAAAAATACTTTGCCTACCTTGCATTGTTCTTTTGTCTTTCCCTTTACTCTGTTTTTTCTTTTTTGCTCCTGTCTTTTACCATCTTTTCCTGTCTTTCACTCCATTTTCCACTCATTTTAATTTTCTATAGTATGTCATCTTTGTTCTCTCATTCTCTTTTTTCCTATATTGTATTCTCTTCTTCCCCCTGAGTTTCCAGGCTCTCTCCCTCCAACATTCCTTCCCTCTCAGTTCCCTTTCCAATCTCTCTGTACTATCCTCACCATCATCTTCTCTCATCCATCTTCTTTCTGTCTCACTGTCTAAAAACTCTCACTTATACATTTTGTAATCTCAAAATCTCAAAGAGCTCAAAAATCTGTTCCTGGTATTTCAGTACCAGGCATTCAGCATCAAGTCCCAGCCCTACACATATATGCAGCATAGAGATTGCAACAGTTTATAGTATCACCAGGATCTGTAACTAAGAATCACCTACAGAAACAGACACATGGACCCCAAATAAGAAATCTGTGTCTCTCTCCCTCCCCTTCCCAGTCCCAATGGCCACATATGGCAGCTGAAGAACTGAGGGATGACATCACAAAAGGCAGATCCCAGTGGTTCTCCTTCAGGGCAGTCATAGCTGGTGATAATGAATGGGCTGCGTGATCCATAGCCAGCGTCCATAGCACTGCTTGGCTGACCCTTCTGAAATGGAATGGTCATCAGGGACTGAAGGATGGGAACAACTGGGCAGAAGATTCACCATCCCCTATGACAATCACGGGACAGCAGAAAGGGAGAGACCTCCAAACACTATTCTCTTAGTGACCTCTCTCTCCTCTCTCTCTAACTCTGCTAACGCAGTTCCATGGGGTTTATAGGATTTATCTATTGTTATTTGGGGCAGCCGCTGTGTCCATCTGCATGAGATCCCTATACCCCTGAGCAGCTGCACACAATTCAAGGAGCAGATACCCTCCACAGTTCCTTGTGCACTAGGCTGAGCAGCCTCAGAACCAGTTGGCCTGGCATATAGCTAGATCATGCAAAGGGTAAGTGCCATATAACACAGAGCCAGGGTTTAGCCTTCAATGCACAGCTCTGTGAAAAATCAATTGGGACTGATTTTTAGGGAGCCTAATCATCCGTAGCTCCCGATGACTTCAGTCGTAGTTACGGGTACTCAGCATCTATCAGAAAATCAGGCCCATTAAGCTGTACATGTTTGTCTGTAGATAACATTTTTCCTTGGTGTTATCCAAATTTTCAGCTCAGAGTTTTAATAACTCCCGCAGAGAAAATCTTGGCAGAGTGAGAAATGAAACTTTTACTCTATCACACATTTCTTTGTAAGGACCCTCTAGCCTTTTTAGAGGAATCCCATCTGTTTTAGAAGTGCTGCTTCATTCTTTAGTCCTACCTTTCCACAGGAATAAAATCATTATAGGTACATTTGATATGGGCCTGAACCAAAGCACTGCATCCAAACATCCTTGAATCTTTTGGGTAATGAGGGGTAGGAAGGTTGAATTCAGAATCTGAATTTTACAGTTGAGGCACATTTATAATGTACAAAATGGCAGTACAAATCAATGGAGATAAATGCAGGGTGATTATCTTCTTCCTCTTCTGAAGTACAAATACACACTGTTCTTTAAAGTGACATCATTGTGTACTTGAGTTTTGGCCAGCAGCAGTCCCTTCACAAGTTACCCCTACAAGCATGAATACTCCCTGAATGAGTAAGTTCTCACCGTAAGTTCTGCAAGGAGCCAAAACCAGCGTGGAATAAGTTATTTGGTGTCCATGGGATTTTGGTAGGTGCCTAAGCACAAGACCCTACCAGAATTGGGCTAATATTGTCATTTTCTCTATCATTTCTCAGTCTCACTGCCAGTTGTGGTTTGGTCCCATGGGGAATGTGCATTTGAGTTCAGAGAGTCACCCAACTCATAGAAGGACGTTAAACTAGGCTCCCTCACCTAAAGCTAAAATCCGTAGCTAAAATCCCCAAGAAATTTCCCGTGCAAGGGGAGGGACAGAGTTTCACTTTGCGTAAATTACTGGGAAGCACTCTTCCCACCCCCTATAGGAGAGATTTGGGAAGCCTTAAAGTGTACATGAGGAAAAACACCTCCCAGACTCGCACATCTGTAGAGACAGGAGCTTATCAGGCAAACATCCAAGCCCTCCACATGGCTCCACTGACCTACTCTCTTGGCAATGTGGCTTCTATTGACTGGGTCCTCTTGTGCCTGCTTAATGGCAGCCACTAAGGGGACCCAGAGACATTTAATTCAATTCCAAGTCGCATTAACTCCTGACTGAATTTCTGCATTGGAGGGGTCTGTTGGAAATAATTCTGCAGAGCGTAGCCAGTCCTCTGCTCTGCCCCACTTATTCCTTGCCAACTTTGAACAGAAGTCTTTTTGTTCCAGGAATAGAAGATTAGGATTGGAAGGGACCTCAGGAGGTCATCTAGTCCAACCCCCTGCTCAGAGTAGGACCAATCCCCAACTAAATCATCCCTGCCAGGGCTTTGTTTAGCATGACCTTAAAAACCTCTAAGGAAGGAGATTCCACAACCTCCCTAGGTAACCACCTCCAGTGCTTCACCACCCTACTGGTGAAATAGTGTTTCCTAATAACCAACCTAGACCGACCCCACTGCAACTTGAGACCATTGCTTCTTATTCTGTCATTTGCTACCACTGAGAACAGCCTAGTTCCATTTTTTTTTCTGAACCCCCCTTCAGGTAGCTGAAGGCTGCTATCAAATTCCTACTCACTCTTCTCTTCTATAGGCTAAATAAACCCAGTTCCCTCAGCCTCTCCTCATAAGTCATGTGCCCCAGCCCCCTAATCATTTTCATTACCCTCCACTGGTCCACATCCCTCCTGTAAGTGGGGGGACCAAAATTGGATGTAATACTCCAGGTGTGGCCTCACCGGTGTCGAATAGAGGGGAATAATCACTTCCCTCAACCTGCTGGCAATGTTCCTATTAATATAGCCCAATATGCAGTTGGCCTTCTTGTTAACAAGGGCACACTGTTGACTCATATCCAGCTTCTTGTCCATTGTAATCCCCAGGTCCTTTTCTGCAGAACTGTTGCTTAGCCAGTTGGTCCCCAGCCTGTAGCAGTGCATGGGATTCTTCTGTCCTAAGTGCAGGACTCTGCTCTTGTCCTTGTTGAACCTCACTGGATTTCTTTTGGCCCAATCCTCCAATCTGTCTAGGTCCCTCTGGATCCTATCCCTATCCTCCAGCATATCTACCTCTCCCCAAAGTTTAGTGTCATCTGTGAACTTGCTGGGGGTGCAATCATCCAGATCATTAATAAAGATGTTGAACAAAACCGGCGCCAGGACCGATCCCTGGGGCACTCCGCCTGATACTGGCTGTCAGATAGACATGGAGCCGTTGATCACTACCCATTAGCCCAACAATCTAGCCAACCTTCTATCCACCTTATAGTCCATTCATCCAATCCATACTTTTTTAACTTGCTGGCAAGAATACTGTGGAAGATCATATCAAAAGCTTTGCTAAAGTCAAGCTCTGTCAGATCCACCACTTTCCCCATATTCGCAGAGCCAATTATCTCATCATAGAAGGCAATCAGATTAGTCAGGCATGACATGCCCTTGGTGATGCCATGTTGGCTGATCTTGATCACCTTCCTCTCCTCTAAGGGCTTCATAATGGATTCCTTGAGGACCTGCTGCATGGTTTTTCCTGGGACTGAAGTGAGGCTGACCAGTCTGTAGTTCTCCAGATTCTCCTTCTTCCCTTTTTTAAAAGATGGGCACTATATTTGCCTTTTACCAATCACCCAGGACCTCCCCCAATCACCATGGGTTTTCAGAAATAATAGCCAATGGCCATTAGGAGCAATGCTGTGGAGATCTATCTTCAGAGAGCCCCTCATTAATACACATGAAAAAGACACTAACCACTATCATGTTAAAGTCCAGACTTTCCTTTAGACCCAATCAATTTTTTTCCTATTAAACTTTTTTCCACTTGAAAATTGGGGTTTCAACAAATAAAACTTTTCCCTCCATTTTTTATTTTTCATTGGAAAAATCAATAACCTCCCCACAAAAAAATGTCTGTGTGTTTTTTGACAAAATTCAGTTTTCTGCAGAAAAAAAATTCTGAACAAGCCTATTCTTTACCAATTCAGGTTGTATTGATTTAGGCTTCATGAACCAGATTGTACTTCAACCTCTATTATGACATTAGAGTCATGTGAGCCCAAACACCTTTCCAGAAATATCTATTCTGGAATCTTTACGCAAAAAAAATTAAAGAAGAAGATTCCTGAACCTAGAAGGAAATGGAAAAAAAAGTTTTCTCCAGGGAAACTCAACATGGTGTCTCTTTACTTCATCCTTCTAGATTCATCTTTACTATAATCATTACCACAACTTGATTCACATTCCTTCAGTTGCTTTATTTTCAAATGTATTTTTTAATCTCTATGTCTAAATGTGTTGTTATTATACCCAACTCTGCAAATGGTTCTCTTTATTCTACTTCTCTCCATTGCGAGTGTGAATCTATAAAATAAACTGTATTTTACAAGCTGTTGGATGTAAATTAAATAAGTTTCCCCATTGCTATTATTACTATACAACATCCTCCCTTATATTTCAATGTGTGTTTTCCCATTGTTTATAATGTCAAACAACCCCTGATTTCCCCCTTACTTACACTGGTTTTATACAAGTGTAACTCCATTCATTTCAACTGAGCTATTCCTAATTTGCAATGGTGAGGAAGAAGAATCAGACCACAAATTCTCAGTTATATCAGTGTAAATCTAGAGTAATTCCAGTCAAGAGAGTAATGTTGGATGATGCAAATGAGGGCAGAATGTGGCCCACAAAGCTCTCTCACTTTCAAAATGTGGTTAAAGTAGTAAATTATAGTTCATAAAATATTAATTTTAGTACCTACCTACAAGTTTAAAAAGAGTAGATAGTCTGAATTTCTCTGAATGCTCGTATTTCAAAAGATCAACTGAAGAAGCTGAAATGTGGATGAAGAATCCCGGCTTTGCAAATGACTCAAAAGAACTGTATCCAGGGAACCATGTGTTCTTGTGGATAACAAAGGTTGATCTGTTATGGAACTCTTCACTTTCTTCCCATTTGGAAAGAAGCAGGGTATCATTGGAAGCCAAATGAAGAAAATAATTTGGTCTCTCAGCTGTTTCAAATGAAACCAAGTTGGGATCTGAAAAAACACAACAACATGTTCATTGGACTGAGCAGAGTGGGCCAGATTTATCTTTGGTTAACATCACTAAAGTCAATACCACAGTAAGGATGAACTTGGCCCAATTCTTTTAAGGAAAAATATTAAATATGCATACATGTTGCTGGCTTTACTCATATTGAGTACCTGGTACTCCCCAGTGATTTCAATGGGACTATAATGCATGATATGGCACTTGTCAGCCCGAGAGTGCAGTAATCTAGTCCACAGTAAGCATATAACTTCAGTTCACTACCTTTGTTAGCCATATTTTTATCCAAAATTAAAATACAGTCTCAACAGCTTTACAAAGTTATGCTTGCCCATTTGGAAGTAATAGCTCAGCAGCTCAATTATTCATTTAAAATGGATCAACTAAAATGCATTTTACATTCATCTTGTAGAGTCGTGCTTTTCAATTTCCAAGCAGTCGGCTCCCCAGCCATCCTCAGGACAAATAATGTTAAAAACAGATATGGAATGTGCCTCCCCTTATACTAGTAACAGCTCTATTGTCACAACCTTATACATGCTGACCAGTACTTTACCACTAAAACAGTCCCACTGCTTTCAAAAGAACTTCTGTGGGACCACTTGCAGAGTAAGGTACTGCTCAATGAAAGAACTGAGGCCATTATGAGCACCTGTTGTTCACAGTATTACTTCATTTTATTTTTCTGTAAACTGTGGTATTCTGTTTAAAATAACCGTAGAACAACTGTAAAATCAACTATCCCCTGAGGACTGGATAATATTTCTTTTAAAAGAGGGCACAGAGAACAAATAATCTCCATTAAACAGATGTTTTATTATGCTCTGTACCATATTTCTGGAGCAACACCTATCTTCCAAGTATGACAACATTTATTTATTTGAAACATAGAATTGCTTGAAAGAGAGTATTATTTCTATTACTGGCTATAGCAGGTACATTAGTAATGCAATTTGTATCACCTATTCTGTATACAACCTACTTTATTTCCAAAAACTCACAGGCTTCTTTTATCACTGATCTGAAGCTAACAAAATTTACCCATTTTGGGGGGATTCAATTTATTATCTAATTTATAAAACTACAAATTACATCTCTTTATGGCTGCTGTGGATAATCATGAAGGAAATTCCAATATAATTGGGCTGACAATGCAAAGAAATTGTTACACAGATTTTGTAGACTCCTCCAAGGCCAGATGACCAAATGACATCCTCTCAATGTTATAATGGAGTCTGAAAATCCTGTTAGGCAGAGTAAAGTCTGAGTAGAAGAGGTCTGTGCATAGCTGGAAAGGAGACAGAACCTTTCTCCCCAAATCAAAGGCAGGATACAGGGCACTTGTACAGAAAAACTGAGATTCCTGCTACAGACTAAGAGCAGGAGTAACAGCCCTGTCCCTCTGCACTCTCCTACATGAAATTTTGGGCCAGTTCTACACTGGGATCAGATTCACTAGTAAGAGCCCTGAAATTCCCTCAGTCAGCCCACAATGCCCCCATTCTATGATCCTACGCAAAAAGCTACAGAAGCACATTGCTCTATGGCAGGCAGAATGTGTAGAGTCTATGGGCTGGTCTTCACTGGGGAGGGGGGGTAGACTTAAGATACACAACTTCAGCTATGTGAATCGCGTAGCTGAAGTTGGCGTATCTTCAGCTGACTTACCTGCTGTCCTCAAGGTGGCAGCAGTCAGCGGCACACTCCCATGTCAACTCCAGCTTGCGTCTCCCGTTGAGCTGTGGTTCCGGAGTCGACGGGGGCGCCGCGGGCAATCGATTTCTCGCGTCTTCACAAGACGCGAAAAATCGATTGCTAACAGATCGATCGCTACCCGCCGATCTGGTGGGTAGTGAAGACAAGCCCTTTGCCTTACAGGATCTCTAGGGACCTGCTCAGCAAGATCAGACATTTCTGGTGCATCTTGGATGAAGGATCATTAAAATATTTATTATAACCAACTTTCCCCTTGCAGTGAAATTGGATGCACAAATAACTGCAGTATTTCATCAGCATCATTAAGTACTGAAAACCCTGCATACTCCTCTGAAGGGGTAGAAGGCCTTCCTGACAGCTGAACTGATGAAATTCTGGTGTGCAAAGGTGGGCAAGATTTGAAGAGGCTGAGCTTCAAGATATCTTGGATATCAATATGCCAGGATACAGGAAATGAGAGGTGACAGAGCAAGAAATGGGCTGGGGCGTCTGTTGTTACATCAGTCCTTCCAATCTTCCCCATCACCCTCTCCTGCCATAGGGCACAGTAGAGATGTGAAGGTTTTGAAAACTAAAAGTATCTATTTATACTTTTAAGCTGGAATCGTTCAATTAAAACCCACTGAACACAAAGGTTGGAGGACATTGTTAAAGTTTAGAATCAGCGGATAGCTGCAGATGAAAGGTCTGTGGACAATTCTGTCCTCAGGGGCAGGACTGTATTTCAAGGGCAGAATTTGCTGTGTGTGTTCACTCCCCACTCTGTCTTTGTCTTTATCTATGTTTATTTTCAAGTAACAGTGAATTTACCATGTGCTTTGGGCTTATACCATCCTGAAGTCAACATAAAGCTCACGGCATCTCCCGGAACAAAATCTTCTGCTCTCATTGGGAAAACATAGCCACCCAACAGTTTGGCTGTCATTGCAACTTCTCCATCCAAGTAACTGACCAGTTTGTAGGGACCCTTTCCCAGAACTGTTGAGAGAAAAGCCAAAATTAACTTTCATGTTGAGTGTCACAAATGCTTAAGCTCTCATATGTTATCTTAGGTAATCATGTAGTGGCAAATTAAGCAAGAACTACTGCGGCCTGAAAACTATTCCAGGCTTCATGTGATAAAATTAAATGGCAGTGCCTTATGAAGCAACTCCCACCCCACAAAAAAACAAAAACAAACAACACTTCCACCTACTAGCTGTAATTAGACTGCACAACATTTCCAACTTTATACCACAAGGTTTATGAGAACTTTCCCCTTTCCTCCCTACCTCCATATCCCTCTAAGTTTCATCTATAATTGGGTTCAACTAACATAAAATGTAGCTGACAACTCAGTTGTGCTCCTGGTTATGTGCCCAAACAGAAAAATTTTCATGTGGACAATAAATCTTGCAGGAAGCCAGACTAGATAATTACAATGACCCCTTCAGGCCTTAGAATCTATGGATAGATATGGATAATAAGAATGAACATATATTTAGGCTTGGAAGGATTTCTGTTGTAAACATTCATTTCACTGTACAAACACAAACCTCAGAAAAAATATTTCTACTAATAATCAAAATTTACCAATAGACAAATTAAGAAAAAAGCTGCTTAAGAATGTATTACAGTCAAAATGTAATGATTTAGACAAGATTTGTTACAAAAGGACTAGCAAGTGAATATTAAACATAGGTTTAATTTGTTGATTTAAGGATATTTATTTTACTTATTTTGACATGTCGTTTGGACAGTTTGTGTTTTAATCATTTATAAAGCTATAACTTCTTGAATCTGTTACTGAATAATTGTCTGACTTCCTCCCCCGCCCCCATAATTTCTCTCAACTATGAAAATTTAAAGGTCGATAAAAATCTACACTAATATTATCCATCAAAATTACAAAAAAAATGAATTCTGCCAAACCTAATTATATTACCTATATCTACATACACACAATGCTGGATTAGTGTGGTATAAAAGGGTTTTATCAGCCTAAATTTGAAATGGGTGTATTATCCAGATATGTATGCTCTAAGGTTTTGTAAAGATTCACAACACTTACTCTACATTTGAAAATTAACTATTTGACAGATGCAAACTAATACAAAATTTTTTTGCAACTGATGGGATTTATTTAGCATATATTTGGTATCATCTTATAGAAAATATATATTTAAATGCTAAATACCTATGCTGAAATATAGTGAACATTTATTAGATGATTTTCAGCAACAGGATTAACATATTTGTATTATAAAGTCACTAGTTTACATGATAGAAATCACATTATAAATGCCTCTATTTAACAATACTCACTCTGAGTACCTCTCTCAGAGCTCAAGAAGAGCTCTTTGTAATGTCAAAAAACTTGTCTCTTTCATCACCCATCTTGTCTCTATTTAACAGTAGTCATCGTGTATAAATGAACTTCTTGGATACTTAGAGTGCATGTATAATGTTATCTTTTTGTATACATGCAGACAGTGGTGTTGTAGTGTGGCATAAAGGTATTATCAGCATGAATTTGAAATTGGGTGTCTTATTCACAAGTGGCAAAGCTGAAAGGTGAGTTACATTGTAATCTCAAACACATGCTGATACATACCTCGTAATAAGTCACACCATCACCTATTTTGCTTATACCAATAATATTGTAGGAAAACATATTTTTATGATTTTTTAAAAATTAACTGGGACTATTATTTGTATCCTTTTGCCTTAAAGCCAGGTCTCGGAGTTCTACTGCATGCAAAGTACACGGGTCAGATAAAGCCATAAAATGTCCTGAAATGTCATTCCTATAACTAATAATTATCATGAATTAAAGTCTGATATGTCAGGCTCTTTCAAGGCATGAAATATGTACTGAGTCTCATTAATATATTGGGAATATAAAAAGCATCTGTTTCCAGCTTGGGCGGGGAGGTGTGAGATACTCAGCTCTAAGGTCAGGACACTGTTAGGCACTAAAAGCCCGTCACGGACTCAGAACTGAATCTTAGCCTTTTTGAGCCTTGGGCCAGGCTAACCTTTTGGGGAGAAGGAAGATATGTTTTTGTGGCAGGATGATTTTTTTTAATAGCAGCTGTTTGGCCTACTATAAGTCCTGTTGAGATGGATTAATAGGTAAAGAGCAGGTGAAAGGTATATGATAAATGTATTTTTCACATGACTATTACTAACATGAAATATGGTAACAAAGAGTCCTGTGGCACCTTAAAGACTAACTATAAAGTTTTGAAGCATAAGCTTTCGTGGGCTAATACCCACTTCGTCGGATGCATGAAATATGGTGAATATATCGGCATATAGATATACATACATGCATACTCAGTTACAGTAATTATCTGCCAACAGCTTTTAATAACAGTTAAAAAACTAACATCAAAATATGAAAAAGTACCCCTTATTATCTAATTTTACTTTGCTATATCCAAGGATCATTAGAATCATTTTCCATAGATTATAAAGCCAGAAGGAACCATTGTCTAAGCAAGTCTTGCCTCTTGAATACATCACCCTATCAGACTTCCCCAAAATCATTCCTGTTTGAACTATAACAGGCCTTTTGGAAAGACATCTACATTTTTTAAATTAAGATTGCAGTGATGTAGAATCCACTACAATCCTTAGTAAACTGTTCTAATGGCTAAATTATAGATCTGAGCAAACGCCACATTTTTTGGTAGCAATCCCAAAATATGGAGAAAAAAATTCAGGTCAGATCAAAAACAGCATTTTTCAAAATATTAAGCAAATTGAAAGTTAAAAAAAAGTAATTTGGGGTTGAACAAAACATTTAATTTCAACAAAATCTATATGTTTTATTTAATTTTGGATTATTTTCAAATATTTATGATTGATTTTTAATACAATTAAAAGCAATTTAGAAACAAAGTCATTTTGAACCAAAATATTTGAAGCATTTCCTCGTGAAAATGTCAAAACACAACATGTCAAATATTTGTAATTTTTGTTTTAGGATTTTATCAACTGAAACAATTCAATGAAACTGATACAAATTTACAGAATGCTTCAAAGTGACTGAATCTGAATTTTTCACTGCAAAAATTTCAGACAAAAATTTTACCCAGCTCTAGTTAACTATCAGCACTGTTAGAAATATGTCCCGTTTCCAGTCTGAATTTCTCTAGCTTCAACTTCCAGACATTAGATCTTGTTATACCTTTGCTAGATGCTGTTAACACATTTCTGTTCCCCATTTAGGTACTTATAGACTGTGATCAAATTACTCTTTAACCTTCACTTTCTTAAATTAAACAAATTGAGCTCCTTGACTTTAATCACTGTAAGGCACGTTTCCAGTCCTTTAATTTTGAACATTACACTTTCAAACTTCCAGTCACACGGTATCTTCATTTGTGAAAAAAATACAAAAAAGACATTTAAAATGGCAATAGTCCCTTAATACTGCATTATCCTGTATTTAAATTAAAATATTATAATAGCAATTTATCAGTTAAAAACCTACTATATAACTTGTCTGAGCAATTAAGCTCAAATTGAAAACACTTTAAAAAAAAAATCTATAACCAGGCAAATTGTTTAGTCAGATTTTCTCTGGCCCTTTCATGTGGTGAGCAAGGAGGGCAGAGTGGCACAAGTAGCCTCTTCTACTGGAGACCCAATCCAATTTCCCTCTAGAGAGCTGGCTCCAGTTTGATCCCAATGCAGTGTCCGGAGCCTATCCATAAAGAAATAAACGCCTTCATAGACAACAGGCAGTTTTACAAGGTACTCTTGAATCCTGAAAAGTGTTCAGATCTAATTGTCTTAGTTAGTTAGTTGCTTGATTGTGGATCTCTCTTAAAAGTTAGCTACCTCTTGAGGCTGCCCAGGGACATACAAATGGTAGACTAGATCATTTAGCAATCAGGTATCCATTTTAGAGAGTACTCTTGTCCTAATTACGAAATACCAGTTCAATTTTTAGGCATCTTTAGAGGTAACTAGTTTGGGGAAGCCCACAGTAAAAGTGATTCCAGATTATATTCTGCTTTGGTAAAAGAATAGATTTTTTTAAAACTCAGATGTTTGTAAATCTGTTGTTTTTAGATTACGAAACAGTACTGAGGGACCACATCTTATATAGAATGTTTTCCTGTATGATACAAATTAACCAAATTTCTTTCAAATCTGGGGATTGCATAGAAAAAAATGAACTGTAGATTATCTGTATATTTTCCATATATTCTCCTTTATCTCTTCTTCCCTGATATTATGTATAGCTTTTGTTAATTTAATTTTTATTTATTTACAATGTGGACTGATAACATGTACATTATGTTTGGTGGTGATTGTATCGTGTGTTTTGGGAAAGAGAATTTATTCTTAAACTACATCTAGGATAGTATGACCTCAGTATTTCCATCAGATTTTCTTTTATCAATAACACCTTTCAGTGTTTTATAAAAGACATCACTATTAAAGCTATTATCATGTAGTATAATGTAGTAAGCTAGTCCTTGACTAGCTGTTCTTTTAATATAGATGGATCTAAACCAAAATCTTGAATCTGAACACCCCTAACTTTGGGGTTGGATTCGTTTCCACAATACAATAGTTTTCACTGGTTATATTTTTTAAACCACATGAGAGAAACAGTCAACAATAATACTAATGTGATTGGCTGGCACAAATTCTATTGGATAAAATATGCCATTAGTTACTTAGTGAACAGTTATTTATTTATGATCTTCAAACATTTACATTAATTGTAAATAAGTTATATATTAGTGAAGTAGGTCTGTGTTCAATATGAAGTAGATTCCATGATTACTACCTCTTGGAAACAGCAAAGCAAACCTAAAATACAGTAACCTGAAAATTAAAACAATATAGTGTTTGCAACTTCCATTTCTCTTCGTGAATATGGATCCAAAGTTTCTACTTTTATTCAAAATGATAATAATTATACACCATAACCAAATGTTTTCTTGCTTTCTTATCAACTCTTCATTGTTATTGTAGGACTTACCTTTATTGAAATATTCACAGTCATAAGCTAAAAAAATATAAAGGAAAGAAACACTTAGCTACAGACATTTTGCAGATTTGAAATTTAGAGAAAAAGAAGTTTTCCTTTAACCTACTAATGAATGGACATACCAAAGCTGCTCAAAACCAAATGCCATCTAACTTAGATTTTGCACAAAATTGTATTAATTGGCAAAGCATTTATTATAACATTTGAGTAAAACTGCACTAAACTCAGAGCACACATTCACTGCAAACACATAAGGTTATCTGTTTGTGACCTCTAGTGGTCAAGACTCAGCTTTACAATCTTTCCTTGCTGACATTAAAATACCTGTGTATAATTTACAATGTCTGAAGCTATGATGTAGCTTCCCCACTCAACCAGGCTCCCCGTGTGATCTTAGGCTACTCACGTAATCTCTCTGTGCCTCCCTTCTCAAGCATAATGTACAAATACTTCCTTTCTGCCACCCTTTGTCTGTCTTGCATTCTTAGACCATAAACTCCTTGCAGCGAGAACTATCTCTTACTATGTGTTTGTGATAGGCACTGTACAATGGTGCCTCAATCTCAGCTGCGGCCTCTTGTCAAAACTCTATTCATAGCAACAAACAATCATATAGCAATATTTTAAATCCTGAATTACACTTGTTCAGATCATTCTATAATCCTTCCCCACGGCCACACTTCAGGTGCAGAACAGTGCTCTAAAGCATGTAAAGTTGTTGCCTCCTGCAAGGGGACTCTAAGATTTGCTCCTCTTATCTCTTGTGCCCAAAATAACTGAGCTTGGACTTGGACTATGCTGTGATTATTTTCTATACAGCGAGCCTCATATACGCTATTTTGGGGACATTTCACATTTTGAGAACAGAAAAATCCACACAGGTGACTCCATCCATCCGCATCACATAGCATATCTTGTGCTGGGTCTCCAGAAGGTAATGGGAAAAGAAGAAAATGTGGGTGTGTCACCCACAAACATAGAAGTGACCAGCAGTTCTCACGCAGTGCAAATCCCATGGCCCAAATTGGGAATAGAAGCCAAATAGAGGGCTGCATCTACTTCCATTTTGGAACTAGAGACTCCAACCTAAAGGGATGTGCTCATGTGACTCAAACTTTGGTTGCTTTTTCAGAACTTGATCCAGTGTATAGACTGGCAATGTGCGGGGCCCAGTACTTGGTTGAGAAAACTTACGACACACTCTGGGGGACCTCCAATCTGCTATGACCCCATGCTGACAGCACTGATGTGCATACGCCGACACACTTGTACAGAAACATTCACAATCACCTCCTTGATTACAACCACATGTGTCTGTCAAGCAGTTGGAATAAAACCAGGTGACATCAACCTGAAGAACATAAATGTTATTGTAATAAGATAAAATAATTCACATAGACTTTGACAAGTGATCTCAGTACAGAGCTATCAGACTGACAATTTAACAAGTAAGACTTCAAAATATGATAGATGTTATTTTAAGTGTCTGCCTAAAACACAAAGCATCATCATAGTCATGAGAAACTTGTACACTGTTTAGTGGTACAACTTAATTAACCAAGTGATAGATAAGAATCAGTGCACTAGTATGATGTTTGTGTTGATTTCAAGTATGGGATAGGGTAACAGTGTTTACTTGTAATTTAAACTTTAATAAGCTAAAAATTAGAAATAGTAATTTCCTCAAATTACCCATAAATAAATTTAGCAATCTTGTTAAGAACTACTGGACACACATCATTTAATAAGTGATCAAATGTGGTGAAATTAGTGATTAACAGTCCTCCATATAGACAATTTCATAAAAATAATTCTGATTTTTTCCTCTTATTGTCATGAAGTCTTGCTGTGTGTGACCAAAACTTAAAAGAAAAGTTATTACCAGTGCTAATTTTTCTCATTGAAACATTGTAAAGTGCTCTCTATATGGATCTACAGTTGTGAATGTTTAGAACCCAGTGCAAAACAAAAATGGACCAAACCACATGGAGAATGTTAGAACATTTCCGTCATTATATTTGAACCAGCTAAGATTATATTATGACCCCTAAATGGGTGTGAGCTATTTTCTATGTAGAGACCACCTTTCTCCCTATATGACATTAAAACAACTAAGATAAGCAGAAGCCTTTAAGTATGGCCCAGGGCACTAACCATTCCTAGATTTGAACATTGTGAGGCAGGGTGTATTGCTCCACCAGAGACAAAGTCTCTTGACTTTCAGGGCACTTTTTATGGCTCATTTATTTTCTTTGGCTTTTGCCTGAGTGAGGGGATATTTTTCATTTATGCTAGGAGGCAACTCTTCAGGACTCACATGGCTCAGCAATGCACTGTACTTAAATACTTTAAATAGGTTTAGAAAATCTGTCTGATAGGTGACTATTTCATATACACACACACATTATATATATACACATACATACACACACACACACATATATTACACACACACACACACACACACGCAAATAAAATAATCCAGCAGGTAGATATATGAAGGTACAGTAGACTCTCGATTATCCAGGATGTGGATTAACCAGGATGTCAAAAAAAATATGTGCAACTCGCAGGGCCGGCTCTGGCTTTGCTGCCGCCCCAAGCACACACACAAAAAACCCCTACCAGGGTGCAGGGCAGCCAGTGAGCCAACACCGCCTCCCCCCAGTGCAGGATGGCTGGTGAATTAACCCCCACTCCCCATATTTCCTATGGATGGTGATTTTATTAACCAGAATTATTGTTTCCCTATCATCCTGGATAATTGAGAGTCTACTGTATATCTACCTGCTGGTGGATGGAGAAGAGGGTAAAACCCTATAGGCCCCATCTGGCTCCCTTTATTCATCGGTTTTAATGGGACTAAAGCGAAATACTACTTAATGTAAGAGTTGCACAATCAGGCCCTAAACTTAAGTATATCTAGTTAGTTAAATGTGTCTAGATGAACTGGAGATCAGCTGAGAACATGTGATCATTATGAAACATGTAAGTGAGCAAGTGCTATTGGATCGGAATCAGAATAGATATGGGTCATGTTTTCTCTCTCACTCGGTCATGTTAGATGGGACTGGGATTTAAAGTGATGCAAGGTTTCTTTTTAATCATATACAAAGAACTTCACATCATTTTATTTGTCATCACTACTCACCACTGGATGGCAAGCTTCAAACATGTCACTTAACAGTATCCCACATTCCTTCTTGGCAAATGGCTCTCTAAGTGGGTTCAAACTGCATGGATTTCGAATGTCAGAGCTGTCAACACACTAAACCAGAAAGCAAAATTGTCACCCCCCAGAAACTTGTTTCACAACCACTGAGCTATCTGAAATTTCAAAACCTAACCCTTTAAAAAATAAATAAATCAGGTTTCAAATAAGTGATGTGAGCACAAATCAAATGCATCATTTCTAAAGCACTCATTGTAGTAGTCAAGACAGCCTACGACTTATTATTAAATAGAGGAAGGTAAATCTGTGAAGAAGGACCAGCCCAGTGTGGAAAAATCTTTCACTTGTTCTGAGGGAAAAGGAAAAACAGAACAACAGTCGTATAAATTGACTTTGCTGGGTTCAAGCCTTACTCACATAAGTAGTCCTTCTTGCATGAATAATAAAGATTATTCCTATAAGCAAGCCTTGAGTTTTTTCATTCTTTAATGTTTTATATTTAAAAGTTCCAACCAGACTTTTGAATAGCAATCTCAGAAGTGATTATGTATTTCATAATGCATGGTTTCCTTCTGCGTAAGTGACATACTCAACATTAATTCATTTAAAATAAATATATATATATACACACACACCACATTTTTAATTACAGATTTTCTATAGTGCAAAAGATGGGAATATTTTAGAGAGTTGTTTCTCTAAAAGTTTCTATTACTCTTTGAGCAATGTACTAAATTTAATGAAAAAATTGCAGTACATTTAGAACAAACATAAAACAGACTACTGCACCATCAATCCTCCATGTATCAGTGCTTTAGGAAGAAAAAACTTCCTGCCCTTTTTTTCCCAAGTCACTTTAATTAGTTATTATAACAAGGTCAGTAGATATTGTAAATACTGCTTGTAACCGAGCTGGGATTCCAGGAATGGAATTATTGGTTCCAAGACTTATGAGCTATAAAGTGTTACACAACTAGGAAAGCCATTCTTGTTATTATTTACCTCTACAGCTGACCAGCTACTTCCAAATTCTTGAGAGTTTGTTAACTCAAAATTTTCTGGAGTCCTCATTTCATTTATTGTTTTCAAGTCAAAATTTCCACATAATCCAGTCAGTTCACCCTAAAAATAATTATGTGTATTAGTCAGTGTTATTAGCCTACCTATTATTAAGGTTACCTGTCAATCCCAGTTTAATCACCCATTTTCAGTTGCTTATAATTTTCCCAACTTTTGATAATTTACTTCATATTAATTCAATTACTATAGAATTGTTTGAGTTGGCAGATGTGTTTGATGGATCTTCTAGTCTATTCTCTGAACCACGGTCAGATAGTTATGTTAGTCTTTCAATGCTGTACAAATGACTTTAGGTGTGTCGATCTCTGCTTACCTGCCACTGAGGTCCAGTCTGTATGTGAATAGTTGTTCTCTGATCCCACAGAATGGTGATGTGTTCATTAGGAAAATGAACAAGTGTGAAAAATCCAGCTTTCCATAAATGTATTTTTTGTAGTTTGTCTATGTAACTAGATGGACTCTATTCAAAACAAAATAAGCCATCACATAAAATAAGTAAAATCTTTAAAAGGTGCCTGCTTGTCAGGAAACAAACAATATATATATAAAAAAAGAACAATGGGCATGATTTAAAAATCTGTCCCAATCCTGAGTGAATATCATAGAGGAATAAATGTAAAGGGGACTTTTATCATGATTAATGCTGGATTTGTTGTGGAGTACCTGATTTATACATTTTTTTGAGTGTTTGGGATTTTTTTTTAAAAAAAAAATCTACAACTTTTCACATTTTCAGGGTCGATGAGGAGAGTATGAGTGGGAAGGATACTAAAATGCTGAACAAGCGCCCAAGAGCTGCAAATTAAACTCGGCTATTCCATGGGGTGAGATTTTCAAAAGTGACTGAATTTTCATTAAACCCAACAAGACTTAAGCATGTGCTTAAACGCTTTCCTGAATAAAGATTAGTGTAATCATATATGTGTGTGCTTTCTTGAACTATAGAGGGGCAGAGTCTGCCATCCTTTCTCCCACTGAGTAAAATTTTTTATAAATTATAATATACAGTCGGACCCCGCAATACCACGATGATCGGGATCAAAAATACCCGATCACGGTAAACTCAGCGTCGCAGTATTGGGGGGTGCGCGACATCAAAGTACCATGCGCCGCCACCATTGGGAGCCCCACACACCCCATGTTATAACCAGATTTGCGCTATAGCGGGGCACGGTATTCCAGGGTTCCACTGTATTAGTAATAACATTCTGTATAAAGAGAGCAGAATCTGATCTATAGTAGTGAAAAATCAGCCCAAACCGTGGAGACCAAATTGTCTGAAGCTGGTAATTTTTTTCACTTTCCTCATAGCGCCATGGATCAGAAAGGACTGAAATAGGATTTAGAAATTTAATATTGGAAATTGTACATCATAAATTGCAGCCAGCATCCAGTGTGGACAAAAGGAGCCTGTGCCCAGAAATAAGAGCTCTGGGATTTTGCTGATGAGCCTCAGGCCTAAGGAAAAAGGAGAGATGTGGAGTCTTCATAGAAAAAAGTTCTTCTTTAGTACCTCTTGTCTCCTTTGCATGGGAAGGGTAAGAGGATTCAGCAGAACAAGCTGAATCAAAGGGGTAGACAGTTATAGGCTTTATGATAGCAGCCCTATAAATCCCACAGTAGATTCATCTAAATGCCTGTTATGGGGATATTGGGGTAGATAACACCCAAAATTAAATAAAGTTGCAACCTGCCTTTTAAAGCCCATCCCTGTGTCTGTTCTCATGCATTTGCGTGTCCTGATCAGCGAAGCTAATGGCAAAACTTCCATTGACTTAAATGGGGCCAGGATTTCTCCCATAGATTTTAAGGTCAGAAACGAGTATTATGATCATCAGTCTGATCTTTTGCATAACACAGGCCCTAGATTTCACCCAATAATTCCAATGGACAAGCCAAATGCAATCAGCACCTACTGTATAAGAGATTCAAGCATTTGGAGGTTAATTAGTATAGTTTTTAAGTATTTGTATACTTAAACAAGACCATCCAGTCCCAAATATACATTTTCCCTTTTTGCGGGGCTAAAAAGTGAAACTTACTGGATTCCCAGTGTCATCATCAAATGTTATAAAAGATTTTCCAACATTAATGGAAATATACTTTCTGCAAATTATTCCAGTATTAAAGCAGTTTATGTTTTCTGTAATGACTGAAAAACTAGTAATTGACGTGCTCTGCAAAATAAGGGGAAAAAAAGAAAATGTAAATTATATCAATAATACACTGCAATAGTTATGCATGATTATTTGTTCTTCTCCATAGCAGTAACCTCAATGTGCTATATTTCACACTAGGCACTCCTGTGTTAACACCCTACACATAACTGCAATAATATTTGTACAAAATATGCCTTGTGACATGACATATGAAATCTAATAACATGTTGGTTATTAATATAACTGTAAAATGCATGTGTTAACCTTATCTGTGAAGTTATTAGTTCCCTCCCTATGATGTTACAAGAACATGTTTAAGACAGACAGGCTAGGTTAGGTAAAGGTGATAAAGAGGTCTGTCATACACAAAGGAACGTGGGTTTATCTCAATTTACATATTAGCAGTGAGCAAAGCTATCAGAGAGACACAGGAGACTGACTCCCCAGGAGACTTTCCTGACTTGTAAGGCAAAGACAATTCCTTTAGTAATATAGGGACAAATAGAGACTACATCTTCATCCCTCACTGTAAGGAAACAAAGGAACTAAGCAATTTGATCTCTCTGATGGGTCCTGGCCAGGTCAGCCAGTGAAGAACTGGAAGGGAGGCTGTGGTTGAGAGAAATCATTTTGAACAAAAGACCAGATCTTGCTAAATTATGTTTTAGACTTTTAGATGCCTGTTTTCCACTTTTATGTGCTTACATCTCTACCTTAATCTCTTTTACTTGGTATCACTTAAGCCATGCTCCTTTCTTAATAAACTCATTTGATTTCATTATAAATCAATGATGCTGCATACATTCAGTAAAGTATGTGCTTCTAGTAAGGTGACAAGTTGGAATGTTACTTTTTCTGTGAGGGTCTAGAGCAGACATGGGCAAACTACGGCCACACGGCCCCGCGCTCCCGGCCCAGGGGCCATGCCGAGCCAACATTCCCTGCAGCCCCGCACTCCTGGCTGGGGGGCCTGGCTGAGCGCATCTTGCCCCACAGCCCTGTACCCCGAGCCGGGGTGCCTGGCTGACAGCGGCAAGCCACGGGGCCCCATGCTCCCGGCTCGGGGTGCCACAGCAAGACAAGGCTGGGCGGAGCACTGCGAGTGCCGGGGCCCCGCGCCCGGCTGAGGAGGTAAGTCATTTGGGGGGGGAGGGGAGGGACTTAGGTGGTGGAGATCGGGGGTGGTGGTTAGGGTTTTTTTGGGGGGTCTTGGGAGGGAGCAGTCAGGGAACAGATAGCAGGGGGGGCTGGTTGGAGGGTGGAGGTCCTGGGGCGCAATTAGAGTGGGGGGGTCTCTGGATGGGGCAATCAAGGGACAAGAAATGGGGGGGTTGCGTGGGTTGGGGTTCTGAGGGGAGTAGTCAGGGGGCGGGATGTGGGTGGGGGTTGGATAGGAGACGGGGCCTTTCTCTACGCGGCCCTCTGCACAATTTTGAAGCCCAGTGTGGCCCTCGGGCCAAAAAGTTTGCCCACCCTGGTCTAGTGAGAGGGATTGGTCCCTGAAGTAGGATGATTTTGGGGCAAATTCAGGGGTACTAAGGTCCTCCTGCAAGAAGTAAACAAGTTGAACAAAGCCACGTTGAGGCACGTGGGCTGTTCATAGGCTTTTGGGGTAAGAATTCTGGACCAAAGCTGCACAGCCACAAGATACCCAGGATTACAAGGCAGATGTTGACTGAACCCCTTACTGGCCTGGGTGAACCTCATACCATTATAAATAATACATGGTCCAAAGTTTGATCATAAAGTGACAGGTGAAACATCAACATAATGTACAGGTAAGCAGGAGGTGGAATGGAAGCTGAATTGTACTCTGCATGTCATAGAAGCTTGAAGATCCTCAGGCACCATCTTTCATTTGTTTCCTTAGATGCGTCTGTACATTTTGTCTTTTTCCTGCTGATATGTTTTGTTCAACATTAGCATACAACACAAAAAGAAATTATTTGCATTATAATGTTAATCATACAAATGAAACAGTAATGTGATATTAAATAAAGTGAAAGTTTTTGAAATAGTAGCAAAAAAATCTTTACAAGACTTGCAAGTTGCAGATATTTCCCCTATTTAGTTTTTTATCTGGGTTTGGGGAAACTTTAAAAAAAATTCTCACCTTAACTAGATGAACTTTACAAGCTCCAATGAAGTCAAATGTGAGTCCATCGAATGTCCTGTAATGCCGATCCCCATACACAGTACACATTGATGGGCAGGGATGGAAGGTGCATTGAAATGACCCATGCTGGCAGATACTGAAAAAGTATGATCAACAGAGTTAAATCAAGCGTAGAAACTGACAAATAATCAGTTATTTTACTGATCATTTTTCAAAGATTAGAAATACTAATAAAAAAGAAAAATGAGTAATCTATGAAGTGTTAGGAGTGTGGATAGATTGCATACTGAAATGTTATGTAGCAATGATGTCAATAAAACGCACCCTGAAAAAAAAATTACATGTTAAATTGATAGTTTGAATTTACATTCATTGAACTGAATCTGTAGGTTCCATAATGTAGACAGCAACATTTTTTATATTGAACCAGTAAAAAGAAAATGGCCTCACTACCAATTTAATAGGTTGCATAGTAGTTCACATCAATAACAAATCAAATACATGCAACAAGGAAGAGCTTGCATACAATATTGTTGAACAGAAGCTGAATTTTGGAATCAGCTAGTGACACGTTTGTAAACAGTCCAGTTCCAGCAGTCCTTACTCCATCCTTAATTTAAGGGAGTTATGCATGATAGAAAAACTTCAGGTTTACCCAAGTGATTTAGGCCCAGATCCTCAAAGGTATTTAGGTGCCTAACTGAAGATAGACATCTAAGTATATTTAATTATGTGATCCTTAGAACCTTAATTCCATTTGCAAAAGTGATTTAAGCACTTAGGAGACTTTCAATGAGACTTAGGAGCTAGAATCCCCAAGTCTCTTTTTAAAATGAAACTTTGGCACTTTTGGAAATTTTTCCCCAAAAAAGGACTCAGCCTCTTGATATAACTGTAGCATAGCAGCAACAGTTAAACTAAATATAGTATGTTATATATTTCTTTTTTCTTAATATGTATCTATGCCACATGTAATATATTTAGTTTGAAAATAAATAACTCTGATATGCCTGTTGATTAAGTGAATAGAAATTTCATGAATAAACTAAGGGTTGGGTTCATCTTGTGAAATACCTGATACAATACAATAGTACTGTATATGGTGACTAATCATATTGAATTAAACCTATTCATATATTATGAACTGACGAAGTAGAAGTGAATGGCTTTAAAAGGAGAAGCAATTGTCAGAAAGGTAGAAGTGGGTGCAAATGAAAGCAGGCTCCATTTCTACTTTATTTTGCACTCTTGTGAATTGGAATACAGTCTCCCTTTCTGACCTTTTGGCATGTAACTTATACCAATAGATACCCATTTAGGCTGACCTACCAAAGTGCAACTTACCCTGCCATTTACTTCTCCTCTCAATTTGGCCCTATGTGTTTGTGTTTTATACAATGATATCTAAGTACCTTGGGATTCTGATAGTCTCAAGATTATGATTCTTCTAACTCCTGCCTATAATGTGACTCCCTTTTTCCAAATATGCCATTATTCTGTCGCTTGGGAGTCTCCTTGATAATATTCCAGTTCTAAAAAAAAGTTCTATTTTTAACATTTATTTGAAAAAAATGTAAAAATATAATAAAATTACTGGAGATGGAATACTAGAAACTGGGTTGAAAAATATAATCGAGAACAGTAAAGCAAAACAGAAAAATAACTAATGATCAGATAAGGGAGGTTCTAACATGAGATTAAACAGCCAGATAAGATTTCTGCTTACCAGGTATGACAGGAAGAAATGACTTTGTCACCTGGGAAGTACTCCTTTCCTTTCCATGTACATGGGCATTCATCTGGCTCAAAGCATGCATCTCCATGCTTAACAAGGCTGTCAAAAAACCATCGAGTATGCATTCAATGCAAATATATTTTTCAGATCTATATATTTATAAATCTTTTCACTGCTCTTTTATATAATTTTTAATTAACTCCATGTCATTTCTCTTTTAAAAGTATTTTAAATCCTTTTGGGAACTCAAAAATACATTTTTTGTTCCTAATACACGTTTTTTTACCTTTGTAACTTGTGTTTGACTAAAGCATATTTTCCAAAAAAGCATCCAGTCTTCTTTTGAAGACATCAAGAGATGAGAAATCCACTATATCCTTTGGCAGTTTCTTCTTTAAAACCCTCACTCTTAAAAAATTGTCCCTTATTTCTAACTTGAATTTGTCTAACTAACTTTGATCCACTGATTCTTATTTCTTTTTTTGCTAGATTAAAGAGCTCTTTGATACCCAGTATTTTCTCCTCCCACATACTTAACTTTCTGCACTATGAATGGCCCCATTGCCTTCAAAGGGATTACTCACAAAGGTAAAGTTAAGCACATGCATGCATATTTACGGAATCAGGACTTACATTTCTTACTCATGATTCTAAAGGTAGTAACTGATGATAGTAATAGATAAAAATGGAACTTCAAGAAGCATACAGGAAAATATCTGGTGATTCCAACAACATATGAAGAAAGGGATAATTCTTATTCGCCAGCACAAAATATAGCAACAAATACAAAATTTAAAATAAAACCCTGAAATCAACATATCAGGGATAAATAAATGGAGATGTTGAACAGAAAAATGGATTTAATACATAAATACATGGAATTATTTAAATTTTTACAAATATTTGGAAAATACACAGTAAGTGATAAATGAACTCTTAGAACAGAATGACAATTCTCCAATGAATCCACATAAGTTCTGCATAAAAAATTTTCTTGTGCAATTTGATGCATTATTTGATTATGGGAATTCAAAACGGTCCCAAAAACACATTATTGGATTTCAGATGTTTCAGTTGCCACCAGTGAAAAAGATTTATAGAATGACAAATCAGATTTTTTTCGAAATGTGAATCCTTAATTATATACAACAGTAGGAAGTAGACCCTTCATTGTAATCCTCATGACTCCAGCTTGCACTGAGTTCTACTAGTGCAAACTCCAATTCCTGTGCAGAAATTGTGGAGAAAAACATGCTTATTGGATAGAAAAGGGGAGAGGGATCCCTTGAAGACCCTAACACATCTAAAATTATTTTAATATTTTTAAAGCCGAGTTTTGACATTTACTGTCTTTGGGCAAGAAATAATCATAAGTATTGCTGCCAGGCTGATGTTGGTTTCTTTGAAAAGTAAGTAGTTTTTAAGAATAAAAGTTCTTCTCCGCTACATGTATGCAGAGAATTTCCCTGAGAAAATGGATTAGACTAGTCCAATTTACTCAGAAAAGTCATATCTGTTGCTCACCATTGTAATATATGTGTGCTAGATTATCTGAGTCAGGGGAACAGCTCATCATTGACAGTGATATCTTGGCCAGAGTGGCTAGTGTCAGCATTTTTTCTCTGAAGGAACGCAGAGGAAAAATTAAAATTATTGCATTAAATGAAGTGATCACAGCACTTGTTCTTTGTGTACAATGGATGAATTAGTGTTTTGTAAACCATGTCCTGTGACTATAACCAAGACCCCAATTCAGTATAAAAATAAAAAACAGTATAAAAATAAAAAACAAGAACTCTAGGGCTCTTTTGCTGGGAACACCGTAACAACATCAGAAAAACAAGAAAATACCAAATTGAAAGACTGTAATTTTCTTTAGAGCATTTTAAAATGTCCTTTGTAAGTTATACCCATTTCAAGTTTTCTGTCACTTATTGGACAGTTTAACTACAAGGCCAAAATTCCCACTGGTTTAAGCTACAAACTGAATAGGCCACATTCAGAGACAAAGAGCATCACATTGACAAGCCAAGACCAAATACAAGTCCCATCTCTATAATATTACACTGGATAAAATAAGTGAGAACAGCTCTCTCTCTTGTAAAGCCAAAGAACTAGGTTGATTTCAACAATCTAAGAATTCATAACATCAAGAGATGCCTAGAACTCTCCCTTTTCTTCTGAAGTATCAGACATTATTTCCAACACCTATTTATGCGCAACCTAAAGATCAGTGCTAAGCGTATACTTATTTCTAGCTTCCTTCATCAAATTTAACCTTTACTGAATCAAATTCACTGCCACCTCATTAGACTCCTGCATTCATTTAAATAATGTCCACGCCGTGGAGGGGAGAATTATTAGAAGCAAAAATGGCATTTTTGAGTGAATAAAAGCCTAAGGGAGAAATGCTTTTCACTTTTGCAAGCTCAAGTACCTTGGCTTGAGAAGTAAAGAATCATCTCCACTGGCTGTACCAGCAAGAGAGTCACTTCATGGTCACCACCACAGCACTGGGCCTTCTGTAAGGTCAGTGCACGGCACAGTCGCTTCCTTCCATTATGCAAAGTCATATGGCCGGTGAAATTCCCTGGTCCCACCCACAAACTCCCATTCTGGGATTTCTCTCACCCCCTCTGCAAACTCCTCAGATTTTGCCCACAATGATCCACCCATACAAGGGGGGGTGTCAGGAGGGAGGGAAACTGAAAATACAAGTTATTGTGAGTGTATGCCAATGCCATGAATAACATCCCTACTAGCTGACAGGAGAAAGAGAGGTACAACAAAACTGATGTACCCTGTGCTTACCCTGAAGTAATATGAACTTTAGAAGATTGCAGAGACAATATTGTTATGCTAGGGGCTGAGAGCATAACAGCTATCTTCCATTTTGGTTAAATGAGGGAACATTTAGAGAGAGCTTCATGTGGAACAAACTTCCCAAACTTGGCTTGCAGCTTGTTCAGGGTAAGCCCTGGAAGGCTGTGAGATGCTTTGTTTACCCGAGCATCCACAGATATGGCCGCTCGCAGCTCCCATTGGCCAAGAACAGTGGTACCTGTGGATGCTCTGGTAAACAAAGTGTCTCACGGCTTGCCGGGAGCTTACCCAGAACAAGCTGCAAACCAAGTTTGGGAACCTCATATTTAGAAAGAGCTAAAAAATCGGCCATCCAAAATATGCGCTACATGTAAGTCCGCTCAAAATATCAAACTGTGTGGGTAGAAGGGTTTCACTACATGCTGAATGTAAATCCTGAGGTGGGGTATTTGAGGTAGGTAGGGGATCTGTGTGAGAGAGAAAGGGGGCAGATGCACCACAAAAGCACACCAAGAAGGCGGGAGAAAGCCAAGGACTGCCAGAGAACAGCTTGTGGTATGATCCTGAGAAAAAGCTGAGAGTTTTTTTGCTGAGGTACTGGCTGGAAAGACACTTCGAACTGTGAGCAGAGAAACTGCCCCCTGATGTTTGATCCTCCTGTGTTCAAGAAACAGGACGGTTTCTTTGTAAATAAAACAGGACTGAACCAATGAAATAACGGTCTTCAATTTCTCCTCCTAATGGAAATAATTTGCTAGGCCTTTAATTTTGGCTAAATGCTGGGGTCAAAAAAAGGTAACAATATAATACATTGTAACAATAATATAAAGCACTGCAGTGGTGGGCATTAAAAAGCCAACATTTACTATCAGTTATCATTCAGTAACACAGATATAATATATTCCTATGCTCATAATGGGAAAAAATGTGGCTTCTCAAATTTCTGTGTGGTAAGTGTTAGCAAATGTTGACTTAAATGGTGATTACTGTAATAAGTTTTTTAAAAGTGTAACCTTAAAATGAAAATAATGTATTTTGAAGTATCAAAATGTCATTAGAGCAGGACACAATGTAATGGTAAGTCTATCTCCGATATATTGCAAGCTTTTTCTGGAACTCATTAGCACCACTAGTGGGAAAGAGGTGCTTAGAAAATAATCAGACGTGGCATTTTGGGGAGATCCAGAAGCACTGCAGCATGTTAGAGAGCAGCAAATAAATACAGCAAACGGTATGAGGGGGAAAGTATTTACTTTTGCTTCTTTATATATAGCACTAGAGGTACATTCAGTCTCGAGGAAACAAAACAAAGTCTCCTTATGTCCCCTTCCTTGTCTCAATACTGTACAATCCCTTCAGTCATCCTATAACAATACTTGAAGTCAATACCAGCTGTCATAAGTGTGAAGTGCTTTGGAGTTTGTTTTACCTGTATGGGGTTTTTTGAGAGGGAATGACGAAAGAGCTCCCATTCCACGAGATGCCGGGGGGGGGGGGGGGGAGGATTTTAGTTTCAGTTCTCCTCTGTCCCAGCTATGGGCATCTCCCCATCTCTTTTTTCCAGCTATGAAGGATCCTTTTATCCTTTTCCTTCCTATATCCATAAGTTAGGGGAACTGTAAGTAAAATTGTACCTGTATAAACTTTGCATCTGATCTCTGGTGTCTCTGAACTGTACATTTGGGGGGGGGGGGAGAGGGAGAGGGAGAGGGAGAGGGAGAAATCTCCGGGGAGGGGCTAGGCTGGTTTATGCAAGAAGAATAGAAAGCTTTATATCTGTGAAGTTGTATTAAGTGTATGCTTTGTTCTCTTTTCTTTATTAAAACTTTTTTGTTATAAGAAGTGTTTGGTTATTCCCTTTAAGTTCTCTCTGCTTTCAGGCAGGAAAGGGAGGGGGAAGGGGAGCAGTGTCTGAGTGGCAGGCTCACAGCGTGAGCCGGTGTGTTGCGTCTCTCTCCTGAGAGAAGGGGGGGAGAAGTGGTGGCTGGAAGCCTAAGTTCTTTCCTCTCTCAAGTGGCTTAAGGGAGGGGGGGGGATGTCAAGGTACCCCACCCCATAGTCTTGGGGTGATTACTGAGTGATGGCAGTGGAACCCCAATTCCCAACTGGTAGAGTGTGGGTTTTGGGGTGGAAAAGACTTAACTTAGGCTGGGGAAGCAGCTTATAGTTAAGGGGTCAGTAGGAGAGACCCCCTCTGTTACCCCAGTGTCTCAGAGGGAGGAGGTTTTCTCTCTTCACACCAGCAAACATCACTTCACCAGTATGAATATCAGATCTGGAAGAACCCAGCTGGAGGTGGTACTTCAACAGATGTTGATTCAACATAAGGTGACCAGATGTCCCGATTTTATAGGGACTGTCCCAATTTTTTTGACTTTTTCTTATATAGGCACCTATTACCCCCCTCCCTCCACCCCATCCCAATTTTTCTCACTTACTATCTGGTTACCCTAATTCAGCATATATAATAGCATAATGCTTTTATGGGCAGTTGTGGGGTACAGAGCCAAACACGCCTCCAACACTTAGTCAGACAGGTATCCACTTATGCTGAGGAATTCAAGTATTTATGAGTGACCACCCCACATCTCTGTTTAATCTAAAAGAACAATGAGGGGGGAAAAGATTAATAAGGTGAATTATCTGGGAGTTTGGGGATACCCATTAACAATGAGGTAGAGTGCATTTAGTTTTTAGGGGGGTTTTTTGCAATAAGAATGTAAAATTAAATGCTCTTTCCTCAAATCCAGTGTAAATAAAAAACACAAAATAAAAAATACCATTTGATGTATTTATTCGTGTTTGAAAAAGAGGATATTTTGACATGTACCATTAGGACAGGACTTACAACTGAGCTTTGAGGATTAATATATTATGCATGGTGCAATGCATATGGTCTGTGACACCACTAAGTATATTTGTCATAAATGGTAGGTTTATAAAATGTTGGAGACAGAATTACATTCCTCCTACATTGTTAAATGTATCCGGTCATAGACAGATATTTTTAAAATTATATTAAATTCATTGTTTACTTTGTGCAAATTAAAAAGTGATGATTTTTCTTTTTTAAAAACCTTTCAGGAATTCATTTAAGCTTCTTACGTGTTATTTGATCTGGTATGCCACCTGTATTACAAAAATACAATAAGAAGCCATTTCATTTTGGGGGGTGGGAGGGAAGCAGGCATAATAATTCTGGATGGATTACAGCATCTCATTACACTTGGAATGCTGCAATGTTCAGTTTACTCAATATCATCTTTTTCATTATTCTAATTTATAAGAGCAAGCCTAAGCCTAAGCAAAAATTGCCCCAATTGGTCAACTTTGCCCAATGTTAACCATCTATACTAAGAAAGAGTGTTCTCCAGGACCATTTTTAAATATATATCTTTCCAAAGGTGCAAAGCAGGTCTAGCCATAGTAGCAAGCCTTTTGTGATCTCCGTTCTAGTTTATCCTGGCACCACTGGAGACCAACAGCCAAGCAGGCAATGGACAATCCAGAGCTGTTCATGAATTAAAGGGGAGGAGCTTTTATGTAAAAATATGTACATGTTCAGAGAGAAACTGGAGTAACAGAATATATGCACATGCACACAGAACAAGAGAAAGCTTCCTTTCTGTTCCACAGATCTCTTATGATCTGCACTTTCCTTAAATATTCTATACATGGAGCTTCTATTTACATGAGTGGAAATTCTGCCTGAGAAATGACTAAAGAATATACATAGCATAGACTGGAAAGGAGAATTCTGCTTTTCTGAAGTTATATTGCAGATATCCATAGAGGTACTTTCTATTCAGTATCTTTAAGAGGGAACTGAGAATACCGAAGGAACACACATCTAACAGAGAGGAGCAAAAATTACTCTAAAACTAAAATACAGTTTACCTTTAGTTAAGTCTGCTGTGTGCCATATGGGAAAATTAATAGGAAGATTAAACTATTGTTGTGTACAAAAAGCTGCTTTAGGGGGAAATGAAGGACTAAACTAGGTCAAGTTTCTTTGCAAACTTTGGAATACAAAGGCTGTCTGTCTAAGAAAGGGGAAATAATTGCATGCAAAGCATGATGATGGCTTCTTTGTTGCATTAATATCATTAGCCAATTCCTGGGCATGCACACACACAAAAGTTGCCCTCTCATATTTTTTAAACTACTTAAAATAGGCACTGAAATTCCAGTTAATCCTCAGGTTTCATTCTAACAAAATCCGCTTATAAATAGTTATTCATGCTTTAAGACCCATATCTCCTGCTCCTACTGAAGCAAAGGCCTTGATGCCAGGGGATAAAAAGGGGAAGTTCTTTCAATAAACCAAATTATAACTTATCTTGTAGCCAACAGGAAGAATAGGTTTGAAGTCATAATAAATGAGAGCTTCCCTTTTCCAGTGATGATTATGGATCTGGCCCATCCAATGCCTGCTCAAGTCAACGAAAAGCTTGCAATGGACCAGGGTCAAAATTGTAGTGTGTTAAACTGGGACACTTAGCAACTGAGGAGTACAGAAACATACTATTGCTTTCTGACTTTATGTTCTGATTAAAGACCATATAAAACTGTTGGGTTATGCGGAGTTATATCTATTCTTTAGCAAACAACTGGGAGTTTTAATTTGAAGAATCACAATTAATTGTGTTATAAACAGGACATTATTTCCCTCTTGTGACAGAGCATGGATGTACAGAAATATTGAAATAATCAGAGGGGGGGGGGGAGAAAATCTTGATGTTAAAAATTCTGAGAAGATATTCAGTCATGAAAACTATGGATGAAATATTTCTTATAAAAGGAGCAAGACCTAAGTTTTCCAATGAAACACAAGGCATGGCAACTTTACATAGACTATATTCCTGGAACAATTTTCTTACTTTAAAAAAATGGGGGAAGGGGAGAAGTGTTATTTCATATTGTCCTAACAGTACAAAATTTCATATTGTCCTAACAGTAACTGATTGAGATACTGAAAATTCAGGTACTTTATACTATTAGATATCATATACCACTCTCTCATTTTATATGCATCTTAGATTTCATGTTGTACTATTTGATCAAGAGCGCTAACAGAATGTACTCTGAGCACAACAAAGAAGGAATCCTAGAACAAGTGATGTGAAGTTCTTATCTGTATGCTAGAATCTAAAATTATTTTAAAATATACTTCCAGTTCTTCACATACTGCATCAACAGAGTCTCTGTGTTAGATGTAGCCAAGTTTAATGTCTTGGCCAATTGTATTCGCGAAAAACTGGAAGCAGCTTCAACCTACAATATACTTGCTTTAAATAATACCAGAACTTGTTTATACTAGCAAGTTGTCAGCACACAAATAACCCTTAATACCGTATTTTTCGCCCTATAAGACGCACTTTTTCTTCCCCAAAACGGGGGGGGAAAAGTTGGTGCGTCTTATAGGGCGAATGTGCGCCCCGGTTCCCCCCTCCCCGCCGCGGGCGGGATGCTGGGAGCGTCCCGGTTCCCCCCTCGGCGGGGAGGGGGGAACCGGGACGCTCCCGGCAGCCCGCCCGCGCGGCGGGGACGGGGGAACCGGGACGCTCCCGGCAGCCCGCCCGCGCGGCGGGGACGGGGGAACCGGGACGCTCCCGGCAGCCCGCCCGCGCGGCGGGGACGGGGGAACCGGGACGCTCCCGGCAGCCCGCCCGCGCGGCGGGGACGGGGGAACCGGGACGCTCCCGGCAGCCCGCCCGCGCGGCGGGGACGGGGGAACCGGGACGCTCCCGGCAGCCCGCCCGCGCGGCGGGGACGGGGGAACCGGGACGCTCCCGGCAGCCCGCCCGCGCGGCGGGGACGGGGGAACCGGGACGCTCCCGGCAGCCCGCCCGCGCGGCGGGGACGGGGGAACCGGGACGCTCCCGGCAGCCCGCCCGCGCGGCAGGCTGACGGGAGAGCGAGGCGCTTTTTGTGTGTGGTGGTGGGGTGGGTTTTTTTTTTTGGTGTGTGTGTGTCCGGCTTTTTCATTTAAAAACTCGGGGGCGTCTTATAGGCCGGAGCGTCCTATATGGCGAAAAATACGGTAATATGCAAAACTAAAGACATACCTCCGATAATTAAATTTGTGTGTGGAAATGATGGATACTGGGATTACTGTTCACATTCCAAACCATGTTACTTGAGATCACACTACTATTCCATCTTTAAATTTCATACACATTTTATTTATTTTGTAAAGCAATAGCCACACATACACACACAGCAATCATAAAGCACAACAAATAAATGCAGTGGGTACCTGAATAATGGCTTTATGAAAGAAACCAAACAGATGCAAGAAATTTTAACTAAATAAATAAATCTGGTGTTGTGTAAAATTCTATATATGTACTGTGAGAACCGTAATACAACTCTGCACTCATATAAAAAGAGATGAGTGATAATAAATTACGGTAATAGATTACCTCCGTAATGGAAGATATCTCCCTTATTTTTTCAGCCTTGTGAAGTCTTCTCTCTCTTTGCATAGTAACTTTTTCATATTTAATGATGAAACAAACTACATTCAGACAAAGTATGTAGGAACTTTGGGTTAAATCCTACCAATTATTTAGCATTAACTTGCTTTGTCAATACAGTAAAGGCTGACATATTGTCAGACTGGTAATATGTATGAATTCACTTAATTCCTGGACTGGCACAATATTATCATGTCAGAAGACATTAATGTAGTTGTAAATTCAAAAGACAAGTTTTACTGATTCATCCTTGGTGTCAGAGCTCTTATATTATTATTTTTTTGGTTCAATAATCAATTTGATTTTAATTTGATTTCAAGGCTTTGAATGATGTGGTTTTTTTCTTTTGTACAGGTAGAAAGTATACAATTCCCATCTATTTGTCCCCTTTGAATTTTAAGTGCTTAGTAAGACTCAAGGTCTGTGTCACACATTTAATATTCATCTGCTCCCTCTACAAGGTTTACTCTAATTTATCCCCATGAGATCTTGTCTCATAACTTGTACTCATTGCACTAGAGGAAACTCAATGTTCAGTTCAGGATTCAGTGTTCCAAAAGGTCTCTAGCAGTATGGAGAAAAATTACTCTGACCCCAAATGTAGTGATCAGTCTCTATATTGTATTTCGACTACTGCAGCAAAAAGAGCATTGCAAAAACTGATATTTCTCGGAGAAAAAAAAAAGTTCTAATTTTGTGTATTTATCTTTAATTTTCAGGTGTGTGCATTTGTTCTCCTTATATTATTTAGGTAAAATAGATCTTCTCTATATTCTCTAAAATTAAGATCATCTAGCTGTCGTAGCTAAGACTGCATGTCTTTATAAGATCAGTAGGTCTTGTCTTAAAGATATTTATAACTCATGTTTACAAATCTTTATTTTTTCATTCTTGATTTATGACCAATATTTTTCTGCATCAACTTTAACTGCTTGAATTTTTGGACTTTAGGAAATAACTGTTACAGAATAGCTAATCAGAATTTCTTATTGAAAATGTGGGAGTATTAGCAGAAGGAATTAGAATATAAAATCATTTTGGGGGCTGTATTCAGAGCAACAGTCAATTTCATATCTTAGAACAAATGTTCTGTCTCAGTTTATATAAAGTATAATACAAATTTAAAAATGTTACATCAGTACTTCTCCCCAAAAATAAGAATATTAGAAATATTACTTTGTCTAATTCACAGAACAATATTCACTCTCCAGCTATCTGGGTCAACTCAGCTGGGCACCAGTAGAGATACTGGGCTAAATTTTCAAAAGTGGCCTATAATTTTAGGTACCAAACTTTACATGCTACAGCTTAGTATTCAGAACTGGTGATCACCCACTTCTCCAAATGACTTCATCTGGAAATATTTCTACATCTAGGGTGATATGTCTAAGAGCAACACACAACTGCATCAACCAATCACTTTTAAAGCAAGTGTAAAGATTCTTCCTGAACGCCACAGAAAATAATATTCCAGCTGTAGCTCATGACAACCCCAATGTATTATATTGATCTAGTTTTAATGACTGACTCACTGAGGAAAGACAGCAGAATTAATGTTCTGTCAGCTTTCATTTATGTTTACAGCATGCTCCACTAAATAAAAGATAGGTTCAAGAATAGCAAACGTGTTAGTCTGTATCCGTAAGGAAAGCGAGGAATACTTGTAGCACCTTAGAGACTAACTAGTTTATTTCAGCATAAGCTTTCATGGGCTATAGCTCACTTCATCGGATGAAATAAACTAGTTAGCTTATGTTGAAATAAACTAGTTAGTCTCTAAGGTGCTACAAGTATTCCTCGCTTAAATCAAAGATGTTTCTCTGGCACAAAGAATGAAGGTAAAATCTCTCCTTAGCTTTCCTCCACTAAAAAAAGGCCTCAACACACTTAATTGTTGATGAGACAAAGTTATTTTCATTCATCAGACTATGGAGGGGGTTTTTTAGGGGGGGGAGGGGGGAGAGGCGGGGGAGGAAATATACTACAAACATATTGAGTACTAATGTGGTTCAGATGGTCCCATTTCCTGTCATGGAAATAACTGTAGAAATCGTCCCTGTACATAAATAATTTGACACCTTAAATGGACTTCACATCCACCTGCTGCAGTAATGTGTCTTGCTGACAGCCAGAATTGCCAATGAAGTCTAAATCTTCCCATCTGCCCAAGTATTAATTTTTGGAACCTAAGAGACATTAGATATGATCAGGTGTAAGATAGGATTTTGTGCCCATATTTCAGTTCAAATGACTTCTTGCAAAAAGAGAGCACTTGCATTTCCCAACTTCCCATCTTGACCCATTTCCCTCCCTTCCCTCTCTTCCCCATCCAAATGGGACACCGTAGGTCAGTAGGAAGACACCATAAAAGCTTCTATTTTAACAGACAGGGAGGAATGTAAATGGAGACCACATCCATACATCAATTATGGATACAGAGGGCACAACTTAGTGCAAGAACTGTTGCCATTGTAATGTGCCTTGACTTTACACACTTATAATTTGTAGAATGTATCACTGCTTACAGAGATTAAAGGCAGATTAAATTTCAAAAACAAAACCTAGCTTCCAAGGCTGTGTAACCTGAGATTTTGGCACCACATTGAGTCAGCTGAAGTAACACAAGGCAGTGAGAGCATTATAAATGAGGTGTTCACTTCATTTTGGCTATTTATAGAAATGCCCCCCTGTGAAAGGGGCCAAAACACAACCCTTTGCAGCCAGGTTGAATTTCATAAGAAAAGATTGGCGCAGAAACCTGTTTTGCTGCCTCACAACGGGTTTCATAGAAATAGTATGTAACCTAAGGGACTGTAATAGGTTGTAAGTGTTTGCCTGAAACATCCAAGCCATTAACCACAGGATCTGGCACTACATTTTTGACAAAGAAAATATTTAAATATTTTCTGACAATTAAATATATGGAGATATACCTATCTCCTAGAACTGGAAGGACCTTGAAAGGTCATTGAGGTCAGTCCCCTGCCTACACTAGCAGGACCAAGTACAGTCCCTTGACAGATTTTCTGCCCCAGATCCCTAAATAGCCTCCTCAAGGATTGAACTCACAACCCTGGGTTTAGCAGGACAATGCTCAAACCACTGAGCTATCCCTCCCACCTTAATTCTCTTTATTCTGCCTTATCAGTATAGCTTGCATGACAAATTACTGCCACTATATTGATGGGTTCTGCGCTTTCTCTTCTTGTGGGGAATTCAGGGAGCCTATTTCTTGCTCCTGAACAGGGTATTAACTGTCCCATTAGTATCCTAGATGGGAGAAGTACAGAAGGAGGGACCCGGGCCCATCCTCTACTCCGGGTCCTAGCCCAGGGGCCCTGAGGATAGCGGTAAACCCCTTGGTTTAGCTATTCCTTCCCCTGGGCTACTTCCCTCTCCTACCCTTCAGCTTGTGGGGGCTTCCTGCCTTCTCTCTGCACAAGCCAGGTGTTCCTTTACTCAGGGTCTGGGGCTTTCTTAGCTCACCGCAGCACTTCTCCCAAACTCTCTCCGCTCCAACGCCTCCAAACTCCTTCCAAACTCCCACCCCTGTCTGCCTGAAGCAGGGGTTTTTATTAAGGCCTTAATTGACAGCAGGTGCTCCTAATTAACCTGCTGCCTGCTTCCCTAGTCTACAGGGAGCCACGTCCTAATGAACCTTGAGTTAATATATCTCCCTTCAAACACTCTGCCACAGCTCCCTGACCCTCCTCTATCACACTTGGTATTTTCAATGCAAATCCTACTCCTTTGATATCATTTCATAATTCTGTCCCTTGTGAGCCCATCCTGTGCACTGAATGAGGCAGGGGACCGGTGGAAAAAATACCATGTGATTATGCATTTTCATTTTTGCCCCAATTAACCTCCCCCCCCCCAAAAAAAAAAAACCTCAAAAAACCTACTGTGGGGAGGGGGAAAAAACACTTCGCCTTGGACAAATTCTTTCCCAGCTCCCCCGAAAAGGAGCAATCAGCACAGTGTCCACAGCAGATCCTGGCAAAACCCAATATTCCACCAATTCCATGAGTGGGAGGGTGGCTGCTGCTCCCTTTGGTCCACATAAAAAGAGAGCTTTTCCTGCACCAGCATGGACTTGTATAGTCATTGTCCCCGTCCCCCGCACCATCTTCCAGTCACCTGGGGGAATGGGTCAGCATCTCCAGACCTGATGTGCAGCAGAAAAGTCACTCCCTGGCTCTCTAGCCCTTAAAGGGGTGCACACCTTTCCCAAAAAGCCAGACAATGGTCCCCACTGCTTAATGTGCGGTGAGGTCACTTCAAGTGTAGACAAGCCCTAAGTCCCATTGAAAGCTAATAGAATGTGGGCACCTAACTGCTAATCGTGCCTGTGAAAATCTTCTATTGTCTTTTTTAACAGCTTTCACTCACACATCAATACACCATATCTGATGCCAAAACAATTCAACACATATGGTGGCACAGTATCAGAATAAGCCCCAGCTATGCTTGTGAACCCCTCTGACCTTGTCCTGATTATAAGGCACTAGCATAAGTGCCCGGCGTTGCTCGGGTCAGTCGGAGGTGGGGAGGGGGCAGACAGCTGACACCCCCTGACCAACCCCAACACCCACACCTCACCCCTCACCCACCCCGACACCGTCCCACCCCCCCTGACCAACCCCAACACCCCCTGGCTCACTTACCCCCCGACCAAACCCGACAACCCCACCTGACCCCCCCAAGCAAACCCAACACCCCCACCTCACCCCCCAACCGAACCCGACACCCCCACCTGACCCCCTGAGCAAATCCGACACCCCCACCTCACCCCCCGACCCAACAGTGTATTTAATAATCTGTGTGCTACACAGTGCACCGTGAGCTGGGGGGGTGTCGGGTTTGGTCTGGGGGGTGGGAAGTTGTCGGGGTGGGTGAGGGGTGAGGGGTGGGTGTTGGGGTTGGTCAGGGGGGGTTGCAGTTGGTGGGGGGGTGAGGTGGGGGTGTCGGGTTCGGTCGGGGGGTAAGTGAGCCAGGGGGTGTCGGGTTTGGTCTGGGGGGGGGGGTGGGAAGGTGTCGGGGTGGGTGAGGGGTGAGGTGTGGGTGTTGGGGTTGGTCAGTGGGTGTCGGGGTTGGTTGGGGGGGTGAGGTGGGGGTGTCGGGTTCGGTCAGGGGGTAAGTAAGGGGGTGTCGGGTTTGGTCTGGGGGGGGTGGGAAGGTGTCAGGGTGGGTGAGGGGTGAGGTGTGGGTGTTGGGGTTGGTCAGGGGGTGTTGCGGTTGGTGGGGGGGTAAGGTGGGGGGGTGAGGTGGGGGTGTCGGGTTAGGTCGGGGGGTGAGCCGGGGGGTGTCGGGTTTGGTCAGGGGGGTGAGGTGGGGGTGTCGAGTTCAGTTGGGGGGTAAGTGAGCCAGGGGGTGTCGAGTTCTGTTGGGGGGTAAGTGAGCCGGGGGGTAAGTGAGCCAGGGGGTGTCGGGTTTGGTCTGGGGGGGTGGGAAGTTGTTGGGGTGGGTGAGGTGTGGGTGTTGGGGTTGGTCAGGGGGTGTTGGGGTTGGTCAGGGGGTGTCGGGTTTGCTTGGGGGGGTGAGGTGGGGGTGTCGGATTCAGTCGGGGGGTAAGTGAGCCAGGGGGTGTCGGGTTTGGTCTGGGGGCGGGGGGAAGGTGTCGGGGTGGGTGAGGGGTGAGGTGTGGGTTTTGGGGTTGGTCAGGGGGTGTTGCGGTTGGTGGGGGGGTGAGGTGGGGGTGTCGGGTGAGGTCGGGGGGTGAGCCGGGGGGTGTCGGGTTTGGTCTTGGGGTGTTGCGATTGGTGGGGGGGGGTGAGGTAGGGGTGTTGGGTTCGGTCGGGGGGTAAGTGAGCCAGGGGGTGTCGGGTTTGGTCTGGGGGGGTGGGAAGGTGTCGGGGTATGTGAGGGGTGAGGTGTGGGTGTTGGGGTTGGTCAGGGGGTGTTGCGGTTGGTGGGGGTGAGGTGGCGGTGTCGGGTTTGGTGGGGGAGTAAGTGAGGCGGGGGGGTGTCGGGTTTGGTCTGGGCACCCACCCCGACACCTTCCCCCCCCCAGACCAAACCGAACACCCACACCTCACCCCTCACCCACCCCGACACCTTCCCACCCCCCCAGACCAACCCCGACACCCCCCGGCCCACTTACCCCCCGACCGAACCCGACACCCCCACCTGACCCCCCCAAGCAAACCCGACAACCCCACCTCACCCCCCGACCGAACCCGACACCCCCACCTCACTCACCGTCCCACCAAACCCAACTCGGATCCGTCGCGGGGGGGGGGGGGGCAGAGCCGAGGGATTCCGGGGACCTTCGCAGGTGGGGGGGGGGCACAGGGCTGAGGGATCTCCAGGGTTCCGTTGGGAGGAGGGAGGGGCAGTGAGCTGAGTGAGTGAGGTGTCTGTTGGAGGGGGTATTATGACATCATCACCACCTAACCGCCCAGCCGATGTGATTGGCCCTGAAAGTCTTTCACCCCTGGGGGGCGTCAGAGGTGAGATCCGAAAATTTTTTGACCCTTACCAGCATCTAGACCCCAAGACCCCTCACTGTACCAAATTTCAAGTCTCTGGCTCAAACGGTGCGGGAGGAGTTCGCTGTCATACGTACATACATACATACATACACCACTTGACTTTTATATAGATAGATAGATAGATTAGAGATGTGACACCACCCATCCATCTCAGGCCTCCAGAGGATCATGCCTTTTGTCTGGTGAATCCTTAAGAACAGAACTTGCTCCCCCTTGATAGCACAAGTTCTCTGAGTATTAAGTGTTGCATTTTTCACCACTATAAAAGCAATAAGTTATTCAACTGTTGCTACTGAGAGTACAGCCATATTTGGTGGTGCAATGAAAGGCCTACGTTCTTTGGACTTACCCTTGCGGACAAACACATCCTGAAAGACAAGGAAGATGTGCTGAGAAGGTGAGATTTAGCAGCTGATTCTCACAGGTTCTCTCTCTGCTAAGCTCCATGTTAGCTTGTGGATTACTACAGTTAATATAAATCTGGCCCACTGGGCAGTTGTGTACTAGAAAACAAAATATTGCAGATGTTCATCATTCGTGAAATTTCAGATCTGGTAGAAATTTTTGAAAATTAATAAATGCTGATTTAACCCAGAGATTAACCCATCCCCATGGTTGGTCAGATTAATCTATAACTCCTGGTCCAACAGTTAACCCCATACAGATGCTATGAATCTGATCCAGTTGGAAAAGAAGAAAAAAGATAAATGTATTTTAAATTAACCTACTTGCTCATTACTGTGCACGGTTCCCTCCAAGTTTAACAACCAGCCCGGGGAAGGTCCCAAAACCCTCAAGCACAGGCCAGGGCAGTACTGCCTGACTCAGGAGGGAGCCAGAGGCTGCATGTGAGCAGAAGCTGGGAGCTGGCTGTGGAGGGAATGATGGATAACAAGTAGCCTGACAGCTGGGCTGAGATTCCCCTGTTGCAATCAAGGCAAGAACACGGGGCTGTTGACTGCAGGCAAGTGATTGATGCAGCCAGGTTACACAGCAGCCTTTTGTCTTGTATAGCCACTGCTCCTCAACACTGGGTTGGGAACTGTTTTATCTCTTTTTTGTTTTAACCACTAAGGAAATTATGCCTTGGGTATTTGCATTGTTTATTTCTGGCAGCCCTAGCAAAGGAATTCTCCATTACTTGAACCGTGCAAGTGTTTTGGGGAACTGACAGATAGAGCCTGGAGAACCTAGTGCTTGGAGCATTGACAGTGCTTGCCCTCAGACTCTGCGTGTGGTATCAGACATCAAGGAGATTGCTGTACCCCAACACTACTTGCAGTGACACCCTGCCTTGTGATCAGTTACAGTATTCATAAGCCAGTCAAGGACATTCAGATTTAAAAGAAATGAAACATCCTGCACCTCACAGCAAGTTCAGGTTTTTTAAATCTGAAATGAAAGAACATTTTCACAAAGTCCAGCCATTAACGCCTCAGGATCTGCCAGTCAAAGTAAAGATACCGTGACACAAGCAGCAATTGTTATAATGTTTTCCTTTTACATATGCATCCCGCACAACATTATAATTCTTATGACATTTATGCCACTCTGGGGATAAAGTAAAAACTGATAATACAGAAACAGTACTTGGCTAGATCTGTGAGGGGAACAAAATCTCACTTTTTAAAAACATTGGAAATGTCCAGTTTTGCCAACAACATTTTGTGAGACAAAATTGGCCTATGTTTGTTCCATGTGAAGATCTGCTGTTTACATTACATTGATAATGCAACCTAAAACATTTTGCTATGCTAAAATATTGATAAAAAGCATTTTCTCACAGTTAGCTAGTACTTTCAACAGAGCTTCTATTGCTTTACTCTAACCCTACTTTTAGCTATACCATAGGTTAAATTTCTAATTTAAGTCTCCAGTCCTGCCAAGTGATGATTGTATGGACCTTTATGCCCAGAGTCCCACATTAATCAATGACACATCATGGAAGAAGGAGGGTCTGACTATGCCATTTCTTTTCCATGCCTTAATGAGTCTCTTTCACTTACCAATGTTGTTCTCGCAACTCATCATTCCATCTTTGCAATGGCTGCAAATAAAAATATATGAAGCTGTAATTAAAACCAAGAAGGTCTGAAATGTTACCATTCATCTATACTTGAAAAAAATGTGAAAAATATTACACACAAAAAAAGAACTATAAATATGTATGCATGAAGATAACCAATAAGGGAGTTTGTGTTGTCTTGTTCAGAAGGTTCTTAATGTATAATGCATTAAAGTTTCAGCCTATAGTGCTGCTTATATATGTATTAAAAGAATAGAAAAGTCCTTGTAATAAACCAACATTAAATAATACAAATGCTAAGTTTAAAGAATAGAACCCATGGAGGACTGACACAAAAATGTTATTTCATTACTAGTCCTGTTACCACTGATATCAATGGGAGTTTTAACATTGACTGCAATGGTAGCAAAAGCAGACCCTGTTGTGAGACAGTACCACATGCATCTTACACTAAACATTCAAATATGTAACTACAGTACAAACAAAAAAAATCACACAGCTATAGCAAGCTACTCATTAAACTTCAACTCTGGATAAGATTCAAAAGGGAGCTAGAGAGATTCATGGAGGAAAGGTTCATCAAGGACTACTAGCTAGGCTGGGCAGGAATGGTGTCCATAGCCCCTGTTGCCAGTGTCTGGGATTGGGTGACAGGGCATGGATCACTTGATGATAACCTGTCTGTTCATTCCCTTTGGGGCACCTGCCACTGGCCACTGTCAGAGGACAGGATTCTGGGCTTGATGTATTGCATTAAAATATAAATTAGTTTCTTTTGGTATGCAACAAGCATAATTCAATACAGGCCCTAGGTTGCGCCTGACTATTGGAAAGAGATGCATTTCCCAGCTCACATACTCATCATCTTCTTAGCGTTGTTCCCGCGCAGTGGCAGGGTCCACTTGTCGGTATATCCGTCTCCATTTGGCTCGATCCAGGGCATCTTCAGGGGTGGCGTTCACGCATTTCATGTCCTCCTTGATGCGATCCATCCAGCGTTTCTTGGGTCTACCACGGAGTCGCCGACCACAAGGGTCCAGGCACATGGCTGTCCTTGCCACAGAGAGTCTTCAATGCCACGTACGACGTGTCCATACCATCTAAGCCTTCCTTCTCGCAGCTTTGCCACGATTGGTGCGACTCCCAGTCGTCGCCAGACATCATCATTCATGGCGTGGTCGAATCGTATTAGTCCAATGCACCATCGGAGCATTCACATTTCCATCATGTGCAGGGCCTGCTCATGCTTTACTATCGCTGGCCAACACTCCGATCCATAGAGGGCGACTGGGCGCACGACCGTTCTGTAGTCCTTTGACTTGAGGCGTACGGGCATCCGGCGATCACAGAGGACTCCACTCACCTGACGCCACTTTATCCAGGTGGTATAGACACAGGCGTGGGCATCCGGAAGGCTATTGCCATTGCTGCATATGAGGGAGCCGAGATATTTGAATTGCTCTACCTTCTTCAGGTCTTCTCCACCAATGCTGATGGTTCCATTGGTTTGGGGACCACCTTCCATATATTCAGTTTTCTTGATGTTCAGCCGAAGTCCAAATTCGCTGAGCCGTTCATTCCATTGCCGTGTTTGCTCTTGGAGGTCGTCACGTTGTTCATTCGCCAAGAAAACATCGTTGGCATAGAGGAGTTATCATAGATGAGGGGATTGGAGGTCAAACGTCACAGTGTCCATACAAAGGACGAACAGTAGGGGTGAAAGTGCCAACAGTAGGGGTGAAAGTGCCAACCCTTGGAGAATGTTGATGGCGAAGGGAGGCGATGTTCCCACTGCACATCGGACCATGCTGGTGATGCTACGGTACAATAGTTGAATCCACCGGAAGTATGCTTCGGGAACATTGTGGGATTGTAGGGCGTGCCAGATGAGTTTGTGTGGGACGTGATCGAAGGCCTTTTCCAGGTCAAGGAATGCCATGTGAATGGGCTTGTTCTTCTCACGATGCTTCTCCAAAAGCAGCCAAATAGCGTGAATGGCATCTGTCGTTCCACTTCCTTTGACAAAGCCACATTGGTTCGGAGTGATGGAGATAATCTTGCGGAGCCTGGCATCAATAACCCGTTCAAATATTTTCATGGCATGACACAGGAGTCGGATCGGTTGATAATTCGAGCATTCAGTCACGTCGCCCTTGCCCTTCCAAATTAGCACCGTAGTACTGGTTGTCCAAGTTTTTGGGGCTGCACCCTCATCGATGATTTGGTTAAAGAGGGCACCAAGAATCGTGGCACCTTGGTGATCGAGGGTCTTCCAGGCTTTGGCTGGAATGTCATCGGGGCTGGTTGCCTTCCCATTCTTCATCTTCTTCGTCGCTTCCTCGGTCTCCTTGATGGTAATTGGTGGCACAGGTCCAGAGACAGGATGGGCACTTTGGATTGGGGGGTGGTCAAATTCCTCATTGCTGATTTTGGAGAAGTAATTGCTCCATCAGCGGAGGATGGCGTCTGGATCTCGAAGGAGTCGATGGTCTTCGTCCTTTATGTGCTTGACTTGGCTGATGTCCTGAGTGGCTTGATGACGTGCGTTGGCCAAGCGGTAGATTTTATTTTCTCCTTCGGGTGTGTCCAGTTCATCGTATACATGGTTATAGTAAGGAGTCTTGGCTGTCGCTACTGCTCTCTTGGCAGCCAATATTTGCACCTTATAATACTGAAGATCTTCATTGGTGCGAGAATGGAACCATGCTTTTAATGCCTTCTTCTTCACAGCTATTTGCACCTCTTCATTCCACCACCAGACTTGCTTATCGATGGCCTGTTTCCCTGGCTTTGTCTTTCCAAGGACGGCAGTCGCCGCAGCGTGGACTTCTCTGACCAAATTGTCCTACATGGTCGATGCTAGTTGGTTCATGTCAACGCTGATGGAACCAAGGGCAGCCGCGAGCTGAGTTTTGCGCTCCAGTAAGCGCCACCATTTTATCTGCTCCACTCCAGTGGTTCGGGGTCACTTTTGGCCTGAGATGTCCAGCCGGAGGTCCATGATGAGGGGCCGGTGCTGGGGGGCGATTGATTCCAAAGGGATCACTTTTACATTGGTCACCAGTTTCAGGTCGTGTCGTCTCATGAGCAGATAGTCAATTTGAGTTCTGCACCTGCCACTGGTGTAGGTGATGAGATGTGTAGACCTCTTCTTGAAGAATGTGTTGCCCACCACCAGCTCGTGTGCTTCGGCACAGTCCAAGATCCGGATCCCATTGTCGCTACGAGTGCTAAACCCGTTTCCACCGTGACATTGGCTGTAACCATCTCTTACCGATCCAACATGACCATTGAGGTCGCCTCCTAGTACCAGATGTTCTTCGGGGCCAACAGTTTGCAGGTGGGCATCCAATCCTTCCCAAAATTCGTTCTTCTCGCCATCGGAACATCCGCTTTGGGGAGTGTAGCACGTGATAATTCGGAGAGTGTTTGTGCCGCACTCGGTTTTGATGGTCATAATTCGATCGGATATTCGGTGGACATCAACGACGTTGTCCAGATACTTCTCACTGATCACAATGCCAACGCCATTCCAAGTGCTGCTTTCTCCATTATAATATAGTTTGTATCCTTCGCCAATCTCCCGAGCTTTCGCTTCTTTCCACTTCGTCTCTTGGATACATGCAATGTCGATATGGTGGGCCTTCAAAGCTTCGGCCAATTCTTGGCTTCTCCCGGTCATCGTTCCAATATTGATGGTCGCAATGCATATATGGACTAGCTTCTTTAGCCCGCCCCATCCAAGGGCGGGTAGCCCTCGCAGATTTTTCACGCCGCTCGGGCGGGGACGACGCGCATTGCTTCTGAGGGACGCCCTAGCATTCAGATCCAAACTTTGACTGGACATAACCATTGATACGACTGAGATATACTCCAACCGATGTGTCGCTCCATCTGTCGTTGAAGGCATTTTATACCTACTGCCAGGTCTTAAGAGGCCGCTCCTCTGGAGAACAGACGCCTTGTGCAGCCGCTTCACTGAAGTACAGACACTGCTAAATGAAGACAGTTCTTCCGCTTTATCTGCCGTTGGGGCCTGAGGTCCTCTTCCGCCTTCAAAACCATTGACCATCTTCCCAGCTCACATACTAAGGCTGTGCTAATTGGAATCCCTCAGTAAAATTTACAAGGTCGGTGCTAATTGTACCAGCACATCTTTAGACAAAGAGTCTGATCTGATGAGTGATAAGAACTTTGTAAAAACAGCTGCCCTCCGGAACACAACAACAAGATTTATTAGTTCTCATCCTTCATACTCCTTACCTTGCTTGTTTTCGGACATCAATTTGATAATCTTACAACTGTCTACGAGGTCTACTCACAATGTAGACAAGTGCAAAGTATTTTAAAATCCACTACTCATAGTCCACTATGCTATATTTCACAAGATTCTTTTAGTTAAAACATAAGGGGCCACATCACTGATGTAAATGTAACTCCCTTGAAGTCAAGGAAGAGATGAATTTGGTCTTAGAATTTAAAGAATTTCGGTCAGTGGATCTCAACCATCTGATAATTCCAGTATACGCACAGAGAGGAAAATTGTGAGTAGGAAATATTAATGTCCAAAAAACTCTCATAAAAGCAGGGCTCTGCACCCCTCCACTAAATTCTGTGCACTCCTTTCTTTTGCATGCACAGTAGAACTGCCCCAGGTCTGTTGCCAGGGTACACTCCCCATGGACATGAAGTCAGAGACAGTATTGGCCCCAAAGTGAAGACAGGCTTAATCAAAGAACAGTTTATATATTTATCTGGATCAGTGTACTTGTTGGTGCAAGGGGGTGCATGAGAAGGACTGGCATGTATTCACACTATACCATTGGGTTTCTGCCAATACTGATGCCTAGTCAGGTAAATGGGAAATCAGACTTTAAAGATTAACTGACATGTTTTATTAACTAGCCAGGCTTTTCTTGAGTCAAAGCAATCTGTTCTGCCATAAATAAATGCAGTGAAAGTAAAATAGGATGCTCAATACAGGGGAAGGGGGTTGAAATTTGACCCATCTCCTAATTTACCTTTGCCAGGCAAATTAATGGGTGAAAAGGATGTGTCTGGTAGCACTCAGAATAATTTAACAAGTTTTCTTCTTTAATGTTGAGAGTAAAATGGGAAACATAGGGTTACTGTGAAAAGGAAAATAACATGCACCTCGCCAGTGAGAGGCACTCATTGCTCATTATGGTTTACAGTTATCCATTTTAAGTGGCTCAGGAATATAGGCCCCCTGCTCCCTGGCCCTCATCTGTGCCTGGATTGGAGTTCTGCCTCCACAGCATTCCCCTGACCCCAGGGGGGGTCAGCAAGGGTCTAGTCCTACCATGCTGGAAGAGGAAGGCCAAGGAACAGTTTGGGCATGTCAGGGAAGTCCTCAAGGTTCCCTGCACCATTAACATGCACGCCTATCTACTCAGTGTTGTAGAGCCCACTTACAGGAGGCTCGAAGGGTAAGCACAGCAGAGGGAGTTTCTGGAAGCATTCATTTCACAGCAACAACTGTCAAGAGAGAGACAGAAAGTCTTGGACATTTTAAAGCTAGTTTACGGAATCCCCAATAAAAGATAAAACAGGATAGTGTGAATGACATGACAGAGCACAGGGGGGAAAAATAAGGAGCATGCCCTACCATTTGCCCAAAGAGGTGATAATATTTTCTCCGGGTGGATATTCAATTCCTTGAAAATAACAAGGGCACTCATTCCTACAGAGAAGAAAAGCAAACAATTTTGATCATATGGGAACATGTACATCATGAATTAGAAGACAGACATGAGGAAGAAAAACAACTTCACATTAACCATTAATTACTGCCATTCAAAAGTTTATGATTTTATTCTGCATGGTGTATTGGTCTGGATCCTTAGCATGGTATTGTTACCATGAGGGCATTGAGATGTGTCTCCATGAAGGTAAGGTCAGCAGCTTCCTAACACTATTTATTATGTAAAGGATTAGTTCATATAATAGACAGCAATATGAAAAATCTGGAGTAGCTACTTCAGACAGTAATAGAGGAGTGATGATAATCAATCATCATCACTTTAATATAGGAGGTAACAAAGAGTCCTGTGGCACCTTAAAGACTAATTAAAGTATTGAAGCATAAGCTTTCATGGGCTAATACCCACTTCGTCGGATGCAAGCATAGAAAAGAGGGAACACAGCGACAGGGAATGACATGAGAGTGACAAACAAGGCCACCACTTTTCCTTCCATATAAAATCTGTACATCTCGTTGGGCTCTGTGGAAACAGACATAGCTAGCATGGGGGAAGAGGCATTCTGCACTGCATGGAGTTCCCTCTCGTAACTCCATATTCATCAGGAATTACTTAATAATGTATTAAGTGAAATTAAGAATCCTCTTATTTCTGTGTGATTCCCATCAGAAGACAGACTCTAGGGTTCCCATGTGGTCATTATTTGTTGGTGAAAGAACTGGAAGGCACGGAGGGTCAGACTCTCAATGCATCCAGCCAGAGATCCATGAACACCTAGGACTGCAATCATGCAAATTCCGGGCTTCCATTTGTTTGGACGCTCTATTTATCTATTTCTCCCATAATAGAGAAGTGTGAATGTTGCACCAGCTCTCAGAAGCCACCAGGATTATTTAATTCCACTCCAAAGGTGAAATTCTGACTCTACTGACATCAATGGGTGTTTTGTCATTAACTTTAATGGGGCTAGGATTTTAACCCATATGTTTTTTATGCTGAAAGAAATATATGGCACTATATCCTACATAATAATTGGCTAGAAAAGTGTGTGTGAAGCCGTCATGCGCAATAGAGACGACCCGGACGAACGGCATGCTGGGGGTTGTAGTTCGGAGGCACAAAATGGTCACCGTGCATGCCTGCCTGAGCGATCCTCACTCACACGGAGCTAGAGCACCAAGGAGCAGTTATACATGTAAAGTTAGCTGGGCTGTCGGGTGCATGACGAGGAGTTGAGGGAGGAGGGAGCTGAGCGGGGGGAGGGAGCTGAGCGAGGGGGGGGGTCGTTGCAGGGGGAGGGGGCTGGGCGAGAAGGGGATGTTGGGGGAGGGAGGGAGAGGGCTGGGTGGTGGTGGGGGCCACGAGCCCTTACAGTTGGCCCGTGTACATGGGCTTTTACACTAGTATTTATATATTTCCATCCGTGTAAAACCTGAGTAACTCATTGGAAGTCAAGGGAATTATTCCAAATTTACACCAGTGTAATCGAGGATCTGGCCTAGTGTCTCCAAGTATTGTCAGCAGTCATTTATTTAGAAGATAACATGAGTTCTTTTAAATGTTTGTAGGGGTGGATGTGGTCTCATAAATAAGGCATTCCCTTCCTGCAGGATAGGTAAAATTTTAAAGGCACCAGAACTGTATGTGGAATTTGTTGATAAAGCAATGATTAAATTCAATGGGGACAGTAATAAAAACGGTCTTTGGAAAGAACATCTTTATCCATGCTTTTTGCAATACTAAGAATTGGCCTTTCAAAACAGCACACCAAATTGTGTAGGCTGAGTTTAAGAATCAAAGGACTACAAACCTCCCAGTTAACATGATTCTGTAGGATACTAATAACCTGCCAGATCTAGAGATGTATATTGTTCTACAGAATACACAAAGCACTCAGTTTCTAAACTCTCTTTGATTTGAAAATATGAATGTACACATTTAAAGTGGTACTTAGACTCATTGTCAACACTGCAAGTTATACCTACCTCTGTACACATCTTTCAGTCTTGCTGTTCAAATACATTCCAAGAGGACAAGCACAACCTTCAACACAATCACCGCTGCAGGTCTCTGGCATAGAAAATGTTTGGCAAGTTTGGCCACAGGTAGATACACAGGTACTGTACTCCTTTGTGTCTTCACATGAAAGAGCTATCCAAATGAAATAGATCTCTCTAATTACAGTGCAAGAGATTCAAGTACACTCCAATCTCATAAGTCTTATTCAGGGCAACACATTTTCTGATAAAACATCACTATTTCTTGGATCCCAGTTACATTAGAATTGCTATTATAACACCATGGGATATAAATTACACAGATTTAAATCCAGTGTCAATCCAATGAAGTCAGTGCAATTAATCCAGATTTACACTGGTGTAACTGAGATGAGACTCTGGCCTTTTTTCTTTATAACTCTCAACATGCTCGTCTCTCAAGTGAGTGCTTTGAACAGTGCACAATATCATAAACAAAAACACAATGAAGCAACTGATTAAAATGTTAGTACTTTACAGCTGTTGAATCATACAGTCTGAAATTTTGTTTGCATACCCCATAAAACAATAGTCAAGAATGCATGCAATCTAGTGTAATTCCACTAACTGAGAGATCAACCACAATTGCTCCATATCAATGGAATAAGAGAGACTCAGGTTCTTGAATAATTGTTGGAGGATTTCAAATGTGGATTTCTGCTACCTTACATTAGCTATAATATCAACACATTAATTCATCGATAAACTAGTTTAAAAAATCCGCAGAGCCCAACTCTGATTGGAGAGAACTAGAAGCTATTTATCCATCCCATGAGCTGCACCAATACAGACATTTGGGATGAGATATTCAAAGTAGTCTAGGAGATTTAGACACACAGAAATAGTGGAATGTGTGACTTCACTAGCCTGTTTTGAAAAAAATTCAGCCTTGAGTCTCAGATTAAGAGAATTATATGTTATGATGTGTGAGTGGGAGAACAGAGAAAGAGCGATTAGAAATGACCTTCTGATAAATGACAGCATTTATTCTGATTTGATGGAAAAAGGAACCTCATCCTAGTAGTTTATAAAAAGAATGGACTATAATTCATTGGTCCCATGTATGGAATAGGCAACATCCCATTTAGTTTGCTCACCACTATGCATAAAGCCCATAACATTAAGACCTTAGAGGAAAGACAACTTACCACAGTCTGGGATGCTAGACCTAAAATCTATCATCACTCCATGTCTTCGGCACTGATGAGCATAATTGGCTAAAGCAGAGCACAAACAAATTTGGCCACATTTGCAGGTGTCCCTTCTGCACTGCTCAAAATAGGAAACAGGACTCAGATAGGTGTGGCAAGGAGTAAAGAGTTCTTTTGTAAGGATGCTACAAGCTTCTGCTGCATAAGAGGCTGTTAAGGTAACAAATTAAAAACAACTTAGCTCCAAAACATATTTTAGCTCCAAAATTACTACTACTTCATAGAGTTTAGGAAATAGTACTGTTTATTGAAGAGGACCATAGCAAGAGATGTATGAACATGTTTTATTCTATAGTAGATGCATATTCCATTATCAATAAAAATTGCATTGATGGCTGGAGAAGCAGTCAAGCCCAGATCCATAAAGGGACTTAGGCATTGTGATGCTGAACCTAGAAAAGCACAGGAATAAACACTGCGATCCACGAAGCCTAAACTAGCCAATGGAAGATGTCGATGAGAGGGATGTGTCCTATGCCATGCCACTCTCACAGAGATTGGCACTAAGTCCAGGCTGCAGGGAGATGCCTATTTCTGCTAGTCATCCACAAAAGGGAACCCCCTGTCCTGGAGTCAAGCATCTTACACACCCAAGTCATTTTCTGAGAGAATGCATTAGGCACCTGCCTCACTCCACATCAAATGATAGGAGGAGGAGAAGGTGATAGTGGTACCTGCCTAACACTGCACAAACATGGGGGGGGGGTTGATGGTTTATAACTTTTAACCCATTGGTTAGAGCACTCATCTCAGAGATGGGAGACCCAGGTCCCCCCTTCTGCCTGAAGCATGGAAAGAATTTGAACAGAAGCTTCCCACCACTGAGGAGTGTGCTGTAACCATGGAGCTACAGGATATTCTGGTGGGGGGCTCCCACAATCTCCCCTGTTGAAGCTATTCTGCTTTGGATAAACAACTAGATAGTCACTGGAGTAGGAGAACTAGACCCTGGCTTTGCCACCTCCCAGAGCTCTCACTACTGTGCTAAAAATTATAGGGTCGGCACCTACACCATCAAAACATCGAATGGGATTCAAGCCAGCAGACAGCATCCGAGTACACCTACTGGATTAGCCCCTGTATGTAAGCTAGGCAAACAAATGGCTCTTCTGCACTTTGTGAATTGCTCTGGGGCATCTATGTGAGAGAGGTACCTGGCGGCCCAGATAAGGCAGCAATGCGCATGCCCAGAGGCAGAAACCTGGGTGCCTATAGGATTAGACAATAGCCAAGCAGGAGTTCTGTGAAGCCCAAACCTGAGACTTAGACACATAAGAATCTTTGTGGATCTGGGCCTTAGTGGGTATGTCTATACTGCATCTAGGACCAAGCCTCTCCGCCTGGATGCACACACTTGTGCTAGTGCACTAAAAATAGCTGTTTAGCTGTTGCGGCTCGGTCTCAGAGATACAACAGGATGAAACATTTTGGTGTCAAATCAATAATGATTGGTCCTTATTACTCACCTGCCTGTAAGTGGATATCACATGGGTCCAGTGGTGAATGGTCATACCCAGGGGCACACGCTGATGAAGTTTTCCAGGAGTTTCCAAACAGCTGCGGGGTGCTTTCGTGGACTCCTACTGGAGATCTTTTGCAAGACAAAGGAGAGTCACTGAAAACATCACAAATTTACAACATGACCAATCAGCTGCCTCCCGTCCCACAATGAAGTTGTTCAGCATCCCTGTCTCACTGCACTCTCAGGCAGTGCTCCAACAGTAAAGTACAGTATGTCTACACGGCAGTTAAACACCCGCAGCTGACCTGTCAGCAGACGGCAGCTCAATAGGTTCAGATTGTAAAATTGCAGTGTTGGGGGGAATCTCAGAGTCTGGGCTCCAGCCGGATCCCAAATGTCTAATCTGCAATTTTACAGCCCCACAGTCCGAGTCCTGTGAGCCCGAGTCTGCTGACACTAGCTAGCCCAGGGGGTGAGCAAACTATGGCCCATGGGTCGGGGCAGCCAGGGGAGAGGGGAATTGGGTGGGGTCCTGGGGGGTGGTTAGGGGTCTCTGGAAGGCACCTAACCACCCCCCAGGTCAGGGGATGGGGAGGATTGGATGGGTCGGGGATTCTGAGAGGGCAGTCAGGGGGCGGGAAATGGGAGGGGGCCGGATTGGGGGCGGGGCCTTCCCTACCCGGCCCTCCATTTAATTTTGTAAACCCAATGTGGCCCTCAGGACAAAAAGTTTGCCCACCCCTGAGCTAGCCACAGGTGTTAAAGTGCTGTGTAGAAATACCCTATGGTCTTTCTGATCACTCCTTTGTCCCTCCCCTGGGAACTGGAGTTCCATTCCACTCCTTCCTCATCTCTCTCCTATCTAGAAACCTTTGTCAGCCCCGGCCATCTCCCCTGCCAGGCGTCTTTCTAGTCCCTGGGACATTTTTGTCCCAGGGAAGGGGCAGAGAAGCAAGGGGCCAAGAGATGTGATAGAAGGAGCAGCTGAGTGTTGCTTACCCCAGAAAACCAGCAGAGGTGCAGCAGCAGCTGCATGGTATAAAGGGGTCAGCCAGCAGGAACTGGAATTGCTTTAATTTCATACATATTCCTATATATGTGAGAGGGCTCTTTTGTGTATTGTGGGGGCAGGGGAGTGGCATTCATCTGGGGCAGGGTGTGTTGGAGGATTGCATTAACTGGGGTGGGGGCATGCAGCATTTGTTGTGGAAAAGCCACTGTAATGGAGTGAGCGGCATCCTCCGTAGAGAGGGAAGCAACAATCAATCATTAATTTTGGGGGGTAGTCTGGGCCAGGACTGCACTGCCATAGCCATGCATACACCTACTCTCACTTGAGCCTCAACTATGTATGATGCCTGTATGTTTGTTGCACAGATGGTTTTTAAGGAGCTTTTATCACTGTGTAAAGCAAATCAACCGGGTTTGTAATCAGTTACAGGTTAACTGGGGATGGGCAGGAGGTTGTGGGTAAATCTACACTGCAATAAAAACCCCACATCACCAAGTCTCAGAGCCTGGCTCAGCTGACTCAGGCTCAGAGGGATCAGGCTGCTGGGCTAAAAATTGCAGTGTAGACATTTGGGCTTGGGCTGGAGCCCAGGATCTGAGACCCATCTCCTTTGCCGGGATTCCAGGATCCAGCCCAAGCACCTACACAGCAACTTTTAGTCCCATGGCTACAGCCCCGCAAGCCCAAGTCAGTTGACCGGGACCAGCCATGGCCGGCCACTGTCATGTAGATGTATCCTAAGAGACTGCATAACCAGATCATGTGCTTCAAACAGTGAGAAAAGACCCTTAAAAACCATTATAATTTGTCAATTATGGCATTAGATCTCAGTTATGGTTTTAGACTTAAACACGACAATCTGCCAGTTATGGTGCAGCTGTCTCATTTCAGTCGTGTGTCACCCATTTGGACGGCTTGTGTCACAGATGGGCAGGTTTGGAAATTGAGAGGTGTGTTGCCAACATCTGATGAATGCGAATTAAACTTTTAAGAATGTAAGAATATCTTGGCATCTTATAAATACTGTGTATGGCAAATTTATGGCATATCCCAGTGTGATCTGGGCAATGGTACTAGATGATTCTTTGTATCTTTAAAATAAAAAGTAGAGCTAGTTGGGGGGGGGGAGGAAATAATTCTAAAACTTTTCAAAGAAATAGGCACATTTGTGTGTGAAAAATATTCCTATTTTTTTACCAGCTTTAATTAAAGTATTCAGTTTAATTTAAAAGTTAACACTTCTTTTCTTTCCTTCTCACAGGTCAGAGGAATGTCACTTCCTGTTCTAAATGAGCTCAACTGCTTTCTGCTCTATTAACTCCTCTTTATCCCCTTTCACTCCTTTCCCCATTACTTTCTCCTTTCTTAGTTGACTGTTTCTTCATCCTGAAGCCACTTCACTGTGCTGGGTCTGCAAGGTTGCATGCAGACTTCAGAGCAAAACGGACCAGATTTAATATGTTTCACTGGGGTGCTCATGCAGCTCTAGCTGTGTTCCAATGCATTTGGAGCAAAGTGAAACTCAAACAACAGGCAAATTCACTTTGAAATCTACTGTTGGGCTACAAGACAGCACAATGGGGACTCTGTTGGAGAAAGGAGATTAGAATGGTAGAGGAGACTAGGATTTGGAAAGAGATAAGGAAAGGCTTGCAAGGAAGCAGAAAGTCCTTCAGGAAGGAGACATTTTCAAGCACAAATCTCCAAATAAACTAGGTCTGGGAGCTACTAGGACTTGTTTATATTCTAGTATTTTTTATATGATTATTTTCATTTTTAAAAAGACATCAACATCAATGTGGTTTATAGTGTCCTAAAGGTTTCCCCTTCTAGCAAACCAAAACCAACTTCTCAGTTCCAGCATTCTGAGGGAAGAAGGGGGAAATATGAAGTCAAACTCTTGGCATCTGTCCAAGAATCTTCAGCATGTATATTTTCTATACCACTCTAAATATCTGAAAAAACACGGTAGTCGTTCATACAAAAAGTCATCCTGCATGTTCCCATTGAAGGTTCCACAAAGGCCCACAGTATCATCCTTCCATCGGTCATCAACTTGAAGATAGAGCCTTAGCCCCTGCCTGTCATACAGTAGGTGTAGTCCAATGTTGGTCTTTACTTGCAAAAATATAGAGGAGAGCTTCCTGATTTCAAAAGAATCTGGTGGGGAGGGGAAGGGGAAAAAAGGTAAGTTGACAGAAAATAGTTAAGAATCTTGTTCTAATTTCAATAATGCCTTTTACTTTGTCAGTTACATTTTTCCATATTCTGAAACCCCCAAAATACAATAGTGATATATCATAAGAGGATAGGATGTATTTTACTGTCTCATAAGGCAAACTAAATGTTTGATACATTCTCTCAAGTTGTGTAAAAACACATCAAAGGATCACTGGCAACTTCATAAAGAGTAAGTAGAATCAAATTTTAAAAAACACAATTTGTTCAGATAATCAGCTGTAGGCAGGTGACATCATCATGACTGTGGCAATGTACTGCATGACATTTTGGACAGTTCCCATGGAGCCTGATCCTGCAGTAAACAGATCCTTGCAGGATGGAGCTATGGGTTAATATGCAGTATATTTGCCTCTCCCAACAATGATATATTAAAAATGCACTGGGTTGAGGCAAGAAAAATACAAAACCCAAAGTTAAGGAAGAACTCCTCTGGTGGATCTCAACACCAATATGCTATGTAAGTAGAACAAGAACTCCTATTGACATTGTTGTGAGTTCTGTATGAGTAAGGAGAGGAGAAAAGTCAGAGTCAAGACATACAATGATGATTGGAGAGAATTTTGCTTTTAGTACAGAACTAAAGGACCTTGTAGTCTGAGTGACAGACTATGTGCCTGTCAAAGGTACAATTTACTTTGTTTTCATGTAAGTGGCATCTGGCATAATACTAATAATGAATATTTTTGTCATAAAGGCATTAAATACCACTGCAGTTAGTTAGTGAAACACCAATTAGTGCCATTTTTTATTTTTATATATATATATATATATATATATATATATATATATATATATATAATTTTTATTATATAATTTATTATAGAATTTAATTATAAATTAGCAATGTGTCAATGGCAACAACATAAATCATACACATGGTTTTAAAAATACTGCTTTGGTGCTTGATACGCATTATTTACTTATGTATTTATTATTCCTTACCATCTGAATAAGGCAGGCTAATTTTGTACTGATCATATATCAAAACATCTCCTGAATGAGTCAGAGTCACTTGCCTCTTGGGATCCTGATTAAGAATAAGATTTACTGATTGGATACATGATCCATCTTGGTTCTGCAAATAGAAGTAAGAGAAACATTTTGAGTTGGGTTAAATGTTAAAGCAGAAGTATGGAGAGGGGGAAACCATAAATAAATTTAATTGTATCTTGCTTCTTTAGAAAACTGTATTTTTAAAATTGTGTGTCTTCGAAGTTCAATTTAAAACAAAGTTAATACTGAGATAGTTAACTATAGATGTTTGAATACACTTGTAACATATTATACAAATGCAGCTCAAAAGTAAGAGACATAAAAACAAATACCGGTACAGCAAAATCTTTTTATAGGCCTGATACAAAGCCCTGTGCAATCAATGGGACATTACATTAACTTCAGTAGGTTTTGGATCAGGCTCATTTATTTCCAGAAAAAATTCACTGAAAGTTGATGCTTGTAAATAAAATTACATTTTGCAAAAGAAGCAATTTGAGTCAGTCATTCCATTTAAATGGAAACGGTTTTGGGGTGGTTTTTTTGGCCATATCTAAATTATTTCTAAATATTTTAAACCTAGAATGCTTTTGACAGCAATAGCAATAGATGATCTATATGAAAAGAGAATCCATCGTGCACATGATTTTAAAGTTTATTTGGGCTCATCCTTTTCCAGGCAAGATATCTGAAATCCACTGGCCCAGGGGTTCCCAAACTTTAACAACCTGTGAACCCGTTTCACTAAAATGTCAAGTCTTGCGAACCCCCTCCTAAAAATAATATTTCCAGGGATTTTCTCCTTTACCTGAGTATAAATTATAAGAGCAGTGATCTTGGAAATATAAAGTTTGTTTTTATGACATGTTTATTACACACTATTTATTATTTATCATTACAGTATTTTATTACATAATGAAAACAGCAACTTTCATAGCTTGTATCACTTTGAATAAGCCTGTTATAAGACAATACTCCTATGTTTCATCAAAGAATATCACATGTGAAGTAGCATGAAGGTATTTAAGAAGGCAACTCAAAGTTCCTCCTACATAAGCATTCAGGTCTTGAGCAGTCCAGGCAAAGAACGCATGTTACAACAAAGCTTAAACTTGTTCTTCAAAATAACTTTAAAAACAATACTAGCTGCCTATTTTAAAAACAGCAAAAAATATCCGCCTCCCTTTTCATTTCTTATAAGGAGTCTTGAAGATCTCCTCAGTGTGATAGATATGCTCGCTTTGAACTGCTTAGCTCTTGGAAGTCCAGGGGCTGTGATCGATTGGCTGCATGCTGCCTGGGGTTCATATGGACAGCTGTGTCTCCCATTAGGGACTTTTTTCCTGAGAACCCCCTATAACATTTTGCAAACCCCCAGGGGTTCACGAACCCCAGTTTGGGAACCACTGCACTGGCCTAACCTATTTGCCATGTCTTACAAGCAGTCCTCTTATCTTGATGGTTAAAGCTCATCTCAGAACCACTCTGCAGACTCACTGGCAACAGGACTTTGATGACACATGCCTGCTGTGCCACTGTATCCAACCACATACTTATTGAATTAAGTCAGTAATAAGAATGGCACAGACAGGACTACATACATATAGGAGGATACTTTGGAGTTGTATTGGCTCCCTATGAACACTAACTAAAATCTTACACCAAAGGAAGGAACAAAATCATTCTAAAACAATCTAATCGATCCCTGCCTGGTAGTTCTTTGCACTCAGGTCAGTGACACACAATGATCAATGGTATAAAAGGCAACCAATAGATCTGAATAATCAGACTTTGCATCGTAAGTGATCACCAGGACTCTGCAGCAGAAACCTGATTCAGAGATTTGTGTTAAATCTAATCTAGGAACACATGCCCTGTGCCATACATGGTAAAATCAACCAACACCATTCAAAGTTCGTAAATTGAATACTTGAATTGCAGTAAACTAAGTGCTCTGAAATTGAAAGATCAATACTTATTCAATGAAAAAGTTGCACAAATAATTTCAAATAACTAATAAACATGACTACGTTTTGACAGTTCATGAATACTTTGTGAACAGAAAAAGAGGCAAAATTCATCAAGCAAATTATTTACTGAATATTATTCTCAATTCTATTGTGCAACTTTGAAATGGGTTGGGTTTTATTAATGTTTGATTTTGTCACATGTTTTTCAGGGTTTCTAGAAGCTTCTTTTGGAGCTGTAGTATGAATGGATAGTCAGAAAACTTTTCCCAGACCTGCAGCCTTTCATTTTGGACTTCAAAATATGTGCTCTTGGCATAAAAATTGTCAAATGGAGACAGTTCTAGGCTCATGCAGTGTACACCTGTGGCTTGTTAGCAATGGCCTTTGCAGTGTGAAAGATTCCCATGATCCAAGCTAGACATGCAAAACCTACCTGGCCCACATTTTGTAAATTTGCACAAAGAAACGTAGCCAGATAAAGAAACTAGATGGGGTAAGAAAAAACCTAAACCAAGTAGTGAAACCACTTGGTACCTCAATCAGGCATTGAGCACTTAATATTCCAGCATGTTTTATATTACAGTAGAGTGAACTACAACTAGATACCACACCAAACAGGTGGAAGGCAGTATGAGTTCAAGATTCATTGAACATTGAATTTTTCCAATGTATCACAGTTACAAACACGTGCTAAATAACCTGGCAACTATCCACACAGATGATTCAATAGCTATCAGAGTTTCCAGACAAGTACCTCTGTCTTTGTGAGTAGCTGAACCCATTTAGCCTCCCATTCAAGAAATAGCACTGGGAAAGGGAAAAGAAATGCTTGATAAGTCAAATAGAACTAACAGACTTTACTTGTCTGACCACATATCCCACACATCACTACAGGCAGAGGGGAAGCACAAAGGCTGTGGAGGATACTCCAACCCAGAAACTAGAATGGCAGCAATAGAGGAGTTCTCCAATTTCTCTGTCACTAGGGTAAGAAGGATTCTATCCCACCAACACTTCCTAAGCATTGTCTATGGAGAAACCGAGCATCCAACCCAGCTACTCAAGCTGGGCACAGGGAAACTATTTGGGTCAATCTGCAAGCAAAAAGTGAGTATGGATATAACACTTTAAATGCTGACTTTCTAGCAGATCATAGCCCAAACTTGAAATTCAGTGCAGATGTATGAGCAAACCTGATGACCTCCATAAAAATCACTGAGAGTTGAAAGACAAACTGAGTTAGTCTCTAAGGTGCTACAAGTATTTCTCATTTTCATATAAGAAGAGGTTGCATCCAGGACATACCTTGGCTAAGCAAATGAAATCAAGAGTAAGTAGGCTGAATAGTACATAGTATTTTGTTGTTCATAGAGAATTATATGGTGATTATGTCTGATTCATTTAATATTTTTAGTATACTTGATGCTATGCTTTCCTTCACATACAGTGCCACCATTGCAACCTACTCTGCCATTCCTATATATTTTGTACGCTGGTATTACCATGTCCCATTGATTATCATTGTTCCACCAAATTTCTGTAATGCCTATTATATCAATATTCTCATTTAATACCAGGCACTCTAGTTCACCTATCTTAGTATTTAGACTTCTTGCATTTGTATACAAACACTTACAATTTTTGCCAATATTTAGCTGTCTGCCTTCATGTAATGTAATTGACTCATTTTCATTTGACCAGCTCACAAAGAAGCTTATTAGCCAAACATAAACAGATGTTGAAAAGATTATTATAAATTTGAAGTTATGAACCAGGATCCCATTGTGCTAAGCACTGACAAACAGAAATAAGAAATAGTTCCTGAAAACCAGTGCAGAAAGGAAAGCTTGCCTACACATCATTTAAATGGACTGAACTATTTGCAAAGTTTGTTCAAGCTATTATTCCACTGAGCATACATCAAGCACTACAATAATGCACATGGAATTCATATTTTCTAGACATACAATCCAGACAATGTTCATTGCAGACATTATTCAGCAAATGAACTTAAAATATTTACATCAGTGCCTAGGTGTAGACAAGTCACCCCCAGTCCACTATTTCCTCTTACAAATAGCAAGGCAGAAGTCAGGATACTGAATATTAAAAGGTTACTAGAAAAAACAACTGACAGTAACTTACATCCATAATTTGTTTTATGGGGTCATGCAGCACCATTAAAGTGTAGATTTGCAACAGACTCATATGGAACACCAATTGCACTCAAGGACTTCCCTGTATCACTAAAAGCACCAGCAGTGATATTTTACCTAAGAGAGACAGTTAAACTGCTGACTTTTTTTTTTTCAGATCTACCAACTATTTGGATTGCTGATAGAGACATACACTGGACACATTTGTACACACAAAAACATGCCTCCACACAAGCAAATTAAATACATGTGCATGTGAAGGCTGATTTTCCAAACACAGTTCAGTATTTGTACATGTTATTACAAAGCCTGACTGACTTCTTCAGGTCCTCTTGTTTATGAAGACTCTCATTCAATCAAGAAACTGAAACAATACTATATTGCTTATGTGACTAATCAACCAACCAAATATCAAGTAGTGAATCATAGCTAATTGTTTGTGACCTATCCAGAATTTACAAATAGCAAAAACTTTAACAAGTTATTTCAAACACAAAAATTGAGGAAAACAATGATCTTGTCTCAACTACAAGAAAAAGAGGCTCAATTGATTAAATAATTATTTGCTATATATTATTTGTTCAGCTGTAAATGTGTAACCTAATATATGTATCATCTTCTTAGAATCCAACCTAGATTGTAGCACCCATGTGGAGCCACAGTGACTTCAATGAATTCTGCATGGGACTGGGACCACCCATAAAGAGCTCACTGCAGGGGCTATGATTTGTAAACAGAACAAAAAGAGTAATTTAAAAATAGTATGTTTTAAAAATTCTTCCTTGAAAGGGAGGATAAGCATGTTTAAATGATAGTTAAAGTAGATGCGATGAATGCAGTCTCTACCTTTTAACTTATACTGACTTGGTCTTTCAGAATTCTCTCTTCCTACTTTTAAACTTCCTTTTTTATTAAAACGAGTTAAATGCATTTCATGACTGAGTTATCTAACTTCTTTCATAAAAGAGGTTCAGAATGGGCTCAGTTTTGTAGGAACCTATATTTTAAACAATATAGATGGTGTGCACTGGATGCAGAGTGTTTCAATAGCATGATCATGGTGACAGCATTCAAAATTAATATCAGATGTTGACTTATTGACAACATCCACTGAATTAATAAAAATGTATTTAATAATTTTTATGTTAAGATCATGTCATTACTGATTTTGTGTTATTTACTCCTTTACATAACACAAGAACCCAGGGTCACCCAATGAAATTAATGGGCAGCAGGTTTAAAACAAGCAAAAGGAAGTACTTCTTTACACAACGCAAGCAAACCTACAGAACTCACTGCCAGGGGATATTGTGAAGGCAAAAAGTATAACTAGGTTCAAACAAGAATTAGATAAATGCATGGAGGATAGGTCCATCAATAGCTATTACCCAAGATCAATGGTGGGCAACCTGCGGCCCATCAGGGTAATCCGCTGGCTGGCCACGAGAGAGTTTGTTTACATTGACTTTCTGCAGCTCCCAGTAGCTGTGATTCGCCATTTCAGGCCAATGGGAGCTGTGGGAAGTGGCATGGGCCACAGGGACGTGCTGGCCACCGCTTCATGCATCTCCCATTAGCCAGGAATGGCGAACCACAGCCACTGGGAGCTGCAGGCAGCCGTGCCTACGGATGGTCAACGTAAACAGTCTTGTGAACCGCTAGCGGACTACCCTGATGGGCTACGTGCAGCCCGTACATTTCCCACCACTGCCCAAGATGGTCAGGAATGCAACGGCATGCTCCGAGTGTCCTTTGCCTCTGACTGCTAGACGCTGGAAGTGGATAAGAGGGGACGGATCACTCAATGATTGCATGTTCTGTTCATTCTCTCTGAGTATCTGTTGGAAGACAGGATACTAGGCTAGATGGACCATTGGTCTGACCCAGTATGGCTGTTCTTATTTGTGAATGTAAATTTAGAATGTTGCACATGAAAATTGCTGCACCATAAAATCTTCAGGCATATTTTCAGAAACTGGCTGAATATTTGGCCCTAAACTTGAAAATAATGCCTCCCAACTTCTTATACAACAAACTGTAGCCATAACATGTTAATATTTATTAACTATCAAACATTGTTCTGCAGAAGGTTTGTTATCTCCAGCAAGGATTCTATATAGAAGAAATTTTACCCGACAATAATTCTCTGTTTCAGTGAATTGTTTCTTTCATAACATTGCCTTGGCCAACTATCAGCAGGTGTTTTCACATGAGCTGCTTTCTCTCTCACTAGACACTTAACAAAAAATCTTATATTCAGAACCTCTCATCATACAAACTACAAAGCCAGTGATGTTGTCACTTGAAACTCAGATAAGGTTAAGCTGTGCCGATCACTTTCCTGAGTCGCTTTCCAAAAAGTGCTTAAACAAAATTTCACATCATTCTGAAACCACTTGTTGCCTGATGACCGTTTATGTCACCAGCTCTAAGGTGCTAGCTGACTAGTGTCTTTGTGATTCAAAGGGCTAGAATCTCTTCAGGTATTTTCTTTCTTCATTTTTTAATCTGCTTGTATGTGATGGGACTGATCAGTGAAAAAAATTAATCGTCATTTTTTTTAAAAAGGGACCAAAAAAATCTCAGGCCACTGAGAAATAAGAGCTTCTGCAACACACATCTTTTAGATTACAATTCAGATTTATTTCTTATAAGGGTAACACATTCTGGATGTTCCCTAGTATAAAGCAATTTATCTGTCAAGTGGGGGCAACATATATAAGCAAATTAATGGATGCTTCACACCCCTACTCCACTGGCGTTAATCTAGACACCGATGAAGTTACTCTTGATCACATATGTCCTGATTTTCTAGTAGCCTACATCTTCAAAACTCTCCACTCACTTATACCTGCAGTAGAGTTAACACCCACTTTGGATTTGTGGAACAGATCCTCTGATCTGGACTCAAAACAAGACACAAGTATGTGGGAGCGATCATGGCTCTGGTTGTGGGTCCCAACATATATTAGAATGGCCTGATGGCTGCTCCAACTTAGGTCTGGCTGCTTACTTCTCCAAGAGGCTATTCTGGCACCTAGAAATCACTAAGGCACAGAGATAAATTAGGCACAACCCCTGTGTCTGTGGTCAAGAAGAGGATGATGTTAAAACAGCTGTATGCAGTCTGAGAATTACCCCAGAAGGCCAGACACATCAGCATTGTGGTCACATTACAAAGCAGAAGCAGCACAAAGCAACTGATGCAAGCAAGGCCCAAGTTCTTGCTTATTTTGCAGAAGCAAGGGAGTGCTGCAAGGGAATGGAGAATAAGGCCCATGGTGAGTATCTTGCAAATTATCATAACAGAAACTTTAACCAAGACCTTCATTGTTTATTGTCTATTAGAAACAGCTCCCTCAAGACAAGATAGTGTAAACTGGCCTAATCTTGCCTCAGTCTCTGCAACCCACTGATGAGCGAGCGTTATGAGTTTCCCCGCTCTGTCCCAGTACACACTGGATGAGAGTTATTTCACCCTGCAATTACAGAGTTCAAGCTGTAGCAGTTTATGACCTGCTGAGCCAGCCAAGAGGGAGGCCATCACACCTCAATTTGCTTAACTGAACTGCTGACAGTGTTTCTTCAGGGGATCCCATTGTGCAAGCCATTAGTCCAGCAACACACGACTGCAATATATCCCTCTCTCTCAAGTTTGGTTGATTTTACAAACCCCGTAGAAGCAGACGTATGTAATCTTTAAATTTATGTTCCTATTTTTTTGTTGCACTCCCTTTTAATTGCACTAAAAATGAGGATCGAGCTTTCTTTCAGACTATAATACTGGAGTTAGCAACACTCCAGAATTTACAGAAAGTAATCAATGCAGCTCCCTCAGGGGTGAAGCACAGTGACTACAGTAAAACCTCCATTTAACGGACTAAGTCGGGCAAGGGGGTATCTGTTAAATCAAAAAGTCTGTTATTTAATAATTTTTAAAAAATTAACTGTGAGAGCAGCAGCCCGCCCGCCACAGGGTCGGGGCGGCAGCTACGCAGCCCGCCTGCTGCCGGGACCCGGGCGGCAGCCGGGAGCCGGCAGCCAGCCCGCCTGGGTCCCGGCTGCTGGGACCCGGGCGGCAGCCGGGAGCCGGCAGCCAGCCCGCCTGGGTCCCGGCTGCTGGGACCCGGGCGGCAGCCGGGAGCCGGCAGCCAGCCCGCCTGGGTCCCGGCTGCTGGAACCCGGGCGGCAGCCGGGAGCCAGCCCGCCCAGTGGCGGGACTCGGGCGGGAGCCAGCAGCCAGCAGGCGGGAGCCGGCAGCCAGCCTGCCCGCTGCCTGGACCCGGGCGGCAGCTGGGAGCCGGCAGCCAGCCCACCCGCTGTGTGGACCCGGGCGGCAGCTGGGAGCCGGCAGCCAGTCCGCCTGCTGCTGTGACCCGGGCGGCAGCCGGGAGCCGGCAGCCAGCCCGCCAGAAATGGATCAGGAATGCATCAGACTTGCTCAGAAATTTTGTCCGTTGCATCCGAAGTCCGTTAAATCGAGGTCCGTTAAATCGAGGGTTTACTGTATTTAGAAATGCATGTCAGTTTCAAATAGAAAGCGAAGGGGGATACTATAGACAAATGGAGTTACAAAGGAAAGAGGGCTGAGGATCCGATTGTGATCTCACTCAGTGTACCTCAGAGGTAATCAGTGAACTGTCAGCTCTTCGGGGAAAATGATTGCCTCTGAACAGTGGCAACACATTGTCAGAACTATCAGAATACAAATAGCAAATAATAATAAAGTCTGTGCAGTTTACATAAACTTCAGAGGGATCAGTAGAGTCACTACAGATTTAAACTCATTAAGTGAGATCAAAATCAGACTCTGAAATAATTATCCAAGTTGGAATCTGGCCAGGACAGATTCTCAAACATGGCAACTGCCATAGAACTGTGACCCTGACACAATATTGGAGCACTAGTTCAGAACAGATGCTTAAGTACTGGACAAATCCTGCCCTTGGGTGTACTTCTATAGCACCTGTTGAAGTAAGTGGAAAGGCAACCATCCAAAAAAGAAAGTTGGATACTCAGAAATGTGATGTGTTCAGGACTGTGTTGGCATTACAAGCTATCACTTGGAGAATGTGTGGCGGGGGCAAGGGGCTCATGATCCCATTTGCAGGATAGAGGGCTCTGTAGGAAAAGTGTGACTGGAGCCAGTCTGAAGAGAGCCAGATTAAAGCAAGATGGGGTGAGTTGTGCCACTCTGTCTTAAGGAACGGCCTGTTTCTCTCTCTCTCTGTTTTGGAGTTCTTGTGTGTTATTGTCATAAATTCTTAAAAATAAAGTAGAGATATGTTACACTCTTCCAGCAAGAGTATTTATGTTTTTATCTAATATCTTTTATGTGTGCCGTGGCCACTTCCCACAGCAACTAGGTATTCCTTGGAAAACTAGTATAGACCTAACCCAACTTTGCTTACATTGCAAGGTCCAACAAAACCACAACATTAGGTTAAAAGCTCCAAGTGAATATATCAGTACGGGTCTTCTTAGATATCATGAGGTAATAAAAACCTTGTCTAATGTACTGTATTTCATCAGCATAAGTAATATTACAATATTATTGTAATATACATACCCACAGGACTGGCTTCACACATGTAGAACAGATATGCAACTTTTGTGTGTGATTACAGGCTAATGGGCAGATGTTTGTCCTTTTGCCTAAGACAGCAGATATCCTAAACTTTACCATACTTCACACACACACACACACACACACAAAGAGAATCAGCGGGGTAGCCGTGTTAGTCTGGATCTGCAAAAGTGACAAACTCCTGTGGCACCTTAAAGACTAACAAACATATGGGAGCATAAGTTTTCATGGGCTGATATCCACTTTGTGGGATTCACTTACAGAGAGTTTCACCACTGTCAACACTCTCAGCGGGTGCCCCCAACACTTTATGCAGCTTTCCAAACACACAGATAAAATTCTTTACCAGTTACAATGAGCACACAAAATGAGTACCCTTATCTTTTCTATTTTTCCCCCCTCAGCCAGGACCTGATCCAATGTCCATTGAAGTCAATGGGAGGCTTTTGATTAACTTTAACGGATCTGGGATCAAGATCCCAAGACACAGCTCTTCCGTTGTCTGGATGCAGATGTATGAGGCTTTCTCCACAATCCTTCTCAAAAAAATTATTTAAATGCCTTTAAACATAATAAATTAAAGAAAATCATTGCTACAGTCTTATTTTTAAAATGTTACACTGTACAGGTTTTGGATTTTTCCCCCATATTGAATACATTTTTCTGACTCTGGAAACAGAAAATAGAAGATATAAGATATAATTAGAAAACATTAACCCTTACCGGTCCACAAGGAGCATTTTGCAGAGACACTGTAAACTTGCCAGATCTGTGGCTTTTTGCCAGAATATATTGGCAGGTAGCTTGGAACGTGTATTTGCGCCCATCAAATGTCATGAAGTTAATGTCTCCTGAGACTGAGCATTCAGCTGATATTAAAAAAGGGATAAAGTCCTTTATTACAGAGCAAGTGTTTGTTGTAAATACTGTATAACTTTTTTTATTACTGTAAAATTGAAATACTCCAGTATGGATCAAACAACTTTAATGACTGATTAACAATGTTATTAATGTGCTATACTCAAGTGTTAGTGACAGGGAATGGATTAACCAAGCCCGCACAAAGTGGTTAGAATATGTGAACACGTGCTCTTAGAAATTCTCCTGGGATTCACTACAAACTAACACTGAATATTGTTAATCACTGCTCAATAGGTTTGTCAGGTTATTCACTTCAGGACTTAAGTACTACAGTGGTGAGCATTATAGAAAACCCTAAGACAGGTGGATAATTGAATGTGTAAAATTTGAATTCTTGATTATTATTTCTTTATATATTATTATACACAAAAAACTGTGTTAAAGGGCCATTAAGGTTGCAAAGTCAAGCACTGAAAAGCTAAATGCCAACATTTAGAAAAGGTTTTCTGTTTATAACTCAGCCAGATTTGTGATTTTTTTCCCCAGGAACACCAGGCAAACCCCACTGCCAAATTTCACGTCTTTGCTCCAAAGAAAGCGATGCTAGACAGTGACAATGAAACAGTTAAAAGAATACTTTTAATGTGACCAAAACAATGTATTTTTCCCTACTCTTGTTCTTGGAAAAACAAAATCACCTGAGGAAGACATCTGGCATGAAAAATTTCAGCTCAAACAGTGTAAATTATAATGGGAAGTGTTGGTCAACATAAACTAAATATGGTTCTGCCAGCTCTATAACAACACACAACTAACGTAATGTGAAGGACATTATTTTGCTGAATAGAAAAACGAAGATAGCTGTTATGAAGGTCACTATAATACCAATTACAATGTGTGTATATCTATATATATAAAAGTCAAATGGTGTATGCGTGTATGTATGCGTGTGTGTATGTATGCGTGTATGTACGTGCACTTACTCCTTCCACACCGTTTGAGCTAGAGACTTGAAATTTGGTACAGTTAGAGGTCTTAGGGTCCTAATCAGGGTAAGAGTCTAAAATTTTTCAAATCTCACCTCTGACACCCCCCAGGGGTGAAATTATTTAAAGCCCAATCACATCAGCTGGGCAGCTGCTGTTCTCTGTGACATAGTTATGATGTCATAATACCCCCTCCAACAGACCCTGCATTCGCTCAGCTCACTGCCCCCTCCAACGGACCCCGCACTCGCTCAGCTCTCTGCCCCCTCCCCACCTCCGACGGACCCGAGTTGGGTTTGGTCGGAGGGTAAGTGAGGTAGGGGTGTCGGGTTTGGTCGGGGGGGTGGGAAGGTGTCTGGGTGGGTGAGGGGTGAGGTGTGGGTGTTGGGGTTGGTCAGTGGGTGTTGGGTTTGATGGGGGGGGTAAGGTGGAGGTGTTGGGTTTGGTTGGGGGGGTGAGGAGGAGGGTCGGGGTTGGTCGAGGGGTAAGTGAGGTGTGGGTGTCGGGTTTGTTTGTGGTGGTAGGTAGGGGTGTCGGGTTTGGCTGGGGGGGAAAGTGAGGTGGGTGTGTCAGGTTTGGTCTACGGGGGGTGAGGTGTGGGTGTTGGTCAGGGGGTGTTGGTAGGGGGGTGACGTGGGGGTGTTGCGTTTGGGTGAGGGGGGTGAAAATGTGAGTCAGGGTTGGTCGAGGCGTAAGTGAAGTGGGGGTGTCGGGTTTGGTCAGGGGGGTGAGGTGGGAGTGTCAGGTTTGCTCTCTGCCCCCTCCTCCCTCCAACAGACCTCGCACTCGCTCAGCTCTCTGCCCCCTCCCCACCTCCGACGGACCTGAGCAACGCCGGGTATTTTCGCTAGTGTTATATAAAGAGAGACACATGTTGTACAATAGGAAATCCTGTTAAAATATGTCTCAGGGCAGAATTTGGCCTTAAGTAACAATTAGCTATTAAAAACTAACAATGTTTTGGAATCTATGAGGTACTTGACTCCAGGTCCTTTACACATACCTGGACAGGTAAGATTTGTGCAAGTCCACTTTCCTCCAATACAAGTACTGAAAGAAAAATCAAAAGTTGCAAATTAAAAAAAAATTCCAAGGTGGTCCATCAGCTCCACCTCCTGGCTTTCTGCTCCATGGAGACATCACCAAAGGAATAAGTGGGGTGGAGGGGTACGGCAATAGCAGAAATTGGCCAGACGCAGATATTGCGATAACGTTGTTAAAAAAGCATTTGGTACATTAGTGACATAGGGGATGCAGCTTTCATTGACTTCATTTGGAGAAACGGGTACTCAGCAGCTCTGAAAAATCCAGCCTTGTGTAGTGGATTATAAATCACCAAGTACTGGACATGCAGTTGATAAACACAGGGGGCAGAAATGAATTAACGATCATGGTAAAGAATGGTGAGCCCAGAATAAGTGTCTGTGAAACTTTAAGGATTCTATATTATATAAATTTCCCCATCTAAAATAATAATCTGACCCTATAAGTAGACTCTTTCTTATATTATCCTAGCAGTTTGACTATCCTAATATTTAATCTACCATCCAAATTCAGATACTGCCTGTCTCTAGGGAATTTCTAGATTTAAAGAAATGTTGACAGCACAACGGAAATTAAACAACGATACCTGAGAAAATTATTTTAGTCTTAAACAAGATGTCTACCACTTATCTTGAGTTTCCACAGATGATCTGAATTTGGGTTTGAGCTAAATTTCATCCCAGTATAAATTGGTACAACTCCACTGAAGCCCATAGAGTTGTGCCAATTTACACCAACAGAAAATCAGACACAACTATGTAAAAATTTCTAAGTTTATTTCATTGGTTAACATTTATCTGCTTTATTTTTCTGATTTGCCTTTCATAAATGGAAATAAAAGCACATTCACTGCCCCTCCATAACCAGACAAAATATGTTATAGACAAATTGATTGTATTTTCATAAAAATAGGGACTGTAAGAAAGGGCTTTTTGTCTTATGATCAAATGATGAATCAAGTATGCAGTCTGAAAAGGAAAGTTACTAACCAGTTATTGCACTCCTCATGAACCACAGAGCCCGATTTATAGGAATTTCCATGATAATCACATGGGCATTCTGTAGGCTTGACACATAGTTCATTTTCATAAATTAGACCTAGAAGGAATAATCCAACATGAAATTAATGTGAATGACCTTCATTAAGGGTGGCTGGAGCTTTGTCTACCTAACTAGTACTTCTAATCATAAAACTAATGGCCCTATGGAGTACACATTTTAGAATAGCTTGAAGTTTCTTTCATTTTGCAGGAAAAATATATATATAATTAAATATTAGATTTAATCCCTTTATTATTGGAGATACACTGAAGTCACTAGAAGTTGCTGGTTAGTTAAGTATCTTTGAAAGTCACACTGCTTTATTTAAGTGCCTTAGGGATTTGGGAGCTTAATGTCAAGCACTCGTTGTTTGACACTCTTGGCCTTTGGCCATACATTTTATTTACTGTTTGCTGTGTATTTTGTTCCTTTAATAACTCATATAAACTATAAATATTCTAAGACTAGAACCCATAGCACAATAGCCCACTGGAAACTAAGCAGATAACAGAGATGATTACACTTACATACCAGCAGAGAATTACTGAGGGGCACCACTTTTAAGATTCATGGAACATCACTACTCTGTTTGATCTGTCCCCTTCCAGACAATATATCCAATAACTGGCAATAGCAAATGGAGAACAGGGACAAGGTTTTTGCATTTAGGTATGTGCACAAGGCTAAGTTAAGAAATAGACTCTATACAATTAGGGACACATCTAGGGCCCCATCTCAGCTTTCATTAAAAAACACCCATAACTATGTATGTTTCTAGCCTTCATGGCTGCAAAGGAGAGCTTGAAAATGTGACTTGAGTGTAACCAGTGCCATGATGTCTGCCTGAATCTGCAGACAGCCTCTAACAGAGAGAGGAGCAGCAGCCACTAAAAACCAGGGAGGAAGCTGCCTAACTCCAAAACCAACACTAGAGAAAACTAGTGCTTCTTGCACAGGGGGTGGATCTCTGTTGCTTCTGTGGTGGTTCCACCTGGCTACTGGCTGCAAGAGTGGTAAGGGCTCAATCAGTGCTGGGAGAAGGGCCCCCCCCAATACTCCTCATGTTCAGGCAGAAGCCATGATGAGTCCCCCTGGCGAGTGTGTGCCTAGATCCCCAAATTGCCTCCCCAGCCTGGTTCCCCATTAGTTTCACCAAGGCTCTCACACGTATCTGAAGGGCAAGGATAAGTTTAGCCATAGGATAAAACAAGTTTGAGAAATAAGGCTGTGTTACCATCTGGACAGTAGCATCCATCGACACAGGGAAGTTCACTGTCAATACACTGTGTTTTTTGCTGACATGAAACTGGGCAACAGTCGATACATTCATTGTAGATTAAATGTTCTCCACAGGTAATAACTGAAAAATGAAACAAGCTGAGAAATGAAAAGGCATTATGCTACCACCGCAGTGGAAGATAATACTATTCACACTGTTTTCATATATTTTACTTTTTTAAAATTCACTTATCAAATCTGACGTGCTGAATTGTGAAGGTTTAACCAAGTGCTACTTGAATAAAACATTTTTAAGTCCTTGTAAATGTTATATTTCAGAAATCAAAGGAGTATTAATCAAATATCTGAGACAGCACACTTACAATGGATAAAATTCACAACCTTCTCAAAAATACCTAGAATGCTTCTAACACGATGATTTATTTTTTAAGTTATTAAAAACCATACACTTCATAATTTATGACAGTCTTACATTTATATAGAACTTTTCATAATGAAAGTTTCTTAAGAACAGACTAAATGTGCAAAAATTAGACATGGTGAAGTTCATTTTGCCTCAAAGTGCAGTCAGCTCTATGTTGTCTGTGGAAGGCACATTGAACCATAATAGAAGGAAATATGTGCAGAACTGTCTCAAAGTTCATCAATTGGGTAATATTTTCAAGTATGTGAGTAGCCAACATACCACATTGCTGAAAGTGTGTCCGCCATCCATGAAGGGGTTTTCCTGCTTGGGCACAGGCTCTGGCATATTCAGTTAATGCTCGACACCAAGTTGCATTATCAGCTGCTGACCTTATACAAATAAAAATTGGCATGACCTTACTTTCGCCCTATAATCACATAAATATGCATCCATAGCTTTATAAATATTTTGCAAAGTCTTGCAATGTTTCAACAATACCTATATGTTCTGGTATTTGAATTTATATTAATAAGTAATAACATTTTGAAATACTGTGTTGTTTAAATAACCTAAAATTCTTAATGAATAAAACATTCTACCCTGCTTGGGAGACTACTTATCAATATACATGATGCCTGATTCTGATCTTAATTATACTGGTATCAAATTAAGAACAACTCCATTACAGTCAATGGACTTTTATAGCAATGTAAAAGTAATAAGCGTGAGATTAGAATCAGGTTCTTGATTTTTAAAAAAAAAAAAAAAGAGAGAGAAGAAATTCTCTCAGAAAAATTATTAAGATCAAGAGGAAAGTATTAAGAATGCCATCAATGTGCTCAGCATGGTACAGGATACAAAAGTCTGCCTTTGCCCAAACAAGCTTACATTTTAAAATCACAGACAGAACAGTTCAGACAGTGTGTCGGGTTGCCAGACTAATCTGCCAGACTACCTGCCTTCAAGGAGCGTAGATTTAAAAAAAAATAAAAATCATTGATTGTCTCTCTGTCAGACTAACATATGTTTGAGCAAGTTTCTTTTTATTTAGTTGTTGATGCAGCAATCCTGCACCATTACAATAGAACATCTTGATTATGGCATATCGTATAAAGTACACACACACACAAAGAACAGATAAATTGGGTAATTTAAAACTCACTAAAAGTTACTGGGACTGAGGCTTTCCTCACTTAAATGAGAGAAACTGAGAATAACTCCACTGAATCTGTGATGGTATGTGGGTATAAAACAGGCCCATTTTATTACATCACAAGAACTGTTGGATACAAAGTGTTATGCAGAAAAAAAGTGCATTGAAGGGTCAGATATATTTTTTGAAAAGAAGAAGAAAATGTGTTAACTACAAGGTTTTTGAATGATCAAAAAATCCTTACTTACATGCAGACGTCACTGGTGCAACTGGCCATGAAAGGAAGAGGACTCACATAATCATGACATTGTTCAAATGGGGGCCATAGTAGTGTATTACACAGAGCATATGCCTTCTGAAAAGAAAGAGATTGCTGTTGTGAAAAGAATGTTCTTAAAAACATAAGCAGCACAACACATGATGCAAAAGCAAAACATGTGGAGTGCTCCTTAAGTAACTTCAGGCTAGGAAACAGTTTCTTCTCAGCAATTAAAAGCAGTTGCCTGTAGCATATTCCTCTCCATCCGGGCTTACTAGAGAGGGAAAAAGGGAGTGAGGGGTCAATTGTACCAGCGCCTTAGTTCAGGGTTTCACCCCACACACAAATTTGCCTGTAACTAAGGTGAATTGGGAGGGGGACAGCAAACATCATGTACTGGGACCCCAAATTTCTCTCAACAAGGCTGCTCTCCATCCTAGTCACAACACTGAATCCTCAGTGCTGTCTGTTACTGTCTGTCCAATCACTGGATATGGACCAAGATGAGAACCTTAGACTCTGTGTTAGAGCTCAGTTTGAATGCACACAAAGTTGTAGTCAGTGTTCTGGTTGGGCCCATTCTAAGCTCAGTGCATGTACCACCACACACACAAGCCATTTACCTGCCATCAATAAAGGCTTCAAACATGTCCCGTCCTGAATTTAAGGGACCAGCCAACCTCTCTCAAATCTACCTTCAGGCTTCACAACATGCCCACGGGGCAATACACTCTGGTTCTGTCAGCCTAGTGGGCAAATTCCAGCATCCCCTCACTGCAGATGCCAGCACATAGGTCAATTAAAATATACAATAAAATGCATCATAACCAAAATGTGACGTCTCAAGTCATCTGTCACTGGCTTCAATACAAAATATTTAATCTTGGGGGCCTTCCCCAAAGCACATCATGTAGAGAGGAAAAATATTGGAATTAAAAGGGTGATAGCTAAATCCCTGTTGCTGCCCCTATGATGCATTTTATTTCTGTTTTCTTATGGACTATTTATTTCTGTCTTTTTTCAGGAAAAAGAAAAAAGTTTTGCCTAAGGAAAGATTCCAGGATTGGCTCTTTGGTTTGCAGCATTTAACTGGTACAACTTGAAAAAATACTGCTCAAGAATGTCACTGGAGTTTTTCTTCCTTGGTTACAGAGATGAAATTTTGGTCCCCAATGGCAAGATAAGTGCTTTAATCTCTCTAAGCAGCTGTTTTGGCAGCAGATCTAGAGGAAGCTATTGGCCTGGTTTCCAGGCTGCATCTTTTCTTATGATGAGACAGCAGGATGTGCCAGAAGATCAAGGACTACATTACAAACTTAAAAGAGAAGGCAGATGAAAAAAGCACAAGAATGGACCACTCCATCACCACTCAAACTAAGTATAGTCTATGTCTTTGAGGCAGCGTCATGAAAAAATATGCATCCTGGAACTAGATAACACCAACCAAAGGACACTAACAAACATCACACTTGGTACCAAAGGTTTTTGACTAAATCCTGCACTTTGGGTATTGAGTGAAGGAAAGGAGATGGTAGGAGAAGCAATTCTCCCCCAACCCAGTACTATCCCCCACCCCTCCCATAGAAGTAGCAAGGCAGAATCTCACTATAACACTTGATAGCAGGGAAAGGCAGACATTTAAATACACCAGCCTGCACTGTACACCATATCCCCACAAAAACATATCTAACCCTTCAGCCAGCTAGTACATAAGAAGCAGTGAGCAGTAAGTAGAAATAGCAAATACAGATTTGCAGTGTGTTCCTGCTTCACAGTCTCTCTTCACCCCCCTCCTCACAGCCTGTGGAGAGGAATCCTACCCTGCACCACAGCATTCCGGTAGCAAAGGACACATGGGGCAGCATCTCTATTCTCCCTTGATCCACTGACCAAGACCCTATAAGAATTACAGACTTAATTTCTCTCATTAATTTTGATTCACACCTGTAAGGAGTCTTGGCTTTGAGTCAAGCAGGGTGGCTCATAGTTAAAAGAGTTATCCCAGTCAGGAGAGCCCTGTGGACGATTTTCCCTCCAGCTCTCTACAAACTCTGCAATATCTTCAGTCAATTTTCCTAAGAAATATACACAAATATTAAAGCATCAATTTGACACAGAGCAACAATCACTGCATTTGTATAACCTCTTCCATCCAAGAACCTCAGATCTTAACAACCATGTCAAAGGATGACCATTTATTTAAGAGTTGGGTCAGCCCCACTTGTAGCATAATCAGTGGCCTCTCCTTGGAGGCTACAAGGTGAGGTCAATAGCCTGAAAGTCTGCGTAATGACCAGCAAGATCTCAGCTGGTTAGGGAAGCCCTCGGATAGGCCCTGGAGCTCTGGAAATAGCCCAGCTGGTTGGTATCTCCCAGGTAAATGACCTAGAAAGTGAGAGCCTCGGGGATCAGGAATGCTACTACAGAAGAGCATGGATCAATGGGATGAACTCAGGTTATACGAAACTCCCTGGAAGGTGGCCGTGAGAATGAGAACAACAAGGAGTTCCTGGGTCAGGGCAAGGACTTGGAATGTCTGAGAGAGGCGAGGGAACTATATACCTGTGGGAACTATAGCCTATGTTCGACACAGGAAGTATTCTATGTATGTTTTTTGCCTGCATTTTTGGTTTAACCAGTAAAGTGTGCCCTGATGCAAGGGCTGAAACTGACTCTGGCATAGCATTCATTCTTCCTCAAGCTGGGTGAGGGTAATTTAGAGGGCCAGCTGGGAGAAGGCAGCTAAGGGCTGCAATAAGCCATTAAACTGAAAGCCCACTTTAAAGGTATAGAAATAGTATTTTCATTTTTATTTGTGGAGAAAATGAGACAAAAAGCTTAAGGGCAAGAATTTCAAAAGTGACTAGTGATTGGGGTTCTCAACATGAGATACTTTTAAAAGGTCTGATTTTCAAATAGTACCGACCAACCCCACCCTCTCATGTCTCAGGTTGGGTGCTCACAAACGAAGGGTCTGAAATCACTAGTGAAATTCTTGGTTGAAATGAAATGACATCACTTGAATTTTTGGTGGTTTTCTTTCATTACAAGTTTAATTATATATAGACTTATCCCCCAAAATAATAGTGATATTTTCAGGTTGTCACACACTCTTTGTGCACTTAAAGAGAGAGGAGGGAACACTGTCAAGTGTAAAAAATCTATCTATCTATTTTTTAGGTTCCTAGAACCCAAAGTATGAATACAGTTCGAACTGGGTGCCTGAGCCAAATGTTTAGTTTATTTTGAAAGGGATCCCTAACCATAACCTTTGAGACCACATTGAACCCAGATATCCTTACAGATAACACCTGATAGAAGGAGTTACAATATCTTATTTTAATTTCAAATACAGATCTGCTTTTAAATACAATGAAGACTATCATAAAAACTACCTTGAAGGGAGTTAATTTTTGACCAGGAAAATTAAAGTGAACTGACGCATCCGTTATGCTTTTAACATTATAACAAATATGTAAAAAATACTCACCATAACTAGTCTCAAGCTCATCCTGCAGGATAGCATTGTTGTTTCCACATAACCCATGTGTTTTGCCCAAGTAGTCTGGTGTCAACTTTATATAGACTGCAGATGTACCATCCCAGGCCAGAGTGAATGCATACCGGTGTCTAACTAGGATATACCCAGCTAGTTTTTGGATGTGTACGTTTCCTATAGCATGAGGTAACTGAACTCTGTGAAGCAAGTATAATTAAAGACAAAAGAGCAAAAAAAAGTTATAATTTTAAATGAAAAAAATCTTCATGTAAAGGAATTATTAATGATTTAATGACTTCCCTATAAACTTGCAGGAAACTGTACTTTGAGTAACACGGATGTAAATCTGGAGTAACTCAATTGAAGCCAACTGAGTTGTATCAGATTCACATCTAGCGCCAAACATGAATGCAGAAATTTTATTTTCTAATACCACAACATAGTTTAAATGTCATTCTCCTAGTGCATTACTTTGTAAACTGCAGAAATCTTACCATCAATATGCCTGCCATATTTGCCTTTTACCTGCCAATAAGTGATACTGCTTATATGTACACTGATGTAAACAATGTCTTGAGAATAGATTCAGTTTAAAAACAAAACATACCACAATAAATATGCATGTAATTACCCAAATCCTTTGTAGATGACCTCCCTGCTCAACTTTATTTCTTCATCTCCAGAAAAGAATAGGCTAACAGACCTTTTGCAGGAATATGGTGAAGATTTGCATTCTGGATCATTATTAACCTGCCAAATGATAACAGTGGGGAGAAGTTACATTTTAAGAACATTCTCATCATTCCCCATGCTGCTCAACTAATTGTTCTCTCCCGATGATGACTTTTAGCAATGATCTCAAGAGGCAATAGGGTAGTTTGGTCACCATGGCTTCAGTCCTGGGTTTCTCCAAGACTGCCAACAATTGTGATATGCAGCATTACAGCAATGCTGCTATAGTGTAGACACTTGCTATAAAGATGGAAAGAGTTTTTCCATCAACCTAGCTGCATCTACAGTAGGAGTTAGATCAACCTAACTACATTGCACAGGGTGTAAAATTTTTCAGTCCAATATTTAGGGGTAGACTATCACCTTGTCTCCAGACTCTGAGCCTGACCATATCCTCCCAATTTTGCAGTGTACAAAGCAAATTCTATTTAAGATGCAATGCTACTAACAGGAACTGGTGACTACAGGAGTTGTAGTTGACAAATTGATACAATAAAAGTTACTGCTTTCCCTAGAGTTTAGCCATTCAGCAAAGGGCAGAGGATTAGACGGCTGAAATAATGTGTGGAGAAGACTTTAAAATATATAAAAATAATGCATCGGATATAAATTAAGAGGCTATGTTAGAAATTATGTATTTGATGGAACTATTTTTGAAAGATGGTCAATAATGGCTCAGCTTCTTCCCTATTATCAGTAGTAGCTCTATTTCCATTAAAGATGAGTTAATATTCAAAAATTTTGATGTTTTAAAAAATGCATTTCATGGTTATGAAACTATGCTGCTACATACTGCAATGACAGACACTACAGAAACTCTCATACAGATATATTGTAGAATTTAAAATGAGTTTGATTATCTGGAATTACATGGCCTGATCCCAAGATGTGCTGAGTACTGCAACTGGGAATTGTGGGAACTCACTGAGTTGGGCCAAATATGAGTGAGTAGAAATTTGACCATGCAACTTTATCTGTAGTTCATGTGTTCAGTTGCACCCACAGAAATCATGAAACCACCGGTGCCCAACCTGAGTGGCACTGCAAGCCCATGCACCAGGTTACAATACCCATAGTGGGGAGCCAGGCCAAGTGCCAAGGACAGAAACTGCCACCGTGGGATGAGTGCAGGGCTGGTTTACTTTCCAGTTCCCTCATCCCCGGGCCTCCCCTCCACATTGGGCTTGCTTTGGATTAGGATTGTGGTGCTGAGGCAGAGGGTGCTACCACAGGTGGTTGGTGTCCATCTTGACTATAACTCAAAATCATGTCTCAGAAGAGTTTAGTATAGTGCCCCCATTGAATTAGGTATTGCATCCACCTCTGGTGCTCAGCACCTCACCTGATCATGTCTGTATATGTTAATACCATTGATAACCCTTGTAACTTGTCTACAGATCATTTTTCCACTTAAAACCCACAAGTTATTTGTATGCCCTGTGATGGTATGAAACGGACTTAAAAATGCAGTCTCCCACCTGTATAGAGAAACTCTGTTCATCGATTTCATTCTGTCTCACAAGTACATATGTTGATTTTCCAGAGAAATAATAGTAGAGTCCATCAAAGGTTTCAAAATGGTATTGACCCCACGTTCGGCATACGTTATCCCTTTCAGCACCTGTGTTGTGCACTAGGCAGACAAAAGGAGAACATTTGAAAAGCATTAACCTTTTATTTTTTGATTGAACAGGAAAGTTTAAGAAACACAATGCATTTGTGTTTGGGATTGGAGTCTCACTTCAGGATACCTACAATACTCAGGGAAGAGGATATATGAGCTAACACTTCCAACTCTCCAGGTATGTCTCAGCATGACTCAAGGCCAGGAAGATAGCAAGCAGTGGCTGAGAGTTGTATTGGCTGTCCCCAGCACAGGGAGTGACTATGAGCTTTGAGGTCTTTTGGCAAAGGAAGGATGTCCATGTGGCTGTGGGATCTGTATACTCTTAACCCAACCCTGGACAGATTGCATTGTAATATATATTTTTTTTTCTACACACCTGTCTGGCATCTTGCGCCACTTGCATTAAATCGACTGCAGTCACAGAGCTCTCTGTGCACACATTCACCTCCATTAAAACACATGACTGCACCTAAGTGAAGAAACAAGGCTTATTAGAAACTAAGTGGGACAATAATTTACATTAACAAGGCCTTGCATGTGAGCCAGTGGGTATTAGCTGTGCATCTGAAGGCTGGATGGGCTACATCTTTCAACCTGAAGGATACCAAAGAGCTTCACAAACATTATTCATACAGGGATAACTTCACTATTGGAATGCAGACACGTATGACATGGAGGACTGCAGCCAAATGAACAGCGCAATACACTACAATTCGGGCATGCCAAATTCACCAAGGAAGATCTATATTCTGATTTTAAAAAGTCTATGGCATCCTAAGATACTTGTAACCCCTCTCAACTGGAGTATCTGGGAATCAACACAAGGATGGCAGGATACCTTAGGATCTAAAAGACCATGAACACTAAAATGGATGAAGAGCTAAGTCACCCCTGCCAAAGTGCAAACCTGTTACTCCATGGAGTCTAGATATTTCTGCTAGGCCACCAGTAATTCCCATTCCTTCTGATAATTTATAAACTGTGAATCAATGTTACAAATATAGACCTGAATCAGAGCAGAGATTGATGCTTTAGTTTCCATATTGATATTCTCCAACTTCTCAATATAAAATATTTCTATTCATAAAGTACAATAAACCTACAGTATAGAAAGCAGACACATTTTGATTTGTAATGACAATTTGGGTTTATCCAGAGTAGATCTCTATCAGAGTCTTTTGGGCCAAATTTTCAAAGTATGACATAATGGATACACAAGCAGAAATATGTATTTAACTACCAAATTAGCAGTTTGAAATGCAACTTTGGGGGGGACAAAATATCTGAATGGGCATTTTGATGGGTTTGCCTATTTTGCCCATCTTTATCCTTTAAAGTTTGAGCTGACTTGGAAAAATCACTGACTTTAATAACCGTACAAAACTCCAATTATAAAGCTGTCAATTTTATCTCCACAAGTATACAAAGTAGAAATACAGTTTATAATATCCAGAGAAGAAAAGCTTGAGAACATATCTGTTGTATGAAAATAAATGTATCATTTTCATTTAAACATTGGCGCTAACTAGGTAAGTTGAACTTTGAAAGAAGTAACCTCAGGTAGGTATAGTATTTGGATTTGGCCTTTTTTTGTTTTACTTATTTTTTTCCTCTAAAAATACTTCAGTCTTTAGATAGAAGCATATTTTTGCTCACACAACTCTTGAAAAACAAGCCATACTTATAACTCAAGTTGTGTACTGAAACACAATATAAGATCAAGGTTTCACTGGAAACAGGTATGGTTTTCTTCTACTTCTAGGGAACATTAATGTTTGAAATGTCAAATCACAATCAATAGTGTATACAGTGAAATCATGGAGTATCGAGATTCATTTCAGCTTTTGAAAGAGATGACTTATTTAAAGTTTGAACTTTTACTACCCTTAGAGATACCAATATGAAGCCCAACCCTGAAAACCTACATGTAAGTACTGTGACTGGTTTCAATGGGCTTGGTCTTGTGAGTGAGGCTTCAAGGATTTGCACCCATGTTTTATGATGCAAAGTTATTTCCCAAGCATTATGTTTTCTTCCAAATATTGCCATTCACTGCACACAAATACAAAACACACAAAGACCACCATAAACTCACTCAACTATTTTACTAGAATGGCTGAATTTTTCCTATAGTAGACTAATTTTAAGATCACAAATCAAAATGTTTTGACATCCAAGAAAGGAACATTCAAAGGACGCATTCCTATTACTTTACTGTGGCTGTCTTTAGCAAGATAGCAAGCTAAAGACTTCAGCAAGAGTAATTTACCAGTAAACTAAATTTCTCAAGCAGCATTTTTCATTACTTTGCCAACCTGTACATTTTGATTATTGATGGAAATATTTTGTCAGTTTGTGTGTACATGGTGAAATTGAGGTTTATTGACATTTACTAATAACAGTTACATTGCAGCTAGAGATTAATCCGGTCAGGCCCCAGTATGGTAAGTGCTGTAAAAACATTTTTTTTCCCACATGTTGTTCTAATTCCCTGGGTAAGACTTAATACTCATATCACACTATTTCGTGATTTGTCTATTACTCTTCTTAATAAAAAAAGAAAAAGTAGCTTACTGGAGGCTTCACATTTCATACTACGAAAACTTCTTTCCCAGGATGAGGATGTTGTAGTAGATGAAGAGATATAAATTGAAGTTCCAGACTCCTTTACAAAAACAAGAAAAAAACCCTAATTTAAACAATTATATTATTGTTTGTTCAAGCTATTTTTCACCTCTTAAAATCCAATAGTAAATTCTGACCTATTTACAGGATTCACACCTAGGATAATGACTCTGAGCAGTCAAATAGATTAGGACTATATTGTGCCATCAACTTTTTAGCAAGGTTAAAGGATTTTAAACAGATTGGAATAAAGGATTCTAATATAAGAGCCCAGAGCGCATTATGTTCCAGTTATTATGTTTCCTTTTTCCTGAATACTTCTGCTGTTATCTCCACTAGGCAGCTAAGCTTTCTAATTTGTCTTGTTGCTCCCCCCCAAGCCCCCCCCCCATTCCATGTTCACAAAGTTACTATGAGTTAGATCCTGTTTCTTTCCTTTTCTCAATAAATTACCTTTTTGGCTCTCATTGTTTCTAGTCCATTTCACATGTATTCTTCCTTGCTGGAATGCTCATTGCTCCTCCACTACTGTCTTAATTTTAGATTCCTTTTACCCTTTCAAATCCTTTGTTGCATTCTTTCAATATTAATTTCGTTAGTTTCTTTTTCTCCCAAGGTTGCATTCCATCCTCCCATCAAGTAACTTAACTATTTACAATGCAGACAACACCCTGCTCCCAACTTCCATAATGTGCATCTGTATCACATAACTTTGAATTTAAAATGGAGTTGGTCGAGACCTAATCTAACAATAGAAGCTCGTGCCAGCACTTTAAAAACAGTTTAGAAATACAGTCTAACCTTTCAGCCCTGGCCATCATTAATCTACAAGCCTCCAGAAAATTTAGAGAGAGACAACATTTTTAGGACCATTTAATCAAAGGGGCTTCAACCCACAGTCCTATATTATGCATTTAATTATCGATAACTTCTTAAAAGTGCAAAGCCTTGGGGATGTACAGGCAAATACAACGTGCATATATTGTGGTTTGGTATTTGCCCAATTTATAGGAAAAATGTAGCTTGCATGTACAATATTTTTGTATGTACAGGTATGAAAAAGCCTGCAGATACAATTTTACCCATTTGCTTTTGAAGATGTGGCTTCTAGTATCTAGATTCCAATGTAATATATAGTTAACAAGGGACTGTATATTAAATGGGATAGTCAGATAACATATTACAGATACCACATCTGTTACTGCAATAAAACACACCCATTTTCAGAACCATTAAAGAGTATTTTCTGCAGAATTTTGTATAGGAAACAAAGGTTCAAAATGACCAAGCATTTTTTCTCTATTTTCTGTTACAACCCATTATAAAAAAGGAAGATTTTTATATTAGCTCTTGTAAAAAGTATGCTCTAATGTACCCACTGCCATTAAGTTTTGTTCAAAATCTATTGATATACAAAATGCATCAAACCCTGTAAAAAAGTATCAACCACCACATTTCAAGGCTAGTATGAATGTCAAAGGTGTTAAGAGTAGAAAAATTTCCAAAATGTCAAATCACTTCTGCCTTAATTGTAAGCAGTTAAGAGCAATACAGACAGAAGGATGGTAACATCATAAAACTATGACTGGGGCTTTAAAACGTCCTTCAGGCCTGTTAAGAGTTCCATCACACCTCCCACTCAAAGTGGAAATTGCAATCACCAACTCAGCTTTAGTCTTATACTTAAGAAAAAAGAAGAGCAGAGCTTCCTAGACAAATAAGAATGCAAGTGATTATTTTTAATTTCACACAGTGCCTGTTGCATTGCAGTGTGGAGAATGTGCTCATCTGAAGTATAAAATCAAGTTAATCATTCATTTGACATAAAGACACCTGGTATGTCATCTTAACAATTCCCAGTTTCTTTGTTCCAGTACTAACAAGAAGTAGTGCTAGTTCACATTTTTCCACATTGGGTCATCAAAAACAGACACTTATGAATGTAATAAGTGGCCACTCCAAAGTCAGATCCAGCTACATTTACGTCTAGCAACTTTCACTCAGTCTCTGTCTTAAAAAGATATTTCACAATAGCACTTATTCTAAAGATCTATAAAATCACGAATGGTGTGGAGAAAGTAAATAAGTTATTTATCTCTACTCATAACACAAATACTGGGGATCACCCAATGAAATTAAGAGGCAGCAGATTTAAAACAAATATAAAACAGTAATTCTTCACACAAGGCAGAATCAACCTGTGGAACTTGTTCCAGGGGCTATGTGAAGCAAAAAGTATACCTGGTTTCAAAAAAGAATGAGAAGTTCCTGGAGGATAGGTCCACCAATGGCTACTTGCCAAACTGGTCAGGGGTGCAACCCTATGCTTTGGGTGTCTCTAAACCTCCCAGCCATAAGCTGGGATTTGATGACAGGGAATGGATCACTTGATTAATTGCCCTGTTCTGTTCATTCCGCTGAAGCATCTGGCAACAGCTACTGTTGGAAGACAGGATACTGCGCTAGATGGACCACTGCTCTGACCCAGTATGGCCATTCTTAGCTTCCTAAATACAACAAATTAAACAGTAACAAATGTCCATATAAAATTACCTTAAAGTTTGGTTAACTTTATTATTTACAATATTTCATGCTCAAGAGTTTAAACATTCAAATTCTTTTTGCGGTTTTGTAGCACACTTTTAGAAGACTCAAAAGGAGGTAGGATAACTATAATATCACAAGTTAATCAGTGTTCCCATCTCACTAATTTAAAAAGTTAACTACAGTCAGCATTTAATATCCACCACATATGCATAGTATTTCCTACAAAAGGTTGTGCTGAGTGATTTAGGTTCAGTAGTCTAACATAGAAGGAACAAAGAGTCGGTTACTGTTCCCTGAATGCCTTTTTAAAGAAAGCAAGGAAGCCTTTGACTTTATCTGTGGTTGACTTAATTACCTGTCTGTGGCTGCGTAACATTTTTCTCTCCACTGAGCTTTTCCAGAAACAAACAGTGGCGAGAAAGAGGAGACAGAATCAGATTCCCTTCTGGGAACCTGATTAAGGGGTGCAAAATGGGATTTTTTCCCCCCAATCAAAGACCAAAAAAAGCATGTGAAGTAATAAGGGAAATTGTACTTCAGCAACTACCTGAATAAGATAGTATTCTGTTGCCAAAGTAAAATACATACCAAAAAAAAATCAGCATTGATTTATTAAAATCTAATGTTGTTAGCTCATGACTTTTTTAATATTGCAATTAGCTAACTGTTTTGCTTTAGTAACAAAGGGACCAGATCCATCCACTGTGGGTCATAGCTTAGTTGCCACTGAATTGAGGACACACTGCACCCTGTTAAAGGCTGAAGGAGCCTCTTTTCCACAGAAATTGTAAACATGTCCAATCACTGTTAATTAGGGGTTTTCAACCTACAGTTTACCTGTTTCCCTTTATTCAACTATTGACATTTGCTGCTATGTCAATAGGGAACAGGGGAAGAGACTTTCAATACTGCTAGAAAGGTCTGAAGTACAAAAAAAGTGTATAGACTCCAAATTTGAGCTAAATTAAATTTACTTTAGTTTAATTATGTTTACACAATTATTGTGTGTTTGAAACCCGTTTGTCAGTCTTCTTAAAGAGCCATCAGAGCCAACAAAATGTTTCAAGTGCACTGACTGATATTACCTCAGTGAACAAAGTATTACACAGTACTCAAATTATAATATCAATAACAACACTCTTCCCTCTGCACTGCTCATTAATCCTTTAATTACTACTGTGTATTAAATGTTGCTAAAGACCATCCATTAAATATGCTTAGTGGAAGAAATATAAAATGTGATCTTCTGAGCACACTTTATTGATTAAACTTTTTTTTAAAAAAAATTGATTTGCATCTGCAGCTCCCATTAATTTGCACCTTCTAAAATCTTAGTTTGACATGTCTAGCTAGATGGACAATGTGCTAAGGCAACACAGCAGGATTTCCCATCATTCCAGATTAGAAACACAACCAGAAACTGTACTCTTAAATAAAGGCAAAGGACCACCCATTAATAAACATGGCTAGAGACAATCAGAGCTCACTGCAGGCCTGGGAGAGCAGTTTGCCCAGCACAGGGAGTTTGTCTCCCAGATCGGGAGAACATGATGGAAACGCAGCACCACTCAAGCTCCCAGCGGGTGGACTCGCTCCTCTTGCACAGGAATCGCTAACTCGTGGCCCGAGCCGCAGCTGTGCATTGCGCTAACACGCCCTGCCCAGAAGGTCTCCCCCAGGTGAGTGGCTGCGCCTCGCCTACCTGCCTTGCGGCCGCAGCGGGATCTCCTTTCCGCGGCCCTGCACGGCTGCCGTTCCTGGGGAGGAGGAGAACAAGGCTGGGTCTGTTCGGGCGGCGGCGGTAATCCGCACCTTCCCTACTCAGGCGGAACCCTCCGCCGGCGGGCTGGCGCTTCACACCGACACGGCTGCGGGCGCGCTCAGGCTCCAAAGGCGACCCCGGGTGGGGGACTCGGCCGATGTCCCTGCCCCAGCGCCCGCCACCAGCTCCGGCGGGGGGCGCTACACCGCTGTTTCTGCCCCGGCCAGCAGCTCCCCGGGGCGGGGGTACACCAGTGACACTGCCACGGCGCCCGCCACCAGATCCTGGGGCCACAGGCCCAGCCATTGAGCCCCCCACTCCCCCATATTATGAGCAGTTGCCCAGCACAGAGAGCCCGGGCTGTTCCCTGCACAGGGGGGGCTCCTGTGACCCCCACCAGCCATGCAAGGGGGGGGGGGGAGAATCCCGTCTGCTCTTTAGACCAGGCTCCCTGGTGGGGCAGCTGATGGGGGAAGGGAACAGAGGGCCCCAAAAGAGCGTCCCCCTCCCCACCGCCCCGGGGTATCTGAAGCAGCTCGGGTGGGCGCAGAAGAAAATACACCCAAGCTTGGCGCCAACAGACCCATCGCAGCCCCGCTCCCCCCGTTGGAGGTAACGAGTCACTACTTTGAAGCCTCTTACCTGGGGAGCAGAGGGTCCCCGCCTGGCGCGGGCTGCGCCCCGGCGCCCCATGCGGACAGGGCTGTAAGACAGTAGCCGGGGTGAGTTACTGGGCTGCTTCCCCGGAGCGCTAGGGCGGCCCCTTTCCTCCCACAGCTCCAGCCCCACCTGGCGCGCGGCTCCATCCCCCCGGGGAAAGGCAGCGGGAAGGGCGCTCCCCCGAGAGGTCTGGGGACGAAGCCACCCCCGCCCCGCAAACGCCGCGACGCTGCTCACCTTGGGACATCCAGAGGCAGGAGAGCCCCGCATAGAGAAGCCAGCGGGGCTCCATCCGGCTGGCCTGAGCGGGAGGCTGAACGCCCCCGGAGAAGGAGGCAGGTGCTCACCGGCGGCAAGCGCAGCAGAGCCGGTCCGCCTGCTCCCCTACCTGCACGCTGGGCGCATCTCCGCGCACAGCACTGCAGGGCGGACGAGCCCTCCCTGGCTCTTCCTACTTCTTCCTTGTCTTTTGCCTCTCGTCCCTGCTCCGGCGCTCAACCCTCCCCGCAGGACCCCACGGCCGGGGCGCTGGGACTCCTCCTCTAATTACCATAAGTGGGCCGCTATCAAAGGCCCCCATTTGGTCCCACCCCCTCCTCCTCTTCGGCGACTCCCTCACAGCCACTAGGGCAGTTCTGGTCTGCACAGGGACTCGCTAACACGGGAGTCTAACCTCAGCCAGTGTCTAAGTGACTCCCAACTACATAGGCCTTGTTTACCTATAAAGCTACCTGGTTTTGTTTTCTGTCAGCCGGACAAACACTCCTTGGGGGGGCTGATTTTTTTTTCGGGCTTGTACATTATCAGTAATAAAGAGTCTGCCCCTGTAATGCGAGTATGGAGAAGCTCATTCTCATCTAATTGCATGGGCTCTACAGTTCTAACAAGACTAAATCATTTATTTTTCCTACCAAGGTCAGCAGATCAGATTCCAAACAATCCTAGAAATAGGAAGGCTGGAAGGGAGTTAGAGAGGTCATCTAGTCCAGCCCCCCAAATAATGATGTTAGGGTTACATTGTAATAAGTACACATTGGGGTGCCTAGAGCTTTGTATGGACATCCTCTTCATGATTTAGACATAAAACAGTTGAGTAAGATGTTCTTTTATATATCACTCGGACCATAACTGTATTCTATGAAAAGATTCAGAGAAGGGCAACAAAGATGATCAAGGGAATGGGGTGGCTTCCATAAGAGGGGAGACTAAAAACAATTACGGCTGTCACCTTAGAAAAGGGACAGCTAGGGGGGATATGGTAAGAGGTCTGTTAAATTAGGAATGATATGGAAAAAGTGCACAGAGCAGTGATAGATGAAATTGATAGCCGGCAGGTTTAACAAGAATAAGAGGAAGTACTGTCGCAAACAGCTCAATTACCCAGTGGAACGCATTGGCATAGGATGTTGTGATGGCCAAACATGTAATTGGGTTCAAAAAAAGAATAAAGTTCATAGAAGATAGGTCTAATAATGGTATTAGCCACAATGTTCAGGGCAACCTTAAACCTCCACTTCCAGAAGCCAGGAGGGAAAGACCAGGGTACTGTACACTCCTGTTGCGTACTGTACACTCCTTCTGCAATTGAGATACTGCACACTGTTGGGAGACAGAATACTGGGCTCGATGGAACATTGCTCTGACCTAGTATGGCAGATCTTACATCCTGAGATATTTTTCCATCTTCTATACATGTTATTTTATTTTTATGGGATGCTTTAGTTCTAGCAGTACAGAGGGAGACTTCACTAAATCTTTTCAGAAATTTCCTTTGTATAAACAGTATCAGAGAGGGAGTATAGTCCAGTGGTCAAACAGGACTAGAAGTACAGTGGTATAGTTTCTCTTCTCCACTCTGCTATAGACTTACTCTGTAACCCTCAGCACATCATTTAGGACCTGATTTTGCACTGAATCCATGCAGGTGCCAGGGCTTGGGCACTAGGAATTTATTGCAAGAACTGGGGCTTTTAGGGCTCACTCCTGCTCCTATTGAAATCAATTATAGTTTTGCCACTGGCTTCAATGGGAGCAGGAGTAGGCCCTTAGTTACACCTCCCAGAAGAATGCTGAGTTTAAATTAACAAATACCTGTAAAGCACATCAAAATCCTCTGATCTGTCTCTACAGATACAAGGTACTAGAGAAGTGGAAAGTATTATTAAAGACAAATATATAGAAATGTTAAAAGCTTCCTTGTTTTGTTTTTTTAAGCACGATAAAAACTTAAATTCCTTATGTGCATATGTTCAAGGGTTTCTACGTACCTTTGAAATTAGTAAAAACTTTAACTTGACCATAGATATCCTATAGCAGGAGCAAAACCAACTAAACAACCCACTCCAATACACAACACATGTTAATAAATATATACTCTACATGTAACCATGAGCAATGAGGGCCCAAGCCTACAGCTGCACTGAATGAAGAATTCTGGAATGGGAATCTTACAGACAAATTGCAGAAGATACTTAAAGGCCCTAATTAAACAAAAGATTTGTACTGTACCCCGAAGATCATCTGATACTAAAAAAGGGCAAAACAGCATAAATTAAAAGGAGACAAAATCTTTGAGTCTTTCTTGGAAGGATGCCACAATTGTATTCTGGAAAGCCGTGGGAAATGCATTCCAGAATCATTGAGAATAGTGACTGAATGGAGAGGTCTCTGCTGCCCACCCTTTCTAGATTACACCAAGGGCTGGTCAGCAGTTCTAATCCTACTGATATCAGATGCCATATTTAAAGGCAAGTACTGTACAAATAGGAGAACACATAGAGAAGTCTTTCTACAAGAGAGTCCAATCACCAGCGCTTTCCCTCATTTCACAGTAAGAGCCTGTTGTACAGACTTAACCCAAGCAGAACTCCCATTCAGGACAACAGCCATATCAGGACTCCAAGATCAAATATTGTTGGAGAGGAGATGGAAAAGTTACATGAAAAATTTTAACAATAAAATCCATCAAAAACTAATACCTATTCCAGAAGAGCTGGATTCAGGCAAAAGAAAATCATGTTTGTACCATGCACCATATCTACATGGCTAAGTAGTCAGATAAATCCACTATGAATAAAGAGTTGTGTTCAGGAAGCTTACAGTTAAGAGAACTGATAATATATCAGTACATTATTTAAATACAAATATACCAGTTTCTCAGACATATTTTTTTAAAATGTAAAGACAGAAAGATACAACAAATTTCTAGTTGCTAAATAGCTACTTAAAACCAGAGCTGTTTAACTTTGCTAAATTTAGAAGGCCAGTCTCAGGAAGGCATAATGGAAGGAGGGAAAGTTCCTGTAAGAGGGAAACCCCTTGCTAAAGAGAGAGAATAAATGGTGGGAACAAATGAAGATATGGTGGGTTTTGTGTTTTACTCACCAACATGCAATTTCTCCTACCTAGATATGTGGTAAATTCAAGAAAATGGTTTCTGCTGTTGAATTTTCTTTCAGGTTATTCACATTCATTATCTGTTCCATGCTATGACATTCCTAATATTTCAGAAATACTTAGCGGTATCATAATTCTGAGATAAGAATACAACCTCTACTGTCCTTCCCCTCTGTACTCTATAAGGGTATACTGACACACAAAAATCACAGAAAGCTAGAGCTTGTTATGGCTAAACTCAAGTACCAGATCCAGCTGCTGAGAATGTTTTAGAAGTATCTGCCACTATCACCTTGAAGCAATTGTCACCAGCTTCAGCAGGTATTCCTCAGGCTTAATAGAAGGATTACTTATGCTAGCATCGGTATAAAAATTTAATAGCTGCAAATTTATCATTGAACATCAAAGTGAGAGAGGGAGAAAGAGGTGCAGGGAGAACAAAATATAGGTAGGGTAGGCTGACATTTGTGACTTCCATTGCCTCTGGTAATCCTAATCTTTTCTCATTGTAAACTCACACTTCTGAGCTCTATCCCTATCATTGCCTCTGTGTGGAAATACTTTTCACATCCACCTTCCCCTCTCTCCTACCACTCTCTTACTTCTCACTTGTCTCTTCAATCTTTCCCTCTTTCCTCCATCATTCTTCTTTTTGATCCCTTCTCTCTCTGTCTCCCTCCCTTCTTCTTTATTCTATCCCTCTTCCATCTGCTGCCCCCTCACTACCCTTCATTCTTCAGGTTTGCATATCTTATAACAGAAGCTTTAGAGGCTGCCAGTGCCAGGTGAGAACTGTCTCAAATGAAAAGAGTCCTTTTCTGACTGCTTTAGGAAGTCTGTTAACAGTAAGTCATTAAAAAGATTTTTTTTCTCCCTTTGTAATTTGTCCCTGTGGATTGTGTTTCTTGCTGCAACAAGTGTTTCATTTTTACTGAAATGATGGAAAAGAGATGGAATTCTTGATGAAAATATCAATCTGTAAACATTGGGGAGATTGAAAGTGAGAAAGACAGACAGGAAAAGGTTTCTCCTCTTAAATTTCCACACAATTATTTCTGAATAATCCCAAATAGGTTCTGTACACTGCCTTCAGTCTAAGGCGGGACCCATATTGACCATCTCCTCTCACTGGCCTACAAGGTATATTGCCTTTGATTCTACTGACATCAATAGGAATTATGAAAACAGATCAAAAGCAACAGGATCCAGCGGACACAGGCAAAATAGAGACTCCAGCCGATTTTTGGGACCAACTATAAACGTATGCAAGGTTGTTGTTTTTCACTGAAACCTTTCCACTGGTTATAAGTAATAAGGATTGCATTGTCTATCTTTTCTGCTTTCTTAATGATCAAAAAAACAACCCCTGGGACCAACAGCAAGCCCATTTAGATGTCTGGGTGTGCTATATTTGTTAAGAAGGAATTTCTGCCCCAAAGCTAACAAGGAAAAAGAGTTGCATCAAATTTTAATACAGTTTATATTCAAAATAATATAACCTTCAGAACTATCACATAGCTTACCAGATCTCAAGCATGTTGTTTCAGAAGGTGGGATGTTTGTGGACTTGTATAATATGTGTGATATATGTGTGTGTGTTTTTGTGCTTATAAACAGAGTAACATGACATCTGTCATACTAGAAGAGACCAATAGTACATCAGATTCATTATCATGTTTCCAGTGAGTTATATATCAGATGCTTCAGAGGAAGTATAAATCTTCATAATACACCTAATGCTACATAACCACTACTACAGGGAGGAAGCTCTTTCTGACCTCACCAGACCAATTTATCTCCTGAAGCATGAACAAAATTAGCTATTTTATTTTTCAAACTTATACGTCTAATCCTCTTACAGAAAGATTTGCCCCCTTAATATCTTGCAGCTCTGAGTTCTGCAGATAAGTTATACATTATGCATAACTAGCCTTCTTGGTACCTTTCAGGTTATTTTATCTATGCAGGAGACAAGGGAAAGATAAGATCACGCATCTTGTGCTTGGAAGAAGTAGCTTTTAGGTGCCTGTTGGGGTTGCTATGGGGAGCAGACAAGGGGTTTGTATGATGGAGACACCTCTGCTCTAACAATGATTTCTGAAATGGTGCTGAATACATTTTTGCCCTTGTCTTCACTTAAAATTAAAACATCTTCAGCTGCTCCCCTTGCTGATGTGCAGTGTCATCACTAAGTGATTTTTTTTGTAGCATTGACAAGGCTTTGAGGGCATTAGCAAAGTCAAATAAGATAAAGAAGGACATAGATTTGGCTAGCATTGATCTACCAATAGGTAATTTGGCATTATCAGCTGGAAGGACTTAAGGCAATTTCTAAAGGAGTTGAGTAAATGCATTCCCCACAGAATGAATTTGACTGATTCTCATTCCTTCCATCTTGTGTATGGTGGTATTTGTTTTTTCACATCTATATTTTTATGCAAAATGCTATTCTGTCTGCGGAAGGAAACAAGTAGGCTATAAGTTGTGTTCTCTTTGCATTTATATGTGTCACTCAGGAGTAGCTCTGTTAACGTTATTGGAGTTACCCTGTTGTAGTACCAGTGCAAGTGAGAGGAGAATAAACCCTAAATCAGGGTTTCTCAAACTTCATTGCACCGTGACCACCTTCTGACAACAAAAATTGCTACTACATGACCCCACGAGTGGGGACCCAAGCCTGGACTGCCTTGAACTCTGCTGCTCCAGGCAGTGGGATCAAAGCCTAAATCCAAGGGCTTCATCTCTGGGCGATGGGGGAAGCTGTAACCCGAGCCTTGCTACCCAGGGCTGAAGCCAAAGCCTGTGAAGCTCAGGCCTTAGCTTCAGCCCCGGGCAGTGGGCCGTGGGTTTTGGTCCTGGGCCCAGCCACTCTAACACTAGCCCTAGAAACCCCCTTAAATTGTGTTGCAACCCACACTTTGAGAACCACTGCCTTAAATGACCCTAGCAAGGGAAATTACTGAAGATGAAATCAGCCTGAGGGGTCTGAAGCAGATTTGGTTTAGGACACACTAGCCTGATTCTGATCCCAGTTAGGTAATGGAGCTATGCTGATTGAGGGGGACAGGGGATAGACTGGTGCAAGCAAGACTGAAATCAGGCCTTGTGGTTTCAGATATACAGTGTTTAAAAATAATTTACTATCATAATTACTTTACTTTTCATTGACTATTACTTTGTGGAAGGTGTCACATTTGAATGAGATGGAATTAAAATATATTGCATATCTCTTTCTGCATTCTGCAATGAAAATGTCTGGCATGAAAGTTTTTGTACTGAAATACCATATTAATCACTTCTCAACTTAGATGCTACTTGCCAGTGTGTTGCAATGCATGCTATCGGTTTACTTGGGACTAGCTTTTCAAAAGTATTTAGGCACCCAAAGATACAGAGTGGCACCTAGTGGGATGTATAAAGGTGCCTAAGCTGGTTAAGAATCTAATTCCCACTAAAATCATTTATCTGGCACAATCCCATGTTAATACCCTGGTCCTGCATACCTGAGGAGACTCATTGAAGGCATTGGGCCTACTCATTTGCCTAAAGTTAAGTATGAAAGAGACAAGGTGGCTAAGTTAATATCTTTTTTAAACCAACTTCTGTTTGTGGAAGGTATAAATTTTGAGCTACATAGAGCCTTTCTTCTTGTTTGGAGAAGGAAGCAGAGTGCCTGAGCTAAATACTAGTCAATCCTCTCCGGCTTCCAGTCCTAGTCTCCCCTGCCCAGCTCCTCGTCTGGTCTCAGTGGCTCCCAATCTGGTATCTCTTTACCCCCACCCCTGGCTCCCAGGTTCTTTGCCTAGCCAGTTCCAGTCTGGCTTCCACCCAGCCCCACCCACTCATGAAATCCCGGTCCCAGTCTTTCCACTTCAAGCACTTTGTCTCATCTACTCCCTCCACCAGGCCCACTTCTTGTCCCTTTTCCATTCAATTCAAGTAGCTTTCTTCTCCACATTGTCTGGGTGCCAGCAGGGCAGAAGACAGATGTGGTACTGGGCATAGGACTCAGCTCCCACTAGCTGAGAGCAGTAATTTCCAGGAAGTCTTTCTCAGCCCCTACTGCTGTGAGACGGTGCAAGGAGAATCTTCACAGGATTTAGCCACCAAACTCCCAAAGCCTCTAATGAGATGTGAGAACTGAGGTTTTCAAAGGCTTATAACTTGCCCTAATTTGGGTGACTATTCATAGGAACAGTACAAGGTGCAACCTTTCTTGCTAAATGTAAAGTCCTTACTCCAAAGCATGGAGGTCCTGACCTAGACCATTTCAAACGGTTGTCAGGATTTTTTTTAACTTGGACTAAATAGCATATTTTCCACTAATCTCATTTTTTGAAACAGCTGAATTACTTTATCTGAAACTTAAAATCAGCTTGAGGCATGGAAAATTACAGCCTCAACTGACCAAGTTTGGTAAAGTTATAAGCAACTGAAAACAGGGTGGAAAGTGTAAGGCAACATTGACTATAAGCAGTGCCACCTGTTGCATCTATAATATAAACTGCACCAAATATTTTGTTGACTTTTGTGTGCATTTACTCTTCATTCAGCTGTGTGTTGGCTTTTGTTAGGGTCAAGCTCTTGTCTATGTTTCAGGAAAATACTATGTGTCTCTGCTAAAGATTTGTGAATATACTGAATCTGTCATTCTTGCCCTCTTAAATATAATTAGTAAGGTCCACATCCTCTGCAGTGTCTGTCTTTTGCTAATATAGTGAGGCAAAAGAGAGGGAGCCAGCTACAGGTTTTACCTCAGCCAGCTTAAAACTCAGACAACTTTTAACATCTCCAATAAATTATCTTCCATTTACATACACCCAACATACAAACACTGGATGCAGAGGAGGTGGTGCAGGAGCCAACCCACTGAGATGCAGTTTCCAACGCCATTTGTCCTTCCAGAATAATGCAAAGAGAGCGCAGCATTTTAACCTTAGTCTTTGCTGGGTCTGCAATTTATTTCTATTAATACAGTATATGTTATAATTGCACAATTTATATACATGTAGCACATTTCATAATGTATAAGTACTGTGCACAATGGAAAACTTGCTATTGACATAAATGAGCCTCAACTTGGGCTCCTGACCAGGGCCCAATCTTTCTTTTCTTTTTAGAAGCTCCTGGGCTCCAGTCCTATAAACATTTAAGCATGTACGTAACTTTACTGACATGAGTAACCGCTGTCTTCAGTGGGACTGCTCATTTGAATAAAGATTGCTCTCAGTTAAAATCAGGCCCATGTCGGCTGCAATAACTAGGAACCAAAGGAGGGACTGAAAGAATAGCAAACAAACATATCTAAATTCCCTTATTTTGACAGACTTGGTTTTATAGTTTGTCATAATTTTGCATCTTATTTGTATTGACAGGATGCAAGAAAAGTCATTTAAATTACACCATGGTGGTTATGACTTGCTTTTTTCAGGTGAAAAGTTGTTTTGTGGCTCAAAATAGTTTTCATTTATAAATAATATTACTGATGTCACCCCTGCTTTACAAACTCTGTCAGACTGTGCCAGGTGCTGAGCTTCTTCACTCTGGTGTGGTCAAAGAGGGGCATACCAAGAACGCCATGATTTAAAACTCAAAGGGGAAATTGCCAAGGGTTTTGGTTCAATAAACTCTCCCTGGAGTCTTCATGCCCTCAGCTTCACCCAAGAGAATTATCACAGGGTTGCCAACTCTAGCAATTTTATCACTAGTCTGACAATATATGTTGGTTTTATTAAAGTCCCAACCCCTGGAAAGCTGGGCTCTCTCTCAACAGCTCAACATCCCTTAAAAAAGACACAACATCAATTTAAAAAATATATTTATTCTTGTGGTAGTACTGACAACCCCAAGTATTCAGAAATCAATGCAGCCCTAAGAAACAAACAAAAATCTGCCTCCTGGTTCTGGAGTGTTTGAGCTTCAGTTATTCATGTTTTTCTTTATAAGTACAAAGCTAACTGCGTTTTTTGTTTGTTTGTTTTTATGAAAGCTGAAACGTCTTGAGTATTCACCCAGGGCTTTAAGAAAACACACCAACAGGACTAGTGAGCAGATCCAGAGAGTTGGCAATGCTGGCATGGATGCAGAGAAATGCTTGAAGACCTGGCTGAGTGGCCCCTAAAGGTTCACCCCTCCCCCCCCCCCCCCCAACCTCCTGCCCTTTCACAGGGTATTTTTAAAAGAAAACTCATGCTCAGCAGCTGTCTGGCCCAGGCTCCCCCTGCTCGTTCGCTCTGTGAGGCGAGAGGCGGGGGGCGGAGGAGAGCCAGGAGGGGCTGGCGGTGGAGAAGGGACTGAAAGCGGGGAGTACCTTGCTCCTGCACCTGCAAGCAGCGCCGCTCCCTCTAGCGCACGGCCTGGGCGCTGCACCCCGCGCCGGTCTGCCGGGGGAGCAGGAAACGAGCCCGGGGAAAGCCGCAGCCGCGGGGCCCCCCATGGCCATGGAGCGGAAGGTCGCCCGGGAGTTCAGGCACCAGGTAAGAGAGCAGCGCGCGGCGGCCCCGCTCTGCCCTTGGCCGTCGGTCCTTGTCTCCCCGCACGGCCCGGCTCGCTGGGAGAGGCCAGGGGACGTGTTGCTGGGACTATGGACTCCTGGTGTCAGTTAACCCGGATCCCGGGGAAGGGGGTGGACGCGAAGTGCCTGGCGCAGAACAAAGCTTTTCTCCCTGAGCCCGGGGGGGAACCTCTCCCGGGGGGGCTGGGACTTCACTCCCGGGCAGGACGTCTGGGACAAGGCACAGAAAGTTGATGGCTTGATTGAAACGTGCCCGACAGGGTGGCTGCCTGCAGCTTCTCTCTCTTGAATTTGACCTGGATTACAGGGCTCCCGAAGCCGGGCGGTGCGAAACAAACAGGAACTCTGCCGTTAATGTCATAAATGTCAGTGAAAGAAACCACACAACATAGAAGAGGAGACTTTGAACGTTGATTTAAAACCCCTTCCGAAAAAAATAAGCGCCCTTTGGAAGAAGTGAGAGTTGGCAGTTGGCAGGGCTGCGTTTATGAAACAAGAGCTGTTTTGTTTCTTCCATCTGAGTCAAATCAAATCAATACTAGCCAGTTCACAATGGGGAAAGTAAACCCAGGCCCGAAAACCCAAAGCCACATAATCACCATTTGCTGTAACCAGCCTTAATGGCCAATAATGAAAAGGAATTCTGTTTGGTCTTTACTTTTATGTGTCCAGTCGGTCATGTGCAGTCGTGCAAATATTCTTCATGCATCTGGCAACCCAATTTGCATGACAGGTAAGGTTGTAATCTACCCACACAAATGTTCATTCAGTGAGGCCCATAACGGTGTGTTGTGTGTGCAAATAAATGTCTGTTTTTGGAAAATCAAATCTTGCATCAGAGCTCAGCCTTAAGCAAGTACTTAAAATATCTTTCATGTTTCCAGTGCAGTTCAACCTTTAAGGAGCTTCTCTGTCAAGCAACTGATTTTTGCTTCCTTCCCCTCTCCATTCCCCCCCCCCCCCCGTGGCTTTTTTGGCGAGGATAGACATATTTTATATATTCAATATAAAATTGTTATAAATAAATCGGCTAGAATGAGGTAGTGGGACCCAGAAGAAGCACCAATAAGGAAACCTAAATTAAGACTCTGAATGTGTTTTGATATTAAAATATCCAAATGATTACAAATGTCTAATAAACTGTCTGCCTTGCTAACCATCGTCTGTAACTCTGGGTTGGGTTGGGCAACAGATCTGATAGGCCTGTGTCTCTGAGGCAATAATTATGGTCTTGGACGTTGGACCTGTTCCCTTTCATGTTGGCAATAATTTATAAATCATCCTGGGTCCAGTTCTGCTAACAAATATTAATGCAAGTCATCTTTCCTCTCAACATACTTCAGTGAAAGTAAATAATATGAATGTGAGAGTAACGACTACCCACCGAAATAAAGAGTTTCAGGACAAGGCCTCTTGCTTAAACTGTTAAACCGCATGGTTTTAGTGATGCAGTAATAATTTTAATCTCTTTTGATTCCATAACTTCAAATATTTATTCTGTTGAGCTGGAACAGTTAAATATGCCCTTGCACATGTTCTGTGTCTCCTATCAATCAAATAATATTTTAACATTACAAAACCAAATACTGTACATCAGTTCTTCCTTTCTACCAAGAGACTCTCTAAGTATAAATTATATCCCGACATATTGCCCAGTGCTTCAGACTCCTCTAACTCTTCTCAAAGGCCAGGAGAAACAAATGGACCCTGCAGTATGCCTTGAAAGTTTAACTATATTGTATTTCAGTTGCATTGAAGTTTTTGAGATCACATAAGTCTGATATTTTTGACAATATCTTTTTCTACAGAATAAATCTTGGCAGAATATCCAATTACTATGCACATATAATTCAAATATTTTGTGAGTGATACAGTTTAGTAATATTGTTGGTTAGAAACAAAGAAATGTCATGAATTTAAATAGTGTGAAAACAATCCACAAGGAAATTATTCACTTAGGTGTATCCTAGGATTAAAAATTACACAACTGTAGTTTTTCCTGAGTGTAATGGTATCTCCGTATTAATAGATCCTATTTTGTGACTCTGTCAATAATGTTTTATTTCTTAATGAAAGTGTCTGCATTTATTTTTCAAATCATTCTCTGTAACTGCAGCAAGGTAATATAAACTCTGAAACACATGATCCTGTGACATTTGACCCTTCAAGTAATAGCATATATATATCCTTATGCAAAGAACAGTTCTAATTGACTTATGTTAAACAACAAGGCCACAGATGCTCATTGTACCAAGACTCCTTAGAATTGATTTGTTTTCCAATTTGACAGAATTTAGAAAGGGCAGAAAATGTCACACTGTTCATTACTGGTTTGTTTGAATCTCTTCTGGATTTAATGGTGCATGTATTGAAGTTCATTAGGAAAAAAACAAATTTGCATATGTCATGGTGTGTTCATACTTACAGAAAGTATCGTTCTGTCCCTGCATCAGTCTACTAATAATGCATTTGATTTTTAAACCTATAATGCCTGCACTGATAGGGTTTGTCTTCACTACCCTCCGGATCGGCGGGTAGCAATCGATCTGTTAGTGATCGATTTCTCGCATCTGGTGAAGATGTGATAAATCGATTGCCCGCGGCGCCCCCGTCGACTCCGGAACTCCAGCTCGCTGAGAGGCGCAAGCTGGAGTCAACGGGGGAGCGCGCCGCCGACTGCCGCCGCCATGAGGATGGCAGGTAAGTTGGCTGGAGATACACAGACTTCACCTACATGATTCATGTAGCTGAAGTTGCGCATCTGCAGTTGATTCTCCCCCCTCCCGTCCCATAGTGAAGACCAGCCCCTAGTAACAGGGGTGGGCAAATGTTTTGGCCTGAGGGCCACATCAGGGTTGCAAAATTGTATGGAGGGCTGGGTAGGGAAGGTTGTGTCTCCCCAAACAGCCTGGCCCTGCCCTGGAACCTCTTTCCACTTCTACCCGCCTTGATTGCCCCCCTCAGAATCCCCGACCCATCCAACCCCCCAGCTCTTTGTCCCCTGATCGCACCCTCCAGAGACACACACACCCCGCTCCTAACCACCACCCCCGGGACCGCACCCACATCTAAACTCCCCTGCTCCTTGTCCTCTGACTGCCCCCCCCAATCACTCCACCCCTGCATCCAGCCCCACCTGGTCCTTGTCCCCTGACTGCCCCATTCCGAGACCCCCCCTACCCTAACTGCCTCCCAAGAACCCCACCCATACCCACCCACCCTTCATCCTGACTGCCCCGACCTCTATCCACCCCCTCCACCCTCTGACAGACCCCCGGGACTCCCATGCCCCATCCAACCCCCACTGCTCCCTGTCCCCTGACTGCCCCCCAGGACTCCCTGGCCCTTATCCAAGCCCCGGCTCTGGCCTCCTTACCATGCTGCTCAGAGCAGCAGCCCGGACAGAGCTAGATGTGCTGCCGCGCAGTCCCACCCCCCAGAGCACTGCCCGCAGTGAGGCAGAAAATACCATATTGTCTCTATATATCCATGGTACACAAACATCTTGAATACTGGATGCAGAATGTGGTTGCCCCATCTCAAAAAGATGTATTGGAATTGAAAAAGGCTCAGAAAAGGGCAACAAAAATGATTAGGGGTATGGAACAGCTTCCACATGAGGAGAGATTAATAAGAGTGGGACTTTTCAGCTTGGAAAAGAGACCTTAAAGGGGAGATATGTCAGAAGTCTATAATATCATGACTGGTGTGGATAAAGTAATTAAGGAAGCGTTATTTACTTCTCATAACACAAGAACTAGGGATCACCAAATGAAATTAATAGGCGGCAGGTTTAAAATAAACAAAAGGAAGTATTTCTACACACAACGTGCAGTCAACCTATGGAACTCCTTGCCAGAGGATGTAGTAAAGGCCAAGACTACAATAGGGTTAAAAAAAAACCTAGATAAATTCATGGAGAATAGGTCCGTCAATGCCTATTAGCTAGGATGGGTAGGGATGTCCCTGGCCTGTTTGTCACAAGCTGGAAATGGGCAACCAGGGATGGATCACTTGATAATTACCTGTTCTGCTCATTCATTCTGGGGCATCTGGCATTGGCCACTGTTGGAGGGGAGGATACTGGGCTATATGGACCTTTGGTCTGACCCAGGATGGCCATTCTTATGTTCTTAAAATCAAGGAAATGACCTAACACCCACACAACACATTTTCCGCTTGCAGTCTTCACATCTTCTATCTCCAACAGATAAGGAAACATACTAATCTCTCTTACAATATATGTAATAGAAAACATTAATTGCAATCTCAGCAACATTAGCAAATATGCAGGGTAGACATATGTGCACAAGTATGCAGTGTGTTATGTGATTGTGGGGAAAGTCTGAGTTGAACACTGTATTGAGATAAACATGTAGTGTGTGTCTTTCTCCATTGAGGTAGAAGGAGGTTCTTTGTGAAGGTGCAACATCTGTGATCATCAGTGAAAACATGATGTGTGAGAATTAGGGTAGTACAAAGATTAAAAACTGTGTATGTAGCAAAATCTGTATGACCAGACAGTTTAGCTTTAAATATGTGTGTGTGGAACCTTTTCCTAAAAGTTTTTGTTAGGCTGATGTTGCCTTCTGCTGCTTGTTATGTCTATTTTTGTTTGCAATAAAATGTTGTTTTACAGCAGCAAATAAAAGCAAATAATCTATTTAATGGTTTTAACAGATTTAGAGCAGGTATGTTGTACCTAAGCCAAAAAAGCAATCAACCATCCATGATAGTCTCACATTTAAAGAACTAACAGGATAACTACAATTTTCTGTAATTTTTGTAGTACTAGGCAAGTCAGAAACATATAGTTGCTGTTTTCTTTTGATTCTGCATCACCTTTAGCATTCCAGCATTTCTTTATTACCCATATTAATGCAGTTGAAGAATAGTCTATTGGAATCAGTCAAAATATACAATATCTTGCCTTCTGGTGCACAATAAACCAAAAGATCTGATTTATCTCATGCACACTGACATTAGTCATTACCATCAATCAGCAGAGTTTCAACAGTGTAAAACTGTGTTAAATGAGATTAGAATGGGACCCATAAGGTCTATTAACCCATATAAATGATGATGTTTTATATAACAAATCATAAGAAATTAAAGGAAATGGGGAATCATCATCCAGCGGGGTCATTTCTAGTCAGAATCTGTTCTTGACCCCGTGCTATTCAATATATTTATCAATAATCTAGATGAAAACATAAAATCATTGCTGGTAAAGTCTGAAGATGACAAAATTTGGCGGAGGAGGCAGCTCAGTTCTTCAGAGTGGTCTAGATCACATGGCAAGCTGGATTTACTTGGGCAACATATGCTTTTAATACTGCTAATACCAGGTCAAATATCTAGGAACCAAAAATTTAGGTTGTATGTTAGGGGACTGTATTTTTCAAAGCAGTGACTCAGAAAATGAATAAAGATCATGGTGGGTAAGTTATGAGTTTAAATAATGTAGTGTGGTGGCGATTAGAGAGCAGATGCTATCCTTGGACACATAAACAGGGGAATATCTAGTAGAAGTAGAAATGTGGGAAGTGTTATTACCACTGCATATAGCATCAGGGACACCGTTAGTGGAATGCTATGCCCAGTTGTGGTGTCCAGACTTTTAAAAAAGAATATTGGCAAATTGGAAAGGATTCAGAAAAGAGCTAAAGGAATTATTTGAATTCTGGAAAAACTATGGATATAACGGGGGGCTGTAAAGGTCAATCTGTTTAGCTGGTCAAAGAGACTGTTAGGGTGGTGACTTGATCATAGTTTATAATATCTACATGGGGAAGAGATTTCTGGTAGTAGAGGACTCTTTAAGTTAACAGACAAAGGCATAACGAGCCAATGGACAGAAGCTGAAGCTAAACAAGTTCAGATGAGAAATAAGGAACAGATTTTTAAGAATGAGGGTAGTTAAACATTGGAACATCTTACTAATGGCTGTGGTGGGTTCTCCATCACTTGAAGTCTTTGATTTTTCTAAAAAAATATGTATATGCTGTAGCTCAACCAGAAGTTATGGATTTGAAATGATATTGCCTGTGTTATGCAGGAAGTCAAAGTAGATGATCATAGTGGTCCCTTCTGGCATTAAAATCTATGGAACTGTGTATCCCTGTTCCTCCTCTCAAGTGTCTTCTGTGTTTTTATTTCTCAAGGATTAGATTGGTATAAAATGCTGATATTTTGTCTTATTAGGCCAAATCCATTCTGGGAAGAGTCCCTAACGGGGACCCATTGTGATAGGGAAAGTGCACATATAACAAAAGAGTGGCTGTTCTAAAGAGCTTAGAACATAAGCAAATGACAAGAGATGCCAGATGGGTACAATAGTCCAGTGAGTGAGGAAGACAAGGCTGCTGGAAAATGGTAATGTTGAATGGAAAATACTGCAGTTGCAGCACACAAGCTGCCAAGTTTTCATCAAGTGTTTTGTAGGTATCACAGGAGAGAGAAATTTTAAATATGATACCAGGGTGGCTTTGCAGATTTTTATGGGGAGTTTCTTCCATGCATAAGAGATAGTATATGACAGAGCACAAAGGTGTTGGAGGGGAAAATTTAATGAGCAGGCACTACAGCCTGGTATTGTTGGGAGGGCTTAGAGTTTATAGGTAGAGTTTCATAGATTGAAGGCCAGAATGGATCATTAATATGTAAGAAAGGCCCCAGCCATGAAAATCTTAAAGGTGAACAAAAAGTGGGATATGTTTGCAGTGCAAAAGTGGAAACCAGTGGAGGATTGTAAATTGGGAGGGGGCACGTGACACAGTCAGAGCAACAGGCCAAGAAAATGATCCTTGAAGCAGCATTTTGAATGGACTGAAGTACCTTTTTGTCAAGCATGCCTTTGTCAAGGCCAGGGAGAAGGAGGTAGTGGTTGTCAAGTCATGAAATGATGAATGTTTTTATGAGAATTTTAATGGAATGGACAGAGAGAAAAGGCTGGATGTTGTGTTGGAAGAAACAGCAAGATTTAGACACTGTGTTCTTCCCTCCCACTACTGAAAACTGTGAGGAGTGGGGAACATGCTACCTAAAACTAAACATATGGCAACTACAGCCCCATGACTAGACGTGGCAGAATTCAGTTTTGGGTTTTATTTTTATATATATATATATATATAATTTTGGTGGATAATATCAATATTTATTTGTAAAGATTTTTTTTTTTAATTCTTATCCATTTTAAATTTTCACAGTTTTGGAAATTTGGAAAGGACTAACCCTGTTATCTCTAACCTGGTTCTTGCCTACCTATTTATACCTGCCCCTGGATACGTCCACTGCATGCATCCGACGAAGTGGGTATTAGCCCACGGAAGCTTATGCTTCAATACTTTAGTTAGTCTTTAAGGTGCCACAGGACTCTTTATCACTTGGAGGTCTGTTGCTCAGTGGAGAATTTATCTCATTGTATAGCACCAAGTTATGAGTGCAACCATGTTGTTAGATTTTTACACACTTTTTCTTTCCTGGATTCTGAAGTTCACTGTTGCAATTTGCTCACTTATGCTATCAGTCAAACAATCTTGCCCTATGCATAAATGCCTAACTTTTAATTGTATGGTAAGTGTTTTGTTACAGGGGGGAAAGTCATAGACAATCAATTATATATAGAATCATGCTGGTTTTGGAGGGCCATAAGAGATTTATAATGCAATGTGAAACATTTAGTTAATTTAAAATGTAATGTAAAGATATTGTAAACCTAGAATAAAAGGAATATGATTAAACATTCATATTTGTCCTTAGACTTTTTGTCACAGTAATTTTACCTTAGATGTAAATTATGTTTTCATAAACATTAATCTTGTTTGAAAGCAAAATTTCTGTGATGTAATCTGCTGTTGCAAAGGAGGCCAGTTGGTTTCCATGGGTCTGACAGAAGGCAGAAATTGGCATGTGACAGATCTGAACTTTTTTAAAAAAAATTAATTTTAGTGCAGCTAGCAAAGTGGAAGCCTTGTAATCTGACACTAGTTTAAGTGAATGCACTGTTACGGAGTGAGGAAGTAATGAATAACAAGCAGCCAGCTCTGTCAGAGTACCAGAGTCAAGAGGAAGAATCTAGGCTAGTGGGTAGCTTCCCTAACAATATAGATGCGAAAATCAGAACTTTAAAGCCACTTAACATATAGTATAGTTATCTTGATTGTGACATTTCAGGTTGTGAAAGCATGTGCTATATTAATGAATGGCCAAAAAGGTTTCTGAAAATATTTATTCAACAATACAGTCGTTATAAGGTAAGATAAGCTTGTAATATTACAGCATGCAGTACTGCTCTGCTAAATGGAATGCTAGCTTTCAAAATCTGTGGTGATAAGTTTTGGACAGGGTAGTCAATCTGTTAGTATTTTTTTAAAAATCAGCCTTGCTTTAGGTTTCAAATTCTGAAGCAATATTGCCTTTCAAAGATCTTATTTGTGTATTAGATGACTTTTCCCATTGAAATCATTGTCCCTTTGCTCAGGAATTTGTGAATGTCTTATACATTCAACATTTGTGGCTATTTAGTCATAGAATTACAAAGATGTTCTTGTATTTTCAGGTTGACTTGCTTATTGACAATGAAGCAGAGAAGGATTACCTTTATGATGTGCTACGGATGTACCACCAGTAAGCTCTAACTTCAGACTTTTAAAAGCAATTATAGATCCACGCATTTTTATGTAAAGATTAAACAGCTAAAATCTAATTTAAACAATAATCCTAAATGTAGTCTGTAGAAAACTAGCTGATGTAATAATTTCTAGTTCTATTTAACAAAGTCATATACTTCTGCAATTCAGTACATAAGAAATGAGCATGGGTTTAAGTTTGATCATAAAGTTATTTTGTTTGTGATGACTTACCAGTTACACAAATAAATGGAAACTTGATAGTTAATAATGGAAAGAAATCACGAGCATCTTTTATAGGAAAGAGCAAAATTGTTTGACCAGTCAGTTTGCTTATTTGATTTGATTTTTAGATTCACTCTTTTTATAAATCTCTCCAACATGCAAAAATACTTTGGACTATTTTACTGGAAGGACTATTAATAAATTCAACCTGGAAATCTTTGTCCTGCCCATTTCAGCATTTTTTTTCCCTATAACATAACGACAAAAGCATCAGTTACAAGATATCAGGTCAATTATTCATTCGAGGTACACCTGTGTAAATCAATGGAATTACTGTGCATTAAAGTCAGCACAACTGAGATCGGCATCTGGGCCACTGTTTCTTAAAGAAGATGAGAATATTTTTTCCACACTTCATAGCTGAATGATTCTGATGGACATTGTTTCCATTCATATCTTAATTAATAGCATCTCAGCGCAGTGAAATGTAGAAGTTTCCAAATTTCCATGTGGTCTTTGTACTGAGCTACCGTTTTGTATGCCCTCAGCTGCGTATCCGATTCAGTTTCACTGAAGGTCTGTCTAATTGCTTCTCCATTCATAAAGCATTGCCTGTTGCCTGTGAAACCAGTATGAAATAGTAGCTGTTAATTATTTAAAGCTTTCTTACAGTTATAAAATTAACAAATATCTCCACCATTAACTTTTCCCCACAATTTCAGAAATTGTACTGAGTTTTAAGTAAAATATCAAATGCTGCTATTGAGGTTTGTTGAATGATCTTAACTTTTTTATTTATTATGAAGTACTGTAGCAAAAAAAGTAAGACAAATACATCTTGTGACCAACAGCTATAATTTGTTTCATTCTGAATACTCTTTTCAAACAAGTTTAAATATTTGGGGATATAATCTCATTATGATGTGTATTAGTTTGTATTAATATTAATGGGTTACATGCACATCAAGAAAAGTAATATGCAGGGTACCTAAATGCTGTGATGATGGATACCTTACAGTGAATAGGTAGATATGGGCCAAGTGCTGTTGTCTATTGTGCTCCATTCAATCCAATGGAGTTGTTCCAGATTCACACTGGTGTGACATGACAACATAATCTGGCCCTATGACTATGTCTCAGAGTTTATAAAGTTAGTAACAAGAACTCTTAGGTAGAACTAAATGAAAATAAGAAGTTTTCTGTTCAACCTGGTTACAACTGTATTTACATAGTTGGTTTATGTGATTTCACCGCCATTGAATTTCACTTTGTTGTAAGTTCAAATGAGCTGGAAATTCAAACATACTTAGCTGCAACCACTCAGTTTCATGTGGTAACTATACATCTATCTCCTAAAACCACGGACAGAAGAAGTTTGCTTAAAACGTGGCCTAGGTTCACTAAAATGGTTTGCAAATGTGGGCAGAGTTTCAGGCGTGAAATGAAATCTAAAACTTGGTAAAGAAGTTTACCTGATTTTGACTGTTATGACCAAAGATTTACATAAGTCTACTGTTGGTATTTCTGAGAATAAAACTAAATAAAGATGTCTTCCTTACAGCATTGACAAGACATTTGTGGATTAAAGAATTATGTAGACAATGTGGACATGAGTTTACTTGAATTAGAAATATATATTTAAGCTAGTTTTATTTTAAATGATACAGGAAAAATATATCCCTTGCTTATGATTGGCCTTGAACTACATAAAGAACCTTTTAAACAAATCTCGCTCACACACTCTCTCGTTATAGAAAATATAATCGTGTTAGTATTTTGATCACCCAGTCCTGTTTTCTCAATGTATTTTTATAGATCCATGAATCTCCCAGTACTGGTAGGGGACCTAAAGCTTGTGATTAATGAACCAAGTAGATTGCCTCTGTTTGACGCCATCCGTCCCCTTATCCCATTAAAACATCAGGTGGAATATGATCAGCTGACACCTAAACGATCAAGGTACATGTAGAACAATGTAGGTCACATGAATACATGCAGGAATTCTTGATTGAAAAGTAATTTACTCAGCCATGTTTTGATGAATAAAATATCTATATCCTGTGCATCCTTTCACAGACACTGAAGTTGTCTTAGATGTAGTTCTTTGGGGACTAATTTTGTTTGGACTGAAATGTGTGTGTTGAAAATATTAGTCATATTCTCTTTTCAAGTCTAAGCACGACGACTGAAAACATTTTAAGCAGTAACTAAAAATGCTTAAAAGGATGCTTCGGTTGTCACAACTTGTTAAGCTGTTGTTTATTACGACACATTTCACATTTACAGAAAATTGAAGGAAGTAAGACTGGATCGTTTGCATCCTGAAGGACTTGGAATAAGTGTGCGAGGAGGACTGGAATTTACTTGTGGCCTCTTTATTTCCCAACTAATTAAAGGTGGACAAGCGGACAGTGTTGGGCTTCAGGTAAGAAAACACATTCTTGGTCATGTGCTGCAACAAGCCCTCTTATTGTGATCTGAGGAAAGAATCCAGTCAGAAATGTTCTTTAATCTCCTTGTGTAACTGTCACTAAGGAACTTGCGCTTTTAAGTCTTTTTTCCTTTTCAATCAAATTCATGAATTGTGGTAAATCAGCCAGTGCAATTAAAATTTTCCTCCCAATCCCTTATTATATAAATCAAAAAATCTTTTTCATGTTTGATTATATATGCCAGTTCTGAAGAATGGCATAAAAGAGGATTATGTGAGGCACCAGCATTCACACTTTATATCCAGGACTATCGAAATATAAAATACATTCAAGAGAAGATCTTCTCTAACTGGAAAACATAAGATCCTTTCAAGTTGCCAAAAGCCTCATAAATATAGGACACCACAAGGATAAACAATGAAGGGAATAACCATTTAAAAATGTAAATTTGCCTAATAGAGAAATAATTTCTTAAATGCAATTAGATTTTAATTTTAGATTCCATTTATATCTTACTATTGTTTAATATTTATATTGTGGTCACGTCTAAAAGCAACAACCAAGTTAGAACCCAAGTGTACTAGGTACTGTAAAAACACCTAATAATAGCTTCTTCTGTGGATAAATTCCTGGGATAAATAATTCAATAAGATCAGTTCTTTTGAAGACATAAAATATGGATGTGGTGATAATATCAAATGAAGAGTAGAAAAATGTACATAGTTTCTTGTTCCTCCTCCTTGTTCACGAACCCATCTTAAATGGGTGAAAGAGAGAAAATTGTGAATGAAAATGTCTATCAAGCCATATGCTGGCGCTCTCTTTATCAGAAATAAGAATGCTTAAAGTATCTACGTAGAGGGGAGTGCGGTAAGGTTGATGTTTGTGAGTAGGATAGAGTGTTGCTGATTTATTTTGTCTGGCTAATTTTGATTATGTGGGGAATAAGTTGCTGGATGTGCTGGCTTCTATGGGTTGTACATAATATTTGTCCAAAATGCATCAGATTAGGTACTACTTAATTTGATATTTAAATAGAATAAATTTTAAAAGTGCATCTTCTTGTAATCCCCTTCCGCTCCTGAAGATTCATGTTCATCACAGGCTAAGCAGCCACAATTGGCCTGTCCAATTCAGGTAACTCACCCAGAAACCTTTTTTGAATAAATAGTCAAACAAATGTGCACATGTACATATATATCCATCTACTAAACTAGAGTCACTGTTAGAGTAGTCCAATCTACTGATCTAGATAAAGTGTTTCTGCTCCAAGATCTTAATTTTGCAGCTCTCCTTCATGGTAGGTATCAAAGAAAAATTTGCCAAGAGGCACACCTGTTGTGGACTGTGGTCAATCAAAACTCCCTTCTCCATTAGGAATTTTCTAGGAGAGGAACATCAGAAGCAGATCTTAATGTATCATTCAGGAGTTATCCATATGAGCTGCCCTAGGCATTTGGAAAGGGGAGCATGGACAGTTGATGCATTCTCAACCTGTGGTCAATTCATTAGATAGGGTCTCACTTTTCTCTTCATTCATTGAAAGAACAGGGAAAGCAAGACAGAGGACAGTCCCATCTGGAAGATACTAATGTGACTGAACAGTAATGAACTTAATGGCAGTTGTATAAGCTGTCGAACTAACACATTCATCTAGTACTACTAATTATTTGTCTCCTATTCACCAGTTGTCTCAAACCAATACCAATAATTTGATGCCATCTAAGTAAGGTTGTTTTCAGCCAATCTTGATTCGGAAATGCACTCAGATGCTGTGCTCTTGGAAGATGGAAGCTTGTTAAGGCAACCCATTCATTCTTCTTGGTGAAAGTGCAAATGGGAAAGCCAGTGATTGCGTCACATAATATTTGACTGCCATTGTATTCCACATTGATTCATTGTCTCTTGTGAGTCTTCACAGGAGCTCTGAGCCAGGTTGTACCAAGCACAGAGTAGTTCAGAACTCAATTTGTGTTTCTCAGACGAAGGCAAAGTGTGAACAAAGAAAAATAAAATCCCTGAATATGTTACTGTGAATGTGTTAGACTTCGATTATATTTATTAATATGAACAGATGGTGTTTTGCTGCTAATCTAACTGTATGGCTTGGGTTTGTTGATATTCTGTGGGAAGAATCAGCTTAAGGTACCTCCATAATAGGCGGCACTAGCCACTTTCTAAAACCAAGTGAATAAGGAGAATTGACAGGCTGTTCATTGTTCTAAATTGCTGTCTCATGGTAAAGCCAACTGCTTCTGAAATTTCACCCATCTGCATTATTTAGCTAAATCTCTACATTTTTTTATTCAAAAAATGCAGTCTGAGAAAAGGTTTAATGATCTTTTATCATAAAATCAGTTTTAGCCCCCAGGTTTTTTTTATCCTAATTCATTTCTCATGATGATTATTCCTTGAAGTGGTTTCTGCATTTCTAAATGTTTGTATAGTCAAATAATTTTACTGAAACATTTGAAGTTTTGACCTTTTTACTATGACTTTTTGATTTTTCTGAATGAAGAGCACTTATCCTTTTCATGTTTTATTGTTTCTTCTGTTTTGTGCTGCTTTCTCAGATACTCATATCTATGAGGATACTCTTGAAAAGAAAGGCTTTGAGATTAGTATGAATAATGAAAGGAGAAGAAATATACAAAAACAGAAATTTGAAATAGTCTGCATGACTATCTTATTTTAATCATGACGCAAGTTCTCTTTTTTGAAATGTAAAAGCAAAATAAAGGTATTATCTAGCTTCATGCTGTTACAGCCTTTATTAGGATTTTTTTCTACAATGCATTGGTTGTGTTGCCAAGTATATAGGATGCACTATTTAGCCTAATTCTCCCTTCCCTTGAACCTTGGAAAAACACTGTCACCCATTCCCTCTTTTTTCCAGGCCATAACGACTAACCTTGAGTAGAGCTACTATATGCCTGTGCGTCTCCTAACACAGCATTAGATTTCACAGGAGCAGATTAACTAACTAATAATGTACATTAGAACTGCTAGGTTCATTCTATTAAAGAGATTGGCTCAATTTCTGCATTGGTGTAAGCTATGTTGACTGAAAAGTTTTTAATATGTTAACTAATAACTGGTTAAATGTGTACAATAATCAGGAAGTGCTAAAATATGGATTCCTGAAGCCTATCTTTCAGGGCTGTTACAAGGCCTGCAGTATTGTTTTTTGTTTCGCTTTAAGACCATGAATCAATTAAAACGAGGCCTTGTTGACTCAGGGGATTTGTAATGGGATAATGAAGACTTTAATCTCTAGGTCACTTTTTGATTTGACCACGGCCACCTGTGACTGAAAAGTGTTACAGTAAGATGGTGGTTTTGTGGACTATGTGAAAAAGAGGTGATGATTCTGATTCCAGTTTGAAGCCTCTGTGTCAGGGGTTTTCAAACACGGGGTCATGACACCTCAGGGGGTCGCAAGCTGTCAGCCCTGAGTATGGCCATATAAACTAGTGTGGCCCTCGGAGTTTTGATGCACCAGTAGATCTGGAACTGCAAAGCCAAAAGGACTGGCAGAGGACTGTCGAGAGCAATGTAAACAAAAATCACACCCCTAATTGACATGAGTTACACTAGTGCAAAAATTCTGTTTAGACCAGACCTAACTCAAAGTGGCTCTGCAGTGTGCTACCACAGAACTGAGATTTTTCAATGCGGCATTGCACTCCATCGCATTAGGTTCATCCTTTCTCTGAATACACTGGATTTCTATGAGCTAGTTTCCTGCAACTTGCAAGGCTCACAAGGCTGTGAGTATATTATGTGTAGCACTAGGCTACACATATTTATTTTGGACTGATTTCTCTTGATTCTCACCAAGACTCATAGAATAGAAATAAATAAATGTGGCCTGATTTCATAGAATCTCAGAGTTGGAAGGGACCTCAGGAGATCATCTAGTCCAACCCCCTGCTCAAAGCAGGTCCAATCCCTATTTTTGCCCCATATCCCTAAATGGCCCCCTCAAGGATTGAACTCACAACCCTGGGTTATTTAACCCAATGGAAAATAACCTACTCTAAATGGAAATTATTGTTTCTTTTGAACAGATTGTACATGGGATAAACACACAAGTCCAAAGAGAATAAAATACCATGTTTATGGTTAAATAGTTAGACACCAAGGCCTGGATCACCCAAACCTACAGAAATAGTCATGGGAGGCAGGACTGAGATGAGTGAAAACCTTGCAAAGATTCTATTGCTGAGTTTTCCGACAATCATTTCACTTCAGGGGCAGGGATCACTCACCTATCCCACCTGCCTAAAACAAGCAGCGGCTCCCTATAGATTCCTCAGACCCCTTCCCAAAGGATCTGCATGGACTTCTTAGCAGTGCAGCCTCACTGCAGTCATGCTGCCCGAGCTAATACAAGCCACTGCTTCCCCAAGAACCTCCTTTATTTTTCAGTGTGAAGGAAATCACATGAGTTAATGGCGCTTCAGATTTTATCTCTTAGGCTTTAGGAAAGATAATGAGCATCCTTCCCTGGCCCATCCCTCTATAGCTTTGCACGTGTGGTGAGCAGTGGTGCCATGGAGCATCTGCCATGTCTGCTAAGATGCCATGTACACCTCCTCCCCCTAATGTGGGTCAGGTAATCTGGGTCAGATTATTTAAGAACAGGTCAAGTAGACAGTAGTGGGAACCATGGAGTGAGTAAAAATGTAGGTGGCCAGACTGGAGGTCCACCTATTTTAATTTTTTTGACTGCTGATGGAATTTCCAAAGCACTGAGTGCTGACCTAGCTCTGTTCCTAATGAAGCCCATAGGAAAACTCCCACTGACTTGAATGAAAGCAACATTAAGCGAGTTCTGATCCTGATTCCACCTCCTATCTTCCCCTAGCTGCTGAATTAGTTTGTCCAGTAGGTGGAGCAAGCACATCAGTTAGCAGTTGTGAACGGACAGGCTTTGTTCCATTCTGTGTATGAAAACATCTTTATTTCCCTCAGGAATCCTATACTTTTATGTGGGAAATTGTCATTTTCATTTTTATGTTCTGGTGCTTTACTGTATCATCCAATCAGTGTTGTTAAAAAAAGCAATAATGAGACAAAAATAGCAATAATAAGACTGAGGCAATTACACTCCTCTATCAGCGTAGGCTATTGTTATTTTACAGTGTCATAGGTGTGCATGGCACTTTAGGGCAAAAAAATTTTTATTTTGCCTCTAAAGAGGCTACCATAGGAATACATGATAAAGTGACACAAGGAGTCCCATTAATGAAAACAGTTGAGCATGTCTTTACCCACTAGAGGAAGGGCTGCACGGTTTAAGTCATTATCGCCAGACCAGACCAGAGTTTCAATATGAGTAAGTAGTACCTTACTCTAGTCCCAGTGAAATCAGGAATAATTCTCAGTATGAGTAAGTATGGTACAATCTGGCTGTAGTGGGGTGGCTGCCCCACTCCAGGAAAAAGGGCCTAAAACAGCCAAAGAAAGGGTTGTGGCTGGGAACAAGCAAGCTCCAGCCTGATTAGGCATATCCGCCACAGCTGTGGCTGGGTCAATTAGGGCCCAACTGGCCCTGAAAAAAAGGGCTCAGTTTGGAGCACAGAAGAGTCTCCTCTGTCCGTAGAGGCAGACAGGCCTGGCTTCTGAGAGCTTGAGTAGGTACCTAGAGTGGTGCAGGGCTGGAGCTAGGCAAGAAGAGCTGGGGAAGCTCTGGCCTGGAAACCCCCAGGCTGCAGGGCCTAGGAGAAGGCCCAACAAAGGGTACTGGGGTTGCAGGGGGCAGCCCATGGCTCTAGAGGCAGCAGGCCAAACCCTCCTTGCTGGTGATGAATGGCAACGATACTGCAGTCTGCCCCAGTGAACGGGGACAAGTGGTGACTGGCAGTTGCCTAGACTGAGGCAAGGTGGGGATAGAGGGTGGGAGTTCCCCAGGGAGGGGGGACCCTAAGACCTGTGGGGGTACTTCAGGGGTGCAGCACCCAAGGGAAGAGGGTACCAGGGTCCAGGGAGGGACTCTGGACCAGCAGCAAGCAGGACATCACCTTGCAGAGGGCGCTCCAGAGGCTGGAGAGTTAATTCCGGACGGACCAGCAGGAGACGCTGCAGGGGTGAATCGCCACCCTGCTACACTGGCCCATTGAATAGAATGATATGTATTATTACATTTTTTTAAAAAAAAACCTCCCTATATTAAAAAGAAAGCTAAAGGTTTAAAGTCAAGCTGGCATTTCCTAACTTTTGAAAGAGTTAAGGTTACCTGTGGGACCTTAATGTGGCCTCCTCATGTATGTGCATTATGATACAATCTCTATTTACAGGGTTGCATAGTATTTTTTCGATAGGATCCTTCCCTCATTCACTGTGCAGGATGGATGATGCTCCTCCCACCCCTCACTCCTGTCTTTCTTCCTGATCTGTAAACTCCTTACATCTCTGTACTGCAAACAGGTTTCTGCCTTCTCCACACTGCCTGGGCATCAGCTGAAGGAGCACTTAGAACTGCCCTGAGTTCCAGAGCCTGGCACCACTACAGCCCCGGGCAGCTGGGAAGAACAATTACATGCAAAGTTCTGCTTAGTCTCTGCAGCCCTGTGATGGAGCATGTCTGGTACAGATGGAATCAGGGGTAGCAAACCTCAACTAAGCATCTGGGTAACCTCCCCTGCTCTATTGCAAAGTTCAATACCAGCTCCAAATCATAGGAGTGCGAGAGCCCCTAAATGAAACAGTTGTATGACCGTTTAAAACATTGACAAAACAGCATATTTTCCCCTAATTTTGTTCTCTGAACCAACTGAACCATGTTTACTGAAGCTTTCCAAAAAGAAAAAACAGCCTCAGGCAGATACCTGGCATGGAAAATTTCAGCTCAAACAGTTGCTGTTTGTCAAAGTTACATGCAACTGAAAACGGGGTCTTAAAGTGAAAAGTGTGAATGAAGCAAACTTAATTATAGGTGGTGCTACAAACAATAATCCATATGTACAAATGTACAATAATCCATATGTACAAATCCATATGTCTTCTCTGTAAAACACCACATAAAATTTCCATGGACTTCAATGGCGCATTTTAGATAAATGCTCATTACTACCAGAAAAATATATTAGAGCAGTTTATGGGAACAGCCATGGAAGACCAGACAAGAAATAGACCCAAGGAATTTAATTGTGTTGCTTGTAGAGATCAGGCAAAATACATTGGAAGTAGGGAGTAATGTTGGTAATTTGTTGTAAAAGCATTTCTTGATGGTCACTTGCATGCCCTCCTCTACTGAGGATTAGTTTTTAATGACCTAAAGGGGAGAGTGTTGATGGGAGCATGGGTAGAAGTGGTCCTGGAATCAAGCACAGGAAAATTCTTTAGCCCCCATTATGGTTGACAGCCATATCAGACCAGAGTTTCAGCATGAATAAGCATGGAGAAATCCATGTTTGGATGCATAAGCAAAAAAGGCAGAGAATTGAGCGGGACTCTTTCTGCAGGATCTGGAGACCAGTGTACTAAAAAAAGTGGGTGGTGGTCCAGGAAAGTGAAAAAGTGAAGAACAGATGAAGGAAGCAGTTTGAATTAGTACAGTGCATAATAGCCAAAATATGGCCAAGACAACTTAAAGACTGCTTAAATTCAGAAAAGGGGTGGACATGATACAGTAGCAATCGATCATTTTCACATAGCTCTGCATTAGTGATAGTGCTGGCTGACCATTTTTCAGCATAATGGTTTTCTGTTGGAAAATGCTGTTTAACTGAAATCAGAACTTTTTGTGGGGACATGTTGACTCAGATCAAATTTTGTTTTGAAAAAAATTGCAAAAGACGTTTTCCAATAAGGTCAAAATGTTCTGTTTTGACCTTATATGAATAAGACATTTTGACTTTTTTATTCAAAACAACTTATTTTGATATTTATTTTATTATATTATAATTTTTTTATATATTCCATTGTAATATAAAAAGTTGAAAAAAGAACAAAACTTTTTTAATTTTGTGAAAACAAACTTTCAGTTGATCTAAAACATACAGAAAGCCTTTGGCGAGGTCCCTCCCAGAGGCTCTTAAGCAAATTAAGCTGTCATAGGATAAGAGGGTAGCTCCTCTAATGGATTGGTAGCTGGTTAAAAGATAGGAAACAAAGGGTAGGAATAAATGGTCAGTTTTCAGAATGGAGAGAGGTAAATAGTGGTGTCCCCCACGGGACTGTACTGGGATCAGTCCTATTCAACATATTCATAAATGATCTGGAAAAAGGGATAAACCGTGAGGTGTAATTTTGCAGATGAAAAACTCTCATGATAGTTAAGTCCCAGGCAGACTTCAAAGAGCTACAAAAGGAACTCTCAAAACTGGGTTACTGGCAACAAAATGGCAGATGAAATTCAATGTTGATAAATGCACATTGGACAACATAATCCCAATTATACATATAAAATGATGGGGTCTAAATTAGCTATTACCATTAAGAAAGAGATCTTGAGTCATTGTGAATAGTTCTCTGAAAACATCCTTTCAGTGTGCAGTGGCAGTCAAAAAAGCAAACAGAATGTTGAGAATCATTAAGAAAGGAATAGATAAGACGACAGAAAATATCATATTGCCTCTATGTAAATCCATAGTATGTCCACATCTTGAATACTGTGTGCAGATGTGGTTGCCCCATCTCAAAAAAATGTATTGGAATTGGAAAAGGTTCAGAAAAGAGGAACAGAAATGACTTGGGGTTATGGAATGGCTGCTATAAGAGGAGAGCTTAACATGATTGGAACTTTTCAACTTTGAAAAGCAATGACTAAGGGGGGGATATGATAGAGGTCTATAAAATCATGACTGGTGTGGAGAAGGTAAATAAGGAAGAGTTATTTACTCCTCATCACACAAGGACTGGGAGTCACCAAATGAAATTAATAGGCAGCAAATTTTAAAACAAACAAAGGAAGTACGTTTTCATACAATGCACTGTCAACCTGTCAAACTCCTTGCCAGAGGATGTCGCGAAGGCCAAGACTATAACAGGGTTCAAAAAAGAACTAGATAAGTTCATGGAGGATAAGGTCCATCAATGGTCATTAGCTAGGATGACAGGGATTGTGTTCGTAGCCTCTGTTTGCCAGAAGCTGGAAATGGGCAATGGGATGGATCACCTGATGATTAACTGTTCTGTTCATTCCCTCTGGAGCACCTAGCATTGGCCACTGTCGGAAGACAGGATTCTGGGCTAAGTAGACCTTTGGTCTGACCTCGTATGGCTGTTCTTATGTTCTTATGTTAAATCTCACTCTGGACTTTACTTGAGATTCTAGTGGTATTCAAGGTATTTTGTTATCTATCCAAAACATTTCTTTTCCCAGTCACATGACCTCTGCATCAGTTTACACAAGTTGCTTAGAGACTTTTCTACACTGATTCCTTTTTTAAACAAACCATATTACAGCTTTTCCTTCTAACTCTTATTTCCAAGATTGGAGATGAGATAGTTCGGATAAATGGATACTCCATCTCTTCATGCACTCACGAGGAAGTAATAAATCTCATCCGCACAAAGAAAATAGTGTCCATAAAAGTAAGACGTAAGTAATTCAAAATTCACATGGGTTGCTACAGTTCCCACACTGACCAAGAGAATGTCATGTAGCTAATTCCTAATCTGCAGGAAGATTTACCTGACATATTTTTCTCTTGCAGATGTCGGCATGATACCTGTCAAAAGGTAAACACAATCAGTCCCTTCCATAACTTCATATCCAACATACAAATTAGATTCTTAATTTCTTCTGCAATCTCTTGTCTACCGTTGATATTCTAGAAAGTTGATAATGGCCAACTTTACCAATGATTAAAATGATATACATTGGCTGACTGGCAGGATACTGCCTCATCTGATTCCCTATCTTAAATAAGCAAACTTATCTTTCTGCATTATCAGTGGAATCAGTCTGGAACTCAGACAAATTCCATCACCAAATTCACTTAGCAGAATGTGCCAAGGTTCTCGCATCTCCCTAACTTTCGGGATATGTTATTTTAAAAACAGCCTTTGACTAAATCTGGCTGAAGTTTTGAAAATCATGATTGGTCTATAATGACTTTTTTTGAAAATTTGAATTTCAGTGCAGGGGTGAATAACTGAAATGTTCTGATTAAAGATCTTTTAGATTTTTGAGGGATGTTTTGACTAGCTATATAAACTCGTTGAGATTTTTTGATTTTCAAAAAAAACTTTCCAAAACCCAATAATTTTTCAAACAGTTTTCTAAATTATATACAGGGTGTTTTTTACCAGCTCTATCTCCATCTTTACTGATGTAAATTATTGCATGTTTACCTGATGTCCTTTAGACATCTAAGTACTTGACTACAAAATCAATATCATTCTTTGTCAATAGTGCCTACATTTATGTGTGGATGCAAAATAGAAGGCTGGGTTGAAGTCACATTCAATATACTCATCATTTTAAAACTATTTTTCTCCTCATATTTAACCATTTTGGTTTCTTTACTTCTAGCTCTCCAGATGAGCCTCTTAAGTGGCAATTTGTGGATCAGTTTGTGTCAGATTCTGGGGTAAGACACCTAATATCTTACTTTAGTAATATACCCTCTGGGAACACTTAGCCTCCCCCCCCATACTTATCTTTTCAGTGATTATATTTATTTTTATAGTACAAAAACCTGCTAAGTGAAATAGGAAACAAACAGCTATTAGTGTCCTGTCAGTGTGCTCCAATGTGGCCCTATCCATCTCCTACTGACGTCCATAGAAAAACTCTCCATTAACTTCAACGGGAGTGAATGAAGTTGATAGTTAGAAAACATAACTAAACAACATCACCTACATTTTCAAAAGTAACTTGTGGTTTTGAGTGCCTCTATTTTTGGGTGGCTGAATTGAGATGGCTTTTAATGGGTCCTGATTTTTCAGAAGGCAGATGCTCAATCTTTATGAAGATCGGCCCCTTCAGGGGATCTCAGCTTGAACGCTCGATATCATTAGTTACTCCTGGAAAATTTAGAATTTTGTATACTTTTGTTCTGATGCTCTGGTGATGAGCACATGGTAAATAGACTGCTAAGGTTTAGCAGACAAATATGAAAATGAAAAGCTCCAGAAGCGGTAATACAGAAAACGTGTGATAGAAATGAAATGTTTCTAGTAGTATGAATAAAAGAATCAATAACTTCTGTTGAGTTTGGTGACTCAGCAAGCCAGTGGTTTATTTTGCAAGAGTAATTTTTAATAGATTATTTGACATACCCTGACTGTGTTGTTAGAGATTAAAATTCCTGGAGTGTGGGAGATTAATGGAAGAACAAATAAGTCTATGAATGATATCCATGGGTTACAACAGTGCTAAGAGAGCCCATGACTGGCTTTCCGTAGGTTTACATTAGGGAAGGGTCCATTTAAAATAATTAGGGTTATCAGTATATGTTAGGCAACTCTTGTCATGATATGCAAACGCTAATCATTCTTCTCTTTTTCCCTTGCTTTAACTTTTTTTCCACTTTCCTCAGGAGATGTATCTTGATTGTTGTGATAATCCTCTCTGAATAGATAAAGAGCCAAATTCAGTCCTGGCACAGTTCCATTGAAGTCAATGTATTTGCTCCTCCTTGCATTGGGGCTGAATTTGGACTATATAGCACTGTAACCTGTAAATATGTAGGGTGAAATCCTGACGCATTGAAATCAATGAGAGTTTTACTGCTGGCTTCTGCAAAGTCAGGATTTCGCCTGCAGTCTTTTTCCTCTTCTTTCTTTTGCTGTAGGAGGGGAAAGGCAGTGTTGCTGGACTCGCTTCAACTGGAGGAAAGGACAATAAAGAGAAAAAAGTCTTCATTAGTTTGATTGGTTCAAAGGGCATGGGATGCAGGTATATGGATAAATCCCATTTACTATGGTTTGCAAGAAACATTGGTAATTTGTGGAGTGAGAAATGAAGAACAGTCTTTGTTTATACTCCTAGTTGTGTAGTATAAATTTTCCAAAATTCAGTGAGAAATACAAGAATCAAATATCAAGAATACCTAACCTAGAAGCAGACAATGGTTCAGAATGTATGATGTCTTCTTTGTATGGTATTATCCTATACCATTTGTTTTCTCTGCTTACTCCAGCATTTCCAGTGGTCCAACACAGAAACCAGGCATTTTTATCAGCAATATTAAACCAGGTTCCCTTTCTGCTGAGGTGGGGCTGGAGGTGAGTATGTAGTGCTCCAAGTGAGCTGTTAAAGGGTAATTTTATTTTGTAGTAATTTCATACAGTGATCTGAGATCTATTGGTGAAGTCATGTTCTGTGACCTTTTTCAGCGGGGAGGGGGGAGAAGTGTAAGGATACTCATAACAAAGAAAGAGTCATGTGCTCTGTTCTAATTATTTCTTATAGATTGGTGATCAGATTGTTGAAGTAAATGGAGTGGATTTTTCTAATGTGGACCACAAAGAGGTGGGGGAAAGAGTTTTATTTACAATAAGTTATTGTGTTTAAATTAAGTGTCTTGTGTATGGAAAGTTCCTAGTAGCTATGTATAAATTCTGCCTTAGCCTCATCACCAAAAATGCTGATGCCCAGGTGATGCCACCTAAACAGGGTTGGTTGTATAAATTCAGGTTAGGATTTTCAAATGGGCTTAGGGAAGATTTAGGCACCCAACTCCCACTGACTTTCAGTAGGTCCCTTGAAAATCCCAGCCTTGATCACTTCCTAACTCTCCTGTATTCACTATTCAGCTCTTTATCTTATCAAAAAGATCAAGAGATTACTTTATTATGGTGTATAAGTACCATCATGATGAGAAAATACTGGGTACTAAAGGGCTTTTTAATTTAGTAGAGTAAAGCATAATAAGAGCCAATGGCTAGAAGATAAAACCAGACAAATTCGAGTTAGGAATAAGACATACATTTTTAACATTGGTGGTGATAAACCCTTGGAACAAATTTCCCCAGGGAAATGGTGAATTCTTCATCTCCTGATGTCTTAAAATCAAGACTTGGATGCTTTTCTGGAATATATGCTTTAGCCAAACAAGTTATTTGGCTTAATACAAGTACAATTGGATGGAATTCTACGGCCTGTGTTATGCATGAGGTCGGAGTAGATGATATAATAGTCCCTTCTGACCTTAAAATCTATAAACCTCTGAGTAGGAAAACTATCCTACTTCTTCTTTCTCTTTCTTCTTTATATACATAACATTTTTACACTGAAACTGACTTTTTCACTTTGTTTTTGTAGGCTGTGAGAGTGTTAAAAAGCAGTCGAACCCTAACTATCTCTGTTGTATCGGGAGCCGTAAGTAATGAACCTATAAAAGCAGAAAGCATGTGAAAAAACTGTAGGCAATAATAAATAATACAATAGTCTTTGTTTTAACATAACTTCATGTTCCCTTTTTGAATGCCCTGATACAAAGCCAATTAAAGTCAACAGGAATCTTTCCATACACTTCAATAGGCTTTGACTCAAAGTCACTGAAAGGGCCTGATACAAAAATCCAATCCAATTTTGCCAGGAAAGAATGTAGCTAAAACGCTAACTCAAATTAATAGCAAGACAATGGGTCAGATTCTGCACTCACTTGCGCCAGTGTAAATCTACTGAAGTCAGGGTGCCATATACTACTCTCACACTGGTGTAGATCACAAGTAAATCCACTGAAGTCTGTGGTATAAAACTAGTGCATGTGATCCCATGGTCCACATTTCCTAGTGTACTAAGGATGCTTTGGAATGCTTTGGTGGTGTGAAGCAGCCTTTGAGCCAGCTTCATTGGTCTGTGGTGGATTCTCTCTGTCTAGGAAATCCTCTGCTGGTACAGAACTGCAATAGTGACTCCTGTGTTTCTTCTGTGTTTCTAGGGGAAAGAGGATGCAACCAAATACCCCTCTGCCTGGTAAAATCTGGTTGTTGAGACAGACCTTAGTGGCTGTGTAGCCAATGTAAAACAGCAAGCCACACACTTTTCTGTCTTATACTGAGGTCCTGACCTGTGGCTTGACAGTCCCAAGATCAAGGTAGCTGAAAGACACATTTGCAAACTCTGCTTCAGAGCTGTGCTGAGAGCTCTGCTTGGATGCAGACAGGAATTGGGATAGTGCACAAATAACCATCTGTATAGTCTCAAAAGTTGCTTTGCTCTGCTAGATTTGGCCACACTAGTATAGTTTGGAATCATTTTTTAATTATCTGTTTGAGAATTATGCTAAGTGTACTCTAGTAGAATAACATTGGGTCTATGAGCCTGTTCCCATATGTTTACCAATGGACAAAAGGCCTATTGATTTAAGTGAGAGCAGGATTGAGCCTTAGTGAAGTCCTAGGCCAATTAATTCCTATTATACATGTTAATTCCAGTGCCATTGCATCAGAAATGAATTTGGTCCTTTATCTCAACTAATAAACATAATGTGCCACTTCTAGTGTTTTGTACAATAGTGGAGTGCCCTTTTAGGGCCTGATCTAGGCCGTTGAAATCTGTCAGAATATTTTCATTGACGTCAATGGGATTTGAATAATTGTTCTACTGTTTAAAAACTCTTAGAGTAAACTTTAGGGCCCCTTACAATAAAATACTGAAGAAACATGTGCAGATCACAGGCAGTATATGAACCTTAATATTTACTTATTGCCAGTTCTTGTATGGCTAAAATAAATAGGGGAAACAACATGTAGTACAGTATCTAAGGGCTAATGTTCCTGGCATAAGCACACAAAACAATAAATAGTATTCTTTGGCTGATTAAATGCCTTTGATAATAGCAGAAACCATGACATTCTCCATTCCCAAAAGCATTATTACCTTTGCACAGTTATACAAAAGAACATTCAACAAATCAGAGTGCCAAACTAAAATATTTTTCTTGCCATTTGAGGATTTGAAAGGTCTGTTCTGCTGTTTTCTCAGTCTCTCCATGGATGTAGTTTTGAAGGACAGTGTACTTAAGTGAATGATCGTTTGAAAGAGGACTCAGAAAGACTATATTATGAGAGCAGAGCCAAAAAATGGCTTGTATGGAAATGAAATGAAGTGATGTGGCCAAAGACGTCAAAGGGCAGCTGTGCATGGACAGTACCCAACTAAACAAACAGATGTGCAGGAAGAAATGCAGGTTTTTGCAAACGCAAACAGATGCAGATACTGTTAACGTTTGGCCATCGCATAATAAGAATTTCACTGTCACATGTCATAAAATCACAGATCCTTAGAAATTAGAGATGGGGGGGGGGGAAATTGTTAGATTAGTCACCTCAATCCCCTACCAGCATAATCATTTAAGCAATTAAAATGCAGGCCACTTAGGAGTGGGATAATGTGCTTTTTGGAGTATAGTTGGGTGAAATCCATCTGTTGTGTAACTACTCTATGAACATGTTTCCAATATTTAGCCATTACTGTTAGGCTTCATGCACAGTGATTTACTCATGAAAGCTAAAAAGCAATTTTAGATGTATACTTCTAAACTCCCCAATGTTTTAAGCACTAAAGATATTTATGAATGACCAGAATGTACATGCCATTGGTAGGAGAACCAAATACTCTATCTACTGTATCTTAGGGCTCGTCTTCACTCCCGTGGTGCAGGATCAATCTTCTGCCGATCGATTTATCGCATCTTGTTAAGACGCGATAAATCAATCACCTGCGGCTCCCCCGTCAACTCCCGAACTCCAGCTTGCTGGGAGGTGCAAGCTGGAGTTGACAGGGGAGTGCGCCGCCGACTGCCGCCGCCGTGGGGACGGCAGGTAACTTGGCGGCAGATACGCAAACTTCAGCTACGTGATTCACGTAGCTGAAGTTGCGTATCTGCCGTTGATCCCGCCCCTCCCTCCCCCCCCCGTTAGTGAGGATAAGCCCTTAGGGTTTTATACTGATCTCCTGCAATAATGTACCTGAGCACTTTGCACATATCTGTTCACTTTTCCTCAAGAGTCGATCCATTTAAAAGTCAATACACTTAGCCCAATGTAAATTTGTGCAAATCATACATTTCTAGCTTCACCAAGAAAGCAATTGTGGAGTTTAAAAAAAAATCAGCATGCAAAAGACCAGCATTCTATTCGCTGGATGACTTTGGCAGCTGTTTGTTGGAGACAAGAAGTGTCGTGTGCATCTGGAAGGTGGGGGTTGGGGGTGGAATTTTGCCCGTATTTTCTATTTGCGTTACCTGAGGCAACAAGTATTAAATGCAGTGTTTGGTTTCGGAATCTGTTTTTTGCGTGTGTATGTATTTATCCATTACAGCCACACATACCATAAGTATTGTCTTTTAATATTAAAATATTGAAGGTTTCAGTCACTATGGAGATCCAAGTGCATAATAGATTTGTTGTTTTTTATTTGTATTGTGATAGTCCAGTGGTAGAACTGTGCCCCTTTGTGCTAGGCACTGTACAAACATATACACACAAAAAAGACGGTATCTGGCCCAAAGTATAAGATGAGACAATAAGGGGATACAATGGATTGGCAGGGTGTCACAAAGTAGCAATGAGACAAAACAGATCCTTATGAACAGTAGTGTTCACAGCATACTTCTAGAACCTCTGTTATCTCTAGTTATGAATTAAATGCTATAACCAGTTATAGATTTCTGGCTTGGCTATAGTGCATGGGTTCTGGTTAATCTTTCCACATATATAAAGAAACACATAATCCTTATTTCAAACATTGGGCCATCCAACATTCATGGGAAGTAGCCTCCTCCAAAGACCTGGGGATTTATACAAATAATTCACTTTTGTCCTACACAATATAATTGTCCACAGGCCTTGTATATTTCATTTAAATAATCATTCCAGGCTGGATTCTCAACAGCAGACATGGGGGCTTATATCCAGTGCTAATCAGCACCAGTAGACTCTGAAGCTGCTGGGACCTATTCTAACTTTTATGCCGTTGGCATTAGGTCCTTTCTGTAGTGGAACTCTGCTCTGCTACACGTTACCCCTGCCCCTGACATTCCCTGTCTGTCTCCTGCCACACACCTTATTCTAGGGGTGACGGGAGGCTGCCATAAGATTTATGGTGAGTTCTCTTCTGACTGTTTCTTCTCCAGATTCATCCCCTTTGGGCCTGAGCGAAGTAGAGAATCCAGCCTTCTTAATTAACATACATTTTTCATTGAAGCAATCCCAAGCACATATGACCAGGGTTTGAGACAACTACACCTGTATTTCCATCTGTGGTCCACCAAGTGTACTCACTTTAGGCTTCCCACTCCTAGCCATCACCTCTCCTGGGACATGTGTCTCTCTTCTCTGACCGGAATTTTTAAGGCTGCACAGCTCTCTGGTTGACAATGCACTACCCCCTGCAAGCCAGGCTGCCTAAACAGGCCAGTACCTGTGTGTTGATTTCTCTCTTAAGGCTAGGAGTAGCATACTTGCCAACAGTCACAAGTTACTATACAGAGCAAGCATATTTATTCTTAAAGTGAAAGCATTACAGAGAAGGCATATTAAAAACAATAGAAGTTCCTATATGTGTGCTAAAATCTTATTGGAGGTCACTCATCAGACTTATGGGGCAAAAGTAGGTTAAGTCTTTCCAAACCTTCTGCAAGGATTGCCTTCCCCCTCTTTCTCGCTCCCCCAGAGAGAAGTCCCTATCTGTTTGCTGGATTAGAAAGAAGGCCCTAAATCAGTTTAACCTCAGGCTACTTATCCAAAAGTCCTTTCCTTGTCTACTGGTGTCTGGAGAATCTAGTTTGAACTCATATATGCGAGCCTTCCCAGGAGGCGGGGTTACAATCTGGCTGCTTTGCCTAAATCATCACCTACTGTTTCTAGTTCCGGGAGGAGCTGTAGTAGTCCTCCCCCATGGAGTAGAACACAATCCGATATAACCCGTTCATTTTTAAAAAAAGAACCTAAAAGGCACTGCTTGGGTTTGCAATACCTGTCACATTTCCCCCCAGAGAGGTTACATATGATCCTCCTAACACACAAACTTAATACAAGGTTTTGCAAGAGCATTGCAGGAAATTGTCCTATCAGTCACAAAGAGCCCCATCAAACAGCTCCATTATGTTACCCCTGTTGTTCTTAGATTAAAATATTCTGTATGTTTCAACTGAACTGTAAATTCAAACAAGAAGAGGACAAAGAAACAGACTAGATGATGTGACTAGCTTTGTTTCCCAAACCTGCTCCCTTTGGATCCTTATTCACTCATACTGAGATAGTGATGCTTACACATCCACCCAGGCATAACACCTCTGACACTGCCTTCACACCACCTGGATAGGCAGGAATAGAAAACAGGTGTGATAATGGATGTGTTCCACCACACTGTGTGCACGCTCCTATTATAAAGTAAAATGAGTGGTATTGAAGAAAGGGGAAGGGGGTTACCTCCTGGGAGAAACTGAGCAATCCTGACTAGGTTATAAACATCCTTTGCTCTCTTTTACTTTAGCAGGAACCGAGGGTGCATATAGGAGGTGCTCAGCACATCACAGATTGGAACCCAAGTTACTTAAAGACCTGACATGTTTGATCATTGCTATTTGGAAAGAGTGTTTTTAGAAGGTGTTACTTGGCAGAAGTAATGGGAGAAAGTAATGGTATTTATGGTAGCAGCCTTGGAGGTTGTAGGGTGTTTTTTTTTAGGGGAAATAACTCCGATTTGTAGTGATGAATTTGTTTTTATGCTGTGATTGCAGGGGAGAGAGCTGTTCATGACTGAGGAGGAGCGGCAGCGAGAGGCGAGTCTTCGTGAACTGGAGCGTCGGGAGCTAATGCATCAGAAGCGGCTTGCATTAGAGACTAACAAACTCCTCAAAGAGCAGCAAGAGAAAGAGAGACAGTAAGTGCTTTCGACGGAGGTAGATCTGTTCAACTTTCCTTTCACTTGGAACTGACAATAGTGACTGTGAAATAATGTTGAGGAGACTCTCGAATAAAATTAACTCTTTTTCTGCTGAGGGGCTCTACTCCAATTCCCTTTTCTATTGGTGTTGTGGACACTTTGGAACTTCAGAGCTAAGATCCTTCTGGATTCATCATCTCAAGGAATGTACCAGTGACACACACACACATTATATATATATATAACCACACACACACACACACTATATTCCTATGCACAAGAAGCATCCCCACTAAAGTGTGTGCTGTTGTAGAGCACAGTATCTCAGTGCTCCTCCAGGGATGAGGGCAGTTTTGCACTGCCTCACTACACAGACCACAATCTAGTTCTTATTACATATGCTCAACTATGTGTCTGTTTAGGAAAAATGATCAGTTGAAACAAGTGAAAATATCAACTGGCTGGAGAAGGTGCATCCTGTGGTGGGTGATAAATGCTGTGGAACATGGTCACTGTAGCCCAGTTATGAAAGGAATTGGATGCTATCGCTCTTGTTTTCTTAACAACCTCACCAGGCAGAACAGGTTCTTACTGCATCTGTCAGGTAACCTCCCCATCAATATCCTTCACAGTGTTTTATTTATCACTCAAATGGTAAACCTCTGCCAGAATCCCCTGGCACAGAAATGGCTGTATCAGAGTCCAGTGTCTTCATAAGGTCTGCAACAGCTGTAGCAGCCCTGTTTCTGGTGAGTCATTGTGAAATATTTAAATACATAAAAGGTAGATATTTAGGTCTACTGTTCTCTGCATCTCCAAAACAGACATGAGTAGCAATGCATTGACTAGAGGTAAATAATCAGAACTAAAATTGCTTTGTTTTATTACATAAGACAAGTTAAATCTGAAGGTTTATCCTTGGCCACAGCAGTCATGGCAGTGCTCAGAGTCCTACAGTAGCCAACTCCTGGAATCAGTGGCTGTATATGGGTGATCCATGTGAGCCCTGTATACATATAACGGTGTTGTGCTGGAGCACTGTAGATTTACACCCCCCGTTTGCCATGCAGCAAAGGCTGGCTTAGATGTGCCCCAAGACTCCAGGCATTTTCTGGTCTCACTTTAAATAAAACAGATGGGTTCAGCGGGGCAGCAGAATGGTATGAACACAGTACTGGTCACTGACACAGGGATTATTAACCTGGCAGTTTATAATTGTTGAAAGGAGGGGGGGAAACGAGACAGTGATTCTCCATTTGCTTCATTCTGTTGTTCCTCCCGGCACTCCTGCTCTTCCCAATATCCCCGTCCCCCATTACTCATTGCCCGCTTACTACTAACTTCTTAGAGTCGGTCTATACTGCAATAAAAAACCCGGGGCATTGAGTCTGACTTGGTCTTGCAAGGCTTGATAGGTGGGGCTAAAAATAGCAGTGTAGACGCTGAGGTTCTGAGGGTCTCAGAGCCTGGACATCTACACTGCAATTTTATAGCCCCGCAAGCCTGAGTCAGCTGATATTGACCAGCCACAGCTGTGTCATAGGACTTCTATTGCATTGTAGACATACCCTTAGAGTCTTCTCTCTTTTTATACTTGGGTCAAGGAGAGTGGGGAGAACATATGTTTTCCTTGGCTGCTTTTTTCCCCTTCATCCGCTCTTCCCAGTGGAGCAAGAGCATAGGAATGTAACTTGTCTATCTGTCTCCCTTTCTTTTTTTTTTCTCTGACTTCTTATCCTTATTCCTTTCCCTACTGTCTTTTTCTTGCAGAAGCTTGCACTTCCTCATTTTTCCCCTACTATATTCCGGTTCTTCTAATCTGGATGCTGTCTCTAATTCACTCTCCACAGTATAGGCCATAAATTAGGCATAGCAAAGTTAAGAAACATAGTGTTTTCTCAAGACATAGGGTGACCAGACAGCAAGTGTGAAAAATTAGGGCAGGGGATGGGTGGTAATATGAGCCCATATTTAATTAAAAAAAAGCCCCAAATATCAGGACTGTCCCTATAAAATTGGGACATCTGGTCACCCTATGATAAATCTGCACTTGATATGTGACCAGAGTCTCCCTGTACTTAGATCTATACACAGAAGTTGATGACAGTACTTGGATTATAGTGTGTAGAGAATAGCACAAATCAAGGGATTTACTATATTTTTAAGCCAGATGACAAGAGAGAATCCAAGACATAGTTCAAGTGAAATAAAAATATTGCTCAGCTTTGAGTTGATATAGTAATTATCATCTGAGTGCGACTGTTTCTGTTGTGGAAGAGTACTCACATAGCCCTGGTCCACACTGTGTAGAGGGAGAGGAAAATCAGTCTAAGATACGCCACGTCAGCTACGAGAATAACGTAGCTGAAGTCAGTGTATTTAGACCCACTTACCACGGCAATGAGACAACTGCTGCTGCTCCCCCGTCAACTCCGCCTGCACCTCTCATGGTGCTGGAGTACAGGAGTCAATGGGAGAGCGCTCGGGGATCGATTTATTGCATCTCGACTAGACCCGATAAATCGACCCCTGATTGATTGCTACCCACCAATCCTGTGGGTAGTGTAGACATACCCCTAGAAAGATGTGGAGACTTGGGTTCTATGCTCCCTGTTGATCTCTTTCCATATCTTGATGTATCATCAGTCCCCTTGTCTAGAGACAACTGTCCTGTCCACTTCCAGTTGTTCATGTTTGCCTAGAAAATTTCACACAAGTAAGTAGGGAGAGCAGCTCCAATGTGGGTGATATTCTGAGGCTTTACCAATGAGGTAAAGTTGTCCCAAAGTTGTCTCATTCTGTGGAATTAGAATTTCTACGTCAGATATCATGTGCAAAATCACCGATCTCTAAAGTAAATTACTTTTATCGCTCTTTGGATGATGAAAGATATTCCTATATTATTAACCATAATTTGGCAATTGAAAGCTTGGTACCTAATATGTCAGTGATGATGCTTTTTGCATTAGTTTATCTAGTTACCTTTGTTTTATTTTTGTTTACTGGGAGGTGAAGGGGGGAAGCAGTACATGTACCTATATTATTTTCTTCACATATTTCCTGAAAATGCCTCATCATATCTCTCTTATTTTAATTTTGTGGCAAAGCACATAGTTTATGAGCTCGCCTGTTTCGTTAGAGTTAGCAAAGTCACTGTGTGAATTCAGTTTGTACCTACACTTCAGAGCCATCTTCGGGGACATCTGTTTTGAGCCTGGTGGGCCATTCAGTTTCCCTGACTGTCAGTTAGCTGGGACAGAAACCATCCCTCCACGCTTGACATGAGACATCAGTAAACTCATCACCTCCAATATCATGACCCAATGCCCGGTAGTGATTGAGCTGGACAGTAAGACTCCATCCCATCACAGAGCATGGTTGGACAGCTGCAGAATGCACTAAAAAGTTATCTTTGAGGGTCAGAATGGCTTCAGAATTTAGAGAAGTGACCTGCTTTGTTGCTCAGGTGGGCTATGGAGACCATCGGGAATCATCGAGAAGGTGTGATGAGGATTAGGAATGTTAATAAACCATTTTTTAAATGTTGGACACTCATGTATCAGATTTTCCCAATGCATATTTGTTCTCTCTATATATTTTTGTTTTACACTAGCGTACACAACAACTTATTTTTCTCTAAATGCAAATTGCTCTGTATTGTAGAAGGAAACAGGAAATTTCTCAAAAGGCTGCAGAGGAAGAGGAAAGATACCGTAAAGAAATCGAACAGTAAGTAATAATTTTCCTCATGTGCTATATATGTCGCATAGTATGCATGTAAAGAGATATTAAATACTAGAGTTTGGGGTTTTTTTTTTGTTGTTTTTTTACATTGTCCAAGTTTTTTTCCCAGCAGAACATGGCAGTTTTGTCAAAATGGAATTTTTCACAGGAAATGTGTTTCCAGTGAAAAAATTGGGGTTCAATGAAAATAAAAAATTTTCAAGGTTGACCAAAAACTGAAAAAAAGTATAGTCAGGTGAAAACATTCAGTAAAACTTCATATTTTTGCCCACACATCTCCAATTTTTCAGTTTTCAACAAAACCCCCCAAATCTTTATAGAAAAATTTTGATGAAAAGGAAAGTTTTCCATTTGCATCAAGGAATAAATGGGCAAGGAAAAAAAAGATCAACCTTTCCTTATCTGCTCTACTATATACATTTCATATCAGAATGAAATTTACCTTCAGGACTGTGGGGATGTTTTAAAGTACCTTGTGATAATTCCAAATGTAGATCATACGAAAATGTTCTTTCTGGCTGAGTGGCATGTGCTGGAAATCTCTGTCAATTCTACAACCGCCTGGTGATTTCTCAAAATTGTAGATGACTATTTCCTAGCTCAAGATGTGTTGTATCCAACATAGAGGAATTCTCTATTAGACCTCACCTTGACAGATAAAGAGGAAATGACTGCAGCACTAATAGTTAGTGGTTTGTAAGGTCCAGTGATCATAACTTGATTATTGTTTGCATACAACAAATAGGAAGTCCAAAGCAGTGACATTATGTACTGGGTTCTTTATAAGGGCCTGTTTTACAAAGCTGAAAATAATTGTGAGCCACAGCAGATGGGAGAAAAAACTTAAGCACAAAAATGTAAATGATCATTGGGAACTGTTTTAGCACATTTTATTAGATGTCCCCAAAACCACAACTGAGAGATAAGGTTACAAGGGTTAGAAAAACAGCCTTTCTTAGCAGGGTAGGTGAAAGCAGCAATAAAAATAAGAATATAATATATACCACATGTGTAGGGGAGAAAAGGAAAGATGTGTTAACAATATATATGTCAGAAGTTAGAAATTGTAGAAAATTGGTAAGAGATTCAAAAGAATTCAAAGAAAAATCCATGGCCAGGAGAGTTAAGAACAACAAGGAAGAGTCTTTATGTATAACAAGAACAAAAGGAACCCTAAATACGATGTTAATGTATTACTAGATGTAAATGGCAGAATTGTCAATAATAATGCAAAAAAGGCACAAGTGTTCAATAAATTTCTGTTTTGTATGTTGAAAAGAGCCAGGTGATGATGTATTCGTATCATAGGAGGTGGCAGTGGAGGACAAAATAGTTTCCATTTTTAAAGTGACTAAGAAGGATGTTAAACAGCAGCTACTAAAACGTGTCTGGATAACTTATATCCAAGACTTTTTAAAAGAGCTGGTCAAGGGACTCTTTGGGCTGGACTGTTGACTTTTAATAAATCTTGAAGCAGTGGGGAAGTTCCAGAGCTCTCAAAGAAATCAAATGTTGTGCCAGTATATAATAAAAGGTTAAATAGGCCTGTCAATTTGACAGTGCAAAACAATAGCGTGGCTGATACAGGACTTGGTTCATACACAGTTAAAGTAAGGTAATGTAACTAATGACAACGCTGATTTGTGCAGAATATCTTGTTAAAAATTAACTCCGTTTTCAAAGAGATTACAAATTTGGCAGGCAAAGGTGACCGTGTTAATGGAATATAGCTAGACTTCTGTAAACTATTTGACTTGACACCACAAGAAATTTTGATTAAACTACAATGATATAATATCAATATGGAACATATTACATTGATTAAATACTGACTCACTGAGAGGTCTGAAAATATCATTGTAAATAGAGAATCATAGAGCAGGCGCTGGGGTCAGTTCTCGGCCCTTTGCTGCTTAACATTTTGTATCAGTGACCTGGAAGAAAACATAAAGTCATTGCTAGTAAAGTTTGCAGATGACACAAAGATTGGAGGAGTAGTTAATAATAAGAGAACCGGTCACTGAGTGTTCTGAAACACTTGGTAAACTGAGCACAATCAAAATATATAAAAATCAACACAATCAAAGGTAAGGTAGTATGTCTAGAAACAAAGAACATAGGCCAGCCTTACAGCATGGGAAACCCTATCTGGGAAAGCAGTGACTGAAAAAGACATAGGAGCCCAGGGGATAATGAGATGAACATGAAGTTGCAGCACAACGCTGTGGCTAAAAGGGCTAATGCAATCCCTAGATCTAAACATGGGGGGCTGTCAGTAGGAGTAGGGAAATTACCTATGTATTTGGCACTATGTGGTACAACTGTTAGTGGTATATTGTGTCTAGTTCTGGTGTCTGCACTTCAAGAAGGATACTGAAAAATTTGAGAGGATTCAGAGAAGAGCCATGAGAATGATTAAAGGAAGAAAAAATATGCCTTATAGTGAGACACTCAAGGAGCTCAACCAATTTAGGGTGATTCTGATCAGTCTATAAGTAACTAGATGGCAAAAAAAAAAGATAGATGGCTCCTTATTCTAGCCAACAAAGATATAACTAGATTAAGTGACTGGAATTTGAATCTAGACTCATTCATACTAGAAATAAGATGCAAATTTATAACAGTGATGATAATTAACCATTGGAGCAAGGACTGTGATGGATCCTTCATCACTGGAAATGTGTAAATCAAGAGCCAGAGGCTTTTTTTAAAGAGTTGCTCTGATTACAACCACAGTTATTGGACTTGAAGCAGGAATTAATTCAATGAAGTCCTGTGGTTTGCATTATGCAAGAGGTTAGACTAGATGATCATAATGGTTCTTTCTAGCCTTAAAATCTATGAAAGCTTTCTGGTAGCCCATCCATCAGCATATTAAAAAGCAAGTTGGATGCAACTAGCAATGTAATTTAAATTTTGTTGTATATTTAGAACTAGAGGGAGAAAAAACAACTAATCACTGTGTTTCACTGATTTAATGTACGTTATCATTTTCTCTTCTGAACAGTTTTGACAAATGATATGATAGTATGAAATTGGAAAATTAGTGTTGGGGATTACATACTCCATAATTGTTCTGGTGCAGCTTTCGGTAATTGTAATTTACTCTGAAATATTCAGACGTGCCTCTCCTGTCACATTAAACAGCTTTCCATGTGCATCATTTCATTTGATTTATTTTGGTCTATCTATAGTAGAAGCTGAAATTCTGCATAATGGACAAGGCATACATAGATAGGGCTCTCTGAATCAGGGATAGCATGTTGGATGCAGAATGAAGTATATTTCCCCAGCTGCCACAAAGGCCATCAGGGACCCCAGAGCAGCTTCTGGCAACCCCAGGATTGGGGACAAAAATACAAACATGCACCAGCCATCCCCGCTCTGGAGTCTGTGTCAGCACAGGGATGACTTCCATCTATAATGTTTTCCCATCCTCATACTGTATTGAACAAATAGCATTAACAGCTAATGATGCTACACAAGCAAAGGAAGAACTCCTTTTCCAAAGCCAGCTTGTCTGCCTCACTGTCGTGATGAATGCCTTTGGTATCTGCAGACTTCATCTGAACTACATAACCATTGCACCTTTGTTCCCATATATCTGTCTTCCTATTATAGTTTGTCTTGAAGACTGGTAATAGTGTCAAGCATTTCTGTATAGAGCTTTTATAGTTTCAAATTGCTGTACAATACAAAAGTTAACTAATTAAGCCTTAACACCCCTGCAAGGTTGGAGACTATTATAATCCCTATTTTAAATATGAGAAGAGAGAGAAGATAAATCACTTGTCTCAGGCTATGTAGCAAGTCAGAGATAGAGTAGGTTTTATTGCGTAGGAGTTACTGACTACCAGCTTCAGACTCAATCCATTAGAATGTGCTCCTTTCCTGTATTAATAACTTGAGTAGCCTTTCACTCCCCTTTTAAAGACTTAAGACCCTTTCCCCTGAATCTCTTTCCTTAAAATTACTGCAGTTATCGGGTTCTGCTGCCTAAATGATTGTGAAGCTGATGTATCTCCATACCCAATGTTCTTTAAGTAACCTCGGTTGCGTCATTTCAGCACTTCACGAATGCAACGTCAGCAAGTGGACTTTGCAACTTACAGGCTCTGCTACCATTAGTGTTCATGCACATGACAGGTAACATTTTCAAAAGCACCTAAGTGACTTATGGTACATCTACACAGCGTTTTGGAGAGAGCCTCCCAGCCCAGGTCAACAGACTCGGGCTAGCCAGGCTTGCACAAGGGCTCTAAAAATAGCAGCGTAGACAGCACTCTGAAGTTTCAACTCACACTGGAGCTCAGGCTCTGAACGTATGCTCCCAAATCACCTCAGTGCTTTAGAGCATGTTACCCACATAATTATTTCAGGCCACGTGGTTGGCTTCAATGAAGAGTTTCAAAGGCTTCAGCAAGCAGTGCCACCAGTACTCTCACTTCATTGGGGTGGTACTTTGAAAATCTCTCCTCGATCCTTGTGTTCTGAATGTGAATACAAGTCTCTGCCTTAGCATCTGTTTGTAGCCTGCAACCTTTCCTGGAAGTGCAAAATCTATTTTAAAAAAAATCCGTAACTGTACAGAATGAGTTACAACCTGTAGTTTTCAATTTCTTTACAGGAAAGATAGACCCGCCAAGGAAACAGTTGGCTCTGTGTCATATGTTAGTAGTAATATTTTATGAATCACCCTTCTGGCATATTGTTTTAATATTAAAGTCTACTCTACTAGCAATTACATTAGCCAGAACATGCAGGGCAACCTCTAAGTTATTGGTCTTGACTCTGTTGCTACCAAATAATCAAATTACTAGACTAACCTCCTCTGATGTGTATTCAGTAGAGTCCTCTGCCTGCATGTGGGGCTTTTTTAAATCTTTTTTTTTAGTCTTTTAACTAACTGCAAACATTGTTTATTTGTCATGTAATGCAAATACCAGCAACAGCAACAGCTAGATGAGATTCAAATGCAAAATCCATAAATTAGGGATATCATGTGGATCATTGCAGTGGAGGACTTTGCTACCATAAACCAGTGAATTACACTGTGACCTGCCATGGCTGAAAATATATCTTTTACATCACTGAGAGGTGTGCTCTATGGTACAAAATTCAGCAACAGCAGAAATGCTGCAGTGTATTATTGGATTGTGTGTCACTTGTGATTGCAGCAATCTGTAACAAGTTATGAGAAATGGGAGGAAACGTTGTATACAGCTATTTCTTGTTCAGACATTTTTATTGTATTTATTAGCACAATGCCCAAGAGTGTGCTTGGCATGTTGCCATACAGGGAAAACATAATCTCCGTCTCAGTGGTTTCACAATATGTTTGCAGATGTGACCCAAAACTATGGGTCTGATAAAACAGAGAGCAGGAGGATGGAAGGAGTTAAATCGAGAGGATTAGAGGGTTACGGACAGCACGGGGGAGCAAAAATTGGTTTTGTAAGTATAAGGAAAGTGGAATCCTTATGATTAATTTCTAGTAATTGCCATGGAGGATGTGGCTCCTGCGGAAGGATATGTCACTTATATTGTACAAGAATCAGAGAGGTAGCCGTGTTAGTCTGTAATTGCAGAAGTGACAGAGTGTCCTGTGGCACCTTAAAGACTAACTAAAGTATTGAAGCATAAGCTTTCGTGGGCTAGTACCCACTTCGTCGGATGCATCCAGTCTGTACAATATATGTAAAAAAGCATATATTGTACACACTGTGCAGTTGCAGTCAAACATGGTTTATTTGTCATGTAATGCTAATATAGTTAATTATAGCTAATATAATGCTAATAGTAGGGGCGGATGTGTCAAATTCTCCATCATCAATCATGGGGGTTTTGCCTCTAGGCACCAAATACATGGCTAGGTTCGTCATGACCCTAGTTCAGGTCAGTAGGCAGCCTCCCCCACACACCTGATGTCAATCCCCATTTAGCTCTGTCATAAGTGTGAAGTGTGCCTTGCCTGGGTGGGGCTATGTTATTTGAGACAAGTGACGTAAGAGTTTCCCTGCCGTGAGGGAGGGAGGAGCTTCCTGCCATGAGGGTGGGAGGAGTTGTTCAGTTCAGTTCGTTTCTGGCTTGCCATGAAGCTTGGCAAGGGTCCTAGACCATCTTTGGCTTCTATTTTCTTCTTTTATACTTCTACTTAGCTGATGTAAGTAATTTTGATTCTTCTATTAAGCCTGTGCCTTTTGGGGTGGTTCTTTCCATTTCAGAAGGGAGCTAGAAAACCCCAAATTGTAAAGTGTATTGTATCTTTGTTTCATCCCCTTTTCTTTATTAAATCTTCTAGTTATAAAACCGTCTGGTTTATTTCCCTTAGGGTTTTCTCTGCTTCCAGTCTGGGAAGGGAGAAGGGAAGGGAAATAGGGACCAGGGCAGCAAGTGCATAGCTGGAGTGTGGAGACTGTCTCTCCTTACCGTCAGGTTAGACGGGGGAGAGGGAAAGCAGCCTCCAGGTGCCTGTCTCTTCAACGAGAGGAGAGGAGGCGGGGAGGTGAATAGCCTTCAGGTGTCTGACTTCGGCCCTCGCGGAGGGGGACAAAGTTAGGGTGGGGAAGTTCGCCCCCCCCCCCCAAGGTATTGGAAGTATACCCAAATGGTGGCAGCGATTGATAACCCTAAAAACCCCCACTGGTAAAAAGGGGGTGTCTCGGGGTGTAGGACTTAATTTGGGCTGGGAAGCAGCTTGGTTAAGTGGTTTGGCTAGTGAAAAGTCCCAGCCTTTGTACTCGAGAGCATAAAGGCTGGGGTACCAAACTCTTACACGCTCTCCTACGGCCATTTTACTGCTCACACTTTTTTGTGTTTAGCTGGATTTCCATTTTCGGAAGAATATCTGCATGCCACAAATAACCCCTCAAACCTTGACATTTAGCCATATTGCGTTCCTGCTTCCTCTTATTGTTTAGGTTTTGTGTAGAGAGAGTGGGGGGATGGTTATGTGTACATCACCTTGGACTTTTGTTGTTATATGTTGTAAGTAATCTCAACGGGGAGGAGAGAGGGGACGTGTCTAAGGATTTTAAGCAAGGTTTTTCCAAAGGGCATTCAAGAGTTAGGCACCCAACTCCCACTGAAGGTTAATGGGACATGGGATCTTAAATCCCATTTGTGCCATTATTCCCCCTACCTCGCTCAAACCTCCTTTTTATGATCATGGTGTGATGGGTTCCCCCGAGGTGCCGCCTGGAATTAGGGTACCACTGAGCCCTCTGACCGCCAGTCTGGGCTCCCTCTGACACTGTGTGACAAGTTGCAAAGCCCTCCAAGTTTGCACTTTCACCAGCAATCACACAAGTAGGGACACACTCAGCTGCAGTCACATACAGGCTCTCTAACCAGCAGCCTTGACCCCAAAGCACTACTGCCTCTCCCTGGTCAAATCTGGCCAGTAGATGGGTTTAACACCCAGTCTGCCTCTCCCTCAATCTGAAGAGGACCATGCACACTTGTGGTAACCAACCTGAGATTTTCCCCAGACACCTTAGTCGAACACACACTGGTTTGGATTAAAACATAAAATAAGTTTATTAATTACAAAAGGGTAGATTAAAAGTGATTGCAAACAGATCAAAGCAGATTTATCTAGAAAATAAAACCGCAAACTGAGTTTAACACACTAGGATATGAATATCCTATGGATATGAATTAGCATATCTCACCCTGAGTGATAAAAAGGTTGGCAGATTATTAAGGCACAAGCTGCCTTTGCTCTGTAGCTTGGCTTGCTCAGGTTTTCATACAGGCTAGAAATTCTATTATTCTGGGACCATCAATTCCCGCTTGTTCAGTCTTTATTCCTCGGGTGTTTTCAGGTGTGGTGTTGTAGGGAGAATGAGGTCCCATCATGATATAATTTCTCCCTTTTATATCTTCTCACTTGCTGGAAAGTTCTTTTGCTGTGACCTGGGTTAAACCATTCCCATTGTGTAGTGCTACCTCATAACATGCATCAGTGACACATACATAGCCAAACTTCATAACTTTGCATACAACAATAGCACATACAATCCAACGAGATATTAATGTCTAGCAGATCAAGACTTTTAGAATGATACCTTACAACACATTCTTTGTGTCATATAATGTCACACACTGATTCTTTTTAACTAGTTTCCTCATTTTTACTGAACTCCCCCTTTCTAGAGTGTCACAGTGTTCATTTTTGGTAGCAGTCCTACCCCAGACATGTTGAATTTAATTATTCTGTGCTGTCACGGTTGTTTAGTTCTCTCAGTTATAGTTATTTCTTGAGCCAACTCCTAACAGAGTACAGCTAGTTTTTTTTGCATGCTCTAGGACTAACTATGCCAAGAAGCAATAATTTAAATGGAAATAAATCATGTAGAAATAAGGCACACGTTTTTAACACCGAGGACAGGTTGTAATAATTTACATATGAATGTAATGGAACCTCTATCACTTGAAGTCTTTAAGTCACAACAGGTTGTCTTTCTAAAATATATGCTATAGCTCAGACAGAAGTTACGAACTTGATGCAGAAACTATTGAAGGAGATAGGTTACCTGCCCTGGTTTATTCAGACAGGCAGACCTGATGATCATAATAATCCCATCTGGTTTTAAAAATCACTGATTCTATAAGGTGCTCAGAATTGGCTTCTCCGAGCCTTACCCCAATGTGTAATTTGACCAGTTTATATGTGAGTTGGTCATGCTTGTATAAAGGCAGTGACTTGCATTTTGCATGAGTTACCTCCGTATCTCATTCATATAGAAACAAAATAAAGTCTAGATTATCATTAGAAAACAAACAAGAAGTGTTTGCTTATTATTTCAGTGTGTTTTCCTGTTCAGTTGATTATATTTTAGTTGGACCAGAAGTGAAATAGCAGCCATTTCTATGTGTTTAAAATTTGGGTTTTTAGCTGAGTTGGAAGGAAATGGTTTGTATTTCAAATTAAGAAAAATAAATAATTTGTAGTTTACAAAGTTATATTTTTAAATGAGAATTTCAAGAAATACTTTTCTTCTATATTTATTTAGGATAACAGCAGAGGAAGAGAAATTTAAAAAGGAATGGGAAGAAGATTGGAAACCTAAAGAGCCACCTAAGCCCGTAAAAACTGTAACTGCAGACGTACATCCAGCCCCTACTCCTAAACACAGAAGTAAGTGACTGATTCCATCGTAGTCAGTGGGGGAAACAGTTGTGTTTGAGGAACACACAACATTATGACTCAGCAGTGGTCATGGATATGGAGAGTTTTCAACAATTCAAATCTACCCATGTCAGGCATGACTAAAACGTAACAGCTGATGGATGTTTGGAGGTCTATGAGAGATGAATTTAGTTGTCTTCATCCAGTTCCCACTTAATAGACATCTATCACAAAATTCACTGCCACACTAACTGTCAGCTGCATTTACAGTCTCAGCCAAGAAATGTATTGACATTGAGACTGAACTTCTTATCATGACCTCTAGGTCAGGGTTGAAGTGTATCATGGAGGGGTGTATTTTGCTGTTGTTGTCCAGCTTGTTTCTATTCAGAGAACCTCCATCTCCAGAGATGTCAACCTGGCACATTTCATGTGCACTAAAAGCAAGATTTTCATTGCGCTGTTCTCAATCAGAGTTGCTGTGTGCTCACTCTGAACACATTTGAAGGTCTAGCCACTTCATTTAGGTGCCTAAAAAAAAGCTCAGCTCCCATTTGAAAATCTCCCCAAAATTCTTTTATACCATGTGTGTGTATATTTGTGTGTGTGAATGACCGAGACGGAAATATGTTGCATTCATAATCTTATATTAATCTCTTTGCATAAAATGTCAGTGCATAATGAATTACAGGATTTACTGGCATTTTGCAACTTGGGTCCCATTTCAATGTTTTTCTGACCTCTAACTTTAAATGAGTGTTGAGTTGTCTGTATTCAGTAGATAACCAGAAAAAATGCTATGGGTGACTTAGTTTCATTTCCCTATTTGGCATCTTTGACTTGGGAGAGATCTTGGGAGATGGAGGAATAGGATGCAGAGACATAATGCTGTACTTGCATCTGGAGACACAGAGGCTTGGTGCTCTGGCTTTATTATTGTGAGAAAAGGAGAGGGCGTTCGCTTTATTTTTAAAGGAGAAATCTATATAAAACTTGCTGCTTTTGGCAAAGAGGGACAGGAGCTACCTCTAGGGCTTAGGGCGAGCAACATGCAGGTTTCAGCACATCAGAGCTCTACCAACTGAATCATGTGGATGGTCCAAGTTCACATGAAGTATCTGGATTGTGTAAACCACTGCCAACCCTCACCCTCTCCCTCAGTGAGGACCCCAGGCTCCTCCTTACTTTGTAAGTCATTGGAGGATGTGGGGATGGCTGCTCTATGTCCTGTAAACTCCTTCTTGCTGCTTATCTTTGAGGGGAGAGTGGGTACCCATCTTCCAGCACCTTTAGGTGATGCCTGGTAGGAAGATAATAAATGAACACCTTGACCCCATCCAGGCCCACTGTAAGGCTGCTTGCCTCCTGACCCTTGTCTGCTGACTCCAACATGGTTCCCAGCCCAGCAGATCACCATTTGCAGCGTCCTGAGAAAGGACATACTGCTACCCTTGTAGCACTGAATTAGTTACAGAGCTTTGTTCAGCTTCAGTCATGCAAACCTCCCAAGAATTTACCTCCAGACTGGAAGGTCACACAAGCTGGTTGCACATGTATGGGAAGATAACTTGGTGCAATTAATGTGCTTGACATCCCTGGTAACTACCAATTCTTCCACATGGATTATCCTGCACATTTTATATCTAGGTAAGGATTTCTGTGTGGCTGACTGGAGATGTCATAGCTATCTGGACACATTGCCATGGTTTGCATCTATTAGATTGTACTACACTTTCCTAATTCTTACAGCCTCTAGTCTTCAATTTGTGACTGTCAGGTTAGCAGTGTGTTAGGATGATAAGGGAAATTCAATATTACTCATAGCTTCCTATTTCTCTAAGGTAATCAGATAAGGATTCCTACAAAGAGTGGCAATAATAATGTGAGATGACAGATTCGTGACAGTGATATGTTAAGGCTACCCCTCAAATCTTCTTTAACACCAGTCTGCAGAGCATTTCCAGGTTGTTCATAAGTAGTTTCCCTCTTGACCTGCATAGAAAGGGAATGCCAACTCACCAGCAGCACCCATCATCCCTCCCTGCCCACACCTGGCAGAGCCCCCTCCATGCATATGAACTCTGTGTTAGGGGAATGGGAGAGGGAGGAGACTGAGTGAGCCAGGACAGCACCAAAGGAATACATATTCTTTCCACCCCTATCTCCAGCCCACCCTTGTAGACCTTACCAGGGGCTGCATTATCTTTTCTGCATAAGGAACGCCAGGAGATGCCACCAAGGACAAAAGTTGATGCATGGGCCCCAATCCTTGCATATTCCTAGGGATCTGCTCTGTTTGAGGATGAGCCCTGGACCCTTTTCTGCAGGAGATAAGCTCCATTCTCCTTATGGGAACGCTCCATGAGATTTCCAAGCATAAATTCTCCTCCTGCTGCTTTCCACATGGGATTATGAAGGGGTTGGCTCTCCACAAGTGTGCATCCTTTTGTCCAGGAATTAGCTTTCATACCATCTGGTGCCTCTTCCATCAATTGTTCGTGCCTTGGCCCATTTCCCTCTGAGACTTGGGTGCATCCTCTTTGAGTTGGCTCTCTGGCCAGGTCACTATATGGTCCCTCTCCTTTCAGGGTAACAAAGTCCCACTGAACCAACTGTCCACGTGCTGTCTTAGGCAGTCTTCTATTCCAAGTCTATCTCCAGTGCCTCTTTCCCAGTGGCTGGTAGGGAAACCTGAGCCCATCCATTACTCCAAATTCCAGCCCAGGGACCCTGTGACTAGCAACCTCAGTCTGCCCAATCTGACCTGTTGGTTTTTTTCCTGGACTCTTTCCTGCCACACCTCTCTCTTGCCTGTCTCTGGGTTTATCACCAGAGCTTCCATCACTTCCTATAGCTGCTTCATCCCTCTAGGCCACTTGTAAGACTCTCAAGCCCAGGGCAGGAGCCCAGGTCTTGATCTCCTCCTTGTCCCTGGCCAATTCCCTTTCCCATCCTCATTTCCTGGCTTTATACTCCTCTTGGATTTCCTTCTCCCAGCTGGGCTTCATCTGCCAGGTGGAGCATATAAGGTTAAGGGCCCCTTCTGGCCCACAGTAACCCACTCAGTGTGGGGTGGACATCTCCCCACAAGGAAGGGTGATCTGGTCCCTAATTAGATTATATTTAGCAGCTCACTCCTCTGCTGTTACTTAAGGCATTTCAATGTAATTAAGCATGTGGGTCTTTAGGGTCCTACGGAAACCAAAATGGGGTGAATTGTAGGAGTGAAAGAGAAATACCAGGCCTGAGAGCCCTGAAAACTCACTGACACACTAGGACACTTCAAAAATGCAGGTCCCTTCACTGAACCTGCAAACGCTCACATTTGCATGCTGATGGGTATTTGTGCATGCAAATGGGCTAACCGTGATTACTATGAGAGGCAATGTGGGCTAATGGGTAGAACACTGGACTGGGAGTCTATTCCCAGCTCTGCCACTGGCCAACTGGGGGGATCTTGGGCAAGTCATTGCACCTCTGTGTCTCAGTTTCCCTATCTTTAAAATGGAGATAATGATATTGATCTCGTTTTGTAAAGTGTCTTAAGATAGGGAGCACTATATAAGAGCTAGGTATTAGTACTATTATTTGTTGTTATTCCTGTTTTGCATGTATAAATATGGGTCTTTTGTGTCTAATGCGGGATCATTATTGGGGGCATACTCATCATGTCCCGTGTTTAAACATTTGTCCCCTAATTAAATCAAGGGATCTGGTGGCTACTGTGACACACTTGTGCAAACAGGCTCTACCAAATATTTATTTCTTGAGAAATTATAACAAAACTCTGAAAAATGCCCCAGTCTCCTGTACAAGCTTGTAAATCACACTGTAAAGATCCAATACCTTTTAACTGCAGCAGTAAACCTCTGAGCAAGCTGATCTTTTTAAAAAAAATCTACATAATTTCTACTCAGCTTGACTAATCAAATACAGATCAGTTTGAAATCTTCAACTTTGTGAAATACAGATATAATCTCAGGGATAGTTGAATTTCTCCAACAGTTTGTAAAAAATATCTGTTCTTAGCACATTATTCCTTTCCATTTTTATATTTTACTGAAGCCTGTTCTGAGTTTTATAGAAAGCATGATTTCAAGTTTCATTCTTCATGTGCAGAATGACTTTTGCAAGTCAGGGTTTTGACTGCTCTGCTGACTATTTGCGGTTGGCATTCTGATAATCTTGCAAGTGGTATGAAAAATGAGACCGAAAAATTAGGATTGAGTTTAGGCCCTTCTATGCTAAGGCCCTGATAAAGCAAAACACTTAAGAATCTGTTTAACTTTAAGCATGTGAGCAGACCTATTTAGTCAGTTCTCAGTGGGATCATTCACATGGTTACTTGTATGCATGCTCATAAGTATGTATGATATGGGACCTAAGACTTTTGGCTGGCATGTGTAGTAAATACATTAATATCTTATGTGGCCCAGACAGTAAAAGGAGACAAAAACTCACATCTCCTACTGTGGATTCCATAAGGGTTGGACATGCACATTCTTCACTTTTCGGTTGTCTAATCCATTCACACTGTGGTGTCCTTCCCCCTGACCCTTTTCTGCTCCCGTTCCATCCTTTTCCCCCCCTCTCTTATTCCTCACTACTCCTTTTCTCTCCCCAAAAAATAATTTGTGCAAATGTTGTAGTCCTTATTAAGACAAAACTCCCTTGAAATCAGAGGGCATTTTGCCTCAGTGGGATTTATCACCGGGAGCGGATCTGTTCAACAAGAATCTGCTGTTTGTACGCTCTAACTTTTCATAGAAGTTTCTATTAACTGTAAGCCTGGCTGCTGGCCTGAGCTTTTCAAAGGCAGTTAGGATGGTTTGAAGCTTAACTGCTAGATAAAAGTCTAAGTCAGGAAGTGTTCATTAAACTAAAAAAGCTCAGATGCTTTGAAGCACTACTATGCACAACAGGAAGTAGAAAAGTAGTACTGGCAAGACACTCAACTGGAGCTCAGGTGATCTAGGTTCAATTCATGACTCTGCCCTAGTATTCCTGCATGATTTTGGGCACGTTGCTTAATCTTTCTGTGCCTCAGTTCCCCAGTCATAAAATGAAGGTGATGATATTTCCTTTCTTCCACTGTTCATTTCTCTTGTCTATTTAAATTGGAAGCTCTTTAGGGCAGGGATTTGTTCTTACTGTGTTTGTGCAGTGTTTCCTGCAGTGCGGCCACAGTCTAGGGGCTACTATAGTATAAGGGAAAGAGGTGGCGTTTCTCTCTGAAGTTAGACACCAGATAACTGTTGATGGTCAAACTTCAGGATAGCCACCAGGTTCTTCATCCAGCCTAGCTACAGTGCATTGCAGGCCTTGGTGCTGGGTGAAGACCTTATTTTCTTCAGGGCAAACCAGGAATTGATTATGTTTTGTTTTTTTTCATGATATTACAGAGCTCAGTGCAGTTCCCTTTTTACCTTGTGGAAACCTCAGTTACCCTATCACTTCTATCTCCTCATTTCCTTCCTCCTTTGTTTCTTTAGTGGATTTAAAGGGAGTTGCACATGACCAACTTGCAGCAGATGACATGGATGGAGTGAACACGCAGCAGAACAAACAGGTTTGCTCTTCAGCCTTGGCTTCCTATCCGGATTCAGATTCTCCCTACATGTCGTTTCCTCCTGACAGTCAATCTTGACACTGGACTGAACACTTTCTATTCTTGCTGTTTTCAGTTGCTAGGGCATGACCCACAGTCTATTGGATGGTAGAGACTAGCAGAATTACAGAGTTCAGAATAGGTATTGCTGCTATCGTGCTCTCAAAACACCTGAAATGAATACAAACACTGTCAATAAATTTTTAAAAAGTGGATGCTATTAATTAAGCTTTGTATCATTAGCAGATTTATATATAATAGAGTTCCCGAATGTCCTTTATGTTACGCAACAGTATGGCTTTAAACTTTATGAACTTGACTTTAAGAGAATCTTTTTTTTTTCCAGAACAAAAATAGTTCATATGGGGAATGAAGGGTTTTGTTGTTTCCCTAAATGTTGTGCAAAAGCTTGGATGTTTCTGAATCATTTATTTGATTTCATTCTATATGTTACTGCTAACAAATTGTTACAATGAATATAAAGCAATAGGCATGACAATATGCATCTAATAACAATGAGAATCACTCTCAGGTTATGTATAGAGGCTGGCTGTTGCATCGGTTTTGTTTCACATAAAAACTGTATCAATAAGGTAAGCATGTTAGCAAATGTACAGATGCTGCTTTTTGATCAAATCTGGTAAAGGAACTGTCATTTAATATCATCATTTAATACAATGCGACACTGCAGATATTTAATACCATCATTATTTTGCCTTCAAATAGCTTTTAACCTGCTGCATATGGATCTGAGTTGATCTAAACCAGCTCTGGACTTTTTTCCAGCAAATATTTTTCCTTTGCTTTTCTTATAGCTTTTGGATGGTTTTATCGATATGAAGGGAAATTTCCCACAATTCGCAAGGTACACAGTGTGTAGAGATATCAATGAAAAATTGCTGTGGGTTTTGCATTTGAAATTACTCCTTTCTCTCTGTATTTTTTGAAATAAATTGTACATCAATGTACATTTATTTCTAAGCATGGGAATACATGACTGACTGTCTTCATATGGATTCAGTGTATTCAAATGCTTTCTCCTTTAACATGTGCACGTGCAAGCATGTTTCTTTGGAGTGCAGCTAGAGGGACTGATCTTTGATGTACTGAGTACTCTCAACTCCTATTGATTGCAATGGGAATTGATAGTGCTCAACACATTGGAAGATTGGACAAATGGGGTGCTCCCCTTTGCCAATCTTATGCTCCCTATATGCCTGTGAAATAGTGCTTAAAAGGGAGATTTTCAGAGGCAAAAAATAAATGGGAATTGAGTGCCTAGCTCCCATTTGTGCCTTTGGAAATTTTACCAGTAAGTGGGAGCTTACGTGGTGAATAGACCTTTAAACAGAAATAAATTTGACTCATAATGGAAGAAAACAACTAAAACATACTTTTAAAATTTGGTAAACAGGGTAGTATATTTTAAGCATGCAGTAGTGTTTCAAATAATATTCTATTCCTGTTGGTGCATTCTTCTTCATTTCTTTTTGAGTATCTTTTGACACTATTATGAACATTATATTACTGATGTCTACCAGGTGGCTGATCGAACCATTTACGGACTTTATGGTGAAGCCATCATAGAGGCAAAGCCAGATCCTGCATTGCTTCTACAGCAATTCATTTAGAGTTTTGGGTGTGCAAGGAAATCAGGATCACAGCTTGGACTTGTCAGCTGTATCTACCATAGTCGCCATTTAAAAGGTCATCTTCTATGAGCTACAATTATTTCCATATGCATAGGATAGGAAACATCTGCAACATCTCAGATACCACTTTGTGCTGTTGGTTAACATTTGACATGTTAGTGCTGGCCACCATGTGGACTGAGAACTGTATCTCATACTCTAGCCAACATCAGTACAGTGGGTTATATGGCAGAAAAACATAAGTTGTGCTGCAAAAGTGCAAATTGGTTTTACTGCCCAAGTTATTTTGTATAATTATATGTTTTCTACCTCTACATGTTTAGAAGTTCTCAAAGCACTTGGAAAATGTTAAAGGGCTGATCTACCCACTGTGAAATCTATGCACACTATTGACTAAAAGCTTGAAAAAATGTATTTTTAGTATAAACTATTTTTATTTTTTGTGTTTATAAAATGTTTCAGCCCATACAAAAATAACAAACCAATTTTTTTAAAAGAAATTCACTTCCTATCAAAGATACTTTTAGTACAGAGCAAATTGCAAACAGTGTATTATGAATCCATTAAAAATGGTCTATGGAAGGGATGATTCAAGCTCTGTAGAGTTTGACTTGAGCTATGGTAGTGCGTTCAGCTAAGATGAATGGGAACACATTGCTATTCTACAGCACTAGTATCATACAGAGAGAGCTCAGTGTGAGTCTTTATTTACAATTATAAATGTTAACATCTATCATATGAGCCATGCTATATTCACCATTCTTTGTAAAGAATTGAAGTAAAGTCCCCAGTGAATTGTGTAAATAGTAACTAGCTCTAAACAAAACATGAAAATGTTTGTAATACAAACTAAACCTCATGGCTAAACCCAGGCATTAGAAATTAGGTGTTGGATGCTACTAAATCATTTTCACAACATAGTCATTGTGTCTGTTAGGGTTAATCTTTTCAACAATAGCCAAATTAATTGTGAAACAAATATAGTCAACCTCATTGATCGCAGCTGTGCAAAGTTCTAATTGCTCGCATATCAGGGCAGGTCATTTTTACCAGCAAGAAGAAAGCCTATTTATTTATTTATTTGTTTGTTTATTTATTTATTTTTATTTATTTATTTTTAATCCTCCAAATGGTTATTGCCTAGAGTAGGGGTATGAGCTGCTATATTTCACTCCAGTATTGCAGGGCTGATAAATTAATCCTGTTGTGCAGAGAATGATGGTAGCATGATTGTCACTGTGCCCTAGGTTCCCCAAGCCACAGTGAAGAACTACTGGCTGAAAAGAGGAACAGCTAGCTCATGCTTCCTCACTGTGCTGTGTCTCCTCTAACAACCAAACCTGGAGCACAGCCTCTCACTGCACCTGGCAGTCTGTAAGCCCAAGTCTACACGGGGGGGAGGAGGGGGGAGGAGGAATCGACCTAAGATATGTAACTTCAGCTATGAGAATAGCATAGCTGAAGTCGACATATTTAGGTCCACTGACCATGGCTTCGTCATAGCGCTGAGTCAGCTGCTGCTGTTCCCGTCAACTCCACCTGCGTCTCTCACAGCGGTGGAGGACCGGCATCGACAGGAGAGTGCTCGGGGGTCAATTTATTGCGTCTAGCCTAGAAGCGATAAATCAATCCCTGATAGATTGATCACTACCCATCTATCCAGCAGATAGTGGAAACCTGGCCTAAGAAACCAGACAGCTGCTCTTCACTGTGCAGCTTTGGGAATGGGGAAACTGGACTATGCAGACTATCCTCCTGCACTACTTCTTGGCCTCAGGAAACCCAGCTGATAGTCACACTAATCAGGGGAGCAGGTTTTCTTTCTCTGACAACTAGTGAATGGACTTCAAAGTCTCTATACAGAAGCTTCAGGGGGCTTTAGTTGCACTGTTTTAAAGCCAAAAAAAGTTATCATACATGTAACTCTTGTGATTGCTTTGTTCAGTGTTAGCACATCTTTAAGTGGCCAGTGCGTGTGAGAACATTTAATCCTGTAGCTGCCATGAGTGCCCATCTCATCCCTAAAATTCAGACTGTCTGCCTCCTTAGTACACTGATCTAAACCTTTTCTTGCAATTGCTTGCTCTGTCTTTCCTAATGCATGTTATGCGGTGTTTTGGATGTGTGAAGCAATAAAGGCTTTTTACAGGCTAAAAGGGAAGGGTTCACTCCTACGTGTAAATACATAGGCACTTATGTGAAAGCATCATTTTAGCATGCAATTAATGGCAAACAGAAGGGTGAGAAATGACGACGTTATGGTAAACTATTTATGAATATCATAACTCTCACTTTCAACCCCAGCATATCCACATGCTGAAATTTTACAGAAGAGGAAAAAATACCAACTTTGTATGATCCTTAAGTAATGCGCAGACCTTCTGTTTGCCTTCTGAATAAGAACAAATTTCACCCAATATGATGGAGACTGTTTTTTTAGAATTGGTTTAAAAACAGCCACCCCACTTATGCACATATACAGAAAGTGGCTAATTTTCCGAAACAGGTTTTCATGTAGCTAATGGCTCAGCTGAGCTCAACATTTTGCAGTGTTCTAAGCCATTGTAAAGTATACACACTACTATTTTGTGTAATTAAAAAAAAAACCTCCCAGAAAGGGAAAGAGAGAAAGAAGTTGAAGAGTGATAGTCTGTGTGAACAGAAAAAGTGTAAAAAGGAACTGGAGTTTGAGCAAAAACTTGCTAAAGGAAAAGAAGAGATGTTGGAAAAAGAAAAGCAGCTGAAAATCAACCGGCTTGTACAAGAGGTATGTTGTAGACTATATTTCTTTATAATTGTATTATTTCCGTTTATTTTATCCTGCATTCCTTCTTCAGGCAAAACTCTTTGACTCTCATGGGTGTCTGGGACCCAGTTCAGCAAGATATTTGACCATGTGTCTAACTCAAAACATGTGTAGTCTCATTGACTTAAAAGGTACCTTGTGGTATTCATGTACCTTGCTGAGGTGGACCCTGGCCTTGTCTGCAGATAGTGGTATCTTGTGAGTTATTTAAAATAATAAATTACAGATCCTGTTCAGCATACCTGGTCACATGTGAAGAATACTAAGCTTATGATGAGATCAGTGGCCACCTTTTTCCTTTCTTTAGCTTGCTTTTTTGGCAATAAAAATATGAATATCTGTAAAAATGAAAAGCAGGAATCCAGTGCCAGACAAACATAGAAAATAAAGAACTACTAAAAATCAAAAACAATATGACCTGAGCAAATGAAAAAAATGTTTAAATTGAAGTAACAAAACATAGTACTATGTTGGATGTAAAATTAAAGGGAGGGCTGAGATCTTTTCAAACAAGGCATGCACTTAAAAATAGATAAGAGAAATTATAGCAACCTGGAATAAAAGGAAATGGGGGTAAAGTAGAAGATGGTGTGGGTTTGTTGGTATTTTGTAGAAAGTTTATTAAACATTTGCATGTCAAAAGGACAATGGGCCAAATTATCTGCTAGTACAGTGGAACCCCGCGATACCGTGCCCCGCTATAGTGCGAATCCGCTTATAACGCGGGGTGCGCGGGGCTCCCAATGGCGGCGCATGGCACTTTGATGGCGCAGGACCCTGCAATACCGCAACCCCGTGTTTACCACGATCAGGTATTTTTGGATCCCGATCGTCGCAGTATTGTGGGGGTCCGACTGTATAATGCTGTTGTTTTCAGTGGAGATAGGTTAGCAGAGAGTTTGTTCTAATGTGTTAGATGCTTAAAAAACACAGGATAGAAAAATACTCTATTCTGTTGCTAAAAGATGTTAGAGAACCCTATCCTGAATTTTCTTATTCACAAGAGCAGTTCTTCATCAGATGGGTAGACCTACTGGTTTAAAGGCTACCGTACTCTCACGTGGGATATTTAAGGGTTTTCAAGGACAGGCCTAATGGAAGGCAGTGAAATAGAAAGTGACTCACAAGAGCATAATTGTTTTTTACAGAAAGTGTTTTAAAGTCAAATACATTTTGTATCTTCTAATCTTGTGTGTGGTGTAAACCCATTAACCTTTTTTTATGCCACGGTGATATGACTAAGGTATCTGAGACAGAGCGAGAAGATCTGGAGGAATCAGAAAAGGTTCAGCACTGGGTGGAAAGACTTTGTCAGACACGGTTAGAACAGATCTCCTCTGTGGAGAATGATTCTCCTGAGGTAAAAGAAAGTTCTTACTTATCCCTCAACTGTGATATCTAAATGACTTTTGTATGTTTCATAGACAGGCAGGGAGGTTTTGCAGGGTGTCAGTGAGAAGAACTAGTCCCGTACTTTTCCTTTTCAGCCTTTAAGATAGACAGAGACAGTATTTAGCATTTGACATCTGAAAATTTTTCAGGGTGCTATCTTCTTTGGGAAATTAATTGTCATTGATAAATGTGGTCACATGACATCCACTGGAAAGCACTGTGACCGCTTGACAGGTCTGTATCCTATTAGCTGACCCTGCTAGATTGGCTAGGATGGCTTTTGCTAGCCATATTATAACTCGAGGCTATGAGGACTTTACCACCAAGAACGGTAAGGCAAGAACGCTCTGAGGATGGAATCACTGACATTCAGGATCTTGAATGCATCCTAGTACCGTGTAGAGCTAGGGATAACAAAGGACCAAATCGTAGCCTTGCTTGGAAATATGTAAGGGAAGGGGATAAAAGCTGAGATAACAGTACAAGAGTCACTTAATAAACTTTCATTCAAATCTTCCCCTTAAACGGGAGGAGTTTCAGGAAAGGGAGCACATAGAGAAAGATTTATGGCCTTATAAATCCATATCCACCGAGAGGTTTTCCCACCATCCTGCTGCTCTGGCTCCCCTCCCAGCACAGCTGCTTCAGGAGGAGCACAGCTTTCTGATGACTTCCCTTGGGAATGAACAATAGCAGCTACAGCGGGGACCCATGGTGATCTTCCACTTGAATAATTCTAGAGTCAGCAGAGAGCAGCTGGTCCTCTGTTCCTCCTGGCCCAGTGCCCAAAGCCACGTGGCTCTCCAATGGAAGAGTCTCTTGAGGAGAGGAATATGTTTCTGCAGAAATTCCCCACACCTTTTGCACTCACTATCTGCAATCTGGTGGATTGCTGTCCCCTTCAGTGGTGGAAATGAAGGGGGCATGATACTAGGGCCAAACTTTTGGACATATTTTCAGAGCTCTGCTGCTTGGAACTGTTTACTAGCACACTACTGTACTTATGCTGCCACTAGTTACTTTATTACCGTAAAACTATTTGAAGAGATTAAACTGGTATAAATCAAGAGCACAGGTTGGTTCTGAGGGATTAACCTGTCTGAGCTATTAACAGCCATATGTATTATTATTTGTTATTAATTGTAACATATCCTTAAAACAAGCAGGAGTTCCCAGGATGGAGAGCAGCCAATGAGATATCCACTCTTAGATGGTGAAGCCACTCTATGGTACTGATAGATTTAGTTGAGACTATCATTATGGACAGAGCAGTAATCCATCTGAAGAAGTAAAGTCAAATAAGACTACGATAAATATCTTGGTTTCTTTAGGGGTGACTTATGCCTCTTTAGTGGTTCTTCCAGGGAGTGGACAAAATAGTGGATAAAAGAATACTGATTAAGTGAACTCTCACAAACATTTTAACATGATCCATGACAAATGACTACCGGAAACATTTAGATCACATACATATAGAATCCCTTCTCCACTCCCCCAAATCTGGATTAATGTACTCACTTCTGCAGAACATCGAGTTCCTGTATTGACTCCTGTGGAGTTCTTAAGCCCAGCAAGGACTCAAGTTCTGCATGGAATACTCTTTATTGTCTAAGCTCTGCATAGATTTGCTGGGACAACACCAATCTCATGGAGACTAAATCAAGCATTTCCCCTCTTCCCACATATGTGCCCCACTATCAAGCATACAGCATCCACCACCATCACATACACTATCCAGGTGGATGTAATCCCAGAGCTGCTTACCAGACACTTGGGTGTCTAGGGTGGTATTACATTGGCTGGGGTATTTTAACCCTGAATTCCCTGGCACTCTATTTTTTCTTCTTAAACTTCTTAAACTTTAGTGCTGATTAAAGATTTTTCCCTTATTGATATGTACTGACAACCTTGACTCCAGATTCATGGCTTTTTTTTTTTTAATCTGGTCTGGAAATCCTTTTAAACTACTAGAATTTCAGGAGCTGCTTGTAAAGTGCTCTCCTCTTACATCAGCCACTTTTGCAATGAGCATTTTTTTTCCAGTTTCTTTTGCTTTTTGTGTCTGCTCTTTTTATTTCCCCAGCACAGCAATTATGTACTGTATTTCTATTCACTGTAGTTTTTTTAAAACTAGGGTAAGTGTTCTTTGTACACAAAAAGGCTTCAGGAAAAAGTTGTGTACATGTTTTTTTAATAAGAACCCAAGACCTTACAGTACTGAGTTAATTATCACTTGTGCTGTCCTACTACTTGTATTTAGTCTGTTCAGGTCCATTATTGTCAAGTGCACAGTTAAGGCAGGTCTCTGTTGTCATTACTCTAGCTGACAAGTGGACATACTTCTGCTTCTCCTTCCACTACATCAGTGCGGAGATTTCCAGGTGGTCTGCAGCTTCACACCACAGACCTTGATGATATTAACCTGGATGAAGTTGACAAGCCTACAAAACGCATAGCACCTCTCCCTCCACCACCTCACACAACTTCCGCAACATCAGCAACTCATCCATTTTCTTCACCTAATGTCCCAGCTTCAAGAGGTCCAGCCCCTTCAGTTTCTGCGGCTTCGCGGGTGACTTTGTCATCATCCACTGGGATGCATACTCCCCCACCTCCTCCCCCTGCCTCCTTACCCAGTCAATCTATTGGATCTCTCTGTCCACCATCCACCCTCTTAGAAGAAAGAATGGGAAACCACAGTTACCATTCTTCTGGCCCTACAGAGTCCTTGAATGGCTGGGAAGCAAAAAATTACAGAGGAAGATCTATTTTTGGACCCATTAGCTCTCAGAATAATGAAAAGACCTATTTATCGAGTCCAAAGGTATAATTTAATTATATTCTCTCATTGCATATACATCATTCTCAATAGTGATGTGTACAAATAGCAGATGGAGAATATACCTTGGGTGTTTGCTCTGCATAATGTTCCATGTCTTCTGCATGCAAATATCTTGAGCAGAATGCATTAGTTAATAGCATCTTTTGTGCTTGACCATTATTACCTATACCCATCATATTTTAAATAAAAAATAATCATGTGACCTATTTAACTATATCTGCACAGAAAAACAAAAAGTAGGCTATTTTGTAGTTGAATGAGATATAAAATATCTATAAAGCAGAATATTAGTATTCAGCTAATATTGTTAAACTATGACCCTGAATTGTTTTACTCAGGGAAAGTAGAGGACAGAGAACACTAGGTTGAAGTCACACGCTCAGAAACCTTTGAACTTGTAAGTGAGTACCTTTGATGGGAACAAAACTGGACAATCTTACTACAAATCTGAGGGGGTTGTCCTTTTAGTAGTTAGTTTTCTGGGGAAATACTCTGATTGTTCCTTATTACAAACTCACTAGGTTAATCCAAAAGAGGATCTATACTGAATATTTGAAAAAAAATCTTATATTAAATCCCATTATTCAGGAAAAAATATTTATGTGACTTCATAATATGTGTAATTCACTTTACTAAGGACTATAACATCAGACACATACTCAAATCTTTGTAATAGAAGATCTTTCTGCAGATATTTTATACTAGTTTCAAACAATTCAGCTGGGCCCTTTGGGGTAGTTTTTCTGCATGTTTTTCTGCATGGATTCACTGCATTGTGTGCTGTGGTTTTCTGCAAGATCATTTGAAATAATAATGACTTTGTGTTGTGAGTATTGCAGCTGAACGGGGAAGGGCAAAGGATTAAAATGACTTAGTTCTTTGTGAAAATGTGCAGATTATTTCTATTTATTTAAAGGATAGTTTTAGAGTGAATTATGAATCTTTGTTTTGTTATAAATAGTCTGATTCATGAGGAGACTCCATAAACTTAATTTATAATCACATTTCAAGAACACTTCAGCTTCTCTGGAATTAGAACAACTACATCTTTTCATGGGTGGTTTTCTAAATATTCTCTAAATCAGTGGTTCTCAAACTTTTTGGGCTCAGGAGCCATTTATAATTTTTTATGGCCTGTCGTAACCCATTAAATATTCTGGGGGTCAAGGCCCTGAGTGGTTTCTAATCCACAACAGGCAGCTAAATAAGTGACCTAATCTTCAAAGGGTCTAAGCTGTTACTAAACTCAATAACGGGTAGGTCTGAGAGGAGATTTTAGCTCTTAATGAATAAATATTAATATTGAGCCAATCTTACTCTATTATATGCATTATATCCATTGTTTTGTCTTTAGTGGGGTTTCACATCAGAATCTGGCCTCGCTGTATAGTTCAATTACTAGACAGGTAGATTATCCCACTCTGCCTATCATGGGATTTTTTACACCTTCTTCAATATCTGATACTAGACACAGTCAGAGACATGATAGTGGAACATATGGACCTTGGGTTTGGTCCAGCGGAGTGCAGAATCTGGCCTGTTGCGCCTGTTTCCTTTTTAAATAGATTAGTTTATATTATTTGGGCCAAACACAAACATTTGATGTTCCCAAAGAAGTAACTGGTTTCCTTCCTTGTATCTCATCTGCTGAAAACATTAACTGACTAGGTTACTTCCAATCAACTGAATAAATCTATCTGATTTTAAGTAAAATACCCAGTTGTTAGACCAGCTGAAGTTGAAGTAAACAAAGATTTATTATTCTGGTCTCATAAACATCCTTTCCTAATGTTATACAAATAGATTTCTAAATCTTTTCAGCATCAATAATGTTCTTCGCCATGCCCGTGTAATTGCAAGTTCTGCCAGGTGCTTTCCAGTGCTGAAGGAGTGAAATAACCTGTAAAATATTATTGGCTATGAACTATTCATAGATGTGGCATGAATTGATTTGAGCATCATAAGTATGATTAGTAGATATGCAGTAATGAAGCTATTATTGTTTAGGGTTTAAGAAACACCTCTCATGTTGGTAAAATATCGCCTGCATCAAGCAATCCACTGGTATGTCATAAACTTTAATCATTAATATAGGTTTTTTAATGAACTTTCAATGTAATGCTAATGTCAAGGAATTTCAAAAGGGATTGATTTCAGATGGGTTCAGATTATGATTCTCCCCTTGAAAAATGGCCATCATATTTTTAGATTCAGGTGTGTAAGGTAGTCATTGCATTTACAAGATACCTGGTAATATCACCCTACACATACCAATTAGCAGTGCTAAGTTCTAAACATATAAAAGACTTTCTCAACAAAGAGTCTTCACATTTCAACAGTCTCAGAAATATAAATTTGAAGCATGCATGTTGCATGTACAATATTTATTCTATGTAATGTGTGTTTGTGTTTCTGTCAGGGAGACACGCAACATAGTTACAACCCTATGTATTTTAAATGCAGCTTAGGGTAGTGTCACACCTGAAAAATATAGCCCAATATAACCAGTGTATGTAGACATTGGGTCATATTAGAAGAGATATGTGTGCTAAGAAAGGATGTAACCCTCAATTTCCAATAGCATGCAAGTATTATGTTAGTGGAAGCAATTTTTTTAATTTCTTCATATAATAAATTCCCAAACTGCTACCATAACATGGGTCTGTTGATACTCCCTTCATGTTCCATGATACAGTAAAACCATATTTGCTAGATGCAGTTAATAAACACTTGAAAAAGTATGTGTCCAGTTTAATAGACTGGCATATAGAGAAAAGTCTTTGGGGTACATTTCTTAAAGGTTGTTATGGGTGTACCCATGCAGTGGTGTGTGGAATGTGTACAAAGGAAGAAGAGATGGAGAACCTTTTCACCTTCCTATGGGACAGCAGGACAGGATCCCTCTTTTATGCACAGGAGTGAGATGGGGGAAGACCCAGCTGATGCATTGTCCCTTATAAAATATCTGTAGGAAGCATGATCTGAGGATTATGGGTGTATTTTGTCCACTAGGTAGGTTAATGCATATGCAACCCACAGTAGCATGTGCTAGCTGGCAGATGTTCAGATACACATGGCTCTTTGCTTAGAGGAGCAGTAATTTTTACCTCCTTTTTGAGATGGCCATTCCACCTTTTGTCAATCCCCACCTGTCTGATAGGTAATGTACCACTGTACCTCTCCACTTCCCAATGCTGCACTGGCCAGGGCTAGATTTGTCACCTGTGTGTAGAATAAGAACAAACTAATAGAAGAAGCTTCAGGAATATGTGCCTTTATAGAAAGAAACGATATATGAAACCATAGTATTTTGTAAATATAGGAAATTGAGTTTAACAGAGATCATAGTTTAATGGATATCAAGAATTTATTTGATTGGAAAATAGTTTCTCTATACTATGGCTGTTAGATTAGAATGGTGGTGGGCAACCTGCAGTCTGCAGGCCGCATGCAGCGCATCAGGGTAATCTACTGGCAGCCACCAGACAGTTTGTTTACATTTCCACGTCCACCCACAGCTCCTATTGGCCGTGGTTCACCATTCCCGGCCAATGGGAGCTGCAGGAAGTGGCGCAGGCTGCAGGGACATGCTGGTCGCTGCTTCCCGCATCTCCCATTGGCTGGCAATGGCGAACCACAGCCACTGAGAACTGCGGGTGGCCATGCAAATGTAAACAAACTCTCTGTCGGCCTGCCAGCAGATTACCCTGATGGTCAGGTTGTCCACCGCTGGATTAGACTGTTTCACAAAGTTCAGTATAGCTGCCATTGTTATATGGGAAAGACATTGAAAATGCTGTGCCATGGCTAAATTTCATTTTCTCACAAGAGATGATATTCACTCCTGTGCAGAGAGCCAACACAAGGCTCAGGCAACAGTTAAGCATGACATGGATAATGTGGAAGTTCATTATTCTCAGATATTAATTATCCCATGATAACTAATCTAAAACTTCAGACTCATTTCTTGGTAAACTGTAAAAATGGACCTTTTTGAAGATGTGAAGGGGACTTGCATAGCAATTATTTTAAAGTCATTTTAAGAGTCTGTAAGCTAGCACCAGAGACATTCCAAGGTTCCTGTGTTTGGGAAACGCAACTTGTAAGCAACTTGTGGCTGCAAGGATCAGATCAGTATTGCTTCATATCCCCCTTGATGTCTTCAAATGTGAAAATATCACTAGTTTGTCATAGAGAGGATGGTCTCCCTGAAATAGTGATGGTTCATACAGCTACTCCTATTCCAAAGCAAGTGTGATAGAGAGTCATTTTTCAGAAACTTGTTTGTCTGAAAATGGCTTATATTGGTTTTGATTCAAGACTGACCAGATTTGAGTTTCTTCCACTAGGCCACTGTAGAGCTAGGTTTCTGGAAGTGAGTGTAACTGCCTGGGATATTATCCTGATACAAGAATCAGAGAGGTAGCCGTGTTAGTCTGGAATTGCAGAAGTGACAAAGAGTCCTGTGGCACCTTAAAGACTATCTAAGCATTGAAGCATAAGCTTTCATGGGCTAATACCCACTTCGTCGAATGCATGCAGTGGAAGTATCCAGGGACAGGTATAAATAAGTAGGCAAGAACCAGGTTGAGATAATAAGGTTAGTAATAATAAGGTTATCCTGATCCAGTGCAACTTCAGAGAGTTGATTGCTATGAACCCTTAGATTGTTCTGAGCTCATTTAATCAATGTTAGCAATAGATTTTGTGGCGGTAAGCACTACACTACTCCAGGGAATTCCCTGGTGACTTTCAAAGATCTGGCTCCAAAACTTTTCTCTAAATTCTAAAAAATACAACTTTTTGCTGTAAAAATGGGATTGTGTAACCAATTTACTGGAAGTTATTCAGATCATTTCCATAGTAACAGCTTGTTCTACATGCATGATATCTGGAATACATCACGTTTCCTATGAGAAATGTTAACTGGAGCTGCTGGAGCTGAGTCAGAATCTAAACCCATAGGGCTCAGTCCTGAACTCTTTACTCAGACAAAACTCTCATTGACGTCAGTGGGAGGTTTGCCTGAGTAAGGAGTGTACATGTTATTGTAACTTGTACATGCCAGATGATTAATTCTGAAATGCCTCAGAGTATCTACTGTATTTCATAGAGTAAAGGGACTAATTACTGTGACTAACTCTTGATCTTAGTCCAAGATAAGTGATTTTTAATACGTTTCTAATGGAATAAGAATAAATTACAGACCTGGTGAATTTCACTTTAGAAGATCAGTTTAGCCACCCAACTGCAGTATATCTTTAACAATATCACAATTTCAATTCAGGTTCACTGTCTCATTACATTCGTTGTTTTATCATTACTTCTTTAGCTCTTAAATCAGTTTGCTGCCTCTATGGGATAAGTGTCAAATGCAGGGATAAAATTTTCCATCATCCCGCTAAGTCATGGTTTAAGGAAGAGAAGCTATTATTTAGATCTTTCAGGAATTACATTATGTTTTGTCTTATTATTGTTATAGATCAGTTAATAAAATACTTCTGACAGCTTTTTGTTATACTAGTGGCAATACATTCATAGCAATGAAGTGATGTATATTGTGGTACCTCTTCAATATAATTGGTTTGCACAAATTGCATTATCTGTAATTTTCTTAAATTGAACCCCGATAGCAATTTGCTCCAAGCCCACCTATCCAGCGTCAGCCAGTGGTACCTATAGTCTCTAAGCCAGTCATGCTGCAACCTGATCCTAATTTTATGGTCAGGCCAACAATCAAACCGGAGGCCCTGGTAAGCTTTTTCTAATATTCTTTTCTAAGTGTGGTAAAGTTGTAGGAATTTTTCTTGTTGAATTGTCTTTAAAGAGTCAAAGTTTGTCCTTGTGCTCTCCTAAATATAAACCATGTTGAATTGTTCCAAATAATCAGACGTGGTAAGTGCTAAAGCTCTCAGTGTGGTTTTTGCATAACGGTCGCTCTTTCTCACAGCAAGGGGAGGGGTTTGGAGGGGTTTTTTATATATTTGGAGGAGTTTTTTATATATTTTTATTTTTATTTCATACATAGTTTTGATTTTATCATTTTTGTATTCATTCATTCAAAAAGTCAAATTTGCCATAAGTGGCAAGATTGTCAATGTTAAATTTTGCCTTTACAAGGAAACAAAAGCTATATGATTTATATGCATTTCAAATTCTTCCCTTTCCAGGGAAAAGATGTACATTGTTAATATTAAATTGGACCACACAATAGACTGGTATTGTGATTGTCCTGTTAAGTGTTACAGAAGTAGGGTTGTTGTTTTTTTCACATCTGTTTCAGTGTTATAAAGATGTATTGTGCTCTGGCCAAAAGCAGAAGAGATCATGAGTAATTTGAAAGATAAGGACTCAATCTTGAAACAAAATTGGAAACTCAATCTTGAAGTCCTTATTCTGGAAAAACTACCATTTAAGTCAATGGAAGTTCTATCTGAATAACAATTGAGACCCAGAACTGCAACTATTATTGGTAATTATTCATGAGAACAATCCCATTGACGAAATTTCTTAAATGGATGTATAAGAACAAAAAAATGGCCATACTGGGTCAGCCCAAAGGTCCATCTAGCCCAGAATCCTGTCTTCTGACAGCAGCCAATGCCAGGTGCCCCAGGGGGGAATGAACAGAACAGTTAATCATCAAGTGATCCATCCCCAGTTGCCCATTCCCAGCTTCTGGCAAACAAAGGCCAGAGAAACCATCCCTACCCATCCTGGCCAATAGCCATTGATGGACCTATCCTCCATTAACTTATCTAGTTCTTTTTTTAAGCTTGTTATAGTCATGGCCTTCACTATTCCTCTGGCAAGGAGCTCCACAGGTTGACTGTGCAAAAAAACACTTCCTTTTGTTTGTTTAAACCCGCTGCCTATTAATTTCATTTTGTTCTTGTGTAACACTTCTTTCATTTACTTTCTCCATGTTATTCATGATTTTATACACATCTGTCATATCCCCCCTTAGTTGTCTCTTTCCAAGCTGAAAAGTTCCAGTCTTATTAATCTCTCCTCTTATGGAAGCTGTTCAGTACCCTTAGTCATTTGTCTTTCCTCATATGGAAGCTGTTCAGTACCCTTAGTCATTTGTCTTGTCCTTTTTGAACCTTTTCCAACTCCTCCCTCCCTCCCTCCCTCTCTCCCTCTCTCTCGCTCTCTCTCTCTCTCTTTCTCTCTGATATTCATATATATATATGTATGTATATATATATATATATATATATATACACACACACTAGCGAAAATACCCGGCGTTGCTCGGGTCAGTCGGAGGTGGGGAGGGGGCAGACAGTTGAGCGAGTGCGGGGTCCGTTGGATGGGGGCAGAGAGCAAACCTGACACCCCCGGCTCACTTACCCCCACACCTCACCCACCCAGACACCTTCCCACCCCCACCCCCAGACCAAACCCAACACCCCCGGCTCACTTACCCCCCCCCGACCAAACCCAACACCCCCACCTCACCCCCCGACCAAACCTGACACCCCTACCTCACTTACCCTCCGACCAAACCCAACTCGGGTCCGTCGGAGGTGGGGAGGAGGCAGAAATCTGAGGGATTCCGGGGTTCCGTTGGGAGGGGGGAGGGGGCAGAGAGCTGAGGGATTCCGGGGTTCTGTTGGAGGGGGGAAGGAGGAGAGAGCTGAGGGATTCCGGGGTTCCGTTGGAGGGGGGAGGGGGCACAGAGCTGAGGGATTCCAGGGTTCCGTTGGAGGGGGGAGGGGCAGAGAGCTGAGCGAGTGCGGTGTCTGTTGGAGGGGGTATTATGACATCATAACTATGTCACAGAGAACAGCAGTTGCCCAGCTGATGTGATTGTCCTTTAAATAATTTCACCCCTGGGGGGCGTCAGAGGTGAGATTTGAAAATTTTTCGACTCTTACGGTCATTAGGACCCCAAGACCTCTAACTGTACCAAATTTCAAGTCTCTAGCTCAAACGGTGTGGAAGGAGTAAGCGTACACCCATACATACATACACCATTTGACTTTTTTATAGATATAGATATAGATAGATAGATAAATAGATATTTAGATGGGATGACCACATCTGCACGTAATATTCAAGATGGGCATACCATGGATTTATTTAGAGGCAATGTGATATTTTCTGACTTATTATCTATCCCTTTCTTAATGATTCCCAACATTCTATTAGCTTTTTTGACTGCTGCTGCATATTGAGTGGATGTTTTCAGATAACTATCCACAATGACTCCAAGATCTCTTTCTTGAATGGTAACAGCTAATTTAGATGCCATCATTTTATATGTATAATTTTATTGCAGTTTTGCCTATTACATCATGAGTGATGCTAATATGGTAGTCCCTGATCCAATGCCCATTGAGATCAGTAGAAAGTCTCCTTAATGATGAAAAATAAATCACATTGGCACTTAAAATTCTTAAATTATCAGGTTGTGTTATGAATTCTAAACTCTAAAAATTAACTTTCATATTATCCATAATTGTCATTTATTAAAATACTTAGAATGTTCTGCTTTAATAATGTAGTCATTCTTGTTTCTCTGTTTCAACATTGCAATGAAAACAGATACAGTAGCTGTTTAATGATCATTTTTTTATCAAAAACACGTTCAGCCCAGAACAGCTATGTTATAAATGTTCTCAAGCCACTGTGTGCATAAGAAAGCTGATTTTACAAGAGAAATATTAATTCCTGCCCATGCATCAAGAGGGAGAACCATGATTTTGTAATGGGCAAAAGACTGTGAATATAGATATTCCATTCAACTGTATACATGGAAATTTCATTTTAGTTTGGAATGTGTGAAATAATTAATAATTTGATCATTTACCACCATCCCAATTTGAAATTGGTCTTGAAAAAAGACCAGAATGATAATCCAGAGTTAATATAATTTAATATCTGGAAAAAATGTGACATGCATTGTAAAACTGTTTGCAAAAGAGAGAATATCTTGCTGAGTGAGCAAGCAAAACTGGTCTAAATTCAGCATATTACATGTATGTTGTAGCCAACTGCTTACAATTAGTCTTGAAGAATTGGAAACAAAATTCACCCTCAGAAGGAACTTTGTCATTACTTGTTATGCATGTACACATGTTTTCCAAATCACAGGGCTATTATAATGTTACAGGTGTCAATCTCCTTTATTCCCAAATTGCTTTATATTATTAGTTGGGAATTCATGGAGATGGGGAGAAAATATTCTTCTGATATGATTTTCAAAGCAAATTACTTTGTAAATTGCATTTGTAATTCCACTTTCTAACTTCCTACTGTGACTTAGTCCTTTACGGTTGTTCATACTGGCTGCAGGTACGGTCCCAGGTACATTGTAAACTGGAGTTTAAATAATGTAAACAAGATCTGTCATAAGTATGGAGGGTGCCTTGCCTGGGTTGGGCTATGTTATCTAATACAGTGTGCCTTGCCTGGGTGGGGGCTATGTTGACTGAAACAGGTGACGTGGGAGTTTTTCTGCCATGAGGAAGGGGGGAGCCTCCAGCCCAGGAAGAAGGGAGGAGCAAAACAGTCAGTTCCATCTTGGCTGGTCTCCAGGGAGGAGGCAAGGGCCAGAAGTGTTCCATCTTGGCTGGTCTCCAGGAAGGAGGCACGGGCCAGGAGAGTTCCATCTTGGTTGTCCATGAGGCAAGAAGCTTGCCAGGCAACATGGGCAAGGGTCCAGGAGTGTGTCTCTAGCTATGGATATAACTCTCTTTTCTTCTTACATTTCTGATTAGCTGATGTGAGTATAGCCATTTGATTCTTCTATTAGGCGTGCCTTTGTGGTGTTCTTTCCTTTTCAGAAGAAAGTGGAAAACCCCAAATGTAAAGTGTCTGTATCTCTGCTTTAACCTTTTTCTTTATTAAATTTTCTAGTTATAAAACCGTCCGGTTTATTTTCCTTAAGGTTTTTCTCTCTTCACTAAGAAGAGAAGAGGTAGGGGTAGGTGCATAGCCCCCAGGTATCTGACTTTAGCATCCAGGGAGGAAGACAGAGTCAGGGTTCAGGGAAGTCTGCCTTCAGCCGGGGAGGGTGAAGGGAAGCAGTTTCCAGGTGTCTGCCTCTCAGGTACAGAGAGACAGAGGGTGAAGGAAAGCAGCCTTCAGGTATCTGACTTTGAAACCCAGGGAGGGGGACAAAGTTTGGGTGGGGAAGATCGGGGGCCCCTCCAAGGTTTTGAAAGTATACTCGATTGGTGGCAGCGATTGGTGACCCCAAAAACCCCAACTGGCAAAGTGGTGTGTGGGAGGGGGAAAAGGACTTGTGGTCTGGCATAGAAGAGGCCCAGCCTTTGTACTCAGGAGCATAGAGGCTGGGGGTAAACCCCTCTTACAAGATCGAACAGGTATTTTTATTATCCAGAAAAAATGCAGTCTACCAGATGCTTAACAGGCAGAGTTTATACAAAATCTCTCCTGGAAAGTCAAAAAATAAATTTGTTTCACATAGAGGGAATAATGTTTGTCATCATTTCTGATTTATGTAAATGTTTAGAAATAATAGATCAGCAGTTTCTTCAATTCAATATGTGAAATCACCAAAGGCAAATTAGTTTTCCTTTGTTAATGCCTTTCCTTATTTTCTTGCACGTGACCTATAAAGATCCTCCCATCCTGATTCTGTATCTAGTACAACCTACATAGTTCCTCGCACCTTGTTTCTATATATGGTAAAAAGTTGTGTGCATCAGTCATTGGAGGCTGATTTTTGAGGAATTCATTGAATTCTGACAGTCAAAAAGGGGTTTGGATTTTAGTCAAGCACACTGTCAGCCATGCAGTCCAAAGGGGGCAATAAAATAATAACCCAACTGAGGGCAAAATGCCTTCTAGTTGACAAGTGAAAAAGTTTTCCAAGTAGAAGAAGTGGTCTCTCTATCTATTCTTATTTAAGTGTACACCTGTGTCTACACTACCATAAGAAACCAAGTCTCGGAATCCAGGTCAGTTGACTTGGGCTTGGGCTGTGAGGCTACAAATTGCATTGTAGACGTTTGGGTTCAGGCTGTTTCCTGAGCCTGGGCTCCAGCCCTAATATCTACACAGCAAGGGCAGCCCCATGAGCTGAAGCCAGTTGAGCAGAGCCAACCATGGCTGTGCCATGCAGGTCTTTTATTGCAGTGTAGCCATATCTTTCATATTAGTTGGATTCAGCCCAGTAAACCAAGTCTTCCATCTACTCAAATACAGATAAAGTACTTCAATTTATGGATGAAGAAATACATGTGAAGGAAAGCCCTGAGAGTGCTTATATGCCTATAAATGGCCTAATGCAGTGGCAATGTTCTGCTTGTGCTGTGCTATAGAGAATATAGCAACAACTCATGGAGGAGCCGCTCACAGTTTGACAACAAGAACCCGGTCTATCACTGCAATGAAATAGTGCTAAGATGTGGGGATTTCCAAAGGCAAAACCTCATGTTTGAAGGGAGCTGCAGGTCAAGTCTCCCACCTACCTCAAATAGTCCTGTTTCAATTATTAGAAAGCTCTGAGGCATTTGCTAGTGCCAGTGAGCCCTCCCTTCATATCCTCTGTGGTTGAGCACAGTTTTCCTGAAGGAAAGATTTATTACTTGAGTTTTGCTCCAGTTTTCATGATTTGGGGCTTGATTCTGCACCACTGAAGTTGATAGGAGTGAAGCAGATCCTTCGCTGTTAGCCTTTACGCAGCCTACACTAAAGCATGTAGGTGTCTTTCACTACCTCGGTTGCTCAGCTGCACCGATGCTGGTGCCCTGGTTTTGAACCCAACACTAATCCTCCTATAAACCCTAAAACATTAGGAGGTTAAATCTCATTTAAGTGTTACTAACCAATACTTTGAAAGTGCTGCTAGGCACTCAAATGGAGGTAAAATAGAGTAAGGACAACATCTGCTTGACTTGCTCCTGTGAATAATCCCCAGCAACTCAATGGGACTCTTCATTTAAGTTAAATGAGCAGCATTTGATCCTTAGTCAATAGAACTATTCCTCCAAAACACCTCAGAATTCCACAATCAGATTGAACTAATTTATCAAGCTGAGACATTTGAAGAATGCCCCCATCCAGGACCAAATCCTGATGTCTTTATAACTTACTCATTCTTTTGAAGAATTCTGTGTTATTCAGTAGAATTCACCGTGCAAGATTGGGAATAGCCTGATAGGAAAGAAGAATCTTAAGATAACTCTGTTGTCATTCATCCGTACATTTCCAAAACATTGGCCAAGTGTTTTGCATTAAAGTTTCCATTGACTTGAGTGGGAATTGCATAACATAGACTGAGCAGCGCTCTCTCTGAAAATTTAGGGGTGAAATGAAGCCTGATAAACAAAATTATTTTAAGAAATCTCATGAAATGGAAATGTGCATTGATTATTTAGGGCCTGACTCTTTCTCCCTGCCCTCCCCCCACATTCAGTAATACTTGACCCCATGAGCACCCTCCATTGAAAGTACCAATGGAATTAGTACTACTAAATGTTAGAGTGAACCAGTCCCTTTATAAGTAACAAGGCTGAAGAGAAATTAAATAGATTGGTTGATTTTTATTTACAGGAAAAAAATTAATGTCTGCTTTGGCAATGTTCTTTCTTTTGCAGCCACAAGAGATGTTTAAAAGGATGGTGGTTTACAATTCATCATTTAGATCTAACAAAAAACAAGTAAAATAACACGTTCCCTCTTTGTTTGTGTGGTACTTTTTTGTTTTGACTGTTCATAGATGATTTCTTTTTCTTTCTTTTTCTCTCTCCTTTTTTGTTGACCAACTTTTCAGACCAAATATGCACTACTGCCATAATGCATGGAAACTATTACTCTTTATAATCTTTCAATGTGTGCATGTGTTCACCTAAAGAGACGCTAAATATAGAGAATGAGAAGAGAGTCGATACCATAAGACAAATTCTTTCTTCAGCTTCTCATGTACTCACTGATAGTTTTAGGGTAGTTGGGCATCTATAATCAAGACTATAAAAAAATAATCAATTGTCTGACATTCCAGGGCTGGTTGTTTCTCTTTGTTACACAGTCTGCTTGTTGTGCCATCTGTTGTAAGAGGTGTATTATTTTCCAGAGCAAATAGCTAACTGGTATAGCATTATTATTGATTGATTAGATTTTTAAATGAAATCAGAGGAACTGGAGATGGAAAAGATCTATTAAATTATCTAGTCCAACCCTTTTCCAATACAGGATTGATCCCCATGATACTACTCCTAGTGCTTCTGTCCAGTTTCAAATAACCCGAGTGATGAGCTTCCCTTAGAAACTTACTGAATGGTGTAATACAGCTTGGTCACAGTTCCCCATGATGAAATAATCCTTAACATGAGGAAAATTTGTTTTTTCTCTTTGCTGTTAAGTGTGCCCGGCCGTGTACAAAGCATCTTTACTATTGCCAGTTATGTAGTATTCATTACCATGTTCTATGGAACATCAGTAGAACACAACCGAGCCATTGCTTGAATTCAGAACCAGCAGTGAAGAGCAAATAATGTTTTTCTTTGATTTCAGTAGTTTTGTGTCTTTCATGACATTTATTTTAACATGGGCCTTTTAAAAAAGTGAACGGGTTTTATGGATAGTTTTCATTTTGAAACTAGAGAACAACCCAGTTTCAATGCAATATACTAGATATCATCAGGAAACTAAAAATTATCAGTGTTGGAAAAGTTGTGCTTTTGTAAGTGCTGTCAAATTAACAAACCATTTGAATAGCTGTGAAATGTGACAAATTCCTTCAGTCCACAGCAAGCAGGACAATCATGCACTGACAAAAAAAAGATTAAATCTCTGGTTAAAATGTTCTGCTGGCCATTGTTTTCCATGATTTTAGCATGCACTTTTCTGTTTTATTATTCCTTTCCAGATATGGTATTGACTAGAAAAATGGAGAATGAATTAGAATTAAACAGCATATTCTTTGGAGATGAACATGTTTTGATCATTAATAATTTACCTTATGGTTTTTAAAATTCTCAGATCATCATATTAGTAACGTGAAACATTGGCCCAAATCCTGCAATTGGATACATATGGATGGACCTCTGCAGCCATGTAGAGCACCATTGACTTTAGTGGGGCTCTACAAGATTGCAAAGATCTACTTGTAAAAATCCGGTTTTGGATTAACAAGGAGTCCTGGATTGGTCTCATACAACAAGAAGTCGGAAGTGGGGCTGATTGCTACTGAATGATATTATAATCTGCTTGGATAACATTAGCATATTCCAAAAACCTACTCATTTATTTTTACTTAATTTTAGCTCTCCCTGGTTGTTTTGGGATTTGTATTTATTTGTTATTTTTTAAAATTGCTTGGTTGCTGCTAAATATGTAGGATGGGATTTCATCCCATTAGTTTAGACCCTTTCCAACTTTCAACATTATGCTTAATCTACAAGTCTATTCAAATGGCTGCTTAGGCTACCAAATATACAGCATCTCTGGAGTCAATCTGTTCATAGTTACATGCATTCAATCCCATGAACCCAAAGTGGAGCTGCATATTTAGTAAATAAACAAACTTTGACTATCTCCCCTCCAGTATGAAGTCTATGTGAGTCGATCACAACTATTTGCAAATTTGTGTCAAGTCTGCAGAATAGTTTTGAGTGAACCAAAAAAAGTCTAAATGTTTTAGTAATGTTGAAGTGAAACTTTTTGTTTTGATTTTCAGGCATTTTAATGAAAGGAAAGGAGGATTAGATTTATCAGATGTGAGTGGCGGGAATGAATTATTGTAAATTGCCACTACGAATACCAGTGGATAGTCGATGGGCCAGGCAAAGAGAGTGAGAATAATTCTACAGGCTGGTAGTTAGAGGATTCACCTAGGTTGTGGGAGGTACAGGTTTAGTTCCATTCTGCAATGACTCTTTAATTCTTTCTGAAACGTGGAACCGTTGCAAGAAGAGAGATTGAGAAAGTCCATCCCAGAATCTCTCATAGCCCAGTGGTGAGGGCACTTTCCTGTACTGTAGAAGACCCAAGATGAAATCCCTTCTCTGCATCAGATGTAGGGGGAGGGGGGAGAATGTCCCACATCTCAAGTGAGTGCCCTAATGACAGGGCTTATAAGGAAGGCATCACCACCTCCTTCTCCTCATCCAGCAATCTTGTGGATCTGCTCCTCCTTATCTCTCTTTTTTGGTCTGAAATTGAAACAATTGGTTTTGAATTAAACATTTTGTTTTGACTTTAGGCATTTTTTACTTTTCAGCTGACCTAGAATTTTTGAAAAATGTCCATTTCAGTTGACACAAAACAAAACTTTTATAACAGTTTTTGGGATTTCCCATGAACCAAAAAAATCCTTCTAAATCTACCTTCTAGTCCTAGAAGAGGTGGCTAGTCTCTTCCCCCAAAGAGGAACTTCTGTAACCTGAGGGCAAGATTGGGCCTTTGGTTTCTTTTTCATCTGGTTTTGCCACTTGACTGAAATATTAGTCCTCTCCTGAATGTGCAGGGTTCAGAGCACTGAATACACTGTGAATGACTGTACTGCCATTTTCCTGGAAAGATTTAATATATTTGAAAGAATGTGTGGCATTTGTGTGCTTATTGGATCCAGATTGTGTTCTCTTTTTGTTCAAAGGTATCTATTTATTTATGCTGTTGTTTAAAATATATTTTCCCAAGAAAATTTTCTTCAGGGGCAACATCTGTTTTTCATGAGATTGATCTTTAACTATGAAAAGTCAAGTGATTTGACCTCAGTTACATAATGATGGCATGGTTCTGACCAAATTAGAACTCCTTACTCAAGGGTGTTTGCTCCAACACTATGGTTGCCTAGACTAACCTTAACTCCTAAAATCAGATACATAAATCAACAATTTAAAATCGGTTGTTCACCTGGATCAGTTTGGTTTCCATTTTCATTGTAAAATTTACAATAATAATTTTAATATAATCATAATATTAATTTATCTAGTGTCTAACATGCTGTCTCGGTGCATGAATCAGTTTTAAGGGTGAAATCCTAGCTGCACTGAAGTCAATGGTAAATCTCCCATTGACTTCAGTGGGGTCAAGATTTTATCTCCTAAGATTTTAATTGAACATGCTTAGCAGTGGGTGAGCTGGCTAACTGTTAACTAAAAGGTTTAGCAAGACCTCCCCATAGCCCTTTCACCAGAAGGGGTCTCGAACCCCAATGCATCATCCTGGCAAGGAAAAGCCTCTAATAAAGGACGGTCTGGTTATGTGTGATGAAGGGTTAACTCTTTTAGAGTAGTGGGAGTAGAGTCAGGTGCTGGAATTGCAGAGTGAGAAGCAATGGACACCATGGGCTCTGTATGAGAAACTCTGCTACACAAGAGTTACACTAGCTGAGTCTGGAGTATTCTTCAGATGCAGCCCTGAGCATAGTGCACTGCAGTAATTCATGCTGGGGGTGAACAAGGCCTGTATGACTGGTGCTGTCCATGCCCCAGGGGAAAGATCACAATTGCTTTGACAGATTCAGATGGGCAAAAGCACTTTTGGTTCTGCTGCAACGTGGGCATTTATGAGCAGCCAAGGACACAATGGGCACAACATAGAGCTCCTCTTGTTAACAAAAGGTGGAGAAACCTCTGTTTCAGCTAGACGTTGGGATAGCCAAGAGACTCTGTCATCTGTCTGTGAGAGACTGAGTCTGAGGGTAGATGGAGAGGCCAAGCCAGATCAACGAGATGGATGTTAAGCACGGCACCCCTGGCCTTCACCTACCGTGTCAATGATTGAGGACCCGGACTTCCACAATTGATCTTCCTGTCCCCGAGTCTCCATAGCCCCAAATGATGGCAGCTTAAAGTGACCATGGAAGTGTTGCCACTGCCAGAGCTGGCTACACAAGCAAGGATCTCCAAACAGCAAAAGTTATCAATACAATACCCCCCTTTTAAACAAAATGCCAAACTTCCATAATCCTCAAACCCCCACCCACACTGCTCACCCATCAGCTCCCAGAATATCCCAAAGGATGTCTCACCTTGAGATGAGATCATCACAAACAAACAACTTCCCACCCAGAATCTGCCTGTGAAGGAATGATAGTTGATCGTGTTTCCTACCCCGTGATGTTGTGCTTAGGGTAATGTGCTTTGGGCCTGAAAGCTAAAAGGGGAGAGGATCCCCTAAAATTTTAAAATAAACCCATGCCAACATAACTCTCACTCCACCACCACATCCAACAAAAACCAACCCAGAACCAGACCCATCTCCAATCCCACAGCATCTTCCTCCTCATTTTAACACCATCCCCACCCATGTATCATGAAAGTAAAACCAAAAATGATCCAACACCTGTTTCCATTAATAGTCCCAGAGACTTCGGTGATAGTAGGGGAGACGGGAGCAGCTTTGTAAAGAACTCAGCCCATGGGTACTCAGTTCATAGATATTACACAGTAAGAGCGAGGGAAGCAGAAAATGCTGACCATTTAGGGTCAAATCCTGAGAGGTGCTGAGGGGTTAGTGATTCCTCCCTCAATTCCTATTATCTTCATCACCTCTCCAAATGTGGCCTATAATCTTACCAACTCAAATTGCCATCCGGAACCCCCTCTTCTGGCCTTCAAACAAGCCCTTAACTTCTCTGAGGCCATCATCAGAAGCAAGCTCCCCACAGACCAGGACAGACCAACACAAAGTGACACCAGACCTGCAAGAGCGACAGATGCAAAACCTGCAGACATATCTCCACTGCTACAATGATCAGCATCCCCCACAACATACCTTTCAAGATCCGTGGCCCTACACAAGTCTATCACGACATGTGGTGTACCTCATCCAGTGCATGAAATTCCCCAGTAACAACTGCGTGTGCGAAACCAGGCAATCACTACGCTCTTGAATGCACTCACACAGGAAAATGATAAGAGACCAAAACACCCTATTACCTGTCTGTGAACTCTTCTTGCAAAGTGACCACTCTGTATCTTGCCTGTCAGTCCTCATCCTCAAAACAAATCTGTACAACACTTTCAAGAGATGAGCCTGGGAACTTAAAATCATGATCTTAGTCAAGACACTGGATTTATGGCTTATTACATCAATCTGTAACCCACTAAACCCCAATATTGTCCTGTCCTACAGGGGTGTTAATGGGCCACTTCAACTTAAATTGTCCCTTAGAATATATGCTACCTACTTATGCTAAACTATCTGTTCGATTTTATATATAGCTGTGACACTCTCAGTACCTTTCCCAGACCTGAAGAAGAGCTCTTTGTAGTTCGAAAGCCTCTTTCTTTCACCAAAAGAAGTTGGTCCAATAAAAGATATTATCTCATCCACCTGGTCTCTAACAACCTATAATAAGACTTTTAAATCTCTTTGTCAGGAGGAATATCAGCTACCTGTTTGTCTTTCTCCTTGTTAATTCCAACCATCTTTTGTAGATTAGAGTAGTTTTCTCGCTAGTAAATTTGGTGGGATTTTGTGTGGGTGATCTGCATCTAATTAAACATTTATTTATTTTCAGGGCTTCCAGAAGTACGTGGAAGATTTTGACCCCTATACAATGGTAAGGAGAAGATTTAATTATGCCACAGAGGTTAAGATTAAATGATGTGGGGAAATGTAGGGTTATGTACTATCTTTGATTTGTGATGTGCCTGTAGAGCTCCCTTGGAGACCAGAGGCAGTTCTGTTAAGGAAGCAGATGGTCCTTGATGGACTGGCGTGCTATTCTTCCCATAGCTCTGATTTAGCACCTTCCCTTGTAAACTACATGCTTCATCTGAATGATTTCATGCACTTCATTTGCAAAGGTGGAAATGACTAACTGATGTGTCTTTTGATAGTTTTCAGCAGATCAGATCATGGGAAAAGATGTGCGGCTGTTACGTATTAAAAAGGTAACCCCTGTAATTGGGTTGAGACATTTTATGGGTCTGGTGGGCTCTTGATTTTTCAGAGTGCATGGGGCACATGATTACCTTATGACTCTCTCCTGTACATCGCAGCATTGAGACTCCCCTCTGACAAATGACAAGAGATTTGGGTGGTGAAGGGAGGGAAACACTAGTGCTTCTCCACTGTAACCTCCTCCTGCACCTGCTCCCTGCTAGCCCTCCACACTTCCCAGGGCTTCCTCAATAGCATTATGTTCTCATGTTTCTCCCAAACCCCTAGGACTCATGGGAGTACAGAGAACAAAGCCCACACATACAAGCCTAACTCCTCAGTCGTTACTGAAGGCTCAATTCTACCCAGGCCTGAGTGTATTCAATACATAATTGCTACTAACCACCTTGCAGCCCTGCGACTAATCCAGATGCTAACTATGCGCCATTTTAGATGCAGAGTGGGTATGTTTCCTTAGCCCATCTTTGTTCACCCAGATCATGAAATGAGAGCAATTGAGTGAAAAGAGCAAAATGTAATGTGGTCACAAAGCAACACCTTACTATTGGAGACCTGTACCTATGAAAAAAATGCTAAAATCCAAGTTGTGTGATACACAAATGGGACGCTGTGTACAAATGACAGGTTAGAAAGCAATCAGGATTGATTCCAGCTCCCTCATGCAAACACAAGGGAGAACATTTTCAAAAGTGAGTGAGTTTTGAAAATGGGACTTAGGCACTTCTGGAACTTATCTCCAAGCCAACCAAAAGCCTGGACCCAGGTTGGTAATATTGTTTAAGTATGTGCCTAACTTTAAGCATGAGTACTTCCATTGACTTGAAATTACTCTTGTGCTTATAGTTAGGTACGTGCTGAAGGACGTTCCTTGCTGAATCAGGGCCGTAAAGAGGTTGAAAACTCAAATTCCTCAAGCCACATTCCCATTCCTGTGCCCCTCTTTATGCTCCACACCAGACGAATTGCTAATCAGGGAAAACATTAGTTTTCTTGACTCTTATTCAGTAGACATTAATGGTAACAGCTAGAGCTAGACAACGTAATTATGGGATCTTAGGCTATACACTAGAATTAGAAGCTTATGTTGACCTGACTCTCTAAGTGTCTACAGTACATTGTTCCTCCTACCGATTTAACTCACCTGTTACACCAACCTAATAACTCCATGAGAGGCATAGTGCTTAGGTTGATGTAGTTAGGTTGACGCTGTCTTTGATGGCAGGGCTCCAGCTGTCAGTGCCCCACAATGCCCCATGTCAGTCAGTGCAAGTGCTCCTGGTGACATGCACTGCCTGTAGAAGTAGTAGAGTATGGACATGAACAGCCAATTTAAGCAGTGGTTCTCGAACTTTTTCCTCGGTGACCCCTTTCACATAGCATGCCTCTGAGTGCGACCCCCGCTTATAAATTAAAAACACTTTTAACACCATTATAAATGCTGGAGGCAAAGCGGGGCTTGGGGTGGAGACTGACAGCTCGCGACCTCCTCATGTAATAACCTCGTGACCCCCGAGGGGTCCCGACCCCCACTTTGAGAACCCCCTGAATTATTGCATGGCTGTAGCTCAGCCTAAGTTGAATGAATTGCGTATTGTACACATGCCCTTAGATAACAGTGGGGTTGGCATACTATAAAATCTATGAATCACTGCAGGATTGCATCTCCTTCTCACAGCTACCTCTTCTTCACGCTTCAAAAAATGTGTCTTCATGCAAAAAATCACCACAGTATTTACTGCTAACAAAAATAAATCTGAATTTGTTGATTATTTGGTTGTGTGGCAGGGTGACCACCCGCCCCCTACCAGAAGGGGCTTGGGAAAGCCCCTTAAGAGGTTTGAAAGCCCAGGAAGGGGGTTTGAAGCTGGGAGCCAGCAGGCTTTTCAGGCCTGATTGGGCATGAGGCCCAGCTGGGCGGCCACGCCCCAAACACTCCCAGCCAGGATATAAGGGCTGGGAGACAGAGAAACAGGGAAAACAGTCTCCTCTGCATTCAGAGGGAGACAGGCCTAGCTGCAGGAGCTGAGCCAGGTACCTGGGTTAGGGCAGAGCTGGGGCAGGGCAGAAGGAGCTGGGTGGGCTCTAGCCAGAGAACTCCGGGCCTGATACAAGGCCCGACCCACAAGTACCAGGGTTGCAGGGAGCAGCCTAGGGCTGGAGATAGCAGCAGCAGGCCAACCCTCCTTGCCTGTGATGAGAAGCCATGATACTGCAGTCCGCCCCAGTGAGCGGGGGCAAGTGGTGACTGACAGTGGCACACTCTGAGGCGAGGTGGGAATAGGGGGTAGAGGGTTCCCCCGGGGAGGGGAAACCCTCACACCAAAGGGGGTACTGCAGGGGTGCAGCCCCCACAGTTGGAGGGCTCCGGGGTCCAGGAGGGACACGGGGCCAGCAAAAAAGCGGGGCATCAACCTGCGGAGGGCGCTCTGGACGCTGAAGGAGCTGATTCCCCAGGCGACCAGCGGGAGGCGCCGCGGGGGTGAGTGGTGACCCCGTTACAGGTTGTAACACTAGATTTTAAGTCAATTTTAAGTCAATCTGGGTAACTTGCTCAGTTCAAACTCTCTAAACAGACAAACTATTTTTTTTCTGATTTTCTTCTTTTGCTAAGTGCGTGTTCAAATTGTAATGAATCACACATTTTTATTTCAATAGTGCGACAATGTTTTGTTTTATTGCTGTTATCTGACCATTTCAGCATAACAGTGATCATTCTTGGACTTCTTTGATTGAAATAACATGGAAGAATTATGTCCATTACCTTTTATGAACTAATTTGATGCTGACCAAGATAATCAAAAGGGAATAGTGTCCAACTTCAGATACCTTAAAGAGACCTGAGTTTCTAAAGATTCTGAAAATTGGGCCTTTCCTACATGTCTCAAACTGCCCACTCAAGGAATGAGGCACTCAAAATCACTGAGCACTTATTAAAACCTTGACCACTGATACTACACAGAATACACCAAGGACCTGATCCTGTAACTATTATGTATATAGTCCTATTGACTGTAAGGGTGGAAGGATCAGGGCCCTTCTGATTTTGGTGTCTTATCTGTAGCATATTCTGAACTTAAAACTTTTTCTTTAATAGGAAGGACCATTAGATCTTGCAGTAGAGGGAGGCATTGATTCCCCAATTGGAAAAATAGTAGTGTCTGCTATTTATGAGGGTGGTGCTGCAGACAAACATGGTGAGTAACCTGGGGAAAGTCAGGGGGATTTTGAGCCTGGTTCTAAAGCACTTCATCTGTTAGCCTCCCAAGTGTACACTTTCTTCATGACTGTAGCTAATGCCTATAGACACCAGAGAAATACCTGAGGCAGATTAAATCCCCAGGATTTTCATGTTCAGAGCCGCTTCAGAACTAGGCTCTTCATTTGTGGTCTGGGTCTTACAGTAAAAAATAATAGTAACTGGCCAGGTTTTCTAGCAGGTTTCCACTAAGTATAAAGAAAAAGCCACAGCTGCTGTCATTTTAGCAGTAGCAGCCAAAGGAAATAATTGGGGAAGAGGAGGAAGATGAAGAGTCACATCATTATTAACAGCCTAGTCCTGTCATCCTTGCAGTGTAAGTCATCCCATTCAGTTCAAGGGTGACAGACTCTGGCCCCAGATGATTATTTTGAAAATGATGTTAATGCAAGTTCTGTGTGCAAAGTGCCTGCAAGACAGACATAAGAACATAAGAAAGGCCGTACTGGGTCAGACCAATGGTCCATCTAGCCCAGTATCCTGTCTATCCACAGTGGCCAATGCCAGGTGCCCCGGAGTGAGTGAACCTAACAAGTAATGATCAAGTGATCTCTCTCCTGCTGTCCATCACCCCCCTCTGATAAACAGAGGCTAGGGACACCATTTCTTACCCATCCTGGCTAATAGCCATTAATGGACTTAACCTCCATGAATTTATCCAGGTCTCTTTTAAACCCTGTTATAGTCCTAGCCTTCACCTTCTCCTCAGGCAAGGAGTTCCACAGGTTGACTGTGCGCTGTGTGAAGAACTCCCTTTTATTTGTTTTAAACCTGCTACCCATTAATTTTATTGGGTGGCCCCTAGTTCTTGTATTATGGGAACAAGTAAATAACTTTTCCTTATTCACTTTCTCCACACCACTCATAATTTTATATACGTCTGTCATATCCCCCCCTTAGTCTCCTCTTTTCCAAGCTAAAAAGTCCTAGTCTCTTTAATCTCTCCTCATATGGGACCTGTTCCAAACTCCTAATCATTTTAGTTGCCCTTCTCTGAACCTTTTCTAATGCCAATATATCCTTTTTGAGATGAGGAGACCACATTTGTACACAGTATTCAAGATGTGGGCGCACCATGGATTTGTATAAGGGCAATAAGATATTCTCCATTAGACAAAGGCTAACAGAAAAATATTTTCCTCCTCATTTTAAAGACAGGGGACTGAAGCACAGAACAACTGTGCCTTACCCAGCATCACACAGGAAGCATGTGGCAAAGCCAAAAATTTAACCCAGATCTCCAGTCCTTGCCTTAGATACAAAATGGTGGACTGGGTGCATGGCAGAAGCAGATCACTGCTGGGAGAGCTTCTTAGGTGGGAAGTTAAATTTACAAAATCTCTGGGTTTGTTTGTTTTTTAATTCATGTGAGGTTCAGAGAGCAGGGCAGTTCAGAGAACACTTAGAGCTCGTCTTCACTGTTGTGCTACATCAGCACCACTGCATGAATGCAGTGGCACTGATGTAGTGGATCGGGGGAAAACACAGTGTGTTCATAACCAGAGACTGATGAGTCCTTATTGGCCACAACCAACAGAAGAATGTTAATGTCACTGCCCCGGCACCTAAAGCTTCCACTTATTTTCATTTACAAGCCACCTTCTCCGCACTACTGCAGTGTACACCTGGGCAGCTAGGAAAGGTTTCGGGCTAATTTACATACGGCTGTTTGTTGAATGTGCATGAAGAAGAGGCATCTGGAGAGACGTCTGACAGAAATGATTTTGCTGATACGATATTTTTGCTCTGTCTTTGCTTCCCCAGGAGGCATAGTGAAAGGGGATGAAATCATGGCTGTGAATGGCAAAATTTTAGTTGACGTGACGCTGACAGAAGCCCAGACAACTCTAGCTAAAGCCTGGAATGTAGGTGGGGTAAGTGAATGGGTGTTTTCCTCCTGAGAAGGACACAGCAGCCGCGTGAGTTGTTTGATTTAAATGTATTCTGCTCTGGACAGCTCATAGTAAGTCTCTCCAAGATGTTAACATTGAAGATGAATTGGGAATTGTCAATGACTTTATCACAGCAACATAGTTTTATCTAATCCTTCACCAAAGGGTGCACAGAAAACTAGTGTTTCGGCTACAGTGAGAATCTTCTAAACAAGAATGATGGTCCAGTGCAGGGTATAAAAAATCATCCTAAGAGTTTGATATGCAGCAGTGGAGAAAATATTTGTTCATTTGGGGATGTAATTCAGAATTAACCAGCTTGTTGTTAAAACACTCCTTAGATTTTTGAGACTAACTTCAGCCAGTATCAATAGATCTTTTTCCTGTTGCCCTTTTCCCTCCTAGCAATGCATTTTCCCTCCATGACTCTTCCCATGATATTGCCATGTTGGTACAGTAGCCTTCCCTCTGCACCTCCTGCTATGTGGAGTAGCCTGGCCCTCTCAATATATCTCTGATTCATCGACTTTCCACCTATGAGATAGCTTGGATGTGTCTGAGGACAGAGTTTGTCCCTTTTAATTTAATCCTGTTCATTTGTTTAATCCTGATCTCATTGACGCTCTCTGTGAAAGTTCCACTTTCAAAGGGTCATGTAAGGAGAGAGAGAATTACCTGGCTGCTTAAGTCTCCCCTAACAATGATGCATCCTTTTCACAGGATTGGATTGACTTAGTCATTGCAGTGTCTCCTCCAAAGGAATATGATGATGAAATGTAAGTGTGTACGTTCTGTTTCCCCAGCAGTTAAATAGCTAGTAACAACAGTCTGGCTAAACAGATAATGTTACTAAGGAATGTTTGTTTATTTTAACGGTTACTGTAATCCACATGCCCTTCTGTATTCATGATCATTAATTGCCTTCCTCATAGATGTTATTATACACTATAAACTTCCTTTTGCAAGCCTGAAGATTTAATTATATTTCTTATTGGACTGCAACTACTATATTTGGCTAATTAAATAAATAAGTCAGTTTGTGGGAAATTTTCAGAAATGCCTTAGAGACTTAGACACCTCAATCCTATTTTCAAAAGCAACTGGGGCATTCACTGAGACTAAGGGTATAAATTCCACCTTGTGGAGACATAGTGCTCTAGTGCTAACCGAGTGTAGCCAGAGCAGCGGAAGTGGCAGGAAAGTCTAGCTGCCCCAAGTACATGCCTAGCACCTTGGATGGATATGTACGCAGGGTGGTTAGCCCCTCTCACCACTTTGGCAGTGCTCTATTTTTAATACACTAACTCAATCAGAGCTAGCACGGGTCTCTCTCCTGGAGTTGGAATTTTATCTCCATTGTATGCAAGATCTTAGAACAAATTTTGGAAGAGAGTAATTAAAGACATGGAGGTAAATGATAACTAGGATAAAAATAGAGCATAGTTTTACAAAAGTTAGATCATGCCAGATCAACCTGATCTTTCTTTGAGACAAGAACTGATTTTTATTTATTTTTTTAGTCAAAGGAAATGCAAGAGATCTAATCTAGCTGGACTGCAGTAAAGCATTTGATACAGTTCAAAGTGTAGACATTCCCTTAGGCTCCCAAGTTACCTTAGTGTATATTACAAATATCAAAAGCAATGAGATAATCCAAAACTAATCAGTATATTCAATTAAGCAAAGGAGCAGGTGAGTTAAAATCAAGTGGGCACATTATATTGAAACCAGGTGTTTTATTTCAGACATATTTTCAAAAGCAGAGCCTTGTTTTCTAATTTGCCCCAATGAGACACATTTGTAGATGTACCTATGCCAAATACACCGGTGATGGGAAGTTATATAATTCTTATTAAGCCTGATTTCCCATTGCCTACAGGGATCAGATCCTTCAATGGTATAAATCACAGTAGTTGCACTGACTTAAGTGGCGCTACACTGCTTTACACCGGCTGGTTTCTGGATCTGACCCAGAAGCTGTAGTAAAAATGTTTAATACCTATACACATGCCACCAAGCAAGGAAATAACTTTCATCATTATTGTGTGTTTTCATGTCCTGTACATTTAGCCCTACTATTCCCTCATCAACAATCAGTCCCAACACAAACAGAAAGGGTTTTGAAGGCAGTGCATCTGTGTACAGACAAGGGTATCTCCTGCAGCTGTAGCCACTGCAGTGGTGAATAGCCAGATCTGGGTTGATGCATACTGTTTCATTGTGAGGATGCATTATTTTCCAAAGTATGTGCCTGCCTGTGCATTGCATGCCTCAGCCTGTCCTCTTACCTGGGTCTCGCATGGCGTATTGTTGTGTACTTTGCGCTTTTGCCTTGTTTGATTTTGCTAGAACACTAGGACTTACAGTTGAGAGATATAAAATCTAAACTATGTTTTTTAATAAATTTTATTTGTGATCATAATTGAATTAATTATTATTATTATAATAATTTATATTATGATAGCAATTAAAGGCAATAACAGGGATCAGTGCCACACTGTACAGAGATAGGCCCAGTGTGTGTACTACTCTCTCGGCTATCTCTGGGTCGGAATTAGAATTAACTTGTAAAAGTTACAAAAAAAATTATATTGCTTTAGCTCCTTTTTGGTATGCTACTCAAACCATGTCTGATTACGTGTGTCTATATCAAGCACTTGTGGAGCACCAGTCACTCTACTGTCTTCCATAAACTAGTAGTACATTTTTTTGACATGTTTTACATTAGAGGTGTAGGACAAAAGGTTACATGTTGTTCACACATGTGAATTGTTACACATTACTAGTTTGCACAAGATAAGACAAATTGTACCGCGACACTGACTTGGAGATGCTCATGAATATCTGGGAGCGGAATTTGGCCCTATACATTGACCAGATTCTCAGCTGATGTAGATCAGCACAGTTCCATTGACTTCAGTGGAGCTATGCTGGTTTACACCAGCTGTGAGTTTGGCCCTGGGTGTGTGACTGGCAGTTTTCACTGTTCTTGCCTGACATGCATTTTGTCGGATCAACACAATCGGTGCATTTAAAGGGCCAAACTTCCAGATGTGCTGAGCATCCCAACTCCAGTTGAAGTCAGTGGGAGGTTTAGGTGCTTTGCAGCTGTAAAAATCAGATCCTTAATTTATATTTATCTATAAAAACTGACAGTGTTTAAGAGCATAACTTCAAGATTTACATAATTATCATCATTTATGAGCATGTGCGTGTTATGGGAAAACAGATCAAGAAGTATAGGGATAAAAGGAGACTGGCCGAAAGCCGAGCAGAACAAAGAACCATGCAAAGTAAATTAAAATCAATACTAAAAGGTTCTTTAACCACATAAGTAAAAAGAAAAGCTGGAAAGAAATGAGACCACTAAGCACCGAGGACAGGATGGCGATTGAAGATAATCTCTGTATGGTCTAATATTTAGTGAGAGTTAGGCACCTAAATACCTTTTGAGGGTCTGGGTCGAGATCACTACAGAGGCCCAGGAGTCAGTGGCTGACTGAATCTAAGGGGAAACTGAGTCACTAGCATGGTCCACTGCCTGGTCTAGAGAGGCCTAGTTACCCTTGCTCAGAGCTGCTCCTAAAGACACACTCTAGCCCTGTGCAGATTTAATTTTTATCCGAGACTATGAGTGTGACAGTTCATTTAAGTGACTAATAGTAATAACCAAGATAGAGGCTTATCTAGCATCCTATAAAATAACATATCTACGTAAGTCTTTTAAAAGCAGGTTCATCTGCCAGAGGCAGATGTAGTGGGATTTGGTGGAGATACAGTTCTTTCCATCAGAAAAATTCTACCTTACCTAAACAAAGAGTAGCATTCTATGTGTATTGATGGCAGCAAACAAGTTCCCTCAGCAAACAGACATAATGCTTCCTGCTGAAGGAAACTATTTTTCTATCTAATATATTGGTCACCGTAGTTAAATGACTATTGTACAACCAGACCCTCCAGGGTTCTGTTACAGTAAACTGGAGCTGATATTTGTTTGGCATCAGTGTGATCACAGGCACATTTGATTGTCCTTCGTGTACCATGGTGCCTCTGCTATTTTTTTTTTTTCTCTTGGTCTTTGGAATAGTTATTAGGGCTGTGGATTAATAGCAGTTAACTCAAGCAATTAACTCAAAAAAGTTAATCACGGTTCATCAGAATTTTTATCGCACTGTTAGACAATAGAATACCAATTTCTTTTGTTTTTTACAGTGCAAATATTTATAATAAAAATAAATATAAAGTGAGCACTGTAGTCTTTGCATTCTGTGTTATAATTGAAATCAATATATTTGAAAATGTAGGAAATATTAAAAAATATTTAAATAAATGGTGTTCTATTATTAACAGTGTGATTAATTGGAATTAGTTATTTTTTTTAAATCACTTGACAGCCCTAGTTACTATTCATATTATATCTTGGTGTGCCTGTCAACTGCCATTCATGTCTCTTTCCCTTTTTATTGCGGGAATGTTTCTATTACTCTGCTGTCATTTAGTGATTGTCCCAAAAATTATACTTAACTGCTTCTCAAACTTTATGGTGTAAACTGTATGTATGATTTTCATTCACGGTTTCTTTAAATATGATTAAGGGCCCCTTAGAAGGACTAAATTTAGACTTTGATGTAGGTTTGCATGAAGACTTTGTGGGCGTTCTCTCTCTGATTAGAAAAAATGCAAACCAAAATCAACCAATTGTGATTTCATTATTTTATAAGGTGCTTATCACAAAGTCCCAAAGATGCATTCTAGCTAATTGTTTCTTTTCTATTGCAGGACATTTTTTTAAAATAAAGAAGGTAAAGTTGAAGAAACTAAGCCTGTGCCTGGAAGAAAGCTGCCGATTCATAAACATCAAATCAATACCCTTGCAAAATCTACTTTTATATAAGAGAAATGTGATTTTAGACTGTACTGAGAATTCAGCTAGAGAGAAACCTCATATTTAAACTCTGTGGGCAACTTACTTAATTTTATGATCTTCCCATAGAGCCAGAACAATATGTGATTATAGGAGAAAGATAATTCCTGAGAAATGTTGCCAATGCAAAATAGTTTATTCTAAAAAATCTATTTTTCTATAAGGTTTAGGGGCCAAATTTTGAAAATCAGCCTCCAAAAGTGCATCTGCAGTTTGCCTATTAATGGACATCAGTATGCACAAGTGGGGGGTTGAAAATCATTTGCTTTGTCACAAGCAGTTTCATAAATCAGCTTGGAGGGGGGGTGTCTGGCATTTGTACCCTAAATATTGTATTTTTTCAATTGAGGTCTGAGGGATCAGTGTTTGTAACTCATGTTAACATGAATAGAGATTATCCTTGTAAATCAGAGCTCAATTCTGCCTCCCTTACACACACACACACACAGTGAAATTCATCACTGTGCAGAAGACCTAGACCAGTGGTGGGCAAACCATGGCCACCAGGAGCTGTGGGCAGCTGTGCAAATGTAAACAAACTGGCAGCCCACCAGTGAATTACCCTGATGGACCATGTGTGGCTCGTGGGCCACAGGTTGCCCACCACTGACCTGGATGGATTTTGAATGCTCCGGGGGGGGAGGGGGGGAGAGGTCTTAAATGGTGCAAAGGATTTATGCTGATTCTCTGTACAGAGATGAGTTTCATCCATTGTGTAATATCTTAGTCAGCAAGGATTCCCACTGAGGTCAATTCATTTGTTCAGAGTGAGGTACTACTCAGCCTGAGTATTGGTAGCAAATCAGGCCCTCAGGTATCAATGGGTGAAGAGCCCCAGTTAAGGATACCCTTACTCATGTGATTAGTACCCAATAAGACTATTAATGTTAAGGGTGCAGGATCACACCCAGAATATAACCTCCTATTATCAATGACTCAGTGTTTTACAGTTAACGAATATCCTTTAGATTATAGTAACTAATCTGATTTTAAAAGAAATTGTCTGATAAAATTGTACTTTTTAGAACTTGTTCTGAATCTTTTAAAGTCATTGAATGTTTCTTGCAGTAAAAGTTCATCTTGCCTTCCTTAGATTACCCTAACCAACAACATGTGCAGAGATCTAAGCAGTTTTTAATTTCACAGACATTTTAAAAATTAGAAAATCAAGATGAAAGTAACAGATTTTATTTCTCAATCAAATACTTTCTTAAATAAGTGCAAAATCTTGTCGTATTCAATACCGCATAGATGTTAATACTACAGAGGGCCTGATCCTTGTCAAGGTAAACTGGTTTAGCTCTCTCACAGAATCAGGCTCTATATCATCTAAATATTCAATTACATCACATTTCAAAAGACACCTAACACGAAGACATTACTTATATTCCTATCTGTGTATTGCATTTCATGTTGTCATTAGGTTTTTCCTTTCCAGTTACCAAGAGCTGAAGCCCATAGTTCATACACACTAAGAATTTTGTCTGCTCAAGACATGTGGGATTGGGCCCTAAATGTATAACATGACAAAATAACAAAGTATTAATTCCAAGTTGAATCATAATGGCTACAACTATGTGCACTGATATCTTTAAGTGTGAGCTGATCTCTTTAGTTTCACATGCAGTAATCTATCAATAAACCAGTTTGTGTCTGGGTAGGATACATGTTAAACTTTTTAAACCACTCTCTTACAAATAAATAGAACAAGAATAAAATTGTTCGTGCCAAACAGAAAACTCCTGTTTCTTTTTTCACGCACATGTGTTTGGTAGGAGTGTAATAGCAGATAATAGCAATCTGCTGAGAATACAGTTTTTTCAAGCCAATCTTGAATAACCAGCTTCTTTGCAGCAAAACAAAGGGGAGGGAAAGTTGTTGATGGATAGATGGAGCTATTGCTGGTCTGAGCAGCAGTAACCCCCTCCCAGATTTTCAGATATGCCCAGTTGCTTGGGGGCATGCTACCGAGTTCAGCTGCTCCCTTCTACTTCCTCTCCCAGAGTTGGACAGTCCCTACCAAATGGAATAAACTAAGGCTTGTCCTCACTAGGGGGTGGGATCGACGGCAGATACACAACTTCAGCTACGTGAATCACGTAGCTAAAGTTTGCGTATCTGCCGCTGACTTACCGCTTGTCCCCATGGCGGCAGCAGTCGGTGGCGCGCTCCCCCGTCGACTCCAGCTTGCGCCTCTCTGCAAGCTGGAGTTCCGGAGTCGACGGGGGAGCCGCGGGCGATCGATTTATCGCGTCTTAACGAGAGGCAATAAATCGATCGCCAGAAGATTGATCCGGTACCGCGTTAGTGAAGACCAGCCCTAAGACATCAAAACAGGGCCAAAAGGGGAGGATGCAGCAGAGCATGCTCCCTCTTCTGCTCTGGCTCCCCACTTGCCACATGTTGCTACCCTCTGCACTGTCTAGTGAAAAGTATCATGCAGCCTAGTGACCCTATCAAAAGTAGAACACTCGGTGTATCCTGTGGCACACCTGCAGCATCTAGAGTAGTAGTACACTGAGATTGAGATTAGGGCCCGAGGCACTGTACAGACACATAAAAGAGAGACCCAACGAATTTACAATCTAAGTAGACAAGACTAGACAGTGTAAAAGAGAGGAAATCTCTTATTTTTTTTCAGGTGGGGGGACTGAGGCATAGAGAATGAGTGAACGAGATTACCTGGGAAGTCTGTGGTGGAACTATAAATTGAACCCAAAGTATAGTTCCTTAACATAAGACCAAACTTCCTCTCCACTTCTACCCAACCAGCTGATTTATTCAGACATCACTTACAATACACAAGAGGCAGCTGAGAAAACTGCATTTTTCTGAGGGGTGTTATACTGCCATCCAGCGATGATGTTTGAGGTGTGGTTTCTTGGAGGAGGAGGAGTATCTGCTAGTTCTGATTCAATATGATGGTGGCAAAGCACTCAAAGGAGCTGCTGAAACCTCGTCTGCTTTTAACAATTGGCCATATAGTGTTTTCTTCTTGTTCATTCTAGCTTTCACAAATCTAGGAGCTGACTCATTTCTTCACCTCTTTTAGTCATCCATGCTAAAGATCCTAAGCTAGAAATAAAAACAGTTTTCAAGCAATTTTTTCATTGGATACATCTTTATGCAGAATTTTGGAAGGTGTTTAAATGAGTCAGACACCATTTGAAATGCCATCATATTGTTTCCTGGCTGCTGTAATAGGTTTTACATGATTACATATCTCATATTAGGGATTCCTGTCTTTTTGTAGGTGACTCAAACCAGCTACTAGATGACTGCAGTAAGGTAAATGGGACTTTCTCTTTTATCCAGTGGAGATATGGTGTCTTCTTTGAGAGTATGGAAATTCTGATCAGATACGCTAACTAACAGGTCTGAGTGCCACACTGGCAATATCACGTGTGTCTAACTGCCTTTAACATAAACGTCTCTTTTTTAAGAATTTCCTTTACTCAAATCTCAAAGGGAATATTTCTAGTTTCTCAGAGCTGTTTGTTTGGTTAAGCCTGTTAAGACCACTATCCCTCTCTATGGGATAATAGTCCAAGGAAGATTTTCTCAGAACTATTAGCAATCATTCTTACTCTCTCAGGAATTTCCTGGCCCTGTTAGTCACAGTTGTTTTCAGCTCACCCTTGCAATCACTGAGCTAAAGCACGAATTGTAGGAGTGACTTGTAGCATCTCCGTCTGCTTTGTGTGTGTTTGTACACGGGAAAAGAATGTGAAGTCTTATGGATAGAAGGCATAAAACTTTTCAGGACAGGGGACCATCTTTGTTAGGTGTTTGTACAGCACCCAGCACTAAGGAGCCCTGATCAGGGTCCAGAGCCACTACCACAACACAAATAATATTTTTTTAAAGCACAGTTTAGCAATAGCTTTTGCATATGATACATATTTTCCTCTGAATGTGCTTTTTAAAGACGTCATGCCTATATAAAAGCAATATAATATATATAGTCTCTGTATGTTCCACTCTATGCATCTGATGAAATGCGTTCTAGCCCATGAAAGCTTATGCCCAAATAAAATGGTTAGTCTCTAAGGTGCCACAAGTACTCCTCGTTCTTTTTATATATACAGTAAAACCTCCATTTAATGGACTAATTCGGGCGAGGGGGTGTCCGTTAAATCAAAAAGTCCGTTATTTAATTTAAAAAACCAAAAACGAGCTGTCAGAGCAGCAGCCCGCATGCCACAGGGTCGGGGCGGCAGCTCTGCAGCCTGCCCGTTGCTGGGACCCGGGCGGCAGCCAGGAGCCGTCAGCCAGCCAGCCCGCCCGCTGGCGGGACTCAGGCGGGACCCGGCAGCCAGCCAGCCCGCCCACAGGTGGGACCCGGGCGGGAGCCAGCAGCCCTCCCGCTGGCGGGACTCGGGCTGGAGATGGGTGGGAGCTGGCAGCCAGCCCACCCGCAGGCAGGACCTGGGCGGGAACCGGCAGCCAGCCCGCCCGCAGGCGAGACCCGGGCGGGAGACGGCAGCCAGCCCGCCCGCAGGTGGGACTCGGGTGGGAGCCGAGAGCTGGCAGCCCGCCCGCTGGCAGGACTCGGGCGGGAGACGGCAGCCCGCCCGCGAGAAATGGATTTCGGATGCATCAGACTTGCTCATAAATTTTGTCCATTGCATCCGTTTGTCCGTTTACTGTATACACATTTTGTGCATGTGTGTGTGTGCACATCAGTATGGTGAGTTCCTTTAAATTGGTTGCATTCATTCATAATATGTTGATTAAGTAGCACCTTCCTTCCAAGAATCTCAGCACTTTGTAAACAGTGGGCTAGACTGTCAGTATATACCATTGCCATGAACAAGGGTTGTGTCACCTCAGAGGCCAGTATGGCTCCCTGATTCTCAAAGCAGCCACACTTAGTCTATGACAGATTAATATATGACAGATGACATATGTGGTCCCCAAGAGACTATATGTCAGCTGTGAATTGGCAAGGCAGTTGCTACAGAAGCCAGCTCTAGCCACTTTACATTAAAGGAGGGTTCCCCACCATCTTGGAAATTGTCAGCTGGGTTGATTTAGCCAGATTCTACCCCTCTGCACCACTCAGGCAGCACAAAGAGGCTAGCACCAGGGCTGAGAATCTGATCCACGAAAATACTGTTTTTCTTTTTCAGAAGGAACTGGTCTTTAGGGTTACAAACCTGGTGAGTCTAAAGTCCCCCTTTGTCACCATTGGTCAATCTTGGTAGAATTTGGTCCCGGTGCCTAAATCAGTGTCTGTCTGCCCACTTTACCCTATATAATTGTTCCTGTTCTTAGTTGATTTCTGTGTGTCTTCTCTTTTTACGTTAAGGCTTTTCTGTTTGCCAGAATCCTCATGTGGAGAAACTTTGAGAGGGCTATGTGCTTGTTGCACACGCATCTGCCAGGGGATCAATGCTCATTTTTGTGTGGAGGACTCTGAAATTATAGTGCGGCTGTTTTAATTAATTATATTTTTCACTAACAGCTTTGGGTGCCCAGAAAATGCCCTTCCCACTCTGTTTCCAGTCAGTTTTATTCTCTATTTTCCCCTCTTTTCCATTTTTTTAGAGCATAAGTCTTACTGACTTTCAGGGGGATTTGTGCTCCTAAATCATGTTAGGTGCTTTTGAAAATCCCACGCCCATCGGTTTTTTGTTTATTTCAGGTCTGCCTCGACACCACCAAGGAATTAACATGAGAAAGATAGTATCTGTGTTTGAGAGACCTGCAAAAATATTTTGCACTCTTGTGTGCCCTCTGCTGGAACTTTAGGGGCAAAAGTTCTGTTCCCAGAGTTGTGTTAAATTTGTGATTTCAGAGAAAAAATATACAGTATGGTGTGGCCAGGGGCTATGCACATTTGTAGTTGGTTATCTGAAATAGCCATGGCCTTTTCAGCTTTCATTGAAAAATGAAACTGGTAGATGGTAAATGGAGATGGAAAGCCATTCACAGGATTCTAAATAAAATGAAGGGAGACAAAAAGTATAAAAAAACCCTCTTTGAAAGGTAAACTGTATTCAGTACTGAGCAGATCAAGAGACCAGAGGCAAAACATAAATATGTCCTTAGATCTGTGTTTTCAGATGTGTCCTAAAATACTGCTAGTGCATCGAACAAGGAAAATAAGTTTTATAAGGTATTATCTTGTAATAGGTTCTCTGCAGACTGGCAGCTGCTGGATAGGTGAACACTGGTGTTAAATTTTGACTATTTACCTACTTGGAGAAAATGCAGCATCTGATCCACTGCAGTTCTATATAGATTTATTATCCAGAATTTGAAAAACTCAATACATAGTTACTAATATAGTAGATATCACTTTTGGGAGAGGCAGAGTTGAAAAGTTATTATGGCTAGAAGTTGCTTCCTGTTTACAAGGCAATGACCATATCCTGTGTTTTAAAAGGCCCTGATCCAGCAAAGCACTTATGCCCATGCTTAACTTTAGCCCCATCAACCAGTCTCATTGAAGTCAATTGATTTTAACAGGACTATGCATGTACTTAAGTGCTTTACTGGATCAGGGCCTAAAGTCCAAGGCAAAGATCTATTAGGCTACCAAGTGCTTATTATAAAAGGTTGCTAAGGTTACACTTAATTTCTAAATATTTGAATTTTAAGTGAAAACAGAAAATGAGCTGAATTTAAATTGAATGTAAAAATAAAACCAAACACTTTTTCTTCCTCCATCTTCTCTTATTTCTTCTAACTACTTCCCTTCTCACAAGTCAGCAAGTCTCTTCAGTCTCAAACAGCTGTAATGGGATTTTGTTTACAGGGTGCTTAAAAGTGAATTTAGGAGGGGAAAATGAGGGTCAAAGAGCATAGATACAAATCTGACCCTTGTTCTGTGGACAAGTACTTTACTGACCTGTAGGGAAAGGGAGCAGGAGAGAAATCAAATGAGTTAAACTTCTTTTTAAAACAAAGTTTCTTTTGTAGTACCTTTGAGAGTCCTTTTTGGGGGGCTTTTTGTTCTATCCTTCTTTCCGGAAGTTCTGGTTGACAGCATCAGGGAAGGTGAGCCTGCATCTTTGTTTCTGGCAAAGAGCTTGAGAGTTCTGAACACCGGTGCCAGACAAAGCAGGTGGATGTTTGACTAAATATTGGAGGGAGGGGTCATCAAATGACAATTTTTGCAGAAAGTGTCAGGTTTCTGAGGAAAATTTTGACTTTTCATCAAAAAACTGAACACACCCCAACTGAAAATGTTTTGGTTTTTTGACCAAAAAAAGTTCATAATATCCATGGGAAGGAGGGACATTTTCTGATCAGCTAGAATTGTAACACCGAATGGGAGTAGAGAGATTTGCTCTCATTATAGTTATTCAGAAGTGTTTCTGCAAATCCCTGAATTCTACTTCACACTGGCTGTTGGCCAGTTAGAACAGAGGTATTTGCCAACTGTGCAAAGATAATGCAAATCAGACATCCCCAACCAACCCTAGTGCAAGGAATGAACTGCATAACTGGAAAAATTGTAGCGCTACTAAAATAATTCCATTCCGGTGCAATGACTTATAATGTAATCATCATGTCCTTCATACAGATAATCATGAACAGTTAAATGAAGAGAAGAAGACAGGGTCAGTCAGATTTAGAACTTGCATAGTCTTAATAATAGTGCTTTTGACTCTGGACTGTTTTCTTCAAAGTCCAGAACAGAATCCTTCCCTTCACCTATCACACAGTCACCTTTGTTAATGAGAACTGATTACTCCCTCTACACTTTGCTCAAAAGAATTCAGGAATACTGTAAATACTGACTACAGAAAGTTGGTGGTAGAAATGGAAGATAAGCAATACAAATCAAGGTATGACTAAGGTGGAGAACGAGAGAGGCAGCCCAATCTATTGGTACTACACAGAAACAAAGTTTATTCAATCAATATATAAACATCTTGACAATCACTTTAAGGTTGACAGATCAGTGAAAAGTAATATGTAAAATATTGTTCTGTGTGGAATAGAAGATCTGATTGCAGTGACATTTAACTTCATTAATTTGCATTGGACCGGGACAACAGAACGTGGGGAGTGGGGAAGAGTATAAGAAGAGGAATTGTTTAAGGGGGAAGGCTATTTGAGATTTTAAGTTGTCTGGCTTATTGCTGGTGGATTTCTTTCTTCAGACATTTTCTGCTAAATTGAAAGTGACTGAAATGCACCACAAAAACAAGGAATGAAAAGTACCTTCTAGATTATGTTGTTTTTTAAATAGTTAAGTAAACCAATGTGTAAGTGAACATATATATTCAAAGTCTTAACATAAAGAATGGCTAGGTACCTAGATACATAGATTAAACAAACAAAAATTCTGTGCTAGTTTACACCAGGGTAACACAACTGAATTTATATATGACATGTCATTTCTCTAGAACTATGAGCAGAGGAGCCAGAATGGTCCAGAGAATCAGGCCCCAAGGTATTTATTGTTCACTGCTTATACAATCTCTTAATCAAAGACCACTGACCAGTTGCAGAACTGAGTCAGCCGTGTTGCTCAGGAATAAATGAGGATGGAATTTTATCTATAATATGGCACCCAGCACCGTAGTATCTGAGCATCCTTGACCCATAATAGGAGGGTATATCTGGGTAAAAAGGAATATGGCCAATGTTCCTCTATGCTGAGGTGATCCGTGGTTGCTGGAATGGACCATTTGGGGTCATAGGCAACTGGGCATAAGTTAGGAGGGACATGACTGGCTCCATGCTCAGAGAAGTATAAATGTGGTTTAAAGTCACACATGTGCTTCACCACACATTTTGGCCAAAGCAAAATGAACTTGTGCTGTTGGCATACCACTGGTACACATGACAAAATCATCACCTCTCTATTGCTTTCCAGCTGAACACAGTGTGATCTTGCTGTCTTCACCATCCTGTTGTGACAGCGTAGATGAGAAACGGACTTGAGATGATTATACAGGCAAAACTCCTTCCTCAGCTGAACCTTGGAACATGACGCCTTCTTTCACATTCTGATAGCTAAACCCAGGCATGCAGAAAATTTCCACCGACCCTTGTGTCATCTTCTTATCACAGAGTCCAGCTCTTTTAAAAGGACAATGCCCCATTAATTCTGTAAATACAAATTCTCCATTCTCCCCAGAGCTTTAGAGAGGGACGTTTATGAATCTTTGGAAGCGACCAAGCTTATTTTACAGATGGATTGATTTTGCTGCAGGTAGGCCTGAAGAATAATCCTTGGGCACCACCATCAAACCCATGACCAAGAAAGTGAGTCTCCCAATGTAGAAGGAAACAGACCCTGCATGTATAGTTACATGAGCCTGTGGAAAGCACTTTGACACTGGTAATTTTCAGCCACCAGTATTTGGAACCAAAATTCAGAACCAGAAGCATTCACAAATCTGGAGCAAGATCAGAATCTGAAGTTTGCACCATTCGTGTGAGTGTTTCCAAAGTTCACTGCAATTTCATATATGCAGGCAGAGGATGGTTTTGTCTGCATTGTGCTTACTAGTCTTTTGCTGGAGATTCAGGTTATAGTCTACAGGCCCTGGGTATCCAGATGGATGGAATTAGTCTGAGAAGTGCCTGAGTCTTTGTCCAGTCATATGACTTGCAGGAGAGACTTAGCTTTTACAAATTACTCCATAAATTCTGGCTAAAGCATTTTCCTTAAGCCTTTTAGGAACTGGCCTCCTAGTTATAAAATTCAGCATGGTTCTCATTTACACTACATGCAATTATTTTAACACCTCCCCTTCTGGCTTCTTTATACTGACAGCGCAGGAAAGGGGCCTTATGTAAATGAGAATCAGGCCCGTCATCTTTACTGAAATTACTGAAAGAAACAAGTCTGAAAGGTCTGTGTCAGCATGTGAAAATGGATTGTTGGAAAATCTACTAGGAACAAGGGATAGAGGAAAAAGCAATGGATGTGTCTACGGGGATTCACTTTATGAGACTTATCAGAGAGTTCATTATAGCAAAGAGTGATACCGTCAGCAAAAAGGACTTACACATGTCTGGAAGGACTTTGATCAATTCTCAGGCGAAAGGGAGACTATCCATTTCACAGGAATAATCAGACAAAACCAATGTCCATTTCATTGCAGCTTGCACTGTTAAAAAGTCTGGACAGTGAAAAAAAGATCATTTTGGAAACCTACAACCCACACAAGAATGTTCACTCTAACACTTAAAAGTATGTTAAGTTTAAATTTTTCTTATAGCATCGCTCATAGAAGAATCTGCAAGTGCTTAGTTAAAAGGACATTTAGTTAAAAGGACTAAAAGCACTAGTTAAAAGGACATTTTTTAGTACTTTTGTTGTTATCGATAATATAGTAGCACCCAGAAGCCTCACCCAGGATTGGGATTCCATTGTCCTGGGCGTTGTACAAACATATTAAATATGGCTGCAAAATTAAATACTTTTAAAATAAGTTTATATAAACCTAAAATTCATAAAAATGTTCCCATTATTTTATTTCAAAATTCTTTTGGACACAGTTATTCCAAAACAAATATTGCTCTGCAATGTCTGTGATACACATAGGTGCACTGAGAAGCTGAAAGTGAAACTGACTGTACAGAAAACATTGATTTTCTTTGTCCAAACTCGGGGAAATTCAATAAGTAAACACACTGCATAATTGGTTAAAACTAGGGTGACCAGACGGCAAATGTGAAAAATCGGGACAGAGGTATGTGGAAATAGGAGCCGACATAAGCAAAAGGCCAAAAAAATCAAGACTGTTCCTGTAAAATCGGGACATCTGATCACCCTAGTTAAAACTGTAAACTGGATATTCACCATTCCTGTTCCCTGGCCACATAGACTAACCAGTTACTAGTAACAGAGGTAACAGTGTGTTCAAAATACAGGGGGCTATATCGAATATGACTGACCCCTTTGCATGTTTCAGGGGCACAAAAGGGATGTGGATTCCTTTAGTATGGGGGAATTACTGGGTCGATCTCCACTGCTCTCTACCTGCCTTCCCCCTGCAGGAGACTTGTTGCTGCTGAGCTCCAGCGAAGCCTGACTGGTGAAATGGCCCCTGTGGGGCTACTTCTACCAGTATTGCCCTACGCTGAACTGGTCCCAGGTTGTCCCCCGGCTTGTGGCAGTCACTTTGCCCATCCCACCTTCGGTCCTGCTTCAAGCATAGCTGAGGATCAGAGCCGTGGACTTTAGATTAACAATGACTTTTTTTAAAGACGTCCAGTATCCTGATAAGGTGGTAGTTATGCTCACTGACCTTGATCATGTCACTGATATACAGCAAGTGTGTAGTACAGTCAGGAATAGAATCCTTGCGGTAACTCCTAGTGCTGTGCTCTAGCCTCCACAAAGAATTTCCTTAGACCTGCTAATACATATCACATAACTTCTAATGACAAGGATATCATCACTGTTCTTCAGCCCCTTCTCTGCTTTTTCCTTGTTGCCCTGGCAGCTTTCTCTTCTGTAGTAGCTGCTCTTTGGAACTGTCTATTTCTTTCGCCCTCTTCATTGACTCTCCATCTAATTTAAAATCGAATCTCAAAACATCTTGCTTACTGTAAATCCCTTAATCGGAGCCTCTAGTATTTTGCAATCTCATAGCCATGGGATTTGCCACAGAATTGTGCTCCAGACTCTAAGCGTTCATTGTAATAAAATGTATCTCTAACCCTGAGGGTTGTGAAAATAACCTTCAAAATGTTAACTGCTGCAGTTTTGTCTTTATATTGCTTGAAGCGATGGTTCTGAGAGGTGATGTCCCCCATTCATTTGAAGGAGAAGTCAAGCACTGTCACTTGAAGGTGAACATTATATTATTACCTATTTAGTGTCTGACTCATTTGAGTGGAAACATCCTACTAATGTCCTTGCCATGCAACCCAAAATATCTCCCATGCCAAAAATCTCCCCGTCCCTACCCTGCTGGAAAACTGTTGCTCCTCTCAGCATAGCTGACATGGATTCACTTACAGAGTCCTGTTGTGTGTCTGGCTGAATTACTAAAACTTAGCTCATTTGGTCCTCCGTTAGCCAGAAGTTTATGCTGATCATCACAGCTGGTGGTCAGGATGGAATTCTCCCCTCATGGTGAATTGCCTATGCCTAGTTGGAGGGTTCATCTTCCTTAGTGCACCACTGTGCTTAGTTAACAGGCGGTAGTTAGGAGGTTTGGCAAACTGGGAACACTCTAATATGTGTTGATCCTTTGGGAGGCAGTTGTCAGTGCAGAGACCAGGAGACTGGGTGTCCTGTTTGTCTTATTTTGTAGCTACAAACCTTTTTATTTGCACGCAGTGTTCATGACCATGTAAAGACAAGGGAAGAAAGGAGTGAGGTTGCAGCAGTTATAACACAGATGTGTGATCAGGCATATTACTGGAGACAGATGTGAAGCAATCTGCTTCTCACACATGCCAAATACCCCATATGCCCTTACCTGATAGGGTAAGGGCATATGGGGACCTGCAATTCAGAGACAGGAGTTTCTTGTTAATTGGAACACAGAGATAATCATAGGAATTTTGGTCCTACTTTGGATAATGGGAGACTCCCAGATTTACTGTTGTCAGGTAACCTTCCACATTTCATGCTTAGAATGAATTTCTCTAAAACTTGTGTTTAGACTCTCTCCAAATCCCAATTACTTCTAAACACTGATTTGCTAGATACACATAAATCTGAAGTGTCTCAAAGAATAATACTTAGTACACTTTAGATTTAAAATAGTATGGAAAGCACTATGCAAAATGAGATCTAAGCCTATAGGCTGAGGATTCCAAAGAAGCCTAGGAAGTTACACATCCAATTTTCATTGATTTTGCAATGGCAGTTGTGTGCCTAATTCCCATTAGGCCTCTGGGAACTTCAGCCACAGTCCATATGTGGGCTAAGGGCTGGTCTTCACTACGGGGGGGGAGGGGGGGAATCGACTGCAAATATGCAACTTGAGCTACGTGAATCACATAGCTGAAGTTTGCGTATCTGCAGCCGACTTACTGCTCGTCCTCATGGCGGCGGCGGTCAGCGGCGCGCTCCCCTGTCGACTCCAGCTTGCGCCTCCCGGCAAGCTGGAGTTCCGGAGTTGACGGGGGCGCCGCGAGCGATCGATTTCTCGCGTCTTCATAAGATGCGAGAAATCGATCGCCAGAAGATTGATGGCTACCCGCCGATTCGGCGGGTAGTGAAGACGTACCCTAAGATGTTGAAACCAATTAATGTTGCCTGTGGTAGGAGTGCAGCACTAAGGCCATAATGTCATATCTATTATGAATACAATAGGAAAACAAAACTAGAATGTTCAGAGTAAAACTTTTCTGAGAGAACATGTAATCCTGTTCATTTAATATGAGCTGCAATGATGTGATTTTTAGAGCTACATGAAACACCAGGTTTTCATTTTGTGATATATTTCTATATGGTTAAACACTGAAAAACCTTGCAGTGCAAAAAAGCTCACCTAACTGTAATACTTCTTGCTTTCTTTTTTGAGTATTTACATAATTCTGTCTGATAATGGCACAGCAAAACTACACAATGAAACTCTAAATCTAAGGTGCTGTTTTAACTTTGTTTTTAATTGTAATGCAGAGATAATTCATTTGATAATTCAAAAGATAATCTGGGCTAATTCCCAGATGGCAAAGAAACAAAGCAACTAACTGTAGTCTTCATGTGTACTTAAAGAGAAAGCTGTCCTTTGTTTCTGAAAAAGAAAAGTTATTATTTCATTGTGTTCCTAATAATCTTTAACAAATAATTCACATCTTAGATTTAAATTTAATATGAGATTTTTGGGACCAGTTCTAAGAAATGCCAGTGACTTTTGCCGCTTAAATCACTTAGAAATTAGTAAACTAATATCTATTGCTTTGGAAGTGTATATGATTCCCTCTTGTAGTATAAGCATGCAGAAACTCTTGAATATGAGAGAGTCCAGTACCTGGTAAGTAAATCTCAGAAGCATTGAACTGAGTCTGTAAGTAAAACATTTACAAAAGAATAACACGTTTGAGCCAGAGCACAAATTGTTTATTGGCATGAGTTTGTTCTTAGTTTATTCTCCTGAGAAATACATGGCATTTGAACATACTGCAGGAAGTACCCAAAACACTGACCGCTTAGTGCCATCAAATGAACCAGGTACAGTCCGATAGTTCAGTGATTTCAGTAGTACATTCATTTACAAATAGTTCCACTGAGGTAAATGAGACTACTCATCTGAGTAACTCACCAGAGAGATTCACAGTCTGTTCCTATCAAAGCACTTGTACTGTGCTGTAATGGTACCCTTTTAATACCTCTTTCTTATATACGTCTCATTTTACAATATACATTCTCCTTTTCCAGCTGAGCTTCTGAGTTGTACATTCTTGCTTTGAAAGTACATGTGTGTACTCATCCCAGTTGAAATACTGAGTTAGTTATTGTGTTCAAAGCAAGACGGTTTGATTTGACAAAGACTATAAAATGTTTGTTCTGGTTTAGTAACACTTTCCCTTACATTCTGTAAAGTTCCATTGTTTTCTGCATTCATGACAGGTCAATGTGTACCTCAATGTACAAAGTGTTTGTGGTGTACACCCTAGAAGAAGTGCCGATGCTAAACAGAAACATTACAAGGATGGGAGCACTACTGATTTGCACATCTAAGCCTGAAGTTCCTGGTATTTATAATATTTGTGATGAATTTGGGCAGCATCATGGTCCAAGAAACAGGTTAACTTTATCTCTTAATTCATTCTTTCATGAAGGGCTGTCCAGCCCATTTACTCCCACAAACTGTATCCAATAACAAATTTCAGATGGGATCATCATTCCCACTCTCTTAATGCATATAACATGGCATCCGCCATAACAAAGAGCATGTGTTTCCTTTTCCCTCTAAAAAAGGTTCACTTACTCGTATGTCCTTTCTTCATTTTTAATGAAGGTCACTATTTTAAATGGATACAATTATTATTTATTTAGAATGAGTATGCATCCCTCCTAATCTCTGTTCATATGCTGTTATAGCTCTCCGGGCTTGTTACACTAGTGATGCATTTACATTGACAGTTTGCTTGTTTTGTTAACAATATTTTCTGTCAAATAATGAAATAGCATCTTTTGTGGCTTACTAATAAGGATTTTGATTTGTGATCACGAACCCTTCTTTTGAAAGGAAATTTGTCATTGGATACTCGCACACAGTTCTTCTGCACATGAACTGCTGTTCACTTCTACATCTGAGAGAAGAATTTCTCCCAAAGTATAAATATTTGATATATGATTTATCGAGCCTCTATGAATCCACAGCAGAAAGGGATGTGTTCAGCATCTGCATGTCCCACGGCTTTAGTAGGAGTTTCAAATAATCATTTCTTCTCGAGCCTAGGACCTCTGAATATTCCAAAATTCCACATCCAAATGTTTCCAACTTGGATGCCTAAATTTAGATGCCTAAATAAGTGGTCTTATGTTTCAAGTGACTATGAGCTGTAGCTGCCCAGTGCTTTTGAAAAACCAGGTCACTTATTTAACTGCCTAATTATGTATTTAAGTTCCAAACAAAAGCTAAAGCCTGAATAATCACCCATATAGTTTATACCCTCTGATATCTGATTTTATGCTGTAGAATCACTTCTGATTCTTAGTATTGCTGAGAAAAAGCAGGGGAGCCTGCATACAAGAGCTGAATTAAGGAATGAAGAAAAATAAAAAAGTCAGGAAGCAATTGTGAACACTTTCATTTAAATGCTGCATGTTTTCTGATCTACTGGAAATAAACTCTCAGCAATCAGGTATTACATTCTGAAAGGCAGTTAAGTCCATTACCTGTTTACATCACTGATAACCAAAGTCAAATTACAATCAGATATAAAGATGATTGTTTTATGTTACGATATTACCCATTACCTGTCTGGAATTCAATTTCAAACCCTCCGGCAGCCTCTGTTGGATTTCTTGCCAAGCAAAATTTATGTGAGGCTATCAAATGTGCTGGTTGCTGTCCAAACCCTGATCCTTTATTAAACAGTTGGAGCCATAATCATGTGAAAAGATGGAAGAAAGATAGCATTGTGGAAATAGAGAAAATAGGGTGGGAAAAGGGATTCTGCAGAAGTTTTGAGAAATATTAGGTAATAGCTACCGCATGGGAAAATACTATAGGGTTCATGTAACCCACTAGAACTGGACTCTGGAGAGCAGTAGTTACCATACTGCTCCTTTACTCTTCCTCTGGGACATTCACCAGCTTACCCTCCTATTATCACAAAGCTCAATAAAAGACTCACAAGTCAACTTTAAATGAAAAATGTATCTATTTACGATGTGAGCCAGAACCCAACAAAGTCAGAGTATCTCAGTTATTACCATAGGGCTAAACTGTGAACCCTTTTGACCCATGTTGGTGAGCAACTATTTTCACTAATAGTCCTACTGAAGTCAAGAGAATTACTTGTGTGAACAATTGCTCGCCATTATGAGCAAAGGGTTCAGAATCTTTCCCTAATATGCTTATATAATACCCATTAATGATACCTGTTAAATACCAAGGAGATAATAGAACCTGAAACCATTTATGAGGGGGGAAGAAAATACCACTCAATGCACTAGTAAGCAAGAAAATATATTAGTCTGAATTCCTCACTGCTGCCTTTTGATTTCAATGAGGTTCAGCCAAGGACAAAATTGTGGCATTGTTCATAAAAATGCAAACCTTAAAAGTTTCTTAATATAATGTTCTGGTTTTTGTTCTGTTTGTTTGTGTTTTAAGTATTTTTCCTGGAGAAACATATAGGTAAGTACTCTGTTGCTTCCATCGTCCAATATGTTGTCTTTGAATGGCTCACTCATAAAATACCAACATGCCAATGTTGTTTTGGTTTTTTAAGCATACTTTGCTACATTTTAAATTATTTTAAAAACAGTTAAATGTTTTATTGTAATTAAACTGTTGCTACAATGTATCACCATTTACTGAAAATTCCCCACTCTGATTCACAATCTAGTCCAGTCTAGCTACCAGGAAAAATGATTGTGGAGAGGATCTGGAGAAGAAAGGGTTATATTTAAATGAGTTAAATGATTGCAAAAGTTAGCTGACCACCAATACTAGAGACAGAAAGTGTTCATATATTTACCAAGTAAATACAGCTAGGTAGCAATAATAAATGCTTACCCACGCTTCTCTGTCTTACTCATTTTCTAGGGGTGAGAGTGTAGGTTCCTGGCCTCTCCTTCAAGGCCGACAATACACTGCGACTGAAATGGTTGTTCTGTGATGTGGACCTGGACTGAGGCCAGTAACTTCAAACAGCCATATTAGTGATCTACTCTCTCTGCTGAATTGATGCCAACTAAACGATACATATTGAATCCCCTATTCCCAAGCCATCCACCTCCTTGCTGCAGAGTATTTTGTGAAATGTCCATGCTTCAAGAATTACAATATCTTGATTGATATTTTTAGCATATGAATATGGACTGGTGATTCAGAGACTGGACTGGAACTTAACATCTGAATTTAATTCCCAGTTCTTCCACAGACTGCCTATGTGACTTTGAACAAGTCACTCAATCTCTCTGTCTTCATTCCTCATCTCTAAAATGGGGATAATAATTATTTCCCCTACTCTTTGTCCGTTATTCTATTTCACTTTGGGACAGGGACTTTAGTATTTTAAGTGGTTTGTATATAGACGTACGTATACCTTAAAAGTTGAAAAATAAACAAACATACATGATTTGGCTTAGATTTTGTACTTTCTAAATGTAACCAGTACAGACATTATTTCATCTGCCAGCTCTTTAGGATTAAGCTCAAAATGAACCCCGTTAAGTGAAACAATACTGTGCTTTCACAAAGAGAGAGTTGCTTTCTCTTTACTCCCAACTCAGAGGAAGATCAATAAAATGAACACAAGGCAAGTACAGTAACTTGCATGTATATTAATGAAGTTGTTTGCCTCAGAGTTCAGACCCATTTTGTCCTATCCATTACCTTGACCATTCAGGGCATGATCCTTCCAATCGAGACAGGAGAGATCAAGAAGTTGCTCTCTCTTGGTCAGGGCATAGTATTTACTAATAAGTTCTTGTGCAAATGAAAAAGATTTTGTAGATGAAATGCATCCTGCATTGGTCGCATTTTGAAGCACAAAACACAAGCCAAGATACATATGACTTTATTTAATTGTTTTTTCAACTTTTAAAATGTGACTATCTGCATGAACTACTCACAAGTAACCGGTCTGTTTGCTTACTTGGGCCCTGTTTGTATTCAGGGTTTTGTATAGACCCATCTGCAATGAGAAAATATTTACCTTAAATAAAATTCTCAATAACAATTGTGTAATTTTATCAGGTATTTTGATACTTTACATTTACCTAGGCCCTGATCTAAAGCCCATTGATGAAGAATTGAAACTTCATCTGGAATCATTTCAGTCAGAAATAGCCAAGGGAGTAAATTCGATAACACCAGTTTCAGATATGATTACACTCATTTAGAAATTTGCACTGAGCCCAGGGTGCAGCTATTAAGAAGGTTTAATCTAATAACATCATCATTTTAGTGGAGAACCAAAACTCAAGAACTGATGAGTATATAAATATCATAAAATATGTAGTCTATTACAGCCGCATAGGTCCTCTGGTGTTGCTAACACAGTGCTGTTTTATTATAGATAATGAATGAATGAATGAACTGATCATGCTGACAGCATGTAAGATGCTAAAAATCCTATATCCAAGCTGCCTGAGTGACTGACTTTCCTTGCTCTCTGACTTTTTTCCACTGGAATCAAGATAAGGCCCAACTTCCTCATTTCAGCAACCTCTTCTCTGGAATGTCCCTCTGTGACTGTTTTCAAAGCATAGAGCTAGATCTAACAAATGGGTGCACTCTGCACATCCCAGTGCCTATGCAGAAACCCTCTGAAAACAGGCAGGACAGATCCATTTGCAAGATCTACCCCTTACTGTGAAAGAACTTTCTGCATGGGTCAGTTTGTCTTTAATGCTTCTGAGAGAGACCAGACAGGGGAGGTAATATCTTTTATCGCACCAACTTCTGTTGATGAGAGAGACAAGCGTTCAAGCTCCACAGCAAAAAAGCTTGTCTCTTTCACCAACAGAAGTTGGTCAAATAAAATATATTAACTCCCTCATCTTGTCTCCTTTTATTCTGGGACTAACACAGCTATAGCACCACTTTAATCATTTTGGCTTTTTCACTTCTTCTTCCTTCTTAGCTTTCCTCCTCCTCCCACATACAGGCACTTATAGTTTCACATTATTCTCTCTGGACATTGGATCCACTCTAGTTTTCATTATTATAAAAACTTTGGTAACGGGTTGAGATGTATTATCCTGGGTAACATACACATCATTAAAGAAATAAAACAAATATTTTCCCCATCTAGGTATATCTATCACCATACTAGTTGAGTGTCTCAAGTATTTAAAAGTCAAAATAATAAAAATAAAATCATTTTTTCCAGATTGTAGGAGAAATAATTTGATCTATCTAGGATTTGTGGGAAGTGGGGTGGGAGGTGATAAGAGAGGAAGACCTTTTTAAGAGAAAGTGTCCACATCCTAGAGAAGTGTCTGTACCTTGACAAAATTCACCATCTCAATGCAGACTCTGGTGCAGGTTCTCCACTGCCTTGCACCTCATGCTATCAAACTGGATTTAAATGCTCCCATTCTGATTTGGCAGTGTCTTACCTTACCCAATTTGCATGGGAGTAAGTGCGTGCACAAAGTTGTGGAGAAACAGGTCTTTTGTCTCCTTACCCCTAGAAGTCTCCTGTCCCTAAATGGGATCCCTCCAGGACAAGAATGAGCAATACTATCAAGCTATGAGGAGGATGCTTACACTGCTGCTGTATGTGGTCTCCTGGTAATAAATACAGGCTGTCAGGCAGCAATTTTCAAAGCCACTTAGGGTATTTGGATGACTAATTTTCATAGGAAATGAGTATCCATCCTCTAGCCAGCTCTGGAACTTCCACCCTTAGCCTCCACAAAACATCAGCTTTCCTTTTCTTAAATAAAAGTTTATTTCACGACAAAACAAATGCTGTTCTGAAAGCTTGGAAGTTGTCTCACATAATGCCTCACACTAAAAATGTGAAAAGTTGATCTTCTTTTATATTTATTTACAAACTAGCAAAAATACCTGGTGTTGCTCCGGTCCGTCAGAGGGAGGGAGGGGGGAGAGAGCTGAGCGAGTGCGGGGTCCATTGGAGGAGGGAGGGGGGAGAGAGCTGAGCAAGTGGGGGGGGCGTTGGAGTGGGGGGAGGAGGGGAGATTTTAAAAATTTTCGATTCTTACCTGAGGGCAGAGAGAGCTGAGCGAGTGTGGGGGGCCATTGGTGGGGGAGAGAGCTGAGCGAGTGTGGGGGCCGTTGGAGGGAGGGAGGGGGGTGAGATTTTAAAAATTTTCGATTCTTACCTGAAGGGGGAGAGAGCTGAGCGAGTGGGGGGCTGTTGGAGTGGGGGGGACGGGGGAGAGAGCTGAGCGAGTGTGGGGGCTGTTGGGGTGGAGGGGGGAGAGAGCTCAGCGAGTGGGGGGGTCCTTTGGAGGGGGGAGAGAGCTGAGCAAGTGTGGGGTCCGTTGGAGGGGGTATTATTACATCATAACTATGTCACAGAGAACAGCAGGTGTTAACCTGCTGCCCAGATGATGTGAATGGGCTTTAAAGAATTTCACCCCTAGGGGGCGTCAGAGGTGAGATTTGCAATTTTTTTGATTCTTACCCTGATTAGGACCCTAAAGCCTCTAACTGTACCAAATTTCAAGTCTCTAGCTCAAACAGTGTGGAAGGACTAAGGGAATGTACATGCACACACGCATACACCATTTGACTTTTATATATATAGATGTGCTGGCTGAAAAATATCTCTCTGTTGCACTAAGGACTCCAATTATGCATTAATCTTTCACAGCTGGGGAGCTGGGTTCAATTTCAAGGCCATGGTGAAACACAAATGTAATTACAATAGTGATTTCTACCTAATATCCAATGGACATCCATCCAGATCCCCAAAGCAGCATCCATTTAGGTATGATTCCAGGATGGAAGTGGGTATTAGCCCACAAAAGCTTATGCTTCAATACTAGTTGGTCTTTAAGGTGCCACAGGACTCTTTGTTACCAGACTTACAGTAGCTGGTGTGCAGGCAGGCACTTGCATGAGCAGAGCTGGGAGGGGAGGAGGCGGGGGATCATGAGAGACAGCTGGGAAGAGGATGTGGGAAAGAACTGCAGCTGATAGTCACATCAGTTAATGCACCACTGGAAAGAGAGGGAGTAACATGATCGGGAGGACATTATAAAAACCTGAATAAAAAGGCTGGGTACAGCACCTACCTGCACTATGTAGCTGATTTTGCTCAGTTTGAAATTGGGGATGAGTAGTCCCCCCCCCCCTCCCCAAATGATCTCAGTGTCTGGGGGAGGGTGGGTCTGAGAGTGCTTGGTGGGGAAAGGGATGAGCTCTCCTGGGCTCTTTGTCCTTTTCCAGAGCAAATCTGGGCTTTCTTTGGCCAACAGTTCTTCTGGCCGGGGCAGAGAGGACTTGAAAGGCACGTTCCCCCGCTCCCCGAGCCCAAGCACGAGCAGTCCGGGCGGAATGCAAGACCCATGTTTCCCAACCAAACCCAAGCCCGTTTTCCCACAGCCCCCCGGCCTGCCCGGGAGAGTGCAGCGGGGAGGAGAGGGGGCGAGCCCGCTGCCCCTGCCTCCGTGGCGGGGGGGGGAGGGGGCGGCCCCTTTAAGGCCGGAGCTGGCGCTGCGCTCCCGCAGCATTAGCGGCGGCCGAGGCGCGCGAGGAGCGGCCACCAGGGCGAAGCCGCCCCTTGTTTCCCGGGCTGCGATGCTGCTGCTGCCAGATGCTCCCGTAGGCTCCAGCCGGCTGGTCCTGCCGCCTCAGCGGCTCCCATCCTAGCAGCCGGGGGGAGCGAGGCAGCCTCCCGCCCGCGGGCCTAGGACCGACTGGACGACCCCTCCCCAACGCGACCCCCCCCCCCGCGTGCGTCCCTGGGGCGCAGCCCGCGGCGGCCTCTCCCATGCCCGGCTCGGCCCCTCCGCGCCGGGTCCCCCGTGGAACGCCGGGGCGGGAGGCCAGCGCCGCGCCCGCCTAGGTGCGTGTGTGTGGACGCGCCCCCCCGCCCCTGCGCGCAGCGCCCCAGCGCCTCCACCATGTCCTTGGCGTTCTGTGGCAACGAGAATAACTCGGCTGCCTACAACGTGGACAAGGGGGTGCTCAACAACGGCTGCTTTGTGGACGCGCTCAACGTGGTGCCGCACGTCTTCCTGCTCTTCATCACCTTCCCCATCCTCTTCATAGGTGAGTGCGGCCGCCTTCGGGCTGCTCGGCTCGGCGACAAAGGGGGGTGGTATTGTGCCGGCGGGACCCGAGCTCTGCAGTCTGCCCCATAGCACTAGACGGGGAGCCTTTGCTTTCTTGCTTGCTTCAGCCATAGCATCCGTCTCTTCCTGGGGACCGCTGCACCTTGCCTCGGGGCATTCCCCACCAGCCCACCGCGCCCCTGGCTTGCAAAGCGCTAGCTCGGGACCTGATCAGCTGGCGTCTGGGTCAGGGGCAAAGATCGCGTCAGGATGCATTTGACGGAGGAGCCTGCCATTGTTTCCAGTTGCCTCTGAGCGGGTGGTTTGTAGGCGCTCACTCCAGACTGGCAGGAGAAAGGGAGAGCGAGTTTCTTGATGGAAAATCCTTCCTGGTTCGTTCGTTCTCTCTCTGTCACAGCGCTCCTATTGAAGGTAACCTGTCCATTACTTCAGGAGGTGTAGGACGTGGGTCGTGCTGAGCTTTTCTGGAAATCTTGTGTCACTGCAAATTATTCAGCATGTTCACTCAAGCTACTAATGTTAACACAGTTTGGTTGACAGAAAGGGACACCTTTTAATGTTCATTAAGGACAGTTTAATGAATTAGACATATCCTGCCAATTCATCAGAGGAGCCTGAGGTACCACAGTATAAACAGCGTAACCAATCAAGCTGTCTGTACCAATATAATCGTTTCTTGCCTCTGGACTGAACTGTTTAAATATTAATAGACAGCTAAAATGTTAAATATTTAAAGTAATGCTGACTAGATGCATACTTTAGGATGACCTGTCAATCAAGCTATCATTTCCCCCAGCTATTATTATATTATTATTGTATATTAATTATTAAGAGCAAATGCTTTCATTAACACAAGTAGCTCAGATTTGCTTGTGATAAAGGGACTTTGGAAAATCACATGGACTAAAAGAACTGGCCTTCTTTATGCAGGCAAAACTCCTCTTCAAGTCCATGAAGTTAGTGGAAGTTTTCCCCATGTAAGGATTGAGTAGAAACTGCGTAAGGAAATGCTCATAAGGAAAAATCCTGTAAACTGAGGAAATAACAAAACAAGATTACTTCTAAAATCAGAAAACTGAGCAAGTTGATTTCATATTGTTAAATAATACTGCCACTTACTGAAAATTAAGCTACATTAGCATGAATTCACTTCCAGACATTATATTGAGGCTACCAGTAGGTGGCCCAGTGGCCTAATATACTTCATTACTGGAACTATGAGTTTTAATTCTACATACATTTATACATTACAGGAGTCAGTCTGGTTCCTGAGGGATGTTTGTCCTTAAGACAAAACCACAGCATAATGTGTCAAAATAGGTGTCCTTTGCTCACAAAAGCTCAAAATAGTCATTTGAGGAGCTATTTAGCAGGAAATCTGTGCAGCATAAATGCCATGCTATACTCTAGTATTTAATTTAAGAACTAAACATTACTGCATTAATTTTTAAAATTAAGCAATTATATTTGTGAGCAAAGATGCCTGTCAAAAAGAAAAATAATTAATTACTTTATGAAATTTATACTTTTTTCTAAGTTATATTGATAAAATTAATTGCACAGGATTTTATTATATAGTAACAATACTGGATTTTTTAAAAAAGTTTGGTTATAAATATTTAATGTTTGAGATTATTTGGAATCATGTTATTAAATTTACTGGAAGATTGTTATATATTCTCTGTGCTTTTTGGCTTATAGTCCATAATAAAGATGTTACATAAGTCTCCAATTTTGCAACTGCTTAAATATATGCACACATTTACTTTCATGAGTAGTCTCATTGATTTAAGTGGGTTGATTCATTTGAGTAAAGTTTTATAAACATGCAAGTGTTTATAGGATCAGGGTCTAAATGTGTCACTGATTTTTTTTCCTTCATATTTGGGTCATACACTGTACTATTTTTACAACTAAAACACCCACTATAGGTCTGGGATGTGTTTAGTGCACAAGGAATGTAAGATCAATCCCAGTGTCACATTTTTACAGTGTCCTTGCACAGTGAACGTCCTCACTTGTAACATTTTCCAACTCAGTTATTGCTTTTATATATGAAAGAGAGAAAAGAGTTAGGTAAACATTTTTAGTTTAGAACATTTTCTCATGGGGGGGGCGGGGTTATGGCTGCGCATAAAAATCCTCATGATGATTCTGCTTTTACATTTAGGATGGGGAAGTCAGAGTTCCAAAGTTCATATACATCATAGCACTTGGCTTCATTTTCCCGGCCACAATTTACGTTGGATCTTGACTTTCATCCTTTTGTTTGTGCTGGTGTGTGAAATAGCAGAGGGCATAGTGTCAGATGGGTAAGTGGATGCATAGTTCCTCTTGATAACACCAACTATCTTTGAATGGTTTCAATGTAAGTACTACTCCCGTCTACATTTTCATCTAAGCCATTTGGCTTGTTATAAACATGTAATCTGTATTCATAGTGATTAACCTACAGACTTTGTATCAGAAATTCCATAGACCTTGCCAAGTATGTGCACACGCATAACTGGCCTGGCCCTGAATCATTTTAAGTTAAATTTAATGACACTATCCTTCCAAAGGATAATCTTAGAAATATCCTGACAATTCAAGCTGATGGTGATGTTTTAATGAAACGTCTAAGGACCTGATCCCACAGTCTTTCCTCAGACAAAACTCCCATGTACAGGATTAGCTCATAAATGTTCCTCCACGTGCCGAGTTCTGCTTGCCTTCCACAAAGGCTCACTGGACCCGATTCTCTTCTCACACATGTTTTACACTGGAGTAACTCCATTGACCTCAACAGAGTAACACTACTGATATGCCACCAGTGGACTTTATCCATTCATTGGGAGCAAGATTAGGAGTAGACTAATACACTAGCATTTATCTTCTTAATTTAATTCTACTATTCCTTTACTTATGACCTGAAATTTGGCATTAGAGTTTATGTAATAAAATATGAGAGAAGTTTTCTGAATAAAGCAAGTCATAGGAATCCTGAGAGTGCTTTATGGTACCAATAGTTACTTTGTTTTCTTTACCATAATAGGCTGAGAGTATATATGTATAAACAGCATGGACTGCATAGCAGTAGCACTAGTTTAACTGAATTATATATCTCTCTATCAGTTTTGTCCATTGTTGCTGTTGTTGTTTTATTTGATCTCCTCGTAAGTATATATTAAACAGGAAATCCCTCCGCACCCAAAAGACATTTAGAAAGAGCTTTTCTACTACTGATTTTAGTTTTTAATTATAATGATGCAGGGACTTGAAGCAGAATATTACCCCCTTTAAGAATCAGAGAGGTAGCCGTGTTAGTCTGGAATAGCAGAGGTAACAAAGTCCTGTGGCACCTTAAAGACTAACTATAAAGTTTTGAAGCATAAGCTTTTGTGGGCTAATACCCACTTCGTCGTGGGTATTAGCCCACGAAAGCTTATGCTTCAAAACTTTATAGTTAGTCTTTAAGGTGCCACAGGACTTTCTTTCCCCCTTTAAGGTTATTCTTAAACTGACCCAGAACACTACCATTGAATAAGTGCATCCTGATGAGAATCAAAGCTCCTAACCATACTGGAGAACTGCCAGCCCACAATCACATCTCTGGAGCACTCGGCAGCTTAGCAAGTTGTTCTGTGAATAAAAACAGATTTTGTTCCTGTAGCAAAGAGACTCATCATCTTCCTAAAATCAAATCAAGTCTTGCTGTTAAAAGCCCTCTTGATAGTAGTCAGGCTGTCAAAGGCTTTGGCAACCACCAATAGACCCGTGCTACTGTGTTGTAAAAATGGCTTAGTGATATGCTTATATAGTAGAATTCCTGAAGCTTGCTTCTGTTTGTGAGTTACAGCACAATATCTCATCCTCCTACAGCATTATCTGCTAAAACATGGAATAACTGGAGAACTCTGCTGAAATCTATGTAAAAAAATATGTGATTCCCTAAAATGTTGGCTTCTCACTGATGGAATTCTACTCTGTTGTATAAAAATCTTACTTTATTTATCAATTTAGTGATATTTAAGGTATCCACATATAAGTCTTCCTATTACCAATAGGGGTTACTTGTCATTAAGCAAAGCATTTAGGTCAAAGGTTGCCCATGTGATCTCACTTGTGTGGGGGGATTTCCTTAGATTCTTCCTTTGGGGGCAGGATTTGTGTTCCCCAGGTGCAGACCCAAGCAATGAGCAGTGGGTCAACCTCCAGGCCCTGTGCAATCTCTTGGAGGACAGAACCTTTGCACATTCAGCTCCAGTGACTTCCATAGCACTTTCAGCTCTCTGATAGTGCAGCTCTTTCCACCTCACCTCTACCCCATAGGCATACCCTCCACTGTCTCTCGATTTCCTATATAAGGGAGGGACAGAGGGAGCGAGAGAAGCATCTCAACTGGCTTTTCCACTAGGCTGGGGGACGAAGGTATACAACCTCCTGATTCCCGCACTCCTGGATTGTTCACAGATCTCTCACCATGCACGTTCCCACCCTCACTTTGAGTTGCTCAGAAACAAGCCATGCTGAATTGTAGCCCTTGCTTTCTGTGGAGCACAGGGGCTGCTTTGTCATTATTACCTTGTGGCGCAAAAAAGAAATGGGGTTATGGCTCATCCAGCTGTCCGCCAGCCGGCAGAAATGGCTGACCAGGCATGGAAGGGTAAACTGCACCCTCAGTATAATTCTGCCTTACCTGCAATGTCAGACTGTGTCTTTAAGGCATATTGTAATTCCCTGGTTATTTGGGTGGGTTGGTTGGTTTGATTATTGATTGTAATTGTTGAAAATGGAATGAGCTAGAATTTGTACAATTTCACTGTACACACACAACCTGACACAAAATATTTCTATAGATAATTGAAATTTACAGATAAACAAAGTAAGAAAAATGCTGCTTGAGAACATTTAGGAGTTTGGGGATTTAAGGATATTTGCATTGTATATTTTGACATGATTTCTGACAATGTGTTTCAATGGTTATGAAGTTTAAACTTTTTGAATCTGTGTCGAATGTTGTTAAAAATTATCTGACCTTCCATAATTTCCCATAACTGTGAAAATTTAAATTGATAAAAATGTTTTTTAAACCCATAATTTTGCACAACTGTGAAAAATGTAAATGGTTAAAAATAAAACATTCTTTAAACATTTTAATTATCTCTTGATAAAAAAGACTCAAATTCTGCCAAGCATAATGATAAGAACAAGAGAGGTGAATAACTCACAACTAAACCAGTAAATACTTAAATATATGATTACGCTTTGTTTAGGGGTGAATGCCTGTGTATGTATATGTGTGTGTGTAATTTTATTTTTATTTTTAAGAGTTTCAGAATCCCGTCATTTGCACCTGTACATGCCAGCTGGTATGGCATTCTTGGCAGCCATCACATCTGTTGTTTACTACCATAACATCGAAACATCAAATTTTCCAAAGTTATTAATAGGTATGTTCCACAATTCAGAAAGCTGTGGATGTGTGAATATGTTGCTCTTGTGTTATCTGTTAATTCTGTAACTAAGGCTGATGGGTTCTGGCCGTAACTCATCATACTCTTATTCAGCTAGGTTTTTGCTTGCTTATCGGATAAAATTAAGATGTGTTTTGTTCTGTTGGTTCCCAGTATCAAGCTTCAGTTCAAATGATATATGCTAATTTTTATGCAACCTAAGCTTTCCAACACATTCAACTTCTGTGAGGTGCGTAGTGTTGACTCTGTCGGGTTTTCTTGGATGCACTGAGCTATGTGCTTTTGTACCTTATGGGAGAAGAGAGTTGCAATTGTTATAAATGTAGTCTCAAAAGCCCAGATACTGACTAACCCAGTTTACCTAGTGTAATGCGTAATATAAAACTATACAGCATCTAAAAATGCTTTAAATGGTATAAAAGTGGATGTGGTCCGAAATGAGGGAGGAATCGGGAAATTGATGCTGACACTGACCTTCAGCACTTTCAGATCTTTCGAATAGGAAGTATTGTATAAGGCCCAAGTGTTACAATAATACTATGTCTCTTACTGTGGAAACAAATGTACATACAAACTCTAAGTAGCTACAGAAAAGACACTACTGTTGCCAACCTTGCACTCATGTAGGATGCATTATATGAAGTATAGCAGTGGATTTCAAAGAAAACCCACATGAAAAAGGTGTAGGTGTGATAAATTGATCTCAGACTGCAAGAGGTTTGAAAGTGCTCACTACTTATATACACATTTTCTGGCCCCCTCCTGTGGCTGAAGTCATACAAGTAGGAGTGCACGCCTACATTGCATTCCACCGCAAGGTCTTTGTGAGTTATAATTCTTTACACTTTTTCCACAACATGGTTTTCATGCTGAAGAGCTTGTATTGTGTTTATCTGATTACTATGCCTATGTTTCATGGTATTTTTTTTTAAATCATTTTGCTTCTTCCATGCCAGAAACAGATGAGCCATTTCCACTGGAATTAGTCTGTTATAATGAAAAAAAGTAGTAAGGGAGAGATTTCTTCTTCTTGAATAGAGATGTTAATATGAGCTGTCTGGGTTTGTGAATTGCCCTTTTTCTATATCATAGAAGGCACATTGTCAATTGGTGACTTCCCAATAGTCTTGAAAATATTAGAAAAAGAATCTGGCTGAGATTCAGAATGCAGCTCAGTAGCTATCATTCCAATTTTCATTTATTCTTATGGCAGATTTTTTCTATCTAAAATGACATTTCATTATAGCAATGTTTTAGGGATACTGAAAATCTGAGAGTCCCTTGTAATTTAAATAATATAGCTAGATATCAGCTGAAAATCCTTGGAGCAGGTTTTTCAAACCAGGACTCTTAATAGAAAGGTGCACTGTGAACTGACTGAAGAGCACATTCAGTGTTTCTTACTCATCATTAGAATATCAGTAAGAGAAGTAATGCTCCACTGCCAAGAAGTAAAGCAGTACTCAAGTCAGCATTGGAACCCATGGAAAGATTGATTTGCTGGTTAAAGTAAAGGCCAAAAACACAGACCAAGATTTTTTTAGATGTGACTAGCAATTTTGATTTCCTCAAAAATTTGGATGCCCAGCTTGGTGCCGTAAAGGTACCTAAACACCCATCCTATGGAGGTGGGAGAGAACATCAGAACAGCCATACTGGTCAGATCAAAGGTCCATCTAGCCCAGTATCCTGTCTTCCACCAATGCCAGGGAATGAACAGAATAGCTAATCAAGTGTTCCATCCCTTATTCCCCATTCCCAACGTCTGGGAAAACAAAGGCTATGGCAGGGGTGGGCAAACCTTTTGACCCGAGGGGCTGCATCTGGGTATGGAAATTGTATGGTGGGCCATGAATGCTCATGAAATTGGGGCTTGGGTGCAGGAGGAGTTGAGGGGTCTGGGGTGGCATGAGGAATGAGGTCAGGGTGTGGGAGGGGGCTCCGGACTGGGGCAGGGGGTTGGAGTGCAGGGGGATGAAGGCTCCGGCTGGGGGTGCAGGCTCTGGGGTGGGGCTGGGGATGAGGGGTGGGGGTTCAAGAGGGTGCTCTGGGCTTGGATCAAGGATCTCAGAGGGCAGGTGGGGAATCAGGGCTAGGGCAAGGGATTGGGGGGCACTTACCTCAAGCAGTTCCCGGAAGCAGAGCTCCGGATCTTACATGGAGGCATGGCAAGTGGACACACTGCCCACTGCAGCTCTGCACACTGCCCAGTCCACAGGTGGCCAATGGGAGCTGTGGGAGTGATCCTTGGGGCAGGGCAGCATGTGGAGCTCCCTGGCTGCCCCTATATGTAGGAGCTGGAGCAGGAACATGCCGCTACAGGATCAGATCTTTAGTCTTAAGTGGACAGCAGACATAGTTTTTTCTAAATCCAATTCCCATCTGTTAGGGTCAAATCCTACTTTCAGTTGCATCAGTGCAAACCTATTGAAGGCAATGGGATTGTACAGATGTAACCAATGGCAGAATTTTGTCCAGAGCCTTTATTTAACTGATAATCATATTAAAATGTATGTCATTAGAAGCAGGCACTATTCTCTGCCTGCCCTAGGGCTTGTCTTCACTACCACGGGTAGCAATCGGTCTTTTGGCAATCGATTTATTGCATCTCATTAAGACACGATAAATCGATCACCAGCAGCGCCCCTGTCAACTCCGGAACTCCAGCTCACCGAGAGGCGCAAGCTGGAGTAGATGGGGGAGCGCGCCGCCGATTGCCGCTGCTGTGTGGACAGCAGGTAAGTGGGCATTACATACTCCGACTTCATCTACGTTATTAATGTAGCTGAAGTTGCATATCTACAGATGATTCCCCCCCACACACACAGTGAAGAGCAGCCCCTACAAATGTAGTCCACGCAGTATGAAAAGCACAAACTCCTCTCTCTTCCTGAGGTTTGATTAATTGGTAAAGCAGATATAATATAAAAATGAGTTCAAATCTTTTCCCAAGGCTTGGCTACCCCTAGGTTTCCTCCCCAGGACTGCTGTGCTTGCACTCTAGGTAATCTCTCTGCATTCCTCTTAGACCCAGCTGGGGTAATGAGCCACCTGCTTTGGTGAGTCCACAGATCCTTTTTTTTTTCCTCCTGGCAGGATGGACACCTGCTAGCAAGATGGGGTGTTTCAGGCACACATTGCCAGCTTGTTACAGTCATCAAAGAAATTCAATCACACGGATTTTTTTTTCATATTGTATAATGCAGTGTTTAATAATGCAGCACCACTTCCACATTCCCTCTGTTAAATCACTAAGAATGTATTGCAGCTGGTTAGCCATTTTATACATGATCCCATCCCCAAAGGGATCTTATATTATGTTTTTGTGAAGTACCTAGCACACAGTTCCTATGGAAGACCTCTGGAAGTACTTGACTAGTAGTAATACTCATCATAATTAATAAAGCATTGAGGCTGTAGTTTTCAAGGAGCCTAAGGGAGTTCGGTACCCAATTCTCATTGATAGTCAACAGGCTTTTTCGAAAATCTGAGTCTAAACAGTTAACCAAATGATAATCAAATTATCTTTACGCCGATGAGTGGCGTTTTGATTTTGTTTTGCTATCACTGCTGCATCCTAGTAGGACATTAAGAAATACATTTTTAAAGATCTGTATACTCAGTTGCACACATTCATCAGATCTTATAGCAGATCTTAGACTGTTGTCCTACTTTCAATTTTAATTGTGACAGCATGGGTTGACAGTGTGAGGCTAGATAATGACGATTTTATGCAACTGAGCACATAAAAAGGAGGTGTTTGAAATTATTGGTTTACTTAAGTATCAACTGCCTACATTGCAGCATGGCCATGAAGCAATATATCTTTGCAGTCCTTAGTGTGAACAAATTCTTTGGGAACCATGTACAAATTTTTAAGATCCTGATAAGTTTTAGAATGAGTGCACCAGAAGAGTAACTGAAAGGTGTCTTTCACTGATAGACTTACCAAACTAATTTAATCCCTAGTGAAATAAATAAAGCCCCCATTCTGCAATAGGATATACATGAATGGACCTTTACACCCATGCAGAGTTCCAGTAGAGCTCCACCCAGGGTCAAGGTACTATCTACACCTGTGGTTTTCAGACTTTTTCTCTGGAGACCCAGTTGAAGAAAGTTGTTGATGGCCATGACCCAACAGATATGGGGATGAGGGGACTGGGGTGTGGGAGGGTCTCAGGGTTGGGGCATGGGAGTGAGGGCTGCAGGATGGGACTGGGAATAAGGGGTTCATAGTGTGGAGCAGGGGGATGGGATGCGGGTTGTGGTCAGGGCTCTGGGCTGGGGGTGCAGGCTCAGGCGTGGAGCTGCAGGTGAAGGGTTTGGGGTACAGGAGGGAGCTCTGGGTTGTGGGGCTCAGGGCTGGGGGAGAAGGTTGGGATGTGGGAGAGGGTCAGGGCACTGGGCTGGGGGTGCAGGCTCGGGTGGGGCTGGGGTGAAGGTTTTGGGGTGTAGGGAGGCCTCTTGGCTGGGGGGGCTCAGGGTGGGGGGCAGGGCATCGGGGTGCGATCTTACCTGCAGCAGCTCCTGTTCAGCAGTGCAGCAGGAGGTGCTAAGGCAGGCTATTTGGAATTAGGAATTAGGTATTTGGAAAGGCCCATAGGGAATTAATCAGGCCGAATTTGGTTGGTGTCTAGATTGTGTTGCAGAATGGGGATACAGCTTTAATAGCACAAATTGGAGTGCCACATTCATAAATGTATTCTGTCTTGGTTTGGAAAATATTGGGTACCTATATGTTCTATGTAAATTGAAAACCCTTTCTTTCTTTTCTCAATATTACATATTATGTAACAGAATTATAGTATCCGATTATGATGTTAAACAGCTACAAAAAACACATATTTGTCTTTACAGATTTAAAAATCAGACTTAAAAACAAGGATAAGATGTGGATGGCATTTTGAGTTTTTCCAAGTAGGGAGCATTAAGTAGGGAAGGCATAGAGGAAAAGTATGTTATTAATAGAGTACTAAGTCATGTGTATTCATAGCAGAAGGGCTGATTCACTGTCCCTGACAGTAATCCGGTTCACTAATTACTTTCACTACTTGGTTGTTACTCATAATTTATTCCCTCAGAATTGGATTATTGTCTTGTAAAATGGAACATCCTTCCTATTTCCCTTAAACAATGTCCAATGCACTGGACTTTTCTCTAAACAGACACTGTGCTGTTCATTGATCCCTGCTTACTTAAATGCCTGGTGGTGCAGACCTCGTGGGCATGTTACTCTCATGCAACTCCCTGTAACTCATCAGCAGGAATTTTTGGGCATTCAGCAACTGGATGAACCAATAGATGACATGAGAAAATGGGAACATAGAAGAAATGAATTTAGAAAGAGGAAGACTAGAGAGGAAAGATGGTCTTGTGGTTAAGGCGCTGGACTAGATTCAATTCCCAGTTCTGCTACAGATTTCCTGTGTGATCTTAAGCAAGTAATTTAATCTGTCTGGGTATGTCTACACTGCAATTAAAAACCCAATGCTGGCCCATGCCAGATGACTCAGGGACTGTTTAACTGCAGTGTAGATATTCAGGCTCATGCTGCGGGACCTTGCGAAGGGGGAGGGCTCCAGAACTCAGGCTGCAGCCTAAGCCTGAATGTCTACACTGAAGTTAAACAGCCCCTTAGCCCGAGCCTGATGAGCTCAAGTCAGCTGGCACAGGCCACCCACAGGTGTCTAATTGCAGTGTAGACATTCCCTCTGCCTTATTTCTCCACATACAAAATGGGGACCATAACACTGTCTCCCACTCTTTCTGTGTCTTGTCTATTTAGATTGCAAGTTCTTGGTGGCAAAGATTGTTTCTTACCATGTGTTTGTACAATATATTATCTCAGGATGTTAGGGTTAGAACCTTCTAAGACTATACAGCTGACCTACTCAAGTAAAATGAAAGCTTTTTACTTGACAAGAACAGCTTTATCAAATGAATCCTGTAATTAGAAAAAATGGTCATATAGACTTGTACTTTAATTCCCAATAGAAGAATGGCCTTGTTTGCTAATACAGATACTTTAAATTGATATTTCTACTATTTTTTTAAAAGGGGTGCCCTCAGTTGATGTTAATTTGCAGAGCACCCCACATTTATATAGCTCTTTTAAAACATCCTCAACCCCAAAAGGTTGAAGTAAATGGGTATTTTGTCATTTACTTCAATGAAAGTGGGATTGGAGACCATGGGCCAAATCACACACTCAGGTTCTGTTAATGCAGGGGACTCTCCACACATGGATATCTCACTCCTCCACAGAAAATGTGACCTGAGTCTCCACCCTTCTCCCTTTTCTGTGATATCTCAGAGTGCCTTGTCCGCCTGTGGATTGCTTAAGATTTACATGGATCCCCTGGGGACCATCCAGCTTTCTGAGGAAGCCTCAAAGTTGATTCTGCCTGTGGTGGTGACAAACCCCTCTTCCCCCCAGGCTTGCAAAAGGAGAATTGAAGAGAATGCTGCAAACGGATACTCTCCGCATTTTCCTCTCCATGCAGTTCTGCTGTCAGAGTGAGCAATCCAATCTGATATTATTAAATATATAAAACCAAATATGAGGTTAACCCCTGGCTGATCCCAAATATGAGGTTAACCCCTGGCAGTTAATGATTGGATTATTGACTCTCGTGAGACTACTCCCAGAGGAGCTGCCTCGTGGTATGGTGAATGGCGTAAAATAAACTCCAGATTGGAGTTTTTGTCACCGGAGCCTCTTGGTAGAATTATTTGTCTATAGATGGATGCATCCTGAGTACACTTGGATAGAAAATGGTCTGTGAAAATCAATACTCTACAGAAGTTGTAGTTTCCTACTCCAGCACCATTCTCCTTCTTTTATTTGCTTGTGTATTCTGTGTTATAAACTGCATTGCATGGAATTTACACAGTACATATGCACTGAGGAAAACAGCTATTTTAGGGGAAAATTTTGCTCTCGGGTCTGTTTGGCGGCTTTTATCTTTTACATCAAGTAGAGTGCCACACAGGTAAGGAAAGCAGAATATCTAGGTCAACATCCAAACAAGACTCTGTAAATTCCCTAGAATCCAAAAGCTTTGGGGTTGGACTTCCCCCACTGAAACAGAACCACTCATTTGGAGGGACTGATATGGGCATAGCTTTACCAGTAGATGGAAATTCCCACCAGCAAATCCTCCTGCAAGATTTTCCCCCAGTCTTGCTGGATGTAACGGGAGCAGAATCACATTCCTGGAAACTGAAATGGTTGCCATTTTGATAGGAGAAAGAGCACTGTCTAGTTTCGTGCATGCTTGTCATTTCCCTTCTGCATAACCATTTAACAAAGTCTTCTAATTTTGTCTAAAATAAATTCTTTCCACAATCAGTGCTGACTAATGTTTTGTTTTATTTATTTATTTATTTATTGGCAGCCTTGCTGTTCTACTGGACCTTAGCTTTTATAACCAAAACTATCAAATTTGTAAAGTTCTGTGATAATGGGGTTGGATTTTCTCAGCTTCGATTTTGCCTCACGGGACTTCTGGTTATTCTATATGGAATGCTACTAGCTGTAGAAATTAATGTCATCAGGGTTAGGGTAAGTTAAATTTCCAGGTAATTCTCATTTCTGTTTCTTCCTTTTCTTTTATCTGTCTGCTTAATGTAAAATGTAAAAAAAAATCAGTCTGAAATACAGACCTATTTGAAAACCAAGCACCTGAGTAATGTAATTAAGCTAAATTCATCTTTATTGCAAACTCCTTTGACTCCACTGCATTGACAATTCAGAATGAATTTAATCTATTTTGTTCTGAAAAGATGTTTCTTATGACTGACAACTTCAGTCTTCAGAATCATTAATCTTTATAAAGGGAAAGATACGGTGAAATGGATAGTCCATTCTGTCAGAAAGCATAGTCAATGACACCCACACAGAGTATCTGTTGTTTTCCAGTCCCTAGGAGCGCACACAATGTGATTTTTTAAATTATTATTAATAATATTTTATGATTATCATGGTTCTAAAGCAAATTTAGTCTTCTCTGGTTTTATTTCCTCCTTGCTATAGATTGCTACATGAAATACAATCCAAAATGCCTTATTACTTCCCTCACCCAGTGCACACAGCACTGAATTAAACTAGGCATTAGGATAAAGTTGCCTGCTAATAGATATTCAAGGGAACATACTGTGTAGATCAGACTACAGGAAGTTAAATATTAATCTCACAACTGACTACTGTTGTGTCAGCTCATGGAATAATGAGACTCAACTGTGATACCAACGGGACCTTGCTTTTAAATATGGTTCTTTTAATATAATTTTGTAATCTAATGAGATTTAATAAATTAGGAAATGTTGGGGCCACAAGGGAGTCTGTAAAATGAGTCACTGAAATGGTCAGCCATTGCTTAGTGTTGTTTTTTTCCAGTTTCATATTTCTTTAGAGTAAATAATTAAAAGATGTTACTTTTTACATGTGACTTGAACTAACCAATAACATAGCAGAAGTGACAAAGGGTCCTGTGGCACCTTAAAGACTAACTAAAGTATTGAAGCATAAGCTTTCATGGGCTAATACCCACTTTGCCAGATGCATGCAGTGGAAGTATCCAGGGGCAGGTATAAATAAGAAGGCAAGAACCAGGTTAGAGATAACAAGGTTAGTCCAATCAGGCTGAAATAGCCTGTTATCTCCAATCAGAGAGGGTGAGGTATTCCTCTGGCAGCTGAACTGGAGGTGTGAATAGCGAGAGAAGAGAAACTGCTCTTGTAGTTAGCTAGCCACTCATAATCCCTATTCAGTCCTGAGTTGATCGTATCAAATTTGCAAATGAATTGCAGAGCTGAAAGTTATTTTAAATCATTTAAATGATTGAAATGATTTTAAATGATCACTGGACAGAATCTCCAGTAAAATCCATATTAGAAATGGAAGTAGAAAGCAAGTAGTGAAAGGTCATTTTCCCTGCTCCCAGTCATGGCTATTTTCTGGGGAGAAAATAAATTTCAGCAACAAACTGAAATCAGGTTAAATAAGGCTTAATTGTAAACACAGAATTATTGTTGCTGGATATGATACAAGGAAGTGGGGCTTGCCCTGAATGGATCTGCTGAATAGATTTAGCCATCTGCATATATCTGTGTTCTTAGATAGAAGGGAAAAACCTGAAGTTCATGGACTAAATTATCCTCATACTTACACCCATTTAATCTTGTTGATTTTGCTGGGGTTGCATGGGATTTAATTAAAAACAGAATTTTAATCAATATGGCTTTACATAATTAACTACAACCCTACAGTGTATTCAATTCCATGTTAATAAATATTGTAGGAGCAATTGATGTGCCATGTCATGTCACCTTTGTCTGAGCAGAACTCCTTAGTGATAGTACTATAAGATTCTTAAATATGGTATATTGTACAAGAACTCTGATCCTTGCAGCATGAAACATCCTAATCCAGGAGTTTGATCTTTCTCCCATTTAAATCAATGGAAATATTTGCTAGTGTCATCTGCAGTCTAATTTTAATGGTTCTCTATGAAAGTTTGCAGGGAATGGGAGGGTGTTGTACTGTGCAGTTTGCAGCATTGGACAGAATAATCTTCAGTGTAGATTTTAACATAAAATATTGAAAATATTTACTGAGCTTTAATATATTTTCCTAGTGCAGGATTAAATCCACAGGCAAAATACTATCTTTGTGTGGGCTTCATTCAGGACTTGAATATCTTCCTCCTTTTTAGGCTGGAATTTTCAAAGTATTTATGGAATAGGTGCCCACATTTGACTGAAATTCAATAGGAGTAGGTAACTTAACTTCATTAGCCTATTTGCAAATCCCAGCCATACACTCAGTGGCTATCTATTCTTCCTGAACAATGACAGGCATTTCTATTATCTCAGTATCCCCTTCCACACAGATTTGTCTTTTTTCTTTTCCGGGCACTTGATGTGATTCTTTGTGGGATTTTTGAATTTCAGAGATATGTTTTCTTCAAGACCCCCAAAGAGGTTAAGCCCCCCGAGGATCTTCAGGATCTTGGAGTTCGGTTCCTACAGCCCTTTGTGAATCTGCTGTCCAAAGGAACATATTGGTGGATGAATACATTCATCAAGACCGCCCATAAAAAGCCAATAGACTTGAAAGCCATAGGCAAGCTACCTATTGCCATGAGAGCTCTGACAAATTACATTCGCCTTAATGAGGCTTTTGAAGCACAAAAGGTATGAGGGGTAAAAAGAGGAGTGGGATTATCTGCAAATGTTTGTGGAGTTTACACATTACTTAAAAAACCTCATTACTTATTTTGATAGTAACAGTATAAAGTCAAATAAAAATATAAAGTGAAACATGGTAGGTATTAAGAGGCTGGTTTGCAAAAAGTTGGGCATACGGCTGTGGGCCTAATTTGTATGTGCACTTTTTGTATTTACATTGGTTGTTGTGCATGAGTATGACCAGATGTGCATGTCAATAGGTGTTTGCATGTGCAAATGCATGGTTTGCATATACAATTATAGAAATGTAGTTTGCACAACTGTGGATTATATTTTTGGGAAGATAGTTAGCTTGCCTCTTAATAAGAAACTAAAGTAAATTTGACTAATCTTCCAGCGGTTTTATTGGGCTAATTTTTTATTGAGCTCAGTGGGAGTTTTCCTGAGAGAGAGTTCAGGATTGAACCTGAAATGAACTAGCTTGGTGGTCTTCACTTAAGACCACTACCTGCCCCTTTATGTTTGTGTGTCCAGTGGTATAAGAGGTAGCAAGGAGACTCCCTCCCCATTCGTGTGCAGCCTGTAAGGGCAGTGCAGTATTCCAGGCTTGAACTCTATGAAGAACAGGAACTGCTTCCTCCCTACTCCTTTGAGATCCAGTAAGGAGTAGAGAAGAGGAATAGGCCAGTTCTGCCTCTATGAAGCTACTTCACACCATGTAGCCGTGGGCAAACTGAGAGGAATCCTACCTCTTTAAGGACACCTCTCATGGCTCCCTATAGAGCAACTCAACTTGTGCCGATCTCACTAGAGAGTATGTGCAATTTCCACAAATTCTTCTTGGATTTTTAGCACAAAATGGCTTTTAATGTAATACTACATTGCAGAACCATTGCGTTACTGCTCACTGTGCAACTCATAAGACAAATCAGCATCAGTGGTCTTGTGGCTAATTAGTCTTAGTCTTCCTGTTTAATTAGAGAAAAATTCCCCTCCTGTTTGGCGCAAGGCCAAGAGTACAGCTGCTTGAAAATTTTCCAATGAAATGGTTTGCCATCAAATAATTTTGTTTTGACAAAATTGAACCTTTTGTACAAAAACATATTGACTTCAACAAAAAATTGTTTGGGGGAAAAATAATAATGAAGCATTCCATTTCCACCTTATCAGAATGCTTCATTATTATTTTTTTCCCAAAACAAACTTTTTCAAAATGGAATGTTCCAATTTTTTGTGTTTGTTTAGCAATTTATAGTATAAATTTAAAAGTCTAAACTGAAATGAAATGATTTGATTTAAAAAAATTATTTGGGGTCAAATTTCATTTCATGGGAAAATTTTTAATGTTATACTTCAGTCTTATTCAGAAAAAAAATAAAATTGTAAATTGTGGATTTTCCCATGAAAAAGAATTCTAGTTCCAATTGTATTTACATGTCGTAATGTTTATATACCCTTTTTTTGTTGTTGTTATTCTGGGCAGAACAAAAGGTCTCCTTATCCACAAGGATCCAAATCAATTTGGTCTGCTCTCTGCTGGGCATTTGGGAGACCACTAATTCTCAGCAGCACTTTCCGTATTCTGGCTGACTTGCTTGGGTTTGCTGGTCCGCTCTGTATCTCTGGGATTGTTCACCACGTTGGAAAAGGAAATAACACCATCCATCCACAGGTACTACCTAGAATATCTTAACAAAGAGCCTTATCCAAAGCCTACTAAAATTAATTGGAGTATTTCCATTGACTTCAGTTGGTTTTGGATCAGGCCGTAAGTGAACATATAGTGGTTGGCCTCTGACACAAACAGAATGCTATTCCTGAAGTGTGTTTTGATTACTCATTTGGAATTGTTTATAATTTATTATCATTATTTGTACACTTGCGGTGCCAAGAACATACAAGGTGCTGTCCACACACACAAGAAGTCTAGGGCCCTAATTCAGGAAAAGCATTTCTACTCAAGACAGTGCTTAAACACATACACAAGTCCCCTTGAAGGACTTAAATATATGCTTGAAGTTAAGTATGTGATTAAGTGCTTTCTTGAACTGGAGCCTTGGTGCCTGCCCTGAAGACCTTATGTTCTGAAAAGAGAGAGGTTTATTTTAAGGATGGGATCCAGCTTTTAATTTTGGATAATGTGAGCTGTCTTGGGGGGACTGAAGCAGCAGCGGGCTTTTATCATAAAAGTAAAGGACAAAGCAATTGAGCTGTGACAAAGAGTTTCCATCAGAATCTTGAGGGAGCTCATCTTTGAAAGGTCAACTATAAGAGACTTAGAGGATGCTTTCCAAGGGAATAATATCCAAGAAAAAAAGATGTAATTCTTGATTATTCTCAGGAACAAAAGCACATTGAGTATTTTCACACTATACTGCCAAGTCAGGTTGGTACCATTTCTAGGAAAGAATCATTATTTGTGATGTTTGTTGATTATTATTTTTTTCATTTTTAATATAACATTGTTTCCTGTAATATCCCATTGGCTCCAATGTACTTTGGATCAGGCACCAAACTAAATATTAAAATATATTGGAAGGAGGAAATTTTTGACTAAGCTTCTAAGCTTAGAAACAATCATTCATTTATCCAACAACAGTACCACAGCAAGTCACAGATCTATAATTTTTTTAATTCTATCAAGCTTTTCATGTTTGTTTATAATGCTAAAGCATCAGGATTTATTGTTCACCTCCTAGAATGTTCTTGTGATATTTAGCTTGTATGCACCTCAGTCATTTTACACTGAAAAAAGATCCTCATGATGTGACAACCTGTTTGGTTTGTTGATGGGAGGTGTATCATCCATCCTGATTTAACGTTAGAAATCATAGATGAAGTAACAAGAGCAGATTTATACAGCAAAACCACAAAAACATGGGTGGGAGGAACCCTAACAATTATAGGGCTCAGTATGACAAAGTGTTGAGCACTCTGGTCCCAATGCAGCAAAGCACTTATGCACATGCTTAAATTTAAGTCAATGGGACTTAATTTGCATAAGTGCTTTGCTGGATTAGGGCCTTAGCACTTGGTATATATCACCATTAAAATCCATTAATAACCCCTATGTATAGGCTGGAATGTTTTTTTTAACGTCGTTTTACCCTTTATCACATCCTTGAAATAGTTATCAGTGGTTTTAAGTGGTTGTATTTTAATAGCTGCATTTAAAGGGTTATGTAATGCCCCTTTGGAAAACAGAGACCCAGATTCTCTGCTGGTGTAATTCCAGCAGCAGAGGTCCATGGAGTTATATTAGCAGCGAATTTGGACGAGAGTGCCTAAGAAGAAAATACTAGTGGACTTCTGCATGGCAGGAAAGCTGCCAAAGTTCTACCCAATTCTGCTCATATACAAACATAGATCACATTGTACAGAAGTGACTGTGGGAGAGGTTTGTAGAGCCATACTTCAGAAACACAAGTTCCTTGTTAATCCAATATCTAGAGGTTTTTCTGAGGCTAGATTTCAGCATCTTTTGTTAATTCCAGGTGCCTTGTTTAGGTTTCAAAGAACACAATGGTTTCCCTCTAGTTTCTCATCTGAAAGTATGTTGCCCAACAGGGAATACTATTATATGAAGCACATGCATATTTGTGGTAAGAGATCAGCACAATCTGAAAGATTGTCCCACGATATAGTATCCCTAACAACTTTTAACAAAATAAAGTATCACACTGGGTCAACAGTGTGTAATGGAAAGTCTGAGTAAGGCAAAATAATAGTCATTGTAGTGTTGTGAATGCAGGGCTGCAAGAGAGATCTGAGAGATCAGTAACATAAATCTTGTTGATAAACATTCAATTCCATAAAATTGGAATCCCCTGTGGGGATTTTTAAAAGGAAGACATCAGATTAGTTCCATCACCTTCACACTTAAGTGGTGACATTATCTTGCTGCAAAGGACCGTCTATCATTAGCATACAAAACTTTTAATTAGATTTTCACTTATTCTCTCTCAAGTTTGTAAGGATAGGGGAGGAAAAAACAGAAAAAACTTGTATCATTTTTTCAACTGTTTATTTTTCATATAGTTTTTTTTTAAAATATATTGTTAGTCATTTCATACAAATTATCCTTGCTTAGCTCCAATGGAAATGGTGCTTAACATTTCATAACCCTCTAATTAAAAAACCGCCATAAAATTGCAATCTTTTAAAAACAGAATCTAAGACTGACCTTTCTTTTACATTTAGGAGACTGAAGCAATTTTGATCCAGTTCATTAATTAAAGGATTCTGAACTTCTTAATGTAAATGAAAGGTCAGTCTTAGAATTTAACTGCTTTAAAACATCTACATTTCCATTGAAAATAAATAAGTGTCAAAACAGTGCTTAATAAAAATCAACTCTGCACCAAAATTTCTCTATTTGCAAAACTCTTCTGTTTCTTGAGAAGCAGAACAAATATTACCAAAATGTATATGTAGGATACCACTAATAGTTCAGCCCTCCAGAGAGAAATTGCACCCTTTGATGTACTGTAGCAGCACAAGTTGCACACTTTATATCTGACCATTGCACTGATACATGGGGCATGTCTACACTTACCTCTGAAGCGATTGATCCAGTGAGGGTTGATTTATCGCGTCTAGTGAAGACGCAATAAATCGACCATCAAGAACTCTCCCGTCGACTCCTATACTCCACTGGAGCAAGAAGCATAGGCGGAGTCAACAGGGGAGTATCAGCTGTCGACCTACTGCAGTGAAGACACCACAGTAAGTAGATCTAAGTTTGTCAACTTCAACTATGTTGTTCACATAGCTGAAGATGGGTAACTTAGGGCTGGTCCCCACTACGGCTTAACGTCTACTTTAGCGACGTTAAGTCGATATAAACATGTACCCATCCTCACATGCATGTCATTTGAGTCGATTTAAAGGGACCTCAAAATCGACTTCTGTACTCCTCCCTAACGAGAGGAGTAGCTGAAATCGACCTCTCTGGGTCGATTGTCAACTAGTGAGGATGCATGTGACATTAAGTCTCCGACCTTCCACAATGCCCGTTTGCTCCCCAGGGGACCAGCCACAAGTCTGAGCAGCTCCGCGCCCTCCCCCCCCCCCCGTGCCCGCCTGAGCAGCCCCGCCACCCCCCCGTGACCGCCTGAGCAGCTAGCTCCACGCCGGCTTCCGCCCGAGCAGGTCCGCGGACACACATCCCCCCCCGCCCACCCGAGCAGGTCTGCGGACCCCACCGCCCGCCCAAGCAGGGGTCCGCGGAGCTGCTCAGGCGGGCGGGGGGGAGCCAGCGCAGAGCTAGCTGCTCGGGTGGGGCGGGGGGAGCCAGTGCAGAGCTGCTCGGGCGGGCACGGGGGGGGGGGGGTCCATGGAGCCGCTCGGGCGGGCGGGGGGGAGCCGGCGCAGAACTAGCTGCTCGGGTGGGCGGGGGGGAGCTGGCGCGGAGCTAGCTGCTTGGGCAGGCAGGGGGGAGCCGGCCTGGAGCTAGCTGCTTGGGTGGGTGGGGGGGAGCCGGCGCAGAGCTGCTTGGGCGGGCACGGGGGGGGTCTGTGGAGCTGCTCGGGCGGGCAGGGGGGTCCGCGGAGCTAGCTGCTCAGGCGGGCGGGGGGGGGGGGGAGCCGGCGCGGAGCTAGCTGCTTGGGAGGGCGGGGGGGAGCCGACATGGAGCTAGCTGCTTGGGCGGGCACGGGGGGTCCGCGGACCTGCTCGGGCGGGCACGGGGGGTCCCCTGGGGAGCGTGCCCAGCTGCCCCGAAAGGTGGTGCCTGCTGGGGACTCCCGGAAAGGTGGCTATGTGAAATGCTGGCTATGGCGACGCTTGCAAAAGTTGTAAGGACAGACAGTGTCGACCTGCTGTGCTTTGTGGGGACGCACTAAGTCAACTTTATGCAGTCTGCTTTAGAAAATCGACTTAAGGGAAATCGACCTACAGCTGTAGTGAAGATATACCCTTAGGCTATGTCTTCACTACAGCTGTAGGTCGATTTCCCTTAAGTTGATTTTTTAAAGCAGACTGTATAGAGTCGATTTTGTGCGTCCCCACTAAGCACAGCAAGTCGGCAGTGTCTGTCCCCACAACTGTGGCAAGCGTCGACATAGGGAGTGTTGCACTGTGGGTAGATATCCCACCGTTCTGGGAGTCCCCAGCAGGCACCACCTTTCGGTGCAGCCTGGCACGCTTCCCAGGGGACCAGCCACCAGTCCGAGCAGGTCCGCGGACCCCCCGTGCCCGCCCGAGCAGGTCCGCGGACCCCCGTGCCTGCCCAAGCAGCTCCGCGCCGCCCCCCCCCCCCCCCGCCCGCCCAAGCAGGGCGGGCGGGGGGGGGAGCCAGCGTGTAGCTACCTGCTTGGGCAGGCGGGGGGGAGCCGGCGTGTAGCTACCTGCTCGGGCAGGCGGGGGGGGGAGCCGGCGTGGAGCTAGCTGCTCGGGCGGGCACGGGGGGTCCGCGGACCTGCTCGGCCAGGCACGGGGGGTCCGCGGACCTGCTTGGGCAGGCGGGGGGGGGGGGAGCCGGCGCAGAGCTAGCTGCTCGGGTGGTCACGGGGGGGGGAGCGCGGGGCTGCTCGGACTGGTGGCTGGTCCCCTGGGGAGCAAACGGGCATTGTGGAAGGTCGGAGGCTTAATGTCACATGCAACCTCACTAGTTCACAACTGACCCAGAGAGAGGTCGATTTCAGCTACTCCTCTCATTAGGGAGGAGTACAGAAGTCAATTTTGAGGTCCCTTTAAATCGACTCAAATGGCATGCATGTGAGGACGGGTACATGTTTATATTGACTTAACGTCGCTAAAGTCGACGTTAAGCCGTAGTGGGGACCAGCCCTTAGATTGATTCCCCCACTGTAGACCAGGCCATTGTCTCTCTTTGCCAAGGGTTATGCCTTAAAGTTAGGATTAGGATCTTTGTCAAGGGTTATGCCTTAAAATTAGAGATCTGTGAATTGGTGTTATTCTGCTCTCTTGAAAGGACTTTATTTAGTGTTACAGAGATGCAAATTCACCTTAGCTTTATCTGAGATAAAAAGAGATCACAAGCAAGGATTTCTAGGATAATACTTGTAACTCAGCCTCCTGGGAAAGGGTAGTTGGATGAAATGATTCTCACTGGTGCAAACAAATGAGACTTGTCTGCAGGGATAATTCACCACCGTACATGATTTAAGTTTTGGGGGTTATTTTTCCTAGAAATAAATTTGCTTACTCCACAAAACAACCTAATACTGTATTGCAGTGGTGCAGTAATTCAGTTTCCATTTTTCACCTGAATCTCTTGTTGAGGCATGATGCATTCTCTAAGAAAATTTACACCAGCATTTTCATTATATGACAATATTTTGCTGGGGGAGTTTTGTTCAGTAATAAAATCTGTTGAATTGGCATATAGTGCTAGATTGTCAGTATAAGAACCCAAGTGGTCACTTTAGCACAATCTGCTGACCACATATTGGGACCAGAACCAATTACTCTGGTGGTGGTACCTTCATTCTCCCGTTGTCATTTACACTGGTGTTATTTAGGATGGACTGGAGGGGAGGAAAGTTTAGAAGTAGAATGGAATTTAATGTTCTCAAGGCCACACACATCACACTTTGTTTCAGGTTTCACTACAGACTCAAAACTCAGCCCAGGTTTAGTCAGAAGGTTGACTAACATTCATGAAGCTTTTAACTTAATCCAGGGCCATTTTGTGGTTTTTACATCCAGAATGTAGAACTAGCAGTTCAGCAGTTTTGACTGATGATCACGTTCAGGATTGGGGATTGTTTGAAACTGACCTGATGTGACCCCATGAGAAAAGGAAGCAAAGGACATGTTCTCGCTGTGAGTTGGCATAAGCTCTTGTGAGTGCTACTTTGAACTCACTCATCCTCAACGCTTTAGTTGAATCCTCAACCCAGATTCATAGATTCTGTCAGCATTTGTGTATAAAAAGACCAATATTCTAGCCCCAAAACATTTAAGGTTTGATCTGGCACTCCTGATGAAGTCAGGTGGAGTTCTAAGCATGATGTACCTGTAGGATCAGACCCTCTGTGTTTCGTTCTTCACACTGGGGGAGAAAGAGTGTCGTAAGATGAAGTAATACAGAAGATGGAACTGTGCATAAGACTCAGATTACTTCTTCACTCTCAGAATAAGACAGGATTAGAAAATCTCTCCAGCAAAGCCACATTGTCTCAAATAGTAATTTGGGGATGTCTCTTCTCAATTTCAGGCGAAATTCACTCCTGTGCAGAAGATTAGCATGAGGTTAATGCTTCACTTAAGTCCCCCTTAAGACCTCAAAATGAAGACTGAACTGATGCATAGGCCTTGTGCTTGGGTCAATATTTGCCCTTTGTGCATTACAGAATTTCCATGGACAAAGCTGGCAGTGAGTATAGGGTATGGCCCTTAATAAGAAGATTAGTCAGTTCAGTTCAATATCAGGCTCCAAGTCAAATATCTTGGACGATGGTTTTTCTCCTATAATTTTCCTAGTAGCCTGTCTACATTTACTAGAAAAAAATGATTTTTTTTCCTGTTTCATCCTTATTGTACAATAGTATCATCTGTGGTTGCTACCACCCTTTCACCATTATCATCTCTTTTCTTATCTGTGAGCCTTCATGCAACATCTGAAAAAGCAGGAACTTTGGATTCTTGTATTGCTTACAGACTGTAGCTGCCTAGAGCACAAAATGTGTATCATACTGACTTGTTGAGGTGACAGTACTTGTACCCAAAGGGTTCTGAGATGCCTTTCTAAGACTGGTGAATCCTGTGTAGCTGTCAGCATTGAATTTGCAAGTCCTTGCATAGTGTGCAGAAAGAAACACAAGGCTTTTGCACTCTTGTTTAAGTGTGAGCAGAGGCTACTGTGGTCAGGGCCGGCGACAAGGGAGGACTAGGGGGACAGGTGTACCGGGCCCCGGACCTAAAGGGGGCCCCCATGTCAGCACTCAGGAGTGCGCAGGCGGGGTGGAAACAGCCTGGGGGATGCTCTGCAGAGCCCCGGCGTGCGCGCAGCCGGCCACATGCAAATCCCCCACCGGGCGGCCACCCCAGCGCTGTAGCCAAGTGCCCGCACCGCACGGCAGACTCCACAGCGGGCCCAGGGAAGCACGCCCGGCCGCCCTGGTGTGCGGCGCTGACGGTGGCGGAGGCGCCGAGAAGGGGAGCCGGCCTCGCCAGGGTAAGGGGGCAGGGGACCCGGCCCCACTTGGGGGGTAGCTCCGGGGGGGGGGCTTTGGGTGGGCAGGCTCTGTGGTGAGTTCACCCCCTGTGGGCGCTCGGGAGGTTCATTTATCGGCATGACTGGGCTGGGGGGCAGGCAAGGGGGCGGTGGCGGGGGAGGCCAGGCTGGGCGGGCGGGGAGGGGGGCAGGAGACTAGGCTGGATGGGGTGGGCGAGGCATGGGGGTGCGGGAGGGAAGGAGGTTTGGTGGCGGGGAGGCTGGGCTGGTCAGGCATGGGGGACAGGAAGCTGGGTTGGGAGTGGGAGGGGGGAGGAGGTTAGGTTCGGTGGGATGGGCCGGGCCAGGCAGGGGTGGGGGAGGAAAGGCGGTTAGATGGGGGGAGGCTGGGCGGGGGTAAAGGAAGATCACCCCCAACAGTGGGGCGGGCCAGGCAGGGATGGGTGGGGAGGGGAGGAGGTTAGGCTGGGGGAGGAGATTAGGTTGGGTGGACCGGGTCAGGCCGGGGGGAAGAATAGGCTGGGGGGGAGGTGGGCCAGGCAGGGGTGGTGTGCTAGAGGCCGCCCGCACGCACCGCCGCCACGCGCCTCATGCCACCGTGCTACCGCCGACCGTGCCCGATACCCCTGCGACACGACACCCCCGCTATGCCCGACCGGCAAGGCAGTCCCACATAGGCCAGGGCGGGGCAGGGCGCAGGCGGCAGGAGACCAGCTGGGGGGGGGCCACAATCGATCAGAGTACCGGGCCCCAAAATTTCTGTCGCCGGGCCTGACTGTGGTAAACCCAGAACAGACAGCTACAAGGGGGGAAGCAGTCCCAAGGTTAAAAAAAGGCCCCCTCCTTAACAAATGAAGAGAGGTAACCACAGGTCAATAGGTCAGCTGAAAAGGGGTTGTTAAAAAATCAATTAACATCAACTAATCCAATTAAGTACTGCCTGAAACCTTTTTAATGCCCCCCCGAATTGGGAGGGAGGGGAGAGAGAGAGAGAAAGAAAGGGGGTGGGGGAAAGGAGTGAGGCTGCCAGTAGTCTGGGTGCAACAGGCCAGGGAGCGTCTCCAGGAAGGTAGGCTGGATTCCCTGACCAGAGGGGAGAAAAACCAACCAAGAGACTGACTGGGGGAAGGAAGGGCCTGCCCTTGGGCATTCCAGGAGGTCTGCTTTACCCAAGTCAGTCTCTCCAAGAGAATTGTGCCTGGGGAGACCGAGAAGATACTTTGCCACACTACATATTCCCAGATGTTAAGTTAAACACTAGGCATGATCCACTGTAGTAAGTGGAAGCCGTTCACCAGCAACCTATATGCCCAGTTCTTTAAAATAATTAAAGAACACAAGGTTAAAAAGGGTCTAGTTTGGGATGAAAAATAAGCAAGTCTGAGGAGACTTGGGCTTAAGCATGAGGGGTTTATCCACATGTTCCTCCATCACCCGAGTATTATTCCTGCTATGAGGCACAAGTAACCTACAATAACACACTCTGTAGCTTCATTTTGTGGGCTAATGCTTTCCATGCTAAACTGTGGGACTTTGGGTGTTAATTTCCCTTCTGTTTGATTTTCACCAGGGTTTGAGTTTGCAGCTGCAGCTCCCTCTCCAAAGAGTTAGAGTGAAGTTCACGGTTACCTAAAATGCCATAATCATAAGCAATCTGGGACAGGGACTTCATTTTATTATATGTACAGTAAAACCTCGATTTAACGGACTTCGGATGCAACGGACAAAATTACTGATCCATATCAGACCGCGACCCCTTCCTGCTGTGGCCCTGGTCCCCTTCCCTGGCGGCCGTCTGCTGGCTTCCGCCCCGGTCCCGGCAGCAGGCGGGCTGGCTCCTGGCTGCCGGCTGCCGCCCGGGTCCCAGCCGCGGGCGGGCTGGCTGCCGGCTGCCGCCCGGGTCCCAGCCGCGGGCGGGCTGGCTGCCGGCTGCCGCCCGGGTCCCGGCCGCGGGCGGGCTGGCTGCCGGCTGCCGCCCGGGTCCCGGCCGCGGGCGGGCTGGCTGCCGGCTGCCGCCCGGGTCCCGGCCGCGGGCGGGCTGGCTGCCGGCTGCCGCCCGGGTCCCGGCCGCGGGCGGGCTGGCTGCCGGCTGCCGCCCGGGTCCCGGCCGCGGGCGGGCTGGCTGCCGGCTGCCGCCCGGGTCCCGGCCGCGGGCGGGCTGGCTGCCGGCTGCCGCCCGGGTCCCGGCCGCGGGCGGGCTGGCTGCCGGCTGCCGCCCGGGTCCCGGCCGCGGGCGGGCTGGCTGCCGGCAGCCGCCCGGGTCCCAGCAGCCAGGACCCGGGCGGGCTGGCTGCTGGCTCCCGGCTACCGCCCGGGTCCGGGAAGCGGGCGGGCTGCAGAGCTGCCGCCCCGACCCTGTGGCAGGCGGGCTGCTGCTCCGACAGCTCGTTTTTTTTATTATTATTAAATAACGGACTTTTTGATTTAACGGACACCCCCTCGCCCGAATTAGTCCATTAAATTGAGGTTTTACTGTATTTACAGTGCCTATGTATGTTGACACTACTTCAGAATAATGTGAAATCTATAAAACTATGGATAATTAAAAATACAATATAATATCCTATTTGCCATAATTTCATAACTATAATGGATGGGCATGTAGCATGATTGTTTCAAGAAACTTTCTACTTGGTATGTGTTCAGCAAAACAAGTAACACCAAAGATTTTCTGTATTCTGTTGATATGACCTTGGAGACTCCATCTGGTTGAACATGTTTTAAGTGGGTTTGTTCTTGATATGGATTAAAATGCAGAATTAGTACCATTCCATGCAGTCTCCTTATCTGCTCACACCTATAGCTGCTTGTAAGCGGGCCGCTGCTCGCTTTCTTCAAAAATGAGGCAGGACCCCTCTGGTGCTAACAACAGTGTCCTTTATTTACCCTTCAGTGCAAACCCACCACCTATTTACAATCTATATATATAAAAGTCAAATGGTGTATGCGTGTATGTATGCGTGTATGTATGCATGTATGTACGTTCACTTACTCCTTCCACACCATTTGAGCTAGAGACTTGAAATTTGGTACAGTTATAGGTCTTGGGGTCCTAATCAGGGTAAGAGTCAAAAAAATTTCAAATCTCACCTCTGACACCCCCCAGGGGTGAAATTATTTAAAGGCCAATCATATCAGCTGGGCAGCTGCTGTTCTCTGTGACATAGTTATGATGCCATAATACCCCCCTCCAATGGACCCTGCACTCGCTCAGCTCTCTGCCCCCTCCCCCCTCCAACGGACCCCGCACTCGCTCAGCTCTCTGCTCCCTCCCCACCTCCGACGGACCTGAGTTGGGTTTGGTCGGAGGGTAAGTGAGGTAGGGGTGTCTGGTTTGGTCGGGGGGTGAGGTGGGGGTGTCGGGTTTGGTCGGGAGGTAAGTGAGCTGGGGGTGTTGGGTTTGGTCTGGGGGGTGGGGGCAGAGAGCTGAGCGAGTGCAGGGTCCATTGGAGGGGGGTATTATGGCATCATAACTATGTCACAGAGAACAGCAGCTGCCCAGCTGATGTGATTGGCCTTTAAATAATTTCACCCCTGGGGGGCGTCAGAGGTGAGATTTGAAAAATCGACTCTTACCCTGATTAGGACCCCAAGACCTATAACTGTACCAAATTTCAAGTCTGGTTTGGTCGGGGGGTGGGTGGGGGTGAGGTGTGGGTGTTGGGGTTGGTCAGGGGGTGTTGGTTTGGTGGGGGGGTAAGGTGGGGGTGTTGGGTTTGGTGGGGGGGTAAGGTGGGGGTGTTGGGTTTGGTGGGGGGGTAAGGTGGGGGTGTTGGGTTTGGTCAAGGGGTAAGTGAGGTGGGGGTGTCGGGTTTGTTTGTGGTGGTAGGTAGGGGTGTCGGGTTTGGTTGGGGGGGGAAGTGAGGTGGGTGTGTCAGGTTTGGTCTATGGGGGGAGGTGTGGGTGTTGGTCAGGGGGTGTTGGGGTTGGTAGGGGAGAGAGATGGGGGTGTTGGGTTTGGGGGGGGTGAAAATGTGAGTCGGGGTTGGTCGAGGGGTAAGTGCGGTGGGGGTGTCAGGTTTGCTCTCTGCCGCCTCCCCCCTCCAACGGACCCTGCACTCAGCTCCCTCCCCTCTCCCCCCGCACTCAGCTCCCTCCCCTCTCCCCACCTCTGACTGACCCGAGCAACGCCGGGTATTTTCGCTAATACTATATACAAGTCTCCTGGCTTGGCTGCCTTGGGGGAACAGCTAGCTCTAACAGCTAGCCAGGCACAGCCACCTTTTACTGTTCTGTTCCCTGTTTCTTTCCCCACTCTGACTTCCTTCCTGCCAGGCTTTATACCCTGCCTGGGAGGCTGCCAGGTGGTTCACATTAAGCCCCACTCACTCCGGGGCCACACCCTGCCAGCTAATTACCTCCCCTAGCTAGGGGAGCTGCTAGCAGAGGCTTTTCTAGCTGAGCTAAGAGGGAACAGGGGCTGGCTCAGCAGTTTCTGGCCAGCACCCTGTTACACTGCTAAAACATGTAGACAAATGAAGCAAAGAATGATGCTGTTATATTTTTATTGCCCTTAACTTTGTTCTCCACTACTCAAAGTGATACCATCAAGTATCAAATGAACTGGAAAGATAAAACATTCCTGTTCTGATACTGAAACATAGGACTAACTTTAGGCTTGTGAGTGTTTCCATTGATTTCAATGAGAGTAATTATATGCTTAAAGTTGGATCTGTGCTAACGTACCTTGATGAATTGGGGCCTTACACTTAGTTGCCTGCAAGTTGTTTCTAAAAACTATGATAAACTGTTAAACAAAGTAGTAAATTTTCGGAACATACCTGACATGAATCCCATTAGATCATCATTATTCATTAGTTCAGTTCCCAGTCTTACAGAAACTGCCATTTTCAATCCTAACAAAAGATTGTAAATTGGCTTGGCTTTCTCACTGAAGTCAATGATTTTCTGGCTGATACACATAGTATATATTGGTATGTGAATAACTGAAAATTTGGCTCTAATATTAGATGTAGCCCTTTGTAAACTAAGGCAAACATTTTCCAAAGTGGCATGTAACTTTGGGTAACTCAACTTTTGAGCACCCAAAAATGTTGGTACCTAAAATTAGAAGACGAGCAGTTTGGAAAATTTGGATACAAGGATAGTGGAACCCCATTATAACATGACAGTTGGGATCCAAAAAATCCCATCATGTTAAGAGGGGTTTCTCAGAATTTTTTTTTTTTTTTTTTTTTTTTTTTTTAAGTTTCTGGGTTCTCTGGAGAGAGAACTCTGGGGCTGCACGCTACAGGTGCCGGAGTTCTCTGTCCCTGGCAGGCATAGGCTGCTGCTTCTCTCCACACTGCCCAGCAGGGGAGAGAAGCCGCCACTGCCACCAAGTGCCAGGACATTGGGACATGTCCAGGGAGCCACGGTATGATCTTGCTATAACCAAATTCACATTATCGCAGTGCGATTTATACCGGGGCTCCACTGTTCTTGAGATCAACAACTTTATGTGTACCTAAATGTAACCTTAACTTTGTCAAAGAGATTTGACTCTAGCAATCGGGTTTAAAAAATGCATTTCTGTTAGATTAAAAGTCCGTGGTTTGTAATACTTATGTCACTTGAATGATAGTAAATGAACTAATGTTTCTTTTACTGTGGCAATTGAAATTGTTCTTCTGTCCTTGGTTTTTATTGTGGAAAACAGCATCTATCAATTTAGTATTAATGGTAGAAAATAAACAAGCAAATGGTGTATGCTCCTATTTTGGGAGGTTGGGACTCACTTATGTAATATTTGATGCTCTTGTGAATAGTCTACTGACTTAGTTTGTTTGTGACTTCAATGGATCTACTCATGTGAGTAAGTAATCCTTGGATGAGTAAAGGTTTTTGGGGCAGGGTTTTTTGTTACTTATGGAAAGCTGAGCTCAGCCTCGGTGTGAATGTCAATACTCTATAGTCAGCGAACAGCCTTTATAAGATGTGATTTCACTAGGAAAGGGGGGGCAAAGAGAACTTCACTCATTCAAATCCAACCTAGGTCAGTGTGAGTGAAAGTCCTTGTCATCTGATCGCTGTTCAGGTTGGCCAATGTTTAATGAGTTGTTTGTCCTCAGTCCAAATCCCAGTGAACAGGTGTCCACAGTACACAAACACAATCCACATTTGGTACTGATTGGTCACTTCATTGACAGTCTCATGAGAGATGCCAAGAACGGTGTGTGGCTAGAGGCTGAACTATCTTCTTACCATGGGAAGGATTGGGAGTCCTGCTAGGTGAAAGCTGAGGACTGCTGTCAGGGAACCGTGTGAGGAAGTTTGCACTTCCACTTCATGAAGAAGAGAGGATTTTGGAAGACATTTTACTGATTATCCTGAGCATTAGAAACTCTCTTAGTCTTAGGAATTGGCTACACTTGAAATTTCAAAGCACTTCCACATGAATGCTCCTGCGGCAGCGCTTTGAAGTTCAAGTGTGGTCGTACCCGAGCGCCGGGAGAAAGCTCTCTGCTCCTGATAATCCACCTCCATGAGGGGATTAGCTCTGAGCCCTTAGAGTGTGGCTTCCAGCGCTCAGAGCCTGTTCACACTAGTGCTCTAAGCACTCAGACTTACTGCACTCGGGGTGATTTTTCACCCCCCTGAGCCAGCAAGTTAGAGCGCTATAAAATTTCAGTGTAGCCAAGCCCTAACTCTCTCTCACAGAATTTTGGATATTGGCACATAATCTGCAAGATAACTGAGCGTGTGCCTAATTTTAAACTTGTTAATAATCCCATATAGGTCAGTTAAACTAGTTGTGTTTCAGTACCTTGCTGAAAGGGGGTCATTTTGCCCATTAAAGAGCAACCATACTGTGTCAGAACAATGGTCCATCTAGCCCAGTATCCTATCTCTGACAAAGGCTAGTTACTGATGCTTCAGAAAGAATAAACAGAACATGGCAATTTCGAGTGATCCATTTCCTATCATCCAGTCCCAGCTTCTGGCTGTTGGAAGTTAGGAACACCGGAGCATGGGGTTGCATCACTAAACATTTTGACCAACAGCCATTGATCGACTTATCTAATTCTTTTTTGAGCCCACTTATCCTTTTGGCTTTCACAACATCCCATGGCAATGAGCTGCAAGGATTGACCGTGTGTTGTGTGAAGTATTTTGTTATGCTTGTTTTAAACCTGATGACTATTCATTTCATATGAATGATATGATTCTTGTCATGTGACGGGGAAAAATAGCATTTTCTTTATTCACTTTCTCCACACCATTCATGCTTTTATAGCCTTCTATCATGTCCCCACTTAGGTCATCTTTTTTCTAAATTGAACAGTCCCACTCTTTTTAATCTTCCTTCATATGGAAACTGCTCCATAGCCCTATTTATTTTCAGTTCAGAGAAGGCTAAACTTTCCAGTTCTAATATCTTCTTTAACATGGGACCAGAACTGCAATATTCAAGGTGTGACATACCATGGATTTAGGTAGTGGAATTATATTTTCTGTTTTAATATGTATCCATTTTTAATGGCCATTAACAGCTTATTAGCTTTTTTGAGTGCTACGGATGTTTTCAGGGAACTATCCATAATGACTCCAAGATCTTTCTTGAGTGTTAACAGCTAATTCAGAACCCATCATTGTGCATATGTAGTTGGGATTATTTTTTTCCAATATGCATAATTTTGCACTTTTAACATTGAATTTTATCTGCCATTTTTTCACCCATTCACCCAGTTTAGAGAGGTCTCTTTGTTACTCTTTGCAGTCAGATTTGGATTTAACTATCTTGAGTAATTTTGTATCTCTGTAAATTAAGCCATCTCACTGTTTAGCCATTTTTCCAGATCATTTGTGAATATGTTGAACACCACAGTTGCATTACAAATCCTTCAGGGACTCCACTATTATTTACCTCTCCCCATTGTGAAAACTGACCATTCTTACCCATTATTTCTTATTTTTAACCAGTTATTGATCCATAAGAAGAGCTTCCTATTATTCCCTGACTGCTTAGTTTACTTAAGAGCTTTGGCAAGGGACTTTGTCAAAGGCTTTCTAAAAGTCCCAGTACACTATTTCCACCAGATTACCCTTGTTCACGTGCTTGTTGACTTACTAAATAAAAATGAATAGATTGGTGAGTTTCCTCAGATTTATCACCAGAAAGAATGGCGTGGGTGTGGGAATCACCCTCATGTCCACTTTAGTGAAGACAGATGCAAAAGATTCATTTTTATTTCACAACAATGGCCTTCCTTGAGTGTTCCCTTAGCACTTTGATCATCCTGTGGTCCCACTGACTGTTTGGTAGCCTTCCTCCTTCTTGTGTACTTTTTAAAAAAAAAATGCTGTTAGTTTTTCTGTCATTAGCTAGTTGCTCTTCCAATTCTTGCTTGACCTGCCTTGACTTGTCAGAGTTTATGCCCTTTTCTATTTTCCTCACTAAGATTTGACTTACAATTTTTAAAGGATCATAGAATATCAGGGTTAGAAGGGACCTTTGGAGTCCAACCCCCTACTCAAAGCAGGATCAATCCTCAACTAAACCATCCAACAGATTTTTGCCCCAGATCCCTAAATGGCCCCCTCAAAGATTAAACTCACAACCCTAGATTTAGCAGGCCATTGCTCAAACCACTGAACTATCCCTCACCCCCCTTTTTGCTTCTAACCACTCTTTTACTCTAGTTTCGGCACAGCAGTTTTTTATTTTATTCTTGTCTGCTTACCTTTATTTTTTTTTTATTTGGGATGTACACTTAGTTTGAGCCTGTATTATGGTGTTTTTAAATGGTTTCCATACAGGTTGCAGGAATTTCACCATTGTGACTTTTTCTTTTAATTTATGTTTTAATAGGTTCTTCATTTTTGTGTAGTTCCCTTGTTTGAAGTTAAATGCTACTGTAGTGGGTTTCTTTGGAATTTTCCCCTTTCAAGGATGTATAAATTTATTATGTTATGGTCGCTATTACCAAGTGATTCAGTTACATTCACCTCTTGGGCCAGATCTTGTGCTCCGCTTAGGACTAAATCAAGAATTGCCTGTCCCCTTCTGGGTTACAGGACAAGCTGCTCCAAGAAGCAGTCATTTAATATGAATTGAAATTTTATCTCTGCATTCCTTCCTAAGATGACATACCCAGTCAATAGGAGGATAGTTAAAATTCCCCATTATTACTTCATTTTCTACCATTGAAGCCTGTCTAATCTCCCTGAACATTTCACAATCTCTGTCCCCATTCTGGTCAGGCAGTCGTTAGTACATTCCTACTGCTATCCTCTTATTATTCAAGCATGGAATTATTATCCAAAGTGATTCTGTAGTACTGTTTAATTCACTTAACATTTGTACTTTATTTGATTCTGATTTCCTTCACACTCCCCCCCACTGGTATGACCAATGCTATGATTCCTATACATTTTGTACTCTGGTATTACCATGTCACATTGATTATTCTCATCTCACCAAGTTTCTGTTATGCCTATTATATCGGTATCCTTTTTTTAACACCAGGCACTATAGTTCACTTATCTTAATATTTAAATTTCTGGGATTTGTATATAAGCACTTGTACATTTTGTCAACACATGAAGGCAAAAACTGAATATTATCTTTAAATGGAATTTTTGTACTTTTGACTGTTCCTCACTAGCTCCTACCTGTACTTTACAAATTCTTTTCTTATCCTCCTTACTGGGCTGTAGAGTTTCCCCTTTTAATAAATTCATTAATAAGGAATGTCTCCACCTGAACCATGTGCTGCTCCACAACTGTTGGCTTTGCCCTTTTCCTTAGTTTAAAAAAATCCTCCAGAACCTTTTCAATTTTACATGCCCGCAGTCTAATCCCATTTTGTTTTAGGTGGAGCCCATCCTTCACATATTGGCTCCTCCTTTAGTAAAAATCCCCAGTTGCTAATTAAACCTAAATCCTTTTTCCCTACACCACCATCTCATTCACACAGCGAGATCCTGCAGTTCTGCCTGTCTTCCATGCCCTTCATGTGGAACCTGAACCATTTCAGAAAATGTTACCATGGAGGTCCTGACCTTTAATCTGTTATCTAGCAGCCTACATTTGGCCTCCAGGACCACTCTCCTATCTTTCCCTACGTCTTGTAAGATATGCAACCTTCACATCTGGCAAGCAATTTACCATGCTGTTCTCCCAGTCATCACAAACTCAACTATATTTCTAATAATTGAATCCCTCATTATTATACCTGGCTCTCGCTAGTAACTCAGGTTCCCTCCCCGGAGGAGGCATACTCAGTGGAAGCGGATACCATGACATCATCTGGAAGGAAGGTCCCAACTATGGGATTGTTTCCCTCTACTCCAGCTTGATGTTCTCCTTTCCCGAGACACTTGTCTTCCTTGAAAGCAGTCAGGCTGAGGGTGGGACTTTTCTATTGTGTTCCTGAAAGTCTCAGCTATATACTTCTCTGTGTCCCTTAGCTCTTCCATTACAACCACTTTGGCCTCAAGCATGGGTATTGCATCTGAGTGTCATGAGCTGCTTTCACCATATGTGTACATACACCACCTGCCCACAAGGCAAGCATTATACATGCTGCATTCAGTGCAATAAATTGGATAGTCCGCACTCTGTTTCGGGTCTTCTGCCTGCGTTATTTTTATTCTTGCAGGGGGGCTTTTGGGAAGTGGGAGTGCTTGTTTGTCTGCTTAGTTGGGTTTTACATGGTGGGGAGGTGGAGGGGTTTATTTCACCTAAGATTAGAGTATATTTGTTAGATGCATCTGCCTCTTGCACTCTCTCTCTCTCTAAACCCTCTTATAAAACTTTCCTGTTTGCCAGCTTCTCTGGCAACTTAGGTGCTGGCTTCTTAAAACCCTGCTCTCCATGAGATAGTCCCTCTCCCTGCCTTTTAAGGGATTTTCAGGGGTTTGGGTCTCTCTATGGATTTCTGTTATTTCATCAAAAAATTCTGCTGAATATAATTTTGCAGTTAAATAAAAATAATTTACCAATTCTTCTGATTCCAAAGATAGACTTCACATTCTGATGCACTACACTACTGTCTTCCTGAGTCTTCAGACTGACAGTATTGGGTCAGATTTGAAACACCTTCCAAAGTAATAAATTGAACTCTTCAAACATGAGTTGTACAAAAATAAGCTTGACTGAAAATTCAAATTAAATGTTCTCTAACTTTCTTTTTCTTACAGATTAAAATCCTTGGTGTTTTCTTTATTTCATCTCAAGAGTTCCTGTCCAATGCCTATGTTTTGGCTGTCCTCCTATTTTTTGCCCTTCTGTTGCAAAGGACAATTCTCCAGGCTTCATACTATGTCGCCATTGAAACTGGAATTAACTTGAGAGGAGCAATTCAGGTACCCAAGATGATGATGATAAGTAACATGCCTACAGAGAGAGAGTGCAAACATACTAGAAATGTAACAGTTGTAATAGGTTTAAATACTATGTAATTATATCATAGTAAATTGGGCGCTCTCCCATTGAGGTAAATGAAACATAAGTGTTACTATCCCACATCACACCATCAGCCCTTCTAGTCCAGTATTCGGCCCTTAATAATGGTTAGTAATAGATGCATAGGAAGTACAAGGCCCCAGAAGTTGCCAGTTATGGAATAATATGCTCAGAGGAGAACTTTTTTCCTAACACTTTCATTTAGAGATTGTATCTTCCAAATCATGAGTGCAGTGGCACCAATTCAAATATTTTGGGGGGAGGGGATAAATTCTGGTTTCCCCAACTTCTCATTCTGGTCCCTGTTCATTTTCTGAACTCCCCACTCCCTTGCAGGGATCCGGAGTCTAAAAATTTAATCCCCTCCTGATTATCCATTGTAAATTCTTTTTAGCTGCCAAATGTCTAGATTCCAGCCATTCCAACCAGTATTGCCCTAGTTAGAACTGATCAGAAAATTTCTGTGAAAACAAAATTTTGACCCAAAATGTGACAGGAAATCACAAATGCTTGGTTTTTTACCAACCTGTTCTCCTCCTTCTTAGCCTGGTTTCCCACTTTGTCCATTACTTTAAGCTGCTCCCAAAACCACAAATAGCTATGGAAAATACTTAAAATATAGTTGCCAGGAACTGATACAAAATTCCCTAAAAGAGTTACTAAGTTGCTGGAAATGAGTGCACTTGCCAAACACTCCTTCCACGATAGTTGTCACAAGCTAAGATTCTTTTTCCCTGTATTGTATGTTACACAAAGATACAGCTCGCTAAGAAATTCTGTTGTCATTCCAATGGAGGGCTTTTAGCAAACATCCTGGTCAGGGCCGGCAACAGAAATTTTGGGGCCCCTACTGTGATTGTTTGGGGGCTCCCTACTGTGATCGTTTGGGCCCCCCAGCCCAGCCGGCACTTCCCCCCCCCCTACAGCTGACAGCGGCTGGGGGCAGTGCGAGCCTCCGAGCATTACCGCTGCTGGCGCTCCCCCTTCGCTGCGCCCTCATGCCTGGCAGGGTCCTGCGGGAGCGGGAGCCGTGGCCTGAGAGAGCGAAAGCCCGGGAGCGGCGCGAGCCGCCCTTGCTGCTCTCCCCCCACTGGGCCCCGCATGCCCTTCCCCCCCCCCCCGACCCACGTGAGACCCTGCGGCTGGCGATGGAGACATCACTGCTGTGACCAGCCTCAGGAGCGCGAGAGCCCCATCCAACAGCCCCCTGACTGCCCCTGGGCCCCCCTGTGCTTTAAGCACCCCCCAGCCCGACCCCAGTCCCCTTACCATGCTGGCGGCTAGGCGGGAACTAAACAGGGCTGCACTGCTCTCCCAGAGGAGCGCGCAGCCCCGCGTGGCACGCTGAGGAAATTGTAAGTCCCATACAAAGAGCTTAAGCATACACTCCTTGCACACATGCAAAACTCCCATTGAAAATAACATGAGTTTTTGTTCAAAGTATGCAGGACTAGGCACCCTTCTGTTAGTAACTGGAGATCTTGTTTTGTGTGTGTTCACTAATGCTTTTTGGCCACATATGCTGCATTTGTCTTCTAAATAACAAATTGGTTTTAAGATCAGCTCTTCATGTGGTGGGAGTTTCTCTAAAACACAGAAACCAATCTGTTTTAATGGTAATGTAAAGCAGTCAGCACAGTCAGATTTTTCTCTGAACATGAAATTTAATGTTCTAATTTCCAGACAAAAATATACAACAAGATTATGCAACTGTCCACTTCCAACATGTCTATGGGGGAAATGACTGCAGGCCAGATCTGTAACCTGGTTGCCATAGATACAAACCAACTGATGTGGTTCTTCTTCCTCTGCCCTAACCTTTGGGCTATGCCCGTGCAGGTAAGTACATGGAATGTTCGTATGTTGTTAATGTACTTACGCCTACAGTGATCATTCTCATGAATTTTCCTGGAGCAGGGAGAACAGGAAGATAGAAATGTATTTAACAGAAATAAGAATGTTCTAACTAGAATAAAAGAAGGGTTTCACTTAGAATGTCATACATTTCCTCAAGAATGTGGAAGTGGTGTTTGAAAATAGCATGTAATTTAACAGTGTGTTAGACTTATATTGGGAATTAACTCCTGGAGTGTTGCCAAGCAGGTTTCGTTTTCTGCCACAAATACCATCAGGTGCTGCCCCTTGTACCAGTACTTTGATGCGTCATTACATTCACTGCATTGAGACTAACCATAGAGCGTTACAATCACTTGTTTTCTGAATCTCAGTGGTGACCCACTGGAAGGGATAAGGGAATCAGGGACTTACTGAAATCACTTAAGGCTCAATCCTGCATTCTTTGGTCAACAAAACTGCCATTGCCTCCAGTGCATGCCAAACTCTCCTGCAAGCCCAAGGACCATAGGAGCAGGCCTTTTTCACTTAACCATCTATGCTCATTAGCCTTTCTTAAGCTGTTTTCAAAAACAAATTAAAAAAATTAGTCTTGAATTTTAGTGCTCATGAAAGTGGGAAACTAATAGCACTGGCCGCCAGGGGTATTGTACAGAGGGGCACTGCATATACTTCCCACCAAATCACTCCTGGTAAAGCTCATTCCATCCTGACTCCTCTGCTATTTTAGCCCTTGATCTCTGCCAGTCATAGAGTGCCAACGTCCTGTCAAACTGCACAGTATTCTGTTCTGACTTTTCATTGTGCATAAATGTTTAACATAAGCTAGACACAGACCACTAAATTTATATCCCAAAATATTATTTGATCATTTGCCCTAGAGGACAAGACATACACCCACTATTCCTACTCCTAGAAATATCCTTCAGGGCCACAACATTTTTACAACTCTTTCCTCTTGTTGTGAATTCCAGACAGACCAAATAAAAATTGGAAGAAAACATAGTTGTTTCTACACAGATAACTGTGTTCTTTTGGATACCTATTTGGCCTAATTTGCTATAGTATTTAGCCTAGCGAAAAGTTACACTACATACACAATGTAGTATGTGGGCTTGTGGTACTAATCATTTCAAATGACCGTGGCTGTTATTTTACACTGTAGCCTTTTAATGTATCCATATACTATAACTAGCAGCAAATGCCAATCACAGTTTATGCTCATGAGATTGCACAGCTTTGCTTGCCACATGAAAGGAGCTTTGAGACACATAGAAGGTGCCACAGGAATTTGTTACCTTTGCTATTCCAGACTAACATGGCTACCTCTCTGATTCTTGATAGAAGAGTCCGTGTCTTTGATGAAAACATAAGGCCCCTTTACATTCTGGCCCCTTTACACTAGGCAGTGGAGAAGAGCTGTAATTTGGGTGCAAGTTACATTTACACCTACTTTAAGGCTCCTTTTACACTATCAAGGGTCAATGCAACTGAGAATCACTCACTTTGTTGTGTTTTGTGTAATATACAACAATCCTTTAGCTTTTGAAAATATTGTGTCCAATGTCAGTGAGTGTTCTAACTTTCCTGTCAACCTAGCCAAAAATATATCTACATTAAAATGCATTATTATCTTCGTGTTCTGTAGCAAATCAGGATAATTTCTGTGTTGTTTTTTTTCTTTCTTTTTTGTAGCATAGTGAATGCACTGTGCTATAGAAATCAATGAATTCTGTATCATGTTTGTCAATCTCCTCTCCATGATGCCTTTGCCCCCTCATCCATTCATTGTTTTTCCTAATAATACAGCATGAGCAATGTAATGGATGCTCAGAAGTCTTCTAATCAAAAATGGAACAAACCAAGCAATTATTTAAAGAAAATTAATTTTTACTTTGGAGAGACTTAACCCAATACTTTAGCCATTTTTGAGTTTCATAACTTCTCCTTGATTAGAAGATTTATGCATTTATATATTTTTTTCTAAAAGTGCATGGATTTTGAGCCCAACTGAAGTGAATGGGAGTTTTGCAACTGCTTTCAGTAACTGCCTGATTCAAGTGCATTGAAGTCAATAGAAAGATTCACTATGGGCAGTATTAGACTCTGTAAGGGCTTTTACCTTTTTGTCATAGATGTCCTCCTTTCTTTACAGAAAATCCTACATCCTTAAATCCCCAAGTCATTGAGAAGGATAACTTATATTTTTAATCAAACACACTTTTTATTTTTAAAACCAGACAAAAGGCAGTTAGTTACCCATTGGCTCTAATTATGTACTGTCCTCATGAAATATTCAAGACACTAGATTTTTATTCATTTGGAACAGAATCAGTCCTAGTAATAAGTTTCTTGCTCATGGTAAATTGGCATAAATATCCCTGTCTTGGGCAGAGAAGAGCTTTGAGGTTTTACCTAAAGGAAGTTATTTATAGTTCCATTACAATATTTTTTTTAAAAAAAAACCATGATCCTCTGGGAATTGAGATGAAATTACTTGCTAGCTGCCACATAACATTTGAATGGGCTGAGAACAATGACTAGTTACTCTTTTAGAGAGACAAGAGTGGATGAGGTAATATCTTTTATTGGACCAACTAATATTACCTCAACCACCTTGTGTCTCTAATACCTTGGTACCAATACAGCATATCATGATTATGTGGTGTTTTATATGATGAGGATTAGAATTCATTGCAATAATAATTAGATGTTTCGGCTGCTACTATCCACACCCTTGTATTGCAAAAGTATTTTTGTCCAATGCATGCTTCGTATATTGAAAACATATATGTCTCATATTGCAGTATGGGGGAGAAGATAAGGATAAGATCACTTTTAATCAACTGTAAAGTACAGGATCATAGTCCTTCTGTCTCAGATGCTGGCCACTCCCACAGCTAGGACAGTGAACCTCCTGTGTTTGCACCCACAAAGTTTGTGTCTGAAGCAGATAAAATAAATGAGTTTTCCCCTCATTTCTGTTCCATCCCCAGAATCAGTGGATCCCCTGAGAACTGTATGGACTTTGGCAGTCCACAAAGGTTAGGGCTGTCTACTCGGAGTTCCTGTGCCTTTGCACTGGCTTTGTGAACTCGTGGGGTTTCTGGCCTTAGCTGGAGCTGTGCTGCCAGGCTCCTCCTCACAGAAAGTTCTATGGCACCTTGACAGCCTCCCAAGATTCACTCTAGGGTGGGAGGATGAGCCCCTTATGGATTTCTGGCCTCTTCCTACAAACAGCTCCATGCAAGAAACTGACATTGAAGCCTTCAGTGGCAATTCTACACTGAAACACACACTACTGAAGTCAGTAGGAAGAATCCCATTGACTTCAGTGTGCCATGGATCATGCCCATGGAAGACTTGTAGGATCACACCCTTATGACTGCAAACAGTTTGTAAAATATATTTCAATTAATATTTAACTTTTTTCCTAGAGGATTCCCATCCAGTGCATACTACTTCTCCCTTATACCTTTCACGACTCTGTATTTTTCTAAGCAAACGCTGCAATTTTTTTTAACGTATGCATTGTCAACTTTAATATATTTTAAATAATCTGCAGAAATGCGCCAAAAGAGTCCATTTTCCTCTCCATATGCATGCATAACTCCCATTAATATCAATGAAAGCTACGGGCTTGGTCTTCATCCTACTCTCCTAATGTGAATGTAACTGACATCAGTGGAGGTTATACGTGTGTAACATTCTAGGACTGAGCCCATACAGAGAGAACATTAGTCAAAGTATTAATTAAAATATAATTTGGTATTTTTCCTAATTTAAGGGAAATGGCACATGAAATTGATTTTTCTAATTTTATGTCCTGTACCCTGCTTTTCTATAGAAGGTTAGAGTTTAGTTTATATAATCTGTGGTGGGTAGAAAATCAGTAGCCCAAATTGTTCATACATTTGTACATTAGTACATCCTTACTGGGAACGTCTTGCCTGATGGGTTACATTTATGGCGATGTTTATAGGACCTAAAATTGTCCTCTCCAATCTACGCTGCAATTACGCTGGCAATTAGCATTTTGTCCTTCGGCTGTTACCATTCACTAAGGGACTGTATGTTTGACACATAGGGTCATGAAACTTCTTAGGGGTTTACAGCAGTGTTTATTTGAGGTGGAGATTCTCAGTGGCATGAATTCTCCAATGAGTTTGTTTCTTATTTCTTTTTGCATTATAATGTACAGTGCAGCCTTTGTCTGCAGTAATGCCATTGCTGCACGGAATAATACCCTGCTCTCTGCTTTAAATTCAAAATGAGTAAAATATCAACTGTATTTTTAACATTCTTTAATACAGTTCTCTGTTGTGGGAAACTGCCACTCTTATGTATGTATAAATCCCAATGAATTAAATTAGACTTTTTCCATGCATCATGGACTGAAAGATTGAGATCAACCTTGGAACTGTAGGTTTCCCCTTAATTTAAGGAAAAGGGGGAAACCTTAAATCTGCCAAAACTTGTGACAAAAATATGTGCAAGTGCAGTAACGTACACATCATGTCATCCAATCACCAAGGATGGGGGGTGGAGGTTGTTGTAACTGTCAACAGCATGGCGAGAAATACTAAATGAAAAGATTTTCAACTATTTTAATTGTTTGTTACAGTAACCCCTATGGTGCTTTGTTGCAATACAGAGCACTGCAGTATTCGGTATATGTAGCAAGGAATCCAGGCAGTACAGAAATGTACAGCAAGCTTTTCTAAACTTCTTGCTATCTGAGATTAAAAACACACAGCCCACCAATTGAAGAAGATCCCTGTGTGTTTATTTAGAGTCACACTGGAACATCCATATTTTTCCATACCAAGCTGTGCTTTTTCTACCAGTAGTAAGTTATTGGGACTCTGAGCAGAGTAAACTGACCATAATTATGGGTTTGGTTTGGGTTTTTTGGTACTTTGGCTTGATCTCTACTCCTCCCATCTTTTTTCAGACCACATGCCATCCTTAGAGATTACATAGCTTTGATGGATTTTAAACACTTTATGTGGTAGGTTAGTAATGCAGCATATCAAGCAGAACTCCCAGGGTTGTACATGAAACCCTGAGGCAGGCTTTGTCATAGTGAATTGCTGTTTTTCAGCACATAATCCAGGGGCATTTATGGCCGCCTTTGTGTGCTTATTCTTTGCTGTGCTTATACAATGAGGTAATTCCTTGTCTTTTTACCCTTTCTTACATCAGATTATTGTAGGCGTGCTTCTGCTCTACTACCTGCTTGGAATCAGTGCCTTAATTGGAGCAGTAGTGATCATAGTGCTTGCACCTGTACAGTACTTTGTGGCAACAAAACTCTCACAGGCCCAAAGAAGCACATTAGTAAGTATCTCTGATATTTCTTCATCCATCTGCATTTAAAATGCCAAAGGGAAGCCTGTGGTGTTGGCCAAATACTTCCAGTCAAAGATTTTGCAACAGTCTCTAGTATGTCATGAAAGTGATGAAAAGACAAGCAACAAGGACACAATTTGTCTTAGATTTATTCTCTTAAACAGGGTGGTTTTTTTCTCTTTATAGTAAGTAACTTGAGATTTGACCATTCTTCACCTTTTCTGTTTTATAAATTAAAACTATGTCAATGGTCTTTCTGTCCACAGAAATGCTATTGTATATAATAGAGCCAAATGCTCGTCCCACACAAAGCCCAAAAAATGAACCTAGTTGTGGGGGCATAGGGAGAAGGACTCCTTCACTCTAACTCAGAACCAAGTCACAGAGCATGGGTGTGGGAACAATGGGTGTAGGGGTGCGGCAGCACCCCCGGGGCCCCAGCTGTTGGCCTCAGTTTTGTGGGGTAGGGTGAACAGGGGTAAGAAGGCTGGCTTTCAGCACCCCTCCCCACCCCACCCCGATTAAAAATGTTCCAGCGTCACTGTCACAAAGTATCTGTGCAAACAAGCCTAGACGGTTACTATAGCCTCTGAAAAGTACTAGCAGCTATGCAACATGATACATGTGGGGGTTTGGTCAGTAGAATCCCAGAGTTTGCATAGCCGCTGGTAATCCCTTAACCCTGGCCGGGACTTGCACTTAAATTCTTCCCCACCCAATCACCTGCACTGCTGCCGCTAAAGTTGTCACAGATCACTGATTCGCAGCACAAAGAATGTGGAGCCCACCTCTGAAGCCTGTCCCTATACTGGGTAGAATCACTATTTCATTGCCTCTCCAGCCATGTGAGCCCATTTGGGAGTCGGGACAAAATTTGCTCCCTGAGATCTACTTTGCCCTCAGTATGCACACATAGCATCATTAATGGGAGTGATGCATACATATCCCCACCTCCAAATACCTTCCATAGTATCAACTCATCTAGAAATGTGTATGGTCTTCATCCTCAGCTCTGAGCAATAATGGATTGCTTTGGGGAAAAGAATTATGAAACAACATATGTGTTCAATTTCGTACATCATTACAAGCACATTATACAGTAGCAGTCCGTGCGGCTTTAATTACCATATAAAAATGTTTATTTCAGATTTTCAACAGTTACTGGGTATTACTTTATGTGGTGATATTTCATTACACAGTGAAAATTCAGCAAACATTCTTGGCACTAGAAGTCATTCAAATCCCTGAGTGTGAATGAAAACCTATCTAGGGATGAGATTTTCATTAGCAACTAGGTGATTTAGGAGCACAGGTCCCATTGAAAGTCAGTGGGGCGTTGTGCTCCTAACTCACCTAGACACTTGAAAATCACACACCTAGAAAGGGAAAGTTTAATGGACAGAGCCATTGAAGATATTAATTGACTGATGTATTCAGCCTTCTGGGGACTGCAGGCAGTGTACACAGTGACACAAATCCTCATTCTAAAGTGCTCTAGTAATCCTCCTTTAAATTAATTTACATGTAATTATTGCAGGAATATTCCAATGAGAGACTGAAGAAAACAAACGAGATGCTTCGGGGCATTAAACTCCTTAAACTCTATGCCTGGGAACACATCTTTCACAGCAGTGTGGAGGAAACCCGGCAAAAGGAAATGACCAGCCTTAAGGCCTTCGCTCTCTATACCTCCATATCAAGTAAGCTGCTTCCTTTATCACACTGATGAGCTCATGTACTGATACGCTATTACCTCCTAATGGGTTTACTATTTCTCCGCTGGCGTAGATCCTGCTGCTTTAGGGTCGGATCCCATGGTCCTTATTGTGCAGGCAGATCTTCCTTTGATTCAATAGAGTTCTGCTTGTATGAGGTTTATACAAGTGGACTGAATAATTAGGTCCTTAATGGGCTAAAGAAACTAAATATCTACAGAATGTCAATTCAAGTAATCCATTGAATTCTTTCTCTTTTACAAAATGTGAATTTGGAGGTCAGGATGAAGGACAAATAGCAGCAGCTAGAGAAGGGCTCCCTGAGGGAGGTTAGTTCTGTGTAGCCTTCCTCATCTCACTCTGCCTGTGCTCCCCAATCCTGTCTAACTTTCTATTTTTCCAGTCTTGAGCTTCACTGGTACGGAGAGTGCCAGCTATGTGATGGTTTTGTGATGTGTGCAAATTAAACTAGAGTTTGTACGTGGGTCTGCAGATTTGAAAAGTCATCACAATTCCTTGAACAGTAATACAGGATTATCTGAACTTCAAACTACAAAACCTTGTGCAAGCTAGCTGATTTAGGGCCCGTTGCTGCACTGTGATGCACTGGTGAAAAAGCCTGCGTGTATAGCACTTCCACTTTGAGAATTGGCTGGGTATGGTAGCTAAGATTACTCAACAGAAGCAGTCTGTGGAACAGCAATAGGACCATATTGGAGTTGGGAAGTGCCAAAGGCAAAGTAGAGATACTTGATTTTATTCAGGACAATGCAGTGTCTTGCTGTGCATTATTTTTAGGGTTGTAAAAAGTTCCTGTAGATTCAGACTAGGAATAACTGCCTAATTGCTGCTTTAACTGGGCCTGTGACTTTATAGGGATTTTTCCTATGAACAATGGACTGCTAAAAAATGTAGAAAAGTGCTGCAAATGTCCCTTATTAACTTATGGTGTTATTTCCATTGTACCATATTTCAATCAGTATACACCTCAGTAGTGAGGCGGCAGAACAGAAAGACATCACAGGCTCCTTACCTAGATGGTTTCATTATGAAACTATGGTGATTCTCAGCAGGATCCTAGAATTCTAGGGGTGGGTGAAACTGTGAGACCCCAAGCAATTTTCAGCATTCCAGTTTTTTTTAATTCCATCTTCAATTTTATTTCATCTCTTAGCCCTCTGCAAAACATTTACTCTCCCTTTGAGTTGAGCCGAGTCCAACCTATAATTGAAGAGGTTGTAAAAAGTTCCTATAAACTCAGGTCAGGAGTATCTGCACCTTTACTATTTAAACTACAGACTTACATCAGTAGAACTATGTTGCTCAGGGGTGTAAAATATCTACACCCCAGAGTGATGCGGTTGTAATGACCTAACCCCTGGTGTAGACACCGCTATATTGATGGGAGAACTTCTCCCATCGACATAGTTATGGCCTCTCATGGAGGTGAATTAACTATGCTGATGAGAGAAGCTCTCCCATTAGCATTGTAGCATTCTTCCTAAAGTGCTACATCAGTGCTGCTGCCGCTTTTTAAATGTAGACCTGCCCTTAGGCTGTCAACAGAGCTACAGTAACTCCTCACTTAACGCTGTAGTTATGTTCCTAAAAAAATGTGACTTAAAGTGAAACGATGTTAAGCAAATCCAATTTCCCCATAAGAATTAATGTAAGTGGGGAGGAGAGTAGGTTCCAGGGAAAAATGTTTTTCCAGACAAAGGCATTATATACATTTTAAACAAGCAATTTAATACAGGTCTTAAACAGGCTGGCAGCCCCCCTACACGTCTCCCCACAGCATCTCTCGCCCGCCATCAGATCCTGCTGATCAGTGTCTTCCCTCTGCTCCCCCCCCCCCACCTCCTGCCTGCAGCAATCAGCTGTCTTGTGGCATTCAGGAGGCTGGGGGGAGGAGCAAGGATGTGGGATGCAGATTTCCTTCTCCTGCTTCCTAAATGCTGAAAACCAGCCCATTGTCATGGACAGGAGACAGGGGAGGGAGGGGGGAGGCTGTGCGCTACATCCTCCCCCCCCCCCCCCAGCCTCCTTAACACTGCAAGACAGCTGATTGCCACAGGCAGGAGGTGGGGGGGAGCAGGGGGAAGGCACTGATCCGTGTGATCCACCAGCAGGTGGGAGGTGCTGGGGCAGAGTGTAGGGGAGCTAATATAGGGGATGACAGCCATGGATAAAGCAGGCAGCCAAGCAGCATTATAGTGGAGCATTGCACAACTTTAAATGAGCATGTTCTGTTATGGAGCAGGGACGTAAGATCAAAACAATGTTAAGCAAGAGGATGTTAAGTGGGGAGTTACTGTACATTGATTTACACTATCTGATACTCTGGCATACTATATGGGGATTATAAAGGCACATAACTCATTATTTTTCTTAACATAGGTATAAATAGAATGACAGGGATAACCAGTATTAGATCTGCTGTCTGGGTTTCATGCATCTTTTATATCTACTCTTTTTTTGTTGTTCACATCCATAAGTGAAAACTTGTCACCCTCATTGACTCAAAGCAATAGTGCAAAAATACAAGTACAGTATGTATCAATACAAATTAGGTCCAGAAATGATGCAGCAGTAATAACTTAAGAATCACAATAGTGACTCAAACCAGCACAGAAAAATAGCACTATTGTGATATTAACTAGGTGGAGATAAACTTGATGGAGACTCTTGGGTATTGTCCTGGCAGTACAAAGCAATAGAAATTAATTTTGATTAGTTTTACACACACCTGATCAGGGGAATATAATTCATTGGAATGGATGACTTTACCATTCCAGTTTGCCTGTCTGTCTATCAAAATTTCTAAGGTGCCTATCTCTGTGCTGTATATCTCTGTGCTATTTTCAGTGAATCGCAGTAAATACATTTGCAACATTTATGGGTATGTCAGTGTGGCCTTAAGAGAACCTTCATTTGAACACACAGATTGGTAGTTAATGTCTCTGCCTCTTCACCCACATACACAGATGTAGAGGTTTGTATTTGCAGGGAACTGCAGTGGATACTGCAGGCACTTTCTTGGAAATAGGCTCTTACCATCTATTTGATAAATTGCCCCTGTCAGGATCAAACCAAGGAGGACAGCTTAGCAGCGATGCAAAGTATTTTCAGTGAAAAGCAAGTTTTGACTTTTAACAATGAATTTGTTACCAGCAGCACAACAGTCGTCTGTGAGTTTTTACACAATGCTGGTAATGAGAGGTTCACAAACATTGTATGCAGTGCAGCTGTAGCCGTGTTGGTCCCAAGAAAGCTCGTCTCTCTCACCAACAGAACTTGGTCCAATAAAATATATTACCTCACCTACCTTGTCTCTCTACGAATCACAAATTATTCAGTTTTAGAAGACGCAGCGCGTATTGTATATACAGAGGTTCAAAGACAGAAATAAATGGGTTTGTCTTTCCCGTGATCTCTTGCTGGAAGCAAAATAATCCCAGGTTTTCTCACAAGGAAAAGCACAGTACCTGATCCCAGATCTAAGGTGTTCAGTTAATTTCCTTTTTTCTCAGTTCTGTTCTCCTTTGACCAAGGACAGTGCTGTTGACAGAATCCAACTCATCTGCAATACCTGAACTCTGAAATAAATTTCTTTTAAAAATACTTCAATATACCACATTTTCCTGATGATATAAAAAGGATGCATTACCATTAAAATAATTTCATTTAAAAAAATTAATTGGCTCCATTGAAATAACTGGAAAAACTCCCATGGACTTCCATAAAATCAGGATTTTACCTCCAGTCCTGACTACAACAACCATTTTCCCACTACCTGCAAGTGAATCAGTTGGATAAGTCACCATTACGCTCGTATGCTGGAAGACAATATTGCTGGTGGGCAGTCTGCAGCAGAAGGTCTGTCCATGACCAAACTTTGCTGGGTTCTCTGCTTAGAGAACCAAAAAACCAAATCTATGTACTTCAAAACTCCCACAGATAAACTTCAAATACAGTTACATAGTGGATTTAAGAAACCCATAGCTGCAGGATGCAAATTTCTTAAAGGCCTTAGGAATATATTCCTTATTAAAGGTCCTATATAAAAAAAATTCCATATTTCATATGTGTGATAACCATGTAACAGGAAAGTCATGGGGACAGAGTTGAGGTTGTTTTGAACTTCAGCAAAAAAAATTCATTTTATCTTTTTTTTTAAAATGTAAACTTAACTTTGAATTTTCCAGGCTTTTAAACATTTGTGGGTTGTTTGGGGTGGATAGGGAAATAATTTTCCTTTTTAAAAAATTGCCTAATTATTTATCAATATTTACAATTTAATTCTAGCTTTAACCAAGTTTTGTCTGGAAATATAAATATATGCGATATTCATTAATGCAAACACCCTAAATAAGAATTAGAGCTACATTAACATGATAAATTCATTTTTTAAAACATATAGAACATGAAAAATTGAAGTACATTTTCAGGATTCATTAAAGATCTTTTTTAATGTTTGAACACAGGAAGGATAGTCTACCAGTGTTTAACATCACATTAAATCCTTCTGGGAGCTCATGTCCAAAAAAGGACAACCAAGGAGTCAGCCAAAACTGTTTGAGGACATGTCAAATGAGGACATTCCGCAGGAGAAGATAAAATAACTTGGCAATATTTTTACTGTCTGAACATTGACTTAACCTGGTGAGAGGAAAGGACAGGCATGGGTATAAATAAAAATTGAGGTTAACCTCTTTCTTTAGTATTATGAAACTACTGGTATTTTACTATGATAGATGCAATGAGGAATCTTATGATATGCTCAGGCTTGGAAGAAGTAGATTTTTATCAGCAAATGTCAGTAAACATTGACTTCACTGTACACACATGAACTGAAGAAAAAATATTTCCATCAATAATATTTGAAATTTACAGATAGGCAAAGTAAGAAAGTACTGCTTGAGAACCTCCTAGAATTTGATTTGAGGATATTTACTTTGTATATTATAAAACGAGGAATACTTGTGGCACCTTAGAGACTAACCAGTTTTATTCCAGCATACGTTTTCGTGGGCTATAGCCCACTTCATTGGATGCATAGAATGGAACACACAGAAGATGCATTTATATACACAGAAAGCAAAAAAAGTTGTAAATTACCATACCAATTCTAAGAGGCTGTTTAATTTGGATGGGCCATTATCAGCAGGAGAAAAAAACACCTTTTGTAGTGAAAATTTAGTGGATCTCTGTCTGACAGTTGATCAGAATCAGTAAAAGAAACGTAACTAGGAAAATGCATTCAATTAGTGTAATGACAAAGCCATTCATAGACCCCATTTAACCCTTGGTTAATAGTGTCCAATTTGCAAATTAATTCCAGTTCCTCATCTTCTTGTTGGCGTCTGTTTCGGAAGTTTTTCTGTTTTAAAATTGACACCTTCAATTTTGCCAACTCTGTCCACACATCCATTCAACTGACACCCTCATAGGACTTAATCACATCAGCCACACCATCAAAGGCTCATTCACCTGCACATCTACCAATGTGATATATGCCATCATGGGCCAGCAATGCCGCTCTGCTATGTACATTGGCTAGACTGAACAGTCTCTATGCAAAAGAATAAATGGACACAAATCTGACATCAAGAATCATAACATTCAAAAACCAGTAGGAGAACACTTCAGCCTCCCTGGCCATTCTATTAAAGACTTGAAGGTGTCAATTTTAAAACAGAAAAACTTCCAAAACAGATGCTACAGGGACCTTGTCAAAGGCTTTCTGAAAGTCCCAGTACACTATATCAACTGGATCACTCTTGTCTATATGCTTGTTGGCATCCTCAAACAATTCTGATAAATTGGTGAGGTATAATTTCCTTTGACAAAAGCTGTGTTGATTCTTCTCCAACATACCATGTTTTTCTGTGTGTCTGATTATATTGTTATTTACTATAGTTTCAACCAATTTGCCTGGTACTGAAGTTATGCTTTCCAGCCTGTAATTGCCAGAATTTTGTTTAAAAATTGGCATTATGTTAACTACTCTTCAGTCATCTGGTCCAGAGCTCATTTAAGCAATAGATTACATGCCACAGTGAGTGTTCTGCAATTTCATATTTGAGTTCCTTCAGAACTCAGGGGTGAACACCATCTGGTCCTGCTGATTTAGTACTGTTTTAATTTATCAGTTCTAAAATCTCCTTTACTGACTCTGGGACAGTTCCTCGGATTTGTCATGTAAAAAGAATGGAGTGGCTGTGGGGGTGTCCATATCCTCTGCAGCAAAGACCAGTGTCAAGAGTCCTTGAGTGCTCCTTGATATCCAGTCAAGATTTTTACTTTGACTCTGATTTCTTTCACATATAGTGCCACTCTCCCACTGATGCGACCCACTCTGTCATTCCTATATATTTTTGTACGCTGGTTACTGTGTCCCATTGATGCCTGTTATATCAATATCCTCATTTAATGCCAGGCACTCCAATTCCCCCATTTTAGTATTTAGATGTCTAGCATTCGTATATAAGCACTTATGCATTTTATCAATATTCTGTTACTTGCCCTCATGTGTTATATTTAAAGATGACTTTTTTTACGTTACCATTCTTCACTAGGTCCTACCTGTACTTTATCAACTTCTTCCCAGTCCTCTTTACTAGGGTATAGAGTTCCCCCTCTAATAGAGTCATCCCTAAATGCCTAATGCCCTTTCTTAAAAGAGATTTAAGAGAGTGCTATGTTTAGTAATGACAGCAAGCAGATGTCTTTCTCATTCTTGTAGGTTAATTATTGTGCAGAGTGACCCGAAGAAAAGTTCCGTGTATGTTTGAAAGCTTCTCTCACCAATAGAAGTTGGTCCACTAAAAGATATTACCTCACCCAACTTGTCTTTTTAATATCCTGGGATATTGTAACATGACTACAACAGCACTGCATATTGCACAAATTAAATAGCTGCATAAATCCCAGGACTTTCCGCTAGTGGGTGCAGGAAGCTTGAGAACAAAAATCTTAATTAAATCAGTGGCTCTTTAAAACAAATTACTTAAGTATATACAAATGAGATATCAGTGACCTTTCTAAGTTCACCGCTTGCTAACATGAGAAAAATATTTAACTTGGGGGAAAGAATTAGTTTTCTTTATTTTTTTCAATCGATTTTAATTTTTTTTCTTTCTTTCTCAATTATATTTAGATAGTGAAATAAGACTGGTCAAAACAAAAGCTCAAGTAAATGGGTTTAGGTAGAGAGATGACTAACTTGTGAAGTGACCACAGCTGACTCTGACAGGAACAAGCAAGGTTCTGTCTGTGCTTCCAAATAGATAATGAGTCATTACGTAGAGTTGTTAGTTTATATTCATGTCCGGTCTGAAAGTGGACTGCAGCCAGAAACCACACATTCTTTCCAGTCCCCAACCATCTGTGCTTAATAACCTGGCCATATTCAGAGAAATTAATGACACCATGCCACAGGAGGGACCATGCATCTAGAGGACAGAGAGGATAGAGAGGAAAGTACAGTTCATTAATTGTGTTGTAAGCCTCATCATATTTAGGCACTATACAAATACATATCAGGGAGACAGTCTCCATCCCAAAGAGGTTACAGTCTAAATGGGCAAGACTGATAAAACAAGTATTGTTGTCCGTATCTCTCTGATGAGTCAGAGTCAAGTGACTTGCCCACGGTCACAGAGGAAGTCAGTGGCAGAGTTTGGAATAGAAGCCAGGTCTTCTGAAGCCCAGGTCACTGCATTAATCACAAGAACACCTTTTTTTCCCATTATGTGAAAAAATTTCAGCTCTATCCCTGTCATCAGGGATCTGCAGCTTTTGGGGCCATTCTCTGCAAATTCTTGACCTAAGCTACCCCATTCTCTTCCCTTTCTGTTAGGTCACAAAACCTGACTCATCGAAGAGATGATTACAAGAAAATATCAGTATTAAAAACCTGTCACTTTTCCCAACCTTTTCTTGTTATTTTTCACCAAAGGGGAAGCTATAATCCTGAAATGTTCTAATAGAACCTTTAAATTAGTCTCTCCCAAAATAGCAAAATAGGATGGGCCAAGTCCATTCCTGGTGTATACAGGGAGTGACTCGGATGAAGCCAGTTAATTCCTGTCTCAATGCTTCTGTTACTGTAATCATGATTGTAATTATTTTGGAATGTTACTGAGTGAAGGATATGTCAATAATGGCACAATTGCTACCTATTGCACCAACAGTACCAGAAAAAAATATATACTTTCTCTTGAGAGTGCAATGTATAAGCCAATAATCTATTCATACAGTGAGTTGATGGGTGGTGTGTATTTTGAGAATCTGGAGTGCAATATACTGTGGACACCATAAAAAAAAAAACAAATGTATTGGCTGCTGTAAAATTTACCACAATATTTGTGTATCTCTCCTACTCTAAACATAGAAAATGGCATGTTAAAGTCAAATACTAGTTTATATTATATACTCATTAGTTTGTACTGAGCAGTAAAAATATTTACAATATATCTAAATAGTGTTGCATGTTTTCCTTCGCAGTTTTCATGAATGCAGCAATACCAATTGCAGCTGTACTCATAGTAAGTATGAATTTTTCTAAAATAGCAATGTTTACAATGTGGTAGACCCAGGGCAGACAGCTGCCAGAAAGGCCTGTAGTTAGAAGGGTTACTACAGGGAAATTGGGTCCAGCTGAGCAAGGCTGCCACAGCCAGAAGCAGGGCCAGCTGAGGCCAGTTAAGGAGGCTGTCAGAGCCCTTTAAAGAGACTCCTCCCCAGAGAGGGGTGTGGGAGTTTGAGGAGTGAGTTTGGTGGAAGCAGGGGAGTTTGAGGAGTGAGTTGGAGGAAGCAGGGATAGAGAGGCTGCTGGCAAGCAGGGGAGGAGAACAAAGGGTCCCTCCCAGGGGGAACCTAGCTTTCCTAGCCTGCAGGAGCCTGACCCTGAGAGAGAGAGAAAGGGAGTGGGCTGCTAAGGAGCAGCGGAAAAACCGGGTCTGGCGCAGCCTGGTCAGGGGGCCAGTCCCACACCAGAACCCCAAAAGGACTTGAGTCAGGGGAGCCGAGGAGCCACCTTGTCACAACAAGCAAAGTCTGTCTGATTTTCTTAAAGCCAAGGCTGATAGATTCCAAGATCTGTCTCATGCTGCACCAAAACCACCTGATTTCACTTGCTTTTGCTAATTTAAAAAAGTATCTAAGGGGGTTATTAAATATTACTTGCCTAGTGGCTAAAGAATAAGCTATAGGCATGATGTATCTTCCTTTTTAATAAGGCTCCCACATTACATTCTCATAAGCAAACTAGGGAAATTTGGTCAGGGTGAAATTACTGTAAAATAGGTGCAAAACTGTTAAAATACCTTATTCAAAGAACAGTTATCCATAGCTGGTTGTCAAAATGGAGGGGGAGGGGGGGAAATCTTGTGGGGTCCTGCAGGGATTACAGTCCTGGATCTGGTACTAGTCTATATTTTCATTAATGACTTGGATAATGGAGAGGAGAGTATGCTTATAAAATTTGTGTATGACCCAAGCTGGGAGGGGTTGCAGGCACTTTGGAGGACAGGATTAGAAATCAGAAAGACCTTGACAAATTGGAGAATTGGTCTGAAATCAACAAGATGAAATTCAACAAAGACAAATTCAAAATACTGTACTTTGGAAGGAGAAATCAGATGTACAAACACAAAATGGGAAATAACTGGCTAGGTGGTAGCACAGCAGAAAACAAATCTTGGGTTTAACATGGATTACAAACTGAATACATTCTGGGGTGTATTAACAAGAGTGTTGCATGTAAGACATGGGAGGCAACTGTTCACTCTGCTTGGCACTGATGAGGCCTCACCTGGATTACTGGGTCCAGTTTTAGGTGCCACACTTTAGAAAGATGTGGGTGAATTGGAGAGAGAACTTGAGAAAAGAAGTCTGGGGACGGGATCTGATAAGTAAGGCTGCGATTCTGTCACAGAGGTCGCAGATTCCGTGACTTTAACAGTTGCAATGGCTGGTGCAGCCGAACCCGGGGCCAGCTGCTTGGGCGCCCCATGGCCAGCCACACCGGGCGCTGCGTGAGTAGCCCTGGGGCCAGCCACACGGCTGCTGCTCAGGTGGTCCTGGGTCAGCTGGCCCCAGGAAGCGCCTGAGCAATGGTCCTGAGGTCAGCCCAGAGGAGGGTCTGAGCAGCTGCCCTGGGGCCAACCACACTAGCTGCTGCTTGGGCGGCTGGCTCATGGGAAGCACCCGAGCAGCAGTCCCTGGGGCCTCGGAGCAGGGGTGGCTGGGAGCAGTCAGCCCTTGCAGCCAGCTCAGTGGCTAGTTGTTGGTCCCCCGACCCTCACAGCAGCCGTGTACTGGGGCCCCCCAAAGCAGCAGCACCCTGGGCCCCAGAAGTTGCTAAGTTTTAGTCAGGGGTATTTATACAGTAAAAGTCATGGACTCATTGAAGTCAAGCCTTTTGAATCAAGAGTAACAGAACTATATGGAACAAAATCCTTATTCTTCCCAGGCTGACCACAGACCTGGGACTGTCTGCACTGAGCTTTTTCTTAACCTTTTGCACGGTGGCGGAAGCCCTCGTGCAGCTCCATTGGTGGTAGTCATGGTGTGAGCACAAGTGCAAACGGTACCACAGGCATTTTTATCACTGTATCCTCTAGCCCCGCCTTGAACAAGTCTAGACAAACATGGTTGTAAAATCACTGGCACTTGGTCTGCACTCATGCTCTGCATAGGACTACAACCTATGGAGCTAAAATGGTGCCAGTACAATGGGGAAAAAATATAAGCTCCGTGTAGACCAGGCCTTGAGGAGTGAAAGACCTTCATGATTTGCAGGTTGAGGAGGAATTACTGAGCTCATGCAATAAATGTCAGAAAATAGATTCCCGGGGGAACTTTGCTTGAATGAGACTGAATTGAAAACTGTGCAAGGAGCTCAGAACGTGGCCCACTATGGATCTGGTTATTTAGGACTAGATATTCTGTATCTGGCATGACATGATTTGAAGTGCCATTCTAGCAAAGTTTTTTTTTCTCAATCATAAATGATCTTGTCATTAAATGTTTCTATTAAGCGTATATGGGTCTTGCTTGTTCGTTCATTCTTTTATTTATTTGCTCCTGCGGCTCAATTCTCTGCTCTCGCATGGGTGATTAAGATATGGGAGAATGGGAGGAAGAGATACAAGGCACCTCCCGTCCTTTTCACTTACTGCACAGTCTAAACACAACTACAATCCCTGTGTTTGGGGCACTAGGACTTCTCCCTTACAGCACCCCTCACAATTTTTCATAGCCCTGAACCTTGTCGCACACCCACCCACAGGCCTACGGAGCTGGCCAGGTGCCCTAGGGAACAGGCTGCACCATTCAAAGGGATAGAGCAGTGTCCATGCCCCCCCTCCTCACTGCAGAACAATGGGAGGGATAGTACCTCCTGGAGCTCTTGCTATGGTTGGGTGGCTCCATATTAACAACCCTTGTGTGTCCCAGTGGTTAAATGCTACACTCTGACCCTCAGTGTATTTGTCTCTTTTTGCGTATCCCACAACCAAAATGATGCTTCTTGCCACTGAATGAAACTAATTACAACAACATGAGACCAAAAGCTGAGGCCATAAAAAAATCTTCTTACATAATTGATGTATGAACAGCAAATGTATAATGGCTGCCAGGAGGAGCTCTGGAGTGGTTGGTTGCGTGATGGTTCCCAATTAAGACAATAAACTGCCCATTCCGAGATTGAGAACACAGGGCAGTGTGAAACATTTTGTCTCTTTGCTTCTTTTAAGACTGTAATCGTATCTTTGTAGACATTTGTGGTCCATGCCCACCTGACTGGAAATGCTGACTTCTCCCCATCAGTGGCCTTTGCCTCACTCTCCCTCTTTCACATTCTTATCACCCCGCTGTTTCTGCTCTCCAGTGTGGTCAGATCTACTGTCAAAGCTCTGGTCAGGTAAGAGCTGCTGGATGAAACCTCTCTCCATTTGAGAGCTGTTATTGTCCAATTCCCCAATGTATAATTCAAAAATAATGCTGTGGTTATTTTTTGCCATTGTTTGGAAATTGCTTTCCAGCCTCCTACCTTAAGTGTTGTCCCACGTTATACTATGTGGATCAAATTCTCGGAACTAGGTGGAATGGAGCTAACTAGCCTGATACTGCAGCCATTTACACCAGAAGAGAATTTGGCCCTGTGTATTTTTGACTGATAGTTACTGCAAAGTTTAAGGGTTTGCCTGTTAATAAATTATTGTATGGTCCACTGTATAGATTTTGTTGTGTAAAATGAACATCAGTGTGGTGGCTACAGTGTATTCTGTTCTGCGTGCTGTGTGTGTGTGTGTGTGTGTGTGTGTGTGTGTGTACATGCCTGTGTGTATATAAAAACAAAAAATAAGCGATAAACTCATTTAAGTGTTGTTGTTTTTTGTTTAAAATAGGCTATCTGTCCCCCTCCCACATAAAAATGTGTGGAAGGGAACAAAATAATCAGATATGTGTATCATTTGGGCTGTGTTCTTTTCCCCTGCTTCTGGCTTTAAATCTGGGAAGAATTAGATTTTAGCAGGGAAAGCTCTGTGATAGAACAGTTTAAATAAAAATTCTGACGTCAACAGGCAAAAATTTGAGTGAATAAATTCTCAATCTGGACCAGATGAATTTCCTTCTCATAATGAATGTGCTTAATGAGTGTCAAAACCCAAGTTCCCCTGAGCCAATGGCTCATCGGGCTAGTGTGGTTAAGACACATCAATACTCAACTGTACACAAGAGAGTGTTGTGGCCAACAATAGTGATAGCAGAACTAACACTTCAGTTTTTAACAAGACAAACTCCCATTCATTTCAGTGGTGGTTTTGTCTGATCAAGGACTGCAGGATTTAATTAAATGATTCTTAGCACAACAGAGGTGGGCAAATTATGGCCCGCAGGCCGGATCTGGACCCCAGCCGTTTTAAGCCGGCCTTTGAGCTCCCGCTGGGGAGTGGGGTTTGGGGCTTGCTTCGCTCCGGTGCTCCAGCCAGGGAGCAGGGTCGGGCGCTGCTCCCTGCTGCTCTCAGAAGCTGCAGCATGGCTTCGCTCTGGCACTGCAACCTGGAAGCAGGGCCCGGGGACTGCTTCATGTGGCTCCAGGAAACCAGAGCATGGCCCTGCTCTGGCTCCTACACATTCTAATGGCCACCTCTGGTGCTCCAATGGGAGATGCAGGGGCGGTGCCTGCAGATGGGGCAGCATGCAGAGCTTCCTGGCCACGCCTCCACATAAGAGCTGGAGAAGGGACATGCCGCTGCTTCCGGGAGCTGCTTGAGGTAAGCACTGCCCAGGGCCTGCAACCCTGAGCCTCTTCCCCATGGCCCTGTCCTAGCCCTGATCCCCTTGATGCCCTCCTAACCCCTCAGTTCCAGCCCAGAACAGCCTCCTAAACCCAAACTACTCATCCTCAGCCCCACCCCAGAGCCTTCACCCCCAGCCAGAACCCTCACCCCCCTTCCAGCCCAAAGCCCCCTCCCAGACCCTGAATTCCTCATTTACAGCCCCACCCTGGATCCCAATCCCCCAACCAGCCCCTCGCCCTCTCCTGCACCCCAATCCCAAATTCATGGCCCACCATACTGGCCCTCAGGTCACAAAGTTTGCCCACTTCTCTCTACAAAGTGCTTTATGAACATTAATTCCTGTTTTATACCTCTTTGTGACATTACATATAGTTCTCTAAGGCCTTACCAAAACAAGGGGTCAGATCATGTCTCATGTTTAATTCTATTTGTGCTATTCTAGTAGTGCATAAAAGGATTTAAACAGCGAGCTGAGGATTCCTTCAGTGTGGCAAATAATCCAGCAATGTAAAACCAATGTAGCCAGCTCTATGCACACCCTACTTCCAAGTGTATGAGGGCAGTGGCTGGAATAGTCTTCTCCTGCAATTTCCAGCTGGTGTAGCAGCCCACATGGGACTACTACAAGTTGGCAAGCTGGGCTTGTGGCCTGCATTGGATCTGTCTCGGGATCATGGAGATTCCAGTGGCCCTTACAGTACCTCACCCTGTCAGCTGCACCAAGCACATATGTGGCCACAGCTAATGGTTCCGCTGTAGAACTTTTCACACTTTGTAAACAGTTAGTGGCATGGTTGCCTCGGAGAAGGGTTTCTGTTCATGCACAAATGGTTCAAATAGATTTAGGCCAGAAGGGACCACCAGATCATCTAGTCTGGTCTAATTTAATTTGTGTTCAGTTTAGTGCACAGGTGTTGGTGGTTTGTGACTGTCAGGAGGTCAAAGTATTGCAGCCTTTTATGCTCCACTATTATGTGCTACAGGCAGAGAATAGGAGGAACTGAGGTTTACCAGCACGTGAGACACCGTCTTACAATGGCAGGGAATTGATTAAGTAAGATTAAGACCAGATAGACATGTGTCACTCTCTTATAAGCAATGCTCTTGGCTACTATTTGGTTGCCTTTTTGCTGCCAAGTTATTGCCCGGTTATTTGAAATGTAGACAGGACTGGCTCAGACTACATAACCCCGCTGTCATGTCCTCCTTCCTCCCCTCTGTCTGTGTGGTAAGAATCTGAGTCCATTGTTCTGTTCCTTGTGGAAACACAACTGCAGAGTACACACCAATCGTTTTCTGTAATTGTGCCCTTCTTTTTTCATCTTTCTACTAATGAATGTCTTATCAAAAAGGGGAGATAAAGATAACCTAACCCTAGAGAGTATATGTTTGACTTTCTTCTTTGTCTCTGAGACAACCTGAACTGGCCTCTAAATAAACACACCTGTGGTTTGTTAAATAGCCAGCAACTGAAAAAAACTATCTGAGTAAGCGAAGCAAAATATGTTCCAGGAGTGGCACCAGCCCAGAAGGAACACAAACTGGGACAACGTTGCACGCTTCCATTTCACAGCTCCAGGCAGGTTAGCATTGGCCAGAACATTTAACACAAGATGATCTACAGGGTAACGTATCCTCTCTAACAACCTTGATAGCTTTTTTGATTCATCAGCTAGGGATTTAGTCCGAATTAAAAGCATCATAATGGATTTCACTGACACTGTCAAAAACAAATGCCAGTTAAATTCATATCTGGGCCCAGTCCAGCTGAAAAACAGCTTCAAGGCTTTTGTACCGCATAGGATCCATAAACCTCACAAGGCAAGTAGCCTGGGAGGCTATTTATGATTCAGAAAGGGAATTACCCCCTACTGGCAGAAAGGCCACTAACACGGTGAGGAATTCAGATTTGTATATTTGAAAAGCAGTGTTAATCTGTATGGTGTTTGATATAAAAATAAAACCAAGCAGCTGACTGGTGTACTGCTAAAAGGTGGAGAAGACATAAAGGGTGAAGGGCACAGGCGTGCAACTTTTCCTCACTGGAGGTGTATAGTAGCAACCATGGTATTTGGTATCTGAGTGAGAGTCATATGAAACCACGTGCGTGATTAGCTCTGCAAATAACCATAGCTTAGTCAATATGTCCAATCTGATGGTTAGAAATAAGATCCCTAGTGGAGATATCAGCAATCCACAACTATTGCTTCAGCTAGTGAAACTGCTGTGTCAGCCACAGCGCTGTAACACATATACATTTAGTACTTAAAAGCATGTAACTGTGTAGCGCTATGGGAAGCAAACCATCCTCAAACCTCACAGGATTAAGTTACCCAATTTGAGGGTATGTGCAGCTGCAGCAGCAGTAGGAGAAAGAATAAGTCAATCGTTAGGAATCATCTTACCAGCTAGAAGACTTGTCTCATGTTCTGAGGTAACACTGTTGACATTCAAAGTACCTCCATCTTGATGCAAAATCTAAGGAGCAACAGAGGGGGGCAAAACATAGGATCAGAGGGTGCAATTGTCTATAAACATGGGTATATAGAGAAGAAAAATATGCTTGCAGCCTCTTATCCTTACTTCCAAGTGCAGCTGAACAAGGGCCTGTCCTATCTGCAGTCCCGTCCACAGAGAAGCATGGGAACTGAACATCTCCAGAGGTGCACAGCACTCCAGAGGGCCATACTCCACACTCTGTCCTCTGCACCAGTCTGCAGAGCAGGCCAGCCTCCCTGAGGAATCAGGCAGCATTATTCTAAGGATGATGCAGCCTAGGTAGCCTGTATACTTCTGGGGTAAGCCTCATGGGGGTGGAGTTGTATACAGTCTCTCCCTGATTTTCCCAAGAAGGCGAATGGGCGTACAGCTCCACACCAGCCCCTCCACAGGACAATGGTTAAAACCAGTTTGTCCCATCACAGTCCGTTAGAAAATCTCTAGTAGATCATTTAGTGCACCCCACTGAAAGGACATGATTGTTCCCAACATTGTTTTCTATTGCTTTGTCCAGTTTAGATATAAATATAGTCAGTGACTGGCTGTCACCACCTCCTCCCTTGGTCTAATCGACCTCCCCATTGAGAACTGTTGTCCTGGTGTCCATCTTTGCTCCTAGCTAAATCCTTTGCCCCACACTAGATCATTAATTCCCCTCTTTTTGGTTTTTAAATTCTTCAGATGCTTGCAGGCACTAGACCAGATTCACTCCCTAGTCAAGCAAGCCATAGCATCAGCCCCTTAGCCACAGGAAGGCTGACCAAGGTGGACAGGTGGATTTGTGCGGGCACCAGGGCCCAGCACCCACCTTTGTCTTGGGGAGCCCACAGGTGGCCTGTACCAATCCCAAAGTGGGCAGTGGTGGCCATGCAGGGACCGTGTCCAAGGCAGCCACAGATGAACTGATTCAGAGCATCAACCTGGTAAGTAGAGCTCCAAGGGAGTCCTTAAATGAAACTAAAGCTAACCTCCTGAGGAGACACCCCCAGTGAGCGGGTGCAGTAGAAATACTGCCTGCTGTCCTCACCCAGGGCTCCCCTATCCAGAATGGCACACCAAGGCAAGGTTTGCACCTCACTATGCTAATATTGCACAGTCAGTGTAGCTCCCCGCATTTGCTCCCATTGAGCCAAGAGACCTATTTAAATCAGCAATTTCAGTTCTCCTTCATGAATCGGTATCTCCAGCACCACCTCATTTTGGTTGCTGCTGTTTGAACTCCTTCCATTTTGTCACAGTCCCTTTGGCACTGAGATGTTCAGAAATTAACCCATTAGTCTAGGGCTGCAGAATGGATTTGCCTATTGTCTCAGGAGTTTACATGGATGGACATTGTAAAGCAGGTACGGCCACACAGGAGAATCAACATCATGGGCTGTGATAGGGAAAGATATTTAGCCTCCTAACAAACTAAATGTTAAATATTCAGGGAATATTTTGTTCATTCTTCTTTAATGCTGGTCTCCAGGATACTTTTTACAATTGTATTTATTAGGCAGGTCTGTCTCTGTAAACACACTGGAACAGATTCATCCTTACTGCCATAGTGGGCTAAATTCATCTCTGAAACTGGCGCAATAGATGAATTTGGCCTATTGAAAACAGAACAGGCTCTCTCGAGGTCCTAATTCTTGATAATTTGCTCAGGACTAATTGTGTGACACTTCATTAATTTAAGTGACCTATTAATGATTCTGCTTCAGTGTGTAGCTTCAAAAATGAGCTGTGATTAAATTTAATCTCTATCACTGTTTCAACTAAAGAAATATTTTGTCCTAATTTCTCCTTCTCAAACACTGATGGGCTAAGAAGAACACAAGTATCTAAAATAATTATTACAAAGTTATTAATCGTGATAGAGGACACTGCACAGTTTTTTTAATTTCATTGCAAAAACATCCCTTACTGCATATTTTTATAGAGAACAAATGTATAAGCCACCCAGTAAACTGAATAGCTGGGGCACTGTGGTGGGTATCATCTACTGAACATTGCACTGATCAAAAAAATTGCATTCTACATTCTTTCCCATCCCCTTTCTCTGCTTTCAGTGTGCAGAAACTGAGTGAATTTTTGTCAAGTGAAGAAATTGGAGAAGAGCATGATAAATGTTCAGAGCCAAGAAATGCAGACAACCACAGCAAATACCAGGTGGTTGTAAGTAATAATGCTCAGTTATAGAGTGTGTGGGTGGACTGATTTACTCCCTTTGCTAATTCCTGACAGATCACTCCAATAATCTTGTCCGCTTCCTACTAATTAATGGCTGCAATTGCAAAAATCCATCTTAATATCCCATTTCCTGTAGATCATCGCATGAGTGTTTTGAAGGCACTCTCCTGGTCCCATCACCATTCACCGTGTATTTCTGTCTTCCTGATCTTGCACAGCCCCTCAAAGTTGTTAACCGTAAGAGGCCTGCCAGAGAAGACTGGAACAATTACAGCTCTCACATGAGAAGACCTGTTAACATCACAGAAGGAGATGATTTTTGTGTAAAGGTGATATTAAGGTCACTCTTCCTAATGCTGTTACTAAATTTGACTAATAATCATTCTTAAACTCCTACAGCAGGGTTCCAAGTTCAAAAAGTATTGGCTAATCTAGAGCTGCCAGATACCTAATTCCACTCAAAGAAACTAAAGGCAAAGAGTAATTTTTATCCCCACTGGTTCCTAAAGAAGCTGTTGCCATCCACTTTGCTTCAAGTAAAGAACAGATTGCTGAATCGATTTTCAATTTATTGCCTTTGAATAGTTGTGTGTATGTCCTCCTTAAAACGCCATCAGCCCTTCTACATTTCATGTGGTTTTGAACAATTAGCCCCGACCTCAAAACAAGAACATTCAGCTTCTCCAAAGAAAGGACTAGAAGTCCCCAATCCGCGTTAAAGCTGGATGTGTCTGACTTGCTATAGAACCATCTGGCAGTAACAAATGTTAATAGCTGTTATGGAGTTATTTATTTACCCTGTCTGCTAGAACATGTGCATCCCTGACACAACAAAATGAGCAATATCTGTGCCAGTTCAATTACTGCTAAAGGGACTAAGTAGGACAACTGGTCAGTGCATTAGCTTTTACACTCTGAAGGCTCCGGTACATCTCCTGACTCAGCTCAGAGGTGAAATGGCATTCCTGTTCTGATGTTTGAGTCCTTGGGCCCTTTTAGCAAGGGGCAGACTGCCAGGAAGATAGGCTCCTTCTCAGAGATCCACTCTTTCTGGGGAAAAGAACATTAGGCAGCGCTGATACAACAGAGAATTTTGCAGCCCTCAGGACTCCGGAATGGTGTCTGATATAGCCAGAGACTATGGGTGCAGGATTTGACTGCAAATAGGGTTGGGGGGAAAAATGATCCAGGGCCAGCTGCCAGCAACTGTAATCTTTGGCTCCTTCAGCTGTCACCATTGTCACAAGCTAACCCAGGGCTGCTCCCAAGCCCATGGTGATCCTGGCTTGTCTTTCATCCCAGACAGTTTCTTGCTGTTCCTTTTCCCAGGGAGTCTTTTTCAAGTGAGGATTCCTTGGCAGCTGTCTTTCATCTAGAGAGATAGGGAAGGACCCCAAAGCCTTTCTCTTATTTTATTTTATTTATTTATTTTATCCTGAAGGCTCCCCAACGTAGCAAATGTCACTTTTCCCCTGAGGAAGTTGCAAGCCAACACAAAAAGATGCCTCATTCTACCTCTTTCCCAGGTGCAAATATGCCGGGCCGACTTCCGATCTCTTACATCACTGTAAACCTGTTGGCTTCTTTGGTGGAGTCATTCCTGCTTCTCATTCAGTAAGAGAGGACAATCAGCCCAATTTATCTACCATGATGGAAAATTTCTCCCCAAGTCCCCATTTATTGGAGGGTCACAGGGAAACCTCACTCCAGTTAAAGCCCTGGAGCACTACTCCTATAGTAATTTTTTAAAAGGAGTAAAGAAAGGGTCATATAAATCCAGGTGAGGGGGAGAAGTTACCTTGAAACTTGGCAGAGAATCATACATAAGAAACACGAAAGAAAATAGCATAAAAGTGACTATTGGTAGCAATAATTAGTATGTCTTCTGAAGCAGAATTGATGTGGAATGTTCTGTAACTCTATTATACTTGGAACTCTGACTGCAGTTATGTATGAAGAGTGGTATTCCCCGGGGGCTACAAAGAGCATCTTCTGGAACCCTTTAAGTAATACATAGACCCTGTGCTTGCTCTCTGCACAGGGATGAATGTCATCCATATTTTGCATGCTGATATATTCCTATCACTTAAGGTGTGGCAAACTCACAAGGTAAGCTGCAGAAATTGTAGTAGAATCACACAGCTGCACATAAAGGCCTGGTTAAATTGCATTAATTTTCAGAAATTCTTCAGAATTGTTTCATACAATAATTCAAAAACTTTTCACCATTTTCCAACCAGTTCTCACACTCACATGGGTGCAGAGTACCATACACAGAAAGGGAGGCCCCTTTTTGAAAATCAGGCACTGAAAGCCTCAGCTTCACTTCTTTAAGCAGGGGCAACCTCTGGTCCCATGTCCAATTTAAGGATGACAACAGATGTTTTTCTCTCATACATCAAAAAAAAACAGATGTGCCCTGACACTGTTTTTATTTTCCATTTTTTATTTCTCAACATATTGCCATAGATCACAAATGGATTTTTCACCTGGACACCTGAAGGATCTGCGGCATTGTCCAACATTGATATCCGAATCCCTCAAGGTAAAAAAACCACAGCAGATGTATAGAATAACACATGTTCAGTAAATGTCTGGTAATCAAAACCTCAAATATGCTTCCCACTCTCCCAGGTCAGTTAACAATGATCGTTGGACAGGTGGGCTGTGGTAAGTCTTCACTCTTGCTAGCGACACTTGGGGAGATGCAGAAGACCTCTGGGAGCATATTCTGGAACAGGTAACTTGATTTTAAGATTTCATATCTGTGCTGAATAGTAATAGGTCAGAAAAGGGTCACATTCTACCCTTAGAGCCATGTGCACCGTTCTTGTGAATTCAGTGCATGTTGTGGATACATATCCAAGGGGAGAAGTTCGTCCTAACGGTCACCATGTCTCATCTGTGGTCTTGCATCATAAATATTGGCTAAAACACAATGAACTCAGGATACTTCCCTGATGCACCTGGCCTGCTTTGTGGGCCATGCTGCGGGAGGATAGTCTTGTCCATCTGCCCTTCTCCAGGGGACACAAAATAAGTTGTTCCAGTTCTACTACAAAGACAGGCTGTAGTTAAGTCTGGCTTTTGTATGGGCAATGCAGAGAGAAAGCTACTGCACCGCAAGACATAAGTAAGGGACAGTCGCAGTCTGGTATTTTAAATATCAACCTTCAATTAACATACTGTATACTGTGCTTTTATAAGATTTTCAACAACATCCCACTCTCTTTGCTCAGTATCAGAGGTAAATGTGTGTGAATGTTTTTCATCTTGTGCATATTACAAGAATAGATTTTTTTTTTCAGTTTTACTAGCTGCACTGTGTCATAAAACTCTTTATGGACAATTTGCAGAAGAATCTAGCAGATATAAATACTTTTACTTCCAGCTGACTTGGAATTAAGGAACAAAATCATGCAATTATAGGACACGCTGCCTGAGAATCAGTATTAGCCAATCAATGAACAGGGATTTTACATACTGCACTGTCTGAGAGAAGTAACTGCACCCTCAGCCAATCAGAGTGCTATGCATTTTCATAATTGATGATAATACCTAGCTTAAAGTGTTTTACAAAGGAGGTCAGTATCGTTATTCCCATTTTACAGGTCAGGAAACTGAGATACTGATAGGTGATGTGGGTTGCTGAAGGTCACCCAGAAGATTGTTGGCAGACCCAAGAATCAAAAGCAGGTTTTCTGAATCTCAGTCCAGTGCTCTGTCTATTAGGCCACACCACTTTGGAGAGAAACCAGATATAACCATAAGAAAGTTATGCATCAGCAGCTTTACAGCACCCTTTCACTCTGATTAGCTGAAATAACTCCATTTCAGTAAAACTGTAAATATTTTGATTAAAAATAACATCATTAAGAAATGTTTTAACTGCTGATTCTAAACTAAAGCAGACTAAATTATGAGTCTTATCAGACTGTTTATAAATAGCACTGGCTTGTTGGCCAACTACTGTAACAACAGTGTAAAGGTCATGACTGGTTTCAATTTCTTTTATCCCATTGCACCAAAGTATGACAGATTCAAATCCAGCAGTTATCACATTTGCTTTGCTATCTGTCACATGTGTATACAGGAGCTTCCAAATAAAACAACCTTAGCACAGCTTCTACTGACTTCCCCAGGGCAAGATTCTTGTCTCTTCTTTCAGAACCAGAGTCTGTAGAATGTTCTGCAGGGGTCCCAGTTTGAGTTTTGGCTTAAGTTGTATGTAAATTGTGCACACCAGGTGGGGGCTGCACTGATTTGATAAGACCACCCTGGTTTCTGGCCAGGCAGATTCTAGAGGGGATCACTACACTGGCAGGTATAGCACCAGCAGTTACAGCGCTGGTCAGAGAGCACTGGAGGGAAACTGCTGTTGTGTGTTCACACTGTCAGCTCCTGCGCAATAGCATTTTCACAGTTGTGCACTTGCAGTGGTATTCACAGTAGTGACTCTGGGCAGCTATCCCACAGAGCAGCTCTTCCTCTTCTGCCACTAAGAGTTGTGGGAAGGCGGAGGGGGGGTCGCAGGGCATCCTGGGTCCTGTCCCAATACCTCGTGATATGTTGCTTCACATCCCAGCAATCCCTGTGCTTCCATCTGCATTTGGCACCATCTTTAAGTGGTTTGTGTGCTGCATGCCCTGCCTCTTTGGTCTGCAGGAATGGATCCCGAACTGTTGACCAGTATGCTGCTCGCTGTGACTAACAACTCACAAGTGGCAGTGGAGTTACTCCTTAAATGACAACAGCAAGAGGAGTGTGACATTGATCTCACCACGCATAGTAGCCATGACATGAGATTACTTGTGGCATTCACAGAGGTGCTGACCACAATGGGCTCGGGACACAAGCACTCAGCGTTGGGGTGGGATCACATCATCATGCACGTCTGGGATGATGAGCAATGGCTGCAGACCTTTCCGATGAGGAAAACCACATTCATAAGACTGTGGTGAGCTCTCCCCAGCCCTACAGTGCAAGGACATGAGAATGAGAGCTGCCCTGTCATTGGAGAAGTGTGTGGTGATTGCACTGTGAAAGCTGACTACTCCAGACTGCTGCTGATCAGTCGCTAACCAGTTTGGAGTGGGAAAGTCAACCATTGGACTCATGTTGATGGAAGTGTGCAGGGCCACTAATCACATCCTGCTCCGATAGACCAACTCTGGGCAACATGCGTGACATTGTGGATGGCTTTACACAAATGGGCTTCCCTAACTGTGGAGGGGCGATAGATGGCACACACATCCCAATTCTGGCACCAGACCACCTCGCCACTAAGTACATTAATCAGCAGGGGTATTTTTCTATGGTTCTCCAGGTGTTTGTGGATCACTGTGGGCATTTCACGGACATTAACACAGGCTGGTCCAGAAAGGTGGATGACACACACATCTTTTGGAGCACTGGCCTGTTCGGGAAGCTGCATAAAGGGATGTTCTTCCTGGACCAGAAGATCACCATAAGGGAAGTCAAAATGCCCATTGTGTTCCTGGGAGACCCCGCCTACCCCTTAATGCTGTGGCTTATGGAGCCATACACAGGGCACCTTGACAGCAACAAGGAGCAGTTCAACAACAGGCTGAGCAAGTGCAGAATGACCGTTGAGTGTGCTTTTGGCCATTTAAAGGCCCGCTGGCACTGCCTATATGGGAAGCTGGACCTGGCCGATGACCATATTCCGATGCCTATAGCCATGTGTGGTACACACGATAATATTTGTGAAGGGAAGGGTGAAAGCTTCATTCAGAATTGGACTGCTGAGGCTCAGCACCTGGAGGCTGAATTTGAACAGTCAGAGACCAGAGCTGTTAGGGGGGTACAGTGCAGGGCCATAAGGATCAGGGAGCAATTTGAGGCAGTAATTTGAAGCTGAAAGCCACTAATGTTTGTTGCTATGTTTGTAAGTTCAGTCTTTGTAATGCTAGGAGGTGATTGTGATTCGTGCAGACGATATAATATGAAGGCTTAAGATAATTGTCTGTTGCTTTGCAAGGCTCTGTTTGTTTTCAATTAATAAAATAAAGGTGACTTTCAAACCAACACAATTCTTTTATTAAAAAACAACAACCGGAGGGGAGAGGCAAACCAAAAAAAACAACCCATCAGCACTGAGAGGAATGGGGGAAGGGAAGATCTCAGGAGGAGGTGAGGTCCCAGGACGGTTAAAGATTTGTGTATGTCCAGGGATCATATCCAACCTTCTCCTTTGGAGTACAGTGCAGTGAGTACTGTACTTCATCTGGACTAAGCTGCAGAGGGATGGGTGTTGAGTGCAGTGAGTAGTGGGAGTCTGCAGTGCTGGACTGTGATGGGGGAGGAATGGAATGCCATGGGTACAGACTGGAGCCAAGCATTGATAAGAGTGTGTTGGCGGTGTCGGGGGGGCACATAGGAAAGAGGATTTTTTGCGACAGTGACTGCAGGGGAGGATTGGCACGGAGCTGCTCAGTTTGCAGTGCTAATATCAGCTGGAGCGTGTCCTCTTGGCACTCCATAAAGGGCAAGAGCTGCTCCGTAGCTTCATTTTGGTGCACTGCATTCTCCTTTTGGTCCCTCTTCTTACTCTCCCGTTCAACCATCGATAACAAAGAGGAAGAATGAGCTCCCATGGTCATCTCCGTGAAGCCAAAACCCAAAATTTTACAGGAGTATTGTTTGCAACACAGACCATCGATTCAGTGATTTAAAACACAGCCACTAGTCACACACTCATCACTAACTGGCTGACCCTAGGCGAGCACACACGTACCACAAGCCCCCCAAAATGGCGAGTAGCTGCAGGGTAAATCATTGTTCCCAGACCCTCCTGTACACTGAGCACAGGAGAGCTCTTGAGGAGAGCCAGCACTGTAGGGGTGGCCTTATAATCATTACTGTCCCCACATTTTCCACAGGCTGTGTTCATTAAAGAAGATATCTCGCTGCTGAGGGTGAGCAGGAAATAAAGGGAGAGTCTTCTCCAAGACTGCGACTTCCGCCCTGGCTCTTGTGGCTAGCCGGTGTGCAGCAATGGTTCCACCCACACAGCAATGGCAGTGTGGCGCGGGAAAGTTATCATTAACGAGAAAGAAACAAAGCAGCTCTGCCAAAGAACCTGCGGCAGCAGACTGCCCAGTATCTCCATGAGAGTTTCCTGGAGATCTGAGGCAGATTCCCATGAAATGAGGGAGTCAATCAACAGCCTCTTCCACCACTCAGACTAGGCATGGGGTGGGACACACATCAAACAGACACAAGCCTACTTTCTGCAGCCCTCCTTCCCCCAACAACCCACCTCAGTTGTTCCCCAAATCAGAGCCACTTACCAGGGGCCTCCTCTCTTGTTTGCACTTTGCCAGGCTCCGACAGCTGTAACTGGCTAGTCTCCTCAGGTAGAAAACTGCTCCTGACTGCAAGCATCTCTGATCTCCAAGTTGTCTTCTGCCTCTGGGTCCCTTTTCCTCTCCATGTCCTCATCCAAGATTTCCTCCTCCTGGCTTGGTCCACTCTTGACTGGCATATAAGCCACCAAAGTATCCACAGTGGCCTTCACAATGGCAGTGGGGTCGCCATCAAGTATCACATCCAGCTTTTTGAAGAACCGGCAGCTTTCTGTCATACACCATGAAATCTGTCTGTAGGTATCATAATTCCTATAGCTGGAGCGCAGCTGGGACTGGACAAGTTAATTTTTGGCCATCACACAGTCCCTGACAATCAGTTGCATTAGGTGTCTCTGTGTTGTGTGAAGAAGTTGTTAAATTAAGCGGTATTATGCTTAAAGCAAACCTGCTGCCTATTAATTTCATTGGGTGACTCCTAGTTCTTGTGTTATGTGAAAAGAAAATATAATTTATCCCCATCACTTTCTATACACCATTCATGATTTTATAGACCTCTATCTTATCAACCCTTATTTGTCTGTTTCCTAAACTGAACAGTCCCAGTCTTTTAACCTCTCTTCATAAGGAAGCTGTTTCATATCCATAATTTTGTTGCCCTTTGCCACATCTTTTCCAATTCTAATATATCTTTTTTTGGAGATGGGGCAACCAGCACTGTATGCAGTATTCCAGGTGTGGGCATACTATCCACTTATACAGTGGCATTATGATATTTTCTATCTTATCTACCCCTTTCCTAATGGTACCTAACATTCTATTCGCTGTTTTGATTGCCTCTACATATTAACCAGATGTTTTCAGAGAACATACTCAATACCTTACAGAAACACAGAGCAAGGACCTGATTTAGCATTACTTGTACAAAACCCGGCACTTTCTAGGACCAGGAGCCAAGAAATGCAGTAAGTCAGATACAGGCTCGTCATAATGTATCGGTGCCCCATGTGTTACTTTTTGAAAGGATGATGGTGCCTCTCAGGCATTACCTTGAGTAGAGAGGCACAAGCTGCCTGAGGGAGCGCTCAGTAGGATGGGTGATGCAGAGCATGAGTGACCCATTTGAGGCTAAAAAGATGTGTACAGCCCATCACACAGAGAGAGAGAGTCCCTTCCTGCACTACCAGTTCAGAGAAGGACCATGCAGACTTCATAATCCTGCTTCTAACCCATTCCACAGGCTCCATAGGGGAGTTAGGCCAAGTCTCAACCTCTCCCTGCCCCCATTTGGGGATGATGAGACTGTCCCTGGTCCTTGTGCAGGTAATTGCAAGGAATGGAGAAGATTTTCAGTATATCAGCCCTTTCACTGTTTCAAAAAAGAATATACTGCTGTAGAATAAACTTGCTATTGATTGAGATTCATGGGCTTTTAAACAGGAAGGTCCAGTGGGGTTTACTTTGGATTATGTAGTGGCTTACATGAGTAAAATGAGGTTAATTGTGTGTGGAAGGGATTTTTTTAGTATAATAATGCATAGAAAAAATACATCATCATGTTGGCAAACTCGGGATTCTGTAGTCAATTAAATGTAGGTACCATGATGGTTTATTATGAACTAACTTTTCAAAGGGACCATAACCTAGCTTTTTTAAAAGCAGGTGCAGTTTTTTCCCATGTGCCTGCACAAACTTGCATTTGTTAGCACAAATTGGGTAGTTAGGTGACTCCTGTTAAAGCATATAAATTGTGCTCCTTCCTAATTTAATTTGGTTATCCCCATTGGACACAAACATTGGGCTTGTCTTCACTACCCGCCAGATAGGCAGGTAGCGATCGATCAGACGCGAGAAATCGATCGCCATGGCACCCCCGTCGACTCCGTAACTCCAGCTCACTGAGAGGTGCAAGCTGGAGTCGACGGGGGAGCGCGCTGCCGACTGCCACTGCCGTGAGGACGGCAGGTAAGTCGGCTGAAGATAAGCCAACTTCAACTAGGTGATTCACGTAGCTGAAGTTGCGTATCTTCAGTCGATTCCCCCCAAAGTGAAGACCAGCCCATTGATTTCCATTCTTCTCACTGGACCTGAAATTAGCATGACTCAGAAAAGGCATGGCACATTTATATACGTAATAGATTACTGTATCAAAACAACTTGGTTTTTAGAGAGCTTGATACATTTGAAAATAGTCTAGACAATAATCCTCCATACCTCTTATACCTACGTACATATACACGCCTCCTAAAAACAGGGCTGACCCTGGGGCTGGGTAGACATACCCCTAGGCACTTATAGAAGCCTCAAGTGTTGTTCAGAGATGAATCAGCTGACTATGAGGAAAATGCTGCTGGTCACAAATTCACTTTTTTTTATGACTGCTAGAACAAAGTGCAATTTCTGTAGAAGGAACAGATGCTGCTGTCTTCTAACCACAGCAGCCTGTGATAAACACTGTTTGCAGTCTATATGCAAAGTGGAATTTAATTGTTACTCTTTCTGGGGCAGATTGCTCATATTTACTTAAGTAAACCATCTTTGTCTGCTTTTTATTTGTGATGCAGCAGTATTCCTGACAGCGAGACAGGGGAAGATGTCAGGTATGGTATTATATGTGATTGTTGGTCTTTCTACTTCTTACTAAATTAATCACAGTGGAAGGAATCAAAGGGGAATTCAGCTTGTCAAACTATTAAATACTATTAAAAAGAAAAAACTTAAGGTGAGGTGTTTTTTTAAAAAAGTCAGTGGGACTTGTGTTCTTAAGCCACTTAGGATAAAATTTTCCAAAGCACCTAAATGACTTAGGCTCCTAGATCACTTAAGTGCTTTCATGAATCCCACTGTAAATTCCTAAATTAGATTATGCCCTAGTTCCACATTTTCAGCACTAATCTTCACTTTCTAGCACTATCCCTTTAAAAGTCTTATTTGTTAATGCAATCTTTCACCTTTACCCTTGTCTTCATTTCCTTCATCCTGTCATGAGGCTTTTATTTTGTCACCCCCGGGTCTTCGAGCCTGTGGGAAATTTAAAATGTGTGGAGAGCACAGATTAGTCTATGTCTTGGCCTGGCATCTGGACATGGAAATCACGTTTGTTTTATAGCGAAGTCGAGAGCTGAGTTCGGCTTAGATTTCTAGAATACTTCTCAAATCTTATTCTGGAACAGACATTGCCATGCTTGGCATCTTAGCCTAGCATGCAAACATCTGGAATGTTGTACCGATGACATTTCTAAAAAATCATGGGTGAAATTCTGGTCCCATTAAAATCTGAGAGCTTTGTCACTGATTTCAGTGGAGCCAGGATTTCACCCTATGTTTTTTTTTTCTGGCACTCCCTATAGTGTATATCCCCTGCTGACCAGAATGTCTTCCTGGATAATTGAAGCAATAACTTTTTAGATAATGCTTTGCTATTACTTTTGGATCGTCCTGCTCCTCCACTACTGCTTAGCTTGTTTCTCAAGTTTGTCCCCCAACCCATCAGATTGAGTACCTTCTACAATGCTTATTTCCCACCTAACTATGCATCTGATGGATCCCTTTGACAAGATCTTATTCCTGACCTACAATCCATTCTCCTCTTACTCTCTGATGTTCCTTATGCCTAATTCCTGAGCCTGGTTTCAAGTTTTCTGTTCTCCTTACCTGTTCTGCATTGCCAAGTAACCCTTCTTCACAAAGAAATATTAGTTGATCAATTGACTGCTTATAAAGAGACAGAAGTCATATGGCTTGCTGATTCTTTATTGGTTTGCATTACACTGGATTAATACGCTGTGCAAAATGTAGTTATTTCATCATTTGTGTCATCAGTTATATTCAAAATGCAGCCAGGACAATGAAAATAATTTTAATAATCTGAGAGGCAACTGACAAACTGTAGACAAGATTAATGTTGTTTTTTAAATAAAAAATAATTTAGTGTGCACCATTTGCTGTAATAGCTATATCTGCTCATTGTTAGCACTACATTGTCAGATTATTAGAAGCCATTTGCGTATCCTTAACCTAACAACAAGAGGAATAATCTGCATATTTCATTCAGATGTAGGAATTTTGTTATAAATTTAACATTTTGTCTTGTATTTGTAGTGTGTGTGTATTAACCTCTACATATAGATAGAGCTTCTTGTGTTTCAGGAGGCTTTTTAGCATAAAACTGCACTTATTTGTTACTATTCCTACTAAACAGGTTTTTTAAAGGTTCTAATCTTCCTTTGTGTTTTGAGATTTTAAACAGTTTGTGAAATCCTTATACTGTGTGTTTGCACTATTGGCAAAATTCTACCCTAATTCACATCTGTGCAACCTCTCTAAAATCAGTGTGACTGCATGGGAAAACTGAGAGCAGAAATTGACTCTGTATAAATTCCAGGATTATATGATATACAGAAAAACATCCGCAATGCCTTACAACTAAGCCCCTTTTTACTTTTTTTTTTGGTCAACATGTACTGGGTTTTTTTCACTGTTTTCATAACAATACTGTAATTTTCTTTTGTCTTCATTTCTATATTTGTCTGCTTATAAATGTCCTGGTCTTGCAGGATTGGTCTCCAAGTGTACAGCTGTCATTTCCATCAGCTTTCTGTTTTAAAAATGTTTAAATAATCCAGACTTTGAATACGTTTTTTGCATCTGAATTGAGAAGTATGCTAAATGTGCAAGAGCAGACAAATTCTGCAATGCTTTAGCAATATCCTTTGAAATAAATGGGAGCTTTGTGTCCGTAAAGGCTGCACGAATGTGCAAGAGAGACACTCAGTTGTCTGACAGTTGCATCTGTACAAGAACTCTTTACAGTATCTGCATTAAATAAAAAATAAGGTGATTTGAAACAGACATAAAATCTGATCAGAATTAGAAAAACCTACAAGATTTTAACATTTTTATGAAGAGATTAATAGCCAATAAGGCAATGTATATAACAGTGTTGTGTAATTAGCATTTCCTCAATTCCCATTAAGGGTATACAGTTTTTCTCAGGCTAGGGCCATTCGAGTTACCAATTTCTCTGATATGGAAATACAGCAAAAAGAAAAGCATTGTACTTATGAAAGAGCTTTGCTTCTGTTGTATAGCTATATTCGTGATACTGTATTTGGAATGTTAACTATAAAGAGGTGATACAACTTTTTACTTATTTAGTTTCACGTTTTTTGTATTAGAATGTTTTTAACGTGTCTGGTGAGATGTTTACAGATTTTAAAAAATAACTGATATTTTGGTTTCTGCAGCCCAGAGAAGGAAACCGCTGTTGACACGGAAGTCAGGTACAATATTTTAAAACCTAATTGGAAGAACATCAGTCTCCTATTAATGAGTAGCAACTATTGAGCCTCCTGGGAAATCAAATTGAATTATTTCACTTTCTGTGCAGCTGCTGCAAGCTTTAGAACAAATGAAAACAAACAGTCTGCATGGTTAATTACTTTTCTTTCTTTTTATATAAATTAGACAATGACATAAATGGATGTTTCTGCGTATTCAGAGGTAGTAATGCAGCAGCATTCTACTACCCAGGGACCTGAGCTAACTGAAGGGGAAAAAAGCAGGGACTCATTTTATTTCTTGTAAAAAGGAAAAGTGGCACAGACTGGTATAAAGACCAACACAGTGTATGTTTCTCCTTCAGATATGCCAGGGAACTTCAGTGCTGACTTGTAATATTTTTGCTGTATCAGTAATAGACATTCGTGAATTTTGTAAAAACTTGAGAAATGCTCAACCTCAATTTTGACCCAGGGCTCCAGAAGCACAATAAAGGGTTTGCAACATACAGTATCTCACCTTCTCACCAATTCTAACTCCATGACATTTTTAAGTGTGTTGGGTTTTGGTTTTGGTTTTGGTTTGGTCAAATTTGGTGGCTGAAATTTAAGCACCTGCATCCATATATAAACCACTAAATAAATGGCCTTATTTTCAGAGATGCTAGTTATGTACATTGACTTGAAAATCAGGCCTAAATATGGACTTTGGTCAAAAGTTTTAATCATTTACCCATGTTCCTAAATGATCCATCAATATGGAATTGACTCTGAGTCTACTGGGTATGTTCCAGTGAAATTAATGGCCATTTGCCCACTGATTTTAAGTCTGAATTTGACTATCGCCCTCCGTTCACTGGTTAAGCTAATGTGGACAGTCTGTCACATTTTGTCATGAAAAATTATACTTCTTGGAAAAAGAGAGATGTTTATCCTGTGGTTGCAGTTATTTAGTTGCAACCTGCCGAAAGTAGGTTTGTCACAGTATGTACTTTCTCATGTACTCTTTCACTGAAATGTTTGGTAGTTCAGGCCTGACTTTCAGAGAGAGAAGTGCTCAGAGCTCAACTAACAATATTTTGTGTTTTTGTTTGGTTTCAAATTATTATTCTTTTGATTTCAATGAGCAGTTGGCTTCCTTGTGAGAGACACTATGGGCTTGGGCATAAATTTCTCATGCAAGTAAGAGTTCACGAGAATTTTGCCCATGTGATAAATATGGGCTCTAACGTTATGTGTCAACCTGAGCTCAGCTTCCAGTTAAGAGGAACTGGATTTAAAGAGGGTGAAATTCACCCCTGTGCAGAGAGCCAATACAAGTCCTATGGGCCACTCAACTCCCACTAAAGGGCTAAAAATATGGATTAAGTAGGACTTAAGCAGTGTGCCTGTGGTGGTTCACTGCACGTGGGTGAATTTTACCCACAGTGTGCTAGTCTCCATAGCAATGTTTTGAAAGACAAAACACATTTCCTATAAGACTTTCCCCTCTGAAACATCACAGTCACACTAGCAATTTAACTACTGAGAAAAAACTAATTTACAGTAACTTTTCAGCAATCTTCAGAACATGTACAATTTTAAGTCATACCAAGAGACACTCTGGACTTTAAAATGAATTGCTGAATACATATTAATGCTACAATATAGGCACTGATTTCTTCTACAAATTATTTATACCTAAACTTCACACTCATTTAACTAATGTTTTCTTTTTGAGTTGGGACTGAATGCCTGTGAGGAGTTGGACCTAGGGGTAAAGGGTTTTTGAGGTTCCATTTCAGCTGTGAGCCAGGAATATTCATCAAGCATAATTAAAATACCAACTGAGGGTGTCCTTTTTGTGCTCTGAAATGATGTTTAGAATGTGCTAATAAAGCCTTTTGGGTAGCATAACACTGTGTCGTCTCAGCTAATCAAAGAAACTTGTGTCTCATAAATATTTCTAGGCAAGTCTTGTGAATACTTGATAGAAGATCAGAGCGGGTGACCTCAGTTTCTGATTAGAAAGGTGCCTAGTGCACTTGGCTGTCAGCACATAATTTGAATTAATGTCCTGCTAGAAGGGGATTGATGAAATGGCAACTCCAGCAAACAAAGATGGTGATCTGGGGAAGGCAGAAAACATTTTAAAAGGGAAAAATCTATTTAATTTAAATAAAACACATCAGGCCAAATCTTGCTGAACTTACTTTGGTGAGCATTCTCATTGAAACTGACTTCTTGAATGAGGAAGGCCACTCTAGGGGTCAGTACCCTATATTTATCCAGGAATGTCTGCTTTACATATGTGGGATTAAGGTCTTGATCCTAGAAGTTGCTGAGAGTCCTCAACTTGTATTAGTCTGTACAGTCAGGCCAACCCTGTAATGGAGGAGACACCATGGTTTATCGCTGGTGGGAAACCCTGAGCAGCCATGCCTCTGAAGTATCTGGGAGTGGAGGACCACGCCTTCTGTGTGATAGCCTGGGTGTACTCTCTGAGACCTGCAGATTCTTGAGGCTGACCCCTACCCTCCTGTTGCTTAGTGAGGGAGAAATCCCATTTGGTGGGACAACTCCACAAAGGGAATATATCAGAGTCTTCCTAACTACTAGCCCTCTCCTATTGCTTTTTTCTATGTTATGGGGCAGCCTGACTCAAAAATCTTTTACCTGAGAAATCCCAAGAACTATTATTATATTGGGAAAACAGTATGTTTATTTTATTATTGTTTTTTGAACTCCTTAACTATGCATTTTCAGAATATCCCTTTTGTAATGTAATATGTATTCCTCTGTGATACTTGTCTGGTCAGCTGCTATACACTTTCTGTTAGGCTCTCAGAACAATGCTGTAGCCAGAGTTCCTTGCATTTGCTGGCTTACCTCACAATATCCTCATTACTCAAGCAGAATATTCTGTTAGCTTTCTCTTGAACTCATGTCAAAAAAAGAAAATAAATTAGGGAAAAAATGTGTTTTCCCATTCAAAATCTTTGTTAGAAAAAACAGTGGCAATGTGCAGGAGGGGTTCTCATTGTATAACATTTCTTTAGTGAGAGATGTGATATGTGGGAAACTCATTTGCCTTAACCAAGGGAAATAGAAAGGTTGCATTAGTGAAGACTCATTAACACTTTCTGCATTATATGTTTGTTTTTTCTTTTGGGTTGTTTTTTTTATTTGTACTGATGACATGGGAATTCCTGTTTTCCCAGGAAAAGAGGAGCAGTGGCATATGCCTCACAGAAACCATGGCTGCTCAATGCTACTGTGGAAGAGAATATCACTTTTGAAAGCCCCTTCAACAAACAAAGGTAACATGTTTCAGCACTTTGCCAATAAAAAGGAGGGGAAGATTATTTGCCTTTCGCAGAAACACCTGCGTTGGCTGTTTATGGCTAACCGGTCATATTCTCCTCATTGGTTGCCTGGTTTGCCAATAATAATGTCTAGGTCTGATGCATGGCACGGTCAGGTGATCCAGGGATCTTCTTCTCCCCAGCAGTCCTGTGTTGACAGCAGACATAATACTGCTTGTTGAATCCGAGAGGGAACTTCTAGCTATTTAGATAGAGGTTTGTCCCTGTGCCCTCCCTCCCCCAATGAACATGTGTTCCTGAGACAGAGAATAGCCATCCACTCAGCCGGATCAGTGGCTGTGAACCCAATTCTGTTCTCAATCACTCTGATTTTACACTAGTGTAATGGAAGAAGCATTGGGTATATTTTATCTGCTCCTATATGAGACAGACACAATGGACCTAATTCTGATCCAACTTGTCCTGGGTTAGTTCCATTGACTTCAGTGGAGATGCTCCTGATTTTATAGTGGTATAAGCGAACCTAAAATCAGTCCCGATGCTTTCAGTCACAGCTGCTCAGATGGTGCCCCTCCTCTTCTACTCTCTCTGGCAGGGGTTTGGCTCTAAGAGCTTAACTGAGCCCTTGCCTCCCACAGGAGTTGCATTTGTGTAGAGCAGGGGTCTCCAAACTTTTCAGCCCGAGGGCCGCATTAACTATCAAATAGCAGTTCGGGGGCCGACAACACACTCGAGGTCCAAATAAAAAAGAATCAAAACATGGATGTTGTTTTTAATTATTTATTTAATATTATTTTATTCAGTTATTATTTAATAACACATTGATACACTACACATGAACACCTGTTCACTACACATGAACACTACACATGAACACTACACATGAACACCTGTTCACTACACATGAACACTACACATGAACACCTGTTCACTACACCTGTTCACTACACCTGTTCACTACACCTGTTCACTACACATGAACACTACACATGAACCCCCAACTGACCCACCCAGCCAGGTCTCTCCCCCCAAAAACCTCCTTTCCTCCAACCCCCAACTGACCCACCCATCCAGGTCTCTCCCCCCAAAACCTCCTTTCCTCCAACCCCCCCCAACTGACCCACCCAGCCAGGTCTCTCCCCCCCAAACCTCCTTTCCTCCAACCTCCCCCCCCAAATGACCCACCCAGCCAGGTCTCTCCCCCCCAAACCTCTTTTCCTCCAACCCCCCCCCCAACTGACCCACCCAGCCAGGTCTCTCCCCCCCAAACCTCCTTTCCTCCAACCCCCCCCCAACTGACCCACCCAGCCAGGTCTCTCCCCCCAAACCTCCTTTCCTCCAACCCCCTCCCCCCAACTGACCCGCTCAACCCGGTCTCTTCCCCCCCGCCCTCCCCCCAACTGACCCGCTCAACCCGGTCTCTCCCCACAGACCGTTTCGCCGCCTGGCAGTGGGTGGCTCCTTGTTTCGCCGCCTGTAACTGGGTGGCGGTGCAGCGCGTCCCGGCCCCAGCTCTGAGCCGTCCCTGGCCGGCGGCGGCAGCGGAGCACGCGGCGCGTCCCTGGCCGGCGGCGGCAGCGGAGCACGCGGCGCGTCCCTGGCCGGCAGCGGCAGCGGAGCACGCGGCGCGTCCCGGCCCCGCGGCGGCAGCGGAGCACGCGGCGCGTCCCGGCCCCGCGGCGGCAGCGGAGCACGCGGCGCGTCCCGGCCCCGCGGCTGGCGGCGGCAGCGGAGCACGCGGCGCGTCCCGGCCCCGCGGCTGGCGGCGGCAGCGGAGCACGCGGCGCGTCCTGGGCGGCGGCGGCAGCGGTGCACGCGGCGCGTCCCGGCCCCATGGCTGGTTCCTGACCCCTGCAGACAAAAAGATCTCCACGGGCCGGATGAGAGGGCCTCGCGGGCCGCAGTTTGGAGACCCCTGGTGTAGAGGAGAGGAGAATTTGGTTAATTTTTCTTAAAAAACAGAGTTATGCTCCTGTGAGGCTGAGACTCTGGTACTAAAATTATTCATTTCATTGCAAAAGAATCCAGTATTTACATCAGATTATCACAATAAATGTCTAAGGATAACATTGTTTCAGCTAACCCAGAGATACACATACCATTACTGACATGTAGTATTCTATATTGAACCACCTCTTCACAAGAAAACTCTGAAAACTCCTTATTTCCCAGACACATGACATGGTATTTACCCATGTCTTACACTTCCAGAGCCAGCCTCTCTATTGTGTACTGTCTGCCCATATTCATGGCATTTGCAGCTTCTGCTCTGGACTGTTGGGAATAATATCAGTGTTACAATCTTTTAGGTTGTATGTTGGAACCCTGGTTTTTTATTACAAATGTAACTGCACTTTAACTAATGCGGTTTTGAGGGAGGAAGCTGGTGTGCCAGCAAAAGTAATTACTAGACAACCCATTCTGTGTTTTTTCAAAGGAGAACATTAAACAAACACTCCAGCTCCAGGTCTGGGGCCATCTGTTAGGTGACCATATGTTTCTGAAGCATAAATTTACAAACTGCTCCTCCAGCCAGATATATTTTGATATTTCATGTATTTTGATCAATTTGTTGTGAAAGTGGATGTATGATAAAAGTTCAGCTGACTTCATTGCGCATGGAGATCCACCAAAAAATTCATTTTAGGAGCTTTTGTTCCTTCCAAAGGACATCTATGTGCGATGCACAGTATTTAATAGACCAGAGTGGCACTTTTCAGTAAACTCTCTTGTAAGATGATCTTAAAACTTTTTAAAATTTAAAAATTTGAGATGTCATTGAAGATAAGTAGTATGTGTGTGTTTAACCTGGGTGGATCAGCTAATCTTTGAACACTGTGTTTTTGCATTCTGAAATAGCATTTGGCATTGAATCACTACTATTATTGACTTTGAAAAGGAAAGGGGATATAGCCAAAAAATGCTATTTGAAAAATAAAAATAGTTTGAGTAGGGGTTTGTTTGTTTGTTTTACGTAACGGTGTCTTGCTAAGTGCTCTGTTGCAACATTTTTGTTTCCAAATGACTGTTTTGTGTTGCCCAGGAGATCAAATAGTATCATTATGGGCCAAATTCTGCTCAGATCTATACCCTGTGCAATCATTTACTCCAGTGGAATTGCATGGAATAAAAGTCAGTGACAAATCTGGCCCCACTGGCTTCCGAATCTAGGAATATTGTCATGTGTCCCTTCATTTTTGCCATCAGTAGCCTACTCTCTCTAACTTGGAAGCTAGGATTCCATCCAATAAAACAGCTGAACATGCTTAATTATAAATATTGATAGAACAACCGAACTTGATTGAATAAGATCTTTACAAGTTCCCTGTTATCTTGAAACCTGAAAATGAGTTAAAAATAGTATCAGGTGCCTCACCTGCACCTGAGTAGAGCTGGCTGGGAAATTTCCAGTGAAAGATTTTTTGTCTGAAAATTTTGGTTTTTCAAAATTGAAGCCTTTTGCAGGAAAGGACTAGTTTCTTGGGCGTTTCTTGGGACAGAGTAGAATTTCCGGTCAAAATGAGAGAGAGGAACTCTGGAACAGAATCTCTGAATCAGCAGAGCAGAGACTTGAATATGAGTTTCCTATTTCCCAGCTGAGTGCCCTAAATCCCAGCTATTGGCTATTGTGTGTTCTCTCTGACTCTCTGTTGTTCATTTGTTTATTATTACTTATTTTGGGGTTTTTGGTGGAAAATTTTTGAAGATCTCCATTTTGTTCCAATGTGGAACAGGGAAAAAAATATATTGAAAAATTTTGCAGGACAGGAAAACCATTTGCCATCCATCTCCACTCTTGAGTCGGTCTCCCAGTTTGGCCCACACAAACAAAGGAAACTAAGGTCCTGATGCTGTAACAAGTAAACCTTGAAGAATAACAATGCACCATAAAAGAACCAATTTTTAGTCTATTTTTAGCCTTTAAATATTTTTAATTGGTCTGGGGAGTTGGCCTAAAGTGCTTTGCTAGCCAAAATGATATTTACTTGACTATGATTGAAAAGGATTCCATTAGAACAATTAGTGCCTAACAAACAAGTCTTTTCCACTGTGTGATTTTTTACAGCTGGCTAATCTTTGCTCCTATGCAGGTAGAAAGTGTGTTTCTCTGGCAATATCTGTGTGGATTTTGCATTATCCTTTTTGTTTCCACAGGTACAAAGCAGTAATTGATGCTTGCTCCCTTCAGCCTGATATTGACATTCTTCCTCATGGAGACCAAACCCAGATTGGAGAGAGGGTCAGTAACCATCTACATGATTTGTTTTTGTGTTTTTTCTTTAAATCGTTTCAGTACTCTAGTTGCCAAATAAATCTTTGAGTTAAATGTACTTTTGGGTCATTAGTCTGAAAGCTCATCACTTGGTAAATATGGGAACATGGCTGTTTGTGTGAAATGTGCCGGTTTAAATATTTTGCTATCAGAAAGTTTTATTAGTTACACAGTCATTATCTGAAATATCAGTGCCCAAGTGTCCCTTTTTGTAGTTTGGTGTCCACAGCATATAATAAAAATAAAACCTTACAGTTTTAGAGCACCTACCATCTGAAGGTATCAAGTAATTTACAAATATAAATTAATTAATTAAGCCTTGCTATACCCTGGTGAAGTAGGAAAATGCTAATACTTTGTAGCTGAAGAAACCAAAGCACAGAGATTAAGTAATTTGCTCCAAGATACACAGTAAATCTGTGAGACAAGGTGGCTGAGGTAATAACTTTGATTGGACCAACTTCTGTTGGTGAGAGAGACAAGGTTTCAAGCCACACACAGCTCTTCTTCAGGTCTTTATCTGAAGACGAACTGTGTGTGGCTCTAAAACTTGTCTCTGTCGCCAACAGAAGTTGGTCCAATCAAAGATATTAGCTCCCTCATGTTGTATCTATAACATCCTGAGCCCATCATGACTAGAACTACACTGCATAGAGTCAATCTGGGTTAGGGCTGGGAATAGAACCTACATCTCTCATAGACACCAGATTATGCTTCATCTCAGCATAGTCTGATATTGTGATTAAAAATTGCCTCTTGTAATTCAGTTACCTAGTATAATTATGATATCTTAGATAAATAATATAGCATCACAGCATTACACAAACTTTCACGTGCCTCAAGAATGTTCTCAGGCTAATGTTTCTGAATAAATGATTGGGGGAGTGCCAATTAAAATGTAATTTTAAAAGTTGCTGCTACCTTTACAAGAAAAATAAATGTGTTATGGGCAAACTCTATCCTTCCTTTCCCATCCCACCAGAAGCTGAAAATGTCATTTAGTTTATACACCCAACTCAAGGACAGAGAGTCCAAAGATTATCTGCAAACCCAGAACTCTTCAGTGGCACCACCAACGCATCATGAGCTCCCTGCTAAAAAAAAAATGAGTCTAAGGACTAAAATTAAACTGTTAAAACCTTATTTAAGCACCTGAATAAATGGTCTGGTTTTTCAAACGTGTCAATCACCCAGCTTTTCCCATGGAACTGAGTATGGACATAAGAGCTTAACTTTACCCACCTATTTTTAAAAAAAATCATGGTCTAATGCACTAAAAGTTCTGCACTGATGTTGAAGTATATTTTGAGTGAGGGAAAAGAATGCTAAAAAGTCAGTTCTGGCTGCTGGTAGCATACAACTGAGGTCATCTAAAAGTTTCCTCTTACTATGTAATTAGTGTAATCTGCATTGCAGTTACATTTGCTCAATAGCAATGAAGACTTTAACAATTTTACAGTTGTGTATATATGGCCCAGAATTCATGGTAGAGAGTTCCAGATATCAAGGCAATTAGTCTGCTGCTTTCCCAAATAAACAATAGGGCTACTTTTTCAAAAGGATATGCCTCGGTTCTTTCATTCCATGGCGTCTTCTCCACAAAAGCTTCTAACAAAGCAAAATTTGTGTGTTCTGATTTTAGAGCTGGATTGGAGATTTTGTGATGAATTCATTTTTTTAAATTTGTTTACTTCCAGGGTATTAATCTTTCTGGAGGGCAGCGCCAGCGCATTAGTGTGGCAAGAGCACTTTACCAGCAGACAAATGTTGTGTTCCTGGTGAGTAGATGCCATTATGTCTGAGCTATAAGCTTCAGCACCAAGTATACTCATTCAGAATGTTTAATGGGCAGCACATGAAATTTTGCTCCACTGAACCAAAGGGCTAGTTGCAACTGAAATGTGCACTACTTTATTTTACATTTGTTATACCTGAGATACCCAGGGGCAGACACCCCCTCCCCCCCAATAAATGCCAGGGATAGCTCTTTGGATAAATAGAGAAATAGAAATCATGGATTTGAACCTTCACTTTACACTGTGGCTGGGAACATGCTTCCTAGCCTAGGTAGACAGGCTCAAGTTAGTGCACTAACATTAGCAGTGTGGATGTTGTGGCATGGATGGCAGCATGGGATAGCTGCCTGAGTCCAAGTCCGTCTGAGTCCAAGTCCACCTGACTCCTGGGTTTGAGCGTGGGTGACTGACCCGTGCAACAATGTCCACACTGCTCCCTGCTGCAATATAGACATGCCCTCTTCAGTTTCTATTTGAAATGCTGCTTTGACCACTGCATTTATTTGTGGTACTTTGAGATTTTATTTGAGCTAGTACATTTCAAATATTGACTGCAGTATTTGTAAAAATTCCTAAATTCTTATCCATAACATAAATATTGTCCTGTGCCTAGAACATCTCTTTTTGGAAACAAGCTCTCTGCCCATCCTGAACTGTTCTCTGTGTATTTTGCCCCAACCCCAATGGAGCTACTATGGGGAGAGGGGAGTGGGATTAGGTCCTTGGATCATCATGAGGAAGAATCAAGTAATCCCTCCCCCCCCCCATACACACACACTCCACTAATGGGTTTATTGACTCTCCTAGCTGATAGTTTCCCTTTTGAGCTCAGCTTTCAAGTGTATGTCCTCCTTAAAGTCCTCTGTACCAGTCACGTGATATGGAATCAGGAAGGCACTACGTATCAGACAATATCCCTAAAAGCCTGGGAGGCAGATTCATAAGACCGTCTTTGAGCAAGCCTCATAGCAATTATGTGTCTGCCCAATGAGTGAAAACCCTTTGACAACATGAATAGCTCTTCCTGGGCAGTGAATATAGCACGAGTAGAGTTACATTGTCCGGCCAAGTGCCACAGTGGAGCAGGGCCAATACTGGGCCATAAATTGCCTTTGTCTATTACGAAGAGTACAACCTTGCATATGTAGCAGGCATGCACGAAAACCAGTTAAGGAAGATGATCAGTTTTGATCCAAATCCTTAGAGCAAGGGAATTCAGCATTTCACGTGACAACTTCATATACATTTTTGTTAACCCAGCTCAGTGTTTTACATTTATGGTTCCCATGGACTTCACTTGGAACTGGGTGACTAAAACTCAATGAAAAGATTTGAGAATATACTCTTTGTCAGGGTGTGAGATTACTGTACCTTGTGTGACAATACCTGGCACCTTTGAATTTCCTTCATTTTATTATATTCTGATATTTTGCACCCTCAAAAATCATCATCTCTACATCATCGTTTCTAGATATTTTAAATTATTTGATTTATTTTTGTAAATATACCAATACAATAATAAATATATTAAATGTAATTACAATATGACATTATTCCAAAATTCAAGGGGAAAAAAGTAAGGATGTCAGATTTTTTAAAGCATCTACCTTTGACCTAATTGCCCCCATTGAATTTGATTGCAAAACTCCTATTGATTTCAGTGGGAGAGAGCAGACTTAACTCAGTGCTTAGTGAGCAAAATTCTACATTCAGCATAAAGAATCCGTATAATTACTTTAATAAACAATATCTAGTAGGAAGACAATGTAAATCCTACCAGTAATATCAGTACCACCAACCACATGCTGTGTTCATAACTCTGAATATAAATAGGATCAAATGAATAAATCCTCAATAAATGTAAGATCTTTCCTCCAATTAATTAAATACAAATCAGTGAGTCAATAGGACAGAATTAATTTAATTTTAGCCCTTAAGAGCAATCAGCTAGTCAAGATTATAGAACTGATCAATCTTTCTACCTCAGTGGTTTTTCAATAGGGAAATTTCTCTCCGGGGTAGGAATAGATCACTCGCAAGGGTGCAAGTATGTCACCAAGGAAAGCACCAAGGTGTGCTTTTACTCTTTCTCTGGAGGACTTCAAGTCATGCACACCATAGTTTTAGGCTATAGTTGACTTCACTATGTTACGCCTAAATAGAGGCTTGTCAGTAGCGCGGCACCATGTAGACAAGCCCTTAGTTAGCTGAAGTGTGCAGGTAAATAAACTGACAGTTGCCTTAAGGCTCAGTAAACCACAGCATAAATCTAGCTAAAATTACCATCTTTCAGCTTAGTTATTGCAAAAAGATAAATCATGCTTTGTTGCCATCTATCTGAGAATCCCCTGCCACTGCAAAATATTGATTTGCTGTTCATCTTCTCCTCCCTCTGGTTGTCTGCGTTGATCTAACTGACTTGACTGAAGACAGCACTAGTGTTAAAATGTATCACTTCCATTAAATCCTGTAAAGGCTTGGCTACAGCAATATGGCATGTACACAATCTCTTTTCCTGTGGCTAGGACGATCCATTTTCTGCACTGGATATCCACTTAAGTGACCATCTTATGCAGGAAGGGATCCTGAAAATGCTAAGGGAAGACAAGAGGACCATTATCCTGGTCACCCACAAATTACAGTACCTGCCACATGCTGACTGGGTAAGAAAGCTGTCCTTTTTAATGATGAAATCAAAAAGTGACTTCTGCTGCTATAAATAAACATTACTGAAAATAATCTCTTTGTATTTCTGTATCAACAAAGGACTGCATGGGGAGACTGTGCATTAATATTTTCAAAATTGACTAGTGATTTTGTGTGCCTTTAATTTTTTTGATTCTCAGCCTGAAACACCTTAAATGGGTCTGATTTTCAGAGGGTGGGCAATTATGGAAATTGGGTGCCTTATAAGGAATCTCAAGTTGAGCACCCAAAACCACAAGTTCCTTTTGGAAATCTGGTCTACATGATGTCCTTTAAACAACTGAACCTATTGGAACAATACATCTGTTAAATATATTTGACATCACTATGCAGTTGTTTTATTACTAGAGAAGAAAACCATTATAAGGAGATTGAGACAAAGGAAGAAACAGGGAGGGGGAGAAATGGAAACTTCTTGGCGTTCATTTGTAGTAAATAACATATTGAGATGGGCACTTTCCCTTTCAAAATAATTCAGGTATTTAGGTAGTTGTCTGTTTTATATCTTGTAACTAATGGACAAAATAGAAGTGGCACTTATATGTAATGACTCTCTCAGCCACAAACACCAAAGATTTGGTGAGTCAGATGGAGTAGAAAGTTTTGTTTTGTTTTGGGTTGTTTTTTTTTAATCAGATTGCACACTTCTTCATTGTGTTGTTATCTTGCAATGGCAACACATGTCTTCCTGACCACGAGGATTGATTATTGTAATTACTTCTCCTAGCAGGGCTTCAGTCACTTGCAATATATATGTAATGAAGCAGCACAGTTACCCTTTGGCCTGAGAAAGCATTGTCACATCACTCCCGCCCTTGCATTCTTCCTACTGGCTTTTCATAACATTGTAGATAGATTTCTAAGCTGTTGGTTTTTAAATCTCTTTAATGTCTCCTCTGACCTCATCCATGGATCATTTCCCATCATTATGCTAAGATATGGAAGCAATTCTGCCTTTGCTGTGGTGGTCCCTAAGATATGGAATTCTTCCCTCCCTCTAAACATCTGTCTTAGTCCATCCCTTTGCATTTTTAAACAACACCTATATGCATTTTTTCCAAAGATGATTTTTTAAATAAGTACAAGTATTGGCCTCGTATTAATAACCTCTCCCTCCTTTTCATTTATCAAAAATGTGTCTGTTGTCCTTATTTGAAATGTTATGAGAATGGTTATGAATAATAATTTTTTTAATATTGTTGTTACTGTAATACTGTGTAGGCAACTGCCATGCAGGGTGCAAAGGAGCTCTTAAAATGCAAGTTATAATTAGTCATCATTATCTATTATTAGGCTAGATCCTGCAGTCCTTTCTCAGGCAAAATTCTCATTAAAACCAGTGGGAGTTTGTATAAGCCAGGGCAACAGGACTTGTACTAGTTGTTATTGCTATTCATTAAGAAATTTCTCAGACTTTTAATGTGAAATATATGTGTCAAAAGACACTTCTAAACTTTCCTGCAAAACGTTTGAAAAAATGTAAATCCCAGTTTTAAAAGGCATTTCCTGAGTAGAGGTCATCAAAAAATAGGGCTTTTTTTCCTGTGGAAATTTTTTTGCACAAACAAAACAAAAAGTCAATTTTTTTCTATTGAAATTGAGTTTTCAGTGAAAAATCCAAATCTGAACTATTTTGGTCAAAGACTATAATATTTCAGTTCATAAATGTTGCTGTAGTGCCTCATGGGAGTTGTAGTTGGGGTGCCTTGTGCTCCTAAACTCTATAGACTGGGTTCCCTGTCAGACTACATCTCCTGTGATGCACCAGAGTTCAGCCTGTGGTGAGGGGAAGCAACACATCATGGCAACGATGCCTCATGGAAGATGAAGTCTAGGTGGTTCAAAGTTTTTCAGTTTTCAGGCATTCATTTTTCAATGAAAAATTGAACTTTTCCATAGAAAACAGACACATTTTGAAAAAGTGTTTTTAAGCCCAATTTTCTATTGAAACAGTTTTGACTGAAATTTTTTGACTAGTCCTATGCCTGAGAGATGCTGAACACCATCAGCTCCCATTAACTGAAGTTATCAGTCCAAATCCTTGAGCTTCATTTCCTTCAGCTTTCCTCAGTGTTAAACTAACTCCGCTGAAGTTATGGGAGTTATGTTATTTTCAAACTGGTTCAAGTGAGCTCAGCAGGAGGCCCATTGACCTGAAATCAGTAGGAATTCAAAGGGCCCCCCCATTCTTCATGTTTGGACCAATGTGACTATAACAACTTCCTTCAAAAAGGTGTGTTTCTTTCATCTAACATTTATTGTTTGAAAAACTTTAATAACCAGAACCCCACTGCATTTCCCAAAGGCTCATGGTGGCAAAAAGGCTGTGGAACCAGAATATTTACATATAATTTCCTGCATGAAGGGCCAAGATGCTCGGCACAGTATGTAGCTAAAAGTCTCTGCGTTCATTTTTCAGTGGTGACAGTTCTAACTTGTAAATTGTTATCTTGTTAATAAACTGTGTTTAGAGAGAGTTATAAGCTCCTTGTATCTTCCATCATCCTCCAGGGAATGGTAAGCTAGGAATAAAGAATTAAAAGCAATCTATGTCATTAATAAGAGGCACAGAATGCTGAGGTGTTTCTCTAAGGGGAATAAGAATTGAAGGATAAGAAGTTTGGGTTCTTTTAAGAGGTGGATTAATTCTCAGAAACAGTAGCTTATTTCAGCATGGAGGCAAAATCTATCCAGGCACCACAGTACTTCAAACTAAGGTGATATAAATAAAAAATAATAAAATGCAATGAACAGACTTGATTATCTACTGCCTAGCATTTTGTATGGTTATTTACATCTGTGGAAAAGGGATATAAAATATTACCAGTTCAGAATGACAGTGTTTTGCAACCCCTTTGCACAAGGGATGATGTGTATACCAGGTGTAAGGCTAATTCTGTTCTTTTATGCTACTACAATGGCACTGACTTCACTGTATAAGTAAGAGCAGAATTTGTCTCATTCTCTATTCTCATACTACAGAGGAAGTATCATTAACCCACTTGAACCGTGGGGTTAATTGTCTTGCCCAATGTCATGTAGCAAGTCAGTAGCAGGGAATTAAAGTACAGGAGTTCCTGGCTTGCTCACTCTGTCTTTATAGACTCTAGCACCAACTACGCTGCTTGTGCTGGGGACCATCTCTTCACATATATTTGCTTGGCATTTTTGTAATTCAAATGTTAGTCAAGTGCCATGCTATGTAATTTCTATGCCCAAACTTGTTCTCAGTCCACTAGCTCATGCCACCCTCTTTAATTATAAAAATTATCACACCAAGCAAAGGATTTTTTTAAGGGAAATATGCATTTATAGTAAAGTAGAGACATTCTGGGAATCTGTTGGGAAGCTCTTCTGCTGAATAGCCTCAATTGCTGCTTTCTGTCATTTCACATTTTTTTTAATATTTCAACCTGTGAGAACTAAAGAGGTATTTTTTTTAAAAAAGTCTCCTTTTTTTTAATAAAATGAATTCAATTAAATGTGGCTTTTGGGGAGGTTGTGCTGCATACTGAGTAGTTTTCAGGTAATGACATATTGAGCCACATCACATCTAAGAGTATCTCATGCTGACTATAACTGATGGTGCTTGAAACATAATACATGCCATCCTACAAATGAAGCAAAAATAGATGTAGTTATGGCATACATGCTGCACGTGCTCAAAGCAAATGATGCCCTGATGTGAGGGCAAAGGAAGGCATATGGAACCTGGCATTCAGAGGCTGCTGAAGAGATGAGGGAATTTCCTGTCTCATTTGGAAATAACAAATATCCTTTGTGGATGAGGAGCCCAGAATGCCAGCACACTTTGTGTGGGCTCATATCCTGAGTTTACTTACTCCATTAAAGTGGAATTCATGTTTGGAGGGATGAACATAAGGGGCTTCATACTGCCCTGTAATAAATCCCTTTGTGCCCTTCTACCACAAAGGAATCCTCAGCTGACATAAAACCAGAAGAGCTGGCCCTAAAACAGCTCCTTCTTCCCATACCCTATGGAGTAGGGGGCTTATCAGGAATGGGAGGGATCTGAGCATTATATACTTTAGTGATCCTGGGTCAATAGAGCAACCTCCAAGGAACCATTCCTGGACAGTACAATTTAAAACAGCTGAGGCTCCTCTAATTTATTCTGGTAGCTGGAAGAAAGCCCAAGCCAGTCCCAGGATTGGGAGGAACAAAAAATTGGCATAACCCCACTTCTGATTCACCAAGCTCCGATTAGGCAGCACATCAGAGAATTGAACAAGTGCTATCCCTGCTTGGATTTCAGCCATGATGGTTGCCAAAGCTCTAAAGATTCTGGGGACTGTAACTATGAATAGACCCTTGTCTTATTCTGCCGGTGACAGCTATTGAGAAGTATCGGGTCCATTCTGGACTAAAAAGTGAATGCGTCCCTGAAGAAGGACAAGTTGCTTGTTTCTCTTAAAGAGGGGAAAGGGAGACAACTGAGTAAGGGGTAGCTAAATCCTTGGCAACACTTCACAGTTCACTCTGAGGTGAGAATAACAGGCTGGTGAGGGTTTGCTACAGTGGGAAGTGTCTCGAGTCATAATGTCAAGTAGGATATCCTCCTTCCTCTATGTATCTATGTTGCCTGTATTGATCTATGGAATAGCATTGAGGGTTTAAAAAAAAAAAAAAATTACAGTGCCCAGATCACTGGATGGGAGCTTCATAAGTATAACCAAATATCTCCTTGACAGTTTTTATTCCTAACTTCTTAGATCATTGCAATGAAAGATGGCACCATTCAAAGAGAAGGGACACTCAAAGACATTCAGAAATCAGAGTCTGAGCTCTTTGAACACTGGAAAACACTCATGAATCGACAGGACCAAGAACTGGAGAAGGTTTATTATGTATTATTTCCTCAGCATCTTAAAAAATGTATTCCTTATGTGGTGAAGCATTGTAAATTGAAAACATTAGTAACATTTTGTGTGTGTGTGTGAACTTCGCTTGAATGAACTTTGCTCCATTTATTAAGACAAAAACTTTCAATCTGAATGTATCCTATTTTCTCCATACTAGGCAAGACATACATACATCCTTTTTAGTGAAGCACCACGGAGAATTTTCTTACCTGAGTATGGAATTAGACCATTAAGTGCAGAGAAAATTGAGTTAGTGACATGTACAGCAATAGTTACGCTGCAAATGGAACTGTGGCTGGATTTAGATCATTAGATCTAAATGATCATTAGACTTGGTCTTGTTAATTAAAATATTCTGCAATGGGAAGATCCAGCATCTGACACTATAGTTCTTACTCAGGCAGGTGCTTTCTTCAGTTGGAGTTTTGCTTGAGTGAGGACTGCAGAATCAGCCTCTAAAGATGGAAAGAATTCATGTCCTGACTGTCACTGTTTCAGTGGAACATCACCTGTATTCCCTCTCTGTGGTCTACTCCATGAGTACCCAGTCCGATTTTGGGACTCCAGCCATGACCTGAATCTGGGAGGGATCCGGGCCCATGTCCCATTTTCATCTTACCGGGGGGAAGGGAGGAGAAGAGGAAGAGACAGTCCCCTGCCTTACACTGTGAATCATGGCAACCCAGTCTGCCTAATGGCAAGGACCTGTATGTTGCTTTCTTTCCAAGGGCTGTGAACTGTGTATTGCCGATGGTTGCAAGTTACACCACAACATTCTCATTTAATCTTAATTTAAAAGAAGTACAGAGAAAACATATTAATGAATACACAGATTTAAACACACACTAAACACAGCAAGGAACACACATCAGTCTTATGGGGTCCTAGTAGGCCAAAGGCCTCCCAAGCCTTTATCAGAATCAAGGCCCCTCAGAGAAAAGTTCATGTCCATTTGCTGGCTCAAAGAAGGTCCTGTGTCAGTTCAAACCCCACTTTTTCTACCAAAAGTCCTTCCATTGTGTCCCGGTCTCTGCCCCATTTGGACCAGTATAAGCAAGACAGCTCCAGAGTTGTACCACTCCCTGGGTTGTTTATAGTTTCAGAGACTTAAATACAGGCTACACTTTTTTTTTTTAATTTCCAGGAGGAGCTGTTAGTAACCCTCTCCTGTGTAATAGAATGCAATCACAAATAAACCATTCATAGATTTATTACAGCATTTGTCACCCTGACATTAATGTCATTTGCATGATTTTGGATTAAAAATAGATGGCCAATCAAACATTCATGACAGCCAATTGTAATCTTCTCCCTTGCTTTTTACTGACACGCTGATTTGAAAATACAGTGTGACATCTGTAATTTTAAAAAAACTTTATCAAGTGGAGCCACATGACTTGTCCTGCTTTTAGGAAACTATAATTGAAAGAAAAACTGTTTTGGAGAGGAAGAACTGCCAGAGGACCAGATATTCCCGAGAAACTCTGCTAAAAGATGATGAAGAGGATGAAGGTAAAGTAATTTTTCTAAAAGGGCACCCTGCGACCCAGTGCTGACCGCATTGTAGTTCTACAGTTCAAACTGTTTTAGATAGAATCAATTCACAAATTTCAAGTTGGCAACAAACTCAATCTTTTCCAGGAGAAACTGTGTGGCCTGGTTCTTTGTGGATCATGGCTCCTAAGAGTTACATACTAAAACTGGGCTTTAATTGGTAGTTAAAGAGAGCAATCTGAAGGTGTTGGTTAATCATGGCCTCATGAGAGCTGTCAAAATTGTTCCCACAGGATCTCTGATTTAGAAAAGCATCCTTAGTGAGGAATGCTCAGTCTAAAGCACATACTTCATTTTAAGCATTTGCTTAACTCCCAACAAACTCAATCAGAATTAAGCACATGCTTAAGCATAACAATAGGCTTCTAAATGCTTTCCTGAATAGGGATAGATTTAAGAAAGTGCCTATATGCTTTCCTGAATTGGGGCTTTGGTAAACTTTCCAGCAATAATATATAAGTTAGTGGACCCAATTTTTTGCAGGTGTAAAAGAGCACAGGTCTGTTGACTTTACTGGAGTTTTGTCCAATTGTATTAGCAGAAAATCTAGACCAGTATTGGTTGGACAGATTTGTTTCACAGTTCAAAAAATATCACTACATTTTGAAAACATTTTGTCCTTTTTTTTTTTTCCAGTCAGGAAAATGCGCATACAAAAATAAGACCATACTTGATTTGGAAGTTAATATAGGAAATAACAAGGGTTGTTCTGCATTTGTAACTGATGGATTGTAACAGCCTCAGGGCAGAGAAAGTGTATCCATTCTCTCTGTACTAGACCATACACCCTTATGGCATGATAAACTGTATAACTTAAGATATGCCCTGTTACTGCAATTAGCAAATGGGCTGAGTACTGACCCTGCCTGGAGCCCTAATGACTTCAGTGAAGCCCACATACTATCCATGGAGGGATTTGTTAGCAGCTCACTCTGGCCCATACTATTGTCTATGGCTGAGGCACACACAGTGCTGTTCAGGATGGGGGATGCAAACATGAGGCTGCTCACCTTATGACCCCTAGCTGGCCCTAGGACCAGGGGAGCACAAAGGTAGTTTTAAGACATCTCTCTTCTGCTCAGATGCACCAAGATGAGCTCTGAGGCACATGGACATCTGCCTCTTTAGCTTAAAAAAATCATTGAAGCATTTAAATTTCAAATAGGCTGCTTGCTGGAGATTTTTCTATTCCTTTTTCAAGAAGGAACTAGTGTATCCACAATGTGTTTAGAGCTCTCCATGTGTATTCAAGTATTTGAATGTATATTCGACAAACCTACCTGAACATTTAGGGGGAAATTTTCTACAATGCCTACAAATCCTACTGTGCACATTTTATTTTATTAGCAGTTATTTAGGAAACTTGTGTTTCATGAAAACTAACTTTAGGTGAGCCTAAGAAGCTATAATAATGTAACATTCATGCACCCCTGCTATTTCTTTCATAGTGATAGCCTAGTGAAAAGTCATGCGAAGGTTATATTTTCTTCTGGATTACAAAGATTAAATTATTCCAAGCATGTATAAATCATGGCATCTTGAAAAAAATTCTGAGTACCTTTTTAATAAATTAAACGCTATCTGAATGTGAGAGGAAAGATGAATAGCTAGTGCCAGCTGAATCTACAGACCTATCTATAGCCTGGGAACACTGGCTTATGTTTTTACCTAGAAAAGAAAATCACTGTTCTATTTCATTATTGGTTCAAGATTTTCTTGATAATAAACTATAAATGTCACAAATACATTGGTGCAAAGACACTGATTATTGAGGGCCAACTTTTCCTTCACTTATGACCATGCAACTATACTGACTCCAAAGGTGGTGTGCTGGTAACTGAGGTAATTTCACCTAAAACTGTATTCCATTCAGTAAGCTAAGAATGATGTCCATGTATGAAGATGCAAGTGCTCCTTTAGTTGCTTTCTCTCCCCTCTCATATATTAAGTTAAAGCTCCTCTCCTCGGTTTCAAACTGTGTGCAGCCCCCACTCCAGCCTTCATCTCTGATCTTATCGCCTCAACACAAACTCTCATTCCTTACGTTCCACCTCAGTTTCAATCTTGACTGCTGTCTTATACTACTGGAATGTCTTCCACTTCACTCCTGTCTCATGCAGTCCCTTATGCTTGGAATATTTGCCAAGTGCCCACTCCACTCCTTCAAAAAACAGCTCTGATCTCCTGCTGGTTCTGAGAGGAATATTTGCTATAATAATCACCCTGAAATTTGTGAGTGTTCTGCACTGCATTTTATTTGTTCCTTTAAAATGCAATTTGTTGGCATATTTGTTTGCCATATTTAACCCATCAGAGAGCATGTTCATTTACAGCATTGTGGCTAGGATTCAGCAAAGCTCCTAAGCACCAGCGTAGAGACTTTGCTGAATTGGGGCTTACATAAGTACTATATAAAAATGTGTAACTAACAGACAGATGCATTTATGAAAAATTCATGGCATGTTAATAGTTTGAATTGTCCTTTTATTTTGAAATTTGGCACCTGCCATTCAATATGAAAAAAATGAATATAAAAGTTTTCCAGGGCAATGTTACAATCCAACAGGTTTTTTTCCCCACTGATTACAGAAGAAATAACAGAAAGTGATGATGATGACAACTTATCTTCTGTGCTACATCAGAGAGCCAAGATGCCTTGGCGAGCCTGTGGGAAGTATCTCAGCTCGGCGGGGATTCTGCTCTTGCCTTTACTGGTCCTTTCACAGCTCTTGAAACACACAGTTATGGTGGCTATTGACTACTGGCTTGCAAAGTGGACATCCGATGTCATTTCTGCAAAGAGTGACCTAGAACAAAAGAATTGTTCCATATGCCAGGTACCATATAGCTAAGTCAGTTCTTTTATTTGATCAAGAAATATCTCCCAATGCTAACTTCTGCTTGACTATTGACATTCAGTATGCTATAGTCCCACTAAAATGTGTATCACAGAATGCTTTCAGCGCCATCACATTTTTGGGTGAGGGGGGTGTTTTATTTTTTAGTTTCTCTCTCTCTCTCTCTGCTCTTCTTTTCTTTTTGCCACCCTTAGCATTGCTTGATAGACTATGTTTGCATCTCTAAATTACCAGTAACCACTAACTTACCTTATTAATTGCTCAGGTGAACCATAGAGTCACCTCCCAGGGGATTTAATCCTGCAAAGGAAAAAAAAGCATAATTTGTGTTGAACAACATAATAATAATTAATGTATTTTTTAAGACTGACATTAACCATCCCCATGGATCTGATACGATGACATTCAGTTGTCTTCTATGATGAGATTAATGTCTGTAAAGAAGCAGTCTTGACAATGGTCTAAATATGGTTTTTCAATCCAAAGTATTGCAAGTAGTGGTTAGATAGAAACCTAGGGTAAAATCCTGATGCCACTGAAGCCAAAGAGGAGTTTTGGTACTGACCTCAATGAAGCCTTTGATTTCATCCCTAGATAATATTTTTTTAAAGCTGAGTTTTAGTGTGAAGTTATTAATAACTAATTTAAAATTTTTCTGGCCTCTCTCCAGCTCCCATTGAAAAAGAGATACTACCATGTCTCTTAATGCAAACTGTATTTTCATTTATTAAAATATTTAAAATAATATTTTTGCTTCTGTTTCTTTACCATTTAGGAATTTGATCATTCTCGCTATTCAAGGGTGTTCAGCATTCTCTGCTGCCTTGGGATTCTATTGTGTCTTGTCACATCAATAGCAGTGGAGTGGACTGGTCTAAAAGTTGCCAAAAAACTACACTATTGTCTGCTGAATAAAATTATTTTGGCACCAATGAGGTACTACTTTGATTCTAATGCAAGCAGTAGTGCAGAGTAGAGACTTGATATTCCTTATTTCAAGGCAGCCTTTCCTGTGCAGTTCCATTCTGAAGTTACTATGAATTAAAAAAATGTGAAGTGGCTCATTGAAAGTCAATAGACACTACACATTTTACGCTATATTAAAAATTCTGCCTTCTGATTCAACAGATTGATTCCCGAGTCATATCTGCTGAAAAGAAGTTTTTACTTCTTTTTACTCTTTTACACAAAAAAAAACAGAGGAGGAGTCCATGAGCTGCAGATTCATTCCATGATATTCATCAGCAATGGAAACAATTGCTGAGGGATAAATACTTACATCTGAGCAACTCTGTTCAAGATAACAGAATGGAAGAAGTATCACCTAAGGTGTCAGTAAAGTAGTGGGATTGTACAGGTGTTGCGGTGGTCCTAAATTTGGCCTTTATAATTTTTATTTCTGGTGATGATGCATGAGAGGGAAGAACCCAGCTTGACTGTCAGAGCCCAGGATAAGGCTGGCACTTACAACATCTATTTATTTGCAAGCTTCATTTGACAAGGAAAACATTGAAGAACAATAAGCCTCTAATCCTACAACACTATTTTTGCAAAGTTACTTTTCACACTGGAACCACACTTTAAAGTTAACTCAACGATGGAAAAGTGTAACCTTCATTTAATCTTTGTTTTATGTATGCATACTTAATGGATAGAATATAAAACACTAAATAGAAAATGAAATAGGCAGTAATAGAGCTAACATCCTCTCTTCATCCTTGTCAAAATCCCTTTTAAATTATTTTATATTCTTTCCTTCCTGTACTAAAAAAGGGCCCAATGAGTTTGGTGGACAGTAATCTAAAATACACATTTCCCTATGTCACTTGGCTGTCATGTCCCCACAATAACTTCAGATCATTTAAAACGTCATTAATCCTTTTACACTGATAATTTTTTCACTACTATATGTTGCTGTTCCAAAAAAAATTAATATGATCATGCAAGATTTGCAAGTACATTTTTGTCTGTATTTTTCCTCATGGTGTGTGTGTAATACATGATTAAATAAACCAAAATATTTAATGAAATATTTTGTTTAATTATGTTACTTGTGTTGTGCCGAGAAGTTCTCTGAAATCTGTAGTGATGATTCATAGTGCTAGGACACAGTTATTCCTTTATTATGCCTGGTTTTAGAACACAATAAGTATGGGCTGACTTCAGCACAACAGAGACTATAAACCTATTGCTCATTCCCTACTGTTATCAATAGATTGGGTTCCAGCTCAGTACAGAGCTCAAGAGAAAAGGAAAGAAATGGGAAAGTATTTTAATATCTACTCACATATTAACTTTGAGCTTTCCAATTTACTGTCCATTTTAGATTTTTTGAAACAACACCACTGGGAAGCATCTTGAACAGATTTTCAGCTGATTGCAACACCATCGACCAGGTACAGAGACCAAATAAATCTATTCTCCAGAAATGCATGACAATTATCCCCCATCTTCTTAGCACAGAAAATGTACTGTCTGAATGCCTCCATGTTGTTTTAGGATGGACTGACTCTCATTTAGCTATGATCTGAGAATTTTGTTGGTTTTGAGTGCATTTTATATTTGTTCCCATTATGACTTGCAGTGTTCGGAAAAAGGGAATCCTGTTTTTAAAATCCATGCTGAAATACTTGTTTGGTTAGAGGCTTTTCAGATGCTGGAGGGTCTTGGTTATTTTTTTCTTCTATAAAGAAATGAAAAGGGACACAGTGTTGTCTCAGGGTTGGAGCACTTGCACCAGAAGGAACTAAAAAGATGTTTATAGCATTTCCAACTAAAAAGGATACTTAGGATAGTCACAGGCCTTGAATCTGACTTGTTATTAACCACATCTCTGGTGCTAGCTGTGAAACATGTATTCTTTTGGAGGAATGTGCTGTGCAATGTATGTATGCATTCAGAGGAGCCACATAGAAATACCACCAGGTTTCCCCAGAATCCACCAGCCAGTTCAGAAACATTAATCTTCAAAGTTATCATAACCAGTTTTTTTGTGAGTGGGAGGAGGAAGAATGAGATAAGTTGTGGGCTTGTACATTACTCCTTTGTTTGCCTTACCTTTAATATTTAATGCTCTTTATTTATCCAGCATATTCCTGCTACCCTGGAGTGCCTGAGCCGCTCCACTTTGCTGTGTGTATCTGCTCTTGCTGTAATCTCCTACGTCACACCAATGTTTCTCATTGCCCTGCTTCCTCTTGCTATCATATGTTATTTCATCCAGAAATACTTTCGAGTGGCCTCAAGGTAAGAGCATTGACCGGGCTCATTCTGGTGTTTAAAACATACTCTGAAATTCATTGTCTGGTACCAGGGAATAGAGTTTTTTAAACGGGGCCCTGCCAAGGCTGTATCCCTACATGAAAGCAAGTCCAGGTCTATCAGAGTAAAAATGTATAATTTTACAGCTGCATTGTTTATAACTATTAAATTAGAATTTCTGAGTGGGAGAAAAGTTTGTTTACATCATTTAACCAATGACCATACCAGAATTCACAATCCACAAAACAAGGGCCAAATACTAGCCTCTCCAGTGGGGTTGAGCCTTAGGAGAAACATGACAATATAGCAGCGAAACAGAAATGGCCAAAGGCATTTAGTTTGACTGGGGCAGATGGAAATGAAAAGTTCAAGGAACAAGGAGAAAAATTGAGGGGTGGAGCTTACTCCACATCAGTACCATGGTTGCCTCTAAAAGATGCAGCATGCACTCACCCTCAGTTGCTATTAGATACCAGCAGGCCCATAAGGCCATGTAGATCCCCTCTCCACCATGTTCAAGGAGTGCTAGTGGAAGTGTTCTGCCTAGATCCTGCGTATGTGCACAAATTGAGAAGGGGCTACCTGCATCCTTTCCCACCGCCTGTAGGACAAAACAGAATTTAACTTTACATAGATCATTAATGCCTACATTGATTTGGTGGTTATTGCTAAGCAGGGTAGCAAAAATTCATTGCTTCTATTCATTTGAGTTAATTGAAGCCAGAATGGTGTTTTAGAAGTAAATCATTCCACATGAGAACAAGGTGCATATGGGGGTGAAATGCAGTAAAACCTCTCAGAGCTCCAACACTGTGTGTTTGAGTTTAGTAAGAACAATCCTCCTGCTTTTCTAGGAGTATCTGCCTTAGTGCAAGTGTCCCATTAGCAACATCTCAGAGTCTATGCATTTGAAATTGTACCATTTTAGGCTCACGGGCATGAGATTCTGTTTTGTAGATGCTCCATTTTACTCCCCAAGACATTGTAGTGCTTATTTCAAAGGGATCGCTATACTATTAAAACTGATTTTCTTTTTTAAATCGTTTCCAGGGACTTGCAACAGTTGGATGACAGCACCCAGCTCCCATTACTTTGCCATTTTTCAGAGACTGTGGAGGGTTTAACCACTATACGAGCTTTCAGGTATATTTCTGAGAAAAAAGTTGTATTGTGTTTTGGTATATATGAGGCATAGGATATCTGTCATGAGCACAATGTTCAGCCTGCCCTTAACTGGGCACCCACATTTACACCTACAGTTTTGTAGGTGCAGATAATTATGGTTTGGGTCACTTAGAAGTTTAAGCACCTGACTGCATCAATAAATTGAGTTCTTGGACACTTAAGTGATCTAAAATGTGGATGCCAGTAATTTCAGGAGGGGTGGTAAAATTGTGTCCCCAGTTATTTGATCCACACTTGCAAGAATGGAGGTTAGTGACTACAAATCGGGACATTTGTGAAGAATTTAAATAACAATACAACAATCTTTGAGTCCTTGCTTGCTAGACTGGTCCTTGGCCATAGCATTTATTTAGACTTACGGAAACAGCTGAGGAAGATCTAATAAGCACAACTGAGGTGTGTTATGTATTACAAATATAATATTCCCTCAGGTGTGCCAGTAAAAGTTCTGCCAAACCTACTTGCTGCTTCCCCAAACCAACATTATCTCTGTCATTTCTGGGTTGAGTCAAAGCCAGCTTAGCCCTCTTTCGAGCCTCTGTCTCAAGTTAACATTGCTGCTGACAACTCACCTTTGGAATTCTGTAGTTCTTTGTGGTCATTCCTGTACAATCTTAATGTTTCATTTACATAATTGTATAATACTTTCATCCACAAAGTTATGAACCTATAGGGTCTTTTGCATTGAATTTCCTTTCTTTTCCATTTTATTTTTTTAAGAACAGAAGAAATGGAGATCAAAAACACATTGCTTGCATTCAATTATGTTCATATTTAAATTGTCCCAATTAGGCTCCGAACTTTGTAGCTCAATGAGAGTACAGTATTCTGGATTTTGCTGCTGTTTGGAGAACAGCATAGTATTTCTCAGTATTAATTATTATGATTTTACTTGTTTGTTTGTTTAAGTCCCGACAGTCTTCTCTAGTTTATTGATATGTTTTTCCCTGTGTGCCCCATTAGGGAAATGCACTATTCCATTCTGGTTTCTAATCCTTGCTTTTCTCTGTCTCTTATCCCAATCCTCTTATATTGGCAGAAATTGAGAGATATTTTGTGACCATTAGTGCTGCACTGCTTCAGATTTTGCTACCGTAAATCACTCCTAATGCCATCTCGCTGATACCCTGGGTTGTGTAGAACACTCCCTCATGATTTCCCCTCCACCCTCGATCACCATCAAATGAACTATTCCGTTCAGAATTTAGGGAACCTCATGTCTGCGATTTTGTCAGCTTGAAATCCCAGGCTAACTTATAAACCTTTGACCCAAACATCAGGAGACATTAAGTAGGTTTTGTATTCCATCTACATGCCAAGCTTCTGTGTCAGCTTGTATCTTGGCTATTTTTAGGAGTATACTGATTTTCAGCTATATATTGAGTAGTAGTGGTGGCATTTGAAGTTTAGACTTTAAAGCTTGAGCAAAGTACCAAAAGTACCAGCTGTTCCTGCAGCACCCTTACTGTTCCATATCTTTTCTTGGCCATTTTGAGAAACTTATAAAAATCCAGGAAGTATATCAGAAAGACAGCAGCTGCTGTCACTGCAGCCACAAATAATCCTTCATCAAGTATCCTGGGTATAAATATACCATCTCTGTATGTTGTCTAGTGTATAAAGGACTTTGATATGGTCTGTCTTAAATAATAAATAAAATGTAAGCAAGAGTTTTACGTTAGGGATAATTGCGGTAATGAGATCCTGAGAAATTTGCAGCACTCTAATAATGACAAATTGTACACATCAGCAGTTCCACCCCACACACACATTTCACTGCTGACTGCACAGTGCCAGAATCCCCAGCAAATCTGTGAATAGCCTAGACCTTTTAATAAAGAGGGACTGTGATATTTTTTTAAGGTAATTACTTTTTAGCCTGTATCTGGAAGGGGATACAGGAATATTTATAATTGACACATAGTAGAACTTCACTAGTACTCATGCTTTATAATTTGTACAAAACATTGGCTGTACACATGTCTATAATGATTTGATAAGAGAGCTGTATTTTATAACCAAGGCTTCCTTTCCATTACAAAATATTTTACAGTCCATTTACTAGTATGCTGTGTAGCATTAGTAGCTATCAAAATAAATGTACAAAGTGCAAGTTTTGGTACATTACCCTGACCTGAGTACTAGCTAAAACCATAATCCTGAAAAGCACAAGAGTGGGCAGTCTGCTGCATCCACATGGAGCCCCACTGGTATCATTGCACAATCAAGGCTTAACGCAGAAGTTTCACTAACTAGCATGACACAGTTCTGTGGTGACCTAGAATCTTACTTTCAACATCTCCGACTCAAGGAATATTTCCAACACATCTCTGAACAACATACTAACCCACAGCAACCTTCCTACCACCACTACAAAAAGACTGATTCTGCATGGACTCCATCTGAAGGTCAAAACAACAGATTGGACTTCTACATAGATTGCTTCTGCCAATGTGCATGAGCTGAAATTGTTGCAAAGCAACATCACTTGCCCCATAACTGTAGCCGTGCTGAACACAATGCCATTAACAATCTCAGGAACAATTCTGACATCATAATCAAAAAGGCCGACAAAGGAGGTGCTGTTGTCATCATGAATAAGTTGGAATATGAACAAGAGGCTGCTAGACAGCTCTCTAGCTCCACATTCTGCAGGCCATTATCCTCTGATACCACTGAGAATTACCAAAAGAAACTACACTATCTGCTCAAGAAATTCCCTGAAAAAGCACAGGAACAGATATATACAGACACATGCCTAGAACCCCGACCAGGGACATTCTATTTACTACCCAAGATCCACAAACCTGGAAATCCTGGATGCCCCATCATCTCAGGCATTGGCACCCTAACAGCAGGATTGTCTGGCTATGTGGACTCTCTCCTCAGGCCCTACGCTACCAGCACTCCCAGCTATCTTCTAGACACCACTGATTTCCTGAGGAAACTACAATCCATCGGTGATTTTCCAGAAAACACCATCCTGACCACTATGGATGTACAAGCCCTCTACACCGACATTCCACACAAAGATGGACTATAAGCCATCAGGAACAGTATCCCCAACACTGTCACGGCAAACCTGGTGGTTGAACTTTGTGACTTTGTCCTCACCCACAACTATTTCACATTTGGAGACAATATATACTGTGACAAGGTGGCTCCCCTGCTCCCCTCGCTCAAGTCCTTTGGGTCGCTGTCACAGCGCTGGCACCCTGGCCAGACTGTACCAGACTCGGGTTTTTCTGCTGCTCCTTAGCTGCTCGCTCCCTTTCTCTCCCTCTCAGGGACAGGCTCCTGCAAGCTAGGAAAGCTAGGTCCCCCTCTGGTAGGGATCCTTAGTCCTCTTCTCCTGCTTGCCAGCAGCCTCTCCGTCCCTGCCTCCTCCAACTTGCTCCTCACACTCTCTGCTTTCACCAACTCGCTCCTCTAACTCTCACTGCCACCAAAACTCCTTCCTCAAACTCCCACACTCCTCCCTGGGGAGGAGTCTCTTTTAAAGGGCTCTGGCAGCCTCCTTAACTGGCCTCAGCTGGCCCTGCTCCTGGCTGTGGCAGCCTTGCTCAGCTGGACCCAATTCCCCTGTAGAAACCCTTCTAATTACAGGTCCTTCTGGCAGCTGCCTGCCCTGGGTCTACCACATCCCCCCCTCCCCCCCCTGCGCAACACCATGGGGTTGGGCTACTTGGGTCGCAGAACAGTGTATCCTCGACATACCGTCTGCATTCCCATGCAGGGGGCCGGACCGATGTTGTACGCGGAAGTGGAAGGGTTGTAGCAAGAGGAACCATCTTGTAACCCTCGCATTGCTGTCCTTATTTTGAGGCATCCACTTCAGCGGGGCATGGTCCGTGACTAGGGTAAACCGTCGACCGAGTAGCTAATAGCGGAGGCTCTCTATGGCCCACTTCACCGCCAGGCACTCTTTTTCCACTACAGCGTATTTCCGTTCTCTGGGCAGGAGCTTCCGGCTAAGGAATAGAACCGGGTGGTCTTCACCGTCCCTTAGCTGGGAGAGTACCGCTCCCAGCCCTACCTCAGAGGCGTCTGTCTGTAGGATGAACTCTTCCTTCCAGTCTGGGGCTATCAACACTGGGTCAGTGCAGAGGGCTGTCTGCAGATCCCCAAATGCTCCCTCAGCGGCATCTGACCACTTCACAATGTCCGGGCCACGGGCTCTCGTCAGGTCGGTCAACGGGCAGGCCCGGGTGGCGAAGTGGGGGATGAACCGTCGGTAGTACCCGACCAACCCTAGAAACGCCCTGACCTGTTTCTTTCGGATAGGTCGGGGCCACTTCTGGATCGCTTCCAGCTTGTTAAGTTGGGGCTTCACTACACCCCTCCCTACCACGTACCCGAGATATTTTGCCTCTGCTAGCCCAATCAAGCACTTGGGGGGATTTGCGGTCAGCCCTGCCTTCCTCAGGGTATCTAAGACGGCTTCCACCTTCCTCAAGTGCGTCTCCCAGTCTGGGCTGTATATGATGACGTCGTCCAGATAGGCGGCCGCGTACTGCCTATGGGGCCGCAACAGTTTATCCATTAGCTGCTGGAAAGTGGCGGGGGCCCCGTGTAACCCAAAGGGGAGGACAGTATACTGGAACAACCCCTCTGGGGTGGCAAAGGCCGTCTTCTCCTTGTCTGCCTTGGCTAGGGGGATCTGCCAATATCCCTTGGTCAGGTCCAGGGTCGACATAAACCGAGCCAAGCCTAACCGGTCAATCAGCTCGTCTATCCGGGGTAGTGGGTATGCGTCGAACCGTGAGACGTCATTCAACCTCTGGAAGTCATTACAGAACCTGACCGTGCCGTCTGGTTTAGGCACCAAGACCACGGGGCTAGACCACTGGCTATGGGATTCCTCGATGACCCCTAGCCTTAGCATCTTCTGGACCTCCGCTCGGATTTCTTTCCTCTTTGCTTCTGGGACGCGGTAGGGCTTAACGTGCACCTTTACTCCTGGCTCGGTGAGGATGTGGTGGTGCACCTCAGTAGTCCGGCCCGGTGTCTCCGAGAACACATCCCGGTTACGCCTGATCATGCGGACCACTTCTGCGCGCTGGTTCGGGGTCAAGTCCGGGGATATCCCCACCCGGCCGGGTGGATTGCCTTCCCGGGGTGGTGCCCCCAGCGCGACCACCAGAGCGTCTCTCTCCTGCCACGGTTTTAGCAGGTTGACGTGGTAAATCTGCTCCTGCTTCCGGCGTCCCGGCTGCCGGACCTTATAGTCCACGTCTCCCACGGCTTCTACTATTTCATATGGCCCTTGCCACTGGGCCAACAACTTGCTCTCCGCCGTGGGTACCAGCACCATCACCCGGTCTCCCACCTGGAACTTCCGGCTTCTTGCTTGGCGGTTGTAGTATGTCCGCTGGGCCTCTTGCGCCTTCTCGAGGTGTTCTCTCACTATGGGGGTGACCTTGGCTATCCTTTCTCTCATCCACACTACATGTTCAACGACATTCCTCCCCCGGTTCGGCTGTTCTTCCCAGTCCTCCTTGGCGATGTCAAGTATGCCCCGAGGGTGGCGTCCATACAACAGCTCGAATGGGGCAAATCCCGTGGAGGCCTGGGGCACCTCCCTTATGGCAAACAGGAGGTAGGGGAGCAGGGTATCCCAATCCTTCCCGTCCCGACTCACTACCTTCCGCAGCATACTCTTTAACGTCCGGTTGAACCGTTCGACCAGGCCGTCGGTCTGGGGATGATACACCGATGTCCTTATCGTCCGCACGCGGTGTAGGCAACAAAGGTCCTTCATTAATTTGGACATAAAGGGGGTCCCTTGGTCGGTCAGGATCTCCTTTGGTATCCCTACTCGGGCAAAGATCTGTAGCAGCTCCCAAGCTATGGTTTTAGACAGGGTGTTCCACAAAGGCACAGCCTCGGGGTACCGGGTGGCGTAGTCTAGCACAACCAGGATATGCTGATGGCCCCGGGCCGACTTCTCCAGCGGGCCGACCAGGTCCATGGCGATCCTCTCGAACGGGACCTCAATGATGGGGAGGGGCACTAAAGGGGCCCGCAAGTGGGGCCGGGGGGCGTGCAATTGACACTCCGGGCAGGAGGCGCAGTACCGCCGGACCGCTGCATGGACCCCTGGCCAGAAGAACCTCTTCAGGACCCGATCGAGGGTCTTCTCTACCCCCAGGTGGCCGCCGAAGAGGTGGCTGTGAGCCAGGTCCAATACGCCCCTCTGATGTCTCCGTGGCACCAAGAGTTGCTCCACTGACATGTCGGACATCGGGACTACTCTATACAGCAGGTCCCCCTTGATTATATAGTACGGCCCTCGGCCCTTATGTTTCCCCTCTACCGGGGCCCCATTTACCTCCACCACTTCACTACGGATATTCTGGTAGAGGGGGTCATTGGCCTGATCCTGCCCAAAACTCTCCGTAGCCGGGCCAATTGTCTCCAGCTCCGGGGTCTCTACCTCCGCCTCCCCTTCGGGGACCACCTGGGGGGTACTAGGCCTGGCGTCTGTCTCCCCCACCTCTTGCCTGGTCCTCCTTCCTTGGGGGCTCCCTCGTTCCCCCGCTAGTGCAGCCCTGCGATATTGGGTCAGGATTTTTGTCCCTAATGCCTTGGCTGCCCTCCTTTCCCTCCGAGACTTCCGGGACCCCCCGCCTAACGAGAATAATTCTGGGTCAAATTCCCGGAAAGCTGGTGTGTCGGGACCCCTCGGCGTCATCTCTGGGACCCCGGCACTAACTCCTTCTGCCCCCCGCCCGGGGAGCAGGCTATCAAAGTCGGGGAAGTCTCGTCCAATGAGGACCGGGTAGGGGAGCCTCGGGACTACGCCCACCACTACTTTCTTGGGGTGTCCCAGGACCTCTAAGCTTACAGAGACAGTGGGGTAGTAGTTAATATCCCCATGTACACAGGATACTGCCGAGCGTTTGGCCCGGGATAGCTGGTCCTGTCTGATCAACATCCCGGAGACCAGCGTGACCGCGCTCCCTGAGTCCACTAGTGCGGTGGTCCTAACACCGTTCAGTTTAACGGGCCGGGTATATCTATGGGGAACCATCGCGGCCCCCACTTGGTTCACCAGGTCGCACGGATCCCCCATACTCCCCAGGCCACATTCCATAGGTTCGGCCCGGTTTGGGCACTGGGCGGCTAGGTGTCCCATTTCCCCACACGCGTAGTAGCGCCTCCCAGGTCGGGACAGCCCCCCAGTTTTCGGGCTGTTCGGCCCTACCCCCCTGGTCCCGTTCCCCCGGTCCCCAAGTCTGTCCAAGCTCTCCGGCCATCCCCCAGCCTCCTCTTCTTCCTCCCTATAGCGGCTTGGGGTCTTGGCCATCCGGGGCTTTGGTCCGGGGGCCGGCTTTCTGGTTGACCTCAGCCCCTCCGCGTTAGTCCGGGACAACTCCTGGGAGGCAAGGTGTCTCTCTACGAGGGCTACCAGCTCGTCGTAGGAGGGGGGAATCGTTCTTTCGGACCCACCCCCTTAGCTCGGATGGCAACCCCCGCATATACCTGTCCAGCACCAGGATCTCTATCATCTTCTCCGGGCTGTGGGTCTTGGGCCGCAACCACTTCCGGGCAAGGTGGATCAGGTCGAATAGCTGAGTCCTCGGGGTCTTGCCGACCTCATACCTCCACTCATGAAACTGCTGGGCCCGCAGGGCTGGCGTCACTCCTGCTCTGGCCAGGATCTCGGCCTTCAGCTGGGGGTAGTCCGCAGCAGCCTCGGGCGCCAGGTCGAAATAGGCCTTCTGGGCCTCCCCGCAGAGAAAAGGGGCCAGGATGCTTGCCCACTGTCCTCGGGGCCACGCCTCATGCAGGGCCGTCCTCTCAAATGCGAGCAGGTAGGCCTCTGTGTCGTCGCCCGCCGTCATCTTCTGCAGGAAATGGCTGGCCCGTAGTGGCCGGTCGTCAGGCCCCCCACGACCCATGGTGCTCAGGGCATTCATCTGCCGCACCACCTCCTGCAGGGTGGCTCGGTCCTGGGCTGCCTGGGTTATCAGCAACTGGTTGGTCTCTTGCTGAACTCGGACAGCTTCCTGCTGGGCCGCAGTGGCCTGGACCAGGGCCTTCACCACCTCTTCCATCTTTCCTCTGAGTACAGGGGGGGGGAAGGGCTGGCCACCGAGTCTATTCACTCTCTATCCCACCTCTGACACCACGTGTGACAAGGTGGCTCCCCTGCTCCCCTGGCTCAAGTCCTTTGGGTCGCTGGCACAGCGCTGGCACCTGGCCAGACTGTACCAGACTCGGGTTTTTCTGCTGCTCCTTAGCTGCTCGCTCCCTTTCTCTCCCTCTCAGGGACAGGCTCCTGCAAGCTAGGAAAGCTAGGTCCCCCTCTGGTAGGGATCCTTAGTCCTCTTCTCCTGCTTGCCAGCAGCCTCTCCGTCCCTGCCTCCTCCAACTTTCTCCTCACACTCTCTGCTTTCACCAACTCGCTCCTCTAACTCTCACTGCCACCAAAACTCCTTCCTCAAACTCCCACACTCCTCCCTGGGGAGGAGTCTCTTTTAAAGGGCTCTGGCAGCCTCCTTAACTGGCCTCAGCTGGCCCTACTCCTGGCTGTGGCAGCCTTGCTCAGCTGGACCCAATTCCCCTGTAGAAACCCTTCTAATTACAGGTCCTTCTGGCAGCTGCCTGCCCTGGGTCTACCACAATACCTTCAAGAAAGCGGAACTGATATAGGTACCTGCATGGCCCCACAGTACGCCAACATTTTTATGGCAGACTTAGAACAACACTTCCTTAGCTCTCGGTCCCCTAATGCCCCTACTCTACTTGCGGTATATTGATGACATCTTCATCAGCTGGACCCATGGAAAAGAAGCCCTTGAGGAATTCCACCATGATTTCAACAATTTCCATCCCACCATCACCCTCAGCCTGGACCAATCCACACAAGCAGTCCATTTCTGTGCTAATAAATGATGGGCATATACACACTACCCTATACCGGAAATCTTCTGACCGTATACTTACCTATATGCCTCCAACTTCCATCCAGAACACATCACTTGATCCACTGTCTACAGCCAAGCTCTAAGATACAACCGCATTTGCTTCAATCCCTCAGACAGAGACAAACACTTACAAGATTTCTATCAAGCATTCTTAAAACTACAATAACCACCTGGGGAAGTAAAAAAACAGATTGACAGAGTCAGAAGAGTACCAAGAAGCTACCTACTACAGGACAGGCCCAACAAAGAAAATAACAGAACACCATTAGCCTTCACCTTCAGCCCTCAACTTAAACCTCTCCAACACATCATCAGAGACCTACAGCCTATCCTGAAAGATGATCCCTCACTCTCACGGATCTTGGGAGACAGACCAGTCCTTGCTTACAGACAGCTCCCCAACCTGAAACAAATACTCACTGTCAACCACATACCACACAACAAAAACATTAACCAAGGAACCTATCCTTACAACAAAGCCCGATGCCAGCTCTGTCCACATATCCATTCAACTGACACCATCATAGGACCTAATCACAACAGCCACACCATCAGAGGCTCATTCACCTGTACTTCTACCAATGTGATATATGCCATCATGTGCCAGCAATGCCCCTCTGCTATGTACACTGGCCAAACCGGACAGTCTCTACGCAAAAGAATAAATGGACACAAATCTGACATCAGGAATCATAACATTCAAAACCCAGTAGAACACTTCAACCTCTCTGGCCATTCTATTACAGACTTGAAGGTGTCAATTTTAAAACCAAAAAACTTCCAAAACAGACTCCAACAAGAAGCTGCCGAACTGGAATTTATTTTACAAATTGGACACTATCAACCAAGGGTTAAACAAGGACTGTGAATGACTTAGTCATTACACTAATTGAATCTCTTTCTCTAAATTAAGTTTCCTTCATACCTTCTTGTCAACTGTCAGACACAGATCTACTTGATTATCACTACAAAAGGGTTTTTTTTCCTCCTGCTGATAATAGCTCATCCAAATTAAACAGCCTCTTGGAATTGGTATGGTAATTTCCAACTTTTATGCTTTCTGTGTATATAAATGCATCTTACTTTTATGTGTTCCAGTCTGTGCATCCAATAAAGTGGGCTATAGCCCACGAAAGCTTATGCTGAAATAAATTGGTTAGTCTCTAAGGTGCCACAAGCATTCCTCATTTTCTTAACTAGCAAATGTTCTTCTAATTGTTAGTGCGCATCAGTGTGGTTCTACAGTACTAAACTTTGTATTTAACTGCCTTTGTACTCTTTGGTTGGTTTATTTTGAAGAGAGAAAAACTGTTTTATAAAAGTCTTATTGCTACTCCTATTGATTGTAGTTCAGTAGCTCCCACAATGTACTGGGCATTGTCTATCCACAAATTAAGAGACAGTCCCTAACACTGTGGGGTCTTCATCCGTGACTGGGGCTCCTAAGCACTACTGCAATACAAATAGCAGATAACCCTCTAGATTTTATATGATCAGATGGAATGAGGAGCTGTTTTCTGTAGAACTAACACATCTTTCACTTGCTCTCTTGCTCTCTCTTGTGCATGTTGTGCATACACTCACCTTCTCAGACTCTTATCTTTTTCTTTATTTTAAGCCACGTTCCTCGCTGCTGCCATGGTAGTGAATGACTAGCCAGAGTCTGTTGTCACTTATACATTATACTTTCAATATGAACTGCCCAGCTAGCCAATGTTAGTCCCAGAGTCCTATATTAAATGTCAGCTCCAGTTTAAGAAGGCAGCAAAATTGTATTTGTTGCTGAAGAAAGGACATTGTGACTGAAGGACAATTACATATGGCCATGTTGGCGGACACTCGGGAAGTTCCAGGTCTTGAACTGTTGAGTGATGTAGACCTTTAACATTTGGTTTTATCTATAATTAGAAGCTGTGGCAGCACACTGCAACTTACAGCTCCACAATTTAGGCATGCAAATGCTGCTTGTGTGTGTCTAATATATACACTCCAACATCGGGGTATTCAGATTAAGAGTCTGGGTTAATCGCTCTTAAAAATATGCCCCATGAAATGCATTTCCCCCCCCCCCTCCCAATGCCTCTGACACGCATTGACTCCTTGCTTTGCCATTTCTGTTTTGAAGGTATGAAGGCCGGTTCCGACAGAAGCTTCTTGAATATACAGATTCCAACAATATTGCGTCCCTTTTCCTAACAGCTGCCAATCGCTGGCTGGAAGTCCGCATGGCAAGTACATTACTGTGGGTGTGTATGTGTGTGGTTTATGCTTTGCTTTGATCCTGGCACTCCATTGATGCCTATGGGAGTTCTCCAGCCTATACCTTTACCGTGTACATGTCTTTTTAAAGAAAACTTGCCCAAGTACCCAGTCAAAGAAAGTCCAATGGAGTTCAGGAAGGGAGGAATCCTTCCCACAGGCTGCAGCTGTTATCCCGGAGGAGGAATAGGATTCATGGCCCTTTTCCCTCTGCCCCTTCCCCCTTGTGGGGGAGAATGATGAGAGCAACAGATTCTCTAGCTATGCTGCCTATCAGGATCCTGCAGGAGGCTACGCTTCTGAGTACACCTGGGCTTCATCTATCCAGCTATCCCGGCTGAGGTTCTGTGGTATTGGGTGCTTTCTGCACCAGTAGGGTGTGTGAGGATTTGGGCCTAAGCCCTTCCTGGGTCAGAACAAAGGACAGGGTTATTGCCTTTTGTGTTCTTGTTCCCTTTGTACTGCAAGTACAGCAGGTAGGTGAGAGAAATTATCTGTTAAAAATAAGTCTTTGGGAAGGCAACACAGCTGTGTGGTGGTAGCATTTGTATCTGTTTCTGCAATGTAACAAAGCTGCTGCTAGTCATGTTATAAATGTGTGATCCTTCCATATGCATTATAGGTACATCAGTGTGTATATTTCAGGTCAATCTGCACAAGACTTTCACATGTACTGGTATATTTGCCACCTAAACTCAGGTTTTTTGGTTACTCAGAGAAAAGAGAACTAACCTATATTCTATTCAGCAAATAAGAAATAATAATGAAGAAGCATCTAGTGATGATCAAGATCCCATTGTACTAGGCACTGTATAAACATAGACTACATCTAGACTGGCAACTGGACGTGGTCCAAACACATGGTTGTGTTAGGATCCACCCCCACCCCACTATTCACATCTAAACCCCAGAAATACAGGTTTCAAGACCTGTTTGGGGCAAGAATGCAAGTAGACCTGAGGAGTGTGGGTATGAATATGCCTCTGGCTGTGGCATGACCCATGCCAGTGCGTAGGGTGGATGGGGTAAAGGGCGTGTCTTGAGTTCAGTAGCCCTCCAGGCTTGTTCCCACAACGTACTAGACCCTTTCCTGCCTGACCCTTATCAAATCTATAAAGGTCCCTGCCCCTCATTCTCCTTTGTAGCAGTGAGCTGCGCTGACCCCTTCACGACAGTTTTCCCACTGGACTCTCTTCATCAGTACACATGACCACGGTACACATGACACATCAGTACACATGCTCCACGGTCAGCCAGCCACACCCAGGTCCCAGTAAATGTGTGGCTGAAGTTCACCATTTCCCACGACTTCTCCCTCAGCACCAGGAACTTACACCTGTAACGGGACATTTCAGAGAGGCTGATGCAGGTGGGCATTTACTGTACTCTGGCCCAGTCCCGGGAAGGAATAAAGCACCTAAGGCTACGGTATCAGAGGGCAAAAGACGTCACCAGTCGCTCCAGGAAAGGTCCTCCAGTCTGTCTATTCTTCAAGGAATCAGACCAAGTGTTCCCCCAGGCTCCCGTTACTGAGCCTGTTGTGGTGCACAACTCCCTCCTCAACCCCCACCAGCCTCATCAGCTGATGGGATGCTGATAAAGGCCACAGTGTAGAGCTGACGGGGATTGCAGAGGAGGAGGCCTTGGAGAAAGGAGAGCAAGAGCATCTGCAAGGAGATAACGGTTCAGCAAGCCCCTCTCCCAAAAGTATCTTCTTTTACTTGTGTGTAGCCCTTTCATTTTGTCTTTAGTAAAGGTACAATGTTTTGCCCCTTTCAGTTTTGGACTCCATCAGTCAGTGCTTTGAGTCTTGAGGGTAGAAAACTGAAAAGTCCAGTGTGACCCTCCCAGAACCAACCCTACCCCTCAAAACTCCCCCTGTCCTGGTATATGTGAATATAAGTAAGCTGGAGACATGTTGGAAATGCAGTGTGCATGGAAATAATAAGTAATTTTATTAACTGGGACTGGGGAAGGGGGGTTGGGGAGGAAGAGAAGGAGAGTAAACTTCTGTATGGGTTTGACAAAACAACAGGAAAACAAAATGAAGTAACTGTGCCATCACATATTGAACAGTGCTAAAACAGCCCTTCTTGCACATACAGCCCTGCAAAAAAAAACCACAACCACTTTAAATGGGGGTGCTCACAATTAACAGCTGGTGAGTGGCCATATTCCCCCCCCCCCATGCAATCACAGTCCACAGAAATGAGTTGTAAAAGCTCCTTCCACTCACTTCATCAACTGTTCTCAAGGCCCTTCAGACACTGAATAATCCATCTGAACTGTGGTCTGGCAAACAGTTGTGAACATTAACACAAAATGAAAGAACAATAAGTGCAATTTAACCGGACAGACACCATCTGCAGGCCAATCACAAACCAGAAAGTGCTATTCCTGTCCCAGTTGCCTGAAATGTCATTACCCAAACAATCGGCTAATGGCAGTCAGTGGAAGGGGAAAAAACCTGTGTTGGAACACAAGTGAATGGGAATGTTTCTTCTTTTATTTTTGCAGTAGAGGCACAGAGTTTGGCACTTTGTTTGGGACCAGGCTGCAGTCTACCTGTCCGCTCATTGTTCCATAATGTAGCACAAATTGCATCTTTGGTTTCCCTGGCCCACTGTGGTCCAGCACAAGGATGAATATTCACTGGATCAGGCTGCTCTGTAAAGGTTTTGCAAGCCCATCTTGTTCTGTACACACACTGTCCTAAAGTACTCACCTTTAATCTCACCAATGTTATGAAGGGCACAGCATGCTGCAGTATCACAGACAATGTTGCCTACATTGGCCTCCAACCAAGAACATAAGCATCCTCAATAATCCTTCAGCCATTCAAAGGTGTTCTCCACTACCGTCCTGCAGCTGCTTAATTTCCAACACTGTAATTCCACCCCATGGTCCTGATTCTCCTTGTCTAGAAGTGGTAGCCTCCCATTGTCTTACAATTGCAATGCCAGTAGTCCTCTGTGTCATGGGGCAACAGTGGATTACTCCCCATCCTGGCCATCAGTCTTTGGCTTGTGAGAGTGGTCTGAATCCTTTCACCCAAAATTCTCACTGGTCACGTATTGCAATGCATTCACATTTGTCCCATAAGAAGGAGCAGGGCACCGTTGGTCACTTGTGCCAAGTCTTCCACCAGTTGGGAAGGAGAGGGGTGAGTGGGAGCTCCCATCACCAAATGAGTGAAGGCATCTGCAGTCCCACCAACACACAGCAAGGCAGGTACTAGAATGTATCCTAGAATGACTCCTAGAGCTTTGGGATATTGCCCTTGAAATGCTAGTGCTAACCTTGCTTACCATAAAAGAGCTGTGTGGACATGGGTATTCCCAGGTTCAGAGTGTACACCTGTGTCCAGCACAGCGTATCTGGACACTCAATGCACGTATATGGGCAAGCGTACACACAGCCTTGTACCTTTGTCCAGTTGCCAGCATAGATGTGCCTATAGAGGTCGACAGTCCCTGCCCACTGACTTCCCATTCTAAATTTTATCTATATACAAAAATTGTACCACTTTAACTATGCCAGTTCCATAACCTCTAGTGTGGTTCTAAAAACAGAAGCTTACACAAGTATAGCTTATTCCTGTACATTTAGGGAATAAGCTATTCTAATATATGGCACCTTTATATTACAGGTATAACTGAATCTATACTAGGCATTGTTATCAGTATAACTATTTCAGTAAAACATCACACATCTAATTGAAATAGTTATATTGGTACAAAAACTATACGTAGACCAAGCCTAATTTAAGATGGGATGGGGACCCAACAGTGGATACAACCAACAATACCAAGAAGTGAGAGAGAGAGGGGACAAGGGAAACTGCAACAAACATGGGGGTTAACCGGCCATCTCTATCCACAAATTGTTTAAAATCTTCTGCATGTGTTTCAGTCTTAGCCATGTCAAGGGTTTATTGTTTCAAACTGAACTTACCAAAACATTTGCATGGTCTCTCTCTATATATAATGATGGGGTGTATTCATATTTCTTCAGGAATACATTGGAGCATGTGTGGTTCTCATAGCAGCTGTGACTTCTATTACCAATTCCTTGTACAATCAGCTCTCTTCAGGACTTGTGGGCTTAGGACTAACCTATGCTCTTATGGTAAGTTAAATAATGCGTTGAGAGACCTCCCCACACACAATGCTTTCTTCAGGGCCCAAAGATGGGAAGGACAGAAGGTGCTGTATACACATCCATATGGGGAAGCTGTAAAAATACTGAAATAGTACGTTAACTTCAATTCATATCTTGGAGTGATATGTTTAAGCATATTCTTTTCTGAGTTCTTAAATCCCATGTAAGTCCTATATATTGCAGTTATTAATAAATATATCAAAATGTTATCATTCATTCTAATTGAAAAGTAGTATTACTAGATCAGTAATTTACTCATCATTATGCTGCAGTCTCTCATTGTAGATATTCAGGCTTTTTTTAAAAAAAAAGAAAAGCGCTCTCTCTCGCTCTCAGCTTTTATTTTCTTTTTGAATATTGTCATTTAGCACCATAATACCAGAGCATCATGAGTAGGATATTTAACTTGCAATCAATCTTGCAACTCTGTTAATGTGTACCACATGTTTCATTTCAGGGGTCCAGCCTATTAAGACTTTGTACTCTGAATAACTTCACAGAAACAATTACAAAGCTGTCTTGGAGGAATGCAAGTGCTTAGTGGCCTAATGATGTTTCTTTTCCAGTATTTCATATTAGCAAAACATGCGAAATGTATTTATTTATATTATTTCAGGTGTCTAATTACCTGAACTGGATGGTTCGTAACCTGGCTGATATGGAGATCCAGCTGGGAGCAGTGAAAAGGATCAATGGCCTTCTAAAAACAGAAGCTGAAAATTATGAAGGGCTCCTTTGTGAGTGTGGTATAGTATCACTGCAGAAAATAACTCGTTAAATATTTAATGATTCACAGTGAATTGTCATAAATAACTTATTAGAGCATTTAATGAATTGATGAATTGATCACAAGTGGGTTTTTATGCTCTGAGTACAGCTCCTTCACAGATTCCTCAAAACTGGCCTGACAGAGGTGAGATCCAGATACAGAACCTGAGTGTCCGTTATGACAGCAACCTAAAGCCAGTCCTAAAGCACGTCAGTGCTTACATCTCTCCAGGGCAAAAGGTAAAAAAGTGGAGATAATTTGAGAAATGACTCTTTCCCCACTCAGACCAGCTTGTAATAGAAACCACATAGTGGTGAGAACGTACTAAGCTATTTTTTATTAATGATTTCCAAAGCTTTTCCTCCACCAAGTTTTTCCTCCTTCAAAATAATATACTCCAGTCCTGATACTTTATACTGATTTATTTACAGTTTTGCTCTGGTGCCTTCAAAAACGTGTACTGTTACAGTGATGTACAGTGCTTCTTAATCTTCTAGTGCTCCACTGTGCGACATAGGGCCCCAAAGTAAGGGACACTGACACTTGCAATGTGAGATATACACTCCATCATTCCCAAAAGGCCTCCCTACCCCATCCCTTCATTGGTCACGTCTCCCTCTTGTCCCTTTCCCCTCAATCTTCTTTCACCTCCATAATCTTGTGTGTCTGTGTCCCATTGTACATGGACTTTCCCACCCCCTCTGAGGTTCTAAGCTTTGCTGGCAGCAGTAGCCACCCACCCTGTGGTCTCCCTGTGACCCACTGAGCCCTAGCATCCCCATGGAGGGCCAGCTAAAATCTAACCCTGAATATCCAATTCTCTTTTAAAAGACAAAAGGGTGGAAATATGGCCCCTGCTGACGACAGTTCAGTTTTGCCATTGACTTCAGACGGGGCCAGAATTTCACCCCAAGACGTTTGTTGCAAATGCCCTGAACAGATACTTCTTCCTACTCATTTAATGTTCTACTCATCTTGTTTCTGTGTTGTAGATTGGAATCTGTGGCAGAACAGGCAGTGGGAAATCCTCCTTCTCCCTTGCCTTTTTCAGAATGGTTGACACCTTTGAAGGTAGGCTCACACCTGTTCCCTCCAGGCAGGGTTAGCTCCCTAGGGAAGCAACTTTGAACCTTCTTCCTCTGACCCTAGCAGCCGTGTATTACAAAGGCCATAAAACTGTGCTTGGCATTGTTGCTGGGCTTATTCCAAATAAGGGACCATCTGTCTTTCATCAGCTTCTGCCATCTTGATAACCCAGGTCGATATAAAATCTCATTCAACATAATCAATGTTTTCTAACACCATGAGTAGCCTCGGGCAAGTGTTTCCATTAAAGATAGAAAAGGACTTCAAATGTGTATTTAAAAAAAAAGCCATAGTCTGTGTCAATATTGATTTCCTATAGGGCCTGAACCTGCTCCTTTTGAAGTCAATAGCACAATTCCCATTGACTTCAGAGAGAACAGGATTGAGCCTTTAATTATAGTTATTTCCAAAAGTAGACTTGCATGTCAGGTTGAGAGGGAGACTCTTCATGCATCAATTAGACCTTTTCTTAAGGAGTAGGCAAAGGTGCAGAGGAAGCATATTTCTGATAAACAAGCACAGTGTTTCTCAGCAGCAGGGAAGGTTGAAAAGATATGCTATAGTGCAGGTGAATCCAAAGATAACCTGGAGCTTTTGCTACTCACTGTTTCCAAACAGGTGGTAATTCCACCTCTCACCCTACTCCTTCTCAAAATCCCTTTCCATCACTGCACAATGCTATGACCTCCTTTGTGAGGCAGTACTTCCAGGGCTGATGTGTAAGAAGAGCAAATACTACCTCCTGGGTCTACTATGAGCAGAAAGGCAACTTGGGGAATTGTCATGTGCACCAATCTGAGTTAGATGCGTCTCTTTCAACCCATCTGGAAATAATGTTCATTGGCCTGTTACTCTGAACACAGGCACAATGGGGTATTCCTCATACTTCTCTTTATCCTTCCTAAAAGTTTTTTGTTGCAGTTTTCTGCCTGAATTCCCACCCCACCTGACCAAGCCAGACCGTTGAACTCATCAGCATAGTGAGATGTAAATCAGATGGGACATATAATATTCATAAAATATAACCAGCATCTTCCATGATTTAGTCTCAAGGGAATTGCACTTACTGCTTATCCGTAACTCGTTTAACTCATGAATAAAGTAATACATAGTCCATGGGTTAGTCTTGCAAGCTTCCCTGTGATATAATGCAAACTAAAATTTAGTTGTGTTGTTGGTTGCTAGCTACATGATGTGAAGAACTATCTAGCAGACTCTCAATGTTCTTTTGAATAGGGAGGATTATCATTGATGGCATAGACATTGCAAAGCTCCCTTTACAGACACTAAGATCCAGGCTGTCAATCATTCTCCAAGATCCTATTTTGTTCAGTGGTACAATAAGGTAAGCATAAAGCACAAACAAGAAGAAACAACTAAGGTTTGTATTATCACAGATTCTGATTTTCACACAGAGAGCAGCAGCAAACGATGCAGTTAAGAGGCCTGATGCTGCACTACCTTTAATTTAAAGAGGGGAGCATTGTCTTCTCTGTGTGCTCCCTGCCAGATCCTCCTCAGAGCCTGGGGAGCCCCTGTAGAGGAACTGTACCTGGTCAATGCTGCACAGTTTGGGAGGGGTGCTCCTTAAGGTGGGGCTTGGGACTATTCACTGTCTGTGTCCTGCTATGCTCAGGACCAAGTAGGTTAGCCAGCCGAAGTCAGCTCAGGAGATAGTGAGACTGGTCAGCCCTTTAGAGGTGAAGTGGGGAAAATGTAGGTCGCGGGGGGGAGGGGGGGGGAGAGACAGCCATGGCCCATAACAAAGGAGAGTGGAAGGGAAGCAGTGTAAATGTGGTTCAGGTTCTGTTGGTTTGGAGCTTAGTGCTCTGTTAGGTTTCCAGGACCTTGCCCCATTCCCTCCTCCATGAGGTTCAAAACCTCTTTCCTATGTGGGGAAGATGAAATAGAAACTCAGAACTCTACAGAGTTTCCAACAAATGCCATCCCTTCCTATGACATTTTCCACAAAAAGGGACAATCTGACCCTTAATAAAGAGTTATATTGTCTACGTAGGCTGATTTGGGCATTAAAGTAATTAGAGTGGAGTTTCATTTATAATGACTTATAAACTGCTGAAATTTGCCTATTGATTCCATGAGAGTTCTCCTGAAGCAGACTATTTCTTGTACTCATGCTTGAATAAGACATGAATCATTTATATCAGAAGATAAAATAGCAGTATATATTTGTTTGTCTGTGTACTTATTCAAGATTTTATTTAGGCCAATATTGGACATTCACTGCACGTACACTAGCAGTAAAAAGTAAACCAAAGATCACGTTTGCGGCTGCGAGTCTTTTATTTCTGAATATCATGTTATATTTTAAGCAACATGATATGACATGAAGGAGATTAGCACTTGTCACTGTCTATTTTGGGTGATAATCAGCTAAGGATGCACTCAAAGAGGTTGATAACTGTTGAGTAATTTATAGCTACTGTTCCGCTGTGGTGATGCCCATTTGTGTTTCATAATTCAGCATGATGCTGATCATTCTGTGTACCAGAACCTGGTATTGTAAAAACTAAAAGGGGGCCATGTTGGATTCAGATGATCAGTCTGGTCTCAGTTTCACTGGTGTAAATTCAGAGCAAATCCACTGACTTCCATGGAATTATTCCTGACTTGGACTGATGTGAGATCAGAATCAGACCCAAAGTGTTTAATCCACATATATAATGTGTTTGTTTTTAACCACACAAATATAACGGTGTATGGGTGAATTTGATGTTGATAGTTAATTTTTAACTGTATTGAATCATAGGTTTAACTTGGACCCAGAAAAGAAATGCACAGACAGCATGCTGTGGGAAGCCTTGGAAATAGCACAACTCAAACATGTGGTAAAAGCACTACCAGGGGGTCTAGGTAATACTTCTCTTTTCTTTGGAAAAATGCTTCCAGTGTTTAAATTTATTTCTATTTAACATTTAGTTAGTAACTTACAGCAAAATGCTGTTACTGAAGCAACTTTTGATCACGCAGACAAGCCCAAGGTTTTGTGGGGCCCTGTATGAAGTCAGATAAATGTGCTGCAACCCATCCAACTCCCTCTCCTGTTTTGCCCATAGTGTGGGTAAAAATATAAATGACTGTCTCTGGGGTGTTAATTAAACCCCTAGTGAAGTCAATGGCAAAACTTCCATTGACTTCAGTAAGGCCAGATTTTCACTCTTGGGGCTGGGCTACACTGGGCTGGGATTTGAACTAAGATATGCAACTTCAGCTACGCTATTCGTGTAGCTGAAGTCGCAGTATCTTAGTTCGACTTACCTGGCCGTCCCCATGGCGGCAGGTCGACAGGGACCGCTCCCCCGCCGACTCTGCTTACTCCTCCTGCCGAGCGTAGCCCTACCCTTGGTGTCTAGTCCTGTGGCCAGCAGCATATCGTTTATGTATGCAGCGCATGCCCCAGAAATGAATTCTACAAGAGTATGAAAGCCCTAACCAGCTGTCTGTGGGACAATTCCTTCTGGCCCCCAAACGTCCATGGCATCTTCTATACAGCATGGTGCATGGAAGGTCACACCTTGTAGAATTGTATGCCTTGCTAAAAACCTCGTGGTACGCCACTGACTGTGGCTAATAAGTCAAGTGTATGCAAACAGGTATAAAGGTAATTGAGATATTAAGGAGCTTGCAATCGAAAACATAAAACAAATTTGAGAAAATGATTGTCCTATGGGATGGGGAAAAAGACGGACATATAAGCTGGCAGTGGGATATAATGCCCCAATCCACACATAAAGTCAAAGACCCTGTTTCAGAAAATGAAATAAGTCTAGCAACCCACCTATGTTATAGATTCAAAGAATATTGCATGGTTGGATTGGTATTGTGAATAGCTATACTAGAGAGAGAGACAGTCTGTCACATAAACATGTTAAAATAATGTTGGTATTCATGGAATTGTTTGTGAATGCTGCACTATGTTCTAAAATGCCAGAAGGCAGCATTTCCCCAGATTATTGTTTCCCTTGAAAGAGCAATGCCCTTGGAGAGTGGTTAGGACTCCTTTGGAATTCCAGCATTTCTTGTAAACTACTTTCACTATTGCAAATGCATTTAAGTACTTGAGTGCAGTATTCAGACACATCAAATGAACCTTAGAATAGGCAAATGAAACAGGTATTGTGTACTGATTGAAAGGCACTGTACAAACTGATCCAGACAGCTGGTTTTAATAAAATAAAATCAAGTATAAAATGTACAATAAATTACAAAACACAGCATTGTAAGCTCCTTGTGACAGGAACTATCTCATACTCGGTGCTCTGCACAAGGCTGAGTACACTCAAGCTCAACAAACAACAATAATGGTAACATAATGAGCTACCTCCTGCTCTTGGTCACACCTGTTCTACCTCACTGATGTTAGTGAGAGCAAAACTTTGCACTTCTTTATGCATTTATCAATAACTAGCCCTATCCATTTAAAAAAAAAAAACCTGACCATGAATTTTTAGGTAGCCTAATCACCCAATGTATGCCCAGCGCATTCCTAATCACAACCAACAGCTGACTGCACAGTCATGGAGCATAGTTCCAAACAGTTCAAAATCCCATTGAATTTAATCTCTATTGAGGACATTTCAGGTAACTAGTAGTACCCAAATGTATAATATTACCAGGGATATATATGCATATCACCTGTCTTTTATTGTCTTTTTATGCTGAATAATACCTGCTGTTCCTTCCTTTTTATGCACAAGAAGTCTGATCCTGCTGACCTTATTCAGACAAAGCGCTTTTTGATTCTAGTAGGATATTGCCTGAGCAGGGCCTGCAGGATTGGGCCCGCAAGCTGTCCGTGCTGCCTCACGTAAAGTTATTTTCCTTCAAGAAGGCAGCATTATAAAGATACAACTCCATTTAAAATAGCTTATAACAGCTAGTTGTCCTGACAAGTTCCTTTGAAGTCAGTCACATTTTTAATGCAGTGTTTCCTTTTCCTCAATTGAATGTGTATATACAGAAGGTATTCGGCATCTGGGTAAGGTAGATAAAATGAGACACTCAACCAAATCTGTAGAAGGGAGATCTTCCAGGGATTAGTTGTCCGATTTGCAAGAGACATATCAACAAATGAGGTTAGAGTGCTTTAATCTACACACAGGCATCGTGGCAGGTTTACAAAACAGGAAGACACGTTTCATATATTAGTTTCTCCACTTTGCATTTGATTTACATCGAAATACGTTAGAGGGGAGGGTTCCCTGTAGTATTTCAGTTCCTTATTTACTTGGCATAGTTTTTTTTCATGCTGTTCCTTCGGACAACATGTCAGAGGACTATGCCCATTTTTATTTTATATGAAGAATTACATTTAACTATATGCGTGATGGACTTTGGGTTTTAATTTCTGTGCATACGATGCATCAGTTTTGAAAATAACTATGCCCTGTTCAGCCATCCTCGTGATAAATAGTAACTAACTTCATGAGTAATCCTGCTGAAACCAGTGTTACTACTCAATGTGAGTAAAGGTGACAGAACTGGGTGCCAGCAACTTAAGGCCTATGAATTATTATCTTAAAAATTCTTAATACAAGTATGAGATCTTACTTTGTTAACATGCTCACTGTGCTCCCCTCCCCCACAACAGCCTAAATATTATTTTTGTTGTCCAGATGCCATAGTCACAGAAGGTGGAGAAAATTTTAGCCAGGGGCAAAGACAGCTGTTCTGCTTAGCACGGGCATTTGTACGGAAGACAAGTATCTTCATCATGGATGAAGCCACGGCATCTATTGACATGGCAACAGTGAGTTCAGAGTTTCAAGTTTCCTTTTTTTTTATAAGGCACATGATTTTTCAGAGATGTTAGTAACCAGAGATGAAACTTACATAAAATAATTCTACTTAATAATGTGTGAACACAAGTTTCCTTGCAAGTGTGTTTAAAAGTTGGCCCTATGATAGACATTAAGCCATAAATGAGAGTCACTGTGAACTAGTCTGACAAACCTATCATACTAGGGTTGATAGACTCTCACTATATACTAACTAAACTGAAGCATTGGTCCAAATGTTTTTTATTGACAGTTCAGTTTCCTAAAGTAAATAAGTCTTCAGGGACTTAGCTATGGTGGTCAGTTGAGGACAAACTTGGCTGATAATGTTATGCCTCCTCCAACTTGTACTAGCCAAGCATTGCAAGTTTCTTGGTGAATGTTTCAGCATGATGGCGAGGACAGATGATGAAGAAGTTTTCGCCCTGCCGGGGTCTGAAAATAAGGTCGACTAAATAAATAAGAAATACAAAAGAACTGTTAGATGATTGCATCTGTCCTTCTGCGAGTGCAAGCTAGAGTCCCTAGTAGAGGATAAACTGCACACTACTGCTGCTCTGACTGCTCTTAGCCAAATACAATAGAATATTCTACATTGCTTTGTTCCTGTTTCACTAAACTCTGTTATCAAAGGCTGTCATAAGGCATGTAAAGATCCTCAGAAGGAAGACATTAAATAAGTGCAGAATATTATTGCAGTGTTTTGTGAATATTATTACAGTAAACCCTCGATTTAACGGACCCCGATTTAACGGACTTCGGATGCAACGGACAAAATTTCCGATGCATCCGAAATCCGTTATTGGGGGAAATCCGTTATATGTTGACAGCTCCCGCCCGGCTCCCCGCAGCAGGGACCCCTGCGGGAGCTGTCAAACCCCCCGCCCCCCGCCCGGCTCCCCGCAACGGGGAGCGGGGGGGGGGGTTTGAGAGCTCCCGCCCGGCTCCCCGCTGGGGGGAGCAGAGCGGGGGGTTTGAGAGCTCCCGCTCGGCTCCCCCCACCGGGAAGCCGGGCGGGAGCTATCAACCCCCCCGCCCGGCTCCCCGCAACGGGGAGCAGGGGGGGGGCGTTTGAGATCCCCCGCTCGGCTCCCCGCAGCGGGGAGCCGGGCGGGGGGGGGGGGCGTTTGAGAGCTCCCGCCCGGCTCCCCGCAGCGGGAAGCCGGGCGGGGGGTTTGACAGCTCCCGCCGGGCTTCCCGCTGGGGGGAGCCGGGCGGGAGCTGTCAACCCCCCCGCCCGGCTCCCCGCAACGGGGAGCCGGGCGGGGGGGGGGGTTTGAGAGCTCCCGCCCGGCTCCCCGCTGGGGAGAGCAGAGCGGGAGCTGTCAACCCCCCCGCCCGGCTCCCCGCAACGGGGAGCCGGGCGGGGGGGGGGGTTTGAGAGCTCCCGCCCGGCTCCCCGCTGGGGAGAGCAGAGCGGGAGCTGTCAACCCCCCCGCCCGGCTCCTCGCAGCGGGGAGACGGACGGACGGGGGGGGGTTTGAGCCGGGCAGGAGCTGTCAACCCGTCTGCCCGGCTCCCCGCAGAGGGGAGCCGGGCGGCCGGGTTGACAGCTCCTGCCCGGCTCCCCGCAGCGGAGGGCCGGGCGGAAGCTGTCAACCCCCCCCCTCCCCGCAGCAGGGAGCCGGGCGGGGGGGTTGACAGTGCCCGCCTGGCTCCCCGCAGCGGGAGCTGGGCGGGCGGGCGGGCTGACAGTTCCCGCCTGGCTCCCCACAGCGGGGAGGGGGGGGTTGACAGTTCCCGTCAGGCCCTCCGCTGCGGCGGATGGGGGCGGCGTTTGACAGCTCCTAAAACCTCTATATAACGGACTAATTCGGGTTAGGGGGTGTCCATTAAAGCCAAAAGTCCTATTATTTAATGATTTTTAAAAATTATTAAATAACGGACTTTTGGCTTTAACGGACACCTCCTCGCCCCAATTAGTCCGTTAAATCGAGGTTTCACTGTATAGTGAATATTTAGTGGATATTATTGCAATGGCTAAAAATCTTTAGTACCAGTTGGTGTAAGTTACTGCTGTGTTGAGCCTTGAGACTGTGGGGCTGAGGGCCAACTTAGCAATTACCCACAGGCCAGTTAAAACACAGTTTGAATTTTGACATCCATTCATTGGGGCACGTGTACTTTGGGAACAGATAATAAGATAACTATTCTAATGATGTTGCCTTGCTGAGCTTGGCACACACCAATACATTCATAAACAGCAATGGGTGAACGCTCTGTGAGGACAGCTAAGTATTTTAAGACTGTCTTAAAGACCTCCTCTGCTGTTGTGCCAGCCAGGTACATCTAGCAAAACACACCTCCAGTGCTGTCAACTGTATCGAGTATGTTGTAACATTCCATTGTTCTCAGCGGGCAGAAAGAATGCACAGCACGGATGCCAGAATTGAGCGGGATTGGCAGAAGAGTGAATATTCCTTTGTAACATGATTTAAAACATAGTCCTCAACTTTAAAACAGACATAGTAATACATACCCTGCTTCGTAAAGTGCTTTGGGGTCTGCAAAGGAAAAGTGCTATGTAAGAGCTAACTGAGTAGTATCAAAATTCAGTAAATTGGGATTGCTCAGTACCTAACAGAATTAGGCCCATTCTGGATGATCATTCTAGAATATCCTAATTTAGCATGCTGTTAATTTCTCATAATTTTATGGTTATAAAAAAAACTTAGTATTAATTTTTGACACTTGTTTTTATTTTTATGCCCATCTTTGTAGAATCTGTTATTTTTTAAAAAAATGTTGTTCCTTTATGTAGGAGAACATTCTTCAGAAGGTTGTAATGACTGCATTTGCTGATCGTACTGTGGTAACCATAGCAGTAAGTACACTCTATGTGGCTTCTTCAAGTATCTGAAATATAAAACAATGCATCATGTACCTTGTTAATTTCTCTGATTTCTCTAGTCTGTTGCTTTCTAATATGGTACTTATTTAATTTAAAAATGCATTTATTTTCCATTTAGAAAGTAGTTCATATATTTGTATTTTAAATATTTAATACATAATCCTGAAATGTGCTCCACAATAGTAATTACCATTGACTTTAAAATACCACATATAAGGATATTGTGTATTTTCTGTGACTTATTCATTTTAGGCCAAATTCAACAGTGGTATAACTCCACTATCTTCAGTGGAAATTGTACATGGCTATCTGAGAGTAAGACTTGGCCCTTATGAAGCCATGATACTTTAATTTTAAAAGAACAAAAGTGACAATATAGCTTTGCTGTTGGATAAGTTAAACAAATAAGCATTTTAGCAGCTTTCAAAAATATTATTTGGTTTTATTGTTAAATATAATCAGATTTATTAGTCAATGTATTTTAAAATGATTAGATAATCTCAAAGAATTAATTAAGAGAAGATTTGAACTGAACCAAATAAATCTACTTGACAGTCATGTCATTATTGATAAATATCTTCCAATCCTTTATTTTCTAAAGATAAATGTGTCTTTGGGCAATCAAATAAGAGGTTAGTGTATATTTTTAAAAATGTTAATGCTATATTATAATTGAGATTTTATGCAAACAAAAGTCAGGAAATTCATAGTTAGAGTTACTGTAGGAATCATAACTTGGCCTCCTTGCATGTATGTAATATTATGTATTAGTGTACACAGTACTATTTTATACATATTGAATGTGTCTAAGATGCAATTGCTGCAGGAATCATAATTTAGAATTTCATGATTTCTCTTCATTCAAATTTTTAGGTAAGGTTGCACTGAGTTTTTTGCATTTGGTTTTGTTTGTCTTTTTTTTTTTTTTTTAAGTTGCCAGTTCACACACAATTTTAATAGCCTCTGGGTTCTATAACAGGTTTTAAAATACACAATTCATACGTAAATATTTTAAATAAACCCAGTTTATTACAGCCCCAGGTGTAAATGTAAGCTCAGCAGCTGCATTAGCTGTAGAAACACAGTCAGATTAATAAAGATGAAGTGATACATTGTAGGGAAAGGGCCATATTTGTCTAATCCGTATTTAGCAATATCAAACTACCGTAAAAGTGCATATGTAGCCCTGACCCTGCAGGTGACACCATGCGTGCAGATTCCCAGGCTTGCACAGAGCACCATTGACTTCACTGACTATGCATGGGTACAGAGATCCATGCCTATGGAGTCAGTTTCAGGATCAGGGCCTAAATATATATCTACATAATTGGCATAATAATGAGATTTCGCTACATTGGATTAAGTCATCTCCATCAATCTTGAACTTTGATAGGAATACTGATTTCTAGAGTTTCTGATTTCTGTCTTATCTTGCACAGTTATATTCAATACACTGACCTTGTATTTCCTTTGTTTACTTTCCAGCACAGGGTACACACTATTCTGAATGCAGATTTAGTCATTGTAATGAAGAGAGGGGTTATTTTGGAGTATGATAAGCCTGAAGTTCTGTTGGAGCAAGAAGACAGTGTGTTTGCTTCTTTTGTACAAGCTGATAAATAATAGGATAAAATGATACCTTTCAAAGTGCAATTGTATTACTCATTTTCTAATTATGTAAATTACCTGTAAATAAAATATTGATTATTTCATAATAAAAGACTGAGGTTTTCCATTCTTGAAATAACCTGAGTGGGTCTCTATGTTAACTGTTAATGAATTATCCATGTGCATGTCCTTTTTGTTTGCTGGATTTTTTTAGTACTAAAGACCAGTGAATTAGCTGATTTGAGATGAATACATGGCTGAAATGTGGCACAATGTACAGCAAATATGAACAACAGTCACAGGATTTGTTTTATTGTTAACAATTAAACCTCTGCTGATAGTATTTCATTACTGCATTTTTTCCCCTGAGAATAGTAGGTGCAACTCTAAGGAAATTGCGCTCTCTCCATATTTACAGCAATAACTACTTAGTCTAAAAGTTGTAGTTCCAACTCCCTATTAAGTAATAGTTCTGGAGACTAAAGTGGATTGGGGAGAGAGTGAGTGGAAAAGCCATGTGTAAAATATAGTTCATTGTCTCCAAGTCCTCCATGTGTTCAACTCACTATCACATTGTCTCTCCAGTTTTCTGTGACTTTTATCAATAAGTGATACATACATGTGGACTATCCTTCACCAAGGGCACTGACACCTATTGTAAGCAACCTACTGTTTATTTAATTGATAGACAGCTACCCATCCTCACTACTCCTACTCCCTGATATAAAGAAGCAGTCTTTTGAGAATACACAAACTTCTAAACATTCTCAACATAAATGAGTCAGTAGAAGGCTGCAGTCCATTTTATTCTGGTATTGTCTTTCAAGTGACTTCTGCCGCACATCCTTGTTATCATTTTCCCTGGTTGGGAATTCATAGAATTTGGGAAATCAGGCATGCCTGGGGAAATCCAGATGGAGTAGTGCACCAAGATTGTCATTTTCAAAAGACTGTTTTCTGCAACCAGCCATCTCAAATTTATCATGGGACATTTTTCATGCACTAATTATTCTCTTCCAGTGCCTCAGTGGAGAGCAGGAAAACCTGAAGCCTGTTTGTGTTGCTTAAGTGGAGGGTTACAAATTCCACTATGCAGTTTTCAAGTTTAGAAATTATGCCCTTTTTGAAGCATTGGCTTGTTATTTATACAATGCAATTGAAATGGCATTAAACTGGATTCTGAGATTATACAACCAACAGGAGCTAAATGCAGAGAGACAATACAGTTATATAAATAATGTGTGTCAGCTCTGTCATTGCCATCTATATCTAGAGAGATGGAAAACAAGCACCAGGAAACTAGATGGACTAGATGACCTCCTGAGGTCCCTTCCAATCCTGATATTCTAAACATCCCCCTTCCAAAGAAACTTGGTGGCAAGGAGAACTTCAAAAAATTCAGCTGCAAACCTACAAGTATTGCTAGGGTATTACAGCAGTAAAGTTATTTAAAGTCATGTGCTACAGAAGATGATTCTGCAGTGCACAAGCATCATAGAACATGTAGCATCTATATCTGCTGTAGCATATCACTAATGGTGATAGGATACAACTAAAAGATAATAAGAATGAGATTTCTCAGTGATAAAACTGTCAGTGTGAGGGCATTCAAAATGGCTTCTGGATTTTATGGAGAAGCTTCACATGAGTTAGTATATGCCAATTGCCTCTGATTCATAGCTAGCGATTTCCTTCTGTGCCCTAGCTTACTGGGGAGTGAATGTGTGACCTTAGAGGCCTGATTAAATAAATGCCACTTAAGATTAATAGACTTAACATGTGTTCCCAGCACTCTATATTTTATATGAGAGAGAAATACTTCCCGCATATCAAAGGCCAAATCCTAAGGGCTTCAAAGGGCCCTACTCCTGTGAGGATAAAATCCTGGGGTTGATCAGGCACATGCAATGACCCATGCAGAGTGGCTGCTCTGTGGTGAGAGCTGTGGAACCCTAGAAGAGGGTAGGAAATTCACTGTCCTTTAGGGGAGTTCCTTAGGATTTTTATTTAACTCAAAGGCTACTGTGCAGAGGGAGTCTCAATCTGCCACTTCTCAATCCATTTACCTATACTTGGGCCTGGAGCCTGGCTGGGGCATGAAGCTATCCCTGGAATCTGTACCTGCTGAGTTGCAGAGTCAGGATTTGTCCTATAATGCTGAAAAATGGAAATGCTTCCCCTATGACAAATATTAGCATTATAAAAATCAGTGTTTTTAATAACATTTAATTCTATTTCAAGAGAGGATGTATTACTGTCTAGTGGACAAGAGGAATCAGGAATCCTAGGGTGAAATTCTGGCTCCACTGATGTCAGGATAATCCCTTAGATTCTGTTCCCAGTTCTGCTAATGACTTACTTTTTAGTGCGCTCTTTCTCTCTCTCTTTCTTGCTCTCTTTGCCTCAGTTTACCCATCTGTAAAACTACACTGATCATACTTTGACTTCATGGGGGGACTGCAAGGCTCAATTCATATTTTGAAGCACTTTGTGGTCCTTGGACTAAAGGTCTAATATAAGTGTAAAGTAAACAGTAATATCACAGTGCCGTTTTAATGTCATTTTATAGTTATGGATCCATTACAATAAAACCACAACTCCCATACAAAATGATTCAGCAAGACAAACCAACAAGAAAAATGTATAAGAATATGAAATCCGTTTTGTAGGAGCAAAAGGCCTGTTATCCCGTCTTTATTCAATGGGTCAACCCTCAGGCTGAGGGGTTGTTCCTGTGAGCTTAGTAAACCCTTATCTGTCCTACACCACTTAAAACAAAAACACGCTGGCTCATAAAGAACTGCCACCTTTTTTTTCTTCTAAATATCTGTCACTTGATCCATAGAGACAGAGCTCCTCTTTATTCTGCTATTTAAATTCTTCATCAAAAAGCCACTGGCTTTGCTGTCCCAGACTGAAGTTATGTGCAAAGACAACCAGTGCTGGTGATGGATGAGAATAGAGTAAGTGGGTAACAGTCACCAGAGATGAAGGACACTGAAACTAGTGTCCCAATTTTTCTTATATGGACTCCTGTTACGCCCCCTCCCCTGTCCCAATTTTTTACATTTGCTGTCTGGTCTCCCTAACTGAAACCCTCTGCCAGATCTGCAGTATTGAGAATTCCCAAAACAAAAGTAGCAAGTCAGATCATCCTTGATCGTGCAGCTCATGTCAGGGCTGGCACTAGACCAAATGGCGAGGAATGTCTGGCACCTGCCCCCTCCTCCATTTGTTAAACTTTTGGATGCCTTGTTTTTATTGCATTTGTAGCCCATTTCACCCTCAGCACAGCACCCCAAGCGGTCACCTGCCCCCAAATCTGACTCTGGCTCATGTTACCCTATTTCAAAGTTTCACTGCTGGCTTATTGCAGAGCTGCTGGCGGGGGAGGGGGGAAGTGGAGCAATTTGCCCCAGGCCCTGCAGGGGCCCCCACGAGAATACATGTTACTATAGTAGTGCAACTTTTTTTTATGGAAGGGGCCCTGAAACTGCCTTGCCTCAGGCCCCTGAATCCTCTGGGCGGCACTGGTTTATTGCCCCAAGCATTGAAATTAGTGCATTGGTGAGCTAGCTTCCTTTTGATAGGATTATTTTAACAGAAACAGTGTCCTCTTTTTTTTAATTTCTTTTCAGTTGCACTTCAAGTGAATGTAATTACTGCCCTCTGGAGGACAATGGAAAGAATAAGAAAATGAGTTTTTGGTTGATCGATTGATTTCAAAGGGGGCCTGATTGTCTAGTGCCCCAGCTCATTATTATTATTTGGGAATTTATAGCTTTAGTAAAGTGAGTATAAAACACTACCAAGTAAGTATAGAAGCATTTTACATGCACTTTGCACTTATGTTACACAGGTGTAAGTAACTGCTGCACAAGACGCAATGAGGTGGAGAACTGGGGCTTTAGCATCTGATCCTTTAAGACAGTGTCCTCATTTAGCTGATTTTTTAAAAAAAAATCAGAAAAATGTAGAAAATCATCCTGTTTGAGTAAAACCTATTCATATTATGTGTGTGAAGGGTGTGAATTTAAACACAGATGAAAATCTTGAGTGGTAAAGAATCTGCCACGTACGAGGGGTAAACTTCAGAGTTCAGCACCAAAATATCTGCAAGAAAAATAAAGTTGACAGGAAAACTAAAAGCATCCTTGGCTCAGAGCACAGCCCACAGAACCAGGGTGCCAGAGTATTTCACCATCACTTTTGTGTTAGAGATTCAAAAGGCACGCAAGAGAGCCTGGGGAGGGGGAGACAGGAGAGAGAGAATATTGAAAACACAGCCTCCCAAAAGACTATGTATGTCAACCTAAGATATGTTTGGATGTATGTGTATATAACTGTTTATCCATATTTTAAAAACTATCTAGGCAACATTAATCAATTTAATCTGAGAATCTGGAATGATTTTTCCAGGCAAAGGGTGTATAGTCAGCAATATTTATTCTAAAATGAATAGTCAGGCCACAAGAACATTAGATGTGGAAGTTGCATAGTTCATTTCAACCTCAAACGCTGGTTGGCTCCCACCCACTAACCTCCCTTACAGTATTGATACAGTATCCAGTACATCAATACCCATAACTACTTAGATTTTATGGCACAGCATTTAAACCCTCCAAAGCTTAAGGGGAATTTAATCAATACACACAACCCCTGGAAACCTCTAACCCTTTCCTTTTAACACAAGGCAAAACAATTGTTTGTTATTGTCTAAATTCTTTCTTAACATTAACACAAAAGAAAGACATCCCAGGCAGTATATGCTGGTAAACTCAAACAGTTCAATCATTTTACTGTCTAGGCACAAATATCAAACAGTATACTTACTTATTGTCTTTATTCAATTAGTTCTGATCATAAACCCACTAATGGTGCTCTTTTTAAAAAAATATTGCTAGCTATACATTGGAAAAAACATTCCAGATTCATTGGAAAAAACATTCCAGATTCTGTAGTTAAAAATGCACATTTGCACATTTGCTTGGTTGTGTGAGTACATGGGCACACAGGCATAAACACTGGTTCCTTCTTTTTGTTATCTCCTCTAGCAATTTTAACATCTCTTGAAGTCATGTTGTTGTTTTAACATACACATCCGGTAGGCTTAAGCCTTCCCTCCTTCCTTTCTCTTCTACTGCATTTGCAGGATCCATCCAACAACCCCTTGCATTCCTGTGCCTTCTTGCTATGGTTCACATCTTTTCCACAGCACTGTCTCTTGGCTTTAGAAAACCTCTTCTTCTGCTTTATTAGCTACCCATTCATTAAGCTTCCTTTTTAAAAGTTTAGGAATAAATGATAAATAATTCTAGAAAATGCAATTAGTACGGGTTTGGTTAGGCACTGATTCATTTAAGGCTAGACTTAAATGTATTTACAAGCTTGTATTTAAACCTGGGCTTAAGTGCTTTGCTGGATCAGGGCCTCTGTAAACAAAGTTTCCATCCTTCATTATCCAGCTGAATCATCTGATTCTTAAATTGCAGCCCTTCCTATTATTTACATAAAAATGGCAATGCACCCTCCTCTGAATTTCCTTTTAATAAAGATTTTTTAAAAGAGCCATTTTATGTCATTTCCCCAGCACAAGTTAAGTTCTGTGTTTGTCTAATCATATTAAAAAATAGACACCAGAGGTAAAGCCATCCTCAAAATACTCTCAATCAAGACCACCACTAAAGAAACAAGATAACTAATAAAATTTAATGTAAATATTTATGGAGCCTGCATCCTAGCAGGCTATGTGCCACAGAAATAGCTAAGAGCTGTATGTATTTATTTATCACATGGATCAGCAACCAGATGTTGAGAATTTCTGCAGTTTTATGCCCCACTCAGCTAAAGCAATATCATATAACCTAATCAAAATGTCAACTTTTTTTTTAATTGTACAAGATACTATGTTTGAAATTGATAGGAAAAAACAAGATTGGTTCCCCGATATACTTATTTGGGATTCAGAGAATCGTGGTGCTAAAATGATCTTAGTAGGTTATAAATGCAGGTGCCAAGTGACCTTTGTCTCTAGGTCTGCATTATCCCCATCTGTTCCGTCCCTGGTCTAAACCTGCTTACCAAGTGCAACCATTTGACTAGAAACCTTCCCCCCGCAAAAATAGCCCAACCTCCCTTTTAAAAAACATTTCGTTTATAATCTTGCCATGTTGCCCTGCTAAAAGGAAACAACCCTTGCCCAGAACAGAGCTCGCTTTCAGAACAGCAGGGGAATGTAAATATAAACAGAGCCAAACCACCCCTTTTTAATTGCAGTGCGCGGCCATGCACAAAGATGGGATACTTTTTCCGGAGACCATGAAGCTCAAACCCCAGAACCGCTAGGACCACTAAGCTCAAACCCCTGTTCGCAGGGCAAGGGCAGCTGCATTTCGTGGCATTGAAGCCCGCGCTCTTCCCAGGTGCTCCAGTCCTACCCGCCTTCCCTCGCACTAGTCCCTCGGCCGGCGCTATTTCCATCTGGCTGGGGGCAGATTTGGAGCAGGCTGGCGATTACTGCGGGTCAGTCTCTGTCCCTGCGCACGGGGCACAGACGGGGCGGGTGCAGCGAGCTCTCTGCGGGGCTGAAGGGAAACGAGCCGAGCCCACGGGGGAGGAGAGAGGATCTGGGTCTCCTCTGCTCCCCCCCGGCCCCTGACACCCGCTCTCCCCACCACCCTCCTCCCGGGCCGCTCCATCCACCTGAGCCGGGAATCTCTGGCTCCGAGGCGCCCCCTGGTGCTCCCCGCCTTGCACTGGGCGGCGCAGGGAGCGCCGCAGTCGTGCCAAGCGCACGGGGGCTGAGCGCACCTCCCCGTGCCTCGTCCCCTCCGCGGGTGGCGGGGGGAGCCCCCTGCCCGCCTTTGGGGCCCGGCCCGGCTGCGTGCCCGAAGCCCTGGCCGCCGCGCTCCGGAGCCGTGCGCCAGAGGCTCCCCCTTCGCCTCCCCGTGTCCCACCCCCTCCCTCGCGCGCCGCTCCCGGGGCTGTGATTGGCGTGCGCAGCTGGGGCTTGCCCGGCGCGGGGCTGCGGGGGACGGAGGAAGAAGCCAGCCTGGCCTGGGAGCCGCGCCGGGGAAGGGAGAGCGGGAGGCGGGGGCGGCTCCGCGTGCGCCCGGCTGCTGGCCGGAGCCGGCATGGGGCATTGCTGAGCGCCTGGGGGGAGCCATGCTGTCCAGGAAAGGGATCATCCCCGAGGAGTATGTGCTGACCCGCCTGGCCGAGGATGTCCCGGATCACGCCCGCTACCGCGCCCGGGAGCGGCGGGCCAGGTTCGTGGGGAAGAGCGGCACCTGCAACGTGGCCCACAAGAACATCCGCGAGCAGGGCCGCTTCCTGCAGGACGTCTTCACCACCCTGGTGGACCTCAAGTGGCCGCACACGCTGATCATCTTCACCATGACCTTCCTGTGCAGCTGGCTGCTCTTCGGCATGAGCTGGTGGCTCATCGCCTTCGCCCACGGGGACCTGGACCACAGCACCCAGCTGCAGGCAGGGGGCGCCCGGGGGGGCGGGGAGGCGCCCGAGGGGTTCGTGCCCTGCGTGACCAGTATCCACTCCTTCACCTCCGCCTTCCTCTTCTCCATCGAGGTGCAGGTGACCATCGGCTTCGGGGGCCGCATGGTGACCGAGGAGTGCCCGGCCGCCATCCTGGTGCTGATCGTGCAGAACATCGTGGGGCTGGTGATCAACGCCATCATGCTGGGCTGCATCTTCATGAAGACGGCCCAGGCCCACCGCCGGGCCGAGACCCTCATCTTCAGCAAGCACGCGGTGATCGCCCTGCGGGAGGGCAAGCTCTGCTTCATGCTGCGGGTGGGCGACCTGCGCAAGAGCATGATCATCAGCGCCACCATCCGCATGCAGGTGGTGAAGAAGACCACCAGCCTGGAGGGCGAGGTGGTGCCCCTCAACCAGATCGACATCCAGATGGAGAACCCGGTGGGGGGCAGCAACATCTTCCTGGTCTCCCCGCTCATCATCTACCATGTGATAGACAAGAACAGCCCCTTCTACGACATCTCCCCTCTACACCTCAACCACCACGATGACCTAGAAGTCATCGTCATCTTGGAAGGGGTGGTGGAGACCACTGGCATCACCACTCAAGCTAGGACCTCCTACTTGGCCGACGAAATCCTGTGGGGCCAAAGGTTTGTGCCCATCGTGGCTGAAGAAGATGGTAGGTACTCAGTGGACTATTCTAAGTTTGGCAACACAGTGAAAGTGCCTACCCCCTCTTGCACTGCCAGGCAGCTGGAGGAAGACAGGAGCATCATAGACTCCATCCCATTGTCACCAAAAAGCACCACCAGGAAGAGGTCTTTCAGGGTAAAGCCCAAATTTACCATAAGTGATGAGCCTTCCTGACACCGTTTTAAAGAAAGATGCAATAAACAAGAACACTGAGATGGCCTCTTATTTTCTTAGCCAGGTTGGTAGCACAAGGTGTGCATACTATTATTTATTGCAGGGTAAATTAAAGTTAATTTTATTTTTTTAAAGGTGTGCAACATTTTTAAGCAACATTGGGTGTGGAAAAATTTTATTCTGTTGCTTGTAATTTCAGTTCAGACCATTTGGTTTATTTGCATGATCATTTTGGGTGATTCATCCACGCCGAATAATGCTTTTTCTTGAAAAGTAAGTTTATTTATGGTCTTGCAATGCCTCTCAGATAGTCAATGTTTTTAAACTGGTTTTATAAACCATCACAATACAGAAAAAAAGTCTTCAATTATAATTATTAAAATTAAATGGAGTTTAAATAATAACAGAAAGAACATGCAGTAAGATTTGCACCAAAAAAAGTCCAGATATGGAGGTGTCTGTTTAGGTTGTGGTGCTTTATGTCTTAAAGAAATAACTTACAGATTTATTTAGTCCATATTGTATGTTTGGATCTGTTGATTGCAAAAGCAGTATAAACTGCATGCTTTTGTTCATTTTAAAACCACTTTACAAAATAAACATTTTAATATATTTAATATACATTTCTGATAGTTAATGATGCAACTATGGCTCTAAAATATTTTGTCTTTACAAAGAACAGCAGATATTAATTGCTACGATGTGAATGAAATGTTTTGTACATAGGAAAAAATGAAATATATTACGTGACTGTATTTAAGAAAACAAACAAAAATCCTGTTACAATAAAGTAGGACACTTATGAAAAATCATCTCCCAATCCTACACATCAGAGTAAATGCCAATAAATAATGTGGAAATTAAATAAAATCAGAGCTCTTGTGCAGAAAATCACCTTAAAAGATGCAGACGAGCAGACCCAAATTATATTGAACAGTGTTTGCAAGCGCTCAGCAACACCTTTTAAAAAAATTTCAGGTTTAAAAATGATGTTAGTGTGATTTGTGGGCATGAAAAGGAGGGACTTATAGGACAATGCAATCCACTTCCTGGATGTCATGTCACCTTTGTTTCCTGTTCATTTAGGGTCTGAGCCTAAATTTCCCTCATACCTTAAATTCTCCTTGCTATATTGGTTTTGTGTGTGCTGTTAATACCGGATCAGGCACTTAATGGAAAACAAACTATCCATATTCATACAACAAATTCACTCAGTTTACAAATTGAAGAGAGAAAACTGGATAGCCAGTCCCTATTAACCTGATCCTGTAAATCCTCTATGTGAGGAAGCCCCCATTAATAACAATAGTATATGCATGTGCGGAAGGCATGCAGTATAGGACCCTGACAATGCAATTTACAATATATTGTTTACAAATACTGCAAACTGTCATTGAAGTGAGAGGGAATTTGGTCTAAGCTTGAGCAGAGACTGGGCCTACACAGATGACAGAAGTTCAGTGTGACAACTCTTTGTCTCAAGATAACTCCAAAAACAATATGTGTTAGTGTTGCTCTGGTCAATTTTTTTAGACCATCATAACACATTCATGCAAGCTAAGGTCAAACGGGAAAAGGAAAGTTGCATATTCACTAAATAATCCATGGTAAAATGAAATGCAATTCCAGAAATAAAATTTCAGTCCATCTTAAAATATTAGAAATACTATTTGTATTGTTAATAGATGCATATTTTAGAAATATGAATGTGTGCACTGGCACTATCCAGACTGCCAGCTAAATGAATGCTTAGGAGCGTGTAAATATGTGTCTAATTTTCCAGACTTAACAAACTTTTTATTATTTGGACAGTGCTAAAAGTATACTAGGTGTTTCACAATGATCAAAATAGGACTAATGTGTAGCCACATGCACCGAAAAATTGAACATATACATTTTATATTTTGGTAAAACAAAAACAAATGCTACATTAAAACAATAGGAAAAGCCTAAAAAAATGTTTCTGGTGGTTAAGTTACTTTTTTAAAATTCAGTTTAATTGCAGTGTTATTTGCCTACCTTTTGTTTTACTGACTCTGTGCTATTCAGCTCCTGAAAGGTAGTTCTGCATGTTTCTCCCAGGTGCAAGTGGAAGGTGTATCCCCCTTTGAAAATTTACTCTTCTGTTTGCCACCAGTCACTATCCTACCATCCTGACATTATAAAATGCATAGATAAATATCATTAGGGGGATTTCAAATGACCTGAAAAGTCATTGTCTTTTCTCTATTGTGCCTTATATCAGTATTTAAGAGATACTTGTAGATTTTTATTGGAAATTGTTTGGAAGCTGTTATTAAACAAAAGCCTTTTTTAGGATTTAGCCTACATGAGGAGCAATTTAAGCAACACTACCATGCAAGTGCTCATGATTATTCTTCCCTGAAGGGAATGTGTATTACTCAAGCTACATGGATTCTCTTTGTTTTCTGTGAGATGAGGGTGAAGCTGGGAGGAGGAGCTTGCTTTTACTGAAGTGTTTTCAGGACCATCTTTTGTGTATCTTTGCAAGAAACCTAGTTTTCTCCAGTCTTGGAATAACAGATGCCAAAGGAAGGAATCTCAAGGAAGAGAATGAAAAGGAAACAAATCACAAAATAATGGTTTCTGTGGCTTTAACCAAGATTTTTGTGAATTTAGCCAAGACTTTCATTCATCTGTTTTCAGTCTCTTATTTTTCTCAGTTTATATTCTCTTCCTCTTTAGAGGTTTTAAACACATAAAAAAGAAATTTCAGAGTCAGAAGTCATGGGAAAAAAAGTTAAATGTTAAAAAGTGCCTCCAGACATTAAAAATCTGGGAAGAACATTTTATTTTGTCATCAACTGTTATTTACAAGGAATGTGAAAACACTCAAAATCTGAAGCTTTCTGTGAGTTTGGGTTTACACTGACGAAGCATATTCTCTCTTTTGAGTGATCTGGTTAGAGCTTTAGTGCTATCATTCTGTATGGAAAAAAAATTACCTTAGCATGAAGCTAAATGCCTTCTTCTATAGCTCTAGTCCACAAGTGAGGGTTTTGAACTCTCTGAGAATCCCCTGGATATCTGATAGGAGTAATCCCTAGCAGGTACTCTGAAATGGCCCATTAACAGTTATTAAGTTATGAGAAGCTCACAGTTCATGCTGCTGAGGGCTCTATTTGAAAATATTGAATAGGGTAAATTAAACTATTTGAATGATGAAAGAAAGGATCCAGTTCTGCAAACATATACATGTGAACTTTATTCACAAATACATTTCGTCCCATTTAACTCAGGATCATGCCCTGAATAAGTCTCTGTGTTTGTGAAAAGCCAAGTGTCCTGACTCAGATATTAATATATTATAACAATAAAGGGATGGAGAAGATTCAATTTAACAGATGGGATTATAAGAAAAAGGAGGTGCATCACGTTAATAAAAATCAATTGAAGGTTAGTCAAGGAATTTGTCATAGTTTTAACATAATTTTTAGTCACTGTTAAGAAGAATAGGCCCTGTTGTGCCATCAGTTTTCTGCAAAGCTCCCATTGAAATCAATAGGCATTGTGTTTTTTAAACGATAGCAGTATAGAGCCCAATATTAGTTATAAATGGCCCTGCCACAAAGCACTGATGGACAAGTCATAATGATATAGTACAAAACACAATAAAAATGTCACTATTACAACGGTCTGCAACAAAAAATATTAAAAACCAGAAGCAAACTCAGGCAGATGCATATGGCGGCCAGGGAGGTTCAATAGCCATCATAGCAAATATATTTTTAAAATGCTTCTTTAAAAGAATATGATGGAGCGGGGAGAAGAACTAAGACAGATATCAAGGAGGAGTAAGTGTCATGTCTCAGCGGTCACCACAGCTAAGGCTTGATCAGCTACTGACCTCAGCTGAGATGACTGAATACCGAAAAGGCAGATGGGATGGTCAGGAGTCAGGAGCAGGTACCTAATACTGTAATGGGCTTTGATTTTGAATTGGCCTTGCTGGTTTTAATCTACTCTTTATAGAAGTCATAACAGAGCATGCAGGTCAGAGGTAATATGATCACAGTTGCTCAATCCAGTGAGTAAACGCATTGCTGCATTCTGCACAAGCTGCATGTGATGGAGGAACCCTTCTGGAAATCTTGTTGGGAGGGAACCACAGTGGCTGAGTCTCAAGATTGGCTATTTATTCCTCATAATACTAACTATTAATCAACAGAATGTGCATTGAAGTTATAATTGTTGCTTTAAGCTTTTCCCTATCCCCCCCCCCCTCTCTTTCGCACACACAAACATACACTGGTTAAGTATTGTAAGGCTGCTGGCACAGATTTGATTTTGTGAAAAAAGCACTAAGAATTTGTTTCCAAAAAAACAACCATAAGAATTACACAGATTTCAGCAATACAGAAAACATTTATATGTGAAATATCAAGCCTCTCATCTGTCACTGAGGCTTATTAATGAAACACAAAGAATTAGTGGCCTATTAATATCAGTTGGATACTTATAAGGTCTAACAAATCATCTTGTTTTGTTCATGTTGAAGTGCATTGTGGGAGGGAGTGTGGTTTAGATACTGGGGAATAGGTTGGCATGGGGGGGGGGCAGTAATCCTGCGCTCCCGTCCCTTCTCAGTTACTCACTCATTTGGTGTATTTTCTGTAGTCACTGAAGCCTTAATCCTGAAAGCTGTTCTGCACAGGTGGATTCAGTGTCTACCCAGAGCCCTTTGACACCTGGCTGCAGGGGTCTGCCCATGTGTTTTGACGGGAATGCTCTTAACAGGCAGAGCACCAGTGTGTAGGATTTGCCTCCGTTAACATATCTGTAAAATGGTGATAACCATTGTCTGGGTGTTTAAATCCCAGTTATCATTATCCTGTCTAGTACTTACACAAGTGTTGTGAGGTTTAGCTGATGCTTAGCAGGCTGTGAGCTTTTGATGAAAGACACCCTGTTAGTTGTATTATTTAATATACATACTGAGTCTCCATGCCCCAGCCAGGGGCAGGGCCCTAGTGTGCTAAGTGCTGTACACACATATAAGGAAAAAATGACCCTGCTCAAATGTGTTTACAAGCACAGGTTGAGGCAGGAGACAACCGTTGGCTACCACAAACAGACACAAGGGAATGTTGAGACAGTCATGTGATTAGTGACTAAGCATCAGTCATAGCATGCCAGCTGCCTAGCCATGGTTAGGTAGTTTGTGTATATCACGCCACAGATGGGTTTTCAGGAGGATATAATAGTGGCTTTGTGGATTTTTATGAGTTCCTTCTAGAATAAAAAGAATTATAAATAACATTGGCTTTAGAGATGGGACAAATGTGGATGAAGCCTCTGCAGTTGTAGGTCCTAGAAGCAGTGTGATGACTCTACTAACGAGTGAATCTGCTGCTCTTCTGACCCTTGCACTGGTGGGCTATAGGTTGCCAAGACAAGCAGGTTCCATGCCAATTGGGCAATGGTTGCAGAGGTAGGGAGTCTGAGGGTGGTCACGGAGGAGTGTAAAAAGGAAACCAAGCGGGACAGGCTGAAGGGAGCTGTTCCTGGGCAGCTGTGCTGTGCTGGCTGAACTAAAGAAGAGAAGAAAGCCTGTCTAGTGGTTAGGGCAATAGTTTGGGACTACTGCCATATTCCCCAGTCCACCACAGATTTCCTGTGTGGCCTTGGACAAGTCACTTAGTCATGCTATGTCTCAGTTCCCCATATGTGACCCTGGTATTTTAGTGCTCCTTAACCACACAGGAGTGTCATAAACATAAATACATTAAAGAGTGTGAAACTCTCAGATACTGTAGTAGTGGCGGGGAGGGGCATAAGCTTGGGCAGTTCCCTGCTTGGAACTTGTGACTCCCTCTTGTGAAAACCAGCAACATTTAATGTATCTAGTGTGAATGAATAACTCACACTAGCTGATGCCTGACTCCATGAACTCCAAATTCACTAGCAATGGAAACTGACCTGCTGCAAGGCCCTGAAATTAAAGGTAAGAGTCAATGATTCCCCTATATGCCCCCTTTGTGTATCATCTTCCCTCGGCAGTTAACACTATGGGGCTGGGAACAACAGGGAGAAAATAAGATGTTATGTTTTTAAGTAGGTGGAAGATGGAAACAAAGCGAGGGGGCCATGAAGATGGCATGACAGGACTCCTGGGAAGAAGGGATTTTTAAATAACTGGCATTTCTCTTCCTCACCCCAGCTTCCCTTGCAGTGCTACACTTGTGTTTCCTCTAAAAATTTGTGAGATACGCACTGATTAGTGGTACTCTCTGCATTTTGACCTTACACACTGGCTTCCATTCGGTCAGATTTAACTGCCCCAATTTGAGAAGTGTAAAAGGCCATGTCCACAGTATACAGAAGCACAACAGGCCTAATACAAAGCCAATGGAAGTCAATAGAAAAACTCTCATTGACTTCAGGGGGCTTTCGATCAGATCCAAAGGGCCTAAACTGTCTAACTTCACACAAACATATCGTCTCACTGAAGTCAATGGTGAGAAGGCGTTAACTCAAAGACAGAGAAAACTGAGGGGCCAGTCCTGCAGTCATTACTCAAGCAAAGCTCCCACTGAGATCAATGGAAACTTTGCCTGAAGAAAGACTAGGAAAATATTTCAGGATTTAGGTCCTACAAGATTTATGTGAAATGTGTTCAAAATGTCTGGTGGGTGTTTTGTTCACTGTCTGTAACAAATGACTCTGTGTACTATTTTTGATGTTAGCAACAGGAGAAAGATATGTGATACAAACCTATACACCCTCGCCCAAGCTGCGCTATTAAAAGAGCAGAAGACATTCTTGAGAGTGTCTAGATATCACCATCTCTTAGCAGAGCTGGGGGTTTATGAGTTGCTGTATGCTGCATGCAGCTCTGGCCTACCGTGCCATTTTCAAACCACTAAGAGGCAGAAACACAATAAAGCTTTAAAGAACTGTCACACATGTGAGTCTGCAATAACAGACGGATTGTTCTGTCCCCAAGGCAGAGCATTTCCAGTCTTTCTTTACTCTGTTTCCTGTTTGTTTTCTGACACACCTATTAATACTGAGTTCAGTCAGCAGATTAAAATATCTGCACTTACCCATAGATGGTAAGTCTCTGAGGGCTCCATGTTTTTTAGCTGCCTCCTTTCCTGCCAAGGAGATGGGGGTCTAGGTGACCCTGCCCTGACTTGGGTTGTTGCCTGCATCCCATCAGTACTGCCTGGTGCCTTTCTGGTGTGGGAAAGAAGGACCGGGGGACCCCCCTCACCCAGACTGAGCTCTAAGGAAAACTGCACAAAGCCAGATGCTCTCCCAATGGGGCACTGGATATGGGAAGCAAGGAACACAGACCATTCTTTTCACCTGTTCTTGTCAGACTAGCATTCTCTCTCTGAAGCCTGTGGGGGCAGCAACTTCTGCAAACACCTCAGAAGGAGAAACAGAGCTGAAGGATAGACTCTCCCCAGAAATCAAATGCAGCCTTGGGACATGATTGGGAATTACATGGACACATTTTTGAGCTGAAGCGTTAGTCAGAAATTTGAAATAAAGTCTGGAATTTTCCCCAGCAAACTTCTGCAGCAGGGAAGTCTGGCTTCACTGCCAACCACTGCGGAGGCAGAACAAACCGAAGTGAACTATAGGGGCTGGGACCAAATTGCTTGAATGAGATGCTCTCCATTCCAACTGCCCCTAACAGAATATGGGTGTTCAGAACCCCACCCCAGCCTTCCTGTCTGGGAAACTAATTCACTCGAAGGGGCAGTTCCAATGCCTGACAGGTGGTGGTTCTGCCCCCGAGCAGACTGAAGTACCCATTGCACTGGATCTATGGACCTTAGCACTCAAAAGAAATTTTCTAGTACACACAGACACATTTTCCTAAAATGATTTGGCAGGGATAGGGCCTGCTGCAGAGTCACACACGTAGATTGAGCATTTGGGAAACCCTTGGCCAAATCCCACAGACTATGCAGCAGCTGCACAAAATTCTCCTCTCTCACTCTTCCCACCATGGCAACATGGCTGCCCTGGTTTCCATGGTACCATTGGCTCCCAGGGCTACGGCAGCAGCATTCTGTGATCCATGCTTTCGTGGAAGACACAGAAGGCTACTTAATGTACTTCTGAGCAGAATTTTGGTTTTTTTTTTATTTACATGGAAATAGACATGCCTTGGAAGGGGCAAGGGGCTCAGCCTGAAATCTCCCTGCTTTATAACTGTCTAGTGCCCAATGTGACCCTTCCCTTGTCTTGGGAGCCTTTCTGAGCATGCTCTCTCCATAGCTGGCCTTTTTAATCTGGGAGAGCGAGCCAGCTGTGCCCCCTAAAAGAGCAATTTTGGCTTCAACAACTACAGGCTGCAACTCCTTCTCAGCTTTCCAACTAGTGAGTATTTAACTCTTCTTGTGTGTGTTTTTTTTTTCTTTTTATGTTCTCTTTGCCCTGAGAAGCTGGCAAATAAGCTCACAGATATGTAAACAAATTGAACAATGGCTTTTGTTTGAGATAATTACATTTTTAACCCCAAAAGCTACTGGAATGCACACACAATACTGGGGTAGGATGTGGGTGGCTAACACTCTCAATACCCCTGTGCTGATTTGGAGAATTAGCCCTGGAAGGCTTGTTGCAAGGGAGGGCTGAGGTGGAGATGTCAGTAGCTCTGCTGTTGTGTTGGAAACAACTGGTTTGAAAGACAGGCTGACTGGGAACATAGATCCAAAGGCAAAAGGGAAGGGATTGGAAGTCAAGGGGAGATAGTGGGTGTCTGGTAAAGAAAAGCAGAGAACGAGCCTGGGGCATAGGGCAATGTTAGCATATTTCTCAGGTGAATTGTAGATGGATAAGGGAATAGGGAGAGATTAGCGGATTGTGAATTGTCCAGGAAATTGTTTCTCTGAAGTAATTGTTGATTTTGATAGGGAAGGTCACAAAAATAAAATGCTGTTTGGTAACCTATTTATCTACTCTGTAGGAGTAATTTCAAAGACTGCATTAATGGTAGATAGATTCAAATTACAAGAATTGTCTGAAGTCTGTAGAATTTGCAATAGGTGACTAGAAACCATAGGGAATAGGTAAAATCTTGTCTGAAATTTACCTATGACTGTTACAGGGAAAGTGAGGCCATGTCTACATGTGAGCATTCCACAGTTAGAACTGCCCTAGTTAATGCATTGTGCTTATGTATATGGTGCCTGAAAGATATCTTTGTTTAAATTAATCTTAGAGAGTTTCTTCAACAGTACATAAAAGGTAAAACTGTTCAATTTCAGTTCAAAGTCCCGTCGCTGGGGCTAGAAATTTTAACCGGCTACTTCACACTCCAAAATATTCTGAAGGCATCATGAGCATTTGTAAGAATGATAATTGCCATGATAAGGTACTTTTCTCCATTTCATAAGGTTTCTTTATTTTGCAAACTATAGAGTAGATTCATGCAGGAGTCATCCTGAGTATCTCCTGCCAGAAACTGCACACTATCAGGTCCTATGCTGGGGCATCTCTTAAAACAGCAACTGTTCAGGTTTTATAAGGGCTGATGCATTTTCCCAAGTTTCATAATTTCACTCAAAAGTAAAAAATTTTACAATGTGTCAAATGAAATGCTGTCCTCAGGTACATCAAAAAGTGAACTTAAAAAAATCAAAATCACAAAGTAAATGTAACACAGGTTAAATTCTAGCTTCTCACTGGTATATTCCACATGTATGTCTAAATGAGCTATTTTCTGATGTCTGTTTAGGAAAAATCAAACTCCTTCTCACCATAAGAATTCCTTTGGATGTCTATCAATATTATATACTTTTATTTAGAACAAAATACTCCCAAGATTATGCTCTGAATCACAAATCACAACCTACAGATCTGAAAGTTAGCATGGAAAATAGACTATGATCGTGCACTTAACAGTATGCATTTGAAACATCCATATGCAGTACTTACAAAGTGATGCAGTTCTTTATACTACGAGGCTTTACTACTCACCTATGGCTCCGAGCAGAAAGTAAACATTACATACTGGTACCTCTAACTTTGGGCAGAAGATTGCTTCATTGATACACTGATGCTGCACCCTTACACATCTGTTCTGCTAAGCAGTCGATCCGTTTGAGAATGCTTGACTATCTTCTCAATTCTAGACCTAACACTCTAAATTTCAGAAGCAAATACAAAAGATCAATTAACTGATTCAGAGGTTGGCATCAAGAATGCAATGTCAGTGATTGGGGGACAGGTTAATTCTGAATCTACAAGTAACTCCTGCTGTTCCAACATTGAAAATGTGGTGCCATGACATCAATCTTTACCGTAAGCAACTCAAACTTGTACACGTTGTCTTTGACACAGTAGAAAAGTTCTGTGAAATCTGGGCCCAATATACAGTTGTCTCTGGTTCTGAATGAGAGCTGGTGGATGCAGATCTTGTTCCATTTAAGGGGGCCACATTAATCACAGTAGTCGATGTTTATAATAAATTTAAATGTCAAGTTCTGTATTATTAAATGGAAGAGCAAATATATGTAGGAGTTTCCACGTGAATATTATCAGATAATAAAATACTAGTTCTGAATGTTATCGAATACTAGCTTATTGACACTGTTCTACCAACGAATGTGTAATATATTCATCTTTAAATTCTGTTATCCCTATGCTGAACTACATCTGATGCAAAATATATATATGTGTGTGTACATTTATCATGATCAAACAAAACTCTGCATCTCCCCTCAAGGAAAAACAAGGAGTTAGGACAGCAGGGATGCTACCAGTCAGTAGTGAGGTACTCTGGCAAAGCTGGAGCGGGAACCGACCTACATCAGTCTGCTTCAAGCCATTTCTGCTAATTCTTCTTGCTCATGAGCACTAAGTTGTACAAAAATGTATGAAATGGGGTTCACCTGCACTCATCTACCCAATTAGAGGTACTGTTACCACAGAGCAGAGGTGGGCAAACTTTTTGGCCCGAGGGCCACATTGGGGTGGGGAAATGGCTTGCAGGATCATGACTGTAGGGCTGGGGCAGGGGGTTGGGTTGCGGGAGGGACTGCAGGGTATGGGAGGGGGTGCGATGTGCAGGAAGGGGTTGGGGCATAGGAAGATGTGGGGTGTGTGAGGGGACTCAGGGAAGAGGGTTGGGGTGCACAGTGTGGGAAGGGGCTCAGGGCAGTGGTGCAGAGAGGGGTGCAAGGTGCAGCAGGGGATTGGGGTGCAGAGTGTGGGGGGGCTCAGGGCAAAGGGTTGGGGCAGGGTGCAGCAGGGGGCTCAGGGAAGGAGGTTGGGGTGTGGGGTGCAGGAGGGGTTCATTATGTGGGCTCTGGCCTGGCTCCATGGTGCCAGCGGGACCAGGGCAAGCTCCCTACCTGCCTGCCCTGGCCTTGGCCCTGCCCTGGGGTGCTCTGCTCCAGGAAGCAGCCAGCAACACGTCCCTGCTGGCCCTGGGGGAAGGGGAGCAGAGGGCTCCACGGGCTGCTCTTGCCTATGATACCTCCCCTGAAGCTCCTATTGGCCACAGTTCCCCGTTCCTGGCCAATGGGAGCTTCAGAGGATGTATCCACAGGCAAAAACAGCGCAGGGAGCCCTCTGCTCCCTCTCCCTCAAGGGCGGCAGGGATGTGTTGCCTGCCGCTTTCCAGAGCAGAGAGGGGCCCGCAGAACCATGGTGGTGGCAAATCTGCCGCTCTGGGACGGTTGGGACGGATCCAGCCCACGGGCCATAGTTTGCCCACCCCTGCCATAGACTAAGGGTTGAATTGTGCCCTAACTTCCATAACAAAACGGAGCTACCACATGTGTGTTCTGCCACCTGAACTTGTGTCCATTGAAATCAATAGTCAAGCTTCCACTGACATCTATCATGTAAGATCAAGAGCCAGGTCAGGATAGGGGATGTGTTGTGAAATTCAATATTGATGCATCTCTGAGAAGTAGTAAAAGGGGTGGCACCAGCTAATGACAATATATATGCCAGTGATTTGGGTTATTTCAGAGGCTAAACCTGTCACCAATTCACAGACCATGCCCACTTTAGGGTTGCAGGCCAGTATACTATCCAGGCATACTGCCCACTATCTGTAATTCCGTTAGACTCTATATCCATCTCAAGTGTACCCTTTGAGTTCTCCATTGCAAGAAGTGCATGATACTTATGAATACTTTAAAAGACGTCATTCTCAAGCATCCATATTTCTAGGAATTTCAAATGCAAACTAGTGTTGCAAAAACTGCTTTTACCTTTGGAGCTTAATCCCAATATCTCCCAAAGGACAGGCGTGATGCAGTAGGTTTCTGGAAAACAAGATTTATTGCAAGCAATAGGAGTCAGAGGGGTTATTACCCAAACAACTGGCTCAACTCCATGCCAGGCTGAGACCTCTCTTATACTCAGGTGTGAATAAGGGAGGAGGGCTTTCAATACACTTACACAGGTGATAACACTTAATGACTATCACATCCATTGTTCAGTATTAATCTATGCCATTTACATGTCTGGTAAACAGGAGGCCAGGATCCTTAGGGGTACTCAGACACTATGACGCCTTGCCCAGCTGTGGCAGGGTAAACATGAGTTTAAGATGCATGCCAGGCTAGAGGTTGAGAGTTCATATACAGAGTGTGAAAGTACAATTTGAGACAGTTTTTAAAATCATCTACACAACATTCATAATACAGTTGTTTCTAAATTGTGTTATTCCAACACTAGGAGAACACTGTGACTTTAACATCTTATACGGGGGAGGCGGGGAACAGGGAGAATGATTAGATGCCGGGGAATTCAGTACTGATATAACAACATAGACACATAGGCAGGATGTATTATCTTACCACCAGCAATGCTATGTGTTCAGATAAGGATAACTAAAGCCCAGAGATTATCCAGGAAAGGAAGCCTGGGTCAGAGCAAATGACTCTCACCCTCAGAAAAAAAACCCACCCAGCCTCAATACTCTGAAGCCAAAAAAAGAAATTACTGCCTGAATGTCCCATCATGCAGATTTGTGGAGCTAGACTCAATATTCCCTTTGAGAAATGTTTTATTTTAATGCCAGCTGTGAACCTGTCAACAGGAAACCTACTGCATTTGCAGAAGCTAAGTCAGTCCCTTCACATACTGGAAAGCACTTTGCTTACCTACGACCTTCAATGTTCTTGACCAGGACACTGCTGAAGGGCCTTACGTGTCCTTCAAGAGAGCGCCCTGCCTTGTCAAGCACATGCAGATCTGGAGATGTGTGAATAGTGAGTGCATGGAACTTTGAAAGTGCCATTACCTGGTGACTTCAAATGGATCTGAAACTGAAAATTCTTTGACACAAACAGGAGAGCAGCACTTTCGCATCTCGTTCGAGGGCACCCTTTTCACTGTATCCAAAGTAAAATTTCTCCTTTTGTTCTTGTTGATACTTTTTTAGAAATAAGGCTACAGTTAAGGGGTTTGGACAAAAGCCTGAAATCTGGCAATGCAAAAAAAGCACCTTCCAAATGCTTCATTTCCGCATTCCCTACGAATGGTATTATTGGTGGTGGTGTGACGGGTTGGACCCTGTGTCCGGGATGCCACTTAATGTGGAATCCCACTGAGCCCACCCTTTCCACCAGCCTGGGTTTCCTGTTCTTGCTGTGCCAGGCTCTCAAGCCTTCTCTGGTGCAAACACACAGGTAAGGCCACACCAATCTGCAGACACAGACTTCAACCAGCTGTGTGTGGGAAGACTCAGCATGGAGATTATACCTAGCACTCCTGTGCACATCCCTTTTGAGGCGTAAACCCAAAATAATAGTGTCTTGCACTGTAGAGAGGAATCTGTACCATGTAAGCTCATAAAAATCACCCTCTCCTTCAGTGTGGAGAGAGATATGCACAACTTCTTGCCTCCCCCCCCCCCCATCCTCTCTCCCAGATATGAATTGCACAGACTTGGTTATGTTATAAACAAGAAATATTTTATTAACTACAAAAGGTAATTTTTAAGTGATTATAAGGGATAGCAAACAGAACAAGGCAGATTACTGAGTAAATAAAACCAAACATAAACTAAGCCTAATACACTCAAGAGTAATACATCTCAATACACAGGTTACAAAATATAATTTCTCACCCTAAATGTTGTTTTAGGCCAGTTGCAGGGTTTCTATACCTTAGAGTTCCATTTATTTCTCTTTACAGACCAGACCCCCCTGTCTCAGCCTGGACTCAGCCCTTGCCTTCCCCTCAGCTCAGTTCCTTTGTCTCTTCAGGTACTTTCAGCAGTCTTTCTCCTTAGACAGGAAGGCATTGGAGAAGAGTCCTGTTTGTCTTACTCCCCAGCCTTAAATAGAATTTACATAAGCCTTTGTCTACAGTGGAAAAGTACCAGCAGTGTCCAAGGTGATACTTTGTACCAGGTAACATTGTCCAGTGACCTAGCAGAGTCAAAGCAACTATGAAACCAGATTTATTTGCAAAGTCCACAGGAAGGAACTCCCAGAAGATGGAAGATCCACATCTTTAAAGACTCATTGTCTTTTCCTAATGGCCAGCCAAGGCTGATTGCTTATTCTCTGGTGGGAGTCTCCAAGTATAACCTCAATTGTAATTGTTATATGGTTAATATATGTAACTCCAGATACAGAAATGATACATGCATACAAATTGGATAATCACATTCAGTATATCATAACCTTTACAATGATATCTTACATGAGTGATCTTGCATAAAATATATTTTAGTTATGCCATATTCATATCATAAGCATATTTCTATAATGAATATGCAGTGCCATGTCACAGGTGGAACTGCAAGGAAATATATGTAAATTATTTGCTTGGTGCACCATATTATGAAGAAAGACAATGAAAATATTAACTAATTTTTTTTATCTCTGCTGCATAACATTACACTGTATTTCAATACACTAAAAACTTATCAAAATTAGTTATGTTTGCCAATGCTGCCATATTTTATATTTTTGTACTGATAAACCATACCATTGAGTTCCCTTAATTCAAATGCCCCAATTGTTTTTTACTTATCCAAACTTCTTGGCAGATAAGTGACTATATGGTCAACTACTTACAGCCTGTGTGCCAAAGAGTCCTGTGGCACCTTAAAGACTGACTAAAGTATTGAAGCATAAGCTTTAGTGGGCTAGTGCCCACTTTGTCGGATGCATGCAGTGGTTACAGTCTCTGACTTGTCAGCCAGTTACTTGAATCTCTCTCATGAAGGTGGTGATTTGGGCAAGAGTTACTTCTCCCTTTGTGTGTGTGAGTCAGTGTTTTTTCTGCACAATTACACTATCAAAAATGGATCATCGTACTGCTAAGAGTTACCACATTAAATTAGTTCCAGTTACTATTGATGCCGTATTTGTGTGGAAGAATTTCTTGCTACTAAACCAAGAAAAGGCGACTTTAAGAGCAAATCCTTATGTGACAGTATCTGAAAGCAGAGCATTTCTTACCGAGCCTGTCACTTCTCCTGATTGATAGCTATCATATTCCAGGTTGTTTAAAATGTTCTAGTCACATACAGTTTGACCGCAATTTTTCCCAAACAACTTCAGAAGCACCTGACACATTTAGCAAACTTTTTTTTTTCATAAGTAGGGAAGCAAAAGCATGGTGTACACTGCTCTTGGGAGATGTCACTAACCTTCACTTAATGGGTAAGTGGACAATGAATATTTTGAGGTTTGGATGTTAGTTTGTCACTAGTGTTAAGGCTTAGAATTCAAGCATTCACAAGAGCTACTAGTTGCCATTCAGAAATCCTTAGCACAGTGCACTTTTAAAACTACTTACTTTTCTTCAAACACCTACAGTACACGAAAGTACCCAAAGCGAGCACAATAATACAGGCTATTATTGTCCCAATGACTGCTCCAATTATCCTGTTCAAATCTGACTTGGCAGCTGTGAATGAAAAAAATAAAGAAAATTCGGATTCTATGTTTGTTCATATTAAAATAACAAATTTAGTGGACTGCACCTACACTTTCACAGTAAGTGATTAACTGGTTATTTTCTGGCTGAGTATTTGAAATTGATGTCATAAGAAAGCCAAAGTAGGAGCAAAACTTATACTAGCCACTACACTACTAAAGAAATCACAACTACCAGGCACACTGTATTTATCAAATCACAGCTTCAAAATGTTTTCCCCATAAGTAGACAGCATTAAGGGTATCAAAATGCCCACTTAAAAACTTAAATATTAACAACATTCTATAGAATGAGGCTAATAAAATGTAGGGTCAAGACAGTCTTTTGTAAAACACACCCGTAGATCAGCTCAATTAGCTCAGAGAGGCCCTAAAATGTAGCATGTGTCACCCAAACTTACCAACACAAATATATGGCACTAAAATGGTGCATCCAGAAAAGCCCTGATATCTAAAGGTCAGACCTTTGAAATGGTGCCACATTTCAACCCCTTCTTTTCACTGAACTGACTCTCCTTGGCTTCTCTGCCACTCCTCCCACTCCCTTTCTGACTGGCATGTCAGCAAGCCGACTGTTCTGAATGTCACTGCATGGTCACCTCTCCTGCCCTGCTGTCTATCTCAGATGACACCTGGTATCACTGCACCACTGGGACAGCATAAGGTTGACAAGGTTCAAATTCCTTCAAAAGAGGTTTAGCCTCAACATTCCGGAACACATGATATATCAAAAGAAAGGAGATAAGACACTAAAGGGGATGGATACCTGTGACAGTCACGGTGCTATTGAGAAGTAACTTGGCAGGAAATGTTTTGTGATTCACAATACATCTATAAACATTTCCATTATCTTGCAAAGAGGGTTGCAGCCTTAATATGCTAGTGACATTAAATGTGCCGTCTTCATTTTCTACAGAGGCTCCTGTGCGGATATCCTCTGCTGCTATGTTACTGCTCTGGTTATTCTTCAATACTTTCATCCACTTAATGTCAACCAAATTTGGATAGAACTTATTGACTTCACACGACAGGGTCTTCTCTTTGTTGCTTTCTATTGTAACTTCCTTTGGAGACAGGCTGACTTCTGGTTGAGCTGTATGGACATAAAGACTATATTACTGTCGTCATCATCAGGAATATTTTGGGTCTTTAACAGTGTTTAATGTACACTGAATACACACATTACCTAAATGTGTAATATGTACAATGTTTATTGCAGGAGTGGCGGGAGGGTTGTTTTGTTTGAGATTGGGTTTTATTTATTTATTTATTTATGTTATTTATTGGCTAATCTAGTCATTTTTTTCCCAAAAACAAGATCACAGGAGTGAATATTCTTTAGACTATAAATAGCATTTATGATCACTAGAACTCTAATTGTTTTGTTATTTTCTGCTTTTTGTAAATAAGTATTGAAATTAATAGAGTTTCTCAGATTTAGAGCATGTCTGGATATTGAAAGTGCCACTGCAAGTCTGAGGATTGGCTAATAAAACCTTACCTGGCCAAAACCTTAGAGATAATCACAAACAGGCTATTTAGGTCCATATTTTCCCCTCACCTGCAAAAAATTAATGGAAGGGGAATATTTAGACTGATAAAACTATGGAGCTGTTGCAGGGGAAAATGAACTGCTGTTTTCTCTGCTTGTGACAAGGAAAGTGACAGTGAATAAGGAATAGGGACTGTGCCCTTTTAAAGGCAATTATGATGGAGAGAGATGAAAAATACCAGACTAAACGCCAAACACATTAGCCTGATGAAGACTGCCAATCCCCATATAAAATCTCCTGCAGAAGGCTGGGCTCAGCACACCACCACATAACTATTAGCATAGCTAACCCAGGTGCTGTGGCTATGCCACTGATATAATGCAATGCCCACTCCATCCCCACAGAATGAGGAAACTGGTACCACTAAGATGGACTCTAATCTTCTGCCTTCAGGTCCCCAGGTGATGCAGTATAAAAGAAATGGTACAATGAAGTCACTTACCAACTACTTCTAAAACAACTGTTCCATGAGCATCAGAAGGGGCAACAATAACATAGCACCTATATATTCCTGCTTCCTTTAACTGTATCTGTGGTAGAGAGAGTGCAGCATCTCCTCTTCTCAGGTCACTGTCAGACATACTGGCCCCATTTCTATTGGAAATATGCGCTCCAGCATGAAATGTGAATATTTTTTCTTCTTGGTCTGCCCTCGGAGTCTTAAGATACCAGGTAACTCCCACATTCTTGATATCCAGTTCTGCTGTATTGTACCCAGAGATCTTGCATGGTATGGAGATGTTATAATTCAGTGACACAATCATGGGGGTGTTTCCCATCAGCACTTGAAGAGTTTCTTCAAAAACAGAAAATGTATATTGGGAGTAATACATCCTAACGGCAAGGTTCCTTTTAAAGCAGTTATTATTGGCTCAAGGATCATTCAATATTTTAGTAGCCTGTTTCCTCACCCATAATCCTCTGTAACCTGTCTCAATGGAAATCTAATGAAATATTTCCTTCCTAAATTAATAATGGCTTTATGAATAACAATCTTTGTTTTTATTTGAATTAAATAATAGAGATAACACAGGCTAGTTGGGTGGGCCTGGGTCTTGGGAACTACAATGCAGGAGACACTTTAGCAGTGCATACACTGCTTATTACATGTAATACAATGGAGCTACAGCAGCACGTGATGGGAGAAAAATGTCTCTTCTATCCATCTATCCCAGGTATATTTGTGGACCTCCTTACCATAATAGCTGAGCACCTCAGACTCTTATATATTTTATCCTCAGAGCATCCTTGTGAGATGGGGAAGTGCTATTATCCCCATTTTATACCTGGGGATATGATGCACAGAGAGACTGAATGACTTGCCCACAGCCAAGCAGGAAGGTGGCGCAGAGAATTTAATGCAGGTGAATTCGACTAGTGCCCTAAGCCAGAAGTGACTTGTCCATCTCCTTTAAAGGAAAAACTGTCCTGCTGGCTCCCCATCACTGCATCGCCAATTTCTTCTTCCTTCCCCTTGAGGAGAAAGATAAATGAATAATGAATACAGATAGATTTTTACAAAAAGTCTATCTTTGGAAATCACCCAGAATTTCACTGGGTGTTTCAAAATACCCAGGAAACAACTCCAGGATCCCCATAATGAACTCAATCTTTGTAATAGAAATGGTACCATATACACACCTTGCTTGGCTGCCTATGGGCCTGCTTGGGGACACTGTCTCCATTCAGGTACATTTCTGCTCTTGTCCCTATTTTCATTTGCCCTGTTCCGTACACACCGGATGGTGTAATGCAGCATCACCCAATAATGATGAAAACTGTGACCTCCACCTCTCAAATTTGTGGGCTCCCCCTATGTCCTGGGCATTCGCACATGGTTTAAAGTTATTGATTTCTAACTTTCCGAGTTCAGACTCATATTGCTTACACACCAGGAGCTTTGGGATTCCTTGTATAACACTCCCTCAAGTGGAGAGATGGCATGTGCTGAGGCTGAGGAAGATTATCAGGGGATAAAGTGAAGGTTGTATCACTTCCTTACTGTACTCATTGCATTGAGAAGAGCTTTACAAACCATAGAAGGTCTGATGATGATCTCAAGAATTGAATTGTTACTGAAGAGTCCTGAAGCAGTGGGGAACCCGCCCACCATACCTATGCAACCAAATTGGGCTCTACAGTTATGGAGGCAACTTCAGCATATATGGAGGGGGAAACTTCTCCCTAATGGGTGGCCAAATAATTTATCCCCCTCCCCAAATCTTGGGGCAGAATTCATGATTCCTGAAGTGGTGGGGAGGGACTGCATAGTAGGGTGACCAGATGTCCCGGTTTTATAGGGACAGTCCCAATTTCGAGGTCTTTTTCTTATATAGGCTCCTATTATCCCCCCCTCCCTGTCCCAATTTTTCACAGTTGCTGTCTGGTCACCCTACTGCATAGTCATAGTGCCACGATGTGTGTAGGGTGGGTTGGTTTCTTCTTTCTCCCTACTGCCCCAGAGGAAAGTTAGAAGGACATTGCTCCCCTAATGCAGTATTTTCTGCAGACAGCACTGAACTAGGCAACCAGGGGAAGTGATAAGGTCAGATGGACAATTAAAAGAACACTGAAAAACAAATGAAAAAGAAAAATCTTTTAGAACACAGAAATTCTCCATCCCCCTTCCCATAGGAATGGCTGTGGGATCCTGCTGGCCACATAAGGGAGAGGCACTGTGTTACTGTGAGCTGACTTGTGAAGTAAGGATTTAGGTGAGCTTCTTTTCTTCTCTCAAACAATTCTCCGACTTGCTTCTGTGATGCTTCTGCTCTGAGTCAACTGTCCTGAGGATCAATCTGCCAAACTCACGGCCAGTTTAGGTGGCAGTGATGGATGACCCCATCCACTGTGACTGAATAACCAGCCCTGAGGCTTTGGTCCACCAGGAATACCTGGCTTAGTACTTGCCTTTTACATATCTATTTTTAGTGGTAGTCTAGCCTGAGTGGCTACAACCCATCTGTGGCTTAAAAATAGTTCAGCTGAGAGCTTCTCAGCTCTAACTCTTAAGGTCTTCCCCAAAAGGACGTCTCTTAGATATGAAATCATTTCCTGGGGTAAAATATGTATTCCAGGCTATTGGCACTATGTTTAGGTTTGCTCACATTTGGAGAGAAGCTTTATAGAGAAAATGTGTCAAATTAACCTTTCCGCTGTTAAAGGTCATATGCACTTTTTGCTGTCAACGAGAGGAGACTGTGAAACTGTTTGGAAGGAGCTGGTACATGCCATTTTCTGACCCAACATGATATTTCTGGGCTCAATGCTGCCCCCCCCCCCCCATAATTCCCTTCCCCCTCCCCCCCTGCAGTTTGCTAATGGGCTTTGAATAAGAAAGGAAGGAAGGGGACAGAAATAAAGCTGTGTGTCAGGGAATGGCATGTGCCAGCTACTTTGGAACAGCCTAATGCTCATAAGGATGAGTCCCTTGGCGTGCCAATTATGTTCTCACAGCTATTCAAAACCAATTCCTTACTCGGGGAGCATTTGCAAAATGGAAAATGGGGTGGGGGTGGGTGATATCTCACAGCATGTTGCACAGAAGTAAAGCTTCAGGTGGCACGTCCCATCTACCTCAGAACAGGTTCATGGTTACAGGCATGTGTTAAGTTATTTGTCAGTTACACACCCTCCGACATCAGTTACTTATTGCAAGTGCCAGGCAATTCCACCATGTAGGACTGGGGGCTTGCTGGAATATGTATTGTTAGGACCTACAGGAGCATTCAGTCTGGTGGTATTTCTAAAACTATATGTCTGCAGCAATGACTTTTTGGTTGGCCTTTGGAATAAAGAGCTGGGCCCCAGCTTCAGCCTTGGGACGCTAGAAGTGTCACCCCTGCCCACCCACTCCTGCCCCCCTCCCTTTGGGCGAGAATTCAGGGGTGGGGGAGGACCAGGACCCTGGTCTGGGAGAATCCGCAGGCTCAGCAGGGCCCCAGTGACCCTACCCCTATACCCCCCATTGCCAACTTGGACCCGATCCTCCCCCGCCTTATGGCACCCGGGGTCCCTCCTTTACCTGCAGGCTGGAGCCCGCCGCTGAGACACAGGAGCATCCCGAGCAGCCGGCAGCACCGCCCGGCGGAGCCCGCTCCCCACCCCATGCTCGGAGGTAGGGCTGGGGGCTTCGCTGGCCCGGGTCGTGGCAGCGCCGGGGCTGAGCGGGTCCCCTTCATTTTCCTCCCTCGGACACGTGCCCCAATAAGGCAGCGCCCCGGGCAGGGCTGGGCGCCAGCAGCACATGGCTGCTGTGACTATATAGGGCAGTGACCGGGCGGCCGGCACTGTGCGGCCACCCACAGATCAGCGCCCGGGAAATGGACCGGCCCGGGGAGACCCCGCTCCGCAGACCGGGAACGGACCCACAGAGACCGGCGCGCTCGACTCCGAGTTCAGGGACTGGGGCTCCGTGCCTGGGCTGACATAGAGGGTCTGTGCTGGACTGTTACTAGCACCAGGGGGCGTTAAGAAGAGATTTGCAGCCTTTTCTAGCTGTTGTGCGGTTACATCACAGTCTCCTATCGTCACGTCTGACCGTCCCTTGTTTGTTGATTGATTGGCCTCCTTCATCAGAGAGCGCTATGCAAGTTATTTCACTTCAGTGGTCACCACTGTCTCACTCACTCCACATTCACAGGCAGAATTTGGGTTTTTTTACAAAGAAAGAAAACACCAGCCATCTAGTTCTGAGTTCCAATTTGACTCACTTACAAATGAATCTGTACAAAGGAGGATTGAGGCTACATTGTCCCACAAACACTACACTGGGAATTTTTAATTTCCTCTTTCCCCCAAAATCCCTACCTTAAATGATTGTCAAATCAATGTTTACATCTGTTGGAATCTCAGAAAACGTGCATTCAGTTGGTGCCATGCCAGGCAGTTGGATTCCAGTCCATTCTCACCAAAACCCACTATTAGGAAGGGCTCCTCAATGTATGTGATAAGCCTTCCCAGCACGGTGTAAAGGCAACTCCCTTAGAAACTGTGTCCAAAACGGCCACAAACACACTGAGATGGTCTCTATTTTTATTACTCAGGTTGGTAGCATATATTATGCATATAACTGACCCAGGCTCTAACAATAATTATTACAATTAAGTGGAACTGAATAATGCAAGACCAGGCAGCAATATTTGTGACAAAAACAAATGTTCCATGAAGATGTCTGTTTTTAGGTCATAGTGCTTTATGTCTTAATGAATGTTTAAGAATTCATTTAATCTACCTGTTGTGTTGCAAGTGCAATATGCAATGTATGCTTTTCAATACATTAAAACTCCTTTACAGATTAGACCTGACAACTTCTTGATTCAGACATTAGTCTGAGTTACTGACACATCATCTGCTGAGCCAGTCTGTTTTAAAAATTAAAGTTAGTAAAGAAATAGTCACAAGCAAAGCAAACTACCACCAACTGTTGCCCTGGTGTCAGGAATCCTGGCAGGCTGCACAAATGCACATGTCAAGTGGGAAAGGCCACTTTACCAAATTGAACTGCCACCACAAACGGTATATCTGAACTGTGGATACATCTTTTCCCTCTTGAGGATTTCAGGCCCTGAATACATCTTTTCCCTCTTGAGGATTTCAGGCCCTGATTCTAAGCCAACTGAAGTCAATGGAAGTCTTTGAATCTAGGCCTTAGTGTGAAATACAAGCCCCTTTAACGTCAGTGGGATTTTTGCCATTGATTTAAATAGAGCCAGAATTGCACCCTCGGTGTTTAGCACTGTGAATAGATTAATGGGCCAAGAAGCAGGTTGAGATGATACATGACGTTTCTTTTGTCACATGTATGAAGCATCTGTCAATGTTCAAGTGGTGACGCGCTGAGAGATGTAGTCCCTTCCCCCTCCCTGCTTTCCCTGCCACCTTTTCATACACACCTTTCTGAGCATGCTCTCCAAGTAGCTATGTGATGCTTCCCAGAGGTACTCAGGGCTGTGAGGCACCTCACTACCACCTGCCTTTCGGGCAAGGAAGTCTTGTATGTGCCTCCTGTGAGTCAGTTCCCCAGCACCACCAGCCTCTGGCAATACAAGCCCAGCCTTCTGCAGGCCTTGCTCTCACTTTACAGGGTAGCAATAGGCACATTCCAACCTCAGGTCCTCCACAGTGTTTCCCTAGAGTGCCCAGCTCCTGAGAATTCCAGATCCTCTGCTCCCAAAGGAGCTAGACACCAGAGCTTACCAAACACAGCTCTGCTTAACTCAAAGCACTTAATTTGTTTCTAGAGAAAGCAAGTATAATTTTATTGAACAAAGACCAGAGATTCAAATGATAGCAAGCAGCAACATTGAAAACAAAGGGTTACCGATAAAATAAAAGCATGACACCCATACTAGAGCCTGAACTAAACTAATAAGACATTATTCTGACATAAGAGCAAAAGCTCACTCAAAATCCTTCCAGTGTATTACAGCTGCCCTGCTGGGATCTTTCATTCATGAAGCAAGCCTGCTGTCAGCTTCCATCCTAGGTGAAAGATATCAGGGTGTGCCTTTGTAACCCCAGATATATCAAAAGAGCCCTGTGATCTTTATTCATAAACCAGACACCATCTGGCTGTATGTTCCTTCCTTTAGATTTAATTCCCAGACCTTAAGAACATAATTTCCAGTATAAGAACATAACTCCTTATAATATTATCTTTACATACATTTTGAAGTGGGTGATGATCTGGGAGTTTGTGGCTCTTAGCAGAGAGCTCACATGCCACCCTTTATGAATTATTATGCATATAACTGACCCAGGAGATCCCTATAAGACTCTGTGCACCCCCTCTGCCTTCTGCCAGGTGGCATCAAGAGGTTCCTGTGTCACAAGCTGGCTCTTTCACTCTGGGAGCAAGAGCCAGCTCCATCCCAACAGAGCAATTTTGTCTTTAACCGTTACCAGCTGCAACTCCCCCTCATGCTTTCAGCTAATGAGTACTTCGCTCTCTTTATGTTCTTCCTCTTAATCAGGCATGGAAACCAGTAACTGGGGAGATGGATTTCAGAGTGGTAGCCGTGTTAATCTGCATCAGCCAAAACAACAAGGAGTCCTAGCGGCACCTTAGAGTCTAACGCCTGGTCTACACTAGAGGGAGGCAGGGAATCAATCTAAGTTACGCAACTTCAACTATGTGAATAACGTAGCTGAAGTCGACGCACTTATCTACTCACTGCGGAATCTTCACTGCGGTGAGTCGACAACTGACACTCCACCATCGACTCCACCTACACATCTGGCTCCGGTGGAGTACCAGAGTTGATGGGAGAGATCTCGGCAGTCCATTAAATTGACACATATACCCCACTGGATCAATCGCTGCGCATCGATCTTGTGGGTAATGTACACGAGCTCTAACAAATTTATTTGGGCATAAGCTTTTGTGGGCTGAAACCCACTTCATCAGATGCATGGAGTGAAAAATACAGTAAGCAGAATATATATCATAGCACATGAAAAGATGGGAGTCACCTTACCAAGTGGGGGGGGGGGGTCAGTGCTAAAGAGCCAATTCAATTAAGGTGGAAGTGACCTATTCACAACAATTAACAAGAAGGGGTGAATACAAAGGGAGGGGAAATTACTTTTGTAGTGCTAACGAGACCAATGCAATCAGGGTGGCCCATTTCAAACAGATGACAAGAAGGTGTGAGTAGCAACAGAGGGAAAATTACTTTTTGTAGTGACCCATCCACTCTCAGTCTCTATTCAGGTCTAATTTGATGGTATCCAGTTTGCAAATTAATTGCAATTCCACAATTTCTCATTGGAGTCTGTTTTTGAAGTTCTTTGTTGTTGAAGAATTACCACTTTTAAGTCTATGATTGAGTGTCCAGGGAGACTGAAGTGTTCTCCTACTGGTTTTTGAATGTTACAATTTTTGTTGTCTGATTTGTGTCCATTTATTTGTTTGCTGGCTGATTTGTCCTATGTACATGGCAGGGGGCATTGCTGGCACATGATATCATATATCACATTGGTAGATGTGCAGGTGATTGAGCCCCTGATGGTGTGGCTGATGTGGTTAGGTCCTATCATGGTGTCCCTTGAATAGATATGTGGACAGAGCTGGCAACAGGTTTTGTTGCAGGAATTGATTCCTGGGTTAGGGTTTTTCTCGTGTGGTGTGTGGTTGCTGGTGAGTATTTGCTTCAGGTTGGGGGACTGTCTGAAAGTGAGGACTGGCTTGCCTCCCAAGATCTGTGAGAGTGAGGGATCGTCCTTCAGAATAGGTTGGAGATCCTTAATGATGCACTGCAGAGGTTTTAGTTGGGGGCTGAAGGTGACGACTCGTGGCCTTCTGTTACTTTCTTTGTTGGGCTTATCCTGTAGTAGGTGACTTCTGGGTACTCTTCTGGCTCTGTAAATCTGTTTCTTCACTTCAGCAAGTGGGTACTGTAGTTTTAAGAATGCTTGATAGAGATCCTGCAGGTGTTTGTCTCTGAGGGATTGGAGCAAATGCGGTTGTAGCGTAGAGCTTGGCTATAGACAATGGATTGTGTGATGTGTTCTGGATGAAAGCTGGAGGCATGTAGGTAAGTATAGCGGTCAGTAGGTTTCCTGTATAGGGTGGTGTTTATGTGACCATTGCTTATTTGCACTGTAGTATCCAGGAAGTGGATCTCTTGTATGGATTGGTCAAGGCTGAGGTTGATGGTGGGGAAGAAATTGTTGAAATCCTAGTGGAATTCCTCAAGGGCCTCCTTCCCATGGGTCCAGATGATGATGTCATCAATGTAGCGCAAGTGGAGTAGGGGCTCTAGGGGACGAGAGCTGAGGAAGCGTAGTTTTAAGTCACCCATAAAAATGTTGGCATACTGTGGGGCCATGCGGGTACCCAAAGCAGTCCCACTGACTTGAAGGAATACATTTTCCCCAAATCTGAAATAGTTGTGGGTGAGGACAAAATCACAAAGTTTAGCCACCGGGTTTGCTGTGACATTATCGGGGATACTGTCAGTAAATTCTCTAAAGTGAATGTTGATTTTGATAGGGAATGTTAAAAAACCAACAACCCTGATTGGTAACATATTTATACACCTTGTAGGATTAATGTCAATAAATGCATTAATGATGGATAATTTAGCATAAAATAATTGTCTGAAGCCTGCAGAATTCACCATAGGTAACTAGAAATCATAAGAAAGAGGCAAAATCTTGTCTGGATTTACCTATGACCTATGTACAGCTAAACTGAGGCCTTGTCTACATGCAAACATTCCTGTTAGAACTGCTGCGCATCCACACACAATTTTTCTCCTCTTGAGGGTTCTCTGGATATCGATTGATTTAAATTACTCCAATACCCATTCTGAATAATTTTGTACTGGCATAAGGGTTACATTTTACTTCAATGATGCATGTTATGCTAAACTTTTATATATTGACAAGCTTGAGTGCTCTTAGAGTCTCTTGTGATTTTTGGTCTATTCCATTTTATAGGATAATTGGGGTAGAAACAATACATTTTTTAATTTAAATTATTTCCTATTTTAGTGTATTTCTGCTTAGCATACATGGTGCTTGAAAGGTAGAGTGACTGTTTAATGGTATATGCAAGCTCAATCTATTCAATTTCACTTTATATTCCTGGAAGCTGGGGCTAAAACTTTTCACTAGCTCCTTTACAATCCAAAATATTCTGGTGGCATCATGGGCATTTGTAAGAAATCACTCTATGGGGCGTTTTTTCCACCATTTCATACGGTGTGTTATTTTGCAGACTTTAAAGCACCATCACTGTGTTTCATATTACAATATAGTCCTATAAATATGTGTGGTATAAAAGCAGATGCACGAACAAAGAGTGTAACATCCACCTGACTTCGTTTTCCTTTAGCATACTAGCAGCAAAGACTTCAGGTGGTCTTCTGAAAGGTTTAATAAATCTAGTAACAATAATAGGCTGATTTTCAAAGGGCTAACCTCTCACAACGCCCCCTGAAGTTATTTGTGATTCTGAATGTACAAAAAAAATTAAGACTAATTTTCCAATCTTGCTCACCCGTTAAATTCAGGACAGAAGTCAATGAAAGCAGTGTGTGCTCAGGACCATTAAAAATCAAGTTACAAGCACATTACAAGAATCAGAGAGGTAGCCGTGTTAGTCTGGAATTGCAGAAGTGACAAAGAGTCCTGTGGCACCTTAAAGACTAACTAAAGTATTGAAGCATTGGTATAAGCACATTACAGGAGTTCCTTCATTTCTTCAAATATAGTATCAATGCCTATCTCTATTTTAAGACAATATGAAGGAATGTTTTCAAGAATTTGTGGAAGTTTACACATATCTTCCTATGTAATTTACATCATACAGTGAAAATATCTTAATGCAGGAATAAGCATAGAAGTAGTTACCCTTTAGTTATAGCCAAGAGATTTCTTTCAAATTCACTCCCAGACTGTTTCCCTATTGCTACAATAAAAACCTTCCAAGATACTAATCAAATTTAAAAAATATCTAATAATTTTTCCAAGTCTTGGTGAATATGTATTTTAATTAAAGATTCACTCTATTGGTGCTAAACCCATTTTTCTAGGTTCATTACAATCTCTGGCCAATAAATCAAAGTAAAAAATACTCGAGATAAGGGATAAGTCGTCTATACAACTTCAATCCTGTGGAAGAACTTGGGTCCTGAATAGTCCATATTTTCTCAAACCCTGGTTCTCCTGAGAAGTGTATTTGTGTATGCTGATAAAGTTTTAATTCCCAAAAGAGTTTTTTTTTTAAAAAAAAATGGGGTAATTGTTCACTGAACCTTTGAAACACTGAAATAGAGTTGTTGTGTGATGGCCACCTTCTTCACTGAAGGGAGGTTATGCGAGGTTTAAAATGTATGAATCCTCAAAGAATTCCTCTTCGGTACAAACCTCACATCTGATCTTGCATTCTTTGTCCTGTTCTTCAGCTTTAAAAGTTACAGAAGTAATAAAACCAGACTCATCCTCACAGTCTGTGTTCTCCATTCCATCTTCAATGGGGTATTTCCCCTTAAACCAAGAAACATAGGTACTCTCTGTAGTCCATCCATGTACAAAACAGCGAAGTGTCACATCCTCACCAGCCTTTGGGTGGCTAGTAATGCACTCTATCTTCAGGGTGTTCATCTCTTGATTGATGAGGCTAGGGCCTAAAGACAGAAACAATTGTCAGAAAAAGATTACAAATTAAGGCCTCAGCACCGGGGCCATTTCATTAATCAGCTGCATTCTGCTCTGTTCGTTACCATTTACATGAGACTGATATCTTTTATGGTTACATGGATGTGATGGAGTGTGAGCCGCACAGGGGCCCTGAATGGGTCAATGTGGGCCCGAGAGGCCAATTACGTTAGCTGGCTGCACCAGGGGGACAGCCAGGCTTAATTGATCATGAATCTCAAGTGGGCAGGAGCAGGCTAGTTAATATAAAAAGAAGCAGTTTGTAGCATAAGGGGACTGGCTGGTTGTAGACTGCAGGTGGGAAGGGGCTGGACTGGACTGGGGTAAGGCTGGGCAGAGACGGGACTACATGCTGGCATCTGGCTGAAGCCAGTGAGGCTGGGCTGTAGGAGCAGGTTGGGTGTAAGGCTGTGGCTGACCCCTAACTGACAGGAGGCTGAACGCTGAAACTGACAAGGGGCAGAGGGCATAAGCGCTGACTCGATGGGCACTCCAGGGCTGGAGCACCCACAGAAAAAAATTAGTCGGTGCTTAGCACTCACTGGCAGACACCTCTCACCTGCCGGTGGCCCTACCACTCAACTCTTCCCCACCCTCAGCACCTATCACCCACTACAATCAGCTGATTTGCAGCATGCAGGAGGCTCTGGGAGGAAGGAGGCAGAGGAGCAGCGGGGATGGGGGGGGGGGGGTTTGAATGAGGTGGGGAAGAGGATGGAAGAAGCAGGGTGGAGACTTGGGAGAAGGGACGGGGGGGGGGGGCAGGGCCTGGGGCAGAGAGAGGGTGGGAAGAGGTGGTGGGGGTTTGATATATTGATGTAGGTGAATAGAAGTTTATAGTGTTCATTATGGAATAAATTACCTGCATCTTGCAGATGGGGTGGAAAATGAAGGATTAAAATCAGAGCAAAAATATCTAAAGATCACATAAATATCGCAATAGATCACATTCATGCAATTTTAAATGAAGGCAATAACACAGCTTAAATAACACGGTCTTAATGATCATTAGCTTGAATGTGCATATTTTAATAATGCATGGACAGGAATTTGTCATTTTTGAAATGTCAAAAAAGCCTAATGTAATATGGGTGCAAGAAACATGGCTAATAAGTAAACTTGTGTGCAATCTACCAGCTAGTAGATGCAGCTGGAAAATTCATAGACAGGATGGAATGGGACTAGAGCACTTCCTACACTTACTGAGTACCAAGGCTCAGAAAATGTCAAAAACACAAGAGGAGTTCCTAGCTGGAATTTTCCAAAAGCTGACTAGGGCTTTTTCAAGAATAAATGTAATGCAAATTTATGTAGAAATGGTACAAGTGATAACCTAGGAGAATTCAATAATGTAATAAAAGGAATTACAGCAGCAGCTGATCTGGTCATCTATAAAATATCAAATTGGCCTGTACTTAGAAATCTGGATCCCGGTGGAATAAGGATTGCAAATTAGAATAAACAATAATGATTTAATGAATTATAAATTATGTAACATGGTGGCACAAAGAATTATTTAAAAAACACAAAAAAAGAAATCTGGAGAAAATTCTGTGGGGAAATTGAACAAAGAATCAAAGTTTTCAAAAATATATAAGCAAATTCAAAGAATTAATGGACTTCAGAAAAAAGTAAATGTATACCTGGTCTTACTAAAAGCCATGAAAGTGAGGTTTCCAGCATAGGAAAGGCAGGCATTTTAGCAAAAGAATTCTTAAAGGACAGTAGTGATATGAATTAAAACAATGAGTTTTGTGAAAAAGGAGGTTTATTGAGGATAACTGTAGTGATAAAATGGCTAGAGAGACTATACTGATGATGTGTTAAACAAACATTTTAATGCGCAGGAGTTCATTGAAATCAGTAGAAAAAGGAAAAATTCAGCTACAGGCAAAGATAATATAAATAATTAAATCCTTCAACAGTTGCCAGAAGGGAGTCTAAGGAGTCTATTGTAATTATATAATGATGTATGAGAAAAAAGGACTGCTGCCAATAGAATGGAAATCACCATTGGTGATATCAATTAGAAAATCAGGTAAGGTACATACCAGATCTGATGCTTATCGGCCTATTGCCCAAAATGAAATATGTAAGACTAGTGGGACCCTTTTTGCAGATGACTGTGCTGTATGGACTAAGCAAAAAGACTTAAAGTAGCATGGAAAAGACAAATGAAGCACTCTAGAAAATTTCCACGTGGGGAAATGATTGGGGATTTAAATTCTTACTTGCAAAAACAAAAGGAATGCTTTTAAAATCTAGGAAAATTTCCTTCTGATGAAAAAATTCAGACAGTTCACAAGTTTATGAAGTGTTTGATGTATATTAACTTGGGCAGGTCACATAGATAATAAAAAGTAAGATGAACTTACTTAAAAGTGTAGCTGGAAATAAATGGGGTGCAAATAAGATGATACTGATGATGGTGTATAAAGCATTGATAAGACCAGTTTAGACTGCCGAGCCAAAGCTTTTCGTTCTGCCTTAAAAACAATTGTTGGGGCTGGAGCAGTTCCAGATTTCTAAGTTCTGAGACTGGCACATGGCACAATAACACCAGTGTGTATGCTGCAAATAGCCACTGGAGAAGCATCTAACGATAAAATCTAATGATAAAACTATTAAATCAAACCTTCAGGGCAAAAGGAAAAGGGGAATAATGAAAACAGAAGTAAACAACAGATTTATGAGGATTGCTGAGGGCTTAGTAGACAAAAAATGATATAGATTGCCAAAGACTTCCTCATACTATCAAGTTCAAAAATGGGTAAAAGGGGTATGTAAAAAAGAAAAATTGAGAGAACTAAAAAGTTTTAGCTATGGGAAATCAAATTACAGCTGAACAGTTATTACAAAACCACAGAAACTGTAGCTCATGTTCTGTGGAAAAAAGGTTTCTTTATGAAACACTAGTGTAACAGCCCATGTTCACGGGCCAAAGTGCTTAATGCTGTTTGTCCAGGCCGTCTCTACGGCTCGTGGCGGCCATTGTGTGCCGCTGAACTACAACTCCCAGCATGCTGTTTGTCCGGGCCGTCTCTACTGGACATGACAGCTTCGGACAAACATCCTCTGGCCTTTTATTATATAGGATTGTCTGCTTGGGTTTGCTACCTCCCAGTGTGGGACAAAAAGGGGTTTCAGTCCCCAAATCCCAGGGTTCTTGTGAATATGCTGGAGACCAGGACCATCCATGTGGAAGCCATATGTATTCACATTCCTTCTCTGGCCTCCTCCAACTATGCTACCTGCCATGAACCCCAGGGACAAGGTGATGGGTTGGGTGGACCATTGCTATTAGAAGGGGGATCTTCTCTTTATCTAAGTTTGATATAAAACTCACTCAATGTGTGGTTCTGATATCCAGTCAGAGAGGGTATATCTCTAGTGCTGGTAGAAAAATCTGTAAAGTAGGAAGAAATACCATGTTATCTATAATAAGCATACATTTACCATCGGGATAGTTAACATATCAATAGGAAAACACACAATTATACATGTTATGAAATTTTGTATGGTTCCATGGCATCCTTACTAATATGTTCCCATCCCCTGTTGTTGAATACATCTGTTTTCACATTCACTCTCAGAGGACCTGATCCAAACTCCTCTGAACTCAACAGAAACCTTTTCACTTACTTCACTTACTCATTTCACTTATTTTCTCTGATCATTAAAACAAACCAAGTTTTGAGCATGAGTCTTTTGAGAGGTTCTACCTCCATTTTAATAATAATATAACAGGACATTTTCTCTATAAAGCTAAGGAAGTGGATATAGTTAGTTCAGTGGATGATGCTGGGAGGGAAAGCTAAGGTTCAGAACTGAGCCTCCCATAGCAGAGAATTCTACACTGATACTTAGATAGAGACACAAGCTTATTTAGGGTCTGATCCCGACAGCTTTATTCATGCTGAGTAGTATCTTGGTGGCAGATTTTCAAGGTTTTTAGGTGCTTAAAGATGGATTGGCAAGTTGACCTGCCTAAATACTTTTAAAATCTGGCTCTTCCTTCATTAGCCAGTTCCCCTGAAATCAATGTATCTGTGGAGGAAGGTGCTGCCCAACCTAACACTGGCCCTGTGATGGGGTGCACCTGGCCTTGGTGGCTTCCCACAGGAGGCCACACTGCTCTGCTATACCCTGCCCTAGGAAGCAGCAAAGTGAAACAGAAAGGAAAAGCAAAGGTGGGTCTTCCAAGCCTGCCTAGAGAGGGTTCACAGAAGCAGCCAATCAGAGCCTAGCAGCCTCAAATGAAAGGACCTGCACAGCCTTAAGAGGTTAGTTCCTGGCTGGGACTAGAGGTCCCGGGTGCTGTGCTCTAGTCCCAGTTTGTCTGGTTTTTGCTTCATTTGATTAAACTGGATTTGCAGGGAGAGAGAGAACCTAAGATTCTTGGCCCTGAGGGAACAGTGATACTAAAAGGGGCCAAGTAGGAAGAGGCCCAAGGAAGAAACAGCAACAAACGAAAATCAAGCAATGTGTAGCTGCTGTTTATAATGTCTGTAGATGGGAACCTGGAGTGATGGGCAGGCCTGGGTTTCCCCTACCGCCATAATGGCATAAACCCCAAGAAGGGGACAGGGCTTATGGGAGAGCCAAAAGAAATGGCTCAGAGCTACGGCTGAACATCCTAGTAGGGGCAACAGGACTGTTCATTTACTGGACTTTTTGCCACCCTGGAAATGGTTCATTTGGATTCTGTGACTCAGCCAAAGGGCCAAGTCATGGAAGACCCACCAAGGTCAGCCAGCAGCTTGCAGAGGCACAGGGTGAGAAAAGGACTGCAGTACCACACTCAGCAGCTAACAGGCACCCAAGAGGTGAGTGCCTCCCATCACAGGCCCTTAATTAAAAAATGCAACTTACCGTCGAGCTTCAATATAAACCTTTTCTCTGTGTAGGAGTTTGTTGCTGGATGAATAACCTCACATCTGAACATTTTTTCATTATCAGATGCATTAGTAGTAAATTGTGTTTTCCAGGTAGAGAAGCATAAACCATTTTGTCCAATTGGAGTATCTATATTATGGTTGTCTCCAGGTAACTCTGACCATTCTTTGTACCATGCAACTTTTATCTTTTCAGGTGCAAAATCTGATATGGAAACTTCAAGACAGACAGTCTCATTGACCTTGGGTGATGCAGGTGTTGCTATAATCCCAGAAACGGTGGGAGACTTTGCTAAAAAGGAGGGATAGTTTTCCATTAGAAACACAGTGCAGTAAAACACTCCTGGACACTGTCAAGGGGATTATCAAGAAAATTAATCGGCAAAAGAGAAAATATTCACTTTTTTTTTTTTTTTTACTGGGTCAGAGCACCTGGCCTTGATCCTGCACAAAGCCACATGCACAGTACTCTGCCATATAAACACAGGTTAAAAGTGCTAAGCCAAACGGAGAGCCAGGGAATCTGATCCTGCGTGAATGAGTTCTGCCACCAAAGCACTTTTCTCCAGTAGCAGGAGTAAGGCCAAAGAGTGGCATGTGCTGCTAACCACTTCCTTAGAATGATGAGCACTGTGTAGGGTCACCAGATGTCCTGATTTTATAGGGACAGGCCTGATTTTTAGGTCTTTTTCTTATATAGGCTCTTATTACCCTCCACCCCTTGTCCTGATATTTCACATTTGCTGTCTGGTCATCCTAAGATTGTGATTGAATACGTGTGTCAGGAACACCCATCTGCAGGGCCCTACCAAATTCACAGCCATGAAAAACACGTCATGGACTGTTAAATCTGGTCTCCTCTGGTGAAATCTTGTCTTCTGTTTGCTTTTACTCTATACTATACAGATGTCATGGGGGAGATCAGCATTCCTCAACTTGGGGGAATTTTGGGGGGGTTGTGGTATTGCCACAGCTGCCTTCAGAGCTGGGTGGCCGATGAGCAGTGGCTGTTGGCCAGGTGCCCAGCTCTGACAGAAGTGCCACCAGCAGCAGCACAGAAGGGTGGCAATACCACAGTATGTCACCCTTACATCTGTGCTGCTGCTGGCGGGCGCTTTGCCTTCAGAGCTTGGATCCCAGCCAGCAGCCACTGTTCTCCAGCTGCCCAGCTCTGAAGGCAGCGCCACCACCACCCTACAATAACCTTGTACCCCCTGCCACTCCTTTTGGGGGCCAGGATCCCTACAGTTGAAACACCCTGCAATTTCAGATTTAAACAGCTGAAATAATGACATTTACTATTTTTAAAATCCTATGACTGGGAAATTGACCAAAATGGACCGTGAATTTGGTAGAGTTTAACTTCAGCCCGGGTTAATCCTAATTTCTGCCAATGTGAACCAATGCAAAAAGTCCCAGAGGCAAAAAGTCCCTTGGGATGGGGTGGTCTATAGGGAGAGCTCTATAGATGGTTGCTACACCAAAAGTAGCCAGCAGTGGGGTACAGTCAAGGGGGCAGACTAACAAAGGTCTTCAGGTGCTCAGAGATGTAGATAAATGCTTAGCTGGATTTTGAATGAGTCTGGCAGGTGAAGTGCCCAACTCCCACTGAAAAGCTATTGGAATTAGGCACGGATATCATATAGGTGTTTTCTGTAGATCTTACTAGGTTCCTATCTGCATCTTTAGGCACACATTTTCCTTTGAAACTCTGGCCCCAGATCTTATCAGCAGACTCCATCTATGGGACTCCCATGCAGTCCTGACTGGAGCCTAAACTGTCCCTGGCAAAACACAAATAGGGAGAGCAATAGCCAGGTGAATCTCGTTGTTGCTAGAGGGTATAATTTACACCCTCCTGCACCATGGTTGTTGGATATGGCCCTCTAGCAGTAAAACAATAAATACTTTTTTCTTCATGCTCTAGCAAACATTGCTCCAACATAGACCCTCAGACTTGTTAAGCCTACCTGGGAGTTTTAGATACACATTCTTTGTAATGGGCTTTGTCAGAGTCTTGTGCATCACCATTACAGCAATCTTTCTGCCATAATCTCGAGCAGAGGGTATTAGCTGAAGAACAGAAGATGTGTAGAAAAGGCCCCTTATATCCTGTTTTGGCTCTTGTACTGATGAACCCTTCTTGATTTCATCATTCTCCTGAAACCACCGGACTTGAATATCATTGGGACAGAAATCCATGATTTCGCAGGTCAGAGAAAGGGGTTTTCCATACTCCACATCATTTGGACTAAGAGCAATACTTGTAATTCTTGGGAAATCTGCAAAGAGTGTTGAAGTATATTTTATCTGCACAAACAACATTAATATTCAAGAAGGTACCACTCTTGTTTGTGTTAAATATATGCAGAGTAGAGTGTACGGAGAATTATGTGAAATAAACCATGAAGTTGATAGCTACTGGGTCTAATGCACAGGAATTAAGCAAGGGCTCAGAGTTAAGGAAGTGACTGTGCTTTTGGTAGTTTTAACATATTACAAGAATAACTTTGCGTCCCCCATAAATACATGTGTATAACTGGCCACGGAAAGTGAAATCCTACACTGAATTTGATGACATTTCTCTGTTTTTATCTGGATGTAATGCAAGAAATCTTAAATGCTGCATTTGCTCAATTCCAAAATGTCAGGAAATGTTACCGACATCAGTGGGCAGAACGCTATTGATTTTGGTGAAAAATGGAAAATCAGAAAAGGGGATGCACAAATGTGGGTGCTATCATCTGGTTAGCACAGACAACAGCTTCGACCACTTATCTAATTGTCTAAAGATCCAACAACCAGTTGATGGCACCCATTAACACATTCCAGCCTAACTCTCCCTCCCCTCTCCCTGCCATCTAAGCTCTGCCCATCTTCCCAGTAAAGGTTAATGTAGTGACACCCTGAATGACTTATCTCCCAGAAAGAAAGGGAGAGAAACCAAAAATAACCATAAAAATGGCATAGAGTGGCACCCAGAACCCCTAGCATGGGGTAGAAGTGGGAAGTAGGGAGCATGGAGGAATGAGTGTGTACCCAAAGCCTCTGGAATGGAAAAATGGGAACCTTGGAAAGGGGCAAGTGGGGAAATGGGGAGCACAGAGATCTTACCATGGGGGAGAGCTAATGGAGGGAGAACACAGAAATCTGGGCGGAAGGGTAAGGGGACAGATCCCTGACGTAAGAGAGGGTGTGAGGGTGCAGGAAGCCCTTGAAAAAGAGGGGGATGGGAGGGTGGCGTACAGGGAGCGTACAGTAGTGGAGAATGGAGGGATGCAAGGGGCCCTGGTGTGTGCAATGAGCTTGGCCTACAAAAGCCATGAAGTTTGACCCCTAATGTATATACCTCTCAATAACTATCCAGCTATGGATCTTTTCTAAAAAATAGTTCCTTCTTTGTTTTTTGGTACAGCTCCCAGTAAGTTACTTCATATTTCTTGCCTTCAAAAAGACACAGAGAGAAAAACGTTCCATAACTCTTAAGAGTGCTTGTTTTCTCATTGTTGCTCATCCATTTTTCAAGCTTCCAAGAATCTCTAAAGCCTGGGATTGTCAAATTTGCCTAAGGGATTTGGACACCTAGTTCCCATTACAATTAATGGCAATGAGGTATCCAAATCCTCTGAGTGGTTTTGAAATTCTCAACTTAAATCTTTATTTACTGAGTATTTTTCCCTACATTGCACATGCTGGCTTGTTACTGTAGGGTTGCTTGTCAGAATTTGTTGGGTATTGACACTGGGAAGAGTAAGTGTTTTACTTGATTAAAATACTCTATGTTCTCCCCTCTATATACAAGGGGAAGGGAGCAGAACCTTGCAGAGCCAGACTGGGTGGTGAGGAGGGCAAGAGCAGCATTTTCACTGAATGCTCACACCACACCTCAAGTCATAGGGGCTGACTCCATGGGTGCTCCGGAGCTGGAGCACCCATGGGAGAAAATTGGTTTCGTGCAGCTGGGAGCGAGGAGGGCTAGGGGGAATGCAACGCTCTCAGGGGAGGAGGTGAGGCTGGGGTGGGGATTTGGGGAAGGGGCCAATAAGGGAAGGGAGGGGTGGGGACTTTGGGGAAAGGCTTGGAATAGGGGCAGGGAAAGGGTGGAGTTGGGGTGGGGCTGGGGGGCGCAAGCACCCACCGGCGCCGGGAAAGGTTGGCGCCTATGTCTCAAGTCTGTGGGGGCAGAGTCTGTGGCCAGGGAGGAGCTGTGCTGGGGCTGGAATAGCCTGGGGAGAAGATGCACCGCACAGTTTTCCTCCCGAGTCACTAATCGGATATCTCCAGGAGAGTTCATGCTGGTCCAAACAGCATCAACATCTGCTGTAGACCTGTGCCCTTCCCATATAATGTAAAGAAGACAAAAGGAGAAAGCAGGAGTACCTTGCACAAAGAACTGACAATTAAATAGTCACCTTTTAACATGAGGGGATAGGACTTCTTTGTAGTTCTGTTGCAATGGATGACTTCAATAGCGAATTCTACTGCATGGTCCTCAGGTTCAGGTGTAAATGTCACCTGGCTTTCTCTGTGGTACAGATTTGTTGCTGTATCAAGTTGAGGGTCCTGGGTTATAACTGCAGCCTTGGTGAGTTCTTCAAAGCCTCTCATCCAGCGCACCTGACACTGTGCTGGGTGGTAATCTGTCACCTGGCAAGATAATGTGATGGACTCTCCACTCTCAGGGGTACTGGGCTCACATACAATATTTGAGACTTTTGGAGTAAATACTGCAAATAAAACAACAAATAAGGCATCAGTCTTGGATCAGAAATGTTGGTAACTTGAACCAAGCACAGGATTTTTAAAGAAGACTCTGGGGGGAGGACTTTGTTCTTTGTTTTCTTTTTTGGATAGTAAAAGTATAAAATCTGATCCTGCACTTACCCACTCATTTTCTAGGTAGGCAAAACCTAATGGAGGGGGAACACAGAAACCAGGGGGGCACAGACTCCTGACATAGGAGAGGGTGTGAGAGTGCAGGGAGCCCTTGAAAGAGAGGGGGATGGGATGGTGGCGTACTGGGAGCTTGTGGTGGAGAATGGAGGGATACAAGGGGCTCCTGCTGTGTGCATAGTTCCTTCTTTCTTTGTTGGTAGAGCTCCCAGTAAGTTATTTCACATTTCTAGTTTTCAAAAAGACAGAGAGAGGGAAATACTTCATAACTCCTAAAAGTGCTTGTTTTCTCATTGTTGCTCATACATTTTTCCGGCTTCCAAGACTCTCTTGAGCCTGGGATTGTCAAATTTGCCTAAGGCTCTTTTGCCTGCACAAGGAGTGCAAGATCTGGCCTAGAGATAGAACAGGGAGGCCTTGTCTTCACTAAGAAAAAATGTGGTTCGTTTGGGTTTTTTTATACGTGTAAAAATCCATATTTTAATATGTGTGAGCTCACTGAGGTGACACCGAAGCTCCTACTTATTAAAATCACAATGGTCTTGTCCATAGGATTTTAACATGTGTGTTAATGTGTAAAAATACACCCCTTTTCCTACCGGGGATGTGGCTTTTTGATTAAATTCACCCCTGTGCAAAGATCTAGCAGCTCTAGGCGTATGCAGCAGTTCAGTCCACAAAATGTGGCTTTGATTATGCGTAGACCTTCTGCTGGCCCTCTGTGGAGGGTTGTATTTCACCTTTTAAAAGGGGAGCCCCTGAGTACTGCAGAAAGTGACCCAGAGATTGATATTTTTTCCTTTAAAAGCAGTGTGTGTGTGTGGGGGGGGGGGTTATGGTAATGGTGTTAACAGTTTTCATTCTAATAATAAAATAGTAGTTTGAGAATTAACTTACTGAGATTTTCCAGCTTCCAAGAAGATTCTTTATACTGGCGCAAGCCTTGAAGTTTAGCTTTGCATATGAATCTCCTTCCAATGTCCTCAACTCCAAGATGTAATATTAAATTACTGGTGCAGAAGAAAAGTCCATCTGGTCCACTTGTCACATCACTAATGAAGGGTTTCTCTGACACTTGATCATCATCTTTATACCAAACCAAATCAATTGTTTCAGGGGAAAAAGAATGAATTCTGCAAGTCAAAGTTATAGGCTCATCTGGTCTTGGCATATCTGTAGAACACAGGATTGGATCCAACACAGGCATGGCTAAAAAGGAAAACAATGAGATTTACGCATTTAACAAGAATCTGCTTTTTTAAATGTGATGATCAGCACATGACAAGATAGCTAAGTCCAAAGCTGATTGCAATGAGTTACAAGGGGATCTCAAAAAATTAGGTCACTGGATGAAAAAATGGCAGATGATATTCAACACTGAAAAAGTGCAAAGTAATAATGCTGTAAAAAAACCGAAAGGTTCTAAACTAACTCTTACCACTGAATAAAGAGATCTTGGAATCATCATGGATAGCTCTCTGAAAACTTCAGCTCAATACACAGCAGGGATCAACAAAGCTAACAATGTTAGGAACTACCAGGAAAGGGATAGAAAATAAGACAGAAAATCTCATAATGCCACTAAATTGATCCATATTGTGCCTGCACGTTGAATACTGTGTCCAGTTTGGGTTGTCCCATCTTGAAAAGGATACAGTGGAACTGGAAAAATTTCAGAGAATGGCAATAAAGATTATCACAGGTATGGAACAGCTTCCACACAAGGAGAGACTAAATAGAGATAATTAAGGGGAAATATGATAGAGGTCTCTAAAATTTTGAAGGGCATGGACAAAATGAATAGGAAAGTGTTATTTACAAAAACCAGGGGTAACCCAATGAAATTAATAGTCAGCAAGTTTAATACAAGCAAGAGAAAGTACTGTTTCAGTCAACACATGGTTTACTTGTAAAACTCAGTGGTATGGGATGCTGTGATGGTCAAAAAGTATAACTGTTCAAAAAAGATAAGTTTATAGAGAGTAGGTCCATTAATGACTATTAGCCAAGATGGTCAGGGATATAACCCCTAAACCTCTGACTGCGTAGAAGGGAAAGAGAGGTGGATCGCTCCAGTATTTCCCTGTTCTGTACAGAACCCTGATCCTCTGATACTGGCCACTCTGTCAGAGACAGGATACTGAGCTGGATTAACCATTGGTCTGACTCGGTATGGTGCAGTTCTTACATTCTTAATTCAGACAGTGACTGAACTTGAAGAAGCTAAACTTTGCATACTGCAAAACACTTTGCTTACCTATAACCTTCAATTCTGTTATTTCAATAGCAGGACGTTGCCGAAGGGCCTCGTGTATAATTTCAAGAGAAAGTTCTGCCTTGTTTAGCTCATGCACGTTTGGAGATATATGAATGATGCATGGAACTTCAAAAGTGTCATTATCTAGTGACTTCAAGCATATCTGAAATTGAAAATTCTTTGATGTAGCCAGGAGAGCAGCACTTTCCCCATCTCGTTGGATGTCATCCTTTTCACTGTTCCAGTAGCAAATTGTCTCCTTTTGGTTTTGTTGATACTTTTTCAGAAAAAAGGTTACAGTTATAGGTTTTGGACGAAAGCCGGAAATTTTGCAATACAAAGAAGTGTCTTCTAAATGCTTCATTTCCACATTCCCTATGAATGCCATTATTGTTGGTGGAACTGCAATAAAATATGTAAGTTAGTTGCACGATATACCATGTTGTGAAGAATGGCAAACTAAAAAGTGAACTGCAATTTTTCTCTCTGCTGCATAATTTAAACTGTATTTCTATATGCAGCTAAAGCATTGTACTTACCAGCATTAACTATCTACTACAGTAAAACCTCCATTTAACGGACTAATTCGGGCGAGGGGGTGTCCATTAAATCCAAAAGTCCGTTATTTAATAATTTTAAAAAAAACGAGCTGTCGGAGCAGGAGCCCGCCCGCCACAGGGTCAGGGTGGAAGCTCCGCAGCCCGCCCGCTGCTGGGACCAGGGTGGCAGCCGGGAGCCGTCAGCCAGCCCGCCGGGGTCCCAGCTGCTGGGACCCGGGTGGGAGCCATCAGCCAGCCTGCCCGGGTCCTGGCTGCCGGGACCCGGGTGGCAGCCGGGAGCCATCAGCCAGCCCGCCCGGGTCCCGGCTGCTGGGACCCGCCAGTCAGCCCGCCCGCTGCTGGGAGCAGGGCAGCAGCCCGCCCGTGGCTGGAACCCCGGCGGCAGCCGGGACCCTGCAGTCAGACCACACAGGTCGCGGCTCCCGGGACCCGCCAGCCAGCCCACCCGTGGCTGGAACCCTGGCGGCAGCAGGGAGCCGGCAGCCAGCCCGTCCGCTGTGGGGAGCCGGGCGGAAGCCGGGAGCCGGCAGTCAGCCCGCACGGGTCCCGGCTCCCGGGACCCACCAGCCAGCCCACCCGCGGCTGGAACCCTGGCGGCAGCAGGGAGCCGTCAGCCAGCCTGCCTGCTGCCTGGACCCGGGCGGCAGCCGGGAGCTGGCAGCCAGCCCTCGACAAATGGATTTTGGATGCATCAGACTTGCTTAAAAATTTTGTCCGTTGCATCCGAAGTCCGTTAAATCGAGGTTTTACTGTAATGCTGTATTTTTTCAGATACCATATGGTTGAATTCCCTTGATTCAAATGCCCCAATTGTTGTTTCTTCTTCAGAGTCCTTAGCAGATAAGTGACTATATGGTCAGAAACATATAGTCCTCAAATTTTCAGTCTTTCATGTAAATCTTTCTCAGTAATGGGGTATTCTGAGCAACGGTTACATCTCCCTTTTTATGTATCAGTATTTTTTATTTTTTCTGTACAGTTAGTACTAAAAATAGATCATATTGTTAAAAGTTATCAGTTTAAATTAATTTCAGTTACTACTGATGCTGTTTTTGTATGGAAGAATTCAGAATGACACTCCCACCCATTAAACCAATAAAAGGCAACTTTAAGAGCAAGTCCTTTTGTGACAGTATATGAAAGCAGAGCATTTCTTATCAATCCTGCCACTTCTCCTATTTAATACCTAGCATGTTCCAATTGGTTTAAAATGTTCTCATCAAATACATGATACCTATTTTTTTCCAAAAGGGCTTCAGAGGCATCTGAAGGATTCAGTGAAAATAAGGGGTTGGATATGAAGGGGAACAAAAGAAATGGTGTACACTGCTTTGGGACATTTGACTAACCTTCAGTTAACTGATGGATGGCTAAAGAGCATTGTGATGTTCTGATTCTTGTTAGTTTGACCACTAGGGTTAGCTCTTGTGAATATTTCAATTCTAAGTTTATTAGTTTCCGTTAAGATTTCATTATCACAGTGCACCTTTAAAACTACTTACTTTTCTTAAAACACTTATTGTACACGAAAACTCCCAAACTGAGTATAATAATACAGGCTATTATTGTTCCAATGACAGCTCCAATTAAAATGCTTGAATCGGATCTGGGGGCTGTGAATGGAAAAAAAAAATCTGGTAATCCTAAAGTTGCTCAAATAAAAGAATTTAGTTAAACATATCTACTCCTTCATTTCCTTGGTGAATATTTGAAATGTCACAGAAAAGTTAAATTAGGCCTAAAATTATTACCCATTAAACTACAAAGAAGATCACAGAATAACTGCTAGGTATGTTTTGTTGTATCAGATCAGAGCTTCCAAAGACCATAATAAGAGACCACTAAGAGTACTGAAACACCTACTTAAAACATTATATCTTTGCAAGCCTTCAAGGATGAAGACCCAAAAAATGTGTTGTAATGTATGATGGAGTCAAAAACAGCCTTTTGTTAAAGATAAGTCTGGACCAACTCAGTGAGCTCAGAGAGGCACCAAAATGTTGTTAGCCCGATCTACCACCAAACAGACATGCCACTAAAATGGTGCACCTGGAACAGCTCTAAAATCCAAAGGTGTCAGTGGCATCAACATATTTCAATCTCTTCTTTTTGCAGACTGGCTTTCCTTGGCTGCTCTGCCATTCCTCCCACTCTATAGTTGTTTTTGAGTGTCATGGCCAGTTCTCCTGCCCTGATGTCTCTCCTAAGTGACACCTGATATCACTGCACCCAGGTATAACAAAAGGTTGACACGGTTTAAATTCCTTCAAAAGAAGTCTAGCCACAGAATTCTGGAACACATGACATATCAAAAGAAAAGAGATAAGACCCTAAAGGGGATCAATACCTGTGACGGTCAAGGTGCTATTGAGAAGTAACTTGGCAGGAAATGTTTTGTGACTCACAATACATCTATAGACATTTCCATTATCTTGCAACGATGGTTGAAGCCTTAATTTACTAGTGACATTAAATGTGCCATCTTTATTTTCTACAGAGGCTCCTGTGCAGATATCCTCTACTGTTACTCCACTGTTCTGGTTATTCTTTGAAATCTTCATCCACTTAATGTCAACCAAATTTGGATAGAACTTATTGACTTCACAAGACAGAGTCTTCTCCTTGTCACTTTCTACTGTAACTTCCTTTGGAGACAGGCTGACAGTTGGTTGAGCTGTATGGAGAAAAAAGTTAAATTACAGTTATAATCATAGCTATGGTGATACTTTAGTAATGTTCGTTTTGTTGTAACACACACACTACCTAAATGTCTGATAAGTGAAATGTTTCATCTTTTTTTCCCCTAATCAAATCATCTTTCCCCAGAAATGTGACTGCAGTAGGGAGTATTAGTTGGACAATAAACACCATTAATGTTCATTAGGACCTTGGCGGTTGTGTTATTCTCTTCTCTTTCTAAAAAAAATAGAGAGAGAGAGAGAGAGAGAGAATAATAGTGGCTCAGATTTAGAGAATTTCTGACTAGTGAAAATGCCACTGCACATCTAAGTTTTGGATAATGAAAACCTTCCTGACTAGAACCTTAGCGATTATGAAAAATGGGCTTATTTAGATCCAGATTTCCCTCATCTGCAAAAAAATCATGGAAGGGGAATATTTAGAGTGATACTACTGTGGAGATGTTGCAGGGAAAAATGAGCTGCAGTCTTCGCTGCTTGTAGCAAGGAAAGTGACAGTGAATAGAGAATAGAGACTGTGCCCTCTCCAAGGCAACTAAGATGGAGCTATATAGAAAATACCTGGACAAACCCCAAAGATGAAGACTTCCATTCCCAGGGCAGGTGTGCTCACCAAACGCCTGCCATCGTTACTGGCAGCACAACTTACCCAATATCTTGGGCCAGTCCACTTATATCATGCAATTCCCACTCCTCCACAGAGGCTCTGTCGGGTGAGGAAACTAGTACCACTACGAAGGACTCCCATATTCAAATCATCTGCCTTCAAGTCCCCGTGATACCATATGAAAGAAATGCTACAATAAAATCACTTACCAACTACCTCTAAAACAGTTGTTCCCTGAGCATCAGAAGGGGTGACAAAAACTTGGCACGTGTATGTTCCCGCTTCCTTAAACTGTATCTGTCGTAGAGAGAGTGCAGCATTTCCTCTTCTCAGGTCACTGTCAGACATACTGGCCCCATCTCTAGAGGAAGTATGCTCTCCAACATGAAATGTAAATACTTCTTTTTGGACTGCTGTTGGAGTCTTAAGATACCAGGTAACTCCCACATTCTTGATATCCAGTTCTTCTGTATTGTACCCAGATATGTTGCATGGTATGGAGATGTTATCATTCAGCGTCACTATTTGTGGGGTGCTTCCCATCAGTACTTGAAGAGTTTCTTCAAAAATAGAAAGTATATATTTGGAGCAATACATCCTAAAGGCAAGGTTCCCTTTAAAGCAATTATTTGGCTGAAGGATCATTCAATATTTTAGTAGCCTGTTGTTTCCTCACCCATAATCCTCTGTAACCTGTCTCAATGGAAATCTAATGAAAGCTTTCCTTCCTAAACTGGTAATGGCTTTATGAATAACAATTTTTGCTTTTATTTGAATGAAATAATAGAGAGAACACAGGCTAGTTGGGCAGCTCTGGCTCTTGGGAACTACAGTGCAGGAGGAATTTTAGCAGTGCATACACTGCTTATTACATGTAATACACTGGAGCTTTGTGGTAGAACTACAGCAGCACCTAATGGAAGAGAAATGTGTAGTCTATTCATCCATCCATCCCAAGTATTTATGGACCCTGTCACGGGGCGGCACAGGCTTCCTTCCCCTAGTCCCTGTGCCCCGTGCTTAGGCTGGTCAAAGAAAGGCATGTAGACACTTCTCTGGTGCTTCACCCATGCTCTTTTATTTACAGTGCCTTCAAAGTCCCCACGTCCCCAACATCAGGCCCCTCACAGACCTCTCCCCAGGTCCTCTGGCCTCTCGAGGCTTGTATTCCCCAGCAGAGACAGAGCTAGGTATCCCCTGTCCTCCTGCCTGGCTAGCCTCCTGACTGCCCCTGAGTCAGGGCTTTTCTAACCCTTTCTGCTCCCTGCCCCAGCTGTGCTCAATCTCTCCAGCCAGGGGCTGTGAGCTAGCCTTCATTAAGGCTTCCAGCTGGGCTTCTTGCAGGCTGCTCCCTGCATCGGCCCCTGGACCTGCTATCCCCAAGCAGGGCTTAGCTTGCAGGGGCAGGGCATTCTCAGGGTTTTTACCCTTGCCCTGCCACAGACCCCCTTACCATAATGGCTGAGCAGCTCAGACTCTTTTATATGTTTTATCCTCACAGCACCCCTGTGAGGTAGGGAAGTGCTATTATCTCCATTTTACCCATGGGGACATGATACACAGAGAGACGGAATGACTTGCCCATGGCCAAGCAGGATGTCTGTTGTGGAGCGGAGAATTGAACTCACTTGAGTCCCAGACTAGTACCCTCAGCACTAGACTCAGTGTCCCAGTCAGAGGTCACTTGTCCATCTCCTCTAACAGAAAAAATGTGCTGTGGGTCCCCATCACCACTGGGGTGATGGGAAGAAGGACACAACACCACCAATTCATTGTCATAGAATTATAGAAGTGTAAGACGAGGAAGGGACCTCAATAGGTCACCTAGTTCAGTCCCCTGCACTTAAGGCAGAACTAAGTAATAACTAGACTATTCTTGATAGGTGTTTGTCTAATCCATTAGTTCTCAACCCGCGGCCTGCAAGCCACTTGCGGTCCAATCAACACACAGCTGTGGCCCATGTGACAGCCTCAGGGCCATACAGGTAGTTTATATATTGTGTGGATGCAGCCCACATAACATAATGGTAAATATGTTGAAAACCACTGGTCTCAACTATTCTTGACTTCCGAAGATGGGCATTCCCCAACCTCCCTCAGCAATTTGTTCTGTGCTTAACTACCCTGACAGGAAGCTTTTTACAATGTACAACCTAAACCTCCCTTGCTTCAGTTTAAGCCCATTGCTTCTTGTCCTATCCTTGGGGTTAAGGAGAACAATTTTTCACCCTCCTCCTTATATACTTGAAAACTTATTGTGCCTGCCTTCGTCTTATCTTCTCCAGACTACACAAACTCAAGTTTTTCAATCTTTCTTCATAGGTCATGTTTTTTAGACCTTTAATCATTTTTGCTGCTCTCCTCTGGACTTCCTCCAATATGTCCACATTTTTCCTGAAATGTGGCACCCAGAAGAGGACCCCAAACTCCAGCTGAGGCCTAATCAGCACAGAGTAGAGTGGAAGAATTATTTCTCGTGTCTTGCTTACAACACTCCTGTAATACATCCCAGAATGATGTTTGCTTTTTTTGCAACAGTGTTACACTGTTGACTCATATTAGCTTGTGATCCACTATAACCCCAGATCTCATTCCGCAATACTCCTTCCTAGGCAATCATTTCCCATTTTGTACGTGTGCAACTGATTGTTCCTCCCTAAATGGAGTACTTTGCATTTGTCCTTATTGAATTTCAGGGGACAAGGAGCAGAGGGAGTTGGATGGGTTGTGGGTTCTGAGGGGGGCAGGAAGTGGGTGGGGATCATGTAGGGAGCGGGGCCAGGCTGTTCGGGGAGGCACAGTCTTCCCTACCAGACCCTCCATACAGTTTTGCAACCCCGATGTGGCCCTCAGGCCAAAACATTTGCTCATCCCGGTCATAGGCGCTCTGGTAGTGATCTCAAGAATTTAATTATTACTGCAGAATCCTGAAGCACTGGGGAACCCACCATATCTATGCAGCCCAACAACGCTGACCAATTATGGAGGCAACTTCAGCAGATGTGGAGGAGGAAACTCCTCCTTAATGGGTGGCTAAATAATTCATCCGCACCCCTACTCAGAGGCAGAATGATTCCTGCATCCTGGTGGTAGTGGTGGAAGTAGGATATCAGCAAGGCAATGCATATTTAAAGCGCCATGATGTGTCTGATAGTGGGGGTTGGTTTCTTCTCTCTTTCCACTGCCTCCAAAGGAACCTTAAAGGGGATGTTCTCCCCTAATGCAGCTTTTTCAGATGACTGCACTGAAAGAGAGCTGCCAACCAGAAGAGGTGATAAGATGGAGAAGTAGAAGGAGATTAGAAACCAAAAGAAAAATATTTTAGAATACAGGAATCTTGGTCCCATCCTCCCTACCACAACAGTGGCTATGAGATACTGCAGCCAAAGTAATGGAGTGGGGCCGGGATATTGTGAGCTCGAGGGACAAAAAATGTATTTATGTGCGCGCCTCTTCCCTTCCCAAGCAATTCTCCAATTTGCTTCTGTGAAGAAGGGGTGAGATATTTCTGCACTGGGCCAACTGTTGTGGGATAAATCCCAGCTTATACGGCAGTGAGGAGTTACCCCATCCATAGCTACTCCATAACCAGCCCTAAGGATCTGGACCAACAGGAATAGCTGGCATCCTTTTACAAGCCTATTTTTAGTGGTCATGCAGGGTATGTCTGCACTGCAAATGAAAAATGTGATTGTGGCACATGTAAGCTACCTGTGGTAGCTAATCTAGCTACCATGGGTAATAATGAAGTGTAGACACATTGGCATGGCCTTTGGCATGGGTTAGCAACAAGAGTACATACCCAGAGTACCCTGAAGGGCTTGTACTTGGGTTTCTGGCACAGGCTTCACCATGCTCTAGCAACCCAAGTAATCTGTCATTTATACTTCCTGAAATTTCAGTTACTTATTGATTAAGAAGCAATGACACTACAGTAAAACCTCGATTTAACGGACTTCGGATGCAACGGACAAAATTACTGATCCGTATCAGACCGCGACCCCTTCCTGCTGTGGCCCCGGTCCCCTTACCTGGCGGCTGTCTGCTGGCTCCCGGCTGCTGCCACGGTCCCGGCAGCAGGTGGGCTGGCTCCTGGCTCCCGCCCGGGTCCCAGCCACTGACGGGCTGGCTGCCGGCTCTCGCCCGAGTCCCACCAGTGGGCGGGCTAGCTGCTGGCTCCTGGGTCCCGCCCAAGTCCCGCCAGCGGGCGGGCTGGCTGCCGGCTCCCGCCCGGGTCCCAGCAGCAGGCGGGCTGTGGAGCTGCCGCCCCGACCCTGTGGCGGGCGGGCTGCTGCTCCGACAGCTTGTTGGTTTTTTTTATTAAATAACGGACTTTTTGATTTAACGGACACCCCCTCGCCCGAATTAGTCCGTTAAATCGAGGTTTTACTGTATGTAGATTTGGGGACTTGCTTGGGTCCATATTGCTACAAAACTTTCCATTGTTTTAGTCTATATATCCTTTATTTCGATGAAATTTCAAAAAACATAAACTTACATTGATAACTGGTTCCAAGGGTGAAAGTAACTTAAGGGACTTACCAGTACACGGGGTCCTGAGCGGCGGGGGGAAGAGGGTGCTCAACGAGAAGGGGCAGGGCCTTGGGAAGAAGGGACTTGGACCAGACTCCCCCAGCCAGCCCTTCAGAGCATCCCTGTGGTGATTTAAAGGGCCTGGGGCTCCAGACCGCTGCCACCAGTGCTACCCCAGGACTCTGACAGTAATTTAACGGGCCAGAGCCCCATGGTAGTGGTAGCAGCAGCGGCAGCCAGGAGCCCCCGGCGTCTGGCGGCGATTTATAGGGCCTGGGGCTCCGGTCACTGCCGGGAGCCCTGAGCCCTTTTAAATGGCCGGGCCCCAGGGAAGCTGGCCCCTGCCGGTACAGTCGGCTGTCTACTGGCTCTTATCGGTACGCCATACCACAATGTACTGGCTTACTTTCATCTCAGACTGATTCTGAGATAACAGGAAAATACCCCTAAAATTAGTATTTCCCAAAGAGATGCAGCCATTTATCATTCAGGGCTAGTCTACACTAGAAGCACGGCACTACAGTGGAACAGTTGCACTGCTGTTGCATAGCTGGTGAAGACACACTATGCTGATGGGAGAGAGTGCTCCCGTCGACATAGGGCTTGGTTACACTGGCACTTTATAGTGCTATAAAGCCTCCAGGACCGCTATAACTCACTACCCGTCCAGACTGGCGAGGCACGTAGAGCGCTGTAAGTCCGCAGTTATACGAGTCCTGGTAATCCTCCCTTTCCTGAGAATTAACAGCTATAGCATATTCAGTGCTCTGTATTATCTCCAGTATGAATGGGTCTTAACAATACATTGCTTTGAGTGATCTCTGGAGAGGCATCTAAGACATTTAAGGCAATTGACATCTCTTTTCTTTGTTTTGAACTCACCTGGAGGAATGCAGAAGTACTTTTTCAGAGTTTATCTCTTAAGTGGCAAATAAGCAATGCAAATGTTGACAGACTGAGCCTGTGTGAAAGAGAAAACTAGCAGGCTTTGTATTTTAAAGGAAACTTGCTGACAGGCTCTCAGCAGGACAAAAATCCACTCGCTCTCTCCCTCCACATACACACAACACGTTCCCCCTCACACCCCTCATTTGAAAAGCATGTTGCACCCAGCTGAATGTTGGGATAGCTGCCCACAATGCACCCCTCCCCGTGCCGCTCCAAGTGCCGCAAATGTGGCCACGCTATACCGCTGGTGGGTCTCGGTGTGAACACACTATAGCGCTATCCCTATAGCTGTATACGAGGACAGGTATAACCAAAACCGCTTCAAAGCTGCAAGTGTAACCAAGCCCTTTATAACTCCATCTCTGCGATAGGTAGTAGCTATGTCAGTGGGAGAAGCTCAGCTGCCAACATAGCGCTGTCCACATTGGCACTTAGGGAGGTGTAATTTACGTCGCTCAGGGGTGTGGATTATTCATGTTATACTGAAGTAAGCTCTAGCGTAGACCAAGCCTCCCTAATGATACTTTCTGTAGTGATGTGAGCCAATATGATGCTATGCACTGGCATGGAGGGGAAATCGTAGTCAGAAAACCTGAATCTACTAGAAGGGAGGTAGACAGATCCTTTCTTCATGGTTTTTTTTCCTGAATTGAGTGTTTCCATCTTGAACAGTCAACACAACACCAGACCAGCACAAGTGTGTTGATATTGCAATCCTCCATGTGCTCTTCCCTACTTCAAAAGAGTACCAGTTTAAGAGCTTGTTCCAAACTCTAACCCAACCAATTTATTTTTTATTTGTATATTTTAAAAAATTGCACAATGAGCTGTGCTAAAATGTGTTAAAGAACACTGAGACTATGAGCCGCACTCTTTGAATAAGGTCAATTTTGCATTTAAAGCTTGATCTTGCATTTACATGGTGCGGTTCATATAAATAAGTCCCAATGTGTTTTAGCTAATTTAAGAACAGCTGACTGTACAAATTACTGACAGAGGGGAATTGCTTTGCTCATTGTGTGGCCAACTCTGGGGATAACCACAAGTGACTAATAGCGCAGGGTCTAGAACGGCTTGGAAAGCAGAGGCGAGGGAGCTTCGGGGAGCCCCAGGCAGGGAGAGGCCGGGCCCAGCCGGGGAAGTGGAACACGGAGCAGTTGCAGAAATTTAGCCCTGCAACGAGAGCGGGGAGCCCTCCAACTCCTCCCCTCCCCGGGGTGTCCGCGGTGGGCGCAGGGCTCCATCCCGCAGCTCCTGGCGCCTCTGCAGGCTCAGGACGCCAGTGACACTGGCCTCTCCACCCACCCCACCCCACCCCCATTTTCCCGCAGTAGCACCCGCAGTTGGGCCCAATTCTGTACCGGCGCCGCGGCCCGAGCCTCCCCCTTCCGGCCTCCCCCGGCTGCTGCTTGTTCACCTGCCGGCTGGAGCACGCCGCCGAGAGCCAGGAGCAGCAGGCACCGCTGCCCGACGGAGCCCCCGGCCCACTTCATGGCCCGCGGCCGATCCGGCCCGGAGGATCATCTAGCTGGCAAAGGGACGTTGTCGTTTCGCTTTTACTTTCTCTTTAGCGTCCTTAGCTCCACCAAGGGCGCGGTGCCTGTAGCCTGGGATTGGATAGGAGCTGCCTGGCTTGTACTTTGTACAAGGAAACCCCAGTTACCTTCGGCCTTTGTGATTGTGCCCCCCGCAAACACGGAAAGCTGGAAGTTTCTTTGTTTTTAAAAGCACTGACCTGACCGACCAGCTACATCTCTATCCTGACAAAAGGGTAAACGCCTGACAGAAAGGGTCCCCCCAAAAGACACGAAGGAATCTTGGAGCGGCTGGACTACTGATAGCCTCTCTCTGGGAGACGAAAAGTAGTCCCAAACCAGAGACATGGCTCAAAAATGTGGGAGGTTGTTATGGAAAAATAATGCACCGATTACATACCCAGCAAAGGAGACGTAGGTCAAACAGATATTTAGTTACCATTGATTCAATACTCAAAGTACACTCACCTGTCCAAAAAAAAACAACCCAACCCAGCACACCTGTCCATTATTCTTGAATATTAACATTCCACAGAGCCTAGATTCGCTGGTTTGCGAAATACAGTTAAATCAGACATTTCATCACCATTTGGTGAGATTACCAGCCACAGCATGTCCTGGGTAGCGTGAGGAGAATGGTGGTTGCACCGAGTTAGGGGGACAAATCTATATATTAATATATTCCTGTATAAGGTTTCCCTAAACAAAGCTCACTGCTGTGGTGATTATCATTTGTCCCTGATATTTACATGGCAATGATTTGTAAATAGGTTAAAGTGTGAAACCAATGTTTACTAATGTTAGTCTTAGAATTTTTACCAACGTCAAGATACATGGCAATTATTTAAAAAATGTCCTGTATATAATACCTATCACTTGGTGCACTCCCAGAGTGCTGGAGACAGACAGAAGCATCAGCCCTCTGCCAGCAGCTCACCATGAGTTTAACTCCTTCTCCTTCCCCCCAATCCCTGCTTTTTCCTTTTAGCCCCTCTGCTAATCCTGCTTCCAGCTGCTTGACCCCCCTGACTAGTCCATTTCCGCCCCCTGCTCAGATCCTGGCCACCCATCTCCTCCATTTTGCTCCCTTTGCCACAAGTACTTAGCATTGTACAATCCCGAAAAGAGAAGGGTGGACTATTAAAATTAATGGGGCAAGCACTGAAGCAACTTGAAACTGAAAAGAAAACCTTAGTCATGGAAAACTTTAAAAGGAGGGAACCCCCTCCCCCCCCAAGAACCCTGAGTCATCATGCCAAGAAAGAAAAAGAGGGAGACAGGCACCTCAGCACCTGTAAAAAATCCTGTATCACGAGGAAAGCTCCAAAAGTTAATGTGGTAGATCCTACATACAAAAAAATTACAAAATTTATTACAGTATTTCAGTTTATTCGTTTGCTCAGTAACTGAATTATTAATTTGATTATATTTTTTACCATAACTTCATTTTAGAGGTGCCACAATTGCTGCTTTGGTCTCACCCTCACAAACTGAAAGAAAGAGGTACTATTTAAAAACCTTGGCAAAATACTGATTTCCACTTAGCCACAAAAAACCCATCCCATTTGAATTTTGTTTCTTTTCCACTGTTAATAAGTATGATAGACATGGCTGGGTTTGTAAACACCAGGAAAGAGAGAATTTTCTTTCATCTTAAGAAAATCCGCAAAAATGAGGTATCTTGGGTGGTGTAATGAGGCTCACAACCAACCCACTGCCCTTTACGGAGGCAATCACTGACATGATAATATCCCATCACATAGAAAAAATGAGATGAATATCTCCCTAAATAAAAAGCTTATGACAGTGATTTTTACACTTGTTAAAATGTCAGAAATAACCCATTATGTTCTAAAACATTAGAAATGCTACTTATGCGTATAACATTGTTTGCTAGAGGCCCAGCATAGTGCTACTCCCAGATCAGCCCGGAGCCAAGGCTTTCTAGAGAGACCATGGGGATTGTAGGCTGTAGCAAGGCATTCTGGGAAGAAGTGCCTGAGGTGCAACGAAAGGAGCCTTTCCTCAGAGCAGTAAGAAATAGCAGGCTTGTCTCATGGGTTTCTCCAGGTTGGACTCTAGAAGGAGCTTGGACAGTGACTAAAGGTGTGTCAGAGAAAGTATGTGCCAAAAGAGTGGAGAATAGGGCTGGTGGGGCTTATTTTTGTTTGAGGACAGGAGGGGCTTTGTTTGGCCAAGTACTTTTGAGATGAAGAAGATGACTTGTTTACTGAAGAAGGGCTTGTGGAAGGCCTAGGGTTAGCATCCGCTTTCTTTCAAGGGTCAGGGTTTCCAATTCAGGGGGGTGGCTTGTTTTGCTGGATTCTTGCAACCAGGCTGGCTGTTTGTTATTGGAACTTTGCTACCTCAGAACAGTTAAGCACAGTTTGGTTTGAGGGCTAAACCACTACTACAGACAATGGAAACCGAGGCAGGAGCTGCATCACCAGAGGAGGAGGTAAGAGCTCTGTAACAATACTGTTATGTATTTACATATTTTAGACATATAAAGATCCTCACTGTTCTTATCCAGACTGCAATCTAAGTGAATGCTGAAGAGAATGTAAATGTATTTCCAAGTTTCCAAAGCATTAACTCGTTGACTTCAATATTTGTGCAGCATTAAATGTTTTACAGTGAGAAGACAAAGTCCTTGCTTAGTTTTCCATGACTAAGGTTTTCTTTTCAGGTTCAAGTTGCTTCAGTGTTTGCCCCATTAATTTTAATAGGCCACCCTTCTGTTTTCTGGACCGTGCAATGCTAAGTACTTGTAGCTAGTTTTGTCTGGTTGGGGAAAACAGTTTCAGAAAAAATAACAAATATGCAGCATGAGGAAAAATTGCACGTAGAAACATTATAGTGTGGGAACAAAAGAAAATGCTCCTTATGTAAAAATACAAACTGCTTTAAAAATTGCTGATTAAATCCCTTTTGTGAAATTCAGCTTATGTTTTTGTTATTTTCCAACTCTATGTTTTACTACAGCTGATTTTACATCATAAATCTGTGTGTTTCTTCTTGGTACAGGCAGAAACCATATATGCCCGTTTAGACATTCACTCTCTACCACCTGTCATTGTTATAGTTTGTGCTTTACAGTGATTTAATACAGTTAAATTGCAAATGACCTGAAAAGTCAGTCTTCTATTTCTTGGTGTATAAATAACACTTGTATATGTTTTTTAGTGAGAATGTTGGATGATGTGTTGTGTGGATAAGAGAGGGGTGTTTTGGGCCCAGGAGGGAGAGAGTTGTTTCAAAACCCTTTTTCACTTATGCAGTATTAAACAATTAATTGTGGTTCTGGGTTTGCATCTGTTACTGCAGACAAACTCCCATTGCAACATCTAGCTACCAAATACATTTTAAGCGCTTATTAATTGCACGTGTTAAAGCATTTGTAACTTAAAAAGTCATGCTTCCATTTTAACAACCTCCCTTATTTCTTTTATGTTTGCTGTAGTGTCTTTTATATTATTATTTGTGTTGCTAGAGCCCTCTGTCATGGACCAGGACCCCATTGTGCTAGGCACAGTACAAACACACAACAAAAAGAGAATTCTTGCTAGTCTATTTAGATTTCCAGGGGTGGGGGGAAAGGTGGAAGAATCCATTATCAATACCCCTGCACTGTTGAGGTCTGTTCCTTTTCAGACAAAACAAGACACATTTGAGGAAAGCAAAAGACAGAAATTGCAGCTTTTGTTTGTGTCTTTCCCATTTGCTAATTAGCTGCTAGGAAGTTACAGGCACAAAGCGATCTTATTGTGACCTGGCAAACTCTTCTCTCTGTGTTAAGGTGTTGATTTTAGCTTGCCTTTTCTTATTGCAGCGGTATTGCAAAATCAAATGTCTTGTGGACCTAACCCAAACTTTATAGACAGAAGGCAAAAAAGGAGAAAGGAAAGAGATGAAATAAAGAAAAATGACACAGCAGGGTGGCTGGGAAGGATAATAATAACTCCAGCCATCAGTCTGGATGCAGCTGAATTTAATGCAGATAATGATATTAGCTAGTGTGCTCTTCTTGTTCAGTCAGGACTAGGGCTAGTCAAAGAGTTTGTGTGAAACTGTTTTTTAATGGGAAACTGGGTGTTTGACAAAACATTTTTCACAAAAAGTGTCTGCGTTCTGTGGAAAAACTTAGGTTTTATTTATTTATAAATATATTATCAAAAGAACATCTGAAAACTGAAATATTTTAGCAAAAAACCAAAATATTTTGATTCTGAAATACTATCTTGTGATAGCATTTTACACCTATTTTGCACTGGTAGGTACTTGTAGTCCATTCAAGTTCTTTGTTTACTTTCTCTTGCATAAACTAAGTAGATTGAGAGTTTAAGATGCTCAGTATAAGGTGTATTATCCATAACTCAGATAATTCATGTAGCTCTTTTCTGAGCTACAAGAATTTGTCAACATCTCTTTTAAATTAGAGACACCAGAAATGGATGCAGTACTCCAGTACCAGATTTTCCAGTGCTGTATACAGAGGTAATACCACCTCTCTACTCCTATTTGATATTCTCTTGCCTATCCATGCATGGATCATGTTCGCTGTCTTAGTTGCGCCATTGCACTGGCTGCTCATTTTCATTTGGTTATCTATAATTAGGCCTTTCAGTATAAGTCCTTTTCAGGGTCATTGCATTTGAGGATAGGGTCTCCCATCTTGTAAGAGTGACCATTCATCCTAGATGTATAACCTTGGATTTGGTTGGCTGAAGAAGACTGTTCAAATGAACACAGCTTATCCAGCAGTCCTGATTGGACTGCATAGCTGACCTGTTCTTTTCATCCTGTCATTTGTGAATTTTACCCTGCAATGATTTTATATTTTCTTCTAGGTCATTGATAAAGATACTGACCAGGATTGGGCCAGCAACAGATCCCTGTAGGGCCCCACTAGAAACACCCCCATAAGATGATGATTCTCTATTTACAATTACTCTTAGTGATCTATCAGTTAACCAGTTTTTAATCCATTTAATATGGGCCCCATTGATTTTTGTATAGTGCTCACTTTTTCTATCAGAATATCATGTGAGACTAAATCAAATGCCTTACAGAAGTCAGAGTATATTGTATCAACAGTAACCTTTAATCAACCAAATTTGTAATATCAAAAAAACCCACAAAACCATAGTTTGCTTGACAAGACCAATTTTCCATACAAGTATGTTAACTGGCATTAATTATGCTACCATCCTTAAATTCTTTACTGATTGTGCCCCATTCATCCTTTCCTGACTGTCTTGGATCACTGTCAGATTAACTGCCCTATAGTTAACTAGGTCATCCCATGTGCCCTTTTTAAACATTGACATAACATTAGCTCCCCTACACCCAGTCCTCTGGAACTTGTCCACTAGTCCAAATTTGATTAAAAATCAACACATACAGATGGCTCCAAGAGGTGCTCCGCCAATTTGGTTAACACTCGAGTGCAAGTTATCTCATGCTGCCAATTTTTAAAAATGTTTAACTTTAATACTTTTAAACATCCTCTCTTCCTAGGAATGTATCATCCCACAACTATCCCCATGAGAATTAATGCTGGTCCAAACAGCACCAACTTCTGCTCTATGCATTTGCCACTCCCATATAACGTGAAGTCCATAAACAGAGAGACCCAGGAGTGCCTTGCACAAAGAGCCAACCATTAAATATTAACCTGTTGAGGGGATAGGTACTTATAGTTCTGTTGCAATAGTGAATTCTACTTCATGGTCCTCAGGTTCGGGTGTAAATGTCACCTGGCGTTCTCTGAGGTACAGATTTGTTGCTGTATCAAGTTGAGGGTTCTGGGTTTTAATTGCAGCCTGGGTGAGTTCTTCAAAGCCTCTCATCCAGCACCATGCTGGGTGGTATTTTGTCACCTGGCAAGATAATGTGACGGACTCTCCACTCTCAGGGATACTGGGCTCACATACAATAATACAGAGTGATGATTTTGTAAAAAGCATTCACCCACAGGCAATAAAAGATGCACTCCTCATTTTCCTGTGTGTGTTCATTTGAGGGGATTGACCTATCCCATCCCCAAAGGAAACTTGCACCACAATTTCAAGACAATCCTGGAAGCTTACATTCATTATTCTGCTAGACACTAAAAATCCTGGACTGAATAGAGATATTGGATTTATGTCTTATTACAACAATCTGTAACCCACTAACCTCTTTTTTGTCCTATGACTGCAGAGGAGTTTAAGGGGCTACTCTTCCTTGAATGGTCTCTTCTAATATGTGCTAACTACTTATGCTAAACAATCTGTTCCAGCTTTCATCTTGGCTGGGAGTACCTTTCCCAATCCTGAAGAGCTCTGAGTGGTTGGAAAGCTTGTCTCTCTCACCAATAAGTTATTTCTTCACCCGCCTTGTCTCTCAAATGTAATGCAATCTGTCTTATCAAGCAGAACCTATCCTGCATCATACACGTGGCATTATTTCCTCAGGTTGCATCTCAATTTTTTCCCCATAGTCTTGGCACTAAGTTTAATTTCCATCTTACTGTTTTAGGTGAAGACTGGATATACAGGGATTGTATGTGTAAGACTAACTTGTGCAGGCAGCAGTGGAGGTAGTTGTCACTTAGACAGTATTTCTGTTGGTTAGGTATTTTGTTCACCTGTAACTAGTCCTAGAAAAGATCCAACCAGGATGACCTGTATTTCGGGCTCCCATCCCTCCTTTTGCCTTTTCTGGCTGCCCTGGCTTTCTGCCCTTCTGCAGTGCTTCTCAATTTAGCAAGGGGAATTTTGATGTTGTGTTTAATGAGTCCTCTCCATTGACTAATTAATTACAAAACTGCACCAAAGACATTGCTACTGCCAGGTTCAAAAACCATCCTATCCCCTTCCATGCCTGGTCACTCCAAGTGGAAAGCCCAGAGTGGGTGGCAAAGGGGCCATGTAAAGAGCCTGCAGAAAGTTTTGCTCTTGGTAAGAGCTAAAATGTTTTCCCCAGCCTCTTGCTATGTTTGCAAATGCAATATCCAGAAAAAAAAAGTTACCCAGTATCTCAGGCTCCTGCACAAGGGGAAGAGATTAAGCTTTTAGGCCCCACCCAATGCCCAGGGCCCTCTTGCTTAGCCCACAAAGAAGACCCAGGTGAGAGCATGACAGGTGATCCCCAAGCACCTAGTAATGCCAGAGTTGCTGCTACAAGCCAGGAGAGAAAGCCCCATCCAGTTCCTCCCTACCCCTGTATGCCCTTTGCCAAGGGGCAGCCAAAGTGGGCCGGATCCTTCTTCCCCTCCCTCCCCCAAGCTTGAGAGACCCGGAGTCCCTCCTTTACCAGGCTGCAGCCTGCTACAGAGACACAGGAGCAGCTGTCAGCACCGCCCGGTGGAGCCCGCTCCCCACCCCAGGCTCTGAGGTAGGGTTGGGTCTTCACTGCCCTGGGTCATGGCAGTGACGGGGCTGAGCGGGTCCCCTTCATTTTCCTCCCTCAGACACGTGCCCCAGTATTAAGGCAGCGCCCCGGGCACGGCTGGGAGCCAGCCCGTGACTGCTGTGACTATATAGGGCAGTGACCAGGCTGCAAGCACTATGCAGCCACCCACAGATCAGTGCCCCTAGGTCAGCGCCTGGGAAATGTACCAGACCGGCTCGGGCTCTCTGGATCTGGTGGGGGTGGGGGGGTGTTAATCCCCCTCTGCAGACCGGGAACTGACCCACACAGACCGTCATGCTCATCTCAGACTTTAGGAATCATAGAAGTTGTCATGCAGTGACTGGTCGGACATAGTGTGAATGTACTGAACTATTGCTAATAGCACAAGGTGTTAAGAATAGATTTGCAGCCTTAACTGTAACTTTTCTTGTAGTTGTGGCTTTACATCAGACTCTCTCACCAACTGAAGGTCCTTTCTGCTGACTAACTTGCCTCCTTCATCGAGAGGCAAATAACATGCAAATTATTTCACTTAACTCAGTGACCACCCCTTTGTCATCCACTCCAGTGTCAGTCATATGCACAACTTGGTAAAAAAAGGAAACACCAGATATCTTGCTTTGAGTTGTTTCAATTTAATCTAGTTAAAATCTAATCTATACAAAGGATGAGGGGGACAACTTTTTTCCCCTACAAATATTGCACTGGAATATATGAATTTTTACAACATTGACCAACTTACCCCTTTCCCTGCCCCCCATCCCCAACAATAAAATAAAATTAAAATGTGAAATTCAATGTTTACATCTTTTAGAGTATTGGAATTGTGTCAAAACCAAGTTGCATTACATTTTCTTTTAATGGCCTTTAAGACAAAAAAACAAAAACGGAAAACCAAGTAAGCCTGCAAGTAGTGGTATTCATGACACTTCAGCCCCTGGTACAGCTCTGAAAATCTAGTAGGAGACCCATTATCACTTTCTGTTCCCTCATTTAACTCTAAACATTTTTATTCATACTTATGACTTGAGAGGCTTCTGAGAAATCAGTACCGTGATGACAAACTCTTCAGTGGAGATGCATGCTTGAAGTGGGCAATACCGGTTAGTCTTTCCATGCATGAGAAAGCATCCCCAATGAAACATTTCATCCAGGTAGCAGCAGAAACAAAAGTAACATGCTACATGTCATTAAAGCTACAAACATTGCATTTATCAGCATTATTTCAGGCACCCTGCACAACATCTTTTTAAGGCAGAGGGTTCTACAAAGGGAAAAATTCATGTTAAAGGAATTGGGTTTGGGCTTTAAGATACTTCCTTTAGGTCTGAAATATGCAATGGATCTTTTTCTACATCTTAGAAAAATTCTCAGATAAATCAAAATATTTTATTGTAAATATTTGGGTTCGCTTGAAGAAACTAGCTTGGTACCAATACCAAAAATATACAGTCATGACATGTGCCTGTTTCAGGGAATTTCATAAAATTATACTGATTGTTGTAAAATTAATGAGCACTACCAATGTGAAACCAGAGACTCTAGCAGTCAATGTCAAGTCTGAAAAAAGTTGTTTGAAACATACTGTGGATTTTGAAAGGAAGGTTTTACTGCAGGAGGTAGGATAATATGCACAGAAAAAGACAGAGTCCTTTTCTATTTCTCAAAATATTTTTTCATCAACCAAAAAAACCCCTTCATTTTAATAGCATGCAAAATGTTGAGAGCTGCTAGAAGATAATGAAAGAAAGAGGGATAAGAATATAGTCTTAATAGCCAGTTTGCAAGATGAGCACCCAGCTGCTACACTGGATTCATCTTCACAATGGGGATGGTTCAAATCAACACCCCATAAGTACAGTATTCCATTTTGAAGGCCGACAGTGAAGTTCCTAGCTATCTGTAAACATGAAAAGTATTCACTGTTCTAAAATTCTTTGCTGCAGTTACATTTTAAAAGTGCAGATTTCTTGAAATCAATCAGAGCAGGTTTGTTTTTATTTGGTCTCGAAGGAGAAAAGGGTTGCCAGTATTGGAAACTGAAGACCTCCATTCCTGGGCCTAGTTTCCTCAAATTCTGCAGTTTAGTGCTTCTGAAGAGCATTTTCTATGTGAAACAGGATTAGGTGGATCTCTAGTCCAGTCCTCCGCTTCTCCAGAAAGCGAGTTTCTGATTCATGCCTAACTCTTGGTAATAAGGACTTACTTATGTGCTCCAGGGACTGAGCTGCTGGAGAGTTGCTTACAGAAAATGGAGAGATGCTGCTTTTTTGTTGTTTCTTCCATTCCTCCCCTCCAACCTCCTGCTCCCTTTTAGCCTGCAATTGATCGGCCGGTTATCTTTCTCACTGATGCATTGAAGACTAAATTAATCTAATTTAAACATCAGTTGGATTTGAATTGTAAAACTGTAACATTCCCAATGACTTTATAAGCAAGTGAAGAAAGTGGGCAGTTCATATTTCACTCTGTTTCTGTTTAAATCCCCAACCCCACCCCCCCAAAATAATAAAGACGGTATAAAGTTGAGGCACAAGTGGTTATGGGTGAATCTGAACATGATCACTTCCGGCGGCCGCTTCTTGAACTGGTATGTGCCCTGGCGGTAAAGGCTGATCACCTGCAAGATGGTTTTGTGCATTTCCGACTTGATGTTCCCCAGCTGCAAAACAAAAATAAGAAACTGTGTCACTCTCTTAAGCAAACTGATCCCAAACTAGAGAAATCCCTGAAAGAAAATTACACTGTTCCAATGTAGATGCATCTGCAATGTACTGATTGTAAATCAAATGCTCTGGATTTTTTTAATGTGACCATGAGGTTCCATAACAGATTATAGACCAGCCTAGCAGTTGCGTCTTTCTCAATAGATGTTTTTCCTCCCTTTAGGTCTTTCTTCTTTTCCCCTGCAGGCCCAACAGTGGGATTAATGGGTTCAGGAATTAGGTATGTACGTATGTATACACACACACGCGCGCCACAAGGATGAGTAAATCAGAAACAAACTTTTAAATGGTATGGGGAACTTTTAGAGCAAACTCAGCCCAATAAAGAGAGAGGTTTTTTTATTTAAACAACTAGCGAAAATACCCGGCGTTGCTCGGGTCAGTCGGAGGTGGGGAGGGGGCAGACAGCTGAGCGAGTGCGGGGTCCGTTGGAGGGGGGAGGGGGCAGAGAGCAAACCTGACACCCCCACCGCACTTACCCCTCGACCAACCCAGACTCACTTTTTCACACCCCCCAAACCCAACACCCCCATGTCTCCCCCTACCAACACCAACACCCCCTGACCAACACCCACACCTCACCCCCCGTAGACCAAACCTGACACACCCACCTCACTTCCCCCCCAACCAAACCCGACACCCCTACCTACCACCACAACCAAACCCGACACCACACCTCACTTACCCCTCGACCAACCCCGACCCCCCTTCTCATCCCCCCAACCAAACCCAACACCCCCACCAAACCCAACACCCCCTGACCAACCCCAACACCCACCCCTCACCCACCCGACACCTTCCCACCCCCCAGACCAAACCCAACACCCCCCGCTCACTTACCCCCCCGACCAAACCCGACACCCCCACCTCACCCCCTGACCAAATCCGACACCCCTACCTCACTTACCCTCTGACCAAACCCAACTCGGGTCAGTCGGAGGTGGGGAGGGGGCAGAGAGCTGAGCGAGTGCGGGGTCCGTCGGAGGGGGGAGGGAGCAGAGAGCTTAGGGATTCCAGGGTCCGTCGGAGGGGGGAGGGGGCAGAGAGCTGAGCGAGTGCGGTGTCCATTGGAGGGGGTATTATGACATCATAACTATGTCACAGAGAACAGCAGCTGCCCAGCTGATGTGATTGGCCTTTAAATTATTTCACCCCTGGGGGGCGTCAGAGGTGAGATTTGAAAAATTTTCGACTCTTACGGTCATTAGGACCCCAAGACCTCTAACTGTACCAAATTTCAAGTCTCTAGCTCAAACGGTGTGGAAGGAGTAAGCGCAAATACATACACGCATACACCATTTGACTTTTATATATATATATATAGATATAGAAGTTTACTATAGAGCTGAGAGATATTAGGAAAATTTTGATTTACTAAACACAGGGTCCAGAATCTCCAAAGTTGTGTTTTCCCTTAAAGTAATCTAGGTTAAATATTCTGTACTTGCACTTAGCAGATCAAGAGAATGCCAGTCTAGTTCCCAACAAAGGGCACCGATTCTGATCATGGATACAAAGTGAATATTGTTAGGTATCTTACAAAGCCATGCATGGTGGATAATTGGACATGGTGGAGGTCACAAATACTCTTTCTTCACTTGATGGAAATCAGATTTTTGTTTAAAATGTTGTCATTTCTGATGTAGGCATCCAACGCTGAAGTGTTAATGTCTCCATAGAAATGTTTTCTGTCACATGCTTTGACATTTCATAGCATTTGCATGAAATAGAACACAATCCACAGTAGGAAAAGAACACATTAAAGACTTTTTGTAGAAGTAAGTTAGCAGGGCCTGATGAAGGACCTAGATGAAGGAATCTCAGAACTGATCGTGATTATCCTGGAGAACTCATGGAGGGCTGACGAAGGTCAAACATAATATCGGTCCTTACAAAGGAGAACAAAAGAAGACCAAGGGAATTACAAGCCAGTCAGCCTAACTTCAATTCCTGGAATGATACTGGAACAAATTATTTATCAGTTTGTAAGAACCTACAGAATAATGGGGTTATACGGAATATCCAACATGGATTGTCAAGAACAAATCATGCCTAACCAACCTAATTTTCTTCTTTGACCGGGTTACTAGCTAGGGATGGTGGGGAGATATGGTAGGTCTTGATTTGGTAAGGCTTTTGGCACAGCCTCACATGCTGTTCTGATAATCAAACTAGGGAAATGTGGTCTGGAAAATAATAGGTGCAAAACTGATTGAAAGCCCATCCTCAAAGAGTAGTTATCAATGGTTCACTGTCAAACTGGGAGGATGTATCTAGTCGGGTCCTGCAGGGGTCTGTCCTAGTCAATATTTTTATTTAATGCTTTGGATAATGGAGAGGGGAGGATGCTTATAAAACGACACCAAGCTGGGAGGGGTTGCAAGTACTTTGGAAGATAGGATTAGACTTCAAAAAGGACCTTGACAAATTGAAGGATTGTCTGACATCAACAAGATGAAATTCAAGAAAGGCAAGTGTAAAATACTTCACTTAGAAAGACAAAATCAAATGCACCACTACAAAATGGGGAATAACGGGCTATGGGGTAATACTGCTGGAAAGGATCAGGGGGTTGTTGTGAATCAGAAATTACAGATGAGCCAACAATGTAATGTAGTGGTGAAACAAAGGGATGATATTCTGAGGTGTATTAGCAGGAATGTCATATCATACATGGGAGGTAACTGTCCTGATCTCATCAGTGCTGAGTTGGCCTCAGCTGGAGTACTGTGTCCAGGTCTGGGTGACACACTAAGAAAGATGTGGGCAATTGGGAGTCCAGAAAAGAGCTAAACAATAAAAGGTTTACGGTAGAAAACATGACGTGTGAAGAAAGATTAAAAAAACGGGGCAAATTTAGTCTGGAGAATACAACAGAGGGGACCAGATACCAGTCTTGAAATATGCTAGGACTGTTATCAAGAGGATGATGATCAATTGTTCTCCATGTCCACTGAAGGTAGGACATGAAGTAATCGGCTTAATCTGCAAGGGAGATTTAGGTTCCATATTTCGAAAATCTTTCTAACTCTAAGGATTGCTAAGCACTGGAATAGGTTTCCAAGGGAAGTTGTGGAATCCCCGTCTTTGAAGGTTTTTAAGTACAGTTAGAAAAACACCTCTCAGCGATGGTCTAGGTATACATGGTCCTGCCTCTGTGCAGAGGGATGGACTAGATGTTCTGAAGTTCCTTCTAGCCCTACCTTGTTATGGTTTTTAAATTAAAACAGTAAACAGCTCTTACTTTATTTCCAATTCAATACATTCCTGTATTTATAATGTCTGAGATACTTGTATGAAAGGCTTTATATATGTTCCTTAAGACTATTACCTGTGAAGAGAGCAAGCATGTAAGACTGCAGAAAGGGAAAGAATCATAAGAATCTTCAGTTACAGATGAAAAGGATTTTGTTAGATCATTCAGTTCATCTCCCTGCCAGTGCAAGATTAAAGGGACCACATTTCAGTTTGTCTCAATGTAGAGCAAAAAAAGAGGATTTTAAACAGAGATATGAAGATGGGGTATTGTCAGTGATTTCAGTAGTATCAAAATTCCCCTACAAGACATGTTTTTCCTTTGAGGGCATAAAGCTGACTTCCCCAAAGATGTATTCTTTTTAAACAAACAAATTGCTACAACAAGTGATTTTAAAAGAAAAATAATAGCTACAATGTCATGTTCATTCTGCTTGTAAATAAATCAATGCATTTGTATAGAGAGAGACAAAATACACCAACAATAGGGACTTGTGTGTGTGTTTAAAGTTACCCCCTCCTGTAGTACTCCTTTTTCACAACGAAGAATACTAAGGGTGTATCTACACAGGGATAAAAGACCTGCAGCATGGCCATGGCTGGCACGGCTGCAGGTAGCCCGGATCAACTGACTTGGGCTTACAGGGCTCATGCTGTGCAGCTAAAAATTGCCATGTAGATGTTCAGGCTTGGGCTTGCAGGGTCCCACAGCTTAGGCCTGAGCCCCCAAGCCTGAACAGCTATACAGTGATTTTTTTTCAGCTTCACACACCCGAGTCAGCTGTCCTGTGCCAGCCATGGGTTGTTTTTTTTTTTTATCCCTGTGTAGACGTAGCCTAAGGGTACATCTACACTTCAGCCGCTGTAGCAGAACAGCTATGCTGTTGCTGCGGCCGTGCAATAGTGTAAACACTTCGTATACTGACCGAAGAGTTTTTTCCATGCAAATCATTAATGCACCTCTCTGACAAGTGCCAGCTTGGTTGGTGGAATTTTTTTTTGTCAACCTAGCTGCATCTACACAGGGGGGCTAGTTCGACCTAACTACATCATACAGAGTGCAAGATTTCACACAGCCCTGAGCAATACAGTTAGGTCACTCTAATTTTTAAAGTGTAGTCCTGGCCTAAGAGAATGATTCCTTATCCTCACACCAAAAAAAGGGAAAATTGTGTCTAAGGTGATTTTTCTTTGTAAAATCTATGGGTCTCAAACCAACGCCTAGCAAGCTGCCAGGCAGCAGATGGTGCTATACTGCCACCCCAGCAGCAGCAATAATCCGCTTGTGCTCCACTACCCATGGCCTACTGTGGACACAAACCATGGGAAGTCCTACCTCATGGATCCCCACCCTATATAGACCCACGGGGCATTCCAAGAAGTGTCCAGGCAAAAGTGTGGATCTCCTGTAGTTACTACAATCATTCCTGCACCCTATTCTGTGACCTTGGCTTGATTTAGACTTTGCATCCCGACCTGGACCCTAAAATCTGACTCTGATCATTGGTATCGACCCTGGCCTGGAACTTGACTGCGAACTCTTCTGCTACTCTGACCCTGGTCTGACCCTGCTTTGACTACCATTGTCAGGATCTTGGCACCCCTACTAAGCCTTTCAAATGTCTGATTTGATAGCAAACATCACCATGGTCTAGCTTATGGAAATTGAATCAATTCATGTATCAGAGAAACAGCGCACACACACACTTGCAAGGATGAGCGTATCCAAATTTCACTATAAACACGTTATGATGTAGAATTTCCTCTTGGATTACTAGCTATTTCCACACCTTTTTGTTTCCTTCTGAAACATTCTATCCATTATATCGTTTAATGTAATTTCCAAAGAATCAAGATGATAACATGACACATTTCAGATATGGCAAATTAACAAGGGTAAAATGAACCTTTGATCATGTACAGTCATTTTTTTTGAAAATGTGAACTCCGGATTGAACTTTACTCCCTAACGTGTCCACAATCTGTGAACTCATTATCTCCTCATCTTCCCTTGGATAACATCACTTATCCTAGTTAGTTTACAGCCCTAAAGTTTCCATCAGTTCCTCTCTTTCTCTCATTTCCTCTTGTTGGAGTCAAGGAAATGGCAGATAAAATGCACTGGCTACTTTGGTTTTCACCATATTAACTTGATGAACAAACATTGGTGACATACAAACTCCAGTAAGCATTTAAAATTATTTGTAATTGATTTTTTAAGGAAATCTGTTTTATGCCAAAAATATCTGAGAAACTTGGTATAAAGAGTCTGTACTTATCCTAGTAATGGATACAGCATTAGCAAGAAATAGAAGCATCACTTGTCTAATTGCCAACAGCATCTTTAACTAGACCCTTCATGTCCATGAAAGTGCGGAGGGGGGGGTTCTATGCTTTCTACACGTTTGTGAGATTTTGGAACCTGTTTAGCCAATGTTTCGATCAGTTAAACTAACTCCAATTAAGTTAGTGGGGTTATTCTGGATTTTCCCAGATGTTCAGAACACCATCTTTTTTTTTTACCTCAACCTTATTTTTCACTTTGCTCTTCTGACTCTGCTCCAACTACGTACAGTATTTCACAAGGGTAAATGAGAATTCCCTGTTTATGGAGCAAATGTTCCTAATTTTATAGATAATCAGGATAAGTGACCGTAAACAGAACTATACAGAGAACATTGTGTGTGGAAACAAAGTAATTGAAGACAAAATGTCACCTATGTCAGCTTAACCTCTGTATCCAGAAAGATAACTGAGCAAATAATTAAACAAACAAGTTGCAAACATCTAGAAGATAAGCTGATTTTTTTTGTCATTTTTACATAATCATCTTTCAGAACAGAATCATGCTTTACACTATATGAATGACTTCAGCAAATAATTTAAAATAAGATTACGTGCAGCAAGCTTTTGTATCTAACAGTCTTCTATGCTACATGACCGTTCTGTTTGACCTCTGGATCTTTAATATGGCTCAGATTTTTTTCAAAGAAGCCTCTGGGAATCAGGCATCCATCATTCACGGAATGAATTTTACATTTTTTTCAACAATTTCAGCAAAAGTATTAACTCTATTGCTAGCTATGAACACACATACTGACATACTGTGGAAAACCATTGTTAATTCTATGCTTAAACACAGTTTCTAGAGATTTTTGCCTTTTTATTTTTTTTTTTTGATTAGTTAGCATAGAATTACAGATATGTTTACAGCTGGAAGGAACCTTGAGGGATCATCCACTCCAGCCCCCTGCACTGAGGCAGGACCAAGGATACCTAGACCATCCCTGACAGGTATTTGTCTAACTTGCTCTTAAATACCTCTAAAGAATGGGATTCCACAATCTCCCTTGGAAACCTATTCCAGAGTTTAACAATCCTATAGGTAGACAGTTTTTCCTAATATGTAACCTAAATCTCCCTTGCTGCAGATTAAGCTAATCACTTCTTGTCCTACCTTCAATGGACATGGAGAACAATTGATAACAGTCTTCAAATGTGGTAAGGGTTGATATGAAGAGGACAGTAATCAGGTTCCTACCTCAGTCTTTTTCTCAAGACTACAGATGCCCAATATTTAAAAAATATTTCCTCATAGGTCAGGTTTTCTAAACTTTTTATCATTTAATTTTTTTTCTCCTCTGGCCTCTCTCCCATTTGTCTGCATCTTAAAGTGCAGCACCCAGAATGAAGCCTCACCTGTGCTGAATAGACCAAGACAATTACCTCCTGTCTCTTATGACACTCCTGTTCATATACCCCACAGTATTAGGCATTTTCACAATTGCATCCCATTGCTGGCTCATATTTAATTTGTGATCCCCAATAACCTTCTCCTTTTCAGCAGTACGACCATCTAATCAGTTATTCCCCATTTTGTAATTGTGCATTTGATTTTTTTCCTTCCTAAGTGAAGTACTTTGCACAGTCTTTGCCAAATTAGCAATGGTAGAGAAACAAGCAGGTCTAGTGAACTGAGCACAGGCCAGGGAGCCAGGACACCTGAGTTCTATGCCCAGTTTTAATGCATTTGCTCATCCTGGTTTATTGTGTGGCCTCAGACAAGTAATTTAACACCCTTGTCTTGTGACCAAGTAGGTGTATAGGAGAAACATTTTGGAGGGCTTTGCATCTCATGTACATCCTTCCCAGAGCAGTCTCATCTGATTCCCCCAGCAATGGGCTGCAGTAGAGATTAAATTTCCTAAGCACAGGTTTCCTTTTTGGAAAATTGTGCATCAGATCCATCCACTAGCTCCCTGGTCAGTTTCGGGCTAGGAAGAATCACAATCATACTCTTGCATAGTGCTTGCCATGATTGATCTCAAAGCACTTCACAGAGTAGATCAGTATCATTGTCTCCAAGAGGCCTCAAAATGGGAAGGTCATAAACTTTCAGAAGGCAGCCAGGGAAGAGTTGTGGATATGCAGTGATGGGAAGGGAACATAGAGGTGTGTGGAAGAAAGAAGCAGATGGTGTCCAAGACATGTTCCTTTGCATGGGGGATTCCTGCAACCTATGGCAGAGGTTCTCAAACTTCATTGCACCATGATCCCCTCTGACCATAAACATTACTACATGCTCCCGGGCCGGGGGACTGAAGCCCAAGCCCCACTGCCCTGGGCTGAAGAGCTTCGCCTTTAGCCCCAGGCAGGGGGACTCAGGCTTTGGCCTCCCTATCTGGGGCCCCACAAAGTATAATGCCCGTCCTAGCAACTCCATTAAAATGGGGTCGTGACCCACTTTGGTGTCCTGACCCACAGTTTGAGAACTGTTGACCTACAGCCATCTGGATCTCAAAAGGGAAGATGTTTGACTGGAAGATCATATGGACAAAAGCTCTTTAATGGGGGAGGGGGGGGATCAAAACTTCTTCACTCCCCTGGGCAAATAAAAAAATCCAGCACTGAACTCTCTCATCTGCATCCATATTTTTGCCAGCTATTTGGTGGTACATGATATGGGGACAGCTACTCAACGAAGACATCAGTTAGCTGAAAGTGAAAGGCACCTTGTAACTATTATAAATAAACTGATCCACCCGGCAGATCCACAAGGAAATGCCCATGGGAAAGAATACATATAAGGTCAGGGATCAGGATTTGCTCCCTTCTGGAGGATACAGCGAGTAAGAACAGCATTAGTTCCTCCAGATTCCCACTGTGTGTTGGCAAACTCATTCTGGGCATAGGGTGAAGCATTAGCACCAACGTTCTTTGTGGCACAGGGAAACCCCAAAATAACAAACAAACAGAGGCTGGCTCCCCAGCCTTATATGGATACCCTGAATCTCCTAGATCTCAGGATACCTCTGGGGACTGAAAGACCACAACACATGTTCACTCTGAAATGAGGCAAATCCTGTCCCTATGACCACGTCATGCCTCAAACTCTGCAAATGTGAACTCTGGCTTTTCCAGGGAGGTTGTTATTTAATCTCATTTTTAATGGGATTAGCGGTATTTTAATAATGTACTTAGACCTCCAGATTACTTTAGAAAACTTCAATACTTTTCTCTTAGGTTAAAGAAAGCTCAACAATTTTCCCTAAAATGAATCACGGCAGACAAGTTATACTTACAATTTCACCTGAAAGAAAGGAGCTTTTAAACCACTTTTGAAATGGGATCTTAGATTTAAAAGTTTATGTCCATAATGTAATATAATTTACATACGTGGCTGGAATTTTGATTCCCCAGCTGGTCCTGATAGAGGATTTCCTTGCTGTTGCTTTCTCTGTTCCATCTGTTGTACAACCTGATGGGTAGGAAGGGGGAGAAAAAACAAAAGAGGGGTCTGAGAACTCAGCGGCATCAGCTTCCTTTCACTTTGCATAATTCAATGCTCTTGACGGTATGTACATTTATTACATATAATCTTAATCAGTGGAAACATACAGAATTCAGCTTCACCTTTTGGTGTAATCTGGAGTTATAGGTTGTATCCTGCTGCAGGAAAAATGAATTTAAAATGTATCTGCAGCCTTCCCAACTCATACACTACCTAAAGGGACAATGACTCCAGAAGTAGCACCACTTTGCCTTTCTAAAATTCAGCGAAAGGCTCAGCAAACAAGAGGAATTCTCCTATTACAATAACAGCACCTGCTGAAGTTCCTGTTTCTGAGCCTGAAGATCATCATGTTGTCTCTGTAGTTCTTGCTTCTGTTGTTGAAGATCTTCTGCCTTCTTCTGAAGCTCATCTTCCTGCTGCAAAATATGTGTTTCAAATTCCTTCAGCTCCTCGTCGGTGAAGACCTGCTGTTGATCCAATGTCTGCAAGAAAAATGTAGAGAACTAAGAACCTTCAGACACGAATAATCAAAATACAACTTGCAAAAGGAAATTAGTAATCTTCACATTGCTATAGCTACTAGCTGGATTCTAAAATTCACCAATACAGAAAATTTTGGTTTGATACTTCCAAAAATATATGGTACTGTGAAGGAATTAATCACTTCTACTCATGAGGGGATGGTTTGAATCCTGTTCAAAATTTGGGATGAGGTGGGGAAAAAAAAATCACTTCTGCTTCTAACTGAACTCTGTCCTCCATCCAAGGAAATCCATAGCCAAATGTTTGTTTTCTGTTTCAAAGGCCTGTGCAAGCAACAGGCTTTCAGATAATCCATATAATGGCACAAGACCTATTCAATTTATGTTCTTAAACACCTACATTACATTTTATTTAGCTAACAACTCTAACCATGACACATAGGCACATATCAAAGAGGAGGAAAAATGAAAAGTCAGAGAAACATGCCACTTAGTTTCCTGATTAGACTGATGGTAACAGTACAGTATGTTCCACTTGGAACATCTCTTATTACCTCCCAGCTATCTGGCTCCAAAAACTCTTTTTTCTCTGTGGCTTTCAGGAACTCATGTAAAGTTACTAACCGATCCTTGTTGACGTCAATCTAGTTAAAACAAAAACAAAATGAAACACATCTTTGACCAATACAAGAAATTTTGAGGAGGTTGAACCTACATTTATAAAGCAACTTAATCATGGGATTGTTTTTTCATGTTAAACCAGACCTACTTTCATTTTCAAATGCAAAACTGCAACTTTTTTCATGGATTCTTCCGGGGTGGAGGGAATGATCTTACATTTCAAGATTTCTAAACTTCCTTGAGAATATTGTGCACAATCCTAGTACTGAATTAAATTAAGTACCAAGAGAACTGACACATCTATGTACAATATTCCTCAGAAAATATTTCACAGTTCATTTTGATGGTGCACATTTAGGAGAAACAAATAGTGTCTACCAGGAATGCCAATCCTCAGGCTGGCTGAAAACATGCCAAAAAAATGTCAATTGGTTTTGATTCTGCTTTCCTTTCCAAATGCTTGCTTTACTACAGTCTCTCTCACCGGAATGTCTCACTAAGACATTGATGCACGATTAGGTTGAACACAGTCTTATGTTTCTGACCTGTCCCAACTGCAAGACAGAATTTTTAATACATCTATAACCTTGATATCTAGGATTTAGTTCTCTTGACCTTTCAACTCCAAAAGATGCTCACACTAAACACTGACTGAAAGCTTGCTGCCAATATCTATGATCCATCCTAACCTTCCACTTTAGAAGGAGGTTAAACAGTCCCAGAATCCCTCCTTCAGAGCCTCCCTCTGATGAATAGAAGCAGAACCTCCATGCACTCCTCAAGCTTTAGGGAATATAGCTGGGTGTAGAAGTGCTGTTGGAGGACACCACCTCTATAGAACTCATCCCTTCCTAACACCCCTGGGAAATATCTGCAAGAACAAATGTTGGCATACATTGCTGTCAGACCCCTTGCAAGTGTGTGTGGAGGAGTGGGGGGGGGGGGGGGGAGGACACTGGATACAGGAAACAAGGCATGGACAAAATTGTTCAGTTTGGAGCTATTCTGACAGGCTAAGGCAACAACACAAAGGCCAGACCTGTGTTACTCCATGCCCCAGGATTTACAGGTAATATTTGTGGATCCTGGGACATCTGTAGAGATCTCCATGCTTGCTCCACAGCATGGTTATTCTGGAACTCAGTAAGTGGGAACATGGACTTTACCAAGCAATGTTATCCATCTTTTCTGTGTGAGGACAAGATATTGCCTGGGATTGCAGCATTGTATGCTTTGAATTAACAGAATGCCTGTGAAGCAGTATATAGTAAAATGGGCAACATTTCCCTCTCCTGTACCTGGGCAACCTTGCTGACTTCAGTAGGATTGCACAGGTACAGCAGAGCAGGATTTGGCCAGCTCTGTTAACCTTCAGACCACACCTCATTCATAACATGCTCTCTCATTCTTAGCCTTTCTTCTTCCATTTCCACCATGTCATCCTCTTCATTTTTGGGGTCATATACTTTCTCCAGCTGAAAATAAATGCAGTAAACATTAGCTGGAAGAAAGGACTGCTTATTCGGAATAGAGCACATTTGAGACAATGATGTAAAATGTTGCTTAAAAGCAAATCTTTACTAATTTGAACCAGCCCTGATACTGACATGCTTTTGCATTACATTTAGCTGAGGCATTCTTGACTGAACAGTAAATCTGAAGGGAAATGATTGCTCTAGGTAAAGATAGAATTTATTTTAGCATCATTTTATGCAAAAAGTGAACTTTTCAATGGTATGAAGCCTGTTGTTAATTCAAGTGGACTACTGTACAATCCTCTACACAGGATTATATCTTACAGTCACTTGGAAATCTAGACCCTGATCCTATGATTGCCTTAGTGCAGACGAGACGCCCAACTGACTTCAATGGAACCCCATGTGGGCATAGAGGTGTGACCATCTGAGGTGAATTGCAGGACCTGGGTGTAAATCTGGTGCTGAACCCAGTGCCCGTTTGTTAAGTGGTGTCTCTTTTAGTATGTATTGTTGTTCTGTATTCCTTGATCTGCACTGGCTCCCTATAGTTTTGGAGTGGATTTTTCAGGTTATGGTTTTAACTTACAAAACCATAAGTGGTTGGGGAACACCCATCTAAAAGACTGCCTCTCTCCCCACTGGTACAAAGGGGGGAGGGGGGCTATTGGTGCTCTCTGTAAGGGCGGTGCACTTTAGAATTCACTCTCCGCTTTGGTCCATAGTAGCCTGAATTTGTTAACGCTGAGAGCATGTTGTCAGGTTCGTCTCTTCTCACTGGCTCATGAGGAGAAGGGAGATTTGTGAGACTGGGTAGTAGCCGGGACAAAGAAGGCAGTTTAAAGTGGGTGTATGTTTTTTTCAATGCAGAGACAAAAACATGCTGGAAAACCAAGAGTCTGTTTATTCTACCTGTGCTCAGCAAGATGGCTCTCATCATAGTCGTGTCTATCACCGATGTATTTATCCTCACAACACTCTGTGAGGTAGACAAGTACCAATAGCCCCTCATTTCACAGAAGAGGGACTAACTGCTTTCAAATCCTTTGAAGACCTAGGCCTAAGTAACTTTATCCCAGGTCATACAAGAGTCTGTGACAGCAAAAAACTGAACTCACAACTCCTGAATCCCAGCCCTCTGCCTTAATCACTAAACCATTGTTTCTCTCCCTCACTGGTGTGTTGAAGAATTTTAGAGTGTCAAGGTCACTCAGACCTGGGGATGAACATTCTTGTTCATAGTCTAAATCAAAATAAAATAAGTAAGTGTCCCTTTAGAAAGTGAGGGGAAGCATCAACATATTGAATGTTCTGAAATGTGTGGAGTTTTTTTTACCTCTTTCGTAAACAGGGCCTCTAATTCTTGCTCGTCCAAGAAGCCATCATTATTGACATCTAGAAAATTATAAGAGTTGAAAATATAAATTCAGTAAATACAGAAAATAATGAATACTGGACAGTAGTTCACAATGTGTCAGATAAACAGATATCAGCAGAGAGTCTAGAGTGGATTAACCTCTGTACTTAAGATGCCAAGTACAGAGTATGACAATCGAGATTATTCCACTTAACAGTAAATCAAGCCATGGTTGGTCTGCACTGGATTTCTGGTGACTTGGATATTTACTTATGATCAGATAAGGCTGCAAGGATTCCTCTAACTCTCAAATAAGAAAAGCTAAAAAGAAAAGAAAAAGAAAACAAACAGGTTATAATGGGGCTACCCTAGGCCCTCTGTCTTTTGGGGGCATTTATTATTTTCATTTTGGGTGAATTATTTTTATCAAATTTTTAGTTTTATGTAGAAGTCCAAAAATGGGTTGTTGTGGGGTTTTTTTTGGGGGGGGGGGGCTTTCATCTTCGATATACTGTAATTTCTTTGTAGTGTTCCCTAGTGCGGTTTAACATACTACTGTTTCAAACAGCCTATGCTAAAGTGCACTAGGGAATCTTTGGTGTGCACTGTCAAGATATACACAGATTCCTGTAGTAGAATGACTGACACTCCATTTATTGAGCTAGCGTGAGATGGTGAAAGTACAAGTTCATTCATACAGTCCTTTGGTGGCTAATCCTGATGGCATAGTTGGTGGGCAAAATGACAACTAAAAATATTCTCCCTAAAGAAAAAAATTACCTGGCAACTGAAGAACCAGCTGTGTCTTTTAAACCTACTGCCACATACAGTTATTGCACTCCTCTTGGAAGATACATGAGCTCTTTTTGAAAACATAACACACTGAATTTTACACTGCTCCACTTAGCGTGTAGCAGCACAATAATACATGTACCCAATGTGGTGGTAAGTGCTCCTGCATGAACACTTTGAACTGGACAAAATTGCTGATATACTCCTTTCTGTACTTCTGGACTCATCCAAATAGTTTGTGTGACCAGATTCTTTCCCTACAGAAGATAGCACCCTCCAAACAAACGGATAATGCAAGACTCACTTGACTTGTACCTTTTAAACTAAATCTAATCTCTTACCATGTAACTTGAAAAATGTCTTGGGATTGAAGTCATTCGGATCCAGCCCGTCCGACTCCTCCCACACCTCTTTCAGTTGGTCTTTGCTTCCCTGTAGATTAGTTATAAAGAGAAATCACCCAATGTAATTTTATTGCACTAAACTGGAGTTAAAGTTTCTCAAGAAGGCTTTTCAAAAACCTTTAGAATGGCCCTGCTTCATAGGCCTGATCCAAAGCCCACAGAAATCAATGGCAGTCTTTTCCCATCGACTTCAATGGGTTCTGAGTCAGGCACTATGTTGTCACAATACAGAGGGGGTTGAGGGTGCCATGAAGCAGCATACTCAGACCCTGGGGAAAAGGAACCCCTGGAATCACTTTGCACTCCCCTCATTTAGGAACTGTGTCTAACGTGAATTTCAGTCCACTCTTCTTGCCCAGAGGGAAGGCAGCTGTAATGTTGGGATTTGCAGTGTAAGCATAGGTGGGGCTGAATAATCTCCGGCGTCTTTATGAGCAAGTATTTTGCCAGTATATCACATCACTGAATACCAAACACACCAAAGGTAAGAGGCATCTAGGGTAGGGTTTTCTATAGCACTCTGCATTGGTTTCTCTTTCTTTCCATTGAATCAATGGTAAGACTCTTGCTGATTTCAATGGGAGCAGAGCTTGAGATGTGTGAAAATCCCATCCACAGAGTATTCGTCTTTATTCCCCATTTTAATGCTGATCATGTGTGAATGAACAAGGTGTTTTCTGGGCCTGTTTTGTTATAAGCCGTTGCTCCTTGGTATGCAACGCTTTCTCTAGCAGGATAAGAAATGTGTAAACATTGTATCCTTACAGGATGATTCACTTTGGGGTGATCTCCATGCTTTTTCTTCATTTCCTCATACTTGGATTCCTCTTCCCGTCTCTTCTCTTCATTCAGTGTTTTCAAATATTCTCTCCTTTCATGTTCCTTCATCATCTCGTATTTCTTAAATTCATCGTGGCGTGTCTTGTCATAGTTTTCCAGGTCACTTGTAGCCTACACGTAAGAAATGTTTATGCTGAAAAGACTGTATTGCTTAGAAGTGTGAATGACTGGGCATATTGCCATTGCTTTGCTAAACACAAGGTAAACGAATTGGGGATCATCTTTCAACAGAGTTTAGTGTAATATTTGTCTCTCCTCACTCTACCCTGTTCAGCAAAGTTTCACAGAATTTAATATTCTAGGAATCAAGTGAGTAAGAGGAGGCAGTAAGGGACTCTTACTCTCCTGTGTAGGCTACCCACGTTGTACATAGGGCCATTGCTCTCCATCCCACACAGATGGGCAGGGACTGGAGAACAGACACAGTTTTGACTCCTTTCTCCCCACACATGTTCCAGCTGAACTGGAAAGGTGAGGGAAATAAGATGCACCAGATACAAGGCTAACACAGCACTTCCTCCCAGGAGCTAAGAGGTAGCAGGTACCAAACATCAGAGGATTGAACACCTGGGAGGGAGAGGTGTTATTTTAAGCTAAGGGATAATGTTGGCACAAGAACCAACGGCTATAAACTGGCCCTCAGCAAGTATATGCTTGACATTAGACAAAGGTCTCCAACATCAGAGGACAGTAATGCTGGAACAGCCTTCCACAAGAATAGAGAGGGGCAAAAAAACCTAAACTTGTTTCTAGGCTGAGCTTGATAAATGTATGGCGGAGATGGTATGATGAGACTACCTACAATGGCATTTGGCCTATCCACAACTGCCATTAGCAAATAACTCCAACGACCGGAGATGGGGCACCAGATGTGGAGGGCTCTTGGCTACTACAGAGAATTCTTTCCCAGGCGCCTGGCTGATGGGTCTTGCCCAGATGGTCAGGATCTAACGGATAGTCATATTTGGGGTTGGGAAAGAATTTTCCCACAGGTCAGATTGGCAGAGACCCTGACGGCTCTTAACCCTCTTCTGTAGCATGGGGGGCAGGTCACTTGCTGATATGAATAAGAGTAAATGGTGGATTCTCTGTAACTTGTAGTCTTGAAATCAAGTTTTTAGGACTTCAGTAACTCAGCTAGAGGTTATGGGACTATTGCAGGAGTGGGTGGGTGGGATTCTATGTGATGTGCAGGAGGTGAGACTAGATGATCATAATGATCCCTTCTGGCCTTAAAGTCTAGAAGACTCTCCAGTGTCCATTACTCAGTGTTCATAGCAACTCTACAATTGAGCCTTCAATCTGTAACAACAGATTACTTTAAATACGGTGAGTGAAAATTGAGAATTTTGGAAGGTCTGTGTAAAGGCTCATCTATATGGAGAATTATTCCCTAATAGCTATTTCCTGATTAACTTCATGTGTGGACATTTATTCTGGAATAAGAGTGCTTTTTTATGAATCAGCTTAGTCCATTTAAACTAGCAAATGGTAGTATTATCACTCCTGGTGTTTGTCCCAGGTTACAAATATGTATGGTTTGCCATAGGGTTTAGTGAACAAACATGGAGTCACATGTCCAGGATGATCTAGGTAATGCTTAGTCCTACCATGAGTGCAGGGGACTGCACTAGAGGACCTCTCAAGGTCCCTTCCAGTCCTATAATTCTGTGTGTGTGGATGGTCCAGACTACAATTTACAACAGGGGTGGACAAACTTTTTGGCCCGAGGGCTACATCGGGGTTGAAAACTTGTACAAAGGCCCGGGTCAGAGAAGGCTGTGCTTTCCCAAACAACCTGGCCCCGCCCCCTATCCAACCCCCCACTTCCTGCCCCCTGACTGCCCCCTCAGAATCCCAGACCCATCCAACCCCCCCCCCCGCTCCTTGTACCCTGACTGCCCCCTCCAAGGACACATGCCCCTTATCTAAGCCCCTCTGCTCCTTGTCCCCTGACTTCCCCCTCCAGAGACCCAACCTCCTTCCCTACCCCCGACTGCCCCTAGTCACACCCCACCCCCTGACAGACCCCCAGGACTCCCACACCCTATCCAACTTCCCCTACCCTGTTCCTTATTCCCTGCCCACCTCCCCACCGAATCTCTGCCCCATCCAACAGCCCACTGTCCCCTGACTGCCCCCGTCACTTCCTGCCCCTTAACCAACGCCCTGGCCCCAGCCCCCTTACCACACTGCTGGCGGCCTGGCCGGAGCCAGACACACTGCACTGCTCTCCCGGAGGAGCACTGCCCATGTGACACACTGAGGCTCCGGGAGAGGAGGAAAGGCTGGGAGAGGTGCTGGGAGCAGACTCCCCCGCCAGGAGCTCAGGCGGACCAGTCAGGATGGTCCCACGGGCTGGATGTAGCCCGTGGGTCGTACTTTGCCCACCCCTGATTTACAATCGTGAATTAACCTGAATGAACTGATTGCCAAGTAACTTGTGTCAAAACAGGACTACATGCTAGTCCAGACATACCCTTAGTTAATGGTTAGTTAATGCAGACTAGCTCATGCTTGGAAGCAGTTTGCAGCTGGTTAGTTTTCAGGTTTTTATGTTAATGTATCTAATAGCATTAAAGGAAGTTCAGCATTCTCATGCAGTCCCCTAAGGTATGTTCAGATTCACCTGATACTGCCTCTCCAATTATTTAGAATTCATCTCCAAAATGCCCCACACTTTAAAAAAACAATTATAGAGGAAATGCCCCCCAAAGGATCCCTTAAATTGTCATTCCAGCTAGCAAATGACAGCAGACGAGGGTAGAATGGTTTAAGAATAGAAAGAACTGCTAGTTAAGGACTTCCCTCTCTCCCTATCAACCAGACTTTTTCTGAGAGTATGCTCCTAACTGGTAAGATTTTTTGAAAGTTTCTTAAGAGTAAATTAGGAGGGAGCATTTTAACTCACCAAATTCTCTATGCAAAAACATTCAACCAGCTTCTAATGCAGGGGTGGGGAACCTCCGGCCCGCGGGCCTCGCCAAGTCATTTTATTCGGCCCGCAGCCACTGGCCAGGGACGGCTCCGCGCTGGGGTCGGGAAGTGCTGCGCGGGCCGCCGGCCAGGGACGTCTCCGTGCTGGGGCCGGGAAGCACCGCGTGGCCACCCTCTGCCGGGCGGCGAAACAAGGAGCCGCGGGGAGCCGACGGTCGGGGGGGGGGGGCGGGGGGGGGGGGGACGACCGGGCTGGGCCGGTCAGTTGGGGGGGGAGGGAAGGAGGTTGGGGGGGGGTCTGGGCTGGGGGGGGGGGGGGGGTCAGGCAGGCGGCAGGACCCTGGCTGGCAAGGGGCCAGTGGGGGAAACCCCAAAGCAGTGCAGGGCTAAGGACTCCACCTGCCACTGCTTTTGGATTTCCCCTGCTGGCCCCTTGCCAGCTGGGGTCTCAGCTCCCGTTGCCAGCCTCGGGGGGGGCCCACGAATGACATCATAAATGTGCAAATGGCCCTGGGCAGAAAAAAGGTTCCCCACCCCTGTTCTAATGTCAGATGTACAGTGGTATGTGCTGCATACCTGAGGTTAAAATCTTTCGTTCCAGGAGAGGCATAATTTTTCACTACTGAAAAAAGCCATGCTGCACTCTCAGCCAAACTGTGTCTCACTGATATGTGAGCGGAGCAAGAATCACACCTGTGTTTGATATTTACTTAATCTCTACCAGACCCTATGTCCAGTAAGTGCCCATTAAGCAACTTTTAGTATGGATAGCTGAAATGCAATTGTGTAGTGGTATTGCAGCTTTCCATATACAATGTAGGTCCAGAAATCTAGATGGCCATTTTGAGAGGGGCAATTGTTACTTTTATATCAGGGATCGGCAACCTTTGGCATGCGGCACGCCAGGGTAAGCCCCTTGGTGGGCCGGGTGGTTTACCTGCCACAGCTGCAGGTTTGGCCAATTGCAGCTCCCACTGGCCGTGGTTAGCTGCTCCAGGCCAATGGGGGCTGCGGGAAGCAGCAGCCAGCACATCCCTCAGCCCACGCTGCTTCCCGCAGCCCCCATTGGCCTGGAGCAGCTAACCACGGCCAGTGGGAGATGCAATCGGCCAAACCTGCAGCTGCGGCAGGCAAACAAACCACCCCGTCCCACCAGGGGGCTTACCCTGGTGGGCCACGTGCCAAAGGCTGCCAATACCGTGTTTCCCCGAAAATAAGACAGTGTCATATTAATTTTTGCTCCCAAAATTACATTACATTATATTACAGCGAGAGGCAAAACTGGAAGTACGTCTTATTTTCGGGGGATGTCTTACTTTCGGGGAAACAGGGTACCTGCCTTATATTAAAGTCATTATATGACAAGCTTAATGTAATTTAAGTATAAAAATATACTTTGAAAATATTCTGCAGGTATAATACACATCTATCGAAACTGAATTGAATTTACATGCCCTTGACAAGTCATGTTTTGTTCCCAAAGCTGCTCACGCTCTCACAAGAATGAGAATGCTCTAAAATGCTACCTGAACAATGAACAGGTTGTCAATGGCATAGAAGCTTTCCAATACACAATGGAGCCAACTGAGTTCCTCTAAGATTAAGATCTGTGTGGTATTTACATAAGATTTGTATACATAAAGTAAAAGAATTTGCTTTCATTGCAGAGAAATACATGATCAATAATAGCAAGGGAACATCTATAATATTTTATATCTAGCACTCACTGCTTTGATCAACATATCTAAATCTTTAGATTCAAACGTGTCAGGATTCTGATGGTTGAGGTGTTCAAACTGTTTAAGGAGAGCTTGATGGTCTATGCCAGTGTCTGAAAGAACAAGGCAAAAATGTTTTTAACATATTATTTTGAACATAAAACATATCAAACACATTTGAAGGAGAGGGTTCTGGAAGTTAAGTTTTCACACACACAAAATCTAAATACTGCACTTTTAAAAAATGCTTTATAAAACAGTGATTCATCAGAGAATGTATTTAGGCACAAGTGATCTCACAGTGGAGGAATGGTGGTTGAAATATGCATTGGCCACTGTTTGCTGGCATGTGATGATAAAAAAAAAAAAAACAGAGCACAGATGTGACAAGGCTATCTCTAGCTTACTAAAGTGTACCAAGTTGAAGGACACTGTCCTACAATCTCCTCTATAGATTAAACATTTCCTCTTTGTGTTCAGCCATTTTGACAATTAAAAAATTGATAGACTTCTAGAATCACTGGACATTACTGTTGTGCCTAACTTAACAGAACAGATGCTCTTCAATGTAATATTGGGTCTACACTCTAGACTGTTATATGGATGTATCGACCAAAATCAGTTGCATTTGGAAAACTGGTAGCATAGAAGTGTTTGATGCTCTTACTAGATATACTTGCATGTTTTATATTGTTGGAAGTAGCCCCTACAGAAGGGAGGGGGAAATGTTTGCAGCACCGTATTTGGACACAGGGCTTGAATCCCCACTGCCTTGCACCTTGTAGTCCGTACAAAAGGAATCTAAACTGCTACCATTCTGATTTGGTATCATTTCACATCCACTTTGGCCAGGCAGAGGTGGTTTTGCAAGGTGTAAGGTGAGGAGTCAGCCCTAAGAACCTAGTTCAACTGGATGATGCTGGTCAGCCATTTGGCACTTCAATTGACTCCATCACAACTACAGAATCAGCTGCTTGATTTATATGGTCCATTTGCATGAACTGGAAGCAGTGCAGTTTCTATTCTGGATTGTGAAGCTTGAAATACTTGTGATATCTGCTTTAATTTCTTCATGGTTAAAATTACAGTGCAAAAATGTACTCCATCTTGGTAGGAGGAGTCCCTGTGCAAGTTGCTAGAGACTCAGTGACCCTCACCAATCTTCCTTAAGCAATGCTAGTCTAGAAATGTTGCTATTCTTTCATCAAATTGCAAATATCTATCCAGTCCCTAAGGAGTCTCACACACACATTTAAAAAAAAAAAAAAACTAAGCAGAACATTCTGGAAGATATTCCTAGCATTACCATCAGAAACTCTAGGTTTGTGAATACAATTTGATTCAGAAAGAAACCTCCAGTAAAAGGTTTGCATCAAGTCTCCCTGAATTCTAACATGCAAAATAGAAATAAAAAAAAAATTAAATCATGCAGCATTGGGCAAGGAGTGGAGGCAGTACCCCCTGCCAAGCAAACTAACAGTAGCTGTATGCTCTGGAAACTTATAGACTTTGTTTCTAAATATAAAGGCCTACTGAGTAGATTGCAGTGTAGCATTAGCAATGCTATAATTATGGAGGAGAAGCCACTTTCATTCCAAGTCCCTGTTTCTGATGCTTAGAACTGCAACAACAAAAAATTATCCTTTCAGCTGAGTTTCTCATGTTTGTTATAAGCCTAAAATTAATTTCTGGTGAGAAGGTTGAAAGAAACACAGCCACTTTTGAGCTTTTCGACCACTATAAAAAGCCTGTTCTGAATACTTAAAAAAAAAAAAAAAAAAAAAAAAAACACACAACAGATTGTGCTATATCCACAAAGGGGCATAGGAGTTCAATGCCTAATTTTTAGACACCCTGGCACCCATAGGAATTTTCACCCCTAAGTAAGGCACCCAGGCTCCCTGTACAATGCATGGGGAGAATTAGGTTCCTAAAGATGTTATTCATATAAGCTAGCATGCTAAGCAGGGAGCTGCCTAAACTAGCTAGTAGGAAATGCCAAGGAGAAGGGCAAGACATAAGCTCCACCTCTCAAAGGTAGTGAGGCACCTAATTCTGGACAGGAAGGAGATGCCTATCTGTGCTTGGGATTCACAGCCACACACCTGCTCCTGGACTTAAGCGCCTAAGCCAGGTCAGGGCAATACTTTCTCTCTCTCTCAGATGGATGGCTGTTGATGTGACCCCTGTTATAAGCAACAGCCAAATGGTTCACTGGGTCTCCTGCATCCCAGGAAATGTCTAAGCCACCAGGCTACACAGTCTGTATCTTTCTCTTTTCCTCTCTGTCCCAATGAATATTTAATTATTCATACAGCGTGGAAGAGCTCCACTGGGAAAGACAGAGTGTCCTAACTCAGAATACCAAATAGCCTTCCGGGGCAGGGAAAGACTCAAGTTCAAGTCCCTGCTCCAAATGAGGCACAGTGGGGAGTTGAAAACAGGTCTCCCACCGACTCTGAGTGTACCCTAATTCCACACACACATTCCTGATCTGGTCACTGTGCAGGTTAGGGATATTCTGAGCCCACCTTATTGGATAAGTCCCAGCAGAGAAACACCCTAGTTTCAGAACCCTAGTGGGGCTTAGGCATGCAACTGGGAGGCAAGCACCACCAAAAGTTTAGTTCATGCCCACTGGTGGAAATGTAGGTGCCATGGGAATTTAGGGGCCTACAAGGTTAGGTGGAAGCTGAGCAAGGTTTCTAAGGATCTCAGTGGTGCTTAAAATTTTGAGTATAGGCACCTAAGTGACTAGCCCATGTTGTTTTGTGATTTGGGAAAATCCCTAAACAGTTTAATTGGTTAAATTCAACCCTGCCATATTGCTAAAACACAGTGAGGGATGTGGAAAGTGAGGCATTGGGGGAAACCGTTGTCTGAGAAACAGTTATAAGCATCTGAAAGTCCCATTGTTAGCATCAGTTTTTCTTACTTGTAATGCACAGAATGCTTCCTCCCCGATTTCCTACAAGGACATGCCTTTCTTCATACTTTCCATCTCAGGAGTATAAAATGGGGACCCTCTTACCATTCCAACTCAGTTTAATCATTATTACTGATAGGAGCCAGCATGGAGAAAATTGGTGGATTCTGGGCACCTATCTGTTAATTTTGTCTGAATTCTGCTTTATATTCTTACCTTGAAAGGAATCCATTTTAGCTTTAATTAGCATCCTTAACCTTGCCACTTCTTGTCTTTTCAGTTCATCCAGCCTTGTTCTCACATGATGGCTTACTAAGTCTAGCTCTTTGCTTAGCTTTCCACTCTGTTAAAATAAATAAAAGTGATCTATAAAGACAATTGTGTTGTAGTTTTCAGATGCCCACCAGACGTGGGTTGTAAGACTCTCTACTCATGGTAGTCCTTGCCAACTCTGAAGACCGTATAAACATCATAAGAATCTCTTCAAACAATGTTTGAGATAAACAACTTTGCAAATTTATGAAAATAGAAATATCACACTCACTGAGACGAAGCTGCCTTTTTATTTAATTAAAAAAAAAAAAAAAAAAAAGTTGATGCTCCAAATACCATAATTAAACCAGGACCCTGAAGCACAACTGTGTATCTGTGTTTAAAGATCTCTTCAGAACTTTAAATCAGCTGTTCTCATCATGTGGTCCACAGAGGATTGCAGACCAACATGGTGATGTGGGCACCACCCTCTTGCTGAAGGAGGAATTAGCACAGTAGCAGCAACCTGAAAATGCTGTAAGAATATTCAGCGGCACCTGAAGACTGTTACCAGCCCGGAACTGTGCCAGGAATGGAGTGGAGTCAAGAGGTGTCAGACTAGCACAGAGGTGGGCAAACTTTTTGGCCCAAGGGCAACTTCGGGGAATAGAAATTGTATGGCAAGCCATGAATGCTCACAAAATTACGGTGTGGGAGGGGGTGTGGGCTCTGGTTGGGGGCTTTGGGGTGGAGCTGGGGAAAAGAGGTTTGGGGTGCAGGAGGGTGCTATGGACTGGGATTTGAGGGGTTCAGAGAGCAGGGGGTTGCAGTGTGGGAAGAGGCTCAGGGGTGTAGGCTCCAAGTGGCACTTACCTCAAGCAGCTCCCGGAAGCAGTGGCATGTCCCTTCTCCTGCTCCTATGTGTGGAGTGGCCCCCAACCCTCAGAGCGGGGCCATGCTGCGGCTTCCGGGAGCTGGATGGTGCTGCCCCAGACCCAGTTGGAGCTCACGGTCCTTTTGCCCACGGCTACTCTAGCAGCCGCAGCAGAGTTTTACATCAAAGGTAATGCAAGAGGAATGGAAGCTTAGGGCTCTCTTCTCCCCAACCTCACAATAAGAGAATGTGGAGCAGCCAGCTGGACCTGGGGATTGGAGAAGGGCAGAGGAGGAGTGAACATAACCTAAGGTGGCAACAGCAGGTGAGAAGAGAACACAAGACAGTGCTTGGAGTGGTACCTGAAGTAGGGGTGCTGGGAAGAGAAAAGAACTACGGCTCAGTCTTTTTTATTCTTCTCAAACACCACCACCTTTAGCACAAAACTTGAAGACAGTGTTTTGTCCTCAAATCCCAGTGGCTTCAGGATCAGGCTTTTTTGTGTTTCACTACTTCCCCCCCACCCTTTTCCATGTCATTAAATTCACATGCAGCACATTGCTTCCATCTGGGAGGGCAGAGAAGCCTCTCTGCCGTTGGCTCAGTAGTGCTCTGAATCACTTGGCAGGCAACAAAGTGGGAGTTATGCTAAGAGTCATTTTGACGTTAATGAACGTTATGCTGTTCGTTCTGAATTTCAAAGAATTCTTAAGGCCTTGCTTTCCATTTTGCCGGAGAATGCTAATAAATGTTTCCCAAAAGCAAGATATCTGCATCTAGTTGTTTTATTAGTAGTTAGGTAGCAAATTAAAACCTCTAGGGAGACTGATATGGTACAGTTTCTTAAAAAACAGCATCTGTCCTGTAGCTGCAGAGATAAAGATCTCTTTAAGAGCCTAATGTAAATTGTACAAGCTAATAAAAAAGTAATGTAAAGGCAATTCTAAATAAAAACTAAGAGGAATGGAAAAATATGAACATGCTAACATCTCAAAATATCATTGATTTGTAGCGGTCTAAACTAGTCTTGATCAAATTCTATTGATCTTTGCACATACCTTTATTTCTTCAATATCAGCAGTCTGAAGTTTCTCTCTGAAATGTTTATCTGTTTCTAGAACATCTATCACTTGCTTGAGATATTCATCGTAATAAAGTCCAGTATCCTTTAGGAAAAGAAGTTTGAGATTAGCAAAAAACATGCCCCCCAAATGTTTTATTTTCATATAAATGCAAAGATTTACTCTAAATCACACAATCTCAAACATCAGTAGCATGGAGCATACTACAGTGACTCAGTATATCAGCAATAAGATATTAATTTCTTTGCTTTGGTTGGGAAACAATTGTCATACACAAGCTAGTTTCCTCTGTTTCCTTTTTGTTTTGGAAGTTGACAAAGGAATAAAGGCAGAGAGGTGTTTAAGAAAATACATCATACACGTTTGGGACCTATCATGTAAATACAGGGTTTTTTAAAACAAAAAAACAAAACTTTAATTTACTTGGTAGACCAATAGGCCACAACTATTCAGAATGGCATAAACCCACCATTCTCCCCTATAGGAGATTATCTCCTTGAATTTCCACTTGCTGAGTTTACTAGGAATTCTTTTCTTAGGGAGCATAATATGTCACTTCATTCCCATCCTAATAGAAGCAGCAGCTACAAGTTCGACCCCCATAACCTGATATTCACCTCCAAGAATCATGCAAATCTTGGAGGAATTTATAGGAAGTACAGGATCATTCACACAGAGAATTGCTGGGTACTAACTAGCTGAAGCTGCCCCAAGAGGGTGAAGCTTCACATCAAGCCAGCAAAAGTTCATATGGCTTCAGGCTATCTTAACGTCCATTATGTTTTCCTCTGAGTTTGGCACACAGAGAACAATCCAGAGGAGCCTTGCCAGCTATAATTGAACCATGGGGGTATAGAACTACCTCCCTCCAAGATTTTGTGTTTAGTAGCAGGACTTCACTTGCAAAACAGCAATATTATTGTTTGATAACTAAAAGCTCTTATGTGCACTTTGTTTCAGGGCAACTCCATTTTCAACTTAGGCAAACACATTATTTCAGCTGTTATTTGACATGGTTACCCACTGCTTTCACAAACTCACTGCATTATGTTACAAGGAAAACGGTTTGTGAATATCTTCGTGTATTTCCTTTTAGCCTATTAATGCAACTCAATCAGTTGGAAGGAGGTGTACAATAGGCATTCCCTCCCATCAGGAGCCTTGTGCATGGCCTCTTACCTCCCCAGTCCTCCCTTATCAGGGAGCAAGAGGTATTGAACACTGAATATGACTATCCCACATGGAAAGGTGAAATACTACTCGCTTCCCCTTGAAGTACAGCATCAACAGAGTTAATTATTATAGCACCTAGGAGAATTAGTCATGGACAAATGTCAAGATGGAAAAAAAAAAAAATCAATGAGCTTGCTAGTGATAGAAAAAATACGGTCTTTTAGTACAGGTATTTTATTAAATACTTTTTCCATTTACTTACTGGGTTTTCTACTTTTGCTCCTTCTACCTGGGGTTCTCCTTGAACTTTCGTCTTATCTATGTCTATAGGCACTGCTTCCAAATTGATTAAGAGGCATGTCACCAGCAGAACACACTGTTGTGGTAGGATGGTTCTCCACCTCATCTGAAACATCATCACTCACTAGACCTAGATTTTAACAGAAATAAATTAGGTGATTGGACAGTATAAACACATTCATATTAACACCAGCAATAATCCTACTGATTATACATTATAAAGCCATCAAGGAACATTAGAGCCAAACAGGGTTAAAGACAAATACTACTCAAGGATTATTTTAAAATCCTAACAGATTAATAATTAGACCTAACTAGGCTGTCAAAGTGGTAGTGATATTACACTGCTAGCATATGCTATGTAGCAAGTACCCTACCCACAGAGAGGTAAAAGATGAGGCATTACAAGGATTATTATATGGGCATCTGCATGTTTATATGAAGACTCTCTTAAATCTGCTGTGGTATCATCAGTAATTCTGTAGAATGGTTTGAGTGGCAATAAATCTTAGGATTTATAAATTATTTTGAGTGTACAGGCCTTTGAACATCTATCAGTTAGTGTGAGAGATACTATACAAAATAAGGTCCAGATACTACTCTAGCTGAAATCAATGGCAAGATTTTCAATTATTATAATGGGAACAGGATCAGGCCTCAGGAATTGTATAGGATTTGCCTATTTTGGAACCAAGATTCTCCCCTGACCTCTTTCATCATTTTAGAAGATGAAAAGAAGTCATCAAATTGTTCCAGCATCTGGTAATATAGAGGGATCTTTAAACATTTGGGCTGTTTATTGTTAATGCAAACAATAGCTTTACAGTCTATGAAAGTAGTTTTAGCACTTCTACTCATTTCAGGGGATGGATCAGTAACAGATTATGTAGTATTTGCACATTCCTTTGCTAGTTCAGTGATGTAGATCATTCTCAGAAAACAGCTAAAAGTTTAAAATAGGGTGCCGTCCATGTGTAATTAGCTTAGATATGTCCAAAAAAGAGATGTAATAACATAAAACAAATGTACCATGAACCAAACCAAAAGAAGCGTACTCACTACAAGGGCAATTTTTGTACAAGTTCTTAAACTAGCCATGCAAATAATTCCATCACAAAGTATTTAGATTCAATGACAGCAAATCTTTGAGATGAATAGAACATGCAATGCCAGTTTTCTTGGCTGTACAATAAAGGCCCCAGTAGGGAAGTATGGTATGATCTTAGCTGGTCCTTTGAGAAGCTAAATTGAGATAAAAATGCTAAAAGAATTAAAGAGCTATTGTTTATTTTTCCCCACCCTGATTTAATATACTTTTCATGTTTTATCTGTGATAACAGAAACAAAGAATAGCATTCTAACATATGCAGAACAATAGATACATACACAGAAGTTAATACAGATAATCTTATGTCTTTTATTAAGGAGGAAATAAAGTGAGAAAGCTAATATTGTATGTTATATACATCTTTTGTTGAGCATTTCACAGATTAAAATGATCAAGGATTCACGGAGATTTTTTTCTTATTTAAAGCAATCAGCAAAAAATGCCTGGTTGGAGTAGAGTAACTCTACTGAAGTTAGAGGACTAACTTTGGCCTTAGTCCTTAATATCTGGCAGGCGCTGCTGTTGCTGCCACCAATCATGTACTGAATGTGTTCTTTTCAGTGCCAGCAGCTGTGGACAAAGTAGATCAGATGAACTTTTGCTCGATCACTGCTATAAAACAAAATCTGAACTGATTTGCTGGAATCAGTAAGTTAATTTCTAGCCTCAGCATAGTGTTGGTGACATCTCTGTGGCTTGCAATGGCTCTATACAGTTGATGTATGAGGCTGTTGACTGTTCTAAATATTTTTAGAAGTCTGAAGTGTCCTGATCATACAAAAATGTTCAGTACTGTAATTAAGATTCAGATTTTTTTTTAAAAATTGTCTACCTTTACAATTTCAACAATACATAGATTCATTTTGAGCATCTTATTAACAACTATCAAGACAGTTAATGGTTTGCACCCTCTTAAATTTGATGGTAGAGTAGGCAAGGATGAGTATTTGTCTACAGTTCTCAGACTCACGACTTTTCAAAAAACATCGATCATCATCCTTGGCTTTTGACCTTGTGGGATTTCTGTGAGTCAGGTGGGAATAAGGAGTACACAGCTGCACAAAGTCTATTAACAATTTTAAGGGAATAATTAATGATGAAGCACTTAGCTTCAGGATATCAGAAACACAACCAACCAACTAATTCACTTGCAGTCGGTTCCCTTCCCAATTCTTATGTGCACTAAACCACCAGGGCAGAATAGGTCAACTTGGTAAAGGAAAAGTAGTAGCAGGAAAGCAACCCTATGCCATGGCTATAGCACAGTTTTTCACTGCAGTTGTAACCTATTAGTGGTAGTCCTTATGTTTACATACAACGTGACTAATATTTGATTAGTAACAGTGGCAGCTAATCATGTGTCACTTGTGCCAGCAACCCCCTTAGCTGGCCAGTGGCAGTCTCCCTGTGTCTACTTTGTAATACTGTTGTCCTGTGTGAGCAAGACCCTGATATTGTGCCTCATTTACCTGATACTTCCTCACAGAGTTCATTGCCCTATGTGCTGCTAATGCCACTCTTTTTGCATGTTCTGCAGTTCGATCCCTAGTCCCAGTTGAGGCACTATGAGATATGTACCCCACATATAAACATGGCTAGGCAGCACAAGCTCAGTTAACAAATGATTATGTTGTGAATAAAAGCTATTGTCAGTGAGAATAGCTCAACCATATTTGTGGCAACCAGTTTAGCTAAAGTCACAAACTGGTTACAGAAACACTATTTTACTCATAATGTGGGTAGGCCCCTAAATGTTTCGTTATAAACACAACCTCAGGGAACCTAATTACAAACCTGCTACCAATTTATAGCATAATCTGGACCATAACCATATAATCTAACTGCTGCAACCTTAGATGGCTCAGTCTATGCTACAAATTGGTTACCAGGTTTATTTTAGGTTAGAGGAGAACTGTGTTGTAATCAAGATTGCTCTGGAGGGGGTATTAATAGTGTTGATGTGGAGGTTTGGTGGGTGGTGAGAAAAAGGATTAATTCTAACATGGTTGATGCTCAGCCATCAGGAAGCTTTCCTCCCTCCACCCTCACCCTCAGAGGAAAAAGGCAACTAAACTATAAGTTAGAACAGACACTTGTACAACTGAGTTGTCACCTCAGTATTTGTAAAGACAATCCTGGAGAAGAGCTAAATCTCAGGAATCCACTCTGAAATCAGAGGAGCCAGGGTCACAGTGCTGGCCAACAACCTCTACTAATAGGGTATGGTTAGACTGGGGCTGTTTTAGCGCTAAAACCCTTCTTTAGCGCTACAATAGCACTGCCAGAACACACTTTCCAGGCACTTTTTGCGCTTTTACTTACGTTTTAAAGCGCTACTGGTAAACCTCAAAACAAGAGGAATAAAGCTTTTAGCGCTGCCATTTTAGCGCAAGGGTTGCAATGTGCACACCCCTTGCGTCATAATGAGCCTCCAGCCTCCAGCATCCTGGCGCAGAATCCCCAATGCATCCTCTCTGGCCACCATTTAAAACTCTTCTGTCCCATCCTCAGGTGATCCCATGTCAGACACCCCCCCCCATATTCATATCATAGCTGTGGGCGCTGCGGGCAGGGCTGCGGGCGGGCTGCCAGTTCTCTGCCGGTGGCGGCAGGGCTGCCGGTTCCCTGACGCCACGCTCACAGCCCCTACCCGGGTCCCTCCGCTGTGGGCAGGACAGCGGGCAGGCTGCCTTTACTCTGCCGGTGGCGGCAGGGCTGCCGGTTCCCCGCTGCTGCGGGCGGCAGCCCTGCCGCGCTCACAGCCCCTGCCCTGGTCCCCGCCGCTGCGGGCCGGGCTGCGACCAGCTCTATTGTCCCCGCCGGTGGCGGCAGGTCTGCCGGTTCCCCGCCGCAGCGGGCGACCACCCTGCCGCGCTCCCAGCCCCTGCCCCGGTCCCCACCGCTGAAACCCCCCCCAAATAAATGGTTAGGGAAGGGAGGTGTTTGTGCAGAACCTGTCAGTTTCGGAAAAGAAACTGACAGCCAGAAGTTCCGGTTCCCAGTTCCCCCTCACCGCACTCCTTTGCAAAGCAGGTTGCACCCAGCTGAATGCTGGGATACCTGCCCTATCCCACAACTGCTACTGCCACCAAAAGCGGGACAAATGTGTACATTCTTTGGCGCTAGAGGGATTTAATGTGTACACCCTCTAGCGGAACACCTGTAGCGCTAAATAGGGAAGCGCTATAAAAAACAGCACTATACCCTGTAGGTCTAATCATACTCATAGAGAGATCCACAGTCTAATTGTAGAAACCACTTCCCTGAAAATTTTCCCCAAATGTGCTGCTTTGAGGGCAGCCTGGTGAATGGGACAAATGAAAGGGAAAAAGGAAATCCTAGGAATAGACATGAATATAAGTAAGTTAATAACCAGAGCCTAAGGACACAGTAAGCAAACTCTGATGTATTTTTTCAAAAGTGTTTCTTAAGGAGATTGAGAGCAAATATTTTAATTGTTCATTTAAAAGGAACTGCACTCTTGTTTTCTATGATAAAGCTTACAATAATTTGGGCCTTTAAAGATACAAGTACTTGTTTGGTTTGGTCTGTGACGTTTTCATAAATGTTAATACTAATTTAATATTGCACTAAGTCACTCTACACAAATGTGTAGGTTTTTTAAAGTTGCTCTGCCACTGACTCAGTTTAGCCTTGGGCATGTCACTAAGGTCAGTATTTTCAACAGTGGTCTGACTGTGTATGCACGTGGGACAGTTTTGGCCTAATTTTCACAGCTGCTAAACTTCAATTTGAAATTAATAAGAGGTGTAGATGTTGGCCAATGGAAGCTGTAGGGACAGTGCTGGGGTGGAGGCAGTGCATGAAGCCGCCTCTCCCCCAACCCCCACCCCCAAGGGATGCAGAGATGTGCCAGCAGCCGGCCGCTTCCAAGAGCAGCGTGGGGCTACAGTATGGACGCAGTCTGCCTGAGCCCTACTGCACCGGGCCTGGCCCCGGGCTGCAGCCCCTAAAGCCCCTGCGTTAATCCGGCCACGCTATCCCAAAGGTGTTGTAACTGCTTGTACAGGGCTTTGAAGATGTAAAATGGTAGCTAAATATACACATGAAGCTTATTACATGTACTTGGATGAGTTTGATACTATTACTATCCTGATTTGCATTGCACTCAAACCAAAAACAAACAAATGAGATTTCAAAGAACTGTTCCGACTTATAGTGACATCTGGAAATTGGAGTCTTATTTGACTGTCTACTGGCAATATTTGCTAATACTTTGGAGAGCAATGTGCTATTGGTGTATTTTAGAATTGCTTGCTGTTAAGATATCATGGTGTAAGAGAGAGGATGTAAGAGTAAACATTTGGGACCATATTTTCAAAAGGGCAGCCTCTTTTGCAGATGCAAATTCTGCCCACAAGATTTGCACATGAAGTTTTCAATCTACAACTGAATTTTAGTTGCAGTTCTGAGTATTTGCAGCTGATTGAGAGTGCAAATCAGGTAGTTAGCCACATCAGTCATTAAATGTATACCTGCAGTTCATTTTGTGGATGCAGATATGGTTGGTGCAAATTGTGCATGTAAAAAGCACTCAGAAAAATATACCCCTTAATTTGGGGATATATTTTCAGTTTCTAAGAACCTTAAATATTTCATAGTTCTTTTTAGACTAGATATTTAGTCTGGGTGGGATATGCAAAAGAAACTATATAACTTAGGTGCACAAGTCACATTGACTTTCAATGGGACTTGATTTCCTAAGCAAATGAGGTGTTGTGAAAATGCCACCCTCTAATTAAGTATAATCAGATATGATATTGGAATGTGACCTGATCCTCCCTGTACCTGTCCTATCTAACTGACATGATGCAGTGCTTTGAAAACCAGGCTATCAAAAGAAGGTGCCAATTACTGAGTCAGACCTTTTTGCCGTTTAGGTAGATATACTATCATTGGAATGCTACAATGCAGGCTGATACTAGAGAGACAAGGTGGGTGAGAGAGTATCCTTTATTGGACCAGGTGGTGAGAGAAAAGTTGTTACAATAAAAGATATTCCTTCACCTACCTGGTCTCTAATATCCTGGGACCAACATAGCAACTACACTGCATATAACAATGGGTAGTATGTATGATAGTTTAGCTGAAGCAGAAAACCTGCAGGTATGGAAAAGAGTTAAAATTATGGAGAAGCTGAAGTGGGTGGATAAGAAATGTACATATCTGTTGCCATTGATTTTTCAGAACTTGAGTTAACAGTGGGTTTTGTAATGCTTCCTGGGGGTTCCCAGGTGCTGGAAGTCACCTCGCTACCAACCTGAACTTAGCAATAGTAAGCCTTGTTTGTGCCTGCCAGGGGTCAGCACCCCAACTCCACCAGCCGTAGGCAACACAAGCACGCATCTCTAGGCCTATACAGGCCCCGCTTGCACTCTCTTTTACAGGTTAGCAATAGACACGCTCCAACTTTGAGCCCTTCAAGCATCTCTCTTCTGAGGGTCTACCCCCTGTTCCACTCAACTCTCACAGTATTCACAGTTGCTGCTTCCAAAGAGCAGTGCACCCAGGTTACAGTTACACCTAAGATAACTTCTTTGCTTAACAAAGAACACAGACATGGTTACGGTACAAGTTTTATTTAGCAAGGTATAGAGATGCAAATGATAGCAAGTGGAAGTATTGGAAACAAATGCTCACACAGAAAATAAAAATCAAGCAAGCATTCTAGAACCTCCCTTCACTAGATACTTTCCTGTCTTACAGAGAAATATTCACCTAAAGTCCTTCCAGCATTCACAACCAGGCTTGGCTGTGACCCTCCTTTCACAAGACAAACTCACTGTTAGCTTGACTCCTCAGTGAAGGATCCAGGATTTACCTCTGTACCCCCAGATAAACCTCGGTAATCTACTGTCTTTACTCCAACAGGATCTCCCTCCTTCTGTAAGTTTTCTCTTTTGACAGTTTCACAGTCTCTTGATTAGCATTTGACTCAGTCTGCAAACAGGCATCCAGTGTGACATACAATGCCCAATACATACATGACCAGATAGAGAGACACGTCGGTTACCTCATGCTTGAAAGGAATGTGAGACATGTCACCTCCAGGTTACCTGCCTTAAGAACAGAATTTTCAGTACAGACAACTCCTAAAATATTATCCATTCATACATTTTACAATGATTATGATGACCAGTGGGCTCATGGTTCTCAGAAGAGACCTCAAATGCCCCCCATTATTCATATATCCGACACTGGGGATCCCTGTAAACTCTATGCAAACCTGGGGCCCTCTGCTATTGGCAGCAAGAGGTTACTGGGTCACGGGTTTCCAGGAGTAGTTTGAAGGAACCACCTGCTTATACAAAATGTTGAACATTTAAAATATTAGTCAAATGTGATTATTAAAATAGCAAATATTCTTAATCTGATCAAAACAGTCACCAGATTCAGACACATCTTGGCATGAGATTACATTTATCAAATTGTGCATGCAAGAATAGGTGACTAAATTATGAGTCAGTCTTTAGAGTTGTACAGTCTCTACTGTGAGTCACTGAAACAACTCTACTGTGTAACACACAACAAAAGAGGCAAAACAGGCTGATGGAAACTTTTGACTGAGTAAAAATATTAGGTATGGCTAATACACCCTGAACACGCCTGATCCCATCTGATCTCGGAAGCTAAGCAGGGTCAGGCCTGGCTAATACTTGGATGGGAGACCTCCTAGGAATACCAGGTGCTGTAGGCTTAACATGGGCGTGGGGCTAGCAACTCCACCCCGTAGGGAACCAACTTGCTACTGAAACGCCAACAACAGAGATGGAGTGCTCTGTGGTTGGTGGCCCATACCCCGCCTGGGGGGTGACGGGCAGAGAGAGAGAGAAAAATATTACGCAAAAAGGAGAGAGCTACACTTCAGAGAATCATAGAACTAGAAAGGTCCTTGAGAAAAATTTAATGTCTTGAGAAAACATTATGTAGATAGTATACAGTACATCTTTTAAAAAAAATTAAATACATAGGCAATAAAATGAACAAAATAGATATATAATTACACTAACATAATGTAGATGTTGTAGTTTGGGACCTTTGGTCCCAAATATACAGATCTCCACCAGATGAGAGAGATTAATGGAAAAAAGAAAATTGTGTTACAATCAGAAATGAATTTGAACACTCTCCACTCACCAAGCTGTAGGGAACAAATTTAGAAATAAATCTTGAATTACCTTTAAGGAATTATACTCCCATAAGACTCAGTGATATCCTACAGCACTGTAGTGGGGTGGTCACCCCACTCCTGCCCTGAAGGGCTTAAAACAGTCCTGGGAGAAGGCTGGGGCTGAGAGCTGCTAAACTGGGCTGACTGGGGAAGCGGCGACAGCTGGGCCATGTCCCAATCAGGCCACAGCTGGCTTGTATAAAAAGGCTGTGAGGCAGGTGCTCAGACTCTCTCTCTCCAGTCTTAGAAGGAGTAGGGCCTGGCTGCCTGCAGAAAGGGTACTGTGAATGAAACAGGGCTGGGAAAAGGCCAGAGAGGTTAGGTAGCTTTAGGCCAGCAACTCCCCAGGCTGCAAGGCCTGGTCTAGGGCCCCACAAAGGTACTGGGTTGCAGAGGAAGGCAGCAGGTCAAAACCTCCCTTGCATATGATGACTGGCTTGTACAGAGTGCAGTTGGGCTCAGTGAAAGGGGGCTAGATGGTGACTGGCAGTAGCCCATAGGCTGAAGCAAGGGGGGGGGGGATAGAGGGTTGTGGGCTCCCCAGGAAGGGGAGACCCAGAGAGTTTGGGGGGGGGGAGGTATTGCCAGGGGGCAGCGGACAGCGAGACACTGGCCTGCAGAGGGTGCTCTGCACTGAAAAGAGCTAATTCCCAGATGACCAGCAGGAAGTGCCATTGGGTGAGTTGTTGTGCTGTCACAAGCACATTCTTTTTTAGTACACAAATCTGAGCTTGTTTCCCCCCCCCCCCCCAAGTCTATTAACTTTTGGTCTTCGCTAATCAGACTTAGATAATCTTTGTTACCAGAGGGGGACATGAGAGAGAATCTCCAACGTTTGGTCAAGCCTCATTTAATCCAGTGGATTGGCATGTACCTGTTGGAAACTAAGGCCTTGTCTACACTGCCACCCTACAGCACAGCAAACTTTCTTGCTCCTAGGTATGAAACCCCACCCCTCCCCCATCCACTGCAAGTTTCAGCGCTTTATGTAAAGTGGCACTGTAGACAGTGCACCAGTGCTGGGAGCTACTCCCCTCGTAGGCAGGTTTTACAGCGCTGGGAGAGCTCTCTCTCAGTTCCTGGCCAATGGGAGCATTGGGGGTGGTGCTTGGGGCGGGGGCAGCGTGCAGAGCCTCCTGGCTCTGCCTAAATATAGAAGCTGGAAGGGGGAACATGCTGCTGCTTCTGAGAGCCTCGCCACAGGTGCGTGGAGCGGTCTCCAATCCTGCTCCCCGGCTAGAGCGTGGGAGCAGGGCAAGCCCCAGACTCCACTCCCCAGCGGGAGCTCAAGGGCCCGGATTAAACAGGCTGGAGGACCAGATGTGGCCCCCGGGCCATAGTTTGCCCACCTCTGCTCTAAAATAGTCTGATACAGGTTTAGCTTAATCCAGGGTTTCTCAAACTGGGGGTTGTGACCCCCCACGGGGTCGCAGAGTGGTCCCCGGGGGGTCGCGAGCTCCTGTCGCTGCAACCCACGGCGGGGACTGGGGGCCGAGGCGCAGCTGGCAGCCTGCCCGCGGCGGGGACTGTAGGGGTCGCGTCACGCCGATGGAGCAGGAAAAGGGGTCGCTGTCTCAAAGTTTGAGAACCGCTGGCTTAATCTCTCCTGTTGAAGCTGATCCATTTTGGGTAAATGCTTACATAGTCATTCTCACTTTCTCCGGCCCAATAACTACAGCCTGCGGACTAGACGCTCAGGGGGAGACCCACGATCCATTCCCCAGCTCCAGTGGCTATTTACTTCCCCAAAGTACAACAGCATCAGAGGGACCCAAAATTATCCCTGAGGTCCAGAGAGGTAGGAGGCCTCCCTTCAATCTATTATTCCCATCAGGCACAGAGGGGCATTGAAGCCAGTGTCTCCCACATCCCAGGGGAGTGCTCTAACCACTAGCAGAAAAGTTAAGTGAGCTGGCAACACCATGGTATGTTCATGTTCCATTTAAATTTTATGTTCTCTGGAGCAGCAACCATCTTATCTACCTTCACAGAACACTGCAAGGTAACTTTTTTTTATTTTAAAACTATTTTAATAAAAAAAAATACGAAGGTATCTTCTCCTCCCCCCCTCCCCATCTATTTCTTTTTTCTTGCTTTGTATTTTTTTTTGCTTTGCCATCTTCCACCACTTTTCACTGCATCTTCTTATCTGTCCTTCTTTCCCCTCCCCATGGCTGCTGTCCAAAGCTGATTCATCTTTTCACCCAGAGTGGCTAACTCTTCTCGGATACTCAGCAGAAAGAACATGCCTTGTTCTGTTCGTAAAGCACAACATACATTGACAGCACTATACATATAGTCATAAAATACAAAAGCCTGTTTACTAAACTGCTATTTATTATGTAGAAAAACATCTGGACTTGATTACATTTTTTCTAACATGATAAAAATTGTTTAATTATTCAAGTGATCTTAAATCCTACATTGTAAAAGCCAAATCCTGGTCCCACTCAAGTTAGTGAGTTTTGTCATCAACTTCAATAGGAGCAGGATATGGCACTAATTTCTCTACAGTGACTTTGGCTATAGGCAAGCAGTTCCACAGCCAGAATACTCCCCAACAGTACATATAGGGGATATACATTGTGTAGTAGTGTGTGTGTGTATATTATAAGAGCTTGTGATATTTTGGCTACTGAGCAAATAAAAAAAAATACAAGACATCACTACGAAAACATATTTGATGTACAGAAGTTCAATTTATGGCAACCCTGATAAGGGCTTCTAAGTTAGCAAAGAATGACACTTCCTTTATTAAAACATTTGTTTAGTCAGCATATCGTTAGAAACATGGGTCAATATTTTCACATCTGCGATATGTAAAATAAGTTTGATAGTGAGCCAAATGTTTCCTTTTTAATTGTACCACTACAATGATTGCTCCGGAGTTGTATAGATGTATCTGAGGTCTAGAATGTCTAAAATACCTAAATGGTTTATTATAACTTATTTTATGTTAGTGAACATGTTTCTGAATGTAAAACTAGAGTCAACTTGTTGAAGTCTTCCCTTTTAAAATAAGATTTATTTCAAATGACTAAGAGCCCAGATTTTGTGTTTGTACATAATCTTTACCTTGGCACAAGAAATTAACTAACAATCCACATAACATCAAACCACATCTAACAAATTTATACTGATTGCTTTTGTACTGGGTGTTAAAACTGCTTTTTAAACAAACCCTCCATTGAGTAAATAAATTAGACACACACATTGCATGCATAACACTCAGTGAAAGTTATATACAGACCAAAGGTGGAGAATACAATCCTTAATTTTGTTTCCTTGCTTTTGTTGGTTTCTGTGATTATCATATTGTTTAAACATAGGTTTAGGTGTTCATATCCTTATTTTCATAATAATCAATTATGAATTACTTAAATGTCTTATGGAATCACATCACATACAAATGGGCAAATCTAGCCCTTACTCTAAATGCAGAGATTCTGTCCTGTAGAACTAGGGCAGTTCTGTTGCATAATGGGTGTACTGCCTGCGTGGTACCTTGCTCTGTACAAGTTCCCTGTGTGGTAACCTACCGGATGGGGTGGAGTGGGGTATGTGGAATTTCTCCTCACCCTTTATGGGATATTGGACATAAGAACTATTCCAGAAATTAAGCCTGAGTAACTTTAAGGAATGGTTCCTCAGCTGCTATATCGCAGTGGGAGTAAGAGTCTTCCCATAGCTTGTCTGGGCTGGGGATCTGGGCCAGAATGGTTACAGCATCAAGGCCACTGCAGGACCATTTTGATTTTCTTTTATTTAATTTTTTTCACGTAAACCACCTTCATGTCTCATTCAGTGGTACACTGGAACAATTTATTGGCTACTATGATGTTTTGAGCTTGAAAATACTGTGATGTAAATATTATTTGTAGGAAAGATAGCATCCAAGTAGTGCCAATGTAAACCTCCATCCACCCACACCGAACTGTGTCTCACACCCAAACTGTTCTGAAAGCCACATCATTGTGTTCTTGTGAAAGTTTGGAAAGAAACTGACATTTTCATAGACATGATTAAGCATTTTCTTCTGTAATATTTCCTTTGCATACTTGGTTAGCCTTACACTATAGTATTCTACCTTATCTGCCCACAACACCAGTAGCCGTGTTGCAAGCTGTAGTGGTTTGGACCATTATGCTATAAAATCATAGTATTTTTAAGAGCAGCAGCTTTGGGGCTTTTTGGTTTCCTAGAGGAACTGGAAAACCACAGTCCCTACTGTGATGGCACAATAAACCGTCAATCAACCGTCCTTTGCTTCAGGGTAAGCAACCATTCTGCCACTATCTTAAAACTAGCTTTGCTTACACATGCAACCAGGGGTTACTCAAGTGTCATTTCTTCAAACCCACTTCTTCAAAAGGGATTGTAGAGGTGAGTAAGGACTATTTTGCATAAAAACTTAAGGGATCAGTCCCTATGAATATCTATTAGTTATCTAAGGTTTCCCTACTACCCAGAAAGTCACATTCTCTGATGTACTAAAAATTCTCTCATCTATCCAGGCTATTTTGGATAAATGAGTTTGTTACATACTGACACAATATAATATACATAACTTTTTCAATATACACATTTTGTGCTCAGAGGGTAGTGCCAGCTGTGCTTATCTATACTCTAGAGAAGGAATTTGACCCGGCAGGTTAGTTAGTGTGTAGTGTAGTGAGGGGTAACAAGATAAGCCACCTCTGTCTTATTTCAGATAGCTGGTAGCCCTTTTCCTCAACTTGTAGAAAAGGGAAAAAAAGTTTGTCAGAGAATCCCCTAAATGAAATCAACATGAGACACATTAGCCCACTGAACCTGCCACTGCAGGATTGCTCCATCCCAGTTCTGTAGCACTTTCCCGTAGGGCTGGGGCTACCACTGCCTGCCTGGGGAAAGCTGCCCACCAAGTGGACAGATCTCAGTAAGTTTAACTGAGCTTCAACCTACATTTTCTTTTGCCCCTGCCAGCCTCCCATTACATCCCCCTCAAGTCGCCTCTGCCTGCGCTGGACAGTCCCCAGGGAGCGGATCACAGTCCCCTCCCTAGACATCAGCGGGACACCCTACAGCGCCGGGGTTTTCTTGTAACCCCCCCCCCCCCCCGGTGCCCCCAGGACTCCAGCTGGGCAAGGGACGGTGCTAAGCCGGGGGTGGGGACGGGTCCCCCAGGACGCGGGTGCCTCGCGGCGGGGGACCTAGCAGAGCCCCGCACGCAGCCCCCTCCCTTCCTTTCCGCGCGCAGGCTCGGGGCGCTCACCTGCCGCCCTCTCCCTCGGCTGCCCAGGATCCCGCGCGGGTGCGCGCCGGGGGAGCAGCCTCCTGAGACCTCTCGGGCAGGGGCCGTGCCGGGCTCCGCAGCGCGACCAGAATCGTCCCCCTGCCGCGCCGCCGCCGCTGCCTCGCCTGCACCCCCAGCACCAGCTCTGCCGGGGCAGACCCCGCTCCGGTTCCTATAGCGATAGGTCCCGCCTCCGGGACAGCGCCGATTGGCCGGGCCTGACCTGCTTCTGGTCCTCGCGGAGGGTTCTGATTGGGCGGCCGCAGAGCCGCGGGTTAGGCTGCGCGGGAGGGGAAGCAGGTTTCAAGGAGGGTTGAGGCGAGAAGGTACGTGGCGGTGCCGGCAGAGGGGGCGGGGCTAGTTCACCTCTCGGCTGGGCCGGGGCAGGTCTCCCCGGGGCTGAGGGGGCCGCCACGGCTGAGCTGCGACCCGCCCCCCCCTTCCCGGGGCGCGGGGTCTGGCCGGCCCGAGGCTGAGCCCCCCCCCTGCCCGCGGCCATGGGCGGAGCCTGGCCCCGGCGGGCACGTGCTTCCCCCTGTCCTGGGAGCTGGGGGTTGCTGGTCCTAGAGGCTGGGAGCCATGGGGCGGGAGGGGGTGGCTGGCTGGCTGCAGAGGCTGGGAGCCACAGGTAGGGTGTCTGGTCCCAGAGGCTCCTGCATCATGAGAACCTCTTGCCGGACTTAAGTCAGCAAAGGCATCCCTAAAACAGCTGCCTTCCCAGAAGCGGTTTATTTGTGATGCCTTGTATCGTCCCTGGTCCTTTCCTGCTACGCTTTTGAACACACGGTGCCCATAGCCTCACATGGTCACCACCCGCAACCTTTTTACATATATGAATAGTCTTAAATTATACATACACATGAGTCTGGCATCACCACTTGACCAGATGTGATCATCTTCTAGCCTTTAGAAGAGTTTTGTCCAGTTGATTCACTTCTTGGATTATCAACTCCCATAGGGGATATAGTCTCTTGTTGCACAGGTTTAGGGCAAGATTGTTCCCTTTCACTAAAACTCTGCCATGAGTACCATTGCTACATAAGGTCATACACAATTTAACTGGGTTTTAACAGGACTGGATCTCTTGGTTTAAACATGGGCAAGCTGCATTTGAATACAGAACACTTGAGGCATCTTACATTTGACATGTTTCAACCTTACTTTCTTTAAGCAGGGCTGCTTAGGAGGAAGATTTACCTCTAAGATCAGTATCAATAGCATTATTCTTAGCTTGTTGACACATAAGTGCCTGAGCTGCTGTGACTCAGGTAAATGAGATGGGGGTCTTATATGTTGACCCCTAAGCAGCTGATGAGCTCATGATGTATGGTTGCCCTCACTTATTTGTAGAACTCTTGTAGCAATCTATACTGCTCTCTCTGCCAATGCATACATTTTTTAACAATTGGGTTTGGAAGTAACACACTTCAAATCAAACCATATCCTAAAAGCTTGAAATTCAGAGTTGGCACACTGACCCATTTTCAGTGACTACTTCTTCCAAAACAAGCAAAAATGCCTTCTAACATTATTACCTGTTGACTTGTGAATGTAGTAAGACATAGAATCCTACCAATCTATAAAAATAATTCATGGCTACTAGCAAGGTACGTCCCTTTCCTTCCCACAGCTCCAATGTTGTCAGTTTTTTAAAGCCTAGTGGATAATTCTGACAGACTATTTACATTTTGTCACTCTGCTACTTCTGCAGGACTCTTACGACTCCATCCTACATTTTCAGCCCTTCCCTATCCCACCCTGATGTTCAAACATTCTTCCAACGTTGTGTGAGGCCCAGATGTATAAGGTTTGCAGTATGAGTATCATAGGTAAACAGGCTTTCTGCTTACAGGGAGCTCAGTTTTAGGCAGTTCAGGGAAAGCTTGTCCCGTTGAGGATAGTTTAGGTATGATATATGTCATCATATGGAAAAAATGGATCTGTTCTATTTTCTAAACAGTGGTACATCAACCATACCTCACTCTTTCTAGATCTTTGCACCCTCTTTATCAATCACATGTCCTAAGATCAATAGCTAGATTTATTATACCATTGATTTTTCTTTATTTAAAATTTAATTCAGCAGCCTCAGTTGGCACTGGGACTTTTTAACCCCACATACATGATATTCTCCTCTGACTTACCAGAAACTCAGCCCTGAAGAAGAGTTCTGTGAAAGATTGAAAGCTTGTCTCTTTCACCAACAGAAGTTGGTCCAATAAACTGGCAGTTCTGATTTGCTTTCAGTGTATGTGCTCACCAAGAAGAATGGTCAGAGATTGGAAGATCTGTCCGTGTGCTTTTGCATAACCAATGAGGGAGGAAACAGCGTTTTGCAAAAACACTTTGTGTCCTTTGCTGGAAATGTCTTTGTTCCTGAAAAATAGACTAAGTATACTAACTGTATAGCAGGGTTTACTTATGTAATTGAGCTGGATAAGGATGGGGAAACTTTGTTGCAGGGTCCAGGGCTCTGCTCCTTCCTGCATTTTTTGAGGTTACTATCCAATAGGAACCATCTTCTCTACATCAAATGCAAAACATGTTCTCTTCAGAAGTATTTCTATGAGCCACAGGTATAAATAATCTTTGGCAGGAGGTGACTCCATCAGAGGCAGAGAAATCATTCCAACTTTTTCTTCAGTTCTGTGGCAGAATTTTAATAAGGGGTCCCAAAAGGTTCCCTCTAGCACATCACTGCATGTTTCAAATTGACCTACATAAAGACTATCATATACAAATGGCTAAGGATTTGTTTCACTTTGTTTCCACTACTACTCCATATATATATATATATATATATATATATATATATAATCAATCATTGAGTCCTACTCTCTGTCATTAGATGTCTGACATTGATTTGTGTACATTTCTCCCCCTCAAACAACTTCATAGGAATCAAAATTATATTCTCACTGTGCACAAAGGGGGGGGGGGAAATTAGAGGGAGCATTGCTCTGTAGTTTGCATTTTTGTGCCAAACTGTATGGCTAGGAAATGGAAATATGCACTCCCACCAACTGCAGAAGACTGGACATAAGTCATAACTGAATGTTATATAAATGATCATATAAATCCAGGTTTGGGGAAACTGATGAATTTATATGACATGTTTTGAACAGCATGAGCTTTGTTCCAAAATACTGAAAATCTATATAGAGATTTACTTTAGCATCTGATTGCTAATTCTGGCAAGCATACATGATTTGTACAGAAGTTATGCTGCTGACATCAGTTTAAATTGAGAGGCAAAAAAGAGGTGAAGGGCACTGTGAAACTTCCATAGAAACAAAATAAAGATTATGGGCCATGCTTCTGTAACTGAAGACAATAGGATCATTGTAGAGCTGTTTTGCTGGAGCAGGCACTAAATAAATGTAAGTAATATTAAAAAGTTAGTTCTTATAAAAGGCCAACATTAGCTAAGCACAGCAATGCCATTACGTACTTTGTACTTATAGGTCCCTTAGATCCAAAGTGCTGTGCAACATTAATTAATTAAATTTCACCGCATCCCTGTGCACTAGGTACATTTGCTTTACAAACTGGTAAACTGGGGAATAAAGAGGTTAGGGACATGCTCCAGCGCACAGAGGAAGTGCTAAAGTGAGGTAGTCAGCTGTATGCATTACTTGTACTTTTATTTATGAACACTAGATGTAGTTGCCGTAAAGATGATATGCAATTGTGAATGGGACTAGAGGAAATTTACAGGATCATGAAAAGGAGAAGTGTCCAGAAGACAATATATATTTTAAGACAGAATAGGACAGCTAAAATTCTTGATAACTGCAATCACACCCTCTTTGGCCTAACAACCTCATTACTACCAACCCCTCAAAAAAAAAAATCCAGGTAAAACGTAGCATCTTTCATCAAAAGATCTCAAAACACTTTACAAACATCCTTTAGGCTTCACAACACATCATTGAGATAGGAATTTTGCCTATTTTACAGACTGATTAATTGAGTCATAGATGACTTGATTTGTACAACCAGTTTGACTTCATTGGGAGTCTTGCCTATGTTGTGACTGCAGGATTAGGCTCCCCCCAGAAAGCCTGGTGTAGCCGCAGAGTTGCTACTTCAGTTTAAGAGCTGAAGTAGGCTCTATGAGCCTAGGGACTTGGCTAAACTTGAAATTTCAAAGCTCCCACTGCAGCGCTTTGAAGTGTGTGTGGGGCCACGCACGAGCGCTGGGAGAGAGCTCTCCGAGCATTTCTGGTAATCCACCTCCAGAAGGGGATTAGCTCGGAGCCAGGTGGCACTTGGAGCCTGTCCACACTAGTGCTTTAAAGCACTCAGACTTGCTGCTCTCAGGGGGGTGATTTTTCACCCCCCTGAGCCAGCAAGTTAGAGCGCTATAAAGCGCCAGTGTAGCTAAGTCCTAGAAATGGAAGGACTGCAAAGCCTGGGTATCAGTGAATCTTTTGTCTATGACCTTCCCCAAAACCTACTGTGCAAAATCATACAGAGCTCTGCACTATGGGTGTGCACAAACTCTCTACGCCTTCTAAAATAATGCCCTTCTGTACCCAACCAGTGAAATCACATGGGAACGGTGAACCACAGACACTGGGATCTGCTGGGGGTGGGGTGGGAGGTGTACCTGCGGGTGGTCAACGTCAGAAAAATGTCTCGTGGCCCTCAGTCAGATTACCCTGATGGGCTACAGGTTGCCCACCACTGGTGTATGGGGTCTTCTGTACCTGCAGAGGTGGGGACGAATATTGTTATATAGCTGCATATATTCCTTTTAATTCTCTGAAGTTTCAGAGAACTTTCCCAGCAGAAATGGTGCTTAAAATGGTTTCATGAATAGCTTTACCGCAACGGGCATATCTGCCTGCCTTTTGTCATTAGGTAAGCAATGCCTTTATAATGGTTGTGTTAGTCATCCTCTCTGAGTCTTCTCCAGTCAGCGTATATCATGTTCCCCCCTGTGCATTTTCAATTCTGAGCAAAATATAGCATTTGGTTTTTTACTGCTGAATGAATGTTTACTCATGAGTAACAGTGCTTGATAGTGTTAAGAAGCTTTGTGTTGACCCTGAAAAATGAGGCAGTTTAGATGCCCATAATACCAGGTGGTGAAATAATTGAATGCTTATATAAAAAATGCTTTGTTCATGAAACCCAACAGTGGATTAATGGTCTTATAGTCATTACGCTCAAGAAGTGTACTTAATTTTCCAACTGGCTTGACATTTGAAAGGGGATTCAAAGATCAAGAGGATGTCTTAAGTTATTCAGGGACAGTAATCGGGAAGAGGGTAAACAGGAGTTGCTGTATCTAGGGAAGGCAAATATGGGAGCAGATTGTGAACTATGACACTTGGATTGTATTACTGATTCTGTGGCCTTGGACACATCACATATGGCCTGATTTTTCAGAGGTGTGTGTGTGCTCCATAGCTCTGAAGCCAGGCCATTAACCTCGCTGAGCCTCAGTTTACCCTGTCTCTACTGAAAATAATATTGCTTACATTAGAGTTGTGCTGTAAGGCTTTACTAAGTAATAGTTGTAAAGTCCTTTGAAATCATAATTTGGGAAGCACAGTGTGACATCTTGGCACCCCAGTATTTACCACTGTCATGTAATTAGGATATGTTTTGTACGAAGTATGCTTTGTGAGGTATCATTCTAAAAGTCAATCTGCTAGACATTAATACTGTATCTCATTGAATTGTATGTGCTATTGTCGTGTGAGAAGTTATGAAGTTTGGAAATGTGTGTGAGATGAATGGGCTGCTTGAGCAGCTGGAAGATCAGAAGAGTTCCCAGGTAGACAAGATGTCTGGGGCTCTGATTAGGCAGTGATCACACGCCCAATGCATGGACACTGCATGGACACTGCCCGAGGTGGGGTGTGACCAACCAGACCCAGCCAAGTCATCTCCAGTCACAGGCCATGAGGATCAGGTCCTTAAAGGGCAAGGAGCCATATGCTCGGGAGTGCACTCACAAGATTGTACCTCCCATAAAGGCCCTTTGCCCAGACCGCCAGGCCAGTTGTTCGCTGCATTGGATTTCATCGTGCCTCAGGAAAACTTACCTTCATCACACTGTTCATCGCTGTACTGTGCCTTGAAGGATCCTGACATCTCCAGTGCTGTGCCTGTCCTGGGAGCGTGTGTATGCAAATGTCTGGGTGAAACCCCTCCCCTCTTCTTTTGAGCTTAGCTATCAATATATAAATGTGCTGCTTTCTGCCAAATTCTGGTGGGTCATTAGTCCTCCCTAAGCTTACTAGCTGGCCCAATTTCAGGTAACAGTAATATCTTTTGAAAATGACATCTGATCAGTTCCAACATTTCAGGGAATGTTCTAGATATTGGTGAGCAAAACCCTATTGATTTTGGTGAAAACTGGAAAAGTCTAATTTCCACTCAAATCACCATTTGGTGACTCTGCATACAGGGATGAACAACCTTAGGGCTAGAGGGAGGATTAATGGGCCCTTTTTAACCCACTCCAGAAAACCACTCCCCAGCTGTGTTCCTTGCCCTTCCCCACTCTGGCTGGGCCTCTTTGCCCCTCCCTCCTAGCTGGGCCTCTGATCCCCACCCCCATTCTGATTTGTCATCCTACCCCCCCTTCCAGCCTGAACTTTCCAGTTTTCCAATTTTCATCAAAATTAACAGGATTTTGACTGAGGCAGTGGGAGGGGTCCAAAGCATGGCAAGGGGCCAGCTGGTAGGGGGTGGGCCTGGCCAGAATGGAGAGCCATGGGGCACACCTGGATGGACTGGCTGGAGTGTGGACGAGCTACGTAAAAGGTATGAAGGTCCGCTGAGACTGTAGAGGTAGAAATCCTAAGGCCATCTTGGATCCTCTAAAGCAGTGGTCCCCAACCCCCGGGCCGCGGACCAGTACCGGTCCGTGGATCAATTGGTACCGGTCCGCGGGGCAGCGGCGGGAGCGGTGGCATGGCGGGAGCGGTGAGGCGGGGGCAGCGGGGGGAGCGGGGCAGCGGCGGGCAGTGGGGGGGCACGGGGGGAGCGGGGCAGCGGGGGGCAGTGGGGCAGCGGCGGGAGCAGCGGGGAGGAGCAGCGGCGGGGAGCAGGGCAGCGGCGGCGTGGCAGGAGCGGTGAGGCGGCGGCAGCAGTCAATCCCAGCCCCCCCCCCCAGGCCGCAGTAAAATTGTCATGCGTTGACCGGTCCGCGGTGACAAAAAGGTTGGGGACCACTGCTCTAAAGGACAACTGGGCATCCATTTTGTAAGCCATTCTTGTCCCCTCCCCTCGCTCTGAATTCGGTGCCTTTTTATGTTTAGTAGGAAAAGATGGTTGCTGTCGTGGGCTCATCTGCCTAGCAACCCTATATCTATGCAAGGGCAGTGCTCAGATTGGATCAGAGCTGCCCACCTGAGTGGCAGAGTCTTGTTGCTGTCTGTTTAAGGCAGAGCAAGTGGCTGAGGGTTAATAGGGTAGGCCATTCACCCTGCAAGGGTCATCTTAAACAGGGATTATACTTACCAATATGCACCTAATCCATCTCCTATAGTGATCTCTTGCCCCACGCATGATGATGCAGGTAAAGGAACAGGGAGGGATTTAATTACCTGACTACTTCCATCTTACCTGAGAAGATGTTCATCTGGTTCTACCTGGAGGTCCTGTCTCTATCTGAGGGATCTGGCCATACTGTCATGCTTCATCCATCCTGAAGAGGAGAAGTTACTATCAAATCAAGCTGCCAGAGATGGTAGTGTCATGGTGGTCATTTTGATCCTTGTATATAGATTCCTATTGATACAGCCTGCCTTGTTTTATTATCTATCTCAGCTTGTTATCTGGGGAGTCCTTGCAACCCCATTAATAAATCTTGTTGTACCCTTATCATGTGCCTGAGTCATATCTGGGAACACAAAGCCCTGGTGATAGATACGGGAAGGGGGGCGGACCTGAAACCAAGACTCCTGGTCATTGTTAATTCTAGCTCCTGTTTCAGTCGGTGCACATTTAGCCTATATAAGCAACAAAGTGTGTGATCCTCTATTTTTATTATATGCCTACATATGTATCTTTATCTAATGTGGCATATTTTCCCTTGTGCTATAATGATACAGTTGGGGTAAGAGAGAGTCATATTTTTTCCTGACTTAGAATAATTAAGCAGAGCATGAAATCTTTGTGAGCAAAACAAAAGTACAAAGAACTGGAGGTGCTTTTTCCTCGGGGGTATTTTGTTTTATTATATCTAAAACCAGTCAAAGAAATTTAAAATTTTGAGTACGCATGCAAATTTCAATGACTTGCTATCTGAATCCTGCTCCTATGGCAGGCCTGCACAACTCGGAAAGCGAGGGTCATATTACTGAAAAAAACCCAGCTGCAGGCCGAAAAGCCCCGCCCTTGCCCCGCCCCCATCCGCTTTCCCCCACCCCCCTGCTTGGCTTGCCCCACCCCTACTCGCCCCCCTACCTCCCCGTGGGCCACACAGTGAGCCCATGCTGACCGCATATGGCCCCCGGGCCGCATGTTGTGCAGACCTGTCCTATGGTATCTGAAGTCTGATGGCCATGCCACCACCTTTATAAGTGTTGTCTCCATTGTTGTCAAGCAAAGAACATTTAATGTCTGTGCTGAACAGAAACCCAGTGATACTATTGATTAACCTAGTGGAATGTTAAGAATGTACCCTTTCATCCCCCATTGGTTAACTGCTAGGAAAAGAACACTGTATCCACAGCAACATGGAGACCAACCTTTTAACTTTTCCACACATTAACAAGTGAAGAATCAGAGAGGTAGCCGTGTTAGTCTGGAATTGCAGAAATGACGAAGAGTCCTGTGGCACCTTAAAGACTAACTAAAGTATTGAAGCATAAGCTTCCGTGGGCTAATACCCACTTCGTTGGATGCAAGCAGTGGTTAACAAGTTAATGATTTTTCTGTGAGCCAAAGACAAATCCAGAGCCCTGTGCAAAGCCTGAGTAGCTGAACTAGGATGTGGACAGATACATGGGATAAAGAAGAGAAATACTGTACTCACTGCCAGTTAGAAAGCAGCTCCATGACCACTCTGTTGAGGTAATAACAATCCTCTTGCATGACCCAAAGATGTCTTAAGATGGGCATTTAGAATTAGTGGCCACGTCTGAAAATGTTGATGTCAGTGTTGCCTCATATTCCCCATCTATACAATGGAAATAATAATACCTACACTTGTAAAACTCTTTGAAATCCTTGCATTAAAGGCATTGTATAAATTGAAAGTATTATTACAGAAAGGAGCCGAGGCAAGCCTTATCCACTTATGCTCAAATGTTGTTCAAAAACATCTGTGCAATGCACCTGGATTACTAACAAACAAAAATCAGCAGTGTTGAACAATGTGCAGGGTCTACAGAACAGTGATAAAAGACAAGAATAGAAACTGTTCTAAAGCCACCAAGGATTATATTACCTGCAACAGATGCTATTGCTTCCACATATTTAATTCCATACAAATACAGTACTTCAGAGTCCTCTGTTACAGAGAAATATAGGGCATGGTTACACTTACAGGATTATAGCGTTTTTGGTTATAGCTGTCCCCATATACAGCAATAGGTATAGCGCTATAGCATGTCCTGGCGTGGCCACATTTGCGGCACTTGCAGTGGCATAGGGAGTGGTGCATTATGGGCAGCTATCCCAGCATTCAGCTGGGTGCAACGTGCTTTTCAAACGAGGGGTGCAGAGGGAACGTGTTGTGTGTATGCGGACGGAGACGGCGAGGGGATTTTCTACGGGCTGAGAGTCTTGTCAGTGGATGTCCTTTGAAATTCAGAGCCTGCTAGTTTTCTTGGTCACACAGGCTCACTCCGTAAACATTTTCAGTGCTTATCTGCCGAGTTAAGAGAGAAACTCTGAAAAGGTACTTCCGCATTCCTCCTGCCGAGTTAAAAACAAATGGAAGAGACCTCAATTGCCTTAAATGGCTCAGAGGCATAACCAGAGATCACTTATAGCGTAGTAATCTTAATGCTCATTCACACTTGCCAGGAGCGGTATAACTGTTGGTTTATAGCACAATACATGCCTTGCCAATGTGGATGGGTAGGGAGTTATAGCGCTCCTGGAGGCTTTATAGCGCTATAAAGTGCCAGTGTAACCAAGCCCATAGACAATCTATATATATAAAAGTCAAATGGTGTATGCGTGTATGTATGTTCCCTTACTCCTTCCACACCGTTTGAGCTAGAGACTTGAAATTTGGTACAGTTATGGGCTTTAGGGTCCTAATCAGGGTAGGAATCGAAAATTTTTCAAATCTCACCTCTTACACGCCCTAGGGTTGAAATTATTTAAAGTCCATTAACATCAGGTGGGCAGCAGCTTAACAGCTGCTGTTCTCTGTGACATACCGTATGTTCCGGCGTATAGTACGACGGGGCGTATAAGACGACCCCCGAGTTTTCCAGTAAAAAAGCCGGATTACAAAAAAAACAAAAAAAACAAAAACCCACACACAAAAAGCGCGTGCGCCCCGCTCTCCCGTCCCCGCCGCGGGGGGGAAAGCGGCGCGCTCCCAACAGCCCACCCGCGGCGGGGACGGGAGAGTGGTGCGCTCCCAGCAGCCCGCCCGCGGCGGGGACGGGAGAGCGGGGCGCACGCGCTTTTTGTGTGTGGTGTTTTTTTTTTTACCGGCGTATAAGACGACCCCTGAGTTTAAGCCAGGAAAATAGTCTCAAAAAAGTCATCCTATACGCCGGAACATACGGTAGTTATGATGTAATAATATCCCCCTCCAACGGCCCCCGCACTCGCTCAGCTCTCTCCCCCCCTTCCCTCCCTCCAACGGCCCCCCCACTCGCTCAGCTCTCTGCCCCCTCCCCCCCTCCAATGGACCCCGCACTCGCTCAGCTCTCCCCCCCCCCTCCAACGGCCCCTGCACTCGCTCAGCTCTCTCCCCCCCTCAGGTAAGAATAGAAATTTTTTTAAATCTCACCCCCCCACACTCCAACGGCCCCCCCACTCGCTCAGCTCTCTTCCCCCTCCCCCCCTCCAACGCGCGCGCACACACACACACACACACACTCAGCTCTCTCCCCCCTCGCCCCCCTCCAACGGCCCCTGCACTCGCTCAGCTCTCTCCCCCCTCCCCCCCTCCAACAGCCCCTGCACTCGCTCAGCTCTCTCCCCCCTCAGGTAAGAATTTTAAAATCTCCCCCCTCCCCCCACTCCAATGCCCCCCCCACTCGCTCAGCCCTCTCCCCCCTCCTCCCTCCAACGCCCCCCCACTCGCTCAGCTCTCTCCCCCCTCCCCCCCCTCCAACGGACCCTGTACTCGCTCAGCTCTCTCCCCCCTCCCCCTCTCCAACATACCCGAGCAACGCCAGGTATTTTTGCTAGTATAATATAAGCGCAAATCCAGATTCAGCTTTGGTGTAATTTTATTTCATTCCATGGATGAAATCTAGGCCCCATTGCAATCAATGGCAAAACTCCTATTAACTTCAGTGAAGCCAGGATTGCACCCCAGGAATTACTCCTACTTACGGTAGGGCTGAATTTAGCTCAGCGAAAAAAGCCCTATTAGCTCATCTGGCCCTTACTCTTGGAAAGCAGGATTCTTCCTTATGATTACATTTTAGTGTTCTGTCCATGCTGTTTTCAAACGATGTCTCACTATTTCCAATGAAAGATTATTCCACATTAGTAGATCTAACTTTGGGAAATTGCTCTTTAACTCCAACCCATTCTACCTAGTTATAATCCTTTTAACTATGCTAAATAGTTCATCTCCCTCCTTCATTCCTGTGCTGTCCTTATCTTGTCCCTTATCTTTAAAATCCCTCATTGTTCATTCCTTTTGCAAATTACAAAATAAAAATAAAAATTGGACTTGTTCTTTATTTTGCTTCATGATACCAAGTTTTATTGTTTTAAAAAGACAAAAAACAAATAACCCCCTACTCATTTTTTACATTAGTGATTGAGATCATGTCTGCCCTTGAAGACTCTGTGATGACTGGAGAACTAGTGAACTGATGTCAAGAATCAGAGAGGTAGCGTTAGTCTGGAATTGCAGAAGTGACAGAGTCCTGTGGCACCTTAATGACTAATTGGAAGCTTTCGTGGGCTAATACCCACCTGGTCGGATGCTTTCAGTGGTGTGAACTGCATGAGATTAGAAATTAGAAACTGAGTAACTGAGAAGGGGGATTTTTAGTTAGAATGTTCAAAAATCTGTTTTTGTTAACACTTGTTTAACTTTAGTGACTACTAGCATTTTATAACAAAAGACTTCTTTGTTGAAGATCAGGTACCCTCCCCCTTCAATTAAAGGTTTGAGTGCTCACAATACACATACTCTAAGATATCCAGGAAATTCTCCAGCAAAAGCATGGAAGACTAGATTTGTTGTTCCTCATATTTCCAACATTTAAGCGTTGTATTCAGAATTTTTTCCAGTGTAGTAATTACATTCTTAATTAGAGCCTTTAAGTAAGGAATACCTTTGTAAATATCTATGGTTGTACTCTTATTGTTATCCAATAAATAAAATGTATCGCTCCTCTTGTTAGCATTTTTTTATTAACTATTTGTAACACAAAAGGTATTTGAAAAAGCAAATAAAATGAAAAGCCTTATGATATGGATTATTATAATTCAAACTATACCTGTTAATTGGTTGTGGTAAAACAAATGAATACAATATATACAGTTGTTTGTATTTATCATTAGTTTAGTAAATTTAGTAAGACTTCCAGACATAATTTATTTGGGTTAAATATCAAGCTAAATGAGTACAATCTGTTATGAATATCTGCTATTTGTCCCATCTCTCCATATTGCACTGTAGTGTTGACTAAAGAATGTGCATGTACTGCATATAAAGGATTTACCCACACTAGTACTCTATAAAATGTTGTTTCTTTTAAATCTACCTTCATTTGAATCCACTGTCACTTTTTTAATTGCATAGTAGAATGCTATTTTTCTTACTTTTTTCTGCCCAATAATATATTTTATATTGGCCAACCCAAGTCCTCATTGTATAGTTTTGATGCGATACCATAGGATAGGTAGACAAACTGTACTGACCATGAAAAATCTACAGTTTGTTGCACAGCAATGAGACTATAACAAGATCTAATCCCAATCTATTCTCCTCTTCCAAATCAACCAGAAATCTGACACCAAAACTTCAGCCCCCACCCCACCCCTGAAACCTCCCCACAATAATATAGTAACAGCAACAATCTCTTGAATAAATACCTTTAGTTGGAACCAGCATATATTTAAACATGACAAGCATACACACATTTCAGATTACTCAAGAAAAGGCATTGAGAGAAAGTAAACTAAAAAAACAAACAAACAAAAAAACACTGAAAGTCCTGCAGGTATATTTTTTATAAAGTAATACAATCTTTTGGAGTCCAAAATGAACTTGTCTCCCCCTAGTGGTAAATTAAAATGATGTTTTTAAGAGGATTTTTTTTTAAACCTAACTGAAGGTTTTATTACAAATTCTAATTTTAAGTGTGCAAACAGGGTTTAAATCCTGCTCACATTACACTCTTGAATAGTTCCCATGAGAGCACCAGAACTAGTTGCAAGAGTAAGGTAAGAAAGATTTAGCTCTAGAATTGCAACTATTATGCCATTTTAGCTAATAATTGTTGAATACTTTTGAAAATATTTTCTTAACATGTAATTATTTCCATCATCTGTAAAAGCTAGATATCCAAAAGATAAAATAACTTTACATGCCTTTAAGATTTAGCCATTAGCCCAAATGTACATGGATCTTATAGTTTTCCTGAACAAGGTCCAGATCCTGCATGCAAATGGGTAACTGTCCTCCTGTGAGTAGTACATTGAGAAAAATAAAACAGTATATATTATTTAGTTATTAAAAATAAGATTTTCTCTCTTCTCCTTTACATTGTGTGTATTTATATAGTACAAGCTACGAACCAAATTGCACCAAATCTTTATTTTTAAAATATCGATATTGAGTCAAATCCTCGGCTCCAAATCAGAATAGCTCTATGAATCTAATCCCCTATTTTTAAAGCAGTTGTTCCCAACTACTGATCCATATATCAGTATTAGGATTTTAGGCTTTTGTGATTGGCATGCTATGCTCTTCACCCCTATATTATGGCCTAATCCCATTTCTACTGATTTTGATGGAAACAGGTTCAGGCTCTTAATGATTAGCGTGTTTCCAGTACCAACCTCCCATTCAGTGAAGTACAATGTAACACACTCACCATTTAATAAAAGTTAGCTGGCAATACAAATAATATAGCTAAGATCTTGATCGGGTAAACTGGCAGAGTTGCCTGAATAGGTTGTGAATAGTTGTTTAAAAGACACTAAGGTGTAACTTTGTAGACCTTTTTTTTAAAAAAATTGTATTTTAATATCTTCATGTAAGCTTAAAAATATTTTTTTATGTACATATTTTGTCTTTTTTCACTGGGCATACATAAAAGTTGTATTGTGTCTTGAGTATTGTTAGAAGAAAGGCATTTGCAACCTGCACATATCAGTTTATCAATCATAACACTAGTCTCATAATTAGTTGCACAATTTTATTTGTCTTTTGTATACATTTATTCTGTTATTCCTCTGTGAAAACACTGCAGTGAAGTGAACCTGAAACTATATTAAACTAAACATGGGCATAAGCCAATCTATCAAATCCAAAGATTGGCGTGAGGAGGTCAGAAACCAAACTTGGATCCTGGTACAAATTTCATAGCTACTCCTACTTATATAAAGGACAGAAACAGGACCCCAAATAAAAACACTCCCAGAATTTGGACAGTAAGTTTTTTAAAATATAGCTCTGAATTTGGAGCTAGAACCACTTCTATTTTTAACCAAGAGAACTAATGCCACATACCAAGAAGGAATTCCATCAACTTCAGTAAGCATTGGATCAGACCCTATCAGCTTAATATACTTTTGTGAGAAATTAATTCTAGCCAGCTGACCATTTGTTTAATTAGGAGTTCATAAATCCAAATTTGTAATGATTAATAATGTATCATAAAATAACAATATTGATTTTCTTATAGAATAACTATATTTAAATAATAAAAAGATATAATACAAAATCACAGAGGAAAGAAATATGCAGTTAAGACAAAACATATATGAGAACCAAGCTTAGTGTCCTACGAGTGTCAGGGATGGTTTGCATAGCAGTGGCAGAGTTAATCACTTAAAAGAGATTTTTCCAATTAATTGGAGAAAATGTTTTTAGTGACAAAAGTTTGTTAATGTGTGTTTGAAAAAGGATCCCAGGAAATGTACAAGGCAATTTAGATATTTTATCAGTGTCTCACTGATAGCATACACAGTGGCAAAATTAGTGACACTGGTTATACATGTGTACAGCATTTACATGTTCATATTAGGGATTTCCTGTATCATAAATACTTTAAGGGTGACACCATTCTTTCAACAAGGCACAGAGAGATCATTATAAACAAAGCTGTGGGCTGTGTCAGCATTCCCCTCATCAGTTCAAATAAGAATGAGATAATTTTGTCCTACCTACAAGCTGGGCTTTTACCAAGTAGTTACCATTCTAGAGGCAGAACCACTTGGTTGGAGCCACTCATCATGGTAATGGTACAGGATCAGAGCCTAACTGATTAATCCTTACAATAAGCAGTCAGATACTGCCATGATGCATGCCAATATAAAAACTAAGACAAGAGTATATTCCAGGTAAGCAATATATGTAATTTCTTCATGAACTGAGCAATTTACTGACAGTTTTTCATGTGTCATCTAGCCTGGATTATATATTTTGTTGTTTCTGGGGTCTCTAGAAATGTAAAAAAAATGTCATTATCTGAATATCAATATCGACACTCACAGAGAGTCATTTGATCATTTTGAGTGATCATTTTGAATGGCACATCTTGGAATGTAGAGAATATGATGTCGTTTTCTTGGTAGAGAATTTAGACTGAAAAATAATATTTTTGTTACAGTACATATAATGCATTTTATTAGATATTATGAGATGTTATATTTGCCTAAACTTTGTCTAAAATGCCATATATAATACTTTTGAACGTACAGAAAGCAATTTGTACTTTTCAGAGATTACGAAAACAAAATTTTGATTTCTTTTTATTTTGACAGTTCAGAAGAGTTCAGTACTTCAAATGCTGATCATTTGGGGGCTATGAAATATTTTGTAAAGTTACAGTAAGTTAATATTTATTTAATAGATGTCCTTGATTACATTATAGCCTTTTCCACTGACAAATGATGAAATACTTACTTCTGCTATTAAAAATCACAGGCTATATCTAACTCTGTTTTACTAGCGTCATTCCAAAAGTCTTAGTTTGATTTATTTTCTCTTCCCCAGAAAGCACACTCAGTACCCTTCCTCCACAGCATGTGATAAAGGAAGTTCATTGTATTTGTTCTGAATTGCAGCCGGGAGAAGGACATGTTTGTTATGCAAGTTTCCAGTAATTCTGAAAATTCTTACGTAGATCAGATGATAAGAAAAGGAAATTAGGTTGAGTAACACCTCCCCCTAAAATCTCCCCATATCTTTGGATATGGCAATTCATTTTGATGGCACTATCCAGCGTTTTAAGAGGTATGTACAGTTTGGTCAAAGATTTTTAGATTAAATTAAATTGAAGGCAGTCTTTAAAATATGTCCTTATTGATGCAATGTGTTTTTCCACCAGATATTTAAAATCTCCCTCAGGAGTTCTTCCGCATTAGAACTGACACAGCCTGTGCTGTTTGTGCAATGACACAATAGGCATTTTCCTTACTGTGCAGCTCATTGATTTCAAGAGAAAATTGTCACAATGGTCTTCCTTGAGTGGTGTCTGCAAGCTGTATGCATGTTATTCATGCTAAGGAGGGCAAGGACCAATTTGTCCCAGCCCCCACTTGAGAGGACCCCCAAATTTATGGTGACCAGATGTTTCGATTTTATAGGGACAGTCCTGATTTTGGGGTCTTTTTCTTATATAGGCTGCTATTACCCCCCACACCCTGTCCCAATTTTTCACATTTGCTGTCTGGTCACCTTTAAACTGAGTGGCATTATGACCTGATCTGCAGGGTTGCATTGCCACTCAGGTTTGGCCTAGCAATGCATTTACGGGATTGCTGGTCGCAACATTACTTACTGAACTTTGCCCCTTGACTAATGCTAATATGACCCCTAAATCAAGAGTAGTTCTGTTGTGAAAAATTTCTGGCACGGATTTTTGTGGCTACAAAAACACAATGTTCATGCACAATGTGGGTGGGATACCCTCAGCATGAGCCAGATGTGGCCAGGACATGAGCCATGCTGTCTGAGCCAGGACAGGGAACGTGGCCCCTCCCCAAATCACCATTACAGATATATAGCATTGCAGGAACAGAACACGCCTGTTGGGTGGTGGTACTAGGGTGACCAGACAGCAAGTGTGAAAAATCCAGATGGGGGTGGGAGATAATAGGAGCCTGTATAAGATAAAGACTCCAAAATCGGGACTGTGTCAATAAAATGTGGAAGTCTGGTCACCCTAGGACTGGTACAGGGGTTGGTGCCAGTGTTAAAGGGGGAAGTTGGGGCTAGCTGCCCTTTCACCTCCCAGTGGTGCTGTGAGCAAGGGGCCAAGGTTCAAGTGACTCAGGCTCCACAGCGTCAGTACAGCCAGAAACAGTGACGTAACAAGAACAGCACAAGTGTGAGCTCACGCAGGGCCCCACCCTTGCGCAACAGGCCACGCTCCGCCCCCGCCCCAGGGTCCCGCCTTCATCACCCCTTTCCCCGCCCTCCCCGGAGTAGCTCCACCCCCTCCCCGGCTGTTCAGCGCCGAGGCTCCGCCCCCAGGAGGCGGGCGCTCGGGCCCGGCCGGAAGTGAGCGCACAGCGGCGGGGAGGGGGGTTGGGCCGGCGGCGGGCTCGTCTCTCCAGTGTCTTTTATCCGCGGCGGCGGCGCAGGGACGGGAAATGGTCGCTCCCGCGGGACGGCGGCGCTGTGAGGTGAGAGCGGGGCCGGGACCCGCGGGCTGGGTCTCTCCGGTGTCCGGGCAGCCCTGGCTCGCCCTTCCCCCGGGCCTGGGGCCCCTGCGTCCCCCTATCACCCCTAGCATCGCTGCCCCGTCCCGCAGCCGCCGGGGCGCTGAGCCCGGGGCCTGCCTGGCCTCTGCTCGGGCGCCGTCCCCCGGGGCTATGGCCAGTGAGGCTGGCGCCGAGGAGCTGCCTTGATTCAACTCCAGCCGCGGCCGTGCGGGGCAGGGCGACTGGTCCTGTCGCCGCCTCTCGCTGCCTCCCTCTCACCCCCCCCCCCCCGGGTCGGCCCCTACCGCCCTGGGTGTCTGTCCCCGGGGCTCCGGGTGGTTCGGCTGCTCTGACGCCTCCTGGTGACTTTCCGCCGAGCCGGGCGGGCCGGGATGCAACGGGGCATCCCGACCCAGTTCGCCCCAGGTCTGAAACCTTCGCTGTAACTTGCTTTTCCTTTACATGGGTTCAAGTTTGTTTGGGGCCGGGGACGTGACTGTCCATAAACCGCCACGTAAAAATGCCTAGTTAATTTGCATTATTTCAACGTTTATTTTATTTGCAAGGCCTCTTAAATAACATCTTGCATTTATACAGCACCGTTCACCCCCAAGGATCTGATTGCATTTCGGAGAGTACATATGTATGAGGTCAGGGTTGCTACCTTGGGTGCACTGGAGGGGTAGGTGTCCACTGGTATATAGCTTATATGGTGTATTGCTTAGTTGTGTGAAAAACTTTGGTGCTGCATACTGAGTCAAATATATGTTCTTCGGTGATGTACCTGCCTCCAATACAAGTGCAGAGTATATGGGATCTCTGTTTTAATCTTCTACAATACTGATAAAAGTTAAACTGTATTTAACTTGGTTTATTGTATCATGGATGGCTGAGGAGCTTAGCTGATCACGTGTTGATATTTGACCCCATTGTTCCAGCTAAGCTAAGTATTTCAGCTTTTATTCTTAAACCACTAAGTTGTCTCTTTAAATTATTTTGTAGACCTAATCACTTCCCTGTTGTAATTCATAGTAGTCTATGTACTGTCATCTAAGTCTTATTCTTTATTGAAACCATAATAAGAAAATCTAAAACATGCACATGTGTTTTTGAAAGTATAAATAACTTTTTGAAGATTGTCCAGTGCTTGGGAAGGAAAGATAGGTAAAGAGAACACTAGCAAGAAAATACCTTAAAGCGGGGAAATAAGATATGGAAGAAAGGAAAATTAGTCTTGGTGATGATTATAACTACTATGTTAAATGTGCTTCCAAAATACAATAAAATGAAAGTGGTGTTTTGCTGACTAAAGAATTAAAATTAAAAATAACTGATATACTTGGGTTGAGGAGAATCTCCTTTTTTAAAGAAATTGATGGATGTAAAATAACTGGAAATCCTAATGATTGTGCTGGAGACCTTTGCAGCTCCTTTTGAGACTGGTATGTGCAGCAGTCATGAGTGAAATCCTAAAGAAAATGGAAGGGAAGGATAAACTGTAAGGGGAAAAAAATGAAGTTACAAAAAGGGGAGTACTTTGGTCCACTGGTAATGCTTGTTAGTTCAGAGTGGAGTTCAGTTCCTAATTCTGGCAGAGGCTGTTTTTTGTTTTTCCCGGTAATACTTTATTACTCTATCTGATGCAGATTAGACCTGAAACAAAGGTTTCTGTGGTGGCCTTGAGGGACAAAATAGGTTAAACTTAGGGCTGGTCCCCACTAGGGCTTAACGTCGACTTTAGCGACGTTAAGTCGATATAAACATGTACCCGTCCTCACATGCATGCCATTAAAGTCTATTTAAAGGGACCTCAAAATCGACTTCTGTACTCCTCCCTAACGAGAGGAGTAGCTGAAATCGACCTCTCTGGGTCAATTGTCAATTAGTGAGGATGCATGTGACATTAAGCCTCCGACCTTCCACAATGCCCGTTTGCTCCCCAGGGGACCAGCCACCAGCTGGAGCAGGTCCGGGCCGGATCCCCCCGGGCCCGCCGGAGCAGGTCCGGGCCGGATCCCCCCGGGCCCGCCGGAGCAGGTCCGGGCCGGATCCCCCCGGGCCCGCCGGAGCAGGTCCGGGCCGGATCCCCCCGGGCCCGCCGGAGCAGGTCCGGGCCGGATCCCCCCGGGCCCGCCGGAGCAGGTCCGGGCCCGCCGGAGCAGGTCCGGGCCGGATCCCCCCCCCCCCCCCGTGCCTGCCGGAGCAGGTCCGTGGACCCCCCAGCCCACCCGAGCAAGGGTCCGCGGAGCTGGGCGGGTGGTGGTGGGGGAGCCGGCGTGGAGCTGCTCGGGCGGGCACGGGGGGTCCGTGGAGCTGCTCGGGCGGGCGGGGGGAGCCGGCGCGGGGCTGCTCGGGCGGGCGGGGGGAGCCGGCGCGGGGCTGCTCGGGTGGGCACTGGGGGCCACGGAGCTGCTCGGACTGGTTGCTGGTCCCCTGGGGAGCGTGCCCGGCTGCCCCGAAAGGTGGTGCCTGCTGGGGACTCCCTGCACGGTGGGATATCTACCCACAGTGCAATGCTCGCTATGTCGAGCCTTGCAAAAGTTGTAAGGACAGACACTGTCAACCTGCTGTGCTTTGTGGGGATGCACTAAGTCAACTTTATGGAGTCTGCTTTAGAAAATCGACTTAAGGGAAATCGACCTACTGCTGTAGTGAAGACATACCCTTAGTTATGTTATCCGGTCCTCTCCAGAAAAATGGAGGGCGACAGAGAGGCAATTGAAGGCGGGAGAAACTGAAATAAAGTGCTTTGAGGAAAGATGAGCATGAATAAAGGAATGATGGGGTCAGGCAGCTGCCTTGAGTAAAAAAGTGACTGGTGGAAGAAGGCTAGACCCAAAGCAGAAAAATGAATGCTTGCTTTTGAAGGGGTGAGGTAGTAATTTTTCGGTTGATTAACAATCTAATGGTGGTGGTTTTTAAAGTTGCATAGTCACCTTAGAAATGTACTTCAGTCTGAAAATGGTTTACCTGCTACTTCTAGTAACACCTAGAGAAAATCACAGTCAAGAGATTAGACATGTTTTCCCCCAGTTGACTGACTTTAACTTAAAATGCTTTATGTAGTGAGTTTTGGATCAGTGTTGATTTCATTTAAATCTTGATCCTGCTAGCGCAGGGGTGGGCAAACTACAGCCAGCAGGACTGTCCTGTCTCGCCCCTGAGCTCCCAGCAGGGGAGGCTAGCTCTTCCCCTCTCCCCGGTTGTTCCCCTTTCCCCCGCATCCCCAGAGTGCCGTGGCTGCGCGCTCCAGCGGATCAGTGCGGCAGCCTGGTAAGGGGACCGGGGGTTGGATAAGGGGCAGAGAGTCTTGAGGGGGCAGTCAGGGGTCAGGGAACGGGGGGTTGGAAGGTGTGGGAATACCAGGGGGCCTGTCACGGGGCAGGGGTGTGGATAGGGGTTGCCAGTCGGGACAGGGAGCAGAGGGGTTAGATAGGGGGTGAGGTCCTGGGGGCTGAGTAGGGTTGGGGGGAGTCTCTGGAAGGGGTGGTCAAGAGACAAGGAGCAGGGGGTTGGATGGGTTGGAGGTTCTGAGGGGGGCAGTCAGGAGGCAGAAAGTGGGTGGGGGTCTGATTGGGGACAGGGCCAGGCTGTTTGGGGAGGTGCAGCCTTCCCTACCTGGCCCTCCATACAGTTTTGCAACCCCGAAGTGGCTCTCAGGCCAAAGTTTGCCCACCCCTGTTGTAGTGGATTGCCTGTGGTCCTTAAGGAGTAGCTTTGTTGATGGGGTTCTGCAGGGCATAAAGGTTCACCTGCACAAATAATCAACACAAATAAATGTAGGAGAGTCTTAGTCACTTTTTCCCTTTTGTATGGGACTTTCAACAGTAATTAAGAAACAAGCTTCTTAAAAGTAGGAAATTGTGATTGTATAACCACAAATTTTTTCACAGGTCTTTTGGGAGCAGATTTAATACTTGAATCCGCATCCAATCTGTGATCTACAAACATGGCCCATGGATAGCCGCATGTGCAGATGTAGCTATCCACAGATATAAAGTGGACTACCACAGCTTTTCAGGGCTCTAGATAGCTACTATCAATAAATAGCTTGGTGCAGTTGATGATGAGTTTTTGTTCTCTCTTTTGTCAGTCATGCATTCTGGTAATGTCTGTGTGGTCCTTTAAATGGCGTCTGAATGTAGTAAACTGGGATTTGAGATTCATTTTAACTCCTGGAGTCCATGATATCCCTGAACTCCAGTCAGAAAAGTTAATTGAAATGGAATGTTAGCTCTGGGTTGGGTTGTTTTTTTTTTGGGGGGGGGGGGATATTGCACCTATAAACTTGTAGATGAAGTTTAATGGCAACTGAAAGAGTTATCAATTCTTTATGTAGTAAACAATCTAGTGTATGGGGTTAACTTTTTCTTTAGAATTCCAAACTCCACCATGTAAAATGTAATATTACATTTTGAATTTCCCCTACTGAAGTGGAAGAGAAAAAAATTGTATGTATTTTGAGTGCCTTTTAGCATCTCTGGTTGGTGCAGAATTTACTGTAGTATTCCATTTTATTGGGGAAAGTACAGCAAAGTTTTAAAAATTGTTAAAGAAAATAAATCAGTTGGTGTGTGGATGTATAGATCTAATTAACAAATTGCTGTACATATTTAAAAAGAGGAAATGGATTTTTAGTTCTTGGCAAGGCTAAATAGAGTTGGTTATCCTGAAACAGTCAGTGACATCAGCCTCTTAATACAGCACTCCTTGTACTTCTTTTATACATCAGAAAGGGTAGTTGTAGTATCTATTATTGCAGGAGAGTGCAGAAGTCTGGACTCTAGATTTGGCACATAAGTGAAGCAGGAAATATTTGCTAAATGTACTTCTGAAAATGATTTGTAATCAAATGTTGGCTTTTCAAAGTTCATATGATGACATTTTTGTAGGAAAGCTTACCCACAATAACTATTTTAATGTGTAGTGCTTATAATGTACTGTCGTCAGATCTAGGTGTCAGTATTGTTATCACTGTGTGGTTACCTTGGTAAAATGAGTTGGTGTAAATTGAGTTTATAGCATACAAGTTTCAAGATAGCATCACTATTTTGGTACCTTTACAAGTAGGCTTACTCCTGCTTTTCTGGTTGAAGTGCCTTGTTAGGTTTTCTCAAAAGCTTGTAACGATCTGGGACTCCCTGGGATAGTGGGGTGGCCAACCTGAGCCTGAAAAGGAGCCAGAATTTACTAATGTACATTGCCAAAGAGCCACAATAATACGTCAGCAGTCCCTCATCATCCCCCCCACCCTGCTTCCAGTACGTCCTGCGCTTTGGGAGCCTTGCTGATCAGCCCCTCCCTCCCCACACCTCCCCATCAGCTGTTTCTTGGCATGCAGGAAGCTCTGGGGTAGGGGAGGGAGAAGCAAGGGCATGGCAGTCTCGGAGGAGGAAGATGTGGAGTGGGGGCAGGGCCGGTGGCGGAGCCAGGGGTTGAGCAGTGAGTATCCCCCGGCACATTGGAAAGTTGGCACCTGTATCTCCAGGCCCGGAGTCAGTGCCTATACAAGGACCCGCACATTAACCTCTGAAGAGCCACAGGTTGGCCATCCTGCCCTGGGGTAAAGGGTATTTTTTGAACAGTAAGGTTTCTCCTCTGCATGTTTTTCCCTACTTGTGGAGTTTGCCTGCTGTGGAGAATATCATGCTATAAATTCCTTGCCATTTGATTAGTATTGTCTAGTGTGTTGCTGCATATTATTTTGTATAACTTTGCCCCTGTAAGAGAGACAGTGGGGGTATGATGGTTTTTCCTTAAACAGGAAGTCTGTACATTCTTTAAATTCAACCTAAGACTACACGATGTGTTCAGAAAAATCACAGAATTAAACTACTGTGTATTTAAAAGCAAAACAACTGTAGGGACTACTTTAAAAAAACAAGCCACACAGCCTAAGGCTTTGTCTGTACTGCCACTTTACAACGGTGCAACTTTCTTGCTCAGAGGCACAACCCTGAGCACTGTGGCAGTGCAGACAGTACACCAGCCCTGGGAGCTACTCCCCTTATGAGGGTGGGTTGTTTTGTTTTTTTTGTTTGTTTGTTTTTTTTTTAACAGCACTGGGAGAGCTCTCTCCCAGCGCTGGTGCTGCAACACTGCTTTAATGTTGCTAGTGAAGAAATACCCTAATTATATCTTTTGGAAACTTGGGATATTGTCCATCAAGACCTTACTTTTAGAACCTCCATGGGTGGTCAGATTGCGGATACTTCTAAAGTTTCTCTTAGACAATGACTGATTTTTAAAAAAGTACACTGTTTGAATGGACTGTTGTGTACCTCACTGAAATGGATGATTATAAAAAACAGGTTAAATGAAATTGTGATCAGTACCTCATATTTTGGGACAGGAAATTGCTGTTCAACTCTGCTTAAGTAGATCAAGAATGTAGTGTGAGCAGATGGTGAGATTACCCCTGCTTGGAGTAATAGGAGTTCTCTGTTGAAAAGGCATCCTCGTGATTCCAGATAAGAAATTAACTGTGATTTAAGGAGTTTTCAATTTGTTAGAAGATTAAAATTCTGGAAAAAATGAAAGTACTCTGGAATTATTCCTTATTTGGATTCTCTACCTAAAATTATAAATTCATTCCTAATCTTCTCAATAGTAACATTGCTGTTACTGCTGTACACTGTTACAACATATTATATTTTGCTTAGGCACCAAAACAAGAAAATTGTAACTTAGGGAATATCATGTTCCTGCCTGGTAGCCTTATCTGTATCAGATGAAATGTTAGGCTTATCTTGCAGTTTCCTCACACCCTTAATATTGTTAAAGCTTTTAAAATATTACTTTTCTAATAGTCTACTCAATACTGATCTACAAGTAGATCATTTTGTAAAATAGATAAATGTCGGTGTCTGATGCATGTGTTAAAGTATCTCAAAGTATTGCTCAGGGGAAATACTCTATTAGTTCAGAGCCATGAAAACAAAGGTTGCATAATAGTTGGCAGATGTATGGCTTAGTAAATCTAATCAAATAGCAGTACACTTGCTGCAAGTAAGTGTATTCGCTCTCATTGCTAAAGACAGATTAATTCAGTTCTGTTAATTGGCGAAAAAGAGCAATTTATTTTTTGGATGTTCAGTGTGAAATTCTGCTTTCATATGCCGTTTTTGGAATCTATAGCAGAAACAAAACCAACTATTAGGTCCTTCTGTGCTCCTTCCTCTTTGATTAGTGATATGGGGGGTGGGGGGCTCAGTTATTCTCTGAGTGGAGAGGAGCAGAAAACCTGCAGTCTTGAGATAGAGTCCATTTTATGGCATCCTGTTTCTGACCCCACAGAAGTCCCTATTGGGTGTCACACCTGGATTAGATTTTGTGGGTGGGGGACAGGGTCAGGCCTTGAGGTACAGGCTCAGTCCATGGTGTTTCCTTGCAGGAATTAATGCTAATCTTATCAGCTTGATTCATTTTAACACTGAAATTGCCCTTAGATGACCCTGTTACCTCTTTTTTTTTTTTTTCCCCCGTCTCTCTTTTTTTTTTTTCAGTGGGATGAAAATGGTTGGTTTTCTCTCTTTTTTGGAAACTTGAAAATGGGGTGACCATAAAGTGTTAGAACTGGGTAGTGGGGTGACAGATACAACTTCTGCCAGAAGTGGAGCCAGTAGGCAAAAACCAAACAAACAGGAAAGCCTTGTAACTTGAATCAGACTTGGTTGTTAGATCTGTTTGTAAATAGAACTGCTTTATTGTCCATTGGTTGTATCTTTTAAAGGTGCTGGAGATATGTACAACATACAGCCCAGAGCTATATTTACATAATTGATGTGAATACATAGACAAAGTACACTGGTGTCTTAGTTCAACTTCAAATGCAGGGGAAAATCAGCAAAGTGGAAAAGTGAAACAGATTTTATTTTCAAATAAAATATTGCAATCAATTAAATTAAAAAAAAGTATTTGACAAATGCCATTTAAGTATTTGGATGGAGAATTGTGCCCTTGAAGTCAAATAGATGAAGTACCTAATGTAGAAATACAGTCTAATGATATTGGCTGCAATATATCGCAGTAGTTGAGATCAGAGCAACAATTTTGAGTTTTTTGGGGTGTCTTCCAGTGTTTGTTTGGAAGACTTGACTGAAACCACAGTTACACCTAGCTGTTAGCTAGGCCATGAACTTCCAATGATTCCAGTTGTCTCAAACACCTTTCATGAAGTTCTAACCCAAGATCTGTAACAATGCAGGCATCTCTCATTTCTCTTGTCCATGGGATTTGAATTTAAATGTAATGCTGCTGTGAATCCCAGAGCCTGAGAAAAGAGTTCCATTCTGATCACTCACCCTTGGAAGTTTAACTAGGTATTCTTAACTGCCTTCTGAATTTGATAAGCTACAATTTCAGTCATTTTTCACTCTGGTATATAAGAAATTTTTTGGCAGATGTTATGCAGACCCCATTCAAAACCAAGTTAGACTGTCTGTTTTGTATTAGCTTAAAATGAGGAAGAATTAGCTGTAATGTATTAATCATATTACTTCAGCATTCAAATGTTCACATATATGAAATCAAGTCCCGTTAAAGCTATTGCAGTCCTATCAAGTGCATTTGATTTTTTCCCCCCTGGCTATTTGAAAACTGCAGTTCAGTTATAGCCAGTGATACAGGATTGGAGACAGGTTTAGACGTTTGATTTGGCTTTCTGAATACCCTGTCTAAGGACAAGTCTTAAATGCTGTGATCAAACTGTGTGTGCAATGACAGAATGTCTGCTTGGCAAAAATAAAACTAGAAAGGAACTGACTTCCATAAATATACTTCTAACTAGCCTATCCTTTCTTGGCAATCAGATGTAATTGGGTTTTCTGTCAGCGAAAGTATGGAACTGTTGACTACATTGTATGAAAGTGATTTGCGATAGACCTTCTGAACTTGTAAATTCATTGAGAGTCAAAGTTTTCTACGCATGGGCTTACACCCATGATTAGTAAAATGAATATTGGCACAGATGTGTAGCACTGCACCATACTTGTGAGAGCCAAGGTATTGGATGTTGATATCCCTTTAATAGTTTGAAAATAGCCTGTGCAAACTGATGCAATATTATCTTTCTGATTCATCAGAAAACTGCATTGCTTCTGTTGCTCTTAATTTTTCCAAGCAGCACCAAAGTGAAAATCATAAAATTCTTGACAGTCACTGCTGACCAAAGGGTTCTGAATAGTACCAGTGAATATGTTGAATCTCATTAGCTTTCCCAAGCAACAGCAGAATAATACTCAAACTCAAATCAGTTTTCCAGCTGCTATTCAAGAGCTTCTGGGCAACAGTGAAACAGTTACAAATAGTACCAATTTCACACTATTACTCAGAACTTTGTCAAGCAGTAGCAGTAGTGCATGGAGTTATTCAGAGGATGATCAAAAAGTACCACAGGCCAGAGAGATAAAATAGTGGACATTTATCCATTCTGATAACACCCAAGAATCTCTGGTGTTGTGGAAGGGAGAGACTGAATTTTCTCCCTTCTCCTTTCACCACAACTACTAGATGTGGGATAGAGCTTCACAGCCATGATCTCTGCACATCTATTAACTAGCCAGCTGCTGGTATAAAAGATTGAGTATCCAAGTAGGAACCAGGCATAGCACTCTGCCTCCTCAGCAACTGGTGTAAGAAGTAACTACAGGGTTAGCAGTCTGTGGCAAGTAGGTTCAGTCCTTCAGTAGGTGACCAGTAAATATTTTGAGAGAAACCTTTTCAGAAAACCATATTGCAGTGTTCTGTTAACAAGAGAATTGAGAATAAATCAGTGTGCACTATTTCAAAGCAGTGGGCACAACAGGCATTCAGCTACCTCTCATTAACCATCAATGGACTACAGTACTCTGTTTGATTTCAGAGAGAATGTGTTGATTTGCAGTGATGTGTAGAATCGAATAAAACCAGTTTAATTCACCACAAATTCCTATATGCGTCATTGATTTTTTTCCCCCTAAAATTGTTCCTATGCCCCTTATGGCTTATCAGAAATGTTCTTGAGGGAGTAGGAAAACTGGTGACCGTGAGACAGCCATAACTCTCATTTGGGACCATATTTTAAAAAATGTGCTGGGAAAGATGCAAAACATCTGTCTGGTACTAAAAAAAACATAGGCATGTTTATGCAAACTGGTGATCGGATAAATTTACAGAGAAGTGTGTGCAACGCTCCTCTTTAGTCTTTACAACTGGAAAATTCTATAAACATGTGAGCATCCATTAGCATAAACCAGTTTTAAGCTAAAGCCTAAACTTTTCATAGATCAGTAATGGAAATGTTGTGTTTGCTAGCTGTCTGCAATACTTGCTTGCTTATGAGGTACTCTTATTGTTAATCTCAATTCAAAACTAAATCAACTGTAAATTAAAGGCAGTGACTGCCTTATATGTACAATGCCACCCAAATGTTGAAGGCTCCATAGCAATTATTTATAATTTTTTGGCACTGGATGTTCCTCGCCAAAACTAATTTGTTTGCTGCTGTAGCTTTCCATATGTCATTTTCTGTCACAACAGAAGGAAGGACACGTTGATTCTTTTTGAGGTGATGTGCAAAAGTATTTATAAAGGTTGTTTTTACTTTTTTTGCTGCTTTATAATAAGGCCTGAAAAGTTTAACAGCAAGAAGCCTTATTTTACCTAATCTCAGTTATGTCGGTTTTGGTCTTCCCTGGTTTTGTTGGCGGGCTGGCTTGGGAGCCACAGATGATGCATATTCTCAACACTTAACTGAAGAATGAGGGTGTAGAACCTTTGATTTTATTTCTCCAGAATATTAGTCATTGAGGATAAACAGATTTAATAAAAGCCTAAAGCAGAGTTGTAAACAGCTGCATTAAAAATCTCTTCCTGTACTTTACTCAAATTACCTCAAGAAGGTTCAGCTTTCACTCTTCTGGCTTATGGTTTTATTTAATTAGTTGTCATCTGGATTCATCCCATGTGGAAAACCAACTTCTGATTTAAAAAAAAAATATATTTTTAGAAGCACAAAGGAAAAATGTATGCAAGCGATGATCATTCCTATAGAATCAAAACCACATACAAGTCCAATTTTTGTTTCCCTTTGCAGACGGTTGTATGGTTTATTTAGGTGCCTAATGCTCTCCATGTAGAGGGCATGTCCCGCCCAATAATGCTATGCTTTAATAAGCATAGCTTCACTTATGTTGGTATAATCTCTTTTCAGAAACTCATTTGTGATTTTTATCTTGCAATTTAATATGCATAATAGCTCAGCTGCTGTTGGTGAAAGTTTTCTAGCTTTTTAGAGCCAGCAGCAGGTTGCCCATGTTGAACAGTTATAGAGAAAAGTTAAAATAGGTATATAGTATGATAAACACTGGAAAGTCAGACTCAAGACCAGTGTCCTTGTGGCAGTCTATTGTGCAATAATGATTTTTTAAAAAATGTTTGTGCCGTTTTATTGGTTAATGTTGGGAAGAACTGTCCTAATAGTTTGAACATGTGATTGTGACTCAAACACCAGCCAGTGCCACTGATTCGCTCTCTGCCCTTGGGCAGTCATTTAGCCTCTCTGCCTTCATTTATGTAATGAGGAATAATACCCACTTACTGCTCTTCTGGGAATTAAGTATGACTGTAACTTGTAACTAGATACGTTGCTGGTATGTGACAGCATTTTCTAAATGCTTAATTTTAATTCTGATGACAAAGTATGATGAAACACTTCCAAAGGCCGTGAAGTCCTTCCACGTGAGTTGGGCATTGCTAATAGTGATGCATCTTAAGCATGGTACACTGTGATCATTAATAGGGTCCTACCAAATTCATAGTCCAATTTGGTCAATTTCACAGTCATGGGATTTAAAGTATAATTTCGTTGTTATAGATATTTCAATCTGAAATTTCACGGTATTGTAATTGTAGGCATCCTGACCCAAAAAGGAGGGGGGTTTTGAGGGGGGGATGTCACAAGGTTATTGCAGGGGGTATTGTGCTTCTGTGCTGCTGCTGTAAGAGTTGGGTGGCTGGAGAGCAGAGGCTGCTGGCCAGGAGCCCAGCTCTGAAGGTAGAGCCATAGTCAGCAGCAGCGCAGAAGTAAGGATGCCGTGGTATGGTATTGCCACCCTTACTTCTGTGCTCCCCTGGCAGGATACTGCCTTCAAAGCTGGGCACCCAGCCAGTAACGGCCACTCTCCAGCCTCCCAGCTCTGAAGGCAGTGTAGAAGTAAGGGTGGCAATACCATAACACTCCACTCTCCCCCCCCCCCCCCCCTGCGCCACCCACAACTACCTTTTGGGTCAGAACCCTTAATTTGAGAAACACTGGTCTCCTTCTGTGAAATTTGTGTACAATAGGGTAAAAAGCACACAAGACCGGATTTCATGAGGTGGGAGACTAGATTTCCCTGGCCTGAATTTGGTAGTGCCCTAATCATCAGTCTGACGTCCTTATTGCCTTATTAAACTTACTGGTAGTAAACTGGAGGATGTCCTTTTCAGAGTGTGCATCAGGAACACTACCTGTCTTTGATACTCCAGATCCCTCCAATACATTTGTGAGACAGGGAACTTTCCCCCCATCTTACAGATGGCAAACTGAGGCACAAAGAGGGCATGTTACTTGTCAGGAAATCTGAGAGATTTTGGACTTGAAACCAGGTCTCCTAAGTTCTAAGCCCTAGCTACTGGACCAGCATTCACCTCCAGTCAAAATATAACTGCTTTTTGGATGATATTTCTGATAACATAATAAATTATTGCAAAGAGTTCAACAAAATTAAGCTCTGAACGGTGTGTGTTTATAAAATTTGTACCAAGTTTTCCTACTATTCTGACTGGATTTATGTAGTTAAGGTTTGTAACTGGTTAGAAATCTAGAAAATATGGTGTTCTGAAACGGGTTGAAATGTAAAGCTTTTACATTTACATTTTGCAGCTTAAACATTTCTTTATTTACTTAGTGTACAAATTATGCCTGTGCATGTTTTTCTAATTTGTTTTTTTTCTTTCTGTTCAGGTCTACTGAATCTATTCCTAAAGTCAAGGGCCAAAGATTATTAGGAAGAAGGGATTGATCTCTTAAATGGACATCTGCTTTCACGTTATGGCTCAGATATCCAGTAGCAATGGACTTAAACAGCGTTCATCTCCTTCGTTGGGAACTGCAGGGACAAAAGATGTGGACAAAGAAGAGGCATTGCAGATGGAAGCTGAGGCACTAGCTAAGATGCAAAAGGAAAGAGTGGTAGCTGGTAAAAAGCAAACTTCTGAGGCTTTAAACAGCACCAGACAAAAAGCACAAACTCATAATAAACAGGACCATGATCTCATGGTGTTTCCAGAGGCTGTTGCCAAAAAAAGAGTGGAAGATAAATTAAGCACCGTTGATATAGATAAAATGACCCATGCTGAATTAGAGAAACTGCTGCTAGATGAAAGTTTTGAATCTAGTAAAGCACCTGCATTACCAGCAACTCCTGTTCTGAGCCCATCATTTTCTTCACCATTTTATATTAGGCCTACTGGTCAAAGAGGACAATGGACACCTGGGCTACCTGGGCCTGTGACTTGCACTTTACCGCCTATTTACCCATCAGCTTCTTACAATAAACAAGCTGGTGTATTTCAGAATGGCTTCCACCTACGCATGTCCACCTATCAATCTACAGAACCCGTTTATCTTAGTCTTCCTGGGCGGTCTCAATACATTTCATACCATACTACTACACCTTTCCATCCACGAGGAAGCCTGCCCATGTATCCTCCAACACTCACGCCAGAAATGGCGAAAGTATTTGACAAAATAGCCAGCACCTCAGAATTCTTGAAAAATGGGAAATCCAGCACTGACTTAGAGATGACTGGTTTTAAGTCTATAGTACCTAAACTACCACACTCAGAAAACTCCAGTGATATTAGTAAATTTGATTGGCTGGACTTGGATCCTCTAAGTAAACCTAAAGTGGATAATGTGGAGATCTTGTGCAATTCAGAGGATAATACAAAGGTGACTTTGAGTACGGTTGCAGAAGATCCATGGGATGCTGTGCTACTAGAAGAAAAAGTCTTTCAAGATGATACGTTACTAGCAAAAGTGAACGGGAAATCCACTTCTGGGGCAACAGTTACAAGAAGCCAGTCTTTAAACATTCGAACAACTCAGCTTGCAAAGGTACAGGACCAAACACCGCAGGTAAAATAAATTGGCAGTAATTCAATTTGTTTTCTAATACTGGTTACAATATCTTGCAAAGTACTTAAGTTAAAATATTTAAACTATGTTGTCCTTAATATAAACCGTATAAATGGAATCTTTTAAAAACTATTGGCAGGAATAAATCTTCAAATAAGCCAGCACTCTTGTCAACACAGACTGTTGTATGTAATATTGATGTATTTTGGAATAGTCAATACTGTTCTTTCAGAGTGATCCTAACTCAATATAATTGATTTTAAGTAGTTGCCTCCTACGAAGTGTTTGTGGTTCACTGAAGAAGCTGTGGAATGCATTTGCTATTCTGTGACCCCTTCAGTGAAAGGAAGAGTGATTCTGGGTATTTAAAGAAACAGTTTATCTGTATGGTAACTTCTGCTGTAGTGCTTGGATTTTTTTATATACATTTTATGAAGATTAATTTTAACATGAGTGTCACCTAGTACATAAATTGGAAATTTTAACTCTCTAATTTACCAATAATCATACCCAAACTGCTGCCCTTGCTCTGGAGCTCATATAAAGTTCCCCACATTCATGTTCAAAATGGAAGTATCTGATAGCTGTAATGCAGAGCTGCAGTTTTGTTACCTTGTTTTTAAATTCTAGTTGATCTGCATTCTCAGAGTTGAACTTGTTACCAATGGATTCTAATCTCTTCTAAATCACTCCTGAGGACATGTCTACACTAGAAGCGCTACATCAGCGCAGCTTCGCTGCTGTTGCACATCTGGTGAAGACGCTCTATGCTGATGCCGTATGCTCATACCCCTGAGTGACATAAACTAGATTGATTTAAGCAGTTGTGTAGGGCTACTCTCAGAAGCAACTGAATTGGAACATATCATTATGGACCAAACCTTGCACCTCCACTCATTGCACATTCACATGGGATACAACAGAACTACAGCAATGAGTAGACCTCTCTTGCATGCCACAGAACAGTGCTCTGAGGCAACACTCAAGAGCTGGGGTTCTACTGAGGGAGAAGTTGGGTGTGGCTTGTAGCCCTGTAACTACATTAAACCTTTTCTTAAATTGGTCTGAAGGATGAATGCATAGTCTATGCCACCTTAGTTCATGGGGTCTTAATGGCCAAGTTGTTGTTTTTTCTGTCCTTCCACCAGGATTAGAGTAGAGCAGAGATTCTCCATGATCCTGTTTTAATGGGGTTGCTAATGCTGGTGTTAGCTTGCTGGGACTCAGAGCCAAAGCCCATGGGCTTCAGCCCTGGGTGGCAGGGCTCAGGCTTAAGCTTTGCTCCCCCCCACCCTCTTTGGGATCATGTAGTAGTTTTTGTTGTCAGAAGGGTGTTGTGTTACAATGAACTCCTGGAGTAGAGTGCAGAGGAGAGCAGGGATTGCATCCTTTGCTCCCTCCTAGACATGTTGAAGCTTTAAACGATCCAGAGCAACTTAACTGCTAATACCAGGATCAGCAACCCATGCACGCAAGCTGATTTTTTTTTTAGTGGCACTCTGCCTGTGGTTGTGGCTGCCGGCCCCACTCAGCCAACTGCCTGCCTGGATGAACGGAACCTTTCTCTCCCAAAAGAAGATAATCAGACATCCGAAAACTCCGCAAGGAAAAGCAAGGGCAAGGATCACCCTGAGCTGATAAGATCTGCATTTTAATTTAATTGAAGCATCTTAAACATTTAAAAATCCTTATGTACTTTACATACAAGAATAGTTTAGTTGTATAATATAGACTTGGAGAGAATTTCTAAAAATATTAAAATGTGTTACTGGCACATGAACCCTTAAATTACAGTGAATAAACGAAACTTGGCACACTACTTCTGAAAGGTTGCTGTCCCCTGTGCTAATGCATGCCATTGGCCTGACTTTCAGAGTTGCTGAGCATGCACACCTCCCTTTGAAATTAGAGCTATAGGTGGTCAATCTTACGACCATATCATAAGCAGGCAGTAGGCTGCCTGCCCTGGCAGTTGTCAGTGAAAATATATGTTTCATACTTTCAAAATCAGGTCTGCAATAACTTTAACATTCCTCTGAAAGCGGATCTATCTGCCAGAAGAAAATATTGGGCATTTTTATGATGTATAAAGTAGGCACAAGGTGTTTTTTCCCAGAAAGTTCTTTTACTTTGATAAATCAGAGTCAAGTCTACTCTTTCTCCCCTCCTTTTTCTTCTCTTTTGGTTGGAGGATTTAGTGGATCTTTTAAATCTGTTACCACTAGGGCTGTCAAGCAATTTAACAAAATTAATCACGTGATTGAAAAGATTAATAGTATGATGTTAAATAATAGAGTACCATTTATATAGATTGGGATGTTTCCTACATTTTCAAATATATTTCAATTATAACACAGAATACAAACTGTGCAGTGCTCACTTTATTTTTCACTGTAAAAATAAATTTTTCTGTTCAGTTTATACAAGTACTTTAGTGCAGTCTCTTTTTCAAAAAAGTTGAACTTACAAATGTAGAATTGTATACGGAACATAACTGCATTCAAAAATAAAACAATGTAAAACTTTAGAGCCTACAGGTCCACTCAGTCCTACTTCTTGTGCAGCCAATTGTTGAGAAACAAGTTTGTTTACATTTGCAGGAGAGAATGCTGCCCACTTCTTATTTACAATATGCCCTGAAAGTAAGAACAGGGGTTTGCATAGTACTGTTATAGCCAGCGTTGCAAGATATTTGTGCCAGATGCACTAAAGATTCATATTTCCCTTTGTGCTTCAACCACCATTCCAGAGGACATGTCTATGCTGATGATGGGTTGTGCCGATAACCATCCAAAGCCATGCAGAACCAAACACGTGTTCACTTTCACCATCTGAGTTGGATGTTACCAGCAGAAAGTTTATTTTCTTTTTGGGTGGTTCGGTTTCTATAGTTTTTGCATTAGCATGTTGGTTTTTCAAGACTTCTGAAAGCATGCTCCATACCCAGTCCCTCTGAGGTTCTGGAAGGCACTTCAGATTCTTAAATCTTGGGTGAGTGCTGTAGCTATCTTTAGAAATCTCACATTGGTACCTTCTTTGTGGTTTATCAAATCTGCAGTGAAAGTGTTCTTAAAATGAAAAATATGCTGGGTCATTATCTGAGACTGATATAGCATGGAATATATGGAGAATGCACATACAACACAGAGCAGGAGACATACAGTTCTCTCCCAAGGAGTCACAAATTTAATGCATTATTTAACTAGCATAATCAGAATGGAACCATGTCCTCTGGAATGGTAGTCAAAGCATGAAGGGGCCTATTAATGTTTAGCATATCTAGCACATAAATACCTTACAATGCTGTGTGAAAGTCTGTTCTCGCTTTCAGGTGACTTCGTAAATAAGAAGTGGGCAGCATTCTCTCCTGTAAATATAAACGAATTTGTTTCTCAACGATTGTTTCTGTATTGTAACATAAATCAATATATTTGAAAATGTAGAAAAACACCCAAAATAGTTAATAAATTTCAATTGGTAATTTAACAGTGTGATTCATACTGCAATTTTTTTGTTAACCGCATGAGTTAACTGCAATCAATCAACTGCCCTAGTTACTACAGAAATGTTACCGTTGAATCTACATTCCTTGGATAGCAAGCTATATAATTAGCAGATATCTTAAAAGGTATATAGGACTTCTTGTTTTAAACTGCTAGGAATATGTAACCATGTGACAAGTTCTGAATCCTTGAATTAAAATTACTTTATTGTGAAAAATCTTAAATCAATTCACAGGCCATTTACTATTTTCCAGTGTTGCTGGAACTTTAATCAGTGACTCTTGGCACAATGTGTCATGAATGCTGAGGCGGCGAAGCAATAATTTAAAATACTGTTAGATTGATTTATAATAATTCATGAAGATATACTATTGTTCCAGCAACTGGCGATGTGTTTGCCAAGTGTATATATGCTTTATGTAGTTTTTCTTCAGGAAAAACGTATTAGCTTAGTGATTTGGACTTTCTCTGAAAGTGTACTAAATCAAAAGCTGATCATACAATAGCACTATAAAAATCAGTGGTGTTGCCATCTGAGAGGATATTCCAGAATTGGGAAGGGTCCAGAGAAGAGCAGTGAGAATGGTTAGAAAGGCACATGACTTTCATATAAAGAGATTGAAAAGGCTGAGGTTGTTTACCTTGAGAAAGTGACAGAGTCCTGTGGCACTTTATAGACTAAGACGTAGTCTATAAGGTGCCACAGGACTCTGTCACTTTTGCAGATCCAGACTACTAACACGGCTACACTTCTGATACTTGATACCTTGAGAAAGGTCTGAATGGTGGGAGCACATAGATTGAAAGCTTTTGTTGTCCTTGCCATGTTATAAGATAAACAGGTGACAAATTAAAAATGGATAAATGTTTTCCCACATTGCATAACTAAACTGTGGAACTCATTGCTACAGGATGCTGAGACCAAAATCTTACCAAGATTTAGAAGGAATTAAATATTTTATAGGGACAAGAACAACCAAAGTTGGAAGTGATATAAAACCTTGTGCTTCAAGCCTTAACTATTTTATTAGGAATTGAGACCTTTTGTGACATGCAGATGATCTCCCATCTGCCTACTCTGGGGTTTCTTGTGCAACATTGAAACAGTCCATGTTGGCCACTGTCAAAGAGGGTACAGGACTAGATGGACCTAGGGACTGATTCGGTTTGGCAATTATACCTTTGAAAGTGGCCAGATTTGCTTTCCTGAGCTGCCATCTCTCCAGAAAAGTGTCTTTCGCTATAGAATTCCTCATACTTCTCAAGAGACAATAAAAATCCCTTAAGACTTCAGCAGGAAATTTTTGCTGCTATAATTCCCCCTTACAGTCTGCAAAGTCATATTTGCAGAAATTGTGACCACAGAAAATGGATTTAGATTATTTTACTGCTTTGAGAATTGTGCTTGGGTATTGCAACTATTTGAATAACATCATACGCTATCCACACAACATCCAGCCAGAACAAAAAGATGGATCTTCTGCTGGATTTCTAAAATATTTGTTTTGGAAATATAAATATATTTGCTTCCTAAAATCTTCTCCAAGACTTTCCTCTAACCATGCTCTTTCTATAAAAATAAATACTGACAAAGCAATAGCATAAAATGTTTGTCATCCTTAATTTTCTATTGATAATGTTCCTAAGCATCTCAGTGAGTTTCTTGCTGTTCTGGGCTGGTTGTCATATTTTGAAGGCTTTTTCCCCACCATAGTTACCTCTCTTTTGTAAGGCTAGAGGTTTGGAAAGCTGATGCGGGAGGATTAGAATGTCCATATAACTTTCTCTTGAGGTGGAATTCTAAGTTTTGAGACCTGTGAACTCGTTCCTCCCGTAGTCTGTGTTTACAGAGGCAAACATAATTTTCGTGTTTAACTTCTGTAGCCAGCCCTTTAACAATGACCACATATCAGATGTCTTTCCCCAGAAACATCAGGTTCATCATGGCCTTCAGCCACACTATTATGGCCTGTGATAAATCAATTGTACTTGTAAATTGGATGAATATTTTTTGATGTAAAACCTCCTAAGAAAACTGGTGGTGCTACAGGAAGTTTCTCATTTTATTGACCATTTCCCTTCAGCCATGCCTAATACCTTGATTGAGTATTGTTCAGTAATGTGCTGCTGGAGGAGCTACCATCTTTTGGATGATCCATAAAATGGACGTCTTGATTACTGATGGTTATTAGCGATCTCGTGACATTTTTTCCATAAGAATGGATTATTAACCCATGTCAAACTTCAACTTCAGTGACTGCATTCTGCCTCCCTAAACATTCCCCTGCAGTTCCAGTGGGGGAAGGTATTGTTTGCTTTCTGTCTTAAATAGTTGTATAATGTTACCGAAGTGGCAATGTTGTATCACAGGCATACCTGTATTTCATTATTGGACGTGATCACCCCTGCGTAGACTGTAAAGTACATCTTAAATTGAAAGGTGTCTAAATGTAAGGTTACTCTTTTTGAAAACTTTGATTCTAGTTGTATCTTACTGGGTAGTGTTTTTCATAGAACAGTTCCTGCTCTTTTAGTGGATTAAATGTGATGAAACACTTTTTTACTTCTAAAGCTATTCTGTGATATCCTTGACTTAAATTCAAGTGTGTTTCCTGATTTGCAGTTTGTGATATGAATTTAACCTTTATCCTGGGTTTGCTTTCCTCTTAGTATGCTAACTTCCTGTTTCCTTGTGCTTGATTTGGTATTGTGTTGCTGACTTGATCACCTAACTTCTTAAGAAGCTGTACTGGATTGCTGATAAATTTGAGTTACTTTTTAGAGACATCATTACCTTGAAGATTAGTCCCATTTAAAAAAGTTAAAAGTAGTTGCAAGTGTTACACCTGCAACTGAATCCACATTCCAGTTTGTGGTTTGTCTTTATCCAATTTCCTTAATTGAACAGGGATTAGTAAAGTCCCAAACAGTGAAATGGATAATAATGCTATTAAATGCCAAAAGTAAACTGCCTTTTTTGTTTAGTTTGTAGCCTTTCAGCTAAATTAACTTTGTCACTTTAACTTTAGCTGGTTAAAACAAATTCAGCAGAAGTGATATGTTTGTGGTCTCTTTTTAAGGCATGAGGCAAACTAAACTGTTTATAATATTTCCAAACTCAGTTTACAAAATTGTTTATAAAAAAACACTATGGGCTTGTTTACATGACCCAGTAATACGAGTTAGAGGGGTGAGAGTGCACAACACACTAGTGTGCTTAACAAATAACTGGCTTATAGACACTGCTATCATTTTGCTGAAATAGTTGGCAAACGCTACATGGCTTTGAGGTTCGACTGGTGATCTGAAGGTTTTGTGGGAGCGTTTTCAACTAGTTTAAAGTTTTTTTTTGTTTTTGTTTTATCCTTTAACTGTAGCAAGACAATGGGACCACTAACTTGACAACAGAAAATGCACTTCTCCAAGATATTGAAGGGCAGAATCAAGAGCTGGCAGCTTTTTGTCAAGGAGTTACCAAGTAAGAAGTTACTGATTTGCAAATTAATTCTCAGATAAGTAAATGTTGGTGTTTGCTGTCCTGAGGTTGGAAATAAATATCACAAACTTCTGGTAATGTTCACAGGAGTAGCCCTGTACTCTTTGCTGCATTAGGCAAACCTCAGTATGTCTTTCTCCTCACATCAGTCTGTTCCATCCAACTCCATGTCCTTTCTTTCGTTGGCATATATCTAACATTTGGCATTGTTTTCTATTAAGCAGTAAATGTCTTTTGCCAAGTATTTCTTTTTGATGTACAGATGTCTGGCTGTATTCATGTCCTTCCTCTTCCTGTTCCCATACATACATTTTTCTAGAATACAGGTTTTGCTTTTCCTTCTTTGTCTCTTCCTTTTCTATTCCTTGCTTTCATATGGTTTTTCAATCTCTCCTCGATTCTTACCTCTTCCCAGTCCATTCTTCCCTTCTCTCCCTCCCAACAAGCCCTGTCAAACTGTTCTCTACTTGAAATGCATTCAGTCATTGTGCCCTGGCCCCAACTCCAGACACACAGGAGTCTCTCCAGTGCTAGTAATAAGCAGAAAGAGGTAGCTTCGAGAAGGGGAGATGCCTCTCAAGGGGCAGCGGAATAAAGCAAGAAGAACATAAAGACCTAGGAGGGGAAAGAGATGAAGAGAAGCCAGTAGGGGAGGCTTTTCTTTTTAACCCTTCTCTGACTTACTTTTCTGCTGCCTCTTGATCTTTCCTCCATGACCAACATGATTTGCAGATAGGGTAGGGCAAATCCTACATGTTCTTGAATCATTTAAAGAAGTGGAACCCTGAATATTTGGTTTGTCTGAAGATCCTTACCATTTTTTTTAGCTGTACTTCAATACCAATCTCTGTTCCAGTTTGTGGACTGGATACTGCATGACCTCATAGTCTGTTTGCTTTAAAACTACATGCAAGATCCTGAATATATTGTATTCTTTGTAAGGATGTGTATGTGTCTGTGAAAGATGCATCCAATTAGCCAACTAGTATTGTTTTGAATACTCTGGTCACTCCATCTCAAAATTGACGAAGCAGATGTAGAAAAGGTCAAGAGAAAGATGACAAAAGCATGGAATATTACTCTTCAGAGCAGGCACTGCTTTCTTTTGAATTTGGAAAGCACGTAGAACATTCTGGGTGCTATTATAATAATTTAATATTTTTCTGTATATTCAAATGCACTAAAATTAGGAGTATTTATTTTAAAGGAAATTAAGAAGACATAAAAGGTACAAAATGTAATGAATACGATTGAGATTCAGTTGGTTGTCATCATTTACTACTTCTCCCAATACAAAAGGGGGAGTATATCTTTTTTTTATTTCATTGGGTAACTTTAAAACTGAAAGAATAAGTTTACACAACTCCTAATTAACCTGTAGAACTCACTGAAGCAAAATGGTTGAGTACTGGATAGGAATAAGAATGTTTGTTTTAAAATTAGTTACAATTAAATATATCCGCTTCAAGACTTAAACCACTAACAGCTCTCCTACAGGCTGCCATATAAGGAATTTCCTTTTTCTCTGAAACATTTGTTGACGGTGACTAATAGTCATTTGATGGTGACTAACTACTTAGCTAAATGGACCATTATAAACCAGTATATTTCCTCTGTTTCTAATGTCCTAGAACATTGCTGTAATGTTGGCAAAAAGTTAAAATGACATTAAATATTGTGACTAATTTTTAATAGCATTTTTTGGTGACTGCTTTTTACTGAAAATAAAAAGATTACTTCTGAGAACAGATTTTCTAACAAATGGTGGGAAAAAATTCCATATATCCTGTCTCATTAGCAATTTGGTTTACAAGACTTAAAAGCAAAATGAGCTCCCTTCCTTCTTCCTCAAAATGTTTTGCCCTTAGCTTCTCTCCTTTTCATTGTTTCTTTAAATTTCAGTGTTTGAAATAATTGGATTTGAACAGTATACATCCTCAGTGTCCAAAGACTAAACATTTTAGATTGCTTTGAGGACTTGTATTGCAAAAAAATTGTCTTGTGCAGATGCTACAGTATAGTTTGCCCTCTTAAATTCTATTGTAACTTAAACATTTAAATTCAGAACATCATGCAAATATCAAGATAATGGGTATTAGTTTAACATGTGAAAGTTTTAGTCTCTTACTCCAGCCTACGCTGGAATTTTAAACTAATTGCTCATCTTTGTTATGGGTAATCTTGGGTTACAAAGAGCAGACAAGTTAAATGTTTCTGTATCTACAGTTTAAGTTAAGAATGAAAAAGCTTTTTCAGCTGCTTGTTGGGCTTTGGTACTACCGTACTTTCAGACAACTGCATTGCAATGCATGAAAGACAAGGGACTTGTACATAGACTATTTCATAAAATAAAAAACCTCTTTGTTTACAGATTGAGGACCAACTTTCCCTATACCAATCAGCACACAAATCCAGGCTTTGTGCTGAGTCCAGTCATGCTGCAAAGAAATATAAGTAGGGAGAATGCCAGTATCAAGGTTTCTATAGAAATTGAAGGATTCCAACAGCCAGTAACATTTACATGTGATGGTAAGTGTTTCCATTTTATACTTCAACAGATTACAATTTTTTTAAATTATTCCTTTGAATTCCATATGACTTCTGAAAATACTAATAATTACAAATATTGAGATGGCACACTCATTCTAAACTTACCTTTGTTGTACTTACAGCCTTTTCATGGAAAATTTTCCTTTGGAACCAGATTTTCCTTCTGGACCTTTCTCATCCTAGCTGTGAATTTAAAAAAAAAATTTTTTTAATTCAAATGTATTTGAAAACACTGAAACAAAGCTATTCAAACTTCTCTCAAAGCTGTTTGAGGCTATGTATAGGTTCAGATAGACATCCTTGCATCATGTCATATTCTGCTCACACTTCAAAAGTTATTTTTGCGATCATAAGGGCTAGAGACTTTGACTTAATGAATTGCTTAGGTTTTGGAGCACATAATGGCCCATGCTGCTTCCCACATCTCCCATTGGCTAGAAACAGCAAACCGCGGCCACTGGGAGCTGAGATTGGCCAAACTTGTGGATGCTCAGGTAAACAAAGCATCTTAAAACTTTGTTTTATATTGGCCTAATTTTGGTGTTGTAAATATTTGAAAAAAATCCAGACTATTCCAGGAACATTTTTTTAGTATGTAACGTTCTCCCATCAAAGTTGGGTATTCCAGTAAACCAGTATTCCAGTACAATAAAGATTCCAGTTTGAGAGAATATTACTGGTTTTTGACTACTTCTGGTTATTGAAGATTCTAAGTTACTGGCTCAGGATGTGGTTTCCAGTGTCCCAGCAAGATTGCAATTTAAGTAATTGCATCGTGTCTAAAAAATTCATCTTTCCAGCTTCAGTTGGAGATGGTTCTTTTCTTAAACAGTTATGTAGTGTTGCACCTTTTGTTCAACAGCTGCCACATTCTATGTCAAGTGTCTGGCTGAATTTCAGCGTTGGCTCGTGATGTCTCATTTGTAATGTGTAATTACAGAGCTCTCTGGAATAATATACTTTGCCCCTTCAGATAAGACCCAATATAAATGTTTGTGCGTGTCTGAGGAGAATGTTGCCTTCTGTAAAAATAAATCTAGGTTAAAAAGTAAGCAACTACAATTGAATTAACAGATGTACAGTAATTGATATTTAACTTTCAGCTGTGGGTTTGATTTTTAAACAGCGAGTTCTCCTGTTGAGCTTATAATAATGCAGGCTCTTTGCTGGGTACATGATGACTTGAATGAAGTGGATATTAGCAGCTATATCCTGAAAGTCTGTGGTCACGAAGAAGTTCTACAGAAGTAAGCAAACTTTATTTTTATTAATGTTTAACTATCACTCAGTTCCGGACACAGCTACTAGAATGCGTAAACTAAATTTGCAAAATTTGAATTTAGTGAATATTAGAACTGGAATATTACTAGTTTGCCTTCTCGCAAATCCTAGGGAATCCTTATATATCCGACTCAAGAGAGGTGAGACGGCGCAAAGATACTATGTCCCTGCAGGTTCATTAATCTAAAAATGGGCTTTTCTGTTCTAGCCTGTATTAGGCTTTTGTGCTGTTCTACATCATATGATAATCCGTTCCTATTTCTATGTTCATTCCACTCTCCTCAGGAGTAATCTTTCAAAAGTTACTGGTCTTTGAGCTGCTTCTAGCTTGGTTACAGTAGCTGTTGTGTGACTCCCCAACTGAAGTGGGGATGACACAGTTGGGGGCGGAGGGAAGCATTAAAAAAGTTAGTGGAATTTAAAGTTGCTTGAGAACCATACTGTGTTTCAAAACTGTTAGGTACCTCTTTGCCTGTTCAGCAATTAAATCAGACAACATTTTAAGGTCTCAGTATGACCACTCTTCCTTGCATTGAATTTACATCTTAGTGATTATATAAAGTTATTTGCCCCTCCAGGGATAGTTTTCACACTTCAACACATATTCATTCTCTTACCTGAACTTCCTGTTTTGAGCCTTCTTCATTAGAAACTGATGGTGGGGGGAAATTGCTGATTTAAGCAACAGGCTGTCAGATCATAAGGGATTGTCCAAAGCTCTTGCTGCTTCAAGTTCAATAAAAGCTAACTTCTGGGTTTGGAAGATTGCCTTGTAGGAAAATCCTGTTTCCACTAAGGCTGTTTTCACGATCCTAGACTTCTATGAACATCTTGCAAATCTTGTCATGTGTTGGAGTGTGGCATAGAAATGGAAGTGATGTTTATATCAGCTGTTTTGGGGGTTTTGGCCCCTCCTACTCCATTAAAAAAATGGAAGTACCATTCAGGATTAGACTGAGTTAAGAGGCCTACTCATCAAAATATAAGACACCTTTGCTTTCTTTATTGATAGTAGATTCTGGCTACGTGTATATAATTTTTCATTTGAGATAATTAAGCCAAAACACTGTGTTTTTCCTATTCTGCCTTTAACATGCTTTAGACCTTTTCCTAAATTGCCTTCTCGCCTCTCTTGAGTCTGTGATTGGGGAGACGGTAGTCTGTCTCCTACCCGCCTGAGTGACCTCTTAACTTCTGAATGCTCTTTCAAATAGGATGTGGAACACACTTAGAAAACTTATGTAGTAATTTCTAATCTGTTATAGACAAGTAGTATTTTGGGCTGTTTCTGGATTCATAACCAAGGAAAATGCCTAGTTGCACAAGAGAAAAGTAGGAGGAAATTAAACTGGGGGGGTTAGGGATTCTTTAGCATTCTGTAATGTGACTCGGGTTCTCAAATTCTTCATGGATTGAAAGAAAAAAATTAAGCAATCAAATTCTCCTTTGTTTTAAATCTCGGAAGAAGGCTTTGTACCTGGAATTTTTCTTCTCTGTGCATAAGAATTTTAAAGAGACTTGTGTTGTATGGGGATCTGTTTCCTGTTTTAACATCTGAGCATGTGCTGGGGTCACATATCCTGCAAAGTAAGGGAAACTAAAACTACTTGAAAAGTTTTCTAGAAATCTGTCCATTCCTCATCTAAATCACATGGTGAATGAGAGTGCTTGTTTGTATGCAGGCTTCTAGGGTCTTTGACTATAGTGGGAGAATAACTTAGTTTTCAGCTGCAATTCAGATTTCAGCAACCTGGTCAAATGAATTTGTAGCTATAGTAGGAATGGATGGTTTTTAAACCAGAATTCAGATGGATTCTTAAATATTGCATTTGGAGTTGGCAGTTGACCATGCATGCTAACAGGATTCTGTAAATTGTTAAATTTTAAGAATACCAAAATCCAGTGGGAGTCTTAATTCTCTAATGGCTGGAAATTCTGCAGGAGTAAATGTTGAATCAAGATATTAATGTCTAATCTAGACCCTGGATTTTCAAAACATTTCTGAAGGATGAGGAGGACTCAGACAGGGCTATCTTGAATATCTGAGTGTTTGAAAAACATTTTGCATATCTTGAAATAGCAGGTAACTACAACATTCATTTATTTAACAGTAAGCACTGCGTAGGAAGTCATGAATACATTCAGAACTGTCGAAAATGGGATACAGAGATTAAACTGCAGCTCTTGACCCATAATGTAGTATGCAGAGATCTGGCACGAACAGTAAGTACAAATTAAACTTCCGATTATAACCACCCTGATTTTATATTGCTGAAACTGTGTATGTAATGTTACCATCCTGGAAGGGGAAGGTGGAATATACCCCCAAATGAGTAGAAGCTCCATAAAGGATTTACAAATCCATATAATCTCTTAAACCTCTGAATTGGACTTTGAGAGCATAAGAAAATACTGCAAAGGTTTTTATGGTCAAATACAGCAAAGGTTTTTATGGTCTTTATATGCTTGCTGACCTGCTTAAAGTGGAGGGAAGTGTTGATCAGTTTGAATTTTAACTTTGTTACATGAGTAACAGACTGTAGTTAATCCGCATAGTGTTGTTGATGACTTTCTCCTTCAAATAGAGGAAATAAATTTAAAAATGTAGGTGGATCATTGTACCTATCTTTTCAGGTGGGAATTGATTTTTATGTATAAGGAGATAGGGGGAGGCTGGCAGTCTTTCTACTGTCCTCTTTCTTGAGTTAGGAAACTTCCCTCTGTGCCCCCCATCTCTACCACCACTGCCCTCCTTCTCTCCCCCCCCCCCCTCCAAACAAGAAGAAAGCATAAGCCTTATTCAATAGGACTTGCTGGTGGCAGAAATAAAGCCACTACACAAACAGCAGCCACTTCCCCTTGCAGGAGTCCACTGAGGTCATGGTCATGAACAAATGAATACAAAACTGGCTCCCATGAAAAGTAGACTCTAAAAATCCCTCAAGTCCAATTATTTCATGGAAAATCTATTCCAAAATGCCTTGAAGAAAAGAATGGACTTCTGTGTAATTCTAGGAAATGGAGGCACAATCTGTACTTGTCTACCTTTAACATCCGTGGAAGTTTTATTTGTGTATTCAAGGTGTTTTGATGACCTCAGATGCAAAATATTATTTTGCAGTGGGAGCTGCTGGATGCAATCAGTGAGAATCGTTGAGTGCTCAATGTCTCTGCGAATTGGGTCACTTATTTAGGTGCTTTAAATGTGGATTTAGCAGCATAACTTTAGATATCCCTTTTTAAATATCTTGGCCCAGGTGCTTTTTACAGTCTTTGCATCTTAAAATATTGTATCTAAAATACTTGTTTACATTTATAACTTGAATGTGGGAACTGTGTTTTCATGTCAAATGCTGACTGAATTACCAATATTTTCTCATTACTAGGAAGATGATGATAGGACACCTTTAGGTTTATCAGAACACCTCTACAAAATAGAAAAGCCTTTCAGAGAAAATATTTCAAGGTAACCATATGTAATTTATATCCTTCGTGATCAAGTAGTCATCCGCTAAATTTTCAGACAATTTACTATATGTGCCTTTAGTGAGAAGGTGGTTAGCCAATGAGGTTATCAGAGGCATGATTATTGCTAGATGTGAACTTCCACTTGTGTACCATAATTAATCATGTATTCCAGGCATTCTGTTGAAGAGCTCCTAAAGGCTTACCATATTCAAACTGATGTGGCTCTTAAAAATGAGGTAAGATCTTTTTTCTAGTACAGATTCTCCATCCAATTTGTGCTATACTAAATCTTGCATAAGAATGATCTTGTAGTCTTTGTGTGTCCAGCTCCGCTTCTTGTATTGAGAGAGTTACAAAAACACTAATAATGACACCTAAAAAAGTAAGAACTAGCAGGGTCTTTCAGTTATCTCTGTTAAAATCAGATCCAAAGTTCTAGGCTTTCAGATCTCCTTTTTGTCTTTCCTCATCGCACACAACTAAAATAATTGGGTCATCTAACCATAAGAGTAAATAGTTTGGTTTTCCAAGTGTTACGTGCCAAGTAATTTTATCCCCCCAAAGTGATAAAAATCTATAGTCTAGAGCAGCGGTTCTCAAACTAGTTGAGACCGCGACCCCTTTTTGTGATCCGGCGGCGCGGCGCGACCCCTCCGCCGAAAAGCCGCCGAATTACCAAAAAACAAAACACAAATACCACCCAAAAAAAACCCCACTCATGCGCCCCGGTCTCCCGTCCCCGCCGCGGGCGGGCTGCCGGGAGCGCCCTGGTCCTCCCTCCCCTCCGTGGGGGGGCTGCCGCTGCACGCCGGTCCCCCGTCCCCGCTGCGGGGGGGGGGGGGAGGGGCGCTGCGTGCCGGCCCCCAGCCCGCCCACTGCGGGGACTGGTGGCCGGTGCGCAGCCAGGAGCCCACCCGCGGTGGGGACGGGGGACCAGCGTGCCCCTGCCCCAGTCGCCGCGAGTTGTACGGGGTGTATGTGATGGGGTTGGCGCGATGATGTCATCACTCCGGGTACTCGTATGTGGGCGTATCTGCATGTGGGCGGACCCGCCTGGAGACGGATAGAGGAGCAGTGTCTCGGTTCCTAAGACCATTGGAAATATGTGTTTTCCGATGGTCTTAGGCGACCCCTGTGAAAAGGTCGTTCGACCCCCAAAGGTTGAGAACCGCTGGTCTAGAGAAACAAGGGCAGTAGACCAAATCTTAATGATGGGTGTTCCACTGGCAGTTCAGAGATACTATTTTAGTCATTTATGGTTCTTACCATTCCTTAAAAGATAATGACTTTAAAAAAAAATAAGCAAAATACTCAAAATCAATACAGATGATTTCCACATGGATTATGTCCTTTATTATGACAGCATGTGGGCTAGCTCAGGCTACACCTCCACAATAGACTGATCCATTTGATGAGAGCACAGGCAGCTTCAGTTGCATTTCTCAGTGATGTTTCTACATTAAAGGTTTGCAAGGCCACTACCTGGTCTTCCGTGCATACTTTTACCAAGCACTATGCTAGTACATCTAGATCAGATGTAAACTTTAGTCAGGCAGTTCTTCAGTTGTGCCCCACCTCCTTCCATTACTGCTTGACTCATCTGAGTGAAATAAATGTCTGTAACTACTCAAAAAAAGGAAAATTATCTATTTGTATCATAATTGTTCGAGAAGTGGGTGTAGATATGTATTCCATAACTGACTCTCCATCCCTTCTATATCAGTCTCCAGTTTTGGCTTTGTGTGAAAGAATTCAGGGGGCTTGGGGCAGCACTGCCCATTAGTACCCTGAGAAGGGCTACAAAGGATCAAAAAGGCATGTGTGCTGCCATGACAGTTACTACTAAGCAAAAAAATTACTCTCACGTGCTGGAGAACTTCTGGGGGGGATGGAAGCAGTTCTCTTCCCCCCAGAAATTCTCCAGCACGTGTGTATGTGAGCTTCAGTTACATAGTCACTATTCTCACTTCCCTATGCCCCAAAGGACTCGTGTCTCAATCACTGCCCACTTTTGATAGTGGATGAGGCAAGGCTGTAAGAAGCTAGTCTGGAGCACTTGTGCCTCATTGCTGAATTTTTGGTGTATAATGACTAAGGTAAGGTTTTTGCAGGCCACTACCTCACTAAGAAGAGAGGTTAGATAGTATATACAGTGGATTCCGGTTAACTGGGACACATCGGGACTGGAACAATTTGGCCCGATTAAGCGGCTGTCCCAATTAACCAGAGTAAATAAAAAGGGATGCTTTGTTTCTGTTTTTAGCGGTGTGTCCCGATTAAGGGGCTTCCCTGATTAACCAGAATCCACTGTATTCTGAAGCATGGAGTCGCACATTAAATAATGAGGATTAAGTCTGCATTTGAACAGGATCATTGTTTACTCGTACTATTTCTCCTTCACATTGAATCACACTCCACACTTACACTAGCTGAAGATTTGGTCCTACTTATATCTGTACTGTGAAATATAGACGTGATGTAAAAGGAAGATATGGCTAGAAATCTTGCAGGCTTTTTCTTGGGGGATATATACTAGGATCCATATCAGGCCTGTTATTCATACATTGGTAAATGAGCCATGAGAGTTTTTAGTTCAAGGAAATTCTTGACTTGGACTTTAAAAGTTGATGTGCCAACAGCTAACTTGTATGTGATTTCAAAACTATGGTTTTAGTTTAAAAAACTTTTTAGTGCAACTGAGAGTCTCTATCCATAGATAAAATCCAAAAAGTTTATTTTTATGACTTCCACTCTAAAATTTTATTTTGATTTTTGAACGATGGCAATCTCAATTTCTGCAAACAATCAAAATTCTTCCCTTCTTTGTGTGTACATTTCTCACTAGAACCAACAGAAAGCAATAGATCATGTAATCAAGACTGTAAGAAAAATCTGTTACGCACTGGATGGAGTAGAAACTCAAGCAATAACAGACTCTGTAAAGAAGCTGAGAAGGGCTGTTAATCTTCCAAGGAGTAAGAGTCCTGAGGTAAGCATGTTTATCATATGAAGTTGAACACATTGTATCAATGGTATTCTGATAAAATACATCTCACCTTTTGATAAATACTGAATTTCAGAAGCTGTGATAACTGAATCCTCCTGCAACATTTCTAAGTAGGGTTGATTTTTAAAAATAAAAAGTTTTTAAAGGGACACTTCTACTAAATGTGGAAGACTTGATTAAAAATGCCCTTTTCGGTCTTCAAAAGAATATTAAATGGTGAACTGTTGGCATCCTTTCCTATTTAAGTGATCATGGCTTAAAATATTTTTGAAATTACTGAGTGCATATTAAGAGTGCATAATAATCTGGGACTGTACTGCATGGACTTGTGCATGACTGTGGGTGCACTAAATTTGAATGAAGCTTTAATGATGAGTTCATGTTCTTCTGCAGAGCGCTGCAGTGACAGGCACTTCTCTTTCTTCTGAGCAATTAAACTATTCATTGCACTTCAAATTTCCATCTTATCTGAGTATTGAATCCAGGACAAAGGTGCTCCCAAATGATGCAAATATTCTCATACAAAATAATCGAGCAGTGTGAAGTTGGCTTACTTTTTGACAAGATCGGACTTAGCAATACCAAAAGGAAACTTTAGAAGGAAAACCTTTTCTCAGAATGGAGTAAAACTGCCAAAAATATGTCAGAATTTTGCAGAGCTATGCCTTTTGCCATCCCACCATGCTAAACATCACACTGGCACCAACCTTCCTGGGTCATCATTGTGATGGCAGTAGTATTTGTAAACCATTTGTGAGCTGTATACTTAGATTTCATTAACCAGTTACCACATGTAAACTTCTCAGACACTATCATAGCCTAAACAGGGAGTCAGACAGTCCCCTTCAGACTGCTTCTGAAAAGTAAAATTTGGCATGGAAATATAGAAAATCTGCATAAAAATGTCTGTGCTGCATGGAATATCACAGAAAAAACTCAGTGTTGCTCCAAACCTTACTGGAACAATTATCAAAATTTCTTTGATCCATGGCCTCAAAGAACATGGCCCTTAGAAGGTAAAAATCCTCATATATAGAAGGTAGACTCATGATTTCATAATACAAACTTACATTTAAACAGATTACAGAAGTACACTGTTTGTAACAAACTAATAGAATTTTTTAATAAATATTTACTTGATTACCCTTAACAAGGGTAAGTGAAATTCATTTCTGGAGAAGGAAAAATTGCTTTTAATTGGAATTCTCAAATAGTCTCCATCCGAACTCAACATACAATGTTTAGCAGTTGCCAAGAGTCAAGGGGTAACAATAGTTCTTTGGATAAAAATATACATACAATCATGTTTTAGTAATGCTTGGTATGCATATAGCACTTGTCATCCAAGTTCATTGAGTGTTTTATAAATAGTGTAGAGACATGGCAGCCTCTCTGCGAATAAAATTGTAATTGGCTCTTTTGTGGAAACTGATTTTCCAAGGTTCTTGAATTTTATCAAAGATCTTTGTTTCGATTACAAATATAGAAAACTGTCTTTTCTGACATGACAGTAGTGTAATGGAAGATAGAGCATCCAGGTATTGCGTCATACTACAGGTTGCTTTTTACACAAGAAATTGTTAAAAAGGAATAGTGGAACAGATATGGAAAAATTAAGGAGCTAACTTCTATTAGGTCTCATCAGTTAGTCACCAGACAAAAAATAAAATGTAGAGGCTAGCTGTATGGTAAAAATACCTCTGATTTGAACTTTTTCAAAAGTTTGATGCTCCCTAGGTGTGTAAGATGATGCTTTACACTAAATTTGTTGCATAGTTTGAGAAATAAGTTCTGATATCAAATAGTCAAGATATTTCTTTTATTTCAGTTGTTTCTAGCAGTGGTATATTGACTATAACAGTCCTGTCCTCTGGTGTAGCTGATCTATATGCCACTTTTGTGTTCCCCTCATCCCTTGGTGTAAGTTAGAGCAGTGGTCCCCAACCCCCGGGCCGCGGACCGGTACCGGTCCGTGGAGCAATTGTTACCGGGCCGCGGCGGCATTCCCTTACGCATTGGCCGCCTTCCCTTCCGGGCCGTCCTTCCGCAACAGCTGACATGCCCTTCTGGCATTCCCTTCCGCAGTAGCTGACATACGTTCCCGGCTTCAGTTCCGCAGCTAGTTTTCCCGTAATCGGCGGCTTTTCGGCGGACATACACGAGTCCACCGCGCCGGGGACGGGAAAAAAAAAAAAGGGTCGCGGCTGATATTGGCGGACATGCAATGTATTCGGCGGCTTTTCGGCGGACATGCAATGGTCCGCCGCGCCGAGGGAAAACCGAAAAGGGGGTCGCGGCTCTCAATGGTAACCCCCCCCCCCACCCCCTCCGGGCCGCAAGCATCAACCGGTCCGAGTAAGATTTTTTTCTTACTAGTCCTCCAGCAGCTGTTACATTGATTATGGCTTGACAAAGCAGTTTGCGCTGGTCTTGATCACTCACTGTGAATCCTCAGATATTCACATATGGTAGCTTTTATGGACTTTTTGTGCTAGAAGAGTGCAAAGGGACCAAAATGTGAGCCTAAATCTGGCTCAGTGTTTCAGGTAATCATAATATGTTTAAATTACAAAGTTGGTCATTGAGAAGAATGTTGTTGGGGGTTACTTGGAAGTAAGCTGCTTCCATGTTTTTCTTAATTTTGCCATAATTTACTGTGCAGGTGTCCTTAAAGCCCAGTGATGACACTAGCAACAGTTCAGTTGGTAAGTAAAGCTTTTAATCTTATTTCAGAATAGTTTTCAGATGGTTGTTTTAGGAAGATGTGCATTAAAGATGTATTATAATCTAGGTTCATTGCAGCCTGAAAACCCTGTGCAAATGAGCATAGCCCAGTTGACTGCAGCAGTCTATGACCTTCTTCATCTCCACTTAAACTCAGGCTGCAATAGCAGCAATTCTGCAACAAAAAATAGAAGCACTAAGGAAGCATGGACTGTCACAGAGCACCTGCAATTCACAGTATTTGCTGCTCATGGAATTCTTACTGGTTGGGTGTCAAAGTGAGTAATTTATTAAACTAATGTCCCTTTTTACAAATCAGTTATCCATCTCTTGTTCTTCCTGCTTCAGCGTACTGACTTTTTCCTTTCCAGTTATGAAAAATACTACTTGGTTTGCTCTCTGACCCATAACGGAAAAGATCTGTTTAAACCTGTTCAGTCCAAGAAGGTTGGCACATACAAGAATTTCTTCTATCTGATTAAATGGGATGAACTGTAAGTAATTTTAGTACTTCTGCTCCTTCATTAAAATATACCTGTGTTTTTAGTTATAATATTTTCTAGCTATACTTAGATATTAATAGAAAGTTATGTCAGCTGCTAATTCTGTTGAACTGTCTAGTAAACTTAGACTTTCTGTGATCACACGTCTGACCTATTAATCCTGTCTGGGTTAGAGTAGCGCTTTACCCTGCTAATTTTTTTAAAAAGTGTGGGGGTAGAAGGAAGAAACAAATGCTCTACTAATATACTGATTGTTCACAAAGTGTCGGAAAACTCACATTTTAAAAAACTCTTCCCTTTTTGTGGGCACAATTTGCACCTATAAAGAAGAAAACTGGAAAAAGGCTTATTCAATTATGTTTAAAATTATAAATGTAAATACACAGTTCAGCTCTCCACTTTTTCTAGGCAACATCTTGTAATCCAAATGCCTATAAACCTACACACCTGCCTATACCTTAGTTCCCTATCTCTTCAAAGGGCAAGTTAAATAAATGGGCACTGCAGTCAACAAATCTTGGCTATTTTACACCAGGGAAGAAAAGTATTTTAGACTCCTCGGTCATTCTCTATATAGAGTCCTAAGTAGCCGCCCTCTGTCCTACTGAGAGGACTCTAGCCTGAGCACCTCTGGTAACTGTAACTGAGAAGTGTATCCCTGGGAGACAGGTGGTCTCTCAGGCTAATTCCAGGCCATTCAATATAGGAAGTGTGTAGGATTTTGGCATATAAAACTGATGTTACAATAAAACTAGAGTGCTTCAAGGCAGGAAAAATGGTGTGAACTTTACTCTGGCCATTGAATTTTATTAGTGTTTAGCAAGATTTGAAGGTTCTACTTTTGTGTGCCATTTCAGTACATGTAAATGCTTCCATGAAACAGCACTTCATTTGGATGGAAAACCTATTGTCTCAAACCTTGACTTTAATATTAAACTTAAAAGTAGAGGGTGTTAAATCAAATCTGTAGGCCCTGCTAGTGAGCAAAAAAGTGGAAAAAATAATTATACTGGACAGTCCAGCTCCTTGGAAAGAACATGTAATTTTACACAGAAATCTTGTCCATTAAGAGGTACTTTTAAACTTCGATATGGTGCAGGATTGTTGCCTTGCACGCTTTCAGAAATTGTTACTGACACTAGAGATGTGATGCAGTGTGTGAATGAATGACATTTGCATATTAGCATTCAACACCAATTCACTTCCTTTTGAGAACAAAAAGCATCAACATATATTGTAACTTCCTTTAAAGATTCTAATACTTTATCTTTTCTTCTGAGTTGAGTCTTTAACATACATCTTTTTTTTTTCCCCCCACAGAATCATTTTCCCTATCCAGATTTCACAATTGCCATTGGAATCTGTCTTGTGTCTTACTCTGTTCGGAATATTAAATCAAAATAGTGGAAGTTCACCTGATTCAAATAAACAGAGAAAAGGCCCAGAGATGTTGGGTCAAGTTTCTTTACCTCTTTTTGACTTTAGACGGTAAGCATCCAAAATGTGTGTTTAACTAATGAATTGGGTGTATAAAGGGATTTAAATGATGTCCAAAAGTGCAGAAGCTGCTGCTTTGCCATTATTTTTAATAGATTGACAAAGGTAAGACTTGTAGACCATGCTGTGTTGAAAGTTACTCTTAATTGGATGCAAAGGATCAACTGTAAATAGAATTTTGCTTATAAGATGCTGCTATTCAAACGGTTCTGCATTCTCCTAACAGACTAACTAGGAAGGTTGGGTTGACAGGCTGTTTAGATATTAATAATCAAGGAATGTGCATATTTCACCCACATTTACATGATGGTTTTCCCAAATAGACCACAGTGGGTAGCAGTACATCAGAATGGCAGAAGTTTGTAGCATAATAAAGCATCCTTGAGGCAGTCCACTGACATTTAGCATAGGATCTGGTGAACGGTAGATTACATGTATGTAGGTGTTCCCAAGTGGTGGTATCCACATTGTCTACTGAATTGAATTGTACTCCTTTCTCCACTGACTGAGCACACTTTATAGGGAGGGAGAAAATAGCACTTAATGAGCAGCATCGGGGCATTTGGCTAGAAGGTGTGAAAGGCAGAGACTTTCACTGTGTAAGTGTTAGGCAGACAGGAGCTGGTAACAATGTGGTAGAACAGATCTGATCAGAGCCGAGCAGCTTGCTCATAGAGCTCTCACAGCGTGCACACACACAAGCATTGGTGCAACCATGTGACACCATTTACACCGTGCAGCACAGCAGAGAGGGCAGACACACCAAACAAGTAAGGCAGACACCACAGAGTAGCTACTTCTCTGAAAAAAACACTTATTGCTTAACATGTCTTTTTTTCATGGGTTAATTTAGTCTTAGCACAATAATTTTGTGCAGAGAGAGACTGTAAGTTGACTGTTGCTTTCTCAGTGAAGCATTTTTAGTTCTGGGGACCTCATTTCACTCTCTCACAAGGTCTCCAATCTCTTTCCAGCTGCATTACTCTTGCTTTAGTGCAGCTAAAATATACCATTGCTTTGCTCAGCTTTAAGAGCTTTTTCATTCAGCTTATCACCTTGAACAAATAAGGCATCATCTGAAACTTTTTTTCTGCCAGGAAATTGAGCTCATATGAACAAGTCTTTGGGACTATATATCATCGAGAGAACTCCGTTCTTGCAGTGCTCTTGAATGGAAATTGGAGGAAATGAGAGAGGCTATTTAAAAATGGCATCTGGGACTCTCCTTTACATTCCTTCTGTGAAATTCTATTTTTAATGGTCTAGAAAGCAGTCAGTCTCTCCTAGCCGCAAGTCTTCACATAATAGCAACATCTGGTCTTATTGCTCTGGTGTACATTTTTTTTTTTAAGAGAAACCATATCAAACTTTGAAAGAGCTAAAAATATCAAGTACAATGATGCCTCTAATCCCTTCACAAAAAAAAGTAGATGTATACAGTATACATTAGTACACTAATTCTGTAAATTGCATATGCATTAGTTAAAATGATTATGAAAGCTCTGAGCAAAACAAATATCATTTGTAAGTAACAAAGATCACTTCCAGCCTATCCACATTTAGGCTTAGTTGACAGTATAGATCTGGGGACATTGGTACCATTAATGCTGGACACAGTTACATTAGCAAGAAACTCTTCAGTCCCTAGTTATTGGTGCTGGATACTTCACATTGAACTCAGTGATAAGCTCAGGGACCTGCATATTGTTTAAGATGGGCATAAAGCTACATCTAGTGCAATGTGACCCTGATCTTATTCATAGCCTCCACTCTCTCTACAATAATATGAATAACAGCTTTGAGTGGCTCTTTAAAATCAATGCTGGACTTGCACCATATCAATTTTAGTCAAGTGGTTCTGAAGACCCTCTGCCATCATAAGGGATTTTGAGGCAGCCTTCATGGTCTTTACAGATCCAGACAGTGCCTATGCCATAACGAAACCCTTTCTTCCTTATTTTTTAAAATGAAAAGCAACAGTCTTAACTATTAACAAAAGTAGGTACAAAGGGGAAGAAGACTACTTAAGCTAAGGGAAACATTTTGAATACTGAGTTTTAAACCTTCAGCAGGAACTTCAAGTGGAATGGCTCCAACTGCCTTTGACTCCCGCATGAGGGAGGGGTAAGTGGCCAAAATAGGCAAGGAGATTCCAGAAGCTGATACAGGGCTTTGATTCCACATGTGGGAACATTTCAGAGGCCTCCTGGAAGAAGAATCAGATGATGGATCAGACATGGTGTACTAATGACCATGTAGTCATTGTACACATGGTCTAGAATCTGGATGACTAAAATCTGACTAAAATATGGATTTTAGGATTAAAGTAACTTTTACAAGGTATAGTAAGTGTGCAATTACAGGAAGGTAAAGTGGTAGATGCTAAAAAGCTCTGCATAGTTAAAGGCCATCACCCCAGAGCCAAACCTTGCTGAAGAAAGCTGAGGAGCAAAGTTCAGGCTGGGGATGCAAAGGTAACCTTAAATCACCTTTCTGCTCCTCTGATATTGAGCTGATCTTCCCCAGACAAAGCTTGAAGCAGCTTCAGGGCTTCTGCAGTTTACCCTTATGGTTGCTGACTGGTGTATGTACATTGCAATAAAACACCTGTGACTAACCTGCATTACCTGGTTGGGCTATAAAATTGCAGCATACACATTTGGACTCGGGCTACATTACTATTTTTTAGCCTCACAACCCAAACCAGCTGCCCTGGGCTGTGACATTGGGTGTCACAGGTTTTTATCACAGTGTAGACCTACTCTGAGATCAATCCAGCAGCTGGGATCTCTGCGGCGCAGGAGTGCTCTGACCACACAGGCTGCACTGTTCATGAGGGAGTGATGCATTACAGTAGCTGTATGCTACCTGACCCCCTATAGTCAGGGACACACCACTGCCCGTACACAGCTGAGGAGCTGGACCTATGATTCTGCATCTAAGTTTTTAACCAAATAGGATCATGCTTATCTTCAGCTGAATGTCAAATTGTCAATTTAATTGTATAGTAATGTTGGTCTACTTGGAGAGAATCCTATCAACCGTTTGAAGAGTAGAGGTATGGATATATCCTACTTCACGTGTGTGAACTATTTCAACTCCCTGAAGCACAAGGATCAAAAAGAATGTTTGGCCAAAGTTGGATGAATAACATGCACACAGTAGATGTGGAAATACTAGCAGAGACTGACAGTGGACTACTACAATTGAATGCAGGCCAAGGTAGTTAAGGGATGCAAGCCAAATACTCCAGCTGGATTTTCAAATAACATCAACAACAAGGGGATCTAAAAATTGCTGCTAACTAGAACATTGAATATTCAAAGGTCATTACTGTGCTGTGAGAATCTAAAGCCAGATTGGAAGCACTTGTGATGAAGTGTGGGTTTGGAAAGGATACAGCTCTTCCGTTCTTGCTGCAACATAAGGGAATGAACAAGTGTGTGAACGAATACTCTGTAATTCTTAGGGATTAGATCTGTATTCATTTGTTCTTCAGTAGCATGTAATTAGCTGTGTGTTTTTTTTCTTTTTTTTTTCTTTATGACCCTCAATAATAATCACTGCCTCTTCCCTCCCCCTCCTCTTCCTTCCTAGCCCCTTCTCCCTGACACACTGCTGAAGGCTTGATCGTCTCCTTACCTTACATCTTGTGAAATTAAACTGTATTGACTGGAAGATTAATTTTTTTAGACTACTTGAGGCAGGAATTATATGTTCTGTACAATGCCCAGCACACTGTTAGAACTCTGTAAATATATAATTGCAGTGACTCATAGTAGGTAGTATAATAGGTTAGTTGCAATGTGACGTTAGCAGCAAATTGTTTCATCTGCAGTTAAACCAATATGGTTTGATCAAATCATAGAAGCTAGAGATGACAAATGATCAAGTTCTATCCCCTTGTTGGTGCAAGATTGTTGCTTGTAGAATATTTACTTTGGAGCGAATAAAGCTTTCGGACACATGGGCAACCTGTGCTCCATTTTATTTATCTGAGAGGCTACATTTTTCCCTTAGCCAAGACCGCCATTTCACTATTGAACTTTCTTTCTTCCTCTGCTGGCTTAGAGCTTCTCACAGGTTCAAACGTTTTGAGGACTGGAAAAATAAATATGGAAGATAGATGAACATATAGGAGAATGAAATTCTTCTTAGTAAAGATCATATTTTTTGGCTGCTCAAAATCATAATTGCCAACAAATGGGCACACTCCCAGTGTTCCCTCTGAGTTCAGAAGCTTAATATAGAACCTCTTTGGAATAATAGTTTCCTCTTTCAAGGCAGGTTATCATTTGATACTTGGCCTGTTCTGTTTGAGAACATGTGTATTCTATGACAAATTTTTGCCATTATAGTGAACCTATTGATTATTTAAATTATGAAGAAATAGCTGATTAACATTTTTATCATTTTATGAGCTACCATCTTTTAATGGGTGTTTGATCTGCTTCCAGGTTTTTTTACTGTTTGTCACAACTAATTAAGTTTTTGAGGAGTTAGACACAAGGTATAGTTACTGAACTTCTGTGCTTTTTTTGTGTTTAGTTTGTTAACTTGTGGGACTAAGCTCTTACACCTTTGGACTTCATCACATGTGACTCCGGCATCAAGAACTGCCCATAAAAGAGGAAATCTCATGGAAAAAATAGTATTGCAGGTAGTATTTTTTTCTGAGTTAGCTTTGTTTTTGTTTTGACTTGAGCACATACTGTTTGAATGCCATAAGTGATCCAGAACTGGTACCTTCTTTGCATTTTGTCAAATCTGCAGTGCAAATGTGAGATTTCTAAAGATAGTTACAGCACTCAACCTAAGAATCTGAAGTGCCTTTCAAAATCTGATTGGGACAGTGTGTGGAGCATGCTTTCAGGTGTCTTAAAAGAGCAATACTCTGATGCAGAAACTACAGAACCCAAACCATCAGAAAAGAAAAACCACCTTTTGTTGGTGGCATCTGACTGATTATGAAAGTGAACATGTATCGGTCTGTATTGCTTTGGATGGTTATTGAGCACAACCCTTCATCAGCATGGACACACGTCCTCTGGAATGGTGGTTAAAGCATGAAGGGATATATGAATCTTTAGCACATCTGGCACATAAATATCTTACAACGCTGGCTACAACAGTGCCATGCAAATGTCTGTTCTCGCTTTCATGTGACATTGTAAACAAGAAGCATGCAGAATTATCTCCTGCAAATGTAAATAAACTTTTTTTGTCTGAGTGATTGGCTGAACAAGAAGTAGGACTGAATGGACTTGCAGGCTCTGAAGTTTTACATTGTTTTATTTTTGAATGCAGTTATTGTACATAATTCTACATTTGTAAGTTCAACTTTCATGATAGAGATTACATTCGTGCTTGTACGAGGTGAACTGAAAAATACTATTTTTAGGACACATTTGTAATAAAAATAGTGAGCACTATACACTTTGTAGTCTGTGTTGTAATGGAAATAATATATTTGAAAATGTAGAAAACATCCAAAATATTTGAAGAAATGGCATTTTATCATTTAACAATGCAATTAATTGCAAATAACTTTTTAAATCACTTGACAGCCTTAGGAAAAAAGTGACCACTGATGCAGTAGTTCAGTGCTAAGGGAGTCTTTTCAGCTTTCTGAAAGCTTTTTAAGACTGGCTTCTGTTTTAATTTTTCAGGTTGACTTTCCCTCCCTGGCTTTTGATACTGTATACAAAATTCCTCAAGCTGCAAATGGTTTGGTACATCATTCAATAGAAACATTGGAAAAAAATGTAAAGGAACGTCTTCTTACTATTCTTGCCAAAGATGGCACCCTGGGGTATGTTAATCTATTGTAGTGATATTTTCTTTCTACGTTTAAGGAACTCTGAAGAGAGAATTAAGTACCTAACTTTAGTTAAACTTCCTCTATTAGTCTGAAATATTAGTGTAGTGTGTTTGAAGTCATGTGACTGATATCCGTGTTCTGTATGTACCCCAGAAAACAGTAGTCTTGAAATTTACAACACGTACTTGTGTTTTCCACAGCTTGTACCTGGGAGTCTTCCTTGTTACTAGACTTTTTTTCTCTTTTTGACCCCTTTCTGCAAAATGTGCTTGGTTGGAGCTCTTTAGACTGTAGGCCAGTGGTGGCAAGCTAGTGATCTGGCAGGTGCTGCAAATGAATTTCTGGCTTTTGGGAGTTCTAAGGGTGGCACCTGACGACAAAATTGTATAAATGCCATATCTGTTTAACATTCCCTATTACAACAGGATTACTGGCCAGAACTGTGTTAACTTCATTAACAGCACAACAGTCTCCATTAGTAAGGCTGAAATGCTGTTGAGGGGAGCCTCCTCTGTGATTGTCCCATCTTCTTCCCAGCTAAGAATGAAAAAAAGGTCACGATACAATGTTCATTATCACCTAAAACATGTCCTCCTTACTAAAGACTGACACACAATCTACAGCCACATATGCCCCCTTCCTTTTGCATATGCCCCCTTTCCTTTTGCTTGCGTGCCTGGGTTTAGGTGTGCAGCTCTCATTATGAAGAGTTTCAGTAGAACTGGAAACACAGGAACCCATTTTGGGAGGGAATCTATGTAATACATTAACTTTTTGCTTGAGAGATCATTAAGAGAAATTAAAGAATTGTAGGTAGCAATCTTCATCATCTTTGCTGAACTAACACTGCAGTATAGCATTCGCGCTCTGTCTGCTCAATTTTGGATGAAACTTAAAATGATACAGTTCTGATTGCTTTGAGAAACAATCTACCATTTCAGCGGTACCTTCCTCACTGCCTACTTTAAACTTTTTAGGTTGTATTTTATCTTAGAGGTAGATGAAGTGACTTACGTATGTACTTTGGCAAGTGTTTTGGTATTCTTCAGAGTAACGATAGTCATTCTTATAAACTAAACTGCTGATTGGACTGTCTGCAGGCTATCAAAGGAAGATAAAGAATTTTTGTGGGAGAAACGACAGTATTGCCATGGACACACAAACAGCCTTCCAAAAATATTAGCTAGTGCCCCACACTGGGACTGGGCAAGTCTTCCTGAAATATACTCACTGCTTCAGCAGTGGCCTCCCCTACTTCCTTTGACTGCACTGGCACTACTGGATTCAAAGTAAGTGAACTCCATAAATTATAGAAACATGCACAATTTATAATTGTGGATTTAAATTGGATGCTTAACTCTTTTCCAATGTTGTATTGTGCAAAGTTAGCACACTCATTTATAATTCACTGTAGAATTTGTCATCAACTGTTGAATGAACACAAGTTTTGTAGGGTGCCACAAAATGCATTGTAAAGTACACTGCACATTCTGAATTTTTTGTTTTTTTGGCTTGCATGGCTAGTGGTAGCTACTGAATGGGTTTCTAGTTAAAAAGTACAGAGAAAAGGGTTGATTACCAACAGAAGTTGACCTCTAAACTATCATTTAGGGAGATTATCTTAATTTCCTTCACTTATAAAATGTGGCCTTAATTTTTATACCAAAAAACTCCTTGTCTACATTTCAAAAGCTGATTTAATTCCTTTTGATTAAACTTGGACAAATCAACATCCTATTGTGACATTACAAAGTAGACTTAAGTGACTCACCTCAAAATCTATCACTTTACTATGAGAATAGGTTTGCTATCTAAGCAAGCTGCTAAGACAATAAATTGTTAGAGAGGTAGGCATCCCCCCACCTGTGTTTATAGTGTGCCTTCTACGTGGAGGGCCTGATACTGTTGGGGGTGTTCATTTACTGCCACAATAAAAACAATAGCTCCCAAGACTTAGTTGTGCTCTGTATGTATCTCTGTTGCAGTTAACTCAAATAACAGTGAGTGTGGACTTGTGATGCTCTTACAGGTTTGCAGATCAGGAAGTGCGAACCACAGCTGTGAATTGGATGGAGGCAATAAGTGATGATGAGTTAACAGATTTTCTCCCCCAGTTTGTGCAGGTGAGATTTACTGCTTACCCTCTTTGTACATTTTCCAACATTAGAACTCTTGAACAAAAAATCACTTTTGGTTGGCAAAAACAGTGGGTCCTTTAATTAGTGCTGCTATTAGAAGGCTAGGTATAGAGAGATGCTATGAGTGATATTAAATTACTGGGTTGGGGTCAGAGGGGAGACTGACCCCATAAACATCCTACAAAGTATCCGTTATTAAAATGACTAAATAGGTAAATAAGTGAACAAACAACCTGTGAGTATCTGGGACTAATATATACTAAACTGCAAAAGTAAGCAATAATTTTCCTGTGTGACCAGACATTTCTGCATTTTTTTCCAAGTGCTTCTATTAGACAGTATTTTTTCCATTAATGCAGTAGTACGGTGCGCTCACTAACCCAGTCTGTGTACGAAGGAGTGATTGAAGATTTTCATCTTCTCAAAATAACTTTTGGCCATTATAGTAGTTACTGCAATCCATTTCTTCATGCCATCTGGTAATAACAAACCATCCAGCACCCCTTTACTACACAAGCTTGGACAAGGAAGGATGGTGGCACTTAGTGTACTGAATATGGTGATCTGGAACACGGGCATTTTTTGACAGGTATAGAGGATATGTGAAAGTAATTCCTCCAAAGTTAACTGTTTCCTTATTTCTTAATATGTTCTTCTAGAGGTGAGAGAGTTGAAACAGACCAATTGTCTCCCTATCTTTGCATGAATCCTTAAGCATAGCTGCTGAAAGAGAGAACTGAGACAGTGGTAGCTGTTTATCATGTAATCAAGGGACACCAGTTTATCCCCTTGTATCTTTAACTTTTGTTAATCCTTTTTCTATCCAAATTGTATAAGCATGGAGTTGGTCTTGATCCTCAGGCAGAGGTTATCCCGTTGTGGTTTGAGAAGAGTATTAGTAAGATCAGATGCTGTAATCATCTTAACACATTGCAGGATGCCCCATGTAGATGCAAACATTCAATTTTCCCTTAAGGGTCTGGGTATCCTCTTAAACTATGGAAGAGAGTTACTACAATTAGCATAGCTAAGGGTGGTGTTTTTTGGGTCTCAAACTAGGCTGATTTTGTATACGGAGGCATTGGAGAGGGAGCCACCTTATATAGTAGGACACATTTGGAATGCTAGATAATGCAAATACAAATCTAGTAACTCCATATCTCCAGTTGCCGAGGATGTCTTAAGGGTCTTGTGTGACAAACAAGGCTGGCTTTTTATCCTGTATAAATTGCACGATAAGACGATTTATTGAGCAAAAAGTGAGGGCTAGACCTTGAAAGGCAATAGGCTAATGACAGAAGTCAATCGGGGCAGATATTTATTTTGGCTATTCGTAGTCCTCCTGAGTAAGGATAGAGGTGGGAGAAATGTCATTACTAACATCCTTGGTCATTTTGTTTTAATATATAGTCTATATTTATAAAATGGTCACTCTTTTTTTTTAAAATACCACAACAGCTTCAGGTGTCTGTTTGTTTTTAAATGACTTTCTCTATCACCTAAACTTTCACAGATTATCTGGAATTAATAGCCAGAGCTAGTGGGTTTACTCTGCTCTGAGCCCCTAAAAATCCTCTGGTCACCACTGAACTTTAAATGTTATAGGTAACCCCCCCAAAAAAAACAACCAAAAGCAGTGTATAATAAAAATTGATTGATTTTTTTTCTTACATTTAGGCATTAAAGTATGAAACATACCTGGACAACTCTTTAGTCAGATTCATTTTGGCTCGAGCATTGGGAAATATTCAAATAGCACACTCTGTATATTGGTAAGAACATGTCTTTCATTATCATTTAATTACAGTCAGATTGGTTTTTACAGAATAAAGTAATTTGCTGTCTAAATGCTAAAATTCCATCGTTGACAGATCAATGGATGTTACATTGTCAACATAATATGCAAAAGATAAGTGTTCCTTGTAATAAAGCCAAATGAATCTACAAGAACCAGACACACACAGTTCTCAGAATTAATTACTTGCTGTAAATCAGTAGCTTGTGTGTGCAGTGTTGTGTAATATCACTTGTTAACAGACACCTTTAAAAAGGCTTGCTATTGAACTCTAAAATGTTGACTTTAGAGGGGGTATATTAATTTGTAGGGAAAATGAACTTAAATACCTGCTGTTTCAGGCTTCTAAAGGATAACCTACATGATGCAAAGTTTGGAGTAAGGTATGAGCATATTCTTGGTGCCTTCCTCTCAGTCTGTGGGAAAGGGCTGAGAGAAGAGCTGGAGAAGCAGACCAGACTGGTACAGCTTTTGGGAGTGGTAGCAGAAAAAGTAAAACAAACAAGTGGGTCTGCTAGGCAGGTGCGTATGCTTAACTTTTAATTTTGTGTGTTAGAAACTAAATTTACTTTGAAATTCAACTTTGCTTTCACATTAAATACAGCACCGTATAAGATGTATTTAATCAACAGATGTTAAACGTTTTTGTCAAGAGACTAATGGTGTGTTTAAAAAACCCACATTTTTGTCAGACTAATCTTCAACTGTTAGCCATAGCTGTGTGGGAGGAGTGGTTATGATGGGAGGAAAGGAATTGGCAATGGAATAAATGGGGCCAACTTCTGTAGCAACATCATTCTCCCATAATATGAGGCCCTGGTGCTAGACTGCTACTGTAAATTTATAATTTTATAGACTCCACCAGTACTGAAAAATTTCACTGACATGACCTTAAGTGGGGTTGTGTGTTTTTTGGAGGAGAAGTAAAATAGAAGCTATGATTGTGGTCACTTAAAATCCCATGTACTCTTCAAGAATAAGGGCATTGGCTCTGCTGTTCTGCATAATTCCTTTGCTTGTCAAATTTCCCTGGAGGTATTTTAATGGATTAATAGAATCCGAGAGGTAGCCGTGTTAGTCTGGAATAGCAGAAGTAACCGAGAGTCCTGTGGCACCTTAAAGACTAACTAAATTTTTAGCGTATTGAAGCGTAAGCTTTTCGTGGGCTAATACCCACTTCGTTGGATGCAACATATTCTAGTTAGTCTTTAAGGTGCCACAGAAATCTTGGTTACTTCTAATGGATTAATGTCAGTTCTGGATTTTTTGCTCTCAGGTTGTCCTGCAAACTGGTATGCAACGTGTACAGTCCTTTTTCATGAAGAACAAATGTCGTTTGCCTCTTAATCCCAGCCTTGTGGCAAAAGAATTAAATGTCAAGGTACAGTATGGAAAGATTTTTAAATCAGCATTACATGGTTGTCATTCTTGAAAATTATCAATGTGTAGAAAGAAATGCATCATATATATGAAAAGTTACACTGGTGGGGCCTTTAGAACTAGAACTCCTTCTAATAGCCTTAGAACTAGACAATATAATTAAATTGAGAAGAGACCAAGATCATGAAAATATATTTGGTACACAACCAGACCAAGATCTGATTTAATTAGCTATCTCATCAGATCCCCATGAAGCTCTACTTACATAGCAGCAAGGACCTGGTCATACATGAAAGTCATAAAAACATTGTGTGAGAGGAAGTTTCAAAGGAGAAGGAAATGTTCAAGACTGGCTGTTAATATTTTGAAGTATATATTGTGGGATGGAGCTAACCAGTTGTGTGACTGGATGTGTTCCTCAAATACGCCATGCTAGGGAGGCAAAGAGTCTATTTTAAAATAAGCATTTTTATGCAACTGAAAAGGTTAGTGAACATGAAGTTGCAAAACATGTGCAAGCTCTAACAGTCTTCAGAGCCTCTGAAGCGTAAGTTGCATACGCTGTCCTGCATGCTTAATATTACAACACTTATGCATTACACAATACATATGCTAAGGATGTAAACTAAGATTATAATCCCATTCCCTTAAGAGGTTGAAGTTCTAAATGCAAGCAAAAGGCTATCTGAAACAAGAAAACATTGGAGTTCTGAAAGAGGAACTGTATCTCAAAAATTGTATAAACCTCAGCACTGCTGACACTTAAATCTGAAACCCATAGAAACTAGAATTTTCCAGGAGAAAGCTACAGTAATATGATTCTAATAGGTGTGAAGCAGAGAAATGACAAGCTGTAAAACTTCTGAATAAGTTGATATCAAAACAAATTCTCATGTACTGAATATTGGTCCTAATCCCCATGGGAGACCTAGTGGAGAAGGTGAATTGAAGAAACCATAATATGTAATCAGTAGAAAGTAGAAAACTATGGGAAAGCTGCTACATTATATTCTCTTCAGATCTCAAACTTCCAGTTCAGAGGCAGCAGTAAATCCAACTTTGAATAGCTTCTTCAGTTAGAATGTCTGTTCCCATTTTTATTCTTTTATTGTGTGTTAGAAAATATCCTATCTTGCAATACCAGCATGTGTATATAAATTTCACAAATATAAGTGCAGGGGTGCCTGCCCGAAGTAAGCAGATGTATTGTTCATAATCACCTTGGTGAAAGAGCCTGAGTACCTGCATTTAAACCATTTGTTGGTTGTCAAACTGACCCCCCAGCCTAATAAAAGCAGTAAATTCAAAAATCATGGGCATATGGAGAATGCTCTGACTAGCCCAGAGATGTTCAGATCTAAAGTGCCCGGACTATCTACGTTGTTGTGACCATATGAAAGGCATGGATGTGTTTTCTTTGGGGCATGTTTATCCCACCAAACTCTGGGTAATATTCATGTCCATCATACAAGGCCACTAAGAGGGAGGGGCCAAAAAGGAAGTACAAGTGATGTTGCAACCTGGCATGCACAGTTACAGCACCACTCACTGATATTTGGCCTGGTGGCCTCTGTTGTGAGTGATAGGCAGCTGAGCCAATAGCTGAGTGGCATTGTGACCCTGCGTACTAGGTTGCAACACCCAGAGTGGGGAGCTGGGACCAGCCCCATTGGACAGGAGCCAGTGCTGCCAGGTTAGTGTGATGCAGGCACTCTCCAATGCCCCACCCCAATCCCACCTCCGCTCAGTGATAATGTTTTTGGAAGGATGGGAGGTCTCAGTTTCATGTTTTGCCCGAGATCCCCAAAAAGCTCTCAGCAGCCCTGCCACCATATATTAGGAGAAATGGGAGATGGTGTGCTGACTTCTGAAAAATGCCTGATTCCAACCTGAAAGACAACCTATTAACAATATTTTTTAAAATATCTTTTTCAAGTTATGAAATAGATTTGTTAGTGATACTGGCATATTAAAACATGCGTGCCAATAAAATGGTACGTCAATTGATTGTATATAAGCATGTAGAAGACGTTGGGGAAGAGGCAGAATGACCAAAAGGAGGAATGTAGTCACTACTGTTAACTAGCAGCCATGTCAGAATTGGGCATTCAGGAGAGAGCGATTGGAAGATTAAACTCCATTCCAAAATGTTAGGCATATAGTGTGGTGAATCGGGGCAATGAAACATTTTAACCTGATTTTTAAATATGCATGTCAGATGTGAGTCTGTTACTGGTTGCGTAATGTTCTCAAGAGTGGGAGTATGCGCTCACACACTGTTGTGATATATTGCCACTTCATCGATCTCAAAACTTGCATTGTTATGGGGTGTGTGAACATTCCAAGTATTAGTAACTTTGTCATGCTAGCAATTTTAAATACTCTCATCTGCAAACTATTAACATCCTATTTGATTTGAAAGCGAAAAATGTTAAGTCATTATCCTGCTAAGGATTAAACTGTCTTGTACTTGCAGGCATGTTCCTTCTTCAATTCTAATGCAGTACCACTAAAAGTCGCATTGGTGAATGCAGATCCTCTGGGAGAAGAAATTAATGTTATGTTTAAAGTAAGTCTTTGTTTTTTTCCCCCTTGTTCTACTGGAGGAGAAAGAGATGGGGTTATGATAGGTAATGCCAACAAAACTGGCTAGCTTTGCCACATCTATAGTGTGTTAGCTGCATCTCGAGTCTTCTCTTTATATTTAGAAACCGACGCAAGTAACTGGTTAAATGAAAATAGCGATCCCCACAAGAGTGGATCACATTTCTAGAAGGCTGAAAACTTCTTTGTACTTACATGGCTCCCATTGTGGTCATATCTCAGTGCTCCACAATCTTTAATGCATTTATCTTCACAACACCCTTGTGAGGGTAGGGCAGCACTATTAGCCCATTTTACAGATGGGAAATTGAGGCAGATACACAGTAAGTGACTTTCCCAAGGCCACACCCTGTCCATAGCGAAGCTAGGAATTGAATGTTTCACAAGGCCAAGCCTAGTATTCTAACCATCTCCTTCTCTTCTTGGTGTGAAACTGTAAGGTTTAAAAAGGTAAAAATACATCTTTCAAACAGGGCTAACTGAAATGTCTTAGTATATTGTATAAACTGAAAATTGGCATTTTATATATACACACTTCATTATGACCCATCATTTACCCTTTCTCTACGCCTAGCAGAGGAAACAAGTCATTCAATTTCAGAAGAAAAGTATGGTTACAATCTGTCTAGTGCATTGTTCAAAGTATCCTTTCTCTGCTTTTTTTTAATTTAAGGTTGGAGAAGATCTGCGACAAGATATGTTGGCTTTACAAATGATAAAGATTATGGACAAAATCTGGCTGCAGGAGGGACTGGACCTGCGGATGGTTCTCTTCAAGTGCCTCTCAACTGGAAAAGATCGAGGTGCAGTAGCCAGATAGACCCTGCCAAGTGTGTGCCTCTTGTTCTCCCTGTGAAGGGGTCTACAACACATTCTTGGCATCACGCCTCAACCAGTTAAAAATCCACCAGTTCCTGGTGAATGGTAGATGTGTAACAATGAATGCTAGCAATAGACCCCCAGAGAGAAACTCAGCACTCAAGAGCAGGAGTGCTTTACAAGTGTAATAGTATTGTGAAACTAAACTGATTGGAATCCCCCAGTAGTTTGCTTCTGTTTGTTGGAGATACCCCTCTGCTGTTGACCACTGAGCTCCTCGGTGATCCTTGCAGTTAAAGATCAGTTGAACAAAAAAGAAAAAACACAAATTAGATGCTGTGGAGAAAAAACAGAGCCAAGAAGGAAGGATGGAATACAGTAGCAATGCTAATTCTGACACCCCATATATTTTCAGAGATCTATTTAGATCAAAATTGAACTGCTAAAATGTTTGAAGCCACTACCATCACATCAGTCCATCAGAAGAGATGATCAAACTCACAGGGAGACCGCAAGCTTTGCACGACATACTCTACTACACAGGAGTGAGGCAGCCCTTTCTTCAACACTTGTTCTGACTGGATTTGATTCACAATACATGAAATGCCTTGTAGCTTAAACAGTGGAAGGTGTCCTGCACGGGCGATTATTAACTAATGCATTGTGGGCCTGATCTGGAGCAGCACTGAGAACCTGCAACTCTTTGAAGTCAGTTGAGTCTGACCCAAAGGCACCCACAAAAGCACAAATAACTTTAGATGCTATAAATATTGGCATCCAGATAAATGTGGCTGAGAATAAATTCCTATTTGAATACAAAAGCTTTGCTTTTGGAATTTAAAGAAAGTATTTCTTCCCAGCTTAAATCTGTGTTCTAGACTGACATACCATGTAATGCCTCATTTTTTTTCTTGTCAATCTGCTAATCACGAATTTTTAAAGTACTTCCAGTGTAATGAACAAAAATGGAAGTTCTTTTAGATTTGTGCCTGCTGCTTCCCTTCCTTCTCCACAAAACAAACCTACTATCTAAATACGGATTTGTGGTTTAGCTATATTTGACTATTAAAACATAAGAACTTTCTTCTAAATAAGGCCCCACGTAATGCCACATATTGAGTATTTTGTGTTGCTTTAGAAATAAGTCAACTTGGAGCCTCTTCTACTCCAGCACTTCACTTATACTACAGTTAGTCACCTAAATCACTTATGGTGCACATGAGATGTTTTACAGTCATTAAGTAATGATTATACCCAATACTAGTTTACACAAATTGCATATTTAACCAGCTGATGGTTTTTGGAATCTAAGTATCCGTTACCTATGATATTCCACAAACCGTAACTGATTGGTAGTAATAACACAAGCCTATATTTGGCTATATATATTTTGTAGTGTGCATTGTAAAAAAAATTGCCTGCGGAGAAGTTTAGCAGACTAACAAAGTTCACAAATATTTTTTCACTGCTTGTGAGTGGGGTTGGACTCTGCATTTTAAAATGAAATGTCTTCAAGAGACTTCATACCAAATGAGAGGTAGCGGAAAATATAATGTAAAAATAAGACTGCTCTGGTTTAAATCCTCTTTCTCATGTGTGCCCTCTCCTTCTGTCTCGCAACTTAATTTTTATATAAAGGAATGGTAGAGCTCGTTCCTGCTTCAGATACACTTAGGAAAATTCAAGTGGAATATGGAGTGACAGGATCTTTTAAAGACAAGCCACTTGCAGAATGGCTGCGAAAGTATCATCCTACAGAGGAAGAATATGAAAAGGTAATTTCCATAGTCGTCCTTTAAAATAGAAAATATTTTAAGTTACAGGAGAATACAACTTAGTCTGATTCTGCCACTAAAGTTTTCTAACAATCTATTTTAAGCTATTCGTGAAGTTGAATTTTCTGTACTGTATATATTTCAGAAAAAAAATCAAAATTGACTGACTGTAGGATTGTAAAGGAGTCTTTTGTAAATAGCAGTTTAGTGTTTCACTTCAGAAATGTCTATGGAAATGCCTTCTAAATGTAAGAAATGTCACTCCTAAGTTAAAAGTCGGGGAAGCATGACATGCAGGGCTTGTCTACATGACAAAATTAGGTCAGTGAACTGCCACTGCAGTAATTGAAGCAGTGGTTGATGTCCACACTTGCTCTTTCAGTCGGTAGTGCATGTCCTCACCAGGAGTGCTTCCGCTGACTGATATGGGGCATTGTGGGACACTGACAGCTGGATCCCAGCAGTCCTGGGGCTTCACACCCCCGGCTCTGCTGATCCAAACTGTCAGCTGGGCCTGGGTCCAACAGCTCACAAGGGTGTGGGGTGGGTTCCAACTGTCAGCCCCATTCAAGGCTAACAGCCAACAGCTGATGTGAGGAACATGGTGTGAACATGGACACTGCATCATCCTAATTATAGCAATATAAGTGCTATGCCTTGTGTGAAGGTGGAGTTATTATGGTGGTGTAGTGGGAGACTGACTTCAGTGGAAGCCACTTTGTAGTGTAGACACTGACATAAATAGGCTGATTTAAGCTGCCTTGCATTTACCAAACACTATAGTGTAAAACAGATCTCAGTTTTTTAATCTTAGGTTAGAAGATAAATTACCCCTTCTCATGCTGCATCTTCTTTAGATGCAATACTCCATCATTACTAGGCAGGGATAGGCAGATTTGGTAAAGAAATGTTCTTTGGCCTTTGCTTGTGCTTTTATCTCTGAAGAGCCTTTTCTCTACCTTATCTGCCTTCTGATCCCCAAAAACTTAACACATTGCCTTTCCCCTGAACAGTATCGTGTACAGAACTTTTCCTAAATGAATAGCTTCCCAAGTAATCAGAGGGAAGTTTTACTTAAGTCTGAGTGGGCAGACTTTTTGGCCCGAGGGCCACATCCGGGTTGCAAAACTGTGGAGGGCCAAGTAGGGAAGGCTGTGGCTCCCCAAACAGTGCAGCAGCGTGCCTGCTCGGGGGAGAGGACAGTGGGGGACAGAGACCAGGGGCTAGCCTCACTGGTCGGGAGCTCGGGGGCCAGGTAGGACGGTTCCAAGGACTGTAGTTTGCCCGCCTCTAGCTTAAGAACTGTCAGCTGCCAGAGCCACATCGCTATTGTAAAACTTCAACTCTGAATGAATGATAAACTGAAGTACGTTGTTTATCCCATTGATAGATTCATTCTGATCTCATTACTTTTTGCTAATTTCAGGCTTCAGAAAACTTCATCTATTCTTGTGCAGGATGCTGTGTCGCCACCTACGTATTGGGAATCTGTGACCGTCACAATGATAACATAATGCTTCGAAGCACAGGACATATGTTCCATATTGACTTTGGAAAGTTTTTGGGCCATGCACAGACCTTTGGTAGCTTTAAAAGGTATCTTCTACAGTTTACCATTTGAGAACACAAGCAACTTCCCTTTTGCATTTTTCCTAACTTAATTCCCTGCTCTTTGGATGTTTGCAAATATTATTGATTTACATTTACAACTTTAAGCTAGCTTAAAGTTTTGGGGCTGGGAATTATTGCTTTCTGATGTTACCTAGTCACAGAGTTAAAACTTTGTATTCTTTAAGTATTAAATATGATTTATTTGGAAAGAATATTCTTTCCCTTTGAAATCATGGCTGTAACATTAGCAAGAGTAGATCATACCCTGACATGCTCCCTGCAAGAGTAGTGATTTAATGCATGTAGTTCCAGCTGTCTGGAAAATACTGTCTTAGAGTAGTAATTACATTTGGCAAATTGCAACTAAAAGTGTATGAAATTCCAAGGAAGTCATTTTAATTGTGTATTTTGCTTTTTTTAAAACAGGGATCGGGCTCCTTTTGTGCTAACATCAGATATGGCCTATGTCATTAATGGTGGTGAAAAACCTACGATTCGTTTTCAGTTGTTTGTGGATCTCTGCTGCCAAGCTTACAATTTGATCAGGAAACATGCAAACCTCTTTCTTAACCTGCTTTCACTGGTAATAGTTTTTTAATGCACATAATTTTCTTGTAGTTTAACTGGATTTTAGTAAGTTCACTTCTAGGAAGTTCTAGCTTCTGACAAATCCAGTCAATACAAAAAATCTAAATTGTTGGCATTCTTACTTCTAAATATGTGCTATTACAAGCCAGAAATTTAGTAGTATTCCTGTGGAAATACTGGGGGTACTTGTTAGTTTTTTTGCACTATGGAAACTATCAAATATAGCATAAAATTTCTACCTCTTAATACAGAAGCAAAAACTAAGTAGCTGCTAAATATTAGTAGCTGCTAAATTCCAAAACTAAATTTTCTTCAACTCTGATATTAACATAGGGCTTGTCTTCATTACCCATCATATTGGCGGGTAGCGATCGATCTGTTGCAGATCGATTTATTACGTCTCACCTGGACACGATAAATTGATCCCCAGAGGCGCTCCCCGTCGACTCCAGTACTCCAGCTCGCCAACAGGAGTAAGCGGAGTTGACGTGGGAGCCCGCTGCTGCCGTCAGGGAATCAAGTAAGTCAACCTAAGATGTTCTGACTTCAGCTATGCTATCAACATAGTTGAAGTTGCATATCTTAGGCTGATCCCACTCTTTCCACACGCCCCCCCCCCCACACACACACACACAAGTGTAGACTTGGCCTGACTCACAATATGGTGATGGCATAAGTAATTGGTGGCTAATAGCATTAGTATTTAATGTAGTCTTCAGATGCCCCAGTCCGGTTTGGGGGCCCTGTGTTTTAATTATTTAAATGTAAAAATAGATTTGATATTCGCTTTCCAATGTAAAAGTAGTAACTTATGTCTTCTATAGATGCTTTCTTCAGGGTTACCAGAACTTACTGGAGTTCAAGACTTAAAATATGTCCAAGATGCTCTTCAGCCCCAAACTACAGATGCAGAAGCTACAATTTTCTTTACAAGGTACTAAAGTGACAAGTGAAATAGAACCAAAATATAGTCACCAGTTTTTTCTATTGGAAGCTCTGCAGTATGATACTAAAACAACACTGAGACACTAATACTTATAAAAGTACAGTAGTCTAGTATTTTATTTTTTAATTAGGATAATTTCAAATCTGTTATCTATCACTAGTTAAGTTCTGTACATAAGTTCATTTTCTCAAATGCTTAAATGTTGGGCTAAACTGATGAGCCTGTTGGTTTTATTTAAAAAAATATATATATACTGAAAACTCTAATGCTTAAAATGCAGGGAGTCGTGATAGCTTAACAGCTTTATTTAGCTGTCCATCAGACTTGCACATTCATGAGGAAATATTCCCTAAATTGATTCCACAGCTATTATGACTCTTCTAAAGCTGTTTACAGAGGGAACCCTCTTGTTGTGAAGTTGCATCTTTCAAAGAACAACTCTCTGGAACTGCAGTTGCTATGTTTTGGAAACTGTTCCGAAATCTAATTTATAAATACTTTTACTGTATTCAGTTTTCATTAAGTGTACTACTGGATCTCCTGCAGCATATCCTTCATTGATCATTTAACCTAAATTAATGACAAATGTTATGAATACAGCCTTGACGAACTCTGGGTGACCTTTGTTGTTCAATCTTTAACTTTACCCAAAATTTGAGTATTGGATATCCCAGTACATGCAGAAATGTCATCATGTCAGTGGACCAGTGACCATTTTTTTTGGTCCAAACTTAATGTGTCCTTTTACCTCAGTGAGGATTTGATGTATTTTGGAAGTTAAGGTGCTGCCTAACAAAATTAGAATGTGTTCTCTGAATATGTAATTGTGCAACAACATTTTCTCTTTTCTAGACTGATTGAATCCAGTTTGGGAAGTGTTGCTACAAAGTTTAATTTCTTCATTCACAACCTGGCTCAGCTGCGTTTTTCAGGCCTACCTTCCAATGATGAGCCCATTCTCTCATTTTCTCCCAAAACATATTCACTTAGACAGGATGGTCGAATCAAGGAAGTGTCTGTGTTTACGTACCAAAAGAGGTACAACCCAGATAAACATTATGTAAGTGTGCCAATTTTATTCCAATTTGTAAGTCCTCACTGTGCTCACTGCCACTGTCATACTTTCTCTCCATTGTTTGCTTTATTCCTGTTCTCTTCCTCCAAATAAATTCAACTCTTATTAACAGAGAATCAGTCTATACCCCAAAAGTAAAAAAGCAAAATCTTATCTGTTCTTAAATGGGTTGATTCCATTGTTTCTCTCAGCTGCCTATTTACCTACCAAGAATGGGAACAGAACATTATACAGTACAGATATGTTTACGCGCGACCCTGCTTAGTGTGTGGTAGTGCCATGCCTCCCAGTGCTACCTATTTAACATGCGAGACTCCTTAACACCCGGTATAGGAACTTGCTATGTAGCGCTACAGATTTGCTCACTAACTCACCAACATAGAAATCGACAGGTAGTGCAGAGCGGAGATGTATTGTAGGCCTACTGGCGTTTCCTTTTCCTAATATAATGGCAGAGGACAAGTGTCAACGTTCCTACACTGTAGAAGAAAAGCTAGCTGCAATAGATTGAGTAAATAGCGGAGAAATCCAGGCCAAAGTTTCAAAAGATATTGGAAGATGTCCTACACACACGCACGCAGACAAGAGGATAAAGATAAACTTCTCTTTCAAATTATAAAAGATTTAGTTTGGATACATTGCCGAAAATCATTACCGAGTGGCTGGAGACGGATGAAGACTGCCCAATTAATATTTCTTCCTTGGACAGAAATTCTGAACAGGCTGAGAGGTTATGTTAGACCATGAAAGTGATGGTGAGAATTCTAATAATGACAAGGATGTCGTTGAAAAGGTCAAAATTTCACCCACAGAAGCCCTGAGTGCTGTAGAAACTGTTGTAAGATTTATGGAGGAGCAAAATGTGGACACTGTCGAAATCATTCATCTGCGGCAAATGACCGATTTCACAAGAGAAAAAAAATGCAAGCCAGAGAGCAGAAAATATTGGCGTTTTTTTTTTTTCTAAGTGAATCAGACACTTTTTAGAGCCAAGGACTATATATCATTGTGGGCTCTTGGTACATGTAATGTATAGTCTGTGCTATTAAATTTCAAAATTGTTTTCATTCTCATTGATTTGATTATGTAGAGATATCTTAAGATATTTCAGCATGGCCCTCTTAACCCACGGTACACGGTCGTGACGGCTTGACTCCTGACATCCGCATGTAAACAGGTCTGTACTGTAGTGGGTACATAATTTAGTGCAGAATACATTAGACTTACTATAATTCTTCCTAAATCAAGCATTATAACCAGGAAATTCAGAGTTAACATGTCTTTTTCTTTTTCACATTTTATCTTAAGGTATGGAGAGACTACAGTTAGTGTACCCAATCAACCCTGGTGTAAAACTATGCATAACCGTATGATTAAGGCATTTAGTTTTTGTGGACCCAGATTAGATTGTTTGTTTGTTTTTTAAAGACCCATTAGATTTTTTCCACATGGTGTAACTACAGTTATTGTTATTGCAATGTCCTAATGTTCTTTCAATATTTTAATATGTTTAACGCAGATCTATGTGGTGAGAGTCGTGAGAGAGGGGCAAGTTGAACCAACATTTGTCTTCCGGACATTTGATGAGTTCCAGGAACTTCACAACAAGCTTGGTATTCTCTTTCCTCTTTGGAAGTTACCAGGGTATGTTCCTAACTAAGATACCTCCTGTCCTTATGTAGACAAAGGAATTTTATATTAAATCTCCTTTCACTGAGTTTTGCAGTGTTGGCATAAGTGTTAAAAGTTAAAGTTCTCACCCTTTAGTTGGCTGTTGGCTCACATCCAGAAATATATCTAGTCGTGGATGACAGCAAAAATAATTGCTGTCCCCTTTTGAAGAGGGGAGGTGTGTCTTTGCTTAGTAAGACAGCAGCTGCTGTATTTGGTTTTCTTAAGTTCAAATCATTCAGATATACAAAGCATTTCTTATTTTAAAAAACAGATCTTGAGTTCCCTTTTGAAAGCATCTCAGAGCTGCTGCCATTTGGGTCACAACACTTTCCATGCTGCCCTGATAAAATTAGAATGAAAATTTGGCAGGGAGTGGCCCTTTTTGTAAGGGATGTACCTTTTGCCATCCCTATAAAAATCCACCCAAATTTGACCAAGATATAAACCTTTGAAAAATCAGTTTGCATATAGTCAGTGAAGACTTCATATATTTTAGTAGCTAAATTCCCCAAAGACTTTGTCCACATTGAGCATGCTCCAGCCCATAACTGATCAGGATGTTCTCTGCAATTACTGCTGTAGGCTGTAGCAGGGCTGGATCTGAGAGTGATGAGCCCGTCTCTACTGTGCTCTGTAATGCTCCTGCTAACCCAGGTTAGCATGGAGGAATAAGCGACCTGATTCAGAAAAGAGCTGGACCTGTGGGTGGTAGACTGGGATAAAGTCTCCCTATTTCTCTGCTGTGAGCAAATATCTGTGAAACCAACTGGGCAAGTGTCCAGTCCTGCTACAGTGCTAGTCCACATGTAGGATGATCATCTATCAACCTGCTGGCAATTACTCCATTAGCTTACGTGGTAGAGGTTTGTGCGATGGATCTCGAGGTTCCAACCCTGCTGAGGACCCATGTGTGTCGATATGATGACCCAGCATGGAACTTCTTTCGTGGGCTTTTTTAAAAACCTAGGAGGTGTGTGCACGCACACGCATGAACATACACACATTAAGCACTTAAGTTAGGCAGTGCTAGAATTAAGGATGGCCAGGCAACCTTAATTCAGCTTGTGTATATGCATTATGATGTAGTCATTGATTTACACAACCATATGCTATTTTTTCCATAGGACCCCAGCCTCATTTAGTGTACAGGCTGGACCTGTTCTGGGATGAATTGAGGTTATGTGGTGAAGGAGGCTGTTGTGTGCAACACCACTGCTCCATAAGGTCATAGGTGTGTGTAGTAAATGAGGCTAGAGAGGATTAAGCCTCATTTACTACACATGATTAAGACATCTGAATGCTGCCCTCAAGATGTGTATTCTATCCCTCCCTGTCAGAGTTCCTTTGTGATGCTGGGCAAGTCACAAATCTTTTCACAGGTATGACTAATTGTGTGTTCAGTTTTTTCTGGGTACCTGACTTTAGACCCAGGAGTTTAATTTGCAGAAGGGCTGGACAGCTGCACCTGAAGTCAGTGGAAGCTTTGCTTTAAACATACAAGGTACTCTGAACTACATGGAACAATGAGAAAACAAAATAGTGACACAATGCTTATTGTGCATTGAATAAGGCAAGAGTCATGTGGAAGGTATGTCTGTGATAGTATGTGATCGTGTTCTTTAAGACTGCATCCCAACGCATATACAAGAAAGAATTTGAATTAAATTTGTACCTTGACTCTGGCACTTCCGAGCACGTGGCTTTGCTACCTTAATGTCTGAATGTATTTTTTGTGTGGTAATGCTGAATATAGCAAATGGTGTGTTCATAAAGCAAATACACTAGTGTGCTCTGTCTCAAGTCATGACTCCATTGCCAAGAATACATATCAGCAGTTCAGGATTTAAGCTGTACTTAATTTTACTGACATAAGTTAAGATTTAACAACAAATGCATTGTCATTCTCTTGTAGCTTTCCTAATAAGATGGTTCTGGGAAGAACTCATATAAAGGATGTAGCAGCCAAAAGAAAAGTAGAGCTGAACAGCTACATAGAGAATTTGATGAACAGTTCAGCTGAGGTGTCAGAGGTGACTGCTCAAAGCATTTAAATAAAATTAGTTCAAACTCTCACATTTCAGTACATTTTAAGCTAACGTAATCTTTTTTCCAAATGCAGTGTGATCTTGTTTATACTTTTTTCCACCCTTTACTTCGTGATGAGAAAGCTGAAGGAATAGATGGAATAGCTAAACCTGCAGGTAGGAACACAAATTTTGGGGGGATAAATTGAATGACCGCAATATAACATGAAACATTTGAAAGTACTGCATAGTATAAAATCCATCTTTTGATTCCTTAGTTTAATCCTTTTCCCTTCATGAAAAAATTAGTCCTCCTATCAAATTGAAGCCTCCCTGAATGTCGTGTTCAGAGCAATCAAAATAAAAATTGCACATAATTGAGAATTTCTTGCTTATTTTTAATGCTTTTATTAATCAGATCAAATAAATACTCCAATTATCTCACTTTAATCTTCCTTCATGTTGATTACTGTTAGAATCTCTCTTCTTGCTGGGTACCCAGACCTTGCTAATTTTGGACGTAAAAAGTTCCTGACACACTGGTAAAAACTGGAAAAAAAGGAACTTCCCATAAGTTTTACATTTGTCAGTTTTCAGTACATTTAATTTACTTAGTACAGTGGTGCTGATGGACAATTGTGTGAGAGAATAATTTATGTGCATATTTTTAGATGCAAGTCCATCAAGTCCTACCTCTGGCAAAGTGGGAGGAGAAGTAAAGTTGTCCATCTCGTATAGAAATGGCACTCTCTTTATCATGGTGATGCACATTAAAGACCTGGTGAGTGAAAAAAGTGAACCAAAAATTCACAAACTTGTATTATGTGAATGATTGACCTAGTACGCTGTGGGATGTTGGTGTATATGTGAGATCAAATGGAAGTATCTTAAAGCACATTTGTCTTCAGTTTGATTATGGTAATTGGGGTGAACATAGACTCTAATGCATTTCTTTAGAGGAAAAGGTATTCCATTTGAATATATTAAAATTGAATGAAGGCTAGTTGTTGTTCTCTGTATTTACAGGTTACTGAAGATGGTGCAGATCCAAATCCTTATGTAAAAACATACTTGCTTCCAGATATAAACAAAACATCTAAACGCAAAACCAAAATTGCACGAAAAACAAGGAACCCAACATTCAATGAAATGGTAAGAAAAATCAGTTGCCTCATAGTCCATTTTCTTTCATAAATGCACGCTGGTGACTGCAATTTATTTGAAAGCCTGGTAAATAATTCCTGTCAAACACATAACAGATAAACAGCCCCTTTTTACAAAGGATAACAGATAAACAGCCCCTTTTTACAAAGGATAACTGAGACAGACTTGCCCAAAGTCGCACAGCAAATTAGTGGTAGACTCAGGAGCCCATCTATAAATCCCTTTGCTTTAACCACCAGCAGTCCTTATAACTTATCCTGGACATCTAACAAACTGTCTTAGCTTTCATTGGCTGTGGTTGTTTTTTTTATAGCTTGTGTACAGTGGATACAGTAAGGAGACTTTGAAGCAGAGAGAACTTCAGCTAAGTGTGCTCAGTGCAGAATCATTGCGTGAGAACTTCTTTCTGGGCGGAGTTATGCTGTCCCTAAAGGATTTCAACTTGAGGAAGGAGACTGTTAACTGGTACCAGTTGACTGCTGTGCCGTATCTGTGAACTCCTACAGCAGAAAATAACAAGTGAAACAGTTGTGCTCACTTGTGCTTTGTGCATTTTTCCTACTTGAAAATAACGTGGACATTTTAAAATGAGACTCTGCATTTCAACACATGTTGGACCAACCCTCACCAAGCTGAAACCACCTGTTTTACGCTTGTGATATCTAAGCATTAATGTAAATTAATTTTTGTAATCAAAGTACTTGCAGGTAACTAAAGTTTTAAACCATCCCTGGAATATTCAGATAGTTTATTCTGGCTTTACTGTATCAGTTGAACCACATTTAATCACTCGCCTGTGAATATAGTACAAGTCATCTTTTCTGTTACCTGTGTTAGATTATATATGGTAAGGTGCTGTAGAATGCCAGAGGAAAGATGGGGGGGGGGGGGGGAGGGGGTTAGAATGACACACCCGCTATTCACCATTCATTGGTGCAATGATAGTAAAATCTCACTGTCAGAAATGAAATTGGACAGAACAGCTGGAAAAAATGTTTCATTTAATATAGATTCAAATGTATCTGAAACATTTATCTGAATGAGTGCCCATAATGGAAGTTGTAAATAATGGTGCCTTATACCTTATTATTCAGATGCTCCTTGCACCTCATTTCTGAAATTTAAAAATATTTACCAGGTTTAACCAACTTTTTTCCAGCTCTTTAAAAATGGCAGATTCATGACAGCTCCTACTGAATCTTTTATTTGGAAAACGTATTCAGTTTCCTAGATATAGTTTGAGTTTTATACCAGCTATCTGAGTAAGATTAGTCAGTTAATTTAAGTGAAGTCCTCTGTGCAAGTCACTGATGATTTGCAAACTTTGAATGAAAACTGGTTGTGGTGCCATGTGAGTGTGTGGTCTTCCAGCATTTTAAAACTGTTCTTAAAATTTCAAGGACCTCAGTGGTGCAGTCAACAAATGCGTTAGCTATTCACTTAGGGACTTGGGTTCAATTATTGGGTCACAAATGATATTTACACATAAGAAAATACCTTACCCCTCAACTGCACATAATTGATTCTCCCTACTTGAAAAACCATAGGATTCCAATAGCAGATATGTTGCAGGTCAAAAATGTTTTGCAATGGCAGATATACTTGGCTCAGACTATTATTGTCAGTCCTGCACCTCCCGTAAAAATAACTCTATTGATAAATGTTATTCCATTATGTGATAGAACAGTATTTAAAATATCATAGGGTGCAAATATAATGAACTGTTTCATGCATGTCATTAATTACTCTGCTGGGTCTGGCTGCACTACATGTATAGGATTCTTATTCACCTATCAGTTTTAGGGTGACCACAGTCTGTTCTCTTTTAACAAAGCTGTATGAAGACTGTAAAATCACACACATTTTTAGCACTGTTTTCGAAACACTTTTAATGAAGGCTGACAGTGATAGACTATAGTACTGACTGTCACTAACATTGAACTTAAAGTAAAATATGCAATTAGGAAGACACAAGACAGGAAAGTTGCAATCTATTTTATTTACCCAGCAATAAGTGCGCTTTAGATTCTCTCTCTCTCTCTCTCTCTCCTCCCTCCCCCCCCCCCCCCACACTAGAGTATAATGACCAATCATCTTTCCAACCCAGAAGAGCAAAGTATAATTGAAAAAGTACACTTAAATCTTCTTTTGGTGCCTAAAACATTCACGGTCCAATTTCTGAGGAATGATTACAATAAAAATCTAGGTGTCTTTCTGAATGTTACTGATGGGAGCTAGGTAAAATAAAATCCAAAATCCTAGTTGTATTAGCTATCCTGTGCATAATATTTTTTCATTCAGTATATAGCATGTAAATAGTAACATATATTTACTGTAACTAGATTTTATTTCCTGCTCACTTGATGCTTTTGAGACTTATTCCATTCCATCATCAAAACCACAAGTCACTTAGACACAGGAAAGTAGACTACTGTTTTTGTGAAACGTTCCATTGTTAAATTGAAAGCAATACATACTGCCTTTTTGCAGTGTTATTACAGCACAGTGTCTTACAGCACAAAATATAAGTAGAAACTTAATGCTTTTTTAAAAAAAATTGATTGTGACTGTGACAGTTGTCTGGACTTCGGTTAGAAAATATGTAGTACTGTATGATTGCTAGCATTTATCCTGACCTCCTTGTTAACATTATTCTTCATAGCTCAACTGATTTCTGTGCCTTTTCCTCCCTATTACAAAATTCACATTGGCTCAAGCTTTTTAGGATCATGTTTTTATTTTTTTGTCTGTAAAATCTAGTCTTGGGTCCTCACCAAAATATTAGAGGAACAGCACTGAGTTGGCATCTCTTTGCACTATTCTTGATTGGTTAGAATAAATCAGTGGTCAAGACTCTTGATAAACTGTTAATCTTTTAGTATTAAAGGATAAATAAAAGTAAGCATGATAAAGGAACATAGTAAAATTGGGATGAAATTTGCCACTACTCCATTTGATACTTTAAAATGAATATAGTCTCAACAGCTTTTTATACCTTGTTTGATCTAGTAAAATGATTACATTTTATGCAACATATGTGGGCTGCAGCCAGAAATAGAATCATCCCTAAGGAGCATATGTTTTAATATTTGAAAAAAAACAACTTGCTCTAAGAACAGTTACCACCTCATTTTCTCAACTAAATAACCTAGCCTACGATTTTGCACTGATGTTTTTATTACTGCCTTTTTATGATCTACACAGGTACCTATACGTAGAAGCGTGTGCGATTTTTGATAAGTTCCTTTCTCTATTTTTAAAAATAAGGTGGTGTAGACATCTCTATCTTGCCTTAAAGTGACTGTTCTAGGGTTCTAATATGGGGATACTTTTTTTTCAAATTAAATAAATCTTATTTCTGGTATTTGCAGGATATGCATGTTACATAGAGGAGAAAAATGTTTGGCCAACATTGCACCATTCTCATAATCTTGTATGCTATTTACTCACAAACTGTGATTAAAATAGTGTAAATATTTCATAGATGCTATGGGTAAAACTTGTTGGGAGCAAATCTGGTAGTTTGCCTCACATTATCTTTACATCTATAAGAACCAAATACTTCAATTATACTGATAGCTAATAAAAATGCACAATATTGCCAGCAAAACCCTACCTGTAATGAATGGGTTAAATGTGACTCCATAACTGTCTTACAATTATATTAAACACTATTCTGGAATAAAGCACTTGTGCTGTCTCTTCTCTCACTTCTCTACTCAAACAAAAATCTCTTAAGCCAAACTCTAGGTTCAGATGTGTGCAAATTTATTTGAAAGCCAAAAGGAAATGTCTACATATGTCAAGATACAACTTGGCCTTAAGTCAGGCAGGGGCAAGCTTTTGGGGCCAAAGGCCACATCTGGGTTCAAAATGGTCTGGAGGGCTGTATCTCTCCAAACAGCCTGGCCTTTCCCCCAACAGCCTGCCCCCTCTCAAAATCTCTCCAAACCCCCACTCCTTGTCCTCTGACTACCCCCTCCAGAGAACCCCCCCCCAAGACTCCACATCTAAGGCCCCCTGCTCCTTGCCTCCTGACCACCCCCTCCAGAGACCCTCCTGTCCCTAACTACCCCTCTGCATCCCACCCCCTGCTCGCTGACTGCAAAGACCCCTGTCCAAGCCCCTGCTCCCTCCCATGCCCCATTCACCCCCCATTACCCATCCCCACTGCCCCCTCCCCCCAAAAAACCTCCACACCATCCAACTGCTCTCTGCCCCCATAGCGAAGAGCCCACTCTGGCCCTGGCCCCCTTACCGTGCTGCTCACTGCCACAGCCCCACCCCCCAGAGCACTGCCTGTGTGGTGGCAAGGCTGTGGAGGGAGAGCCCGGGGGAGCCTCCCTGGCCAGCTCAGGGGCTGGGCAAGATGGGCCCGTGGGCCATAGTACCCTGCCGTAAGTATTCACAATACCCCGCCCTGTATTGTGCTGGTTTTTAGCTTTATAGTCTAGCACGCAGCTCGCTTGTTGTAGTAGGTTCGTACTAAGTTAACCTGAACCGTGAGCTTTGTAAACAAATCAAAACCTTTACGGCGGGGGATTTAGTCAGATATTTCCCCGGGTCAGGGCTGGGGTTGTAGGAAAAGGTTAAAATATAGGAAAATGTGTTACTGAAGCTGGGTAACTAGCTCTGAGCTGCTTTAAGTTTTTATCTTGTGTTATGCATTCTTGGAGGCGCCACTGGGCCTCACTCATCCTTGTCCCTGTATATTTCATAAGTTTGTTTTACCCCATATGTACCATTTCAAGGCAAGGACTTTATGTTTAGATGTCCTGTTCTTTCCAGACAAATAAGTAAATAGATAGAGAACAACGTCATGTTTTTCACCTGTTAATTTGCATGAGGCCCTTCTTGCCTCCTCCTCCATGTAAAGAACCATATAAAAAGTCTTGTAATGATGTATGAGGGGAAGCCACACTTTGAGAGCTATTGCTGTGGCTTCACTTCGCTAGCGAATAAACGTTTGTATTCAAGCTTTCTCCAAGGCCTGCCTGTTCTTTGAAGGTAAATTGGGACACCTGCAAAGGAAACGAGCCATTTGTGCAACAGGGTTATCCCTGAGTCCATGACTGCCAGGGGGACTGACCCTAGAGCCGCCCGAGCACCTGGCTTTGGGTCCAGCTGCTTAGGGGGCCTCGGCCAGCCCCACCAGCTGCTGCTGGAGTGAGGCCGTGCCCAGCCCCATGGACCGCTGCTCGGGCAGCCCCAGACCCCCCGCCTGAGCGGCGCTGGCGCGGCTGGCTCCTGGGACTGCTGGAGCCGCAATGGCTGGGCGGCCGGCACAGCCTCTGTCACCCCCGCGGAACGTGCCGCTCTCTGCTTGGGACCCGCCCCTTCCCTCAGTCCCGCTCCCCGCCTTCCCCAGGGCCGCGGTGCAGCCTGGGATTGCTCCTCCGTACTCCCCAGCGCCAGCGGGGAAGTCTGCCGCAGTGCATGCTGGGCTCCCTCGGACGGGAGGGGAGACAGCCTCTCTGGTTGGCCGGCCCGCGGACGGGGCGGAGTTACGCGTTGACGCAACTTCCGGCGGAAGGGGTGAGCCACAGCCCCCGCCTCCTCTTGGTCTTTCTTTCGCTGCCCGGCGCCATCATGGGTCGCATGCACGCTCCGGGGTAAGCGGCGGCGGCGGCGGGTTGGTTCCCGGGGCCCCGCGCGGGGGGGCCGCGCCTAGCGAAGTGGAAGCGGCCGGAGTGTCCCGGCCCCGCGGCGCGCAGAGAAACGGGCCGGGGCGGGCTGAAGGAGGCCGGGGCGTCCGACGTGGGCCTGCGCGGGGCTGCGTCCCGCTTTCGGGTCCGCCGGTGCGCGGGGCACGTGTCGGGTTCGGGACGTGGGGCTCCACGCAGCGCCGGGCCCTGCGCCCCGCTCGCAGCCGAGGGCAGCGCCGGAGTTTGGGTTCCAGCACTGCCCGGCTGCAGGCGCAGGCGCCCACCCATCCCCGTCCGAGTGTCGCTCGTAACCCCGCGCATCGGCGCTTGTTGAAGCTTGTCCGAGCTCAGAGCCGCGGGGGGCGCCGGGCAGTGAATGGGGGTGACCGAGGGGGACATTGCTCCTAAGGAGGGGAAAAGAGCAATGTGAGGAAGTCGGGCGGATCCACAGGCTGGGCTCGGCGGTAGTGACCGTGGTAAGTTACAGTCCCCGGGGGTTGCCACGTGCATGTGTCGCCCTGACATCTAACATTTTTAAAAAATCGTTTAATTTTTCCACTCAGTATCTCACGTCTCTTTTCAACAGGAAGGGCCTGTCCCAGTCAGCCTTGCCCTATAGACGCAGTGTGCCCACAGTAAGTAAACGTCTTGATTGAGTGCTTGTCGTATTAATTACTTTAATCTCTTGACCATTGGTTTGGCTTGAGCTTGGGTGTACACTGTTAAAAGATCTAATTTACACACACACTTCCAGTTTGGAAGCATCTTTATGCCCCCAGTGAAAACAAAACAAAGCACAGCTTATGATATATAGATATTTAGTTATGTGAATTGCATATGATGACAGTTTGGTGTCTAAATCTTACCAGTTTGGCCTGAGGATTGTAGAACTTGTCAGTAGAAAACTAGATCCTACAAACTAGTGGATGCCCCATTTGCTTGGAAAGAGTTTGTGGTCTCTGCAGTTTATGGGACAGTTTTATATCTTTCAAATTGCTTTCACAAAATTTCTGTAGGCAGTATCAAACTAGGGATTGACTATACTTGGAGAATATATGGCTTCCTGTCTGTACATGGAACCAGGAAACTTTACCTGCAGGTGTGAAGTTAAAGCATGCAAATTACTTGTGCAAATGCTTTCATTCAGATGTAGTGGCCGTAATTCACTTTAGCTTCACTGTGTAAGTGAACTAAGGCCACTTTACTTCTGAAAGAGAGCATTCGCATGGGGATTATTTGAAATGTTAGTCATCTATCTTAATATTTTTATTAAAAATAGCTTCCTTTGCAAGTTACCCTTTTAAGTTGAAGACTTACATAAACATTAAGCCACTAGGCAAAAAGACAAACTGGCTGTTTTTCGGTTTGAGATCCTCTAAGCCTGGCTCCAGTTGAATTTCAGTAATACTAAATTCACTTTCTAGATTTGCATTATTTTTTTGTATGTCATTTTGTTTGACAAATCAGACAGTGAAACCAAGTAACTACTGGAGACCATATTTGAAGATCCAATTGGAGAGAAATGTCCTTGGTGTTACAAATCTGATTCCATTTAGTTGCTTGTAGGTTTTCTTATCAGATTGTTGTGGAACTTCAGTTCTCCATATTTTGTCAGGTAGGGTTCTGTTCACTAAGGTAATCTTTTACTTCAAACCACAAAATGCCTTTTAACAGTTCACTCACCAGAACCATTTCTGATTTACGTCTGACTTGGAATTTTACCAGAACTGTTTTTTGCATGTTGCCATGTACATCATAATCATAGTAGTTGCACTTCTCCTGTGGATTCAGTGATAAATCCTTGGTGATGTAAGTTTTTCATTACTATTCTAATGTAGTGACAGTCCAAGTATTGTGCTCTTGGACACTACAAAGCAGTTTACCTCCAGTCTCTAGAGGAGATTGCAGAGTAATCATGCGGATGTATGCTTCTGATGATTAGCACTGACTGCATGCATGTCAAATGCCATTAGTGAAACATGCTAAGGCTATCCCCTTTATAGTGCACATACATATTTAATAGACTTATTGCATTTCAAAACTATTAGTTGTGTAGCTTCTATGTAATCTATGCTTATTCATCACTATGCCTCTTTACATGAATTTTTTTTAGTGGTTAAAACTTACTTCTGATGATGTAAAAGAACAGATCTACAAACTGGCTAAGAAAGGTCTGACTCCCTCACAGATCGGTAAGTTTTCAGAACTCTTATAAAGAATAGATTTAAAACCACAAATCTGAATTTAATTATCAGTTTTGCCAAACTTCTTGGTGACATTGAACATCTTAATGTGAAACCTTAATATGTCTGCTTTGACTCTTCCCCTCCCCGCAACATGGGAAGTCTGGGGCGCTAGGTTAAATTAATTGTTTGTAAAGTGCCTTGTGGTCCAGCAGTTCCATTACTCTGGTAAGATACACGTCTCACTGTGATGATTGTTTTTGAACCATTCGCAGTTTCCACCAGAAAGGTTTTCCTTAATGTTGGCTAAACCTTCCTTGGATGTCTGAGTGAGCCTTTATAATAGTAGTAGCAGCACTTGTTGGCAGGCTTTCTCTGGTATGAAGTACATAACTTCTAATTTCAGGTGTTATCCTAAGGGACTCTCATGGTGTTGCCCAAGTTCGTTTTGTCACTGGCAACAAAATTTTAAGGATCCTTAAGTCCAAGGGACTTGCCCCAGACCTTCCAGAGGATCTGTACCACTTGATTAAGAAAGCTGTTGCTGTTCGTAAACATCTTGAGAGAAACAGAAAGGTAAGCTTTCATTGACTAAGGTGTCTGGCAAGAGTAAAAAGGTTTCTACCAAGATAAAGTACCTTAAAAAGTTAAGTTAAAGCTGGGAGAGTCTTTGAACTAATTGTAGACACTTTGTGATAATCGGTTGGATTATAAAGCTTTATTTGCTTTTCCTGCATTTGTTTTTTGAAATATATAACTAGCAACTCTGTTGTAGCTTCACTTATTTTATTAGATTAATTTTGAAAATGAACCTTGTGATATTCTGAAATTGCTAGAAATAGTTGAATTAATATTGTATACCGTTCTACAAAGTGCAGGTCAGTTTTTGATACTGAGTGTTGAGCTTGTTTTCTAACATGACTGGTAACTTTGCAATCTGAGCAAAGATTTTCAGTATGCTTCAGGAAATGTTGGTCATTACTTCATCTGAGTAAATGTAAAGGAGACAGCTGATATAGCTTTGCAATGCTGTAAAACAATACAGACACTTTTGGACTTGCCTGTCCTGTTAGCACAAATGCTCATACAGGCATGTTGCATTGTACGTGAGGGTTTGGTTCCGCGGTTTCCGCCAAACCCCATTGACTTTAATGGCGAGCAAAATTGCCCGCTCTGAAGACAGTTTTTATATTTTTAGTTTTACCGCGTAAAGTGGAAATTGTGCAAGTTAAATGCGTGTAAAACGTGACATGCCTGTACTTACCGTATATTTCGGCGTATGACGCCTTTTTAACCCCCAAAAATATTCTCAAAATTAGGGGGGGCGTCTTATACGCCGAATATATGAAACTCACCGGGCAGCTGGAGCTGGGGCGGCTGCAGGTGGCCCGGCGGGCGGGGCAGGGCGGTGCTTCCCCCCCGAGCCCACCCGCATGTGTTGGGGCCGGCGGGGAACGGGAGCAGCTCGGGCCCCTGGGAGCGCCCGCCCGCGCGGCGGGGACGGGAGAGCAGCGCGCTCCCAGCAGCCCGCCCGCGCGGCGGGGACGGGAGAGCAGCGCGCTCCCAGCAGCCCGCCCGCGTGGCGGGGACGGGAGAGCAGCGCGCTCCCAGCAGCCCGCCCGCGCGGCGGGGACGGGAGAGCGAGGCGCTTTTTGTGTGTGGTGGTGGTTTTTTTTTTTTTTTTTTTGGTGTAATCCGGCTTTTTTACTTAAAGACTCGGGGGGCGTCTTATACGCCGGAGCGTCTTATATGGCGAAAAATACGGTAGTTCTGCAGGAATTTAAGACTGGTTGATGGGCCAAAGAGCTGGATTAAACTCAAAAGTGGGGATAGTGGCCCTTTACAGTAGTGGTGGGTAATACTCAAATACTTCCCCTTTTACCAAAGCTTGTCTTAAGTGTAAATAGATCTCTTTGGGTGTCATAATGGGAATTTCTTGATTTGATTATATCTTTCTTTTTCCAGGATAAAGATGCCAAATTTCGTCTGATTCTGATTGAGAGCAGAATTCACAGGCTGGCTCGCTACTACAAGACCAGGAGAGTACTCCCACCCAACTGGAAGTAGTAAGTGTTTATATGTTCTCTTGTCATTTTCAACCTGGAGCTCCCACAGGGCTAGTTGATAGTGGAGCTGAGTCCCCCACCCTCATTCTAGGGCAGTGGTCTGCAAACTGGGGTGCGTGAGACCACCCTTTGGGGTGCGTGGCGCCCCAGCCCCAGGAGCAGAGCACCACAGCGGAGACCAGCCCCGGCCCTGGGAGCTGGGCGCCACGGCGAAGACCCGGCCGGGTACGGCGCTGCAGCAGAGACCCAACCCGGCACCGCTGCTGCAGCCCCACTGGAAGAACCGGGCACATCGGGACCAGCCTCAGGGGGGCAGTTAGGGGACAAGGAGGGGAAGTTCTGAGGGGGGCTGGGCTAAGGCAGAGCTTCCCCCATGGGGGTGCCTGCTGGGAAAAAAAAATTTCTACTGGGGTGTGTGATCAAAAAAGTTTGGAGACTCCTGTTCTAGGGGACAGAACTGTGACAGAGATAATAAACTTAGCTAGATTAGTAAATTTCTGGGCTGATAAAGTGACCATCATCTAGATTACTTTCTTATACAGTGCGATACATAAACTGCAGTCTCCTCTACTTTGTTTCAAGTTACATATTTTTAATCTAAAGTTGTCATTCTCTATAGTTCCCACATTACTTCCATTGTTCAGGTCAGACTGCTTGCTATGATGATTGATTTTCTTCAACCATTTGCAGTTTCCACCAGAAAGGTTTTCCTTAGTGTTGGCTTAACGGTCCTTGGATGTCTGAGTGAGCTGTAATTCTGAAAAGCCTAAATTTAGATAGTTAGACTGTTAAAAATTCCTGCTGTTGTATCTTTCTTTGATCCAGTCAAATATAGCGAAGCTGATTTGAAGCAAATTTTGTTTTGTTTTTGTTTTGGCAACTACATTATCTGAGAAGTTGCCACTGCACTGACAATATCCAAAATGAGAGGGAAATAATTGTCTTTTTTTCTTTCTTTCAGTGAGTCATCCACTGCCTCTGCTCTGGTCGCATAAGAGTTCACTCTTCTTTTTACTGAAAGAATAAAGTCACATTAAAGACCTGTGTTGTCTTCTACATTCTGTGTGGAGGTTTCAATAAATGTTAAACTTTGGGAAGCTGGTGTAAATTATATCTGTGGGTGCTTGTTTAAAATTGGAGGGATGTGTAGTAGACTGGATCATATTTGGAGCGATATGTACTGAACCATCAGTTGAACGTATTTTACGTGGTTCTCATTGAAGCTTGTGCCTAATGTGTGAAGCTAGTGTCAGTAGCCATCTTGCTGCTGTACACCCAGTTTCTGAACTATGACCTTACCTTGTGGTTTTATAGTAGCACATGTTCCTCTTACTGCCGTAACTTAGAAAACCTGTAAACAATTGATTTGCCTTTCCTAATATGGCAAATTCAAATTGAGCTGCCGCATTTCAGTCTGGGAAAAGGTTGGAAATAGTTGAATCCAGCCCTTGTAAGGAGAAATTGACCTGTATTTGACTATTTGTTAGACCCTCTTAATACCTGTAACTTAATGGTTTCTGTATTATATGAATTTTGCAGAGCTGGGATTCCCATCCCCTTAGCACTACTTGAATCTAGGCTCTATGCTGTTAAATCAGCCACTGATACAAGAAAAATATATAATCCTGTTGCAGATGTACAGGCTGATTGAATATAGTGGTATTTGATCCATCTTGTTTTAATAGATTAAGAAAACCATTTCTAATCCTGCTCTTGTGCCACTAAAATCTGTCCATTCCCCTGCTTGCTGCCATTTTAAAAAAGCAGGTTTTCAAATCACTTTTGGGAGGTTACAATTAAATATTTTGGTGAGATGGCCTGACAAAGGGAAAAGTTAGGTTTGTGCCCCTATGGGCTTTCTACATATAAAGTAGAATTTCTTGCCTTAAGTATTAAATCTAGTATCTTGAAAGCTTCCACAAATCGATCCTTACCTGTTGTAAATTGAGCTCTCGGAAAGGGTGGTTGATTTCAGGGGGCAAGCTCTTACCAGAGAGGCCTCTTTCCTTAGCGGCAGTTCTCCAGTCCAACTGTGTTCCTCTGTCTTGTGCTGACCCAAAAGTACTAAATGGTGCAGTTTTTAATGTTTCTAGTCCATATCAAACATTTGTGGACTGTTTAATTGCCAAAAGTCTTCTAGAGGTGACTCCCCAGAAGTGTCATTTTGGAGTTGGGAGCAGAGAACAAAGGATGCAGTTTTAAAAAGCACTCTGATACCATTGCTATACTGCATATAGTCCTAATGCTTTTTTTTTCTGGGGCCTTTCAGAATGTATTTTAAAAGTAAGTTTTGAGTATAAAAATTCCATATGCAGCTAGAAAAGAAAAATGTTATTGATGCTTTGATCCCCAAACTTCAGGATTTGTAATACTTTGCTGTGAAATGCTTTCAAGGTACAGATTGTCTCTTCTGTATGTACAGTACCAGGTAGCCTGTGGGTGCTACCATTATATAAATATTTGTATTGCATCTTTGTATAGTCAGTTATGGACAGACATGAGACCAAGCCTTGTAGTTCAAATGCTGAGTTGGATAGCATCCAAATTGTCCCTATGGGTTAATGTTAGTCTTTCTGCTCAGTCCTAATGCTACCAATGTTGTCTCTATTGGCCCCCCAGCCATCCTCCTGGATTCTGATTCAGTGCTGGAGATATATGGAAGTGAATGCTGTAGGCAAAATAGTACAGTTGAAGGAGACTGATAGCTTTACAGTGAGCCTGAACTGTGGTGTTTTTTTTTTTTCCCTTCTATGCAACTCCTTCATTAAAGATTCTGTGCAACTTTTGTAACAGTTTGTCCCAATGTCTTTGCTAATATTTTCCTTCTTACTAAACTTCTTTGGACTTATTTTTTGCCTCCCTGATGCCCTCTGCCATAGAGGTGGTTGCATTTCAGTGGTACTGTTTTAGGTGCAGCTTCAGCATGTAAAATACTTTGAGCTGTAAATGCAATTAGTTATGAAAATTATAATTCAGAATTACATAATGTCTCTGAAAAGCACACGGGGCTCGGGAGGAGAGATGTATCCACTAATCTGTAGAGGACTGATGGCTGAGATAAGCGTGGGTATGTCACATGCAATATACCTCCTCTTCGGTGTTATGAAATGTCTTAACAGGCACAGTCCTGCTAGGTGGTGCTCAAGAATATATAGCATAGGGCCTGTGGTTTGTAGGGCCAGTAAAACTTGTGGTGTGCTGCAAATAGCTTTCTTGTTTTTGTGCAGCTCTTTCCATTAGCTCCTTACAGGCTGGGCCTACTGTATTGAGGGAGGTGCCACAGTAAAGTGAACAGCTAATATCTTGATGTGGCAGCAGCTTGCACAGTTGGTGGGAAGGATGAGGAGGCAGGTACCCCTTTTGGCTCTTGCCATGGGGAAGTTTCTGTAGCCCCTCTGACTTATAAATTGCAGAAGCATTCCTGTGCTCGCTACCTTCAAGTTAATTGCCATGGGACTTGAAGATAGGCAGTGTAATCTCTAAGCCATGTTGTTGAGTGACCAGAGCTGGACTGTTTACATTTAATTTTCTCAACTTTTGGAAACTGTTTAACGGAAGGAGAAGGTTGGAAAAGATTTAAAAAGTACAGAAGCCAATCACAGACCTGGGGTGGGGAAAGGTGGTACCCTGCTTCAGGGTTTGTTCAGACGTATTAATTTAGAACCTATGGGAGGTAAATTCAGAAAAGAGCTTCTGTATTTTCCCCAGAGGATTTAGCTGGCCTAAAGATGCTGATATTGATCAAAGTAAAATATTGCGCTAGATTTTAAAAAGGTTGGACAATTTTAGGACTAAGATTTGTATTTCATCTGAACAATCAAATCTCAGATTTCTGGACAAGCCTACAAAAACTTGGAGGGTGGGGACCATTGCCTATCATGCTGACCAGTATCATCTCATTTCCTTGTGATCTCCCATTTCTCTGTATCCTGTGGTTTCTTGACTCTATGGACCATAAGCACTTTAGGCTGGGTCATTGTTTTTGTTCTAAATTTGTGCAGTGTGCCTAGTACAATGGGTCTGTGATTGGGTGGGAGTAACTGGCCAGTGTTCATCCCAGGGCTACTGGAGCAGCTGGCTGGCAGTCAGCCCTTTGGCTGGAGCAGCACATTTCTCCTCCCACCCCCCTCCAGTAGGGGTCCCACTGTTAGTTCCCCCACACTCACCTCTGGGTATTTTTAGTAAAAATTAGGGGCAGGTAGTGGGTTTCCATGAATTTTTATTGCCTGTGACCGGTCCATGACTTCTAGAAAATGCCTGTGACAGAATCTTAACCACTGAGAAAGGAGGAGCGTCCCTCTTACATAGCAGCTGGGGTGTATTGGCCTGGGAGTGCTCTGCCACACACATGGATTGTCTTCACTGCAGAGTTAAGTTGGCTCCCATTCATACAAAAACCTCTCACCAAGCATGGTGGTGCTTTCCATCCCAACTAGCTGACTTGTCTAGAGCTGTAGGCTAAAACCCATTTTCAACTGGGATGGTAACTCGCTAACTTTGCAGTGAGGACACCGACTAACCCACGTAGGGACTTCCTAGTCCAACGCCTTCCCACAATTTCCATGACATAGCCAGAAACAGGTCCACTCACTTGGAAAGAATCATAGAACTGTGCAAAGCACTGTGGGATAGAACCCCAGAAGGGTAAGAGCAGCACCCATATGGATACTGGTGCCTTAATGTGGCAAGGATATTTCCTTACCTTTAGTTTAAAGCATGGGTGTCCAATCTTTTGGCTTTCCTAGGCCACATTGGAAGAAGACGAGTTGTGTTGGGCCGCATTCATAGCTGTCCTGGGCCGCATGCGGGCTGGGGGTTGGACAAGCCTGGTTTAAAGCATCAAGTATCCACCCCTGCTGAGCACTTAACAGGCATCCTGGAGCAATAGTGTGCCATGAAGGCATGGTAGGTTAAGCACTGCTTACCCTGATTTATCAAGCACCTTCACAGGCAGCTGTAAAATCTGAGTCTCTAAACATAATTTCACATCAGTACCACCTCTGCCCACTTTTGAGACATCACTTTGCAGCTGCTGACAGTGAGACTTGGAATGGTAAATCCAACATCGCTAGGAATAAATCAATATGTACTTGATACCCATGCATAATTCCTACAGTCCTTAAGAAAGCACTAGAGAAAAAATGTGGGTGGGAATGCACAGGGGAGAGATTAGCAACACCACCAACCCCTGTCCTGCTTAAGGGGCTGGAAGGAAAGGAAGCCTCTGGTTAGTCAATGTTTTCAGAGCTCTAAAGATTTATAGTGCTGTTTGAATGCTAAGTATATATTATTATCCTGAAGTGTTTTGTTATGCCTTTCCTGTAAAAGACAAATAATGGGGAGCCATTCCTCAGATTGTGAGAACCACCTTTGATATTTGTAAAACTTTATAATTGTCCAGAGCTCCATTTTTCAAATCCTATGAAAAACAGATGACTTTTCTTAGGGAATTTATTTCAAGTAAGGAAACAAAGATGATTTCACTGATAAATCATTGTTGCCACTAGACAGCTGAAAATATTAAACTTTGGGCCTGGAAAGCGAAAAACAAAACACCACCTCTCAGCACATCCATGAGGGATGTGAGAGATCTGTAACAGACAAGGCAGAAGCAGATTAATGATGTTCAGAAATGTAAAGCTGCAAGTTATGCTGTTCTGGAATGAGGAGGCAGTCTTCAACTTCAAATCACTGTATGAATTAATCCTAAATAGCAAAATGGGTATAAAACCAATCTTCATGATTCTCTGGGGAGAGGAAAAGAATTATCTACTCTAGTTCTTCCTGACTAATATACTGGAGAATAAATATGCCCGTCCGCAGATCTTTTTGAGAATTAGCAGAGCTGTGAATGTCCCTGCACTCAGAACAGATCTGTGTTTTGGCTCCTCCCATCATTAGTACTTTCAGACTGGAAGGCATGTGATCAGTCAGTTTCTTCACTGTTAATGCCACCCTTACAGCAAGCAGTGTAGTTAAAAAACATTGCACGCGTTAACTGGAGTTCAAGGGCTGCCTCCTGCTCCCATTGAAGTAAATAGAAAAATTCCCACTAAATTCATTGAGAAAAGGATTGGGCTTCTAAGTTTTCAGGGTTGCTGGTGGGGTTGGTTTGGCCCAGTGCATCTGCACATTCATGCAGCTGCTTTGTTTCCTTTTCAAAGCTGGAATCAATCAAGTGAAAATCTGCTCTGTTGCTGGACAGTTCCTTGCAATAACTGCATAATCTGCATGATAATACATTGCCTTACCATAGTAACCTGCAGCCCCTGCATGTCCCAGCAACAGGAAATGGTTCAATATTCACCATATAAATGGGATGTTTGCAAACTGAGCTCATGGCCCTTTTATTCGTCTGGAGGATTTTTTGAAATACTTTGGGCTAAGGCATTGGTTCTCAAACTGGGACCCGCTTATGTGGGGGTCGTGAGTCCCTACTGCCGGCAGCTGGCCCCGACCCTAACCCCTGCCAGCAGAGCCCCGAGCCCGACCCGTGCTGCAGCCCCCCAAGCCCTGGCCCCTGCTGCACTGGCAGAGGAAGGTGGGGCGGCAGAGAGCCCTCCCTCCCCTCTGGCAGAGTCAGGGGAAGGTGGACTGCGTCCCCCCGTCCGGAGAGCTCTCTGCCACCCGGGGCATGCTGCAGGGGCAGGGGCCCAGCATGCAGCCAGGGCAGAGAGCCCCCCCTCGCAACCTGGCTCCGGCTGCCCCCTCCCCCCGAGACTCCTCCATGGGTCCCCTGGCCTCCCCTTGCTGCCCCCTTAGACCTTCCGTGGACAGGGGCAAGTCAGAAGCCTCCCTTCTCTTCCCTGCAGCAACAGGTTGCCTCCCTGCAGCAACTGCTGCCGCAGGGTCTTAGTGGCCGCCATCTTCCACTATCAGTGACGGGTGAGTTTGCTGCTGGGGGAGCAGGAAAGGGGGGGCCCTGCCCCAGAGCTTGCTGCTGCTGGCAGGGAAAGGGCTGGGGGGAGTCCTCCTCTCTGGCCCCAGTCCCAGAGCAGCCTGCCTGCACCCATCCCAAACTCATCCCCAGCTCTGCCCCACCCCAGAGCCCACACCCCAGCAAGAGCTTTACCCCCCCCACACACACCCCAACCCTCTACTCAGGCCCTGAGCCACTCCAGCACCCCAAACCCCTCATCTCCAGCCCCAGCCAGAGCCCTCCCCCCCACATCCCAACCCTCTGCTCTAGCCCTGAGCCCTTCCAGCATCCCAACCACTTAATCCCCAGTCCCAGCCAGAGCCCCCTCCATACCCCAACCCTCTGCCCCATGCTACATTACATTCAATATTCATTAAAACATTTTATAATAAGCAATGCTCTGGGAAAAGGGGTGGGGGGTGCAAGGTAAAATTTTTGCCTAGGGTGCCAAAATATCCTTGCACCTCCCCATTGCTCCTCCCCCCCACCCCCGCTCGCCCATTGTGTCCTGATATTTTGCTCTTGCGATCTGGTCACCCTGCCCAAGCCCCGGCCCCAGCCTCTGCCGCAGCAGGCTGCCGGCAGCAACCCAAGCCCCAGGCCCTGCCACTGTGGGCTGCCAGCTGCACCCCAGGCCCTGTCCTCTGTCCCTCCCCTGAGCCATGCTGGCACCCTCCCCTGAGCCCAGCCCCTTCCCCGGGGGGCTGGCACCCCTACACCCACACACCCCTGAACTCAGCCCCTGCCGGGGAGGGGGGTACTGGCACCTCCCCCTCCCCCCCCCAGCCCGGTCCATGCCATGCCCCTGAGCCTGACCCGTAAGGGGGGGGGGGTCTCACTTAGAGGCCTGGTGTCCGAAAGGGGTCACCAATAGAAAAAGTTTGAGAACCACTGGGCTAAGGCTTTTTTCCCTCCCTTCCCATTGTGTGACAACTTTTTCCTCCAGTGCAAGTTGGAAGGCTATAACACTGTAATGAACACTGTGTTGACTAATGCACGCTCTTCCCTTTCACCAGCAGGATTTATTCAAGACATTAACCAGCACAGGTCAAGTAACTGAAATTACATAAATATAAAAGGTTAATGCTAATGGCAGTGCAACACACACCAGAGGCAACTGTGAATGGCCTCATTGGCATAGAATTATTGGGAGATAGCTAAATTAGTACTACTCAGCACTTAGGACAAAAGGAAGTGAAGCATGCCTTGTTACATCTATCTGTCAGCCTGAGATATAGTGTGGCAACTAATTACTGCTAGCTTTGCTTGGAGCAAGTGTAGTGTCTATATTAAAAAACATTGCCTGGGTTTTCCAGAAAGTGCCTTTTGGCTGCTTTTATGAGCTAATATTTTATCCTCTCTGATGCTGATTACTTAGAACCTTTGTCTGGGTCAGAATTCTCATTCTTCAGACCCCTGAAGGGGCTTTCAAGTTGAGCAGGACTGTTGTTGAGCAGGGCTGGTATCTTTTATGGTTCCTGCAGGGTCTCTGTGACAGTGATTAGTAATTTGCATAGAGGGATGGTATTGGGAGTTGGGGAAGCATTTACAAATTTGAGAAAAGAGGTGGAAAACCAGGAAGACTTTATATAAGTGGGTCTGTTAAAGATGGACAGTTGGGATCTATCCAGCATTTGGGCAGGTCAAATTCAGATAAAAGAATCTCTCCTCCACACCACCAATGAAAACTATGATACTTTATCCAAAACAAATTTCCACCCCCATTCTTACTCACCTCTGTGAAACAGCAAAAACACATTAGGACTGAACATTATTAACCTTTTAGAAACTGAAGCTATAATGATACTTAGTGGTAGTATAGGACATTTCATTCAGAGAGCTGAAAACACTCTGCAAAAGAAAACAAGTATGGTTATTTCCAATTTATAGATTGTAGGAGGGAGGCAAATGAGGCACCAACACTTACGCAAGTGCTTCTTTTTAAGCTCCCTAACACTGATTTTATATCCTTTAGATCCTCTCATTTAATTGGAATGACTCCTGATTTATACAGGTATAAGTGAGAATAGAATCAGACTTCAGGTCTCCTGGCTTTCAGGCCAGTGCCTTAAACAGTGCCTCCTTAGCAATATTTCTATATTACATTATTGGCTAAGAACAATACTTCTGTAGTGAGAGTCAACCAAGGATCTCAAAAGGTTTTACAAGCATTAACTAAGTACAGGGGATTTAGATGTTACTCTAGCCATGGCTATAATGTAGCCACTAGTGGTTTGGAATGCAGCAGCTGTTAAGCACTGTGCCCAGGAGTAAATATTTCCTGGATTGAGTCCTTCACTGTCAGAGTACTGCCTTTGACTTTTCCATCCTTAACCTTGCAGTGTTTTTTCTTTCTCTCTCTTTTTTCTTTGCATATAAAATATAGTCTCTCAGTTAGCAAGATACTCAATTGTCTACAGTGAATAAAAGGAAAAGAAATTATAAATACAAAATTAAGAAGGATAATAAGATATATTAATGTGTCAAATTAATGTGTCAAATGTGGCATAGAATTACTTTTTCATTTTACAACCAGAGGAATAGCAGGGTAGTTACCGAGAAACACTAAGGGCCCCTCATTAAAAAGAGGTTAGTCCTAAACTCTGCCATCATCATAGGAGATTTTTAATTATTCATTTTTGTATCTGTGCAAACACTGTGACATGCTTCCCATAAATTAATTCTGTTGCTTTTTTTTAGTAAATTGATTATTTTGCCTCTGAAATATTAGCCCAGTTTTACAAAAAAAAATCTGTATAGGTTCTCATCGCTTCAAATGCTAGAAGACCCCCCCAAAACTTTACCCATGTAAATACTGGGCCAAAGGGAAACTCCCACTGATGTTCCTAGGAGCCTTGTCTGTATCAGGCTACAAGGTCAGGTCCTTAATAGATTTTAGTTCCCTGCTGAGGGATTTTTTTGTTAAAACGGTTTTTGGGTAGGCAAGGTAGCTATCTAAAGGTAGATCACTGCACTTCGATTTAGGAAACTTGGGTTTAGCTCCCAGCTTTGTCATTGGTTTACTGACTGTAGGCAAGTCACTTCACTTCCTTGTCTCTGTTTTCCCACTTGTAAAATGGGGATAATGATAATGATTTTCTTTGTAAACCACTGTGAGATCTACGGCTAAAAAGTGTTATGTAAGAGCTAGGTACTACTATTATTCAGTTTAGTAGATGAAAGCATTAAATAATTCTTTAATTATGTTTATGTGTAGGGGGAAAATGTATGAAGTTGTATCACAAGGAAACACGCCCACAAATGGGAGTAGCAGGCATGAGAAGCTCTCCTTACTCCCCACCCTCCAACACACAGCATCACTATACTGCTGTGGAGAGCTGAATTTGGGGTACCAAGAATAGGGCAGGCACAGCTAACTTCCTCCACGTAGTAACAAGGAAGCAGGGATCAAACTAAGTCACAATTAAACTAAGTCACAATTCCTCAACCTTTCCTCTCCCCACTGCCCCTTACTCAGACACCTGCTGTTTATCCTATCTAACCCACTAATCTTGTCCTTACATATACAGTAGACTCTCATTTATCCAGGATGATAGGGAAAAAATAATTCTGGTTAATAAAATCCCAGATAATCACCATCCATAGGAAATATGGGGAGTGGGGGTTGATTCACCAGCCATCCTGTGCTGGGGGGAGGGGGTGATGGTTCACTGACTACCCTGCGCCCTGGTAGGGTTTTTTTTGTGTGTGTGCTTGGGGCGGCAGCAAAGCCAGAGCCGGCCCTGCGAGTTGTGCATATTTTTTTTGACATCCTGGTTAATCCACATCCTGGTTAATCCAATCCTGGTTAATCGAGAGTCTACTGTACTGCTATGCGGAAAGTTACAAATCAAGCCACTTAAAACAGAGAAGTTGAGAGCCTTGTACTGTATTTTTGAGCCACTTCAGTTGTTAGTATTGTAATCTCTTGATTGATACAATATCCTTTGAAATGAATAAATTATAAATACTACACAATAAAACTCCAAGTTAACAGCCTTGTACAGATACTGTAGTTCCTCTGAGAACCTATGCAGAACCTGTCGTTGCTTCAAGAATTTTTAGAAATTCTTAGCTTATCTGCCTTCCATCTCTAGAAAACAGCAATCACATCACCAACTGCAGCTGTATGATAAATTTCTAAGGGTCACAAGTTTGTTAAAAAGATTCTATTTCAGACAGAAGATATTTGATTGCCCTTCAGCCCTGCTTCTGATCTAATCCACAGATCAGCCTATTAAGGCTGATTATGACGTGAGAAGCATTCATCCCTTGCAAAAACCCTGGACACTTTAATGAAACAATGATATTATTTGAGCAACACAATCACGTCTTTCTGCAGTGTTGCTTTGGACTTAAGAAGCAATTAAATTTCTTCTTCTCCCCACCAAAACTGAAACGTTCAAGCTGTTTCTTGTCTGCAAGTGACTGTAATCAGAAATGTTAGACTGCAGATATCGAGTCTATATAAAATTTAATCAAACATGATCCTACAATGTACAGAAGTGCAGTGCTGTTTATGTAGCCAGGAATTTGACTTGAGAGGCACCTCTGTTTTTGGGAAAACAAAACATAAGTTTCATTCTTTGGAGCTACATTCAGTTCTCATGTTTGTTTACTCATGTTCTTTGGTCTTCATTTTCAGAGAATAATGTATAAATGGATCCTAATGTTAATTATATTACAATCTTAAAGAACACTTGAAATAAGAATAGTTCAAAGTCCACAGATGCAATTGTGTAACTAAATAATCATCCTTTGCATGTACATAACACTTTTAATTTGAGGTTCTCAGATTGCTTTACCATGGCCCTTATTCAGCAAAGCACTTAATTTAAGCATATGCTTAAAATTAAGTATATGTGCCAATCCCATTGAAGACATCTCTTTGCACTGAAGTCAGACTCAGAAGGTAGCTATATAATATCATCCCAGTTTTACACATGGAAAAACAGGGTCACAGGGAGATTGTGACTTGCCTAAGGTTGCATGGTGAGCCAGTCTCATTCTTCCTAGACCTTTGCTTTAACCACTAGCCATGGTGCCTGCAGTGTCTCCCTGTGTGGACCCCTAATGCCAAGGGGCTCCACAGGACAAACTGCTTTAAATGAGCATTGCCTTCATTAAAGTGCAGAGAGTACAGGGGTCCTGTTGATGTTTTTCTTGGGCCTTATGGATCCCAAGACTATTCCTGTCGGCCAGTTCTGTTGTGTCTGCTGTAGAGTAGCCCCTAGCCTTTATGAGGCTCTATGCAATGTTACAAATGCAAGGTCCCACCCAACACTGCTCCCCATTATCCATAGCTGGGTTCCCCAACTGTAGCTACCTCCTGCCTGTCTGCATCCTATCTTTGGTCAGCTTCACCTATTTGTTAGTTTCCAAGAGCTCATAAGACACACTATATGGGCAGAGCAGCCAAGCAGTGGAGCTGCTCCACAGTTTTCCAAGTTGGGATGGCAGTCAAGGCATTAGATGTACAGGAAATGGTCATGGTTGCAGATGGGTAATCAGGGAGGACACTCTTTCTGGCAGATAATGTGTGTATTGAAGGCAAAACAGTATACACCTTCAGCTCCCATAGCCTTCAATAAGATTAGTTGGTGCTCATCACCTGTGAAAAGCAGGCAATCCGGTATACAGTATTGTGACAAAAGGCAGACATTTTCCAGGGCGCTGGATAAATTATTCTAGAAAAATATTTTCCCAGGAATGAAAATTAAAGACATATTAAAAGAAACTCTGTGTTACCTTTGAGTAACACAAAGGCTGAGCACAACACAATACTATTGTTTTACAGATTTCCTAAGACAGCATGATCTCGCAGTATTTAATGTTCATAGGAGTCATACGGCAGCCTCATGACAAATCACAGACCCCATTTATTATGTAGAGTTCAGAGGTTCTGTCTCAGTGGTCAGGAAAGAGTATTTCCCTTTTAATCCTTCTCTCCCATGGACTAAATTATTAACAATCTAGAGGGGGAAAAAAAGATTATTTAAGAGGGTTGGGAGTAAAGCTACTTTCATGAGTGATATCTTTATTACTAACTAGTTATTTTATACTACAGTTATTACTAACTAGTTATTTTATACTACAGTCTGTTATTTTATACTACAGTCTGTCACAGGGTGACTGGCTCTTTAAGGGGATTCAGGCCTAGCCTCACCAGTGATGGACCAGCTACCTCCAGCTGAGACTGAGCAGCAACAGATCATGTGATTATAAAACCTAGCAGGGCTCTCAGTTGAATGTAGAGAGTTGGTAGGGATGTGTGGTCTCATGCAAGGTCCTGAAGTAGTGCAAGATGGAGGTATGTACTCAGCAGACTGGAAATCGATAGCATGTACAAGACCCTGGGTTAGGAGGAAGGGATGGTTGATTTGATGTATTATACTAGTTTTATGGGGGTGGAAATAAAGCTGAAACCAGTGCTTCTATATTGTGATGCCAACTTTTCTCAACCTAATGCTAAAATTTTCCCAAGTCTGGTGAAAAATTCCCAGATCCTGGGAATTTTTCACCAGTGTGGGGAAATTTTTAGTGCTAGTCAGTGCTTCTATATCCTAGAAAATTTTCCAACATCTGGGAATTTTTCAGCAAAATGTTTCACCTTGGGAAATTGCAGGGCAAATTGGGAAACTGCAGGGGACATGCTGTTAAAAATTCCTAGATTCTGGGAAATTTCCCAGGATATAGAAGTACTGGCTGAAACCCTCGAAAAAGAGGCTGAATAAGACTTTAGTTATGGTATCAATCCTTCCTAGGCTGAAAAGACAGATTAGTAGCATACACCAGGCCTAGAGCACATCAGGAAGGTGCTGTCCCCCTCCACCACCCCCAGCATTGTTATTCCTGTATTTTAGTAATCTGGTATCAGCTTCCAGTACATGAAAGACAAACAAATATTTCAGAATCTGAAAGGAAGGGTTAATAGCCATGAAGTGGATAACCTAATATGTATTAATGATCCCTGCTTGTAGTTAAATTTATATAATGCTTTGGGATCCTTCAGGGTGAAAGGAACTATATGCTTGCTTTGCCTTCTTTGTCCTCCTGTAAACAAGGTTGGTGGTGCAGACCCATAGAGCATGTGTGATTGGGAAAGGAGCTATATAAAGGTAAAATGCTATTATGTATTGTGACAGATCGCCTTCTTGCCCCCCTCCAAACACAGGCAGGAAATTCCTCTTTGGCTCCAAACAGTGCTCTTTATTTACAGTGCAGCTTGTGCAGACCCCACCACCTACTATACACAGCTCTACAGCTTAGCTCTGTACACAGCTCCTTCTCTAGCTCACACCACCACCACCACACTGGGCTTCTTGCCTGGCAGACTTTTATCCCCCCTGGGGAGGCTGCCAGGTGCAACCCATAAGGCTGATTACTCTGCAGCCCAGGTGGTTGATTAGGCCTCTCTGCGGGGAGGTTTGCAGAGGATTTTTCTCCCTCTTAAAGGGGAGGCAGGCTGGGTCAGGCCCACCCTGCCACAGTATAAAAATTGGTCGTTAATCATATTCCTATTTCTCTAGCTAGCTTCCCCACATCAGGCTTTCTTGTCTAACTTTTCTTCTTCAAAACTAACACAACCCAGCTGCCAAACGAGGCAAAAGTAATTATTGTGAAGTTTGTATCCTCACTGTTGGATTTGAAGAAATTGGTGTTCGGAGATGGGAAAGACCTATTAGCTGATCCAGTGTGAAGTATCATTCTGGAAGAGTCCCTGTGCCTGACCATCAGGGAACGGGTCAGAGTTATACAGCTATTGGATGTCACACTGTCCTCTCAGCTATTCCTGTTGCAAGCTGAGCTGGACTTTTATGAAGAGGGGAATACTGAGTTTCTGCCCTTATGGTATGTGGGAAGGATCATGTGGGCAGAAGCCAGGCCTGCTGGGATACTTAAATGCTCTGTTTGGGAGATCAGAATTGAGGCAAGACTTAAAGAGGCTCTCCTCTTTCCTCTGCTAGTAGCCAAGGATGTGGCTAGTAGCTTAGCCTGAAGAAGGCAACAGAACCCTGAAGTGGGGACTGGGATCCAGTCCTATTCAAAAGGGGTGAAGGACAATCCAGCCCTTGGTTAAGAGTGGATGTAAAGAGCTGTGCAAAGGAAGCAATTTGAGCACAACAGCAACAAAAGTTTTACTGGTCCCACAAAACTCAAGAACTGGTGTGTGTGTGTGTGTGTAATATATATATACTGAAGGTGCCAGTGGAGAACACTCATCTATTAATTATTTACATATACTAACAGAGCACACTCTTAATGCCTGGAAACTGACATTGTGGTTTGAACCCCAATACAAGGGGAGAAGAAATCCCCTTGCAGGGAGTGGTAAAGGACTGTGAAGCCCTGCCCTGGGAGAAGGCTGGAGGACATCTATAAGAGCTGAACTGTAAGTTACACCGCATGCTGTCAGATAAAATGTATTTGGCTGTTAAAGAAAACTGAGGTGGGTTGAAGCATTCTGAGGATCTGGTAACCATAGGAGGATTCTCAGAATGAGCTGTGGAAGTGGGACTCCCCTAGTAGTGCTGGAACTAGAGGTGCTGAGAATGCTGCTGCACCATCTGGCTTGAAGTAGTAATAACAAATACTGAATATGTGGTTTCTCCAGTAGATGTACAGCTGATCTACTGACTTCTATACCGTGGGAAGAGCGAGAACACAAGACACTCTGGTATTCTGGGCTAGCAGATGGCCCTCTGGGGTCCATTGTCAGCTGGTGTAGGTTAGAGTAGCCCCCAAGCTCTGCTAATTGGATTCAGGGCAGGGTAGAGTGCTTCCTGAGGCCATTCCTTTCTGTTGCACCAAGTGGAGCTCCGGAATGGGAGAGAATATGTACTGCCTTGAAATGGCCACAGCAGATATAATTCAAGGTTTGCCACCTTTTTACTGATAGGAACAAAAAGCTGTTTATGCAAAATGGCAGCCCTCCAGGAATAGAATGTATGTCATAGAAAAAGTCTTCTCTGAACTGGTTTTTATTTCCCATCACAACACACACAATGTCTTGCCCACCGTAACTTCCAGGAGGGAATACCATGAGGAGAGAGATCTTCATTCGGTAGTTCCAGCTGGCCATCTCTTGCATGAGATTCACGACTAGTACAGTAGACTCCCGATTATCCGGGTGCGGGTTAACCGGGCTGCGGATTAACCGGGCTGTCTAAACCAGTCCGTAGAGGAAGCCCCAAAGCAGCGGCAGTCTCAAGCTTAACCTGACGCTGCTTTTGGGGCTTCTCCCACTGGCCCCTTAGGAGCTGGGGTCTCAGCCTGCTTCCAGCCTGGGTGTAGGAAACCCAGGCTGGCAGCTGGCTGAGACCCCAGCTGGCAGGAGCCTGGGGGGAAAGCCCAAAGCGGCAGCAGGCTTACTGCTGAGCCCGCCGTCTCTTTGGGCTCTCTCCCCGGGCTCCTGCCACCTGCCCCACTCAGCTCCCGCTGACAGCCTGGGTGTAGGAAGCCCAGGCTGGCAGCAGGAGCTGAGGCAACCCCCTCCCCTCCCCCCCCCCCCCCCCGCCGCTGAAAGGAGCCTGCGGGGAAAGTCAAAAGCGGCAGAGAGCTGAGAAGCGGCAGCGGCCAAGCTCTCAGCGCCGCTGCCGCTTTAGAGTCCCATTCCCCCCCCCCCCCCCCCCCGGCTCTGCTAGCTGGGGTCTCAGCCAGCTGCCAGCCTGGGTTTCCTACACCCAGCTAGCAGAAGCCTGCGGGGAAACTCTAAAGCAGCAGAGTGCTGAGAGCTTGGCTGCTGCCGCTTCTCAGCTCTCTGCCGCTTTTGACTCCCTCCCCCCCCCCCCCCCGCAGTCAGTGCCCCCCCCCCCCAGTAGACAGCTGATTATCCGGGATTTCATTAACCAGGACTGAGGTTTTCCTGATCATCCCGGATAATCGAGGGTCTATAGTAAATTTAAACGGTTACCTCAGTGCTAGTACCAGTGCATCCATATCTGATAAAAGTAACTGTTCATAAATTTGCACCCAAAGAAACTTCAGTATCATTGGTCCCAGAGTTCAAAAATCATGTCAAGCCCCCAATAAGCCTGGCATTTTTAAAATAAGATATTGAGGTTCTTATTTACCTTTTTGTATTTTGAACCTTGAGGTACACTTGTTATGTTTCCAATTTTTTTTGCAAACATGACGGCTAGAAACGTGCTTTCATTAAAAAATTCACACCAAGTTTCATCTGCCTTGCAGTAACATCATGAGAACTGACAATACTGAGTTCAGAATCTAAGCCAAAAGCAGGCCTGAGCTATGAAGCCAATGTAATTGCTCTAATCAGTATTCTAGAACATCTGCTTTACTGGCAGTATTAATTCTTGAATGAATCTTATTGCCAACCTTTGTAACCTAACACTGAAAGAGATGCTTGAGCTTTTGCGATTACCTGGAGTAAATCAATATAAAGTTTCAGTCTGGAGTTCAATGTGTCATATTAATGGTCAGCTCTGTATGAGTGTAAGTGTTGTCATCCTAAATGAGCTTTTCACTTTAATTCCTTCCCTACAGAGTAATTGACTTTAACTGGTTACTCTGGTTTATCAAGGTTTGTAATAATGGTGGTATAGCAACATGACCTAAAAAAAGGAAAGCGATTTTGTGTGTGTGTGTGTGTGAGTGTGTAAAGGGGATAGGAGGAGAGAGATGGTATACCACCATATGTATCTGTGGGTGTTATCAATTTCCAATGCTATTATGCAGATGGACACTGGAATCAGAAAGGAGATGGGCTGGTTTAAAATTTTAGTTTCTTAGTGGCACTATAAAATACAAAGCTCATTGAAGTTAATGGAAACTCTCCCATTGACTTCAATGGACTCTTGCATCAGGCCTAATGGCCTAACTTTGAAGGCCTTACCCAGATATATCTCCCATAACTTCAATTGGGGGTAGGGAGCAGTTGCCTGAGTGGGGACTACAGAATCTAATCACAAATAACTATTGGAGTGCCCAGGCTTTTCCAGCAGGAGGAACAGATCCTGTCAGCTTTTGCAAAATAATTGATGAAAACTTTCTGGTAAATTTTGCTGACTGATTTCATTGTTGAAGCCACAACTGAACCTCAGAAGTCATTTCTACATGCTAAATGCTTCCATTATCTTTTACCTTCTTAGGGCCATAATTTCCAAAGAAATGTTTACATTTGCACTATCCAGCTGTGACTTTGCACGAGCAAATGGCATCTTCATGAACATAGTCACTTTAACTTCCCAAAATGTTTCCATATAGAATCCTGTATATTTGGGTACACAAACTTGTCTCCCCCAAAATGTTGGGTGCACAAATAAAGGAACAAAAAATAGTGCTTTAGTCAAAACCCTTCTTGCTCTTACTATTAGTTTGACCTTGGGCTGGTCTGTTCTTCATTACTGCTGCTGTTGCTATTATTCTTGTTTAATGAGATAACCCAAATCTCATTTGTTTCACAGTCACTGGCTACAACACACTTTATTAAGGCATTTCTGAGTTCTGCATGTCAACTCAGCTGTCTGCAGTCCTATCTTCTATAAAGGAAAGAGACCTGCTAATGCATTTTACAGTTCAGTTTCTTGGAAGCACTAGCTTTTGTCAGTGTGTATATTTGAACAGCAGATTTTTTTTTTTGTTAAAGTAATAAATTTATTGTATAGTTTTGATTAGAGATGTTAACGGAGTATATTTAATAGTGATTCTCAGAGAAAACTACAAGTTTCTTTCGCTAAAAAGGTCACCTTTCTTGTGAAAGCAGTAGCACAACTGTGGGGCTACTTTTCTCAACTCATGGCAGGATGCCAAAGATCCATTGAAGAGAACTCCACTCACAGAGGTTCATCATTCCTTAGAGTATTTTTCAGTGACACTGAAGAGCATTGCCGCTGTCTTCTACTTGCACTCCCTCTTGCAAATCTTCATTGCACCTTGATGTTATGCACACCTTCCTTAGACATCAATGTTTACATATCACCAATACCATGTCGAAGTTTTCTGTATTCTGTCTTTTGTTTGGAACTACTCAAGAGCTGCTTAGCTATTAATGTATATGAGGGAGTGGTGATTTGAAAAAATGAGAAATGGCACAATTTAAATGGAAACTGTCACTCAGCTCTTAAACAGGTAGCTAGTTGTGCTGTTTATGCAAGCGTTGTTTCTATTTACCTTGGATTTTTGACAGTGTAATATGCAGGGCTCCATGTGCCCTGCAATTAGGAAGCCACAAAGTTTACCAGACTATTCGTCCTTTGAAGAAAAATAATGATCCCAGGACTAAGCTATCATTTTTTTAAAAAACCTACCCCTCATGCTTGTAGAGAAAAACACATATATTTCATCACTGGAGTCTGCAGACAGAGTGAAACCATAGTTCTGGGAAGTGTGAATTGCCCAGGATTGCTAACGCTGGAAGTGTAACAATATTGACATTTAAATGGTCACCCTTAACTTAGCATTAACTAGATGTTTCTGATATATCCTCAAACTACTTATCCTGCATTCCCAAACTGCCTTGCATGCCTCTCCACTCGCACTTAAAGACTAACAGGTTTATTTGGGCATAAGCTTTCGTGGGTAAAAAAACCACTTCTTCAGATGCAGAGTGTTGCAGCTGAAGAAGTGTTTTTTTACCCACAAAAGCTTATGCCCAAATAAAACTTCATTTTTAAGGCCTGGTCTACATCTTCAATGCAGTCTAAAATGAATTAAGTGGCACAGCCCTTTTCAGAACTGGGGTCCATTGTTTGTATAAAGTAACTACAATCCACTAATCTAGTTGTAGACAGTTTTTTGTCTGGGGACCCACTCTTGTAATTCTCATTCTCCTTTAAATCGGTGAGTATTGGCATCTGTATGGAAAGAAGAAATAATTCTCTCACTTAAAGATTTGGTATAATGATGATTCCAGTTTCCTTTCTTAATTCATTTCTTCCTTCAACTCTATTAGGATGCAAGATAATTAAATGCTTCAGCTTCCTGTAGTAGTCACTTTTTCAGAATTGCCCAGGTGTGTAGTTTTTAAATAGCTGAAGCTCATTAAGGGTCCTGTGTCTATTTTTAGAGCTTGGCATCAATCAGGAAAGGTCATTAATCATTATGCAAGTGACTGAATCAGCAAAATGGTATCTTGTCAAAGTGATAACTTTAACATTATCAGAGGTAACAAAGTCCTGTGGCACCTTAAAGACTAACTATAAAGTTTTGAAGCATAAGCTTTCGTGGGCTAATACCCACTTCGTCGGATTCAAGCATCCGACGAAGTGGGTATTAGTCCACGAAAGCTTATGCTTCAAAACTTTATAGTTAGTCTTTAAGGTGCCACAGGACTTTGTTACTTCTGCTATTCCAGACTAACACGGCTACCTCTCTGATTCTGAACATTATCAGAGTGATTCAAATACATTGATTTGCCTTAGATATACTTTATCCTCACCTACAACTATTTCACATTTGGAGACAATATATACCTTCAAGTCAGCGGAACTGCTATGGGTACCCACATGACCCCGCAGTATGCCAACATTTTTATGGCAGACTTAGAACAACACTTCCTTAATTCTCATCCCCTAATGCCCCTACTCTACTTGTGGTATATTGATGACATCTTCATCAGCTGGACCCATGGAAAAGAAGCCCTTGAGGAGTTCCACCATGATTTCAACAATTTCCATCCCACCATCACCCTCAGCCTGGACCAATCCACACAAGCGGTCCATTTCCTAGACACAACTACGCTAATAAATGATGGGCACATACACACTACCCTATACCGGAAAGCTACTGACCGCTACACTTACCTACATGCCTACAGCTTCCATCCAGAACACACCACTTGATCCATTGTCTACAGCCAAGCTCTAAGATACAACCGCATTTGCTCCAGTCCCTCAGACAGAGACAAACACCTTCAAGATCTCTACCAAGCATTTTTAAAACTACAATACCCACCTGGGGAAGTGGAAAAAACAGATTGACAGAGCAAGAAGAGTACCCAGAAGCCACCTACTACAGGACAGGTGCAACAAAGACAAAAACAGAACACCATTAGCCGTCGCCTTCAGCCCCCAACTTAAGCCTCTCCAACGCATCATCAAAGACCTACAACCTATCCTGAAAGATGATCCCACACTTTCACAGATCTTGGGAGACAGACCAGTCCTCGCTTACAGACAGCCCCCCAACCTGAAACAAATACTCACCAGCAACCACACAACAAAACCACTAACCCAGGTACCAAACCTTGGAACAAAGCCTGATGCCAACTCTGTCCTCATATCCATTCAACTGACACCATCATAGGACCTAATCACATCAGCCACACCATCAGAGGCTCATTCACCTGCACATCAACCAATGTGATATATGCCATCATGTGCCAGCAATGCCCCTCTGCTATGTACCGTATTTTTCGTCCCATAGGACGCTCCGGCGTATAAGACGCCCCCGCGTTTTCGGACCAAAAAAAAAAAAAAAAAAAGCGCCGCTTTTTTCGCGCCGCTCTCCCGTCCCCGCCGCGCAGGCGGGCTGCTGGGAGCGCGCCGCTCTCCCGTCCCCGCCGCGCAGGCGGGCTGCTGGGAGCGCGCCGCTCTCCCGTCCCCGCCGCGCAGGCGGGCTGCTGGGAGCGCGCCGCTCTCCCGTCCCAGCCGCGCAGGCGGGCTGCTGGGAGAGTGGCGCGAAAAAAGCGGCGCTTTTTTTTTTTTTTGGTCCGGCCGATATTCGGCGTATAAGACGCCCCCCCTAATATTGAAAGTATTTTGGGGGTTAAAAAGGCGTCTTATACGCCGAAAAATACGGTACATTGGCCAAACCGGCCAGTCTCTATGCAAAAGAATAAATGGACACATCTGACATCTGGAATCATAACATTCAAAAACCAGTAGGAGAACACTTCAATCTTCCTGGCCATTCCATTAAAGATTTGATGGCTTCAGTTTTGAAACAGAAAAACTTCCAAAAAAGACTCCAATGAGGAACTGGAATTAATTTTCAAATTGGATACAATTAACCAGGGGCTAAATAGGACTTCCAAATGGTTCTCTCATTACAGTAACTGATTGCATTTCCTGAGTTACTTTCACTGACAACAGAAATCCATTTCAAAAGGTGTGGGTTTTTTTTCTCCTACTGATAATGGACCATCTACATTTAACAGCCGTCTTAGAATGGGTATGCTAATGTACAATTTTTTTCTTTTTCTTTCTGTGTGTATAAATGCATCTTACTTCTGTTTCATTCTATGCATCCGATGAAGTGAGCTATAGCCCACGAAAGCTTATGTTGAAATAAACTAGTTAGTCTCTAAGGTGCTACAAGTATTCCTTGCTTTCTTTATGGATACAGACTAAGATGGCTGCTATTCTTGAACCTTGGATCTAAGTTAGGTTTGCCCCTTTAGAGACATGCAATACAAAGCTCTAAGGCTATATCTACACCACAAACTTGGGTTCTATTCTCAGTTCTGTTGAACTAATCTTGGTAAACCTCTTGGTTAACTTTTTTTGTAAAAGGAGGTGGTGGAAGGGGAGGTGCAATAATACCTGATGGCGTTCTAGGGTGGGGTACAAAGCCTTGCTCAGTGATAAGGAATGCATGGAAATATAAACAGCAGTCAGTAAAGGTGAGATTTTAATCCTCCCCTATGTAGCAGGGTAATTGGGTGAGAATCTGTCTCAGGTGCATGCATGCACCTACAAAATATTGCCTGCCTTTACAGTGCAACCACATAGGCAACCCGAGTCTGCCAAAACACAAATACAGGACAATTGAGAGGTCAGATTGGCAATGGGATGTGGAGCTTTTTCATTCTATAAATCACAGGTTCAAATCTAGCCACAGTTGCAAATAACCAAAAGCCGTTTCATCATGTTATTTCAGTGTCTTGTGTGAAATGAGTGGATGGTCGCTGTCCAGTTCCTTCTAGACAGGTCTCACCATCACAATTGGCACTTGTTGGCTGCCTCAACTGAGGAAACCAAGGACTGAATGGACATGGAGATGAAACTACCTATTTACTCTGGAGAAAGGTGCCCCCAGGATTGTGTTATTGCTTGTTAGCAGAGAATCTGTGTCTGTACTGTATCTTATTGTGAATATACAGAGGATCAGTCTCCAGGATTATAAATTAGCTTTCATGAACTCACTTTAAAAACCTGGAGAGACAAAGTACTGTGGCGATTATCATTTATGTTCCCTACAAATAAACATCAGAGGTGGAAATGAGATGGATGACCTGTTTGGAAACTCTTCTTCTCTTTGGCAAAGTCCTAAAAATTCTTCTTGATTGAACCAATAATCTCCACAACCACCCCATTCAAACCAGAACTGTTGCAGTACTGACATTGCAGTAGAGAGAGACTGTACAGCTTTCTATGGAACTGGTCAATGCTGTTCTCAACAATCCAATACTTTAGGCCTCTTTCAGTCTGGTTCCTATATTGCCCCAGCCTTATCAGTCTTGAAACTACTATATTTAGCAGCTTTTAACTGGAGCATCCTAGCCTTTGCTAATCTAGAACTTCAGTGTTAAAAAATCACCAGAAAGTGTCTTGTGTTTAGCGAGTGAGGTTTGTTTGTTTTTTAAACTAAGAAAGGAGTTCACTTTCCATGTGAAGCTCATGGGCAGGAAGCACTATTCTCCACCAGAGATCCTAAAGCAATACTTCTGCATGTGAGAAGTGATATTGGATATCAAAGGAAGGCAAAGGGGAATACTTCATGCTGGACTGAGGCCTAAAAAACCCATATCCCAACAGATGTAGTTATGCTGACCTAACTCCCAATGTATGTAGCTATGTAGATATAAGAATGCTTCCATTGACTTAGCTACTGTCATTTGGGGAGGTCAGGTATGAAGAAACTCCTTCCATTGGTGTGGATTCTGACTATAGGCTATGACCTATAGATATGCTGGTGTAGTCCCCATAGTGTAGACACAGTTCTTTGAAGGAAGAAAAGAACTCAGTCATGATTGAACACCACCCTTTCACTCACCCGCTAATCTCTGACAAGTAAATAGCCACTTTTGTTTTAATACATAAACAAAATAATGCATTGAAGTGTGGTCCTTCCTGAGCTTCAGGAAGATGGAAAATCTGGTTCTAAAAGTATGCTGGTATAAACTGATACAGTTCAATTTGACCTTGAAATTAGTGATGTATTCTTGTCCCTTGTTTCTGTGCTGCAAAAGTGTCTCAAATATTTAGTATGTTGCATCACATGAATGTCATGAGACTATATCTCAGCTTCTGCACAAAAATTGACATTGTATATAACCGGCAGCTTTGACTCCTTCTGTGTGTGTGTGTGAGGTTTGTCCTGTTAATGAATACTATGAATTGTGTATAACTGAATACATTCCATTCACAACACTTTGAAAAAAAACTCACTTATTGGTCTGTTTTCTTTAGATTTAAAAAACACAAATTTGTGGGCTGTCCTCTGGGTAAATCCCACCTATAATTTCCCACTAGAAACTTACCATAACAGCTTCTTTAAAGAAATCTGGGCCATATTTTTAAAAGATATATATAATAATGTGTGTGCATAGGGGGATTTTCAAAAGTTCCAAGGTGCCTAACTCCTATTGAAATCAGTGGGAGTTACTTAGGTGCTTTTGAAAATACCTCAGGGTGTCTAAATACCTTTACAAATCTGTCCTTGGTTTCCTCAGCTTTTTCAGTTTGAACACTGTTTTAGTGACAGACCATAAATGTTCAAAATTTTCAAACTGAGGAGAAAATGTTACCAGTTGTTTGAACAAGGACAAAAAATGAAAGCAACTTTCAAGATCACACTGATGACGATTGCCAAACTTAGGCCCTGATTCAGCAAGGCACTTGAGCAAGCATGTAGCTTTAAGCATGATAGTAACCCTATTTAAATCAGTGGGGCTACTGCTGAGCTTAACTGACACATGCATGTGATTAACTTGCTGAATCGTAGCCCTGGCTTGTTAACACGAGAGTGAGCATGTGTGTACAGTGAAACCTCCATTTAACGGACTAATTCGGGCGAGGGGGTGTCCGTTAAGTGAAAAAGTCCGTTATTTAATAATAATAAAAAAAATGAGCTGTCTGAGCAGCAGCCCGACCGCCACAGGGTCGGGGCGGCAGCTCCGCAGCCCGCCCGCTGCCGGGACCCATGTGGCAGCCGGGAGCTGTCAGCCAGCCCGCCTGGGTCCCGGATGCTGGGATCCAGGTGGCAGCTGGGATCCAGGTGGCAGCTGGGACCCATCAGCCCGCCCACCCGGGTCCCAGATGATGGGACCCGGGCGTCAGCCAGCCCGCCCAGGTCCCGGGAGCCGGCAGCCAGCCCGCCCACTGGCGGGACTCGGGCGAGAGCCGGCAGCCCGCCCGCTAGTGGGACCCGGGCGGGAACCGGCAACCAGCCCGCCCGCCAGCCAGACCTCCTGCTGCCGTCACCCGGGCGGCAGTAGGGAGCCAGCAGCCAGCCCTCCCGCTGCCGTGACCCGGGCGGCAGCGGGAGCAGGCAGCCAGCCCGCCCGCCAGCCAGCCCTCCTGCTGCCGGGACCCGGGCGGGAGCCGGCAGCCAGCCCATCTGCCATCCAGCCCTCCTGCTGCTGGGACCCGGGCGGCAGCCGGGAGCAGGCAGCCAGCCGGCCTGCCAGCCAGACCTCCTGCTGCCGTCACCCGGGCGGCAGTAGGGAGCCAGCAGCCAGCCCTCCCGCTGCTGTGACCCGGGCGGCAGCCGGGAGCAGGCAGCCAGCCCGCCCGCCAGCCAGCCCTCCTGCTGCCGGGACCCGGGCGGGAGCCGGCAACCAGCCCGCCCGCCAGCCAGACCTCCTGCTGCCGTCACCCGGGCGGCAGTAGGGAGCCAGCAGCCAGCCCTCCTGCTGCCGTGACCCGGGCGGCAGCCGGGAGCAGGCAGCCAGCCCGCCCGCCAGGCAGCCCTCCTGCTGCCGGGACCCGGGCGGGAGCCGGCAGCCAGCCCATCCGCCATCCAGCCCTCCTGCTGCTGTGACCCGGGCGGCAGCCGGGAGCCCGCCCGCCTGCTGCTGTGACCCGGGCGGCAGCCGGGAGCCGGCAGCCAGCCCGCACGGTGGCATGACCTGGGCGGCAGCCAGGAGCCGGCAGCCAGCCCGCAAGAAATGGATTTGGGGTGCATCAGACTTGCTCAGAAATTTTGTCCGTTGCATCCGAAGTCCGTTAAATCGAGGTTTTACTGTATATTTGTATTGGTGCTTAGCCACTGAGACCAGCCTTCCATATTCTACATATAGAGGCTGGAGGAGAAAAAGAGAAAGTGGCTGGAAACTCTGATTCAAAATATCAAATGACTTGGAGCTCAACAGCTTAAGGGATAACAGCAATGGTCTTTCATTTCTGGCACTGTTATTTGAATTTCCTGAAGACATAAGTATTTGGAAATGAACAGACTGACTTTTAACACTGCTTTGATAAAGTTGCTTCAAGAATTAGCTGGAAAAGATCATTCTGACTGCTGTTAGTAGCCTGGAAACTTGGCATGAATACTGTAGTAAGAAAAATCAGCTGAATACTTCACACCTAAGAAGTTAACCTGATGATCTCTCTTGTTGCTTTTGCTCTTTATCTTATTTATGCCACACTTCAGCAGCCATATTTATTGGCAGGTGTTTGTATTTTCCTCACCAAACAGGCTGTTTTATATCATAGCATTAGTGCTTTATATCATAGCATTGGTGCTTAGTGCAAAGCAGATCAATATTTCACTTTAAGTTTCTGCCACAAGAGAGCAGTGTTGATATTGTAAGCTGAGGCAGTGTGCTTCTCACTCTTTTTCTCTTCCGCCAAAACAAGTCTGAATATTGCAAGTGAAATGCCGATTTAGTGTAACAGCTGTTCTGAGAGCTCAACAAATTAAGGGTTAAACATAATGAATGATCTTTAATTTCTGATGCTGTTTCAGTCTCTTGGTGGTATAACGGAAATGAATTTGGGGTTGTCTTTTTATTTTGTAATAGCTTATAAAATTTCATGTTTTTCACCCTCACACACAGCATATACCATTTTTTGTAATATATAGGCCACATTCTGCTCTCACACTGATGGAACTTTGAAGTTAATGGAATTTCATGGGTGTAAAGGAGAGTATAATTTGGGGGGGCATTTTGTGATGTGACAAGACTTTCAAAGGTGCTGAGCTTCACTGGGAGTTACAAATGCTCAGCTTTGAAAATCAGGCACGTGCTGCTCATTTATATGAATAAGGTCAAATCTTGATTATCTTGATTTGCAAAAATTATAACCGAAGAGCATCAGCTTTTGATGATGAAGAGATCATGGGAATTTTGCATGAATAAGCATGCAGAATTTGCACAAGTAGATTGCATTAGTAAAGATGGCTTGTGTGTGTGTTTTTGTTGGCAAGCTATGGGTGAAGATCACAAATACTGAACCACTACATATATTCATCCCTCAAAGATACAGCATTTGTATCTTGGGGGTAGAAATTCAGTTCTCACAGATCAATTAGAATGGTGTAGGTAAAATACCTCTAATCCCCCCCCCCCCTCACCTCTCCTTCCCCAACACTCTCCCACCAAGCTGGAAATCAGATGTGGTATTACTTGAAAAGAGAAAATATCCATTTAGTCTCTAAACTTTCTATATTTTCCACAAAAATGCTTAATGTTATTTCTTTACTGGTGTAAAAGCTATGGGTTTTGCTCTGATGTAATGAAGCTGATTTGTTCCCCAGTGGAATTTTGCCATTTAATACCATGAATGATGATTACATTTGGATCTTGATAAAATTTACTAATTCTCACAAATGCATGACATCTGTTTTCACAGGCAAAAACTGATAATTCATTATTGCAAGAGTGAACAGAATAACTTATCAGTAAAAGCAAATTGTTCTGTAAACTTGCTTATAAAACAGATATCTGACATGGTCCTTGCCTTGAAAGCATAGGGAATGATTTTAAAGTTGTGGAGCAAACACACTCCCCTATAACGTCTTCAGATTATGAATGCTCAGCATCGGTGTGAATCAAGACTAAATGAGATACATGCAAGCCAAATCACAGGACAACAATTTCAGTGAATGAGGATGTGGGGAAGATAGGAAGGATTACTTGAAGAGAAGGTGGGTTTGAAATAGAGCTGCGAGAGACTGCTTGGCAGATGAAGGTAGAGAGAATGTTAAAAGCATGACAGCAGTATTTTAGGTATGAAATCAAGAATGGAAACAATTATAGGACAAATTTTCGCGGGCATAGCGCTACTGAAATCGGAGGAGTTATACCAACAGAGAATTTGGCTTAGTGGGAGCAGATCAATAGGAGCAGTGGGAAGAGAACAGAGTGAGAGAGGCTATGGGAGGTAGAGAGGAGTAAACTATAGTGGAGAAGGGAAGTTTGGGGGTGCGAGGGAGTCCACATTCTCTGAAGTCTTGTAAGTGAAGATAAGGATCCTGAATAAGGAGCAGTCTGAACTGGATAACCAGATTAGGGTACTTGCTAATATAGCTGAAATGGATTTGGATGTCTAACTAAAAATAGCTTTCTTCTCTTTAAATATGCACAATATCTACAAAGCATTCAACTTTCTATGTGCTCTCATGTTTAGAATGACTTGCATCCTATTTTAAGAACCATTCATATCATATCTTCTGGGATTTTCCTGTACAGCTTATGAATGTACCAGAGTATAAACTGTTAAAAAATTTTTTTAAAAAACCCTGATAAGTAACAATAGGATAATACATTTGTGCAAACCTGAAATGCCTATATTTAATCTCTAGTGACTGTGTTTTGTTTTGAAGTTTAATTCTCAGTTTGAATTAATGTTGTACAGGGATTTTGTGCAAGGAAGAGCTATAGGAACTATTAAACCACATTTTTGGAGGAGATTGTTCGCTTTGTTCTAATATACCTTTGAGCTTCCCTAAGGATATTCAAACACAATTTCATATGCCAAGGTATTCAGTTTCTACGTATGGAAATTACATGAGTGATGCAATGGTAGGAACTGTACTTTTCAAATAAACCTCAAAATATGGATTGTTCTGGAATTAAGTCAGATTACCTTGCTGAATATAGCTATAAGCAATAACCATATAGTTAATTTAAATCTTGGGCCTATATCTAATATTTGGTAATGTGAGACTGATGCATTTGCTAGAGACTTGCAATCTTGTTTCCATTCCATTAATACTCAGGAGTACAAGAAGAAATATTAGATCAGTTTGACATATTAATGCAGAAACTAGTGCTCTGAATAAAATCTTATTTAGTATGGTGTTCTAACCGTGACAACAACAATCCCTATAAAATGCAGGTAGAAACAATGAACTTATAGCCATAACTATCTGTGTAATGCCTGGATTTCACAGAATGCTTTTGGTTATATTCAAGCTTAATTCTAAATGTCTTTTTTTTTAAATGCCCCTTATAAAACATAACCAAAAATCTAAATGGTCATGAACATTTCACATATTCTGTCAAGTCAGATTTACTTTTCTGGCTTTGAAAGGCTTTTGTATCAGGCTATTGGCATAATATCTAAATAAAACATATGTTTTTAGATTAGTTGTTAGGCTGTTCACCCACTAATAAATCAAGCTGAGTTCTTGATTTATTCTGAAGTGCTGTCATAGGAGAACATCTTGTAGCTTTTGTGCACTAGCATATGAAATGTTGTTTAACTTAAGGTGATCAGTTCTTTCCCTTTCATCAGATGATAACATTAGTATGGTCTGTGTGAAGTATAAGCCTACAGGACATTGGTTCTTTTTGTATTTGGCATTAGATGTGGAGTTCCTGATGGAATTTTTGTTTAAGAATAGAATTATCCAGTACTCCACAATCTTTACATCTCCACCCACCCACCCCAACAGTAGAGATAGCAAAAGCACAATTATCAAACATGGTAGCCTTAATAGAATTATAAATCCTGCACTTGGTACAACAAAATGAATCGATGGACTGATTTGGGGATCCAAATGCAACTCCCCATTCTGACAGGATTGAATGAAGCCTTGGTTGTTCTTTCCGGGCAGTTTGGCCACCCCACACTGTGGAGTCAGTGCCAAGAGTTGATTTCATGCCTAGTATATCCATCATTATAATTACTCCTGGGGGAATTCTGTGCCACTGCACAAGGTGGAATTTGAGGTAGTAAAGCAGGCTCCCCAGGTAAATATCACTGGTCCAGAGGGCCTCTCCACAGGCACAAAGCCAGCTTTGCTGACTAACCATTCCTACTACAGGAGCCCCTGGCACATGAGACATGCTGAGGTGAAGGTGGTGGTGGGGAGGATGTTATGGGCAGGAGTTGGTATGGCTATGGGGTCTCTATGCCCCAGCTATTCTGTGGCTTTACAAGGCCAATAAGGATCATGGCAATCCGGGTGCAATTTAGGGCAGCCTGTAGGGCTAATAACAACTGAAGGGTAAGCCACCTCCAATAACAACAGCATTGGGGAGAAGCTGCCCTCACTTCAGTCCTTGTGTCAGCCATACTGCTGACATAGGAATGAATTCCCTCCTAAGCCCTCCCTTTGGAAGCAATGAATGGGGACAGAAAATGATTCTTCAGGATCTGAGTGAGGAAGTAGTAAAGGTTGCATGTCTCATCCACATGTCCTTTTTTCTGCCACTTTGGGCAGAAATTAAACCCAGCCTCAGGCAACTATTTTCTACTAATATTCTTAGGGGAGTGAGCTTTTTGAAGTCTTGCTGAATGTTTTACTCATTTTAATAATGTCTTTTTCACTGTTGCCTTTGTCCTCATCACCCCCTTGTCACTGAGAACAGTTTGCCAGGATTGTAGGAACAGGGGCATAGAGCACCAGTAGTGAATAATGCTTGCCCATCAAAGACCACACTTAGAAATGTTAGACACACAGATGCTTGATCCATGACCTATAACAGGCACAGGACAGTTACTTTAAGAGGTCACCTCAGACTGTCCAGCTGCAATGTTGGTGAAGGTGAATTCTTCTCTCTTTTACCAATGTAAACTGGGAGTAAATCCATTGAAATTGAGTAGAATTTGGCCTACAATATCTGTTTAGTTTAGTGTCTCAAGTGGCAGATTATATAAAAAGAACACTGTGTATTGTACCTGCAAGATAACAGACAAACAACTGAGCTTTGTATAGAAGAGCTTTAAAAAGGACTTCATTTATCACATTGTTGTTTATAACTTTTCTAGGGACTAGTGTCATGGATGTCAGGAAATACAGTGAATTCATGACTTAATTTCGATACATTGACCTGGATAAGTAGGAACAGCAGGCAATCTTGGAATTGATTAGCGTGGGAGGTAAGTATCCACCTCAGAAGGTGGCTGATACCCAAAATAAATTCACAGTAGTTCTATTAAATAGGCAGTGAGATCTTGGAGATGCCTTCTGGGATATTCACATGTAGGCTTACTCTACTTGCAATTTAATATCCCTACAGTTTTGTAGAAACACCCCTTCCTCTTCCTATGATTTAATTCTGAAATTATACGATTTCTTTAATCTACAGTAAAAATGACAGCAATGTCTTCCAACTCTGACAACTTTACAGTCTTACTCCTTTTCCCTGGCAGTTGTTAGGGGAGAGGCCACAGCTCGCCTGCCCTCTTCTGCTGTATAAGTACAGTACGATGCAGCAGTATTCCAAGGCTCATTAATGTCCCTTTCAAATATCATGCTGCTGGACCTCATAAGGTATAGGATATCATAGTAAAGGCTGTCAGTGAAGCCCTGTCCTCCTTCACCTACGCTTGTAATAACTCATGTTTCAGTGCTTGGCTTCTCCTACAGAGAATTACTGAACAGTGCTCATGTGAACAGAATACATTTCTGAAGAGATTATACTGAAATCACCCAACTTCTTGAGATGTAAGCAAGATATAAAATGAGGTATCTGGAAATGGAAATTCATTTATTTATGGCATTTTGTACTATGCACAGGAAACATAAAAACAACAATGAAGGTTGAATTCCCTGGGCATTCTCCTCCCCATGTCTAACAACTATCTGCACCTCACACACATCATGCCCTAGTTTTCTATGGATGTCCCACTTTTACATTTCCAGCCTGTTATAGCTGAAATCAGTCCTTTTGTCCCAGTTTCAATAAAATAATTCTTTGCATTTATATAGCATCTTTCAACGGAGGTACTTACAGCATGTTACAATGATAATAAAGCCTCTCTATGCCACTAGGAGATAGAGATAGGGGTCAGTTCACCTGCTTCTTCAGTGAAATGTAGCAACTGTTTAATTACAAACAGTGATGCTTATGGTCAGGATACAACACTACATAGAGAGGACGATGTGGGAGGAATGTACACGAGCAGAATATAACTATTTGAGTTGGAATTTATCCAGGTACCAAGAAATCTCCAATAAGCACAAGTGAACAGGACTTTGTCTCTAAATCTTATCTGAGAGACAACACCTCTAGCAATACTATGTCTCTTCCCCCCCCCCTCCCCCCACTAGGCTAGGCCAGTGGACAGAAACTGACTGAGAGGGGAAATATGAGCTATAAATTCAACTTCCTGCAGCACCTATTTGTTCCTTGGAGGTTTGTTTTCAAAGTACTGACCCAGTACAACCATCCCCACTTCCCTCTCAAAGTGCAAGGACCTTTGACCTTGCCTACTCTAACAAATAACAATCTGTGTGTATATGATATAAAACCAAACACTTCACTACACACACTTCTCCCCCTGGGCAAGGATGAGAGAACACAAACAAGCTAGATGTGAGGTAGCTTGTTTAATGCGCTATTGGAAGGTAGTCAGATACTATGATGAAGAGCACAGTGTAAGAACCTACATAGAATATATTAGAGTTAACTGGTTCACAATTCAAGATGACTTCCAAGTGCTCTGCCATCCTTGTGCTATTGAGTTGAACTGGAAGTCCAGTTAACTGTTGTGCAGTTTAGCCCACTGCAACGCTCCATACTTTGGGGGAACACCCAGTACCTCCATGTTCATCCTTGTAAATTATTGTGTGGTATCCAATACAAAATTTGTCACGACGGCAAAGAGTCCTGTGCACCGATGAAGTGAGTATTAGCCCACGAAAGCTTATGCTTCAATACTTGTGTTAGTCTTTAAGGTGCCACAGGACTCTTTGCTGCTTCTGCAAATCCAGACTAACATGGCTATCTCTGAAAGTTTGTCATGTTGGGTGTTTTCGGAAGGCTCATGATGCACTGAGCATGGTTGTTATAGTAATTGTTACAGTAATGTTACAGTGTTGTTATAGGTTATAATTTCATGCATATATTTATGAGGTTGAAAATGTAACTCTCAAAGAACAGAGAGGCATTCAGACCTCATCAGGGCAGGTATGAGACAAACCCAACCCAGCCTCAGAGGAACAAAGGATGCTGGCCAAGGCAGCAACAGAAAACTCTGTTAGACTCTAAAGGGAGTCACCCCCCATTCCTTTGGTCAGTTTGGAACTCTGATGAGGTAATGCTCACCTGACTCTGAAGGGGGGAGGGAAATGTGCAAAGCCAAGAGGGAAGAAAGGACATGATAAAAGGGAGAGAGATTTGTCATGTGCTCTCTCTCTCTCTTCCCCCACCCCACATCTACATACACCACACTAATTGACCGAAGTGCTGATCAAAGGGGAGAGCCTGACTGAAGAGCAACCAGCCAGCCAGCCTGTGGTGAGAAGCATCTAAGTCTGTAAGGGCACTGAAAATGTTAAGATCAGCTTAGAATGCGTTTTACTTATATTTGACCAAATCCGACTTATGTTTTGACTTATAATCACTTAAAATCTATCTTTATAGTTAATAAATCTATTTGTTTGTTCTACCTGAAACAGTGCATTTCATAGTGTCAGACTCCCCTTGGGATAACATGCCTGGTACATATCAATTTCTTTGTTAAATTGACAAACTCAATAAGCTTGCAGTGTCCAATGGGCACAACTGAACGCTGCAAGAAAGAAGTTCCTAGGGTTATGTCTGAGACTGCTAGTATCATTCGGTTGCACAATCCAAGATGCAGTTTATATGCCAGAGGCTGTGGATGAAGAATGCAGAGTAAGGCTGGCTCCCAGAGTCAAAGATTGGAGTGACCTAGCATTTCACCGATCTGGCTAACACCAGAGGGGAATGTCATACCCATCCATATCTAAATCTCACATGAAATAATGTGCTCAAGGTTGAATGCCCACACCTCCATGCTCCACTGCTCTACAGTAGGGGTAGCTAATAAGCAGACCCTAGGCCAATTCTGGACTGCCAGATGCTTTTGAATGGATTATGAAATCCTTTTGTATACTTATTGGTTTTTTTTATTATTTTTTCTGGAGTCTGGACCTTGACAAAAAATTTTTGACTACTCTTGCTGTACAGCATGCAACAGTTCAAAGGGTAAGTTCAAATTGGAGTCACCTCTGGCTCCAAGTAGCAGAGCACGATAGGAAGTGGAAGATAGTAAAATTGACAGGTAATGTCCCTAGCCAACTTCTATCTTCTCTCACAACTTGCCAGTAACAAATTCACCTAACCCCCTCAATCTGTGTTGTAGTTGAAAAATCCTTCTATCAACTGTCAGTAATAAATGTTCTCAACTCCAAAGCTGTCAAACTCCACTTGCATCCCCTACCTCCTCTGACAATATTAAGTGACGGCCCTTGCTTTTCTCTTTTGTGCTCACTCCCACAGACTTTATGTATTGAAGAATTTTCTTTGATGGTGTTTCAATGACAATCTTTTTTCTCTTTTGAGTAAAATCCTGAAAGCATCCCCAAATTCTCCCCAAGTTCTCCCCATGCTCCTGGCTGTAAAAGAGTGGATAAAACTCTATTTCTGATTCTCAGGACTGACTCATTGGGCCAGAGTTTTTGTTGTTAAGAAACAGGAGTTATGTTCTTTCTTCTAGAAACTAAGCAAATTATGTCTGCATAATTTCCAGCCAGCCAGAGTGTTATGTTAAGGGAGAACAAAGGGTGACACTTTGGTTTGTAGAGTAGCATGACAGACTTCCTCCTTTCAGACTGCTCAAAAAAGTAAAGTGCAAAATCCCCATTAATTCTAAAGTATACCCTCTCAAATCTCCTGTGGCTATCATCCTAGCCTTCATAATTTAACTAATCACCTAAAGGCTCATTTTACTCTTCAAAAAATCCTACCAAAACATGGTGGTTCCTAATACGGTTCCCCTAGTCAGAGAGGTTTTGTTGGCGAGAACAGTGCAATAGACTCCTAGAAGGTCAGGGTCCCACTGCACTGCCATCTCTACTGTTGAGGAATTGTCTTGGCTGTCCTGACCACATAACTCAGTTTAGTCTGGACTGTGTAAATAGGACCAAATGATTTATGACCACGTTACCAAACTGGTGCAGCTCTGGGACTTTATTCATTCAAGATGGAGCAGAGATGGGTAAATGGCCCCCAATGCCCTAGCTGGTATTCATTCTTAGGGTGATGTCACTGCCTGCTCTCCTTTGTGTTTCTATTGGGAAGTGGGCAGCCTGAAGCTGTGTCCTGCTCTCCCCTAGCCAGCACAACGTATTTTTGGTCTGTGATGGTGTGACTAAGTGGGAATTTGATAATATTTTTATGATTCCTATCTGTGCCTCAGTTTTCACTGTACTTCACATTGCTATGCATGGAGTGTAAAAGGCTGAAAAGCTGCTCTTGGGGCAATGGACTATGCTTAATCCTTTCAACAGCCTCAGATCTGTGATATGCTGGCGTCTTTTCTTTGTCTGGTGTCCTGTTCATTATTACTGAGACTATTCGAAAGATATGTATAAGACATTTCAAATTGTTGAGTTAGGAGATGTTTATTTTAAGTGGCTTTTGATTCCAAGGGGAATGCCAAAGGGACCTGAACTGGTACTTTGCTGTTTGCCTTTCATGTTAATTTTGTTTGGTGATTTGGCAGAGATATAGAAAATATTTATGTCAATGAAACTGTTTTATTAGATTAAAATGTCACCAGATGCAAATCAAAATGCTTATAAAAGCAATGTTAATGCATAAACATGATAAATAATCCACACTGTGACTATTCTTTAATCTAAATTTCTTTCCTGCCCACATAAAAATAGTGTTATTCCACTCCAGAGATATTGGTAAATGGTAGGTAGCCAGACTACAGCTATAGAAAGTTGCAATCAAACTTTTTATTACTTGAAATGTGAAAGACTGCTCTACAGAAATGGTTCACTTGGGTGCAAAATGCTATAGGGGAGGCTGTTTTCCCTTTCAAATTAGGCAGCAGAAAGTTTGCTTACTCCATGACAGCTGTTCATGGACAGCAAAAAAGAACTAGAGATAACAAACACTATAATATTTCTCCCCGATTTACAGAATGTCTCAAGTCTCTAGTCAAACGTTTCTAGGGTGTGTAAACAGTTTTAATTGTGTGTGGTGATGTTTTTAGAATTACTCAATATTTTCCCCTTAAGTTTATAAACATACGTTTATAGCTTTCCAAATATTGTAGAACCCTGTGCTAGAAATCTGTCAGACCCCCCTTCATACTGAGGCTATGTCTACACTACAAGTGCTGCAGCTTCACAGATGTAGCACAATAGTGTAGACGTTTGCTACAGCAACGGAAGGGGTTTTTCCATCACTGTAGTAAATCCACCCCCTCAAGAGGTGGTAGCTAAGCTGATGAAAGAATTCTTCCATTGATCTAGTGGTGTCTGTAGCAGGGTTTAGGTCACTTCACATCCTGCAGTGATACAGCAAGGTTCACCTAAGTTTTAGGTGACAGGGCCGGCCAGGCCTGATTAATGCTCTTTCCCTTCTGGAAAACACTTTATAGCTCCTTGGGCAGGAGACTTTGGGCCCAATTCTTAGATACTTTATTCCTGCAGTTGGAGCTTGATCGGTAACCCACCGAAGTCAATGAAAATATTCCTATGGACTTTGGGTTTGGGGATAAACTGCAGGAAGGGGTAGTGAAGCAAGGGTGGCTTTAAAGTCATATAGTCTACTGGAAATGGCAGTATCCTGGGACACAGGAGACCTGAGTTTATTTCTACCTCTGTCACTGATATACTGTGTGACCTTGGGTAACACTTCCCTGGTGTGTCTCTTTTTCTTCTCCTATGCTGTATATTTAAACAGTAAGCTCTTTTTCTGAACAGGGACTCTCTCTTACTATGTATTTGTACAGTACTTAGCACCATGGGACCTTGAGCTGGTTCGGGTCTCTAGCCACTACTATAACACAAATAATAACTCAGTCTCTTGCTACCAGAAATTTTGGCTATGTTGTCATGGGTTAGCCTGCTGACAGCAACATGTATTTGCCCACCTTGCAGAATATTAAAAGCCTTATTATTTATTTGTATTACCTAGCACCTAGTAAGAGACAAGAGGTGGATATAGACAGAGAGGGGAGTACAGAGAAACAATGAGACAATATTGGTCAGCAGGATAGGCAGTGGTCTCTGCACACCAGCATAGACCATTTTTTGTAAACATCATGGCAAAGGAGAATTTTGAGGAGGGATTTTGAAGTGGATAATGAGGTCCTGTTGTGGATTTTATGGGGAGTGTCTCCCAAGTATGAGGGGCAGCATGGAAGAAATTGTGAAAATGCTTGTATAAGTTGTCAATGGAGGTTGGCATCATGTGCCATTTGGAGATGAGGATCAACAGCTTGATAGTAAATAAGGGATGATAGGTAGTGTGGGGATTGAGCATGAAGGGGCTGGAAAGTGAATATAAGCAGACTGTTTGATGTGATAGAGAAATGAGAGTTGGGGGGAGGGGAGAATCTTAATTGCCATTTGTATTTATCTATCTAAGTTACCATATTGGTGTTCTTCACTATAATATGCGAGCACTTTCCAAATATTTAAAAAGACATATTTATCTCTCTCCCTTCCCAGTGGGTAGAAAAAATACTAAATTAGAGTTAAGGTTGTAATTAACTGCTGTCCAGAAAGTACTTATTGCAGGAAAATTAGTAAAGCTCAGTGTGTGTGTGTGTGTGTGTGTTTTCATTCTTTCCTGCACACATATCATATGACTTTGTGGAAACAAGTTATACATCATTTAATGTATATTTACCATGTAATATAGGATAAATATTCTGAGGAAATTCTAGCTTAATTGCAACTGGGATAGTTTGGAAGCAGTGCAAGTGAGAACAGAAATTGGCTCTATTGTAGAGTAGTTAATTTATCCTGTGTATTTTGGAAACTGGTCAACTGGAAGCACAGATTTTATTTTAGTAATAAAATTATTTAAAGTATAAAATTAATTAATTACAATCAGTGAGACTCACTTTTGCACCTATTTTCCCCTCAAAGAAAGAGAACTGCTTTGGAACAATTGGAAAATGAGCAATGAAAGATGTATCAAATTGTACCTTTTTATAATCTTGTCTTTCTAAGGATCTTAAAACCTTTGCAAATAGGGCCAGCAAGCAAACGTTTTATTTTTGAAAATGCAAAAGCATGTGGCTCCAGAGAAAAGATCATTAGAAATAACCTTCTTGTAAAGTTGCAATGTAAGATTAAATTTGATTAATAGAATACATTTAAATAACAGAATGTCTCTTTCTGACAGACAATGGCCTTTGTAAACATTGTCTTCATAAACATGACAAAAGAACATAAAAATGACCATACTGGGGCAGACCAAAGTCCATCCAGCCCAGTATCCTGTCTGTCGACAGTGGCCAATGCCAGGTGCCCCAGAGGGAGTAAACCTAACAGGTAATGTGATCAAGTGATCTCTCTCCTGCCATCCATCTCCCCACTCTGACAAACAGAGGCTAGGGACACCATTTCTTACCCATGCCTCCCGCTGGACCGAGAACTGTTCAGTGAGTTCACAATACACTCTGCGGCTCTAGGATTCATGGCTGCAGAAAGGATCCAGCCAGAGACGTCATCTGGAAGGGGCAGAAGCAGCCAAAGCAGGAACACTCTGCACATTCAGAGAACTTTCTACCGTTCTGACTGGACCTTCTCTGCCCTGTGCTAACTGGCTGTTTGCTTCAATTGTCATCCTCCCTCTTTCTCACAGTCTCTTCACCACAGCTTCACTCGATGCCTGCCCCTCTTACCCTCTGCTCCCCTGTCCTGTGCCCCTCATCCATTTCACTCTCAGCTTATCGCCTCCTAACTAAAAACACACACACATAAAAAGTAGCAAGAACGTTGTTTGCTGACATCCTGTTGTTCACTCTGCCGGAGCATTCTACTACTTCTCTCACTTTGTGTCTCTGTTGTCTATTTAGATTGGAAGCTCTTTGGGGCAGGGACTGTCTCTTGCCCTATGTTTGTACAGTGCTTAGCACAATGGCCCTGCTCTTTGTTGGCTAACAGGCACTGCCATAATAAACTGAATTGACCAACTGTAGGTGTGGGCCTTCAACCAAGAGAGACTGCACCATGGATATGAATTCTGAAAATACTTTCCCCTGCTCTCCCTGAAAGTACCTTAGCTAACATCGTGGAAGGAAGAGTGATTCCACTTGATGAAGTATATTACCTCATTATTATACCCACATTGGTGAAGAAGAGGAGTTATCCATAGCTCCCTTCCTCAGTGTCCTCTTGATGATGCTAAAAGTACTAGAGCACTGATATGCCCCCTAAAATGAGGTAGGAGGGATTTGGACCACTCCACAAATGTTATCATTTCAGAAAGGGATGGAAGGATGCTTCCAAGAAAAATAAGGGAATGTGGGGGAAAGCAGCAAAATAAAAAGAAGATAAGAATGACCAACGTGGGTCAGTCCAGTAGTCCATCCAGCCCAGTGAATTGTGTTCCAACAGTGGCTGCTACCAGATGCTTCAGGAGAAATGAAGAGCACAGTGCGATTACTATGCAATGCATCCCATCATCCAGTCCCAGTATCTGGCAGTCAGAGTCTTAGGAACACCCAGAGCATGGGGTTGCATCCCTGACTATTTTGGCTAACAGCCCTTAATTGATCTATCCTCCATGAACTTATCTAATTATTTTCTTAAGCCAGTTATATTTTTGGCCCTCACAACATCCCCTGACTATGAGTTCCACAGGTTGATTATACATTGTTGTTTAACCTTACTGATTCACCTTTTGAAATGCATCAGGATAGAGAGGAGTATACTTTGTTTAAATTAAACTCAAGGAAAGGAAAAAACAACAAAAGAAACAAAGTAAACTACAATTCTGGAGCCTAGAAACAGACACACACCCTTAATCCAGAAAGGATATTAACAGTGCATCCTTCCACTCCCCCCACCCTGCCACATATGGCATCTTTGACCTAGCAGTCTTCTTCATTACCCACACTGTAAATAGTATAATACTTTGCAGTTAGTTAGTGGTTTTTAATCCAAGGATTTACAAGCTTTACAACTATTCATTAAGCCTCACAACACCGCTCTGGAGTAGGTAAGTAAATGATATGGGAAAAATCTTCATTTGAAACCCTGTTGCTTTGCGAAATGATGTGCAGTTTTCATGTATCCTACATAGTAGTCAGTTCCATTAGGTCCTTGACACCTGTTTTCACTTCCCCTATGACCATTGTTCATTATTCTTTGAATTTGGATAAAGCAGAAGAGATGAAATGTAATTCACCCTCCTGAGATAGAAGCTATGCTACTGTACTGCTAGCAACTGAATGCATCAAGTAAACTACTGCACTTTTTCAAAAATAAGGTCAGAATTCAGTGGGAAAACAGTATTGCTGATAGCAAACAAACTTATACTTTCTTAGTAATTGATGTGCCAGAACAACAGATATTTGATTTATGGCTAATACTGTAATACTCTTGCCATTTAATGCATTTCCATAATTGAGAAAGATGGTTTTCGTCATCATACAACTGGAAGGGACTCAAGAGGTCATCTAGTCCCCTGCACTTGTGGAAGGACTAATTATCTAGTTCTAATCTAGACCATTCCTAACAGGAGAAAAAAATACCTTTTGAAATGGATATCTGTCAGGCAAGAGATAACACCTATTGAAGGTAAATTAACAAGGGAAATGCAATCAATTAGTGTAATGAGAGAACCATTCGCAAGTTCTGTTAAGCCCTTGGTTTATTGTACCCAATTTACTCTTGCTGAGGAGAGGTTAATATGGGAATTTTACAAAGACCTATAATATATACAAGGATTGTGATAAGATGGGTGCACATATCCTCTATTAAGACAGACAGGAAGGGGTAAACTAAGGGTTCATTAGAGCAAGGTGATAAAGAAGAAGCTATCTTTCCTTTTCAGCCTGTAAGAAAGCTCCTAGGGTTGGACCAGGTCAGCAAGCAAAGAGAAACTAGGAAATTGACCGTCTTGCATATAGTATACTTTGTAAGATAAAGTTGTTTATTTTGAGTCCCCTGATTAAGCTATCTTTCTTTTCTTTGCAGTTTTTGTTGTTGATTGAACCAACCTGAAGACAGCTTCAGTTCTCACTCCATACACATTGGCTTAAGAAGACGCACTATTTTTGTTTTTATTTCTCGTTGTCATTACATGCTTTCTTGCTACTCATAGCTTTTGCCTGGGTCACACTCATACAGAGTTGTTGTGTTGTATATACAGAGAAAAGTAAATGTATCTTTAAATGTTTATCAATATAAACAAACTTACTGCTGATTCCAGAGACTCTGCTGTTGCAGCAGCTCAGCTGAGCCTGTGGTAGGAGGGACAAAGAAATGGGGCAGGAAACTTGGAGAAAGTGAGAGGGATGTGAGCCTATGTGGGGTAGGTGACACAAAGGATACTGATGGATGACATGAAGTCCTACTCCCTGGCCCTGTAACAGAGGGATTATATGGCAAGCAGAAAAGAGGGAGAAGGGCAGAACAATCGTGGATTCAGAGTGTGTGTGTGTGTGGGGTGTGTGTGCATTAAATTGGAGGATGCACAGAACTGGATACAGGAAAATACAGTCTTCTCTATGCATAAAACTTAAAATGCTCAACATATTCTAGATTTAAAACTTTAAGCCTTTTAGTTTAAATCTATATAAAAGCCCCTTTCTGCTCCCCTTATCTCTCACAAAGATAATTTCCCTCAAATGCACACCTACAAATGCATACCACTTGTGGACTTGCGAAGTCTGCAGGAGGACAGCCCTGCTTTGGAGAGCCTCAGGAGTTCTGTTACAGCAGGGCTCTGGTCCTATAGTCTATATTCATCAAGCTGATTTAAAGGTTTTGTGTTCATTTTGAACAAACAAACAGATATTCACAAACATCATTCTATTGAAAGTGTTAAGAGTGAAGGCATGTTTTATTGCAGTTCAGCTAAAAATTTCCCTGACCAAAAAACCCCACACACAAACCTCACCACCACTCTCTTTACAAATATCCAAATATTAAAAAGTCTCTGAAAAATTAACAATTAAAGGCTTTCTACTGCTATACATACACTTTAGCACGTACACAGTCTTAATTGTGCTACCTTATTTTATTCTGTAATGGAAATATGGTATGGATGTATACTGTTGCCTTTACATAAAGTTTACTAAATGTGTAAATACAGATTTTGAAAGAAAAGTAGTCCTAGGATACTTTGGTATGTAATAGTTGCATAAATTCTCAGTGTGATGTATTGTGAAGTAGAAAAACAACTTTATTTATAGAATTGAAATGCTTAATCAATTTTTAGCTGTGAAATATTTTTATAGTGTCACAACTGTATCTAAATAGACTGTTTTCACTATATGTATTGTATAGCAATGAATACATCTAGTGTTTTTTGTATGTTGTAATGAACATGTTAGAAAACTAGAACTGAATTACTTTACTAGGAAATCAACTTGTAATTCATTTTAATTTATGAATATAGTGTTTGCAGATTTTAGAAAGCAAAGTTTAAGTTGTTGTGGGCAGTACAAGTAATAGTGAACAATGAACTAAATGGCAGTGGGAAACTACCAGCATATTTTAAATGTTAATTTCCAAATTTTAATATCCAATTTTTTGAAGATGAAGGAGCTTTTGTAAAGAAGGTATAATTATATAGATAACATTAGCTGAACTCAATAAAAAGACATGTTCAACATTAATACTTCCTAATCCTTTTTGTTGTGAATCTTTTTTTAAACCAAAAAGCGTATTTAGCATTTTTCTTGACTCTAAGGGGACTTAACTGTTACGGAAGGAGGAGTTTGAATTTGATTTGCATCATAAGCATTGCTTTCTCTGTGGCATTTTCCCATCTGCCTCACTCAGTTGTTAAAATCTCTCTGTTGACCTGAACATGCACCATCAATCAGATCACATTGGGTGTTGATTTGGTGAGCATGAATAATATCCTTATATATTATTTGCTGTGCCAAGTGTTTTTTTCAATGCCTTTCAGGAATTGTAAAAAGCAATGAAACTTATTCATATTGTTTCCAACATCCAGAAAAATTAATAATTCTTCAAACTTCTGGATTCCCCTACCTATAAATTGATCTGGTTTACTTTGAGCTATATTCATTTTAAGATAGTTGTAGCATTATAGGGTGTGATCTTGCTCCCACTGAAGTCAATGGCAAAACTTCCAACCTATTTCAATGGGAACAGGGTAGACTTTCATATATATATATACACACACACGTGCGCGCACACAATTTGCTGTCAATTTACCTTTATTTTCCATGTCCTTTGGAGCTTACATTCTATGCTTCACTCATAGTATGCCTGTTTTAAACACACAATAAAATTAAATGAATGTATGTTAAAGGTACAAAAGGACCTGTAAGAGAGAATATGCTCCTTTTCTACCATTATTTGGGATTGCTGTTGATTGATTATTATTAGCTGATACTTACTAACATTGTGGTGATTCCTTCAAATGTTCTTTGATATTTTATGCAACAGCAACATCAAAGTTAGAAATGGGTGACCACATACTTCAGCAGTGTGAAATGTCAGAACAAACAGTTGTCTCTTTCCTTCTTTCTGGTAATTTTTTTACATCTGTTGGTAACTTTTTGCCACACTTACTTATGTCTATTCCCACTGACTTCTGTGGTCCAATTGATAGAGCTCCATACTGCGAGTCAGACATGGGTTTTATTCCCAGCTGTCACTGTCTGTGACATTGGGCAAGCCATCCTTGCTGTATTTCACTTTTGCTATCTGTAAAATGGGGATAATTCTTATTCACCTTTTTAAATTACTTTGAACCCAAATATATCAAAGGGCTATAAAAATGCTACATATTACCATCTGTGATATTGAACCAGAAAGGGTTAAGGAAAAAAATCACCATTTGTTTCCAGGAATTAAATATCCCAATCAAACTTTTTTTTGGTGCAATATCAAAGGATCTAGGAAGAAGGAATTTACTTAATTTCCCCAATGACTTTTTCATATTTCTACCAGTCCTTAGCCTGACAGGAGCATAGTCTTTTCACATGAGGAGTCAGTGTCAGATTTCTGTCGTGTGTAGTAACGTGAATTTTCCCTTACTGAACTGGACTTATTTTTTTGCATGGCCTTTGGGGAAAATGAGAAGGCTGCACCATCTAGAATTGGGTATAGGTGATTTTGTACACATAGCATTGGTTAGAGAGGTTGTATCTTGGGAGGCTTTTCTTCAAATGATTCCAAATTTAGACCATTAACCCTACTCTGCATCCCCCAGGAGGCACACAAAATTTCAAGACAATCTGAGTCAGCACATGGATTTTCGAGTACTTAGAAGGGTTGGTTGTCTTTTAATTAGTAAGTGATTTTACATTAAATATTGTTACTCTGCTGTAATACAATATTCTGCTTTTAAGTATTTTATATATAAGCTCTGTAACAAATGAGTGCCAATGCAGCACTTTGTAATAATGTAAAAAAGTCAGGTGTAGTTGTTTATACGGTATATGAACCTTTAGATTAAAATACAGATTATGCAACTGGAGACTAGTCTCTTGATAAAGTTAATTTAAGTCAACGGGAATCTCTTCCTATGGTCTTTCAATCAGACCCTTGTAACTCAAAGGGAAACATTTGCCTTCAAGTTAAGAAACTTTCTTATTTTATTATTTAACATGTATGAAAACTAGGCTGTATATTTGCATGGTTTTATTGAGAGCCTGTTGGTTAAAGGACAATAATTAAAAATATTGATATGAAACAAACAGATTAAAGTGTGTAAATGCATGTAACTGAAGTTAAGGTACATCAATTGATTCATGTAACAGTCTTTCATCACCACCTGATGTTAAAGAGCAGTCGTAATTCAACATGTCCATATCAGTAAGCGAATTTAATATCGCTGTGGGATAAGAATGGGACTTTAATATGCAGATTAAAGAGCTCAAATCAATAATGGGAAGTCATTATCTCTTGTAGGGAGAGAAGTATGAAACAGATTTTTTTCAAAAGTATATATAGTTGCTTGCACATTAAGCATCAGAAGCAGGTTTTAATGTTGAACAATGCTGTGTAGAATAGGTTCCTTCTGAATTATTTAAAATATTTTCCATTACGTTACTGAAAACAAGTCACAAGATGATCTCAAGTAGTGGTTTACACAATGAAGCATTATTGTTAAACTCAGTTAGTGGTCATTCTGAGTACAGAAGTCCACCCCATCATGCAGGTCCATGCAATTTAACTAGTCATGCAATTAATGGGTGTAAAAGGACTTGCCCTGGGAACTCCAGTAAATTTAAACTGTTCAGGGCAGGAGACTTGTCTTACCTACAGCTATATGCACATTGTTAACATTAAACAAGTAAATAATTCATGAGGGCAATAATAACAAATGCAGAGGACAGAGGCTATCACATGCAAAGCATCACCAAGAATATATGCATTTCTGAACACCACCATATCACTAGAAAGATATTGACACTTGTGGTAATTCAAAGTAAAGTAACAAAAATGTTCACAAGTTTATAATGCTGACTTAAGAGAGGTTAGGAAAAGCTTGATTTATTGATGATCAAGGAGTAGCCATAGGTAAAATTCTACCAATACTTGGAAGGTGTTATACTTGAGGAAGAAGAATTATATGTCGTGGTACATGAAGGCATAGCTAGGAATAATGGAATAAAAGAGAATTTAATCTGTACAATACGGAACAATCCTGCATGAGCAAAATGAAGAGGAGTTTTCCACTTTCAGCATCTCTGAAGCAAAGGAAAGATGTCTACCCCTTAAGCTCTCAACAGTTCATTAAAATCCATCCTATGTTTTTCCTGTGTTCAGTACAAACTAGCTTGCTCCCCAATATCTGTCCCATTTTAAAGTTCTTAGGGCCTGATTCTCCCTAGCTTTTATCTTGTGTAGTTATTTGCATACCATAGTAGAATGGTGGGGTTGTGTTTTACAGCCACTTTGCACGGGTGTATATATAGCTATGCAAGATAGTGGGGAATCAGAATAGAAAAACAGATTTCAGTGAATGTCAAGTTCATCTCAGTTCTACATCTTCCGGAGGCGACTTGGTTTGCTGTTGTAGGTTTTTGGAACCTACTTATCAGTTGAAACCTTGGAAACAGGGGGCCTGTGTGCACTGTCTATACATTAAAGATCCCACAGTATTTTAGTAAAAGAAGGAATTTGACGACTTTAGCTAAAATTTCCCCTTCCTCAATGCTGTGTGGAGGGCTGTACATTTTAAGCCCAAAGCACCTACATTTCAGCAGTGTTGCATATAGGAGGCACTGTGCAATAAAAAGTGCTGTGTAAATGATTGCAAAATTCTGCTTCATTAATGATCTGGTGTTTCCATTCCCTTAGCTAAACAAGCACCACCTACTCTCTCCCTACCTTTTCAGTACAGGCAAAGGTTGCTGACAAAACAGCAATTAATCTCCATCGTCCTCTTGTCCTTTACAGCAAAGGCCTGGACTGACTAATGACTCAGCCTGGGAAACAAGTGGAGGAAGGAATAATAACTTTTTATGTTCAGTCCCCACATTGAGTCATTCCATCTGTCCTGATTTGTTTCCTCTACCTTGCTGGTTTCCTGGCATACCGTTCTCCACAGGAAAAACAACAACAACAAAAAACAGCAGGCAAACAATTTTTTCTTAGGGAGTGAGGGACTTAATGTATTAGGAAAAAACATAGGTGCTGGAACAAGGTGTGCTACCTCCCCCCCCCCCCTTCTTGAAGTGAGTTCCATCATCTACAGTACAATGGTCCTCAGCATCCCCACTCTGCAAATTGTTCCTGCAGAGCATGCAGGCTTGGGCCAGACTGGGGGGAGGGGGGGGGAGACACAGGGTTGTATCCCGGGTATCTAGGCGCCCTGGAGTTGGAGAGGAAGAGGGGGGCAGGAAGGGGGGAACAAACAATCGCTGAGCTGCAGGACTTACTCCGCGGCAGTCAGGGGAGCTGCACCTGCCTAGGTACGAGGAGATTTCAGCCTGTTGCGCCCCGTGAGTGTGGGGGCGTTTCAGGCGCGTTGTGGGGGGGTTGTGAGCGCCTGTGGAACAGGCGCCTGGAGTCCAGCTCCGGGCGGGGAAGGGGCTCAGCCGCACCCCCCCCCCTGTAACCCCTGAGCGGAGGACCGGCCAGAGGGGCCTGTCTCGTCCCCTCTGCAGCCAGTTCCCCGGGGAGCGGGATTCTCTCTCGGCTGTACAGCCAGGGGAGCCTCCGCCTCTCCCGAGGGAGCGGGCAGAGTTCTGCCTGCGCCTTTACCAGCCGGTGGCGGTGGCGCTGCTGAGCAGGGCCGGGCACTGGGCGCCGGCCGCCCGCCCGCCCGCGCTCCCCTTGGCACCCCCTCCCCGGCCGGCCGGCTGGCTGTGCGCACGGCGAACATGGCGGCGGCGGAGGCGGTGGGGCGGGACACTCTACCTGAGCACTGGTCCTATGGCGTCTGCAGGGACGGCCGGGTGTTCTTCATCGAGTAAGGCGCGGGGAGGGCGGCAGGGGGGCCGCCCCTCCCCCGCCCGTCACTAACAGGTGCATGTTTTCCGCTTCTCCCTCCTAGGGACCTGACCCGCTCCACTACTTGGCTGCATCCTCGCACCGAGGAGCCCGTCAACTCCGGCCACATGATCCGCTCAGGTGGGTGCCCGCCGGGGGGGCGGTTGTCGCGTGGCGGGTAACGACCGTTGTGTGGCGGCGGCGGCGGGGGGTCTCGCGCTGCCCCCCCCCCACCCCACCCATTTCGCCGGACAAGGAGGCACCTTCAGGGCACCAAGTTCTTCTCACTCCCTCCCCCTCCCTTTGTTCTGCCTCCCCAGATCTGCCCCGCGGCTGGGAGGAGGGGTTCTCCGAAGAGGGCGCCAGCTACTTCATTGAGTGAGTACTGCGGCCCCCCCCCCCGACGGCCCCTCTCTGCCTGCGGGAAATGGTGCCCGCAGCCCGCGCTTGGCTCCTGTTTAATGATTACCCCCAGGGAAAGCGAAAATAAAGGCGACGAGGAGCTGGTGGCTTGGAAGGGGGGGGGGTGGAAATCCAGGGTCTCTAGCTTTGTCCGGGGCCGGTTCTTGCCCCCCCCCCCCCCCCGCCAGCTCTCTTCGTTTATCCCCTCCCCCCCCCCCCCCCGTGAGAAGCAACAAGTTTCACTGGGATGGGGGAGGGAGGCGCGTCCACTCTGGGTGGTGTTTACATTGCAGGTGGGGGCAGCCGGGGCTCTCCCTGGCTGCGCTGGAGTAGCAGCGGTGGCCGAAACTTGGCGGAGTGTTTTGCTCGGGCTGAATGGAAAGTGCTTGGAGCCGCACCGCAGCAACCGAGGGTGTTTTAAAAACAATGCTGCGTGAATGGAGGGGGGCGGATGCGGCTTCTCTCTTTAAATCCGAGTGGATTGTAGTCATGGGTTTAACAAAAACCCCAAACAAACAAACAAACGGAGGTGTATTTTCCGGATGTTACTGCCAGGAGGCTTTAAATGCTAAATGACAGTACAGGAGGGTGGGAAGTAATTGAGAAGTGCAACTTTATTTAAAAGCAAATTAACAAGAGCTGGCGGACACCAATGCTATCCTAAAAGAGGGGGTCTGATCACAACAAGGGTATCTGGCAAACTGCAGAAAATGTGGGGTATATGGTGAACATGTCTATATTTAGATTTTGATGCTCCTACAGAGAGATTGAAGATGTATAAATAAACTCTTGTTGCTTTACACTAATCCTAAGTATAGATAAGTATTGCAAAGGGGAGAAAGTGGCCTGATGTTATATTGAACAACAAACTGGGATAACGTATGGAAACCTGGACAAAGTTACACCAGACTCCTTGCCATCCTGAATCAAATGATGAAGGTGCCATAAAGAATCTAGAATATCTACATTGAGCTTGTGTAGGATTTGCATTGTTTTTCTCTCTGCCCAATAACCCTGTTCATTCCTCCATGTTTTTAATCTACTTTTTTAAAAATCTCTGTTTGGGAGGGGACATGTTAAAATGAACAATAAACTAGAACAGTTGTGGCCGTGCAATAAAATTTAAGGTCATGATATCCTAAAAGAAACAAATCCTCTACCCTTTAGACCTGAAGGAAAGATACTAGCCTAGGGAGAATGTCAGATCTGCAAAACTTGATCCTCTTTCAAAGCTGTGGTGCAGTGTTACCAGTCACTTCCTGCAAATATTCAGGATGTAGGACTGTTAAAAAATAAGTGTTCAAATTCCCATGTGTTGGCCTACACAGGTGAAATAGTTTAGGGATATTCCAAAGTTAAGAAGATCCCATGGATACAATGAGTATTAGTGCATGCAGCAGAAGTGAAATACTGAGAGGTTGACAACCCAAGGACACAATATGCCTTCAAACTCCTAGGAGGTAAATGACGATCTCAAACCATAAATGGAGTCATTTGGAAACTTCTGAGGTTGTGTGCCTGAAGACAGGTGGAGTGGCTTCTGCCTCCTCTGGTATAATAGCTTGGTTTTTTAAAGATATGTTTCTGGGCCCTTGTTTCAATTGAATAGCTTGCAATGGGAGTTGTCTACTGAAAAAGTTTGCCTCTTGGGCTAGGAAATTTCAAGAAGATGGCTGTCATTTTGCACATCCTATGGCTTTCATGGATGATGTAGTGTTTTTGGGGTGTTGCCAGAAAATCAGTTGTCATTTTACTTGTGCAGTATATGACCTTTGAGATCATGTTCTTGAATTTGATATTTATGAGATGCCTTAGTAATTTTTGCATCCTACAGAATGTTTTGGATAATTGAGTACTTGGTGTGTTGGCATTCCTTGAAAAACTCCTGCTATATAGAAATTTATTTTCTGTCCTTCTATGTGTGTAATGATATATGTTGCATAATAAGCTTCAGAGGGATTTGTAGGAGTTGGTGCCATTCTGAATCTGCTATGAATGGTTTAGAGGGAGAGAAGTAATCAGTGTTTGTATGTTGTCATTCCGTGAAGAGAGGTTCTTTCAGTTTGCCTGTGCAGACTGCCATGGGACCTAGAAAGTTGTAAAACTTAGTTTGGGTTTCTATTCCAGGAAACTTCTCCCAAACTTCACAGTGTATTCATAATCCTTTGTAGTTTAAATTATTTTAGTATAATGTATTTTAATTCTGTCCTTTTCTCTCCTTCATACACACTATTTCTCTCCTTGTAGTTTTGTTTCTCCTGCTGACTTTCTTGAATACTTGATTGCTAATTTTAAGTGTTGATTTTATAAAGGAACACAAAACTTTCCCAAGTTGTCCCTTTATCAGAGACTCATCTCTGAAACTTTGATTTATTCTGGATGTTGCTAATTTCCATTGTCACTTGATATAATTAAAGAAAAGAATATATACTTCACACTTTGTATTTGTGTATTAACATACATGATAATTAGATGCACCTCACAACCATTCAAACATTTTTAAGTTAATGCACTGCATTATATGTTTGATGCCATGCAACATGGTAGTAATTAGTACCAATATCTGAATGTGTACCAGAAAATAGCTCACTGCAAAATTAATTAAAGACTAAAAACGTAACTTGATCATGGCAATACTTTGATTCAAAAGTAAGGAAGAACTTTTTACTGTTTAACTCTGTTTATGGTCTGTTTACCATGAAAAATGCACTGACTTTAAAGGCTTCACTTGGTGATGGTGACTTTTAAAAAGGACTCCAATTTGCTTCATCATTATTTAGAAGCTCCGTTGTATTACAGATGTGTAACTGAATATTTTTTTTTCAAAACGCAAGTCTGTTTCAAGATGTGGCAATTCTGTAGTTATCTGCTTCCTACTATTACTTTTAAGACAGGATTATCTTTTTCTGGTTTTAGAATTGCCATTTTTTTCCTGTGTAATCAACTAAAATTATTATAATAAGTGGAAATAAACAATAGGAAATGATGGAATAGATTCTTTCTTAAAAAGGGAATCCTTTATGCAATGTTTATTTTGACCCTTGAAATTAGAATATCAGTAGCCAAACACTCCATTTTTTTATTGGGCAATTATTGAAATACAGTATGTGGAAACACTTGAATTTTTGTTATGTTTTTCCTCTGTGCTATTGTTTAAATGAACAATTATTAATTAACAGTCACACTTAGTAGTTTTACATTTAAAATGAGAAATAATTGAAAAGGTTCTGTTCTCTAGTACCTGTTTTAAAACATTTTATTTGATACCATCTTTCAAGCCTTGTAAACTTAGTTCCTTAAAATGTCAATCTATTGAGGTTTGAAGAAAAACAAATATTGGTACATTAAGCAGGCTCCTTTTTTAAAAACAAAAAACCCCATCCCAAGCTAAGCAACCAAACTCTCTAGCCTATTTTTAGCATTTATATAAACTAAGTAGCAAGAATAATGTGTCTAACCTAATGTGGAGCAAAATTAGTTGTACTTTCTAGGGTAAAGCCTTCCTGAGTTCAGTTTTTTATTAATGAAGAAAGAAATCTATATCTATAAGCTTGATTAACAGACTTTTCATCTCACAGGGTCATTGAATGCTGATTTGTGATATAAAAATTAATCAAACCAGTTGAAGAGATGCCTTTCTAAAATGCTGACAAGACTTGATCTGTTATTAGAGTATGGCCCACCTACCTCAATATCAGATAAAGGAAAAAAATCCTTTTAAGTTTATTGATTCTTTTAAATTCTGCCTGATTAAAATGTATTAAACACTCAAGCTTTGTGGAGAAAAGTTGAAACATAATTATTTAACATGTTAAATTTATATTGCTCTGATTTTTTGAAGATTGAATACAGTGATAAGGATCACAGAGCAGTGTGCTACAAAGCATTGATTGAGAAGTGATACTAGAATTTGTGTTTTCTGCCTGGGAGCATCATGGTAGGTGGACCTATGAGAGCTGAGTACAGCATAAATTGGCATTATTTTCTATTCTTTGATGATTGATAGCCTTAGGGACAGTTGCTTTCCATTTAGTTGTTATAGGATTAGCCCAACATTGATGAATGAGTGCAGCTCTAGTAGAAGTGAATGAAAGCCCTATTAGACTTGCTCAGACAGGTTTCAGAAACTTGGATTATTGGCATGTGCAGGTGAATTGGCATGGTAAACTCCCTGCTTGGGGTAAAGATAAGGTGAATGCAGGGGAAATACTGAAATAGTTGATCGAAGAAAATATACACATACTTACACCTTAACATATATTCATTAGGTTACTGCCTCCACTAAATAGCTAAAGGACTTTTAACAAGAACTGGAAGTTGTATAAGTTCTGTTCTTATGTTGCCTTTTTATAGTTTATTAAAAGAACTGAGAGGTATATCTATGTAAAATGCTCTGCCCGCTCAAATAATCCATTTGGATAATCCTAACGGGGCTTTATCTGCCTGTGGTAATATAGAAATATTACCAAATATTGGTACATTAAGCAGGCTCCTTTTTTAAAAACAAAAAACCACATCCCAAGCTAAGCAAACACATAGAAATATGTGTATTTCTATATTACCCAAAGAAATTGTGTCCTACAATATTAAAACCTTTGGCAGGTGTAGTGAATAGAACTGACTCTAATGGCACCAGTATGTTCAAATGTCAGCTTTGGTATTGAGAAAACTAAGAAATTATAACTGGAAATCAGCACTTAAAAAAGCTCAAGATATTTCATCATTGATTTGTTTTTAAGCAATGTCTTTGATCTATGGCTTATGTACCAACTTTGACTCTTCTTCAGGAAAGATTGATCAGAACACAGGTGTGTTTGTTTTCAGCTAAAGATTCATTGTTTATAACAACTATGCTATTATTCTTTAATGTGTATTCAGTGTTTTCCTGTGTGCTGAAATGATGCATAGCACATCTTTCAAGTGTTTTAGAACACATGGCTCTTACTAAATATTATACACAAAAACTAGTTTAAAAAAACATTGGTAGGGTTGCAAAGATAAGCACTCAAAAGTTAGGAAATACTAGAATTCTGGTTGCCTGAGCAAGCTAAATTAAACCTCCATACTTTTATGCCTTTATGCCATCATGTAAATACCATTTTTTTCCCCTAAAGGATCCCTGCTCTATTTAATGGTCAATTAAAGAGCAGATATTCAACATTTTATTCTCTTCTCCTTGCTTAGTATGTGGCTGTAGGTCTTAGTACCGCCCTGTGAGGAGATGGAAGAGTGTGTGGTGGTGGGGGCAGCAGAGATGCCTTTGATAAATGGTCAGATTTATGGGTTGTCACAGAGGACTTGTTGAATCTCAAGGCTGTCCAAGATGCTTTCCATTCAGGCTAACTGAGGAAACAATTAAATGTCCCTTTTTTAGTGAGAGCTGGAACAATAGAAGGTACCGCACAAAGACTAGATTGAATACAAACACAGGGACATGGGTTGTTGTAATATCAAATTTAATTTTAAAGAGGTTTATTTTAAGAAAGAAAATTGTATCTAATTAAAATAAAAAAATCTGACTTTTAAATTATTTTTAATCATTTATTTTTATTTATTAAATCAGACTCATTTTCAGGCACCCAGAAAATAAGGAACTCACAGTTACTGATGACTGCCTGTGAAAAGTTGTGATTTTAAGTGACTTGGCTAGCTTCACATAGAAACACTGTGGCAAAGGCAGGGATCAAATCTGCTTCTCCATTGCAGCATTCATCTGCCTCAACCATAAAATCATCTTTTCTCTTCCTTCCTGCAATTTCCTGTCTTATTTACAGCACACCTTCCAGCTTCTGCAACAAATAAAATGACAGCCTCCTTCACACACAACCCTGATTCATCCCCTGAGCAGGTCCTGGGAAAAAATAGTCTGTGTTCATATAATCAGACTGTATCAAAATGATGATGCACAAGGGGGATGAATTAGTAAAGTTGCACGGGCCACTTTAATTTGGGCATTTCCTAGGTTTTGAGCATTTCACTTTGCAACCGTAATGTTGTTTTAGAATGTGTGTGTAATACATGTATAGAGTTTAGCATTAGGTTGCAAGCTCCCAGGATAAGAGACCTTTCTTCCTATTTTACTGTAAATTACCTAGCATACTTGTAAGTGCTGCATATAAATAATAAATAAAACGAGGAAGACTTTGTAGCACCTTAGAAACTAACCAGTTTATTTCAGCTGAAATAAACTGGTTAGTCTCCAAGGTGCTACAAAGTCTTCCTCGTTTTATTTATGGATACAGACTAACACGGCTGATAATCTTAAATAAATAATAACTTGAATGAAAGCACATATGATCCAAAATTGGATTGACTGTGGGTTTGCTAATGGTAAAAGTTCCTTCTTGTTTAAATGACTTGCCACCATATGTTGACTGCACTTCAGAAATTTTTTCTTTATTTTGTATTCAAGGTTATTGTGAAAGTTATGCTAAAAATATCAAAGCATAGGCTTCTAAATTTGTTTCCTATATTTGAAGTAATTTATGGTAAATATGAATATCCTAATTCTTACCTATTCTTCAGGAACTGTTTTAATTTTGGTTATTTGAAAAGAGGCATTTCTGGTAATTTGTTTGCTGCTGAAAATGTGCTAAATGGAAGATACTCTTCACTGATCACTAAAATATATTCACATATATACTTTTATTGGGGAGATGTGTATTCATGGGACTTTTTTATTACTTTCAGATATTCTGATCTAAAAGCTTCTCTAAAATGTAAATATTTAAAAAATGCAGCTCTTAAATAATTTTTTATTCATAATCTTTGTCTTGTTATTCTTTGTTAGAATTTTTTTCTTGTGATTGTTAGAAAACTAGAATCTTGGCTACAGTTACTGATGTTCAATCCCCAGACCCAATGATTCACAAATGATGACTCTCTCTAAGCAAAGGGGTGAGTGCTACTGTGCGTTTTAGAAATGCTAATCTTAATTGCACTTTATTTTGAAATACATAGTTTACATGTCTAAGAATATGCTTCCTAAATGGGTTGCCTGGTGTCAGGTTTTTAAATATTACAAAGTTGGCAACCCTACACATTGCTCTAATTATAATTGCTGCCCTTTTTTTAAGGGTGACCCAAACTCATAAAAGGGAAGAGAATTTTTAGGTTGAGACTGGTATTCTGTTTCAGGTGTCTCCTTGTACCATTGTCGGTGTTAGTGCAGCTATCAAAAGTTATGCTTCCTATAGGAATAAATGCCATGATTTTTGTCTGGAAAAAAATGTTTAAATGAAGCTATTTTTTGCATATGATGAATAATTTAGTACAGTCAAACCAATTAAAATAATATCCTTTCTTCAAGTTTTAAGGTTGTGAATGGGTATATATTGTAATAGTTTGCTTGGAAATAAAATATTTTGAAGTTTTGATCTGAGAGTTGTTATAAGGGATCACAGATTGCATTTGAGCCAGGAATGTGATGCAGTTGTGAAAAAAGCTAATATCATTCTTGGATATGTTAACAGGAGTGTTGTATGTAGGATACAAGAGGTAATTGTCCCCCTCTGCTTGGCACTTCTGAGGCCTCAGCTTGAACACTGTGTCCAATTCTGGATCCAATACTTTAGGAAAGAGAGAGACAAATGGAAGAGAATCCAGAGAAGAGCAATAGAACTGGTAAAAGGTTTAGGAAACTTGACTTGTGAAGAAAGGTTAAACAAACTGGTTATGTTTTAAGTCTTGAGAAAAGTAGACCGAAGCGACTTGATAACAGTCTTCAGGTATATTAAGGGCTGGTATAAAAGGGTCTGTGATGATTTTTTCCCCTTGTGTACTGAAGGTAGGACAAGAAATAATGGGCTTAATCTGTCCAAGGGTGAATTAGATTAGATATTAGCAAAAAACTTTCTAACTGTAAGGATAGTTCAGCTCTGAAATAGGCTTCCAAGCTAGGCTGTAGAATCCCTGTCATTGGAGGTTTTTAAGAATGGGTTGGAGAAACACCTATCTGGGATGGGCTACTTCGTCCTGCCCCAGGGCAGGGGACTGGACTTGATGACTGGATTCGCTTAACATCATTTAGCTGAAAGTCGCATTTTTCAGGAACATAATTACAAGGTTAAGTGAGGAGTTACTGTAATAATAATGTGCATCTGAGAAAAAATTGGGTATTAAATTGGACCATGGCTGCAGCTTTCAGATGTTGATTGGGCCTCCTCATTGTACCTAAACCCAACATAAGTTAACTTGTCATTTATGGTGTATGTGTTCTATATTGCATTATAATGGTAATTCACACAACATACAAGCATTTCAGTAATGAGTAATGGAAAATGTTGGTATATCTGAGGCCAGTGGACTATGAGAGCCGTGAAGGGATGTTGGTAGAAGTACTGTCAGAGGGGGAATTAATTTACATTTTACTGGATACAGGCAGCATATATATGTTTTGATCTGTGACTTTCAAAAAAGATTATTTCAGTCAGACACTTAGACCCTCCAAATATATTGTGTAAATTCACTTTATCCATAGCAAAGTTAGAGCAGGTATCAAAAATGGCAGAGCAATGGGAGAGAAAGGTAAGAACATATAGGACAGTCAATTATTTTTTGTCAAGGTCCAGATTTTTTCATCAAGGTAGAATCTAGGCCCAGACTCCGGATAAAATAATATAAAAATAACAGTAATGGTAAATAAAAAGCATCTGGCAGTTCAGATTTGGCCTGTGGTTGGCCTATTGACTTCTCCTGATGTAGGATGATGTGGGAGCGGGTTGAACTTAAAGGCACAGATAGAGAGCAAATGAGGGGATTGTTTTAAGAAATGGTGGATGTGGTCATATTCTCATTTGTAGGTTAAAAGTGTGTTGCAGCATTTTGAACAGACAGAAGTTTGAATGTGAGCAAGACTAAAGTGGCAGTTACAATATCCGTAGAATAGGCCACAATATAATAAGTTGAAGGAGCGTCGGGGCTCTTTTAGGGAATCCTAAGATATTGTTCCCAGGGAATAAAAAAATAACAATAAAAAGCGGAGGTGGGGGATGGGGTGGGGTGGTGGAGAGCAAACCTACATGCTCTTTTCTGCAATCATTTCACTTGCTATCAGTGATATTTACAAAGATATTGATGGCTGTTTTGATATTGCTAAGTGAGATGAAAGTAGAGCCAGGAACAAAGAGCTGGGGATTTTTATAGAGAAGTGAACTCTCCCTGCCCCCAGAGTTTAAATAAAGAAGAGACCCACATGTTAAGCTCTTGTCAAGAAGGTGGAGGGTATGAGGGAAGCATACCTAGCAATGTGGAAGATGTTTCTGGGTACACTGAGAGTGCTATTTCAGTGCAATAGAAACTGGTAGTAACAGATCAAATGTACTGTGGCTGAGGGGGCATGCACATTGGTTCAAATGTCTTGCTCAGAAATGGTAAGATAGATGTGAGACACTAGCTGAGCATTGTGGATTTAAGTGGTATGATGGTTGTGGAGAGAGTAATAATGAGAGTATGAGGCTGTTGATGCATAGTAGTGAAAAATGTTGCTAGCATAGGGAAACATAATGACTGATGCCTTTTGTGGTCCAGGGTATGAGAGAGTTGCAGAGTGGTTAAGTCAAATGTGATGAAGATGGAGATGTTGGAGATATGTCTGTTAAATTTATCAGATGGAAATGGGCTATTGTGTTTCTTATTAGCTAGCATGCAGATTAGATCACTCAAAAAACATTGGAATGTTTCTGAGAATTTGAAAAAGTAAGCATTACATGTTAGATGTGTGATATGAAGAACGTCAGTCAAATGAATAACTTCAGACCCAAATCAAATAGTGCATGGTTCATCTGGTGCCATAATTTGAAGTTTTTCCTAATTTTAAAGACTGCTTTAGTGGTCCTGTTCTCTCATCTCTTGCTCTTCTATGCACTCCTTTTATAAATAGTGTTAATAATAATTAGCAAGGTATTTCCAAGCACTGTATCTGTCCAGTTTATTGGATTTGTGTGAAATCTTATTGAACTGAGGATTCTGATTACACTTTAAACTGTAATTGCCAATGAGTTTCTGCATTTCATAAGACAGATAGATACAATATAAAACAGGACGGGTGTAAGTGATCATCTTATTCAAGGTCCTGGGTAATGTATGGCTGGCCTGACCTAAATGCTATGGCAAGACTTTTAACTGCTGCAGCACTGTTGTGTGGTAGCTTGGAAGATCAGAGACATCTTCAAGTAAATTAAGAAATGAGACTTGAGTTGCATTAATTTTTGTTTCTGAGTGAAAGCCTTGTTAGTCTGTGTCTGCAAAAAAAATGAGGAGTACTTGTGGCACCTTAGAAACTAACACATGTATTTGGGCATAAGCTTTTGTGGGCTAAAACCCACTTCATCAGATGTATCTAGAGGAGCATACAATAGGAAGATATATATTATACACACAGAGAACATGAAAAGATGGGGGTAGGAAGATATAATTTTTATATTTTATTCAGTCAGTACAGAAGCTTCTGAGCCAGTTAATTTGATATTCAATTTATGTTGATCTTTGGTTTTCAGCGTGCTACAGATGTTTGTACTGACAATGCTTAACTGGGGTTTCGGCACCCATGGAGTCATGGGAATCAATTTGAGATTGTAGGTTAATTGTATTAGCTGGATGTGTCTGCTAGAACAATGAAACCATTAGAATTTAAATAGACATTTAGAGTTTCTGACTTAACATCCTATTGAGATGAATGGGACAACTCACACTTAAAGCTATTGTTTGAGAGTGTTGGATATTTAAAATATACAGCACAAAACAAAGGTTTTCACTTTTTTCAAATTTTTAAAGGTTTCTTTGCAAACATAAGGGCCTGAAACCTCATTTCTCTTACTGAAAGCATAGGCCTTGTGGCATGGTGCTGGCCAGGAGTGCCTGAGCCAGCCCTACGGGCCCTTTAAGAGGGAGCAGAAGCCTGCAAACCTCCCTTGCAGAGAAGGCTAATTAGCCACCTGGGCTGCAGAGGGCTCAGGCTTGATGAGTGGCACCTGGCAGCCTCCTCAGGGGGATAAAAGGCCTGCCAGGAAGCAAGCCCAGTGTGGTGGGGATGGTATAGAGTGTTGGTGGTTTGGAGCTAGTCAGAGCTGTGTGTTTGGAGCTAGTCAGAGCTGTATGTTTAGAACTGTTTAAGAGTTGCATGTTAAGAGCTGGACTATATAGAGTCTGTAAAGCTGTGAGCTGTAGAGCTGAGCTATCAAGAGCTGTATGCTGAAAGACTGTACAAAGCTGTATATATTGGTGGTGGGGTCTTGCACTGTGAATAAAAGAGCACTGTTTGAAGCAAAGAAGGGTTTTCCTGCCTGTTCCTGAGAAGGGGTGAGAGAGCGGTCTGTCACATGTGGTGTCAGGGGTGGGATCGCTACACCAGCAACCCAACTGGTGGCCCAAAGATGGAGGGAACCCTGCAGTGGCTCGTGGAGCAGCAAAAGCAGACCCAGCAGGCCATGCACGCCTTGCAACAAACCCACTAGGCCATGCAGCAGGCCCAGGCCGAGCAGCAGAGGACGCTGCAAGACTTTGTCAAGGAGCAAGCAAAGACCCAGGCAACTCTCTCCTGCAGAACCTGGTGAGTCGAGGGGCAGGAGAGGGCATGCGGCCGCCGGGCTGGGGACTCTGTAAGATGAGCCCGGCGGATGACCCCGATGCCTACCTAGGGACTTTTGAGAGGGTAGCCACCACAGCCGGGTGGGAGCGGACCACCTGGGCCCTCCGGCTTGCTCCCTACCTCGTGGGCGAAGCCCAGGCTTTGATACTGTAAGAGCGGCCATTTTGGACCGGGTCGGGTTATCTCCGGAAAAATACCGGCAGAAGTTGCGGGCAGCCCACTGGACGCAGGTGGTGCGGCCCCGGGTGTTTGCCCAGAGGCTAATAGACTGGGCAATGCGTTGGCTGAGGCCGGAGGCCCGGTCAGGGGAGGAAATCATGGACTCCCTGGTGCTGGAGCAGTTTTTGCTCAGCCTCCCCGAGACTGTCCGCACCTGGGTCAGGAGGCACCAGCCGGAGACGGTGGAGTCTGCGGTGCGCCTGACCGAGGAATACGTGGAGGCAGAGGGACCTCGGGGAGAAGACCGACCACGACGGGTCCGGGATTTGGGGCGTCGGCCCATGGACTCCCCCCCAGCTAAGGGAAAAGGGACTGATGGGGAGCCCAGAGGGGCGCCAGAGAGAACTGCCCGGCTTACCTGCTGGCAGTGTGGGAAGCCAGGGCACCTTAAGAGGGACTGCCCAGCCATGGACTGTGGCTACACCGATTGGTGTGGGTGGACCGAGGTTTGGGGGCGGAAACCGCATAAGGGGATACCCACTCTGCGGGTACAGGTGGGAAGGAAGTCCCAACCAGGGGTAGTGGATTCAGCCTCCCCCTGTACGCTCGTCCGCAGGGCGTTGGTATGCCCCGAGTGGTTAATTCCGGGGGCTACCATGGACCTACAGTGTGTCCATGGGGACAGGAAGGCCTGTCGGGTGGCCCAGGTCCCCCTAGAAATCAGCGGACGATTCCGCTGGAAGCGGGTCGGGGTGCCGGAGGGGTTACCTTGCCCCGTAATCATTGGGTGGGACTGGGGCCCGGTGGGAGGAATGAGGCCCCGAGCGGCCCCAAGGCCGGGCATGAGAACCCATACGGGGGGCTCGGTCAAGCAAAGGGGCGGGTCTCAGCCCACTAACCCAGCGAAGGACCTAGACAGCCAGGAAGGGCTGAGGCCGGAGCAGGAGGTAAGCTCCACAGAGGAGACCTTGAGCCCCTGTGAGAGCCTGGGGGAAACTGAGGCAGAGGGACGGTCAGTTCCACCCTACTGCCTACAGTGTGAGGAGTGGACAAGGTCCCCCCTCCCCCCCCGAAAAGCAGGGGGGTAAAGAACCACAACCCCCTGCCCAGGCGGCGCCTGTGAAAGAGGCGCGGGCAGAAAGTAAAAAGGCAGTGGGACTCTCCGCCCCAGCCGGGCGTGACACCCAGAAGCCTCATGACCATGCTGCTATGGTGAAGGAGATGAGGAACAGAGGTTCAAGGGCCCTGTTGGATCTAATTGGGAAGTATTGAGGGGTCCGAGCCAGCCCGATGGGGCTAGGCTAAGGGGGGAGGTGTGTGGAAGGGTGCTGGCCAGGAGTGCCTGAGCCAGCCCTGCGGGCCCTTTAAGAGGGAGCAGAAGCCTGCAAACCTCCCTTGCAGAGAAGGCTAATTAGCCACCTGGGCTGCAGAGGGCTCAGGCTTGATGAGTGGCACCTGGCAACCTCCTCAGGGGGATAAAAGGCCTGCCAGGAAGCAAGCCCAGTGTGGTGGGGATGGTATAGAGTGTTGGTGGTTTGGAGCTAGTCAGAGCTGTGTGTTTGGAGCTAGTCAGAGCTGTATGTTTAGAACTGTTTAAGAGTTGCATGTTAAGAGCTGGACTATATAGAGTCTGTAAAGCTGTGAGCTGTAGAGCTGAGCTATCAAGAGCTGTATGCTGAAAGACTGTACAAAGCTGTATATATTGGTGGTGGGGTCTTGCACTGTGAATAAAAGAGCACCGTTTGAAGCAAAGAAGGGTTTTCCTGCCTGTTCCTGAGAAGGGGTGAGAGAGCGGTCTGTCACAGCCTGTACACACTATTTTGCCAATTTAGGTAAAGCAGTTCAACTTGTTTGTACACAAGACCTTAGAGTCTAATGAACCTTAGAATTCTGTGGCAAATTCCTTTGAGTGCAGACTTCTTGAGGTCCTGATAACGTGTGAAACATTTTGTGTTTAAAATGCTGTACAGACACTAATTAAACTCCACAAATGTCTTTGATTTCCAATTAACTCAAGATAGTCAGCGTTTGGAAAGCATCATCTGGATACTCCCCAAACATTTGTTCCAGAATACAAAATATTTGTGTTTACTTTAGGGTGATCCTGATACAAACAATGAACATTTTGTGTCCTGGAACTAATGTTTGGGGAGTATCCAGACTACTATATACAAATGTGGTAATGTGTTTTTAAAAACACAACAAACAAAAAAATTAATATAAACAGGAGATAAGTATTATTACCTCCATCTGAAAGGTAATATTGGAGGGAATTGCTAAGTGTTCACATAAAAAAAGAAAGAAAGTCTTCAATTGATGAAAGTGTCTCTGACTCACAACTGAAACAACTCTGTTGACGGGAGATAAATCTGTTTAGTTGCGGTGGGGAGCAGGGCTGACGCAAGCACTAGGCGACCTAGCTGGTCGCCAAAGGTGGCACAATTTGCGGGGCGGCTTTTAGCCACCTTTGGCGGCATTTTTGGAAGCGGTAAACATTGGGGGGAGGAGGGGGTAAGCTGTGCCTAATTGGGGCGGCGCTCCACAGCTTTTGTCGGCATTTTAGCAGCCACGGCTGCTTCGTCCGCTGGTGGTGTTTCGGCGGCAACTCTATGAGTTTTTGTTGTTGTTTTTTTTGCTTCGCTGCCTAGGGTGATAAAACAGCTGATGCCGGCACTGGTGGGGAGATGCTTTTGATTTAACTAAACTGGTTCAAGAACATATTCCACTAAGGGCAAAGGAGCTAAAAGACCTTTAGACCACAACAGCACTGTGAACGTCCACAGGGCTACTCCTTTTAATGAAGACCTTGTTGGGATCTTGTCCAAAGAGCCCTTCATTCATCTGAGGCTGGTAATGGACAATGATGATTTGGCTTGGGAGATCCATGGCTACAAAGAAGAGAAGGAACATGAGATGGAGGAGGTTAATACTAACCCAGATATGATAGAGACAAGAGGTTGCAGCCTCTGGAGAGGAGTAAACCTTGTATTGTTGATTTTTATTGCAATATATAAACCATTGTGTGTGGTGGTTTTTTTTTTTCATGCAGGTTTCAGAGGCTTTGGAAAGCTTTAATCTAGGTGTGGCTGACTGCTGCCATTAGCATTTGTAAATTGGTGCACAGACAAGGATGGAGGTGTCTGTCTTATGGGTATTTACCACTTGCCCTATTATACTTTTGTTTTAGAACTGATTAGAGTTAGGAGCATCATGAATGAATATTCTATCACTTCTCACTTACCTTAGTGCATACTCAGTAAGGAAGTGTCTGTGTAAAACTGATGGGCTTAAATTTCATGGCCAGATTTTCAACTCTGAATATGTGGGTTGATAATGGAAACACAGTTACAAGTTTAAATAGGTTAATCACAGACTTGTCACTATAGTTATTTGGCATGAAATACTACATGGGAGAAATGCACTGTAAACCTTTCTACCTTTGTAAGCTTACGTCTGCATTCAAAAAAGTTAGAAGGTTAAATTACCAAAGGGGGAACTATTTGGTTTATAGGCTAGCCAATGATTTTGGGTAACCTTAAGAACCTTAGAATCATAAAATCTCAGAGTTGGAAGGGACTTCAGGCAATCATCTAGTCCAACCCCCTGCTCAAACCAGAACCAACAATCCCTATTTTTGCCCCATATCCCTAAATGACCCCCTCAAGGATTGAACTCACAACCCTGGGTTTAGCAGGCCAATGCTGAAACCACGGAGCTGTCCCTCCCCCTATTTCTTTTTTTAAGGTTTTCTTTGCAGCCCCCTGGAACTGGAATAGTCCAGGCTGCCCATGGGACAGCCAAGGTCCATAGACCATAGAATCATAGGCTATCAGGGTTGGAAGGGACCTCAGGAGATCATCTGGTCCAACCCCCTGCTCAAAGCAGGACCAGTCCCCAATTATATCATCCAACAGATTTTTACTACAATATATATAAGGGAAGTCTATGGTTCAACACAGGGAGACTAATGGGAGTGCAAAATGGCTGAGTTGCTTTGCAATAGCTCTCTGGGGACAACAGATTTAAGAATGAGTTTCTAATCACCAACTTCATGAATAATCTGGATTTCTGCCAAGTTTTCAGAACTGGCATCAGTTGCGTGAAAATGAACTCAAGAATGATCAGTTAATGAATGCTCTCATAGTGGTTTAGCATTGTAGGTCCAAAGCTTCCCCCTCTCTCATGAACGCACAGATATTTGGTGCCTAAAAATGAATGTGGTCATTCAGACCTGACCTCTTCTCAGAGGCTTTGTATTATTGCAGTGCTAACAAATGAACTGCTGCATTGTTATCTTTTGCAGATTAATGCTTAAATAGTGGCATATTTGCTAAAACCTAAGTAAAGCAACATTCTGCCTTCAAAATCGGTGAAATGTAAGAATGACATAGCCTTTGATACCGTGTTACGTGAAAGATTTATGGTGTGCTTGATGTAGAAAAGTAAAACCTACAGTTGAAAGTGTAAAATTTAATGGTTCTTCTGGAAACCGACTTTTTGATTGATATTCTTCTGACACCATTGTCCCCTCTCTGCTGAGTGTTCGCATATATTGGGAGGTCAGCAGAGAGGTGGTTGCTTGCAGATTGATTTCTTGTTGGAGAAGATTTCAGTGATGTGAAGTCTTCAGTTTAGGTATTTTCTTAGTGTAACTTATTTTATTTATGTTATTAACACAAGGCCTTGAACAGAGATGGTCAAACAGTGCGCAGGAAATCCCTTGGCCAAAACATCAGTGCCCAGTTCCCATGGAGCAACTCTCCACAAGAACTGATTATAGTTAGAGAGATTAAGGCCAAAAGCAAAATCTCCTGCTGCTTGCAAATTACCCAAAAGGAAACATCACCACAACATTAGTAATGGAACATTTTTTCAAAGCCTGAACAATATTTGCTCCCTAAGAAAAATAACTTGTAAAACTGTATTGATGTCTCCCCCATAACAATATTTTATGTTTAGAATTCAGTTATGAATATGAAAATAAATGTGCTATTAAATATTTCACTTTGAATAACTGAAAAGGTCTCACCCTTGAAAGTGAAGTGAAAGTAATATTTATATATACTAAAAACTACAAAAATATAGCTAAGGTGCATAAATATTCAACTATATAATTTTAATTCTGTGTTTCTCCTTTTTATTTTTTGGCTGACATATTGGACTGTTTAGACACTTTCTAAATTACATAAAATTATAATGGAGTATTCTGAAACAATTGAAATTATTTCTGTTGAATTCAAAACTTTGTTTAAATGTTTATCAGATACAAACTTTTTTATTACATAGGTATCCACCTTGTCAGTGCTGACAACCAAGAATAGTCACACACAGTGACAAAATAAGATTGTAGATCAGTTTTCTTTTTTAAGTTCAGTAAATTGTAAAACTTTGTTGTAATTAACACGTTGAAAGGCTATGATTAAAACTATGCTAGTGCAAAATAGCCTATTAATATATTTGAATGGTTCTTTATAGTCTTTTAAATAAAAATAGAGGAAATCTCTTGAACTTCTAGATTTATACACAGTAATATTTTGGTTAGATTTTACATTTCTTATATGGAATGTAGTTAATATTGTAGATAATGATTGTGACAATGTTTATGGAGAACATAAATCCAGTTATAAATCCAGTTGTGAGCCTGATTAGTCTTTAGAGGCTTTCTGACCACTTGGAATGTTGTTTATAATTCTTCTTCTTCTTCTTCTTCTTCTTCTTCTTCTTTTTAACGAATAGATTATACTATGGGAGATTGCTCCTTTTTTATGCTGGGTTTATCAGTAGTTTTGAGAGAAGACCTGTGAGTGATATATATTTAAATTACGTGCTCATCGGTACTTTTGAATGTGTTCTTAAGGTGGTGGGCTAAATTAATATAAACATACCTGTGAAAGGCTAAAACTACATTAAGAATTTGGAAACTTGAAGTGATTACATATTCTATTTGCAGCACAATTCTGTTGGATGAAGTCAGATCTTTTAATATAGTCTTCTCCACATTGTCCTTTTTTTATACAAATAGTTTTATTGCTGTAATTGTAAAGATCTGCATTAATTGCTGCAAAATTATACTAATTTTAAAACAAAATTGTTTTATTAAAAAACTGCAATCTGGTACTTGTTCATTACGTAATTAACAGTTTAGCAAAATGTCTTTGGCTTCATTCTCTCAATTTTCCTGGTTTTGAACTTGGAAGAATGTGGTCCTATAGATTTCTATCTAATAAATTCCCTTCTGAGTTTTCTTGATGTCTTCCTAATTTAAAGTTAAATGTCTTTCTAATTTATGAACTGAGGTAGCACTAAATTTGTGCCTTACATTAATAGTTTTCTCTGAATTACAAAAATAAACAGTTGTGCTACTGTAATCTGGATTCCACAACATCATCTCTGTATATTCTCTCTCAGGATGTCCTAAGCCTGTTGAATGTTGCCTGCAGAGAGCCAGTGTGGCACTAATGATTTTCTTACATAGTTAAGTAATCTGAGTGCTTGTTTTTAATAATGCTGTTCAGTCAGATTTGGCATGGTTCATTGTGGAATACATTCTTTCTGCTGTTGGTGTAGTTACTGTATTGAGAAGCAAATTTCTGTTTTTATTGTGCTGTCTCTTTCAGAATAATGCCCTTTTGTACCATGATCTACCAGTTTTTATTATTTGTTTGCTGTCCTATTATCTTGACAGCTCTGTTTTTAAAAAAGTGTCTAGGCAACAGTCTATTTTATTGATTATGAAAAATGTTCAAAAATACACAACTATAATGCATATACTTTCAAAGAAGAGATGACAGATGAATGAATGGATGCTGAAAAGAGGATTTTCTGAACAAATTCTCTAGATGGATAATTTCAGCACACTTTCCTTAATAAATTTGCTGTTTCACTTTGATTGTTGCTGAATTCACAAACCTTATTGCAGTGGATCTGTTGCAGTGCATCTGCTGTTATATAATTCTGCTGTAATGTACTCGTAGGAACAGCTTTTCATTCATTAGGAAGGACTTTTAATCACAGGTTAAAATAGCAGTGAAGACAAGTCAACTTGACTTTTAACTTGGGTTAGTAGCTTAAATTAAAGCCTTTAGGAGAGCATAGGCAAAACTTGAGCTGCTAACCCAAGTTTAAAACCAAGATGTCTTCACTGCTGTTTTAATCTAAGTTAGTTAACATGTGTTAAGTAACCCAAGTGAAAAAGACACTTTTTTTTTTGTAAAGGTATACCTAGAGTCAAAAATTTGAGGAAAGCTGCCAGACCACCAAATTCAGTTTTTTACAAGGAAACTGTTTCACAACGAAAACAAATGTGCAGACAAAGTATTTGAAGTCCGTGGTTGACTTTTTCAGGACAGATTGGTGAAGATTTGGTCATATAAAAATGATTAGCACTTTTGTTGCTTATATTGTACGTGTATGTAAGTAAATACAAAACTTAAGTCTCTTAATGCCAATCCAGCGCCTTTCATAAGCGCTTAATACACGTTAAGACCTGAAATTGTTTGAAATATTTTTTTTAGAAAAGCTGAAAAACCAATCCATCTCTTTGTGTGTGTTTAAAAAAATCATAACTGAGGGGCCACATGTTGAGATTGCAGTACATGACTTTCCTAAACCTTTCATTTGTTCTTATATTAGACACATGATTCTCTTGAAATAGCTAGGAGCTGTAAGAGCCTTCTGGACATTGCACTGCATATGAACACTCCATATAGCCTACTGCTGAGATTTCCATATCTGTAGCTGTGGCAAGAAACATAGTAGCTTTAAAAAACAAACACCAAAGCACAGGAAGAGTTAGACCAGATGTGCGCTCATGGAGTTGTTTGATCATTTTACATCCAGTGAGGATGGTATGTATCCATGGTCTATTATGGGGAAAAACTAACTTTGGCAATGACACCCACGTCCACATTTGCAGTGGTTTGACAGCAAGTCACATTTATTTGTGCAGAAGTAAGTATGTGTACATTTCTGTTTGGAGTATAGAATGATTGCCTCACAGAATACAGCTGTATATTTTATTTTTGTGTGGTGATCTGGGTGGGGAAAAGTTTCATTTTAATATGAAAACTGTCCTTTGTAGAGAAGACAGTGCTTGATTTTGTGTAAATGTTGTCTGAGCAATAGTTCTTGGAAATATACTGGGATTTGCCTTATACTCGGTTTCTAATTTTTGCAGCTCAGAGAGTTAGGAGATGGTTCAAAATAAATACAAATATATAACAATCTGATTTGTTTGTCAGGTATCTTGTCTATAAAGATTTAGAAATTTAAAAGATACTAAAGGTGTAGTATAGTCAATAAAAGATGATAGTGATCCCAAGAGCATATTATTATTTTTCTCCTCTACCTCTTTAAATCCGGCACAAAAACACATATGACTGTTACTCTTGGGAGAATTCTTTGCCACTATGCAGAATTCATGTCCCCCAATAGATTTTTGTTTTCCCAGCAGAAAATAGATTCTGCTGGGGAGGGGCAGCAATTGCACATTTGCCCACGAGGGGCTGCTGTGGCGCTAGAATAGAGGGCAGCTGGCTCAGGGCTGGAACAGCCAGCCATGGAGAGGGAGTTAACAATGGCTGCCTTCTTCATAACACCTTGCCCATGGGGCCAGGTGAGGAGGCACAGAATATGGAGGGGGGGACAAGACAGACACATCATACTGCTTGGGGGGGGGGGGGTGTCGCATAGACTTGGTTTCAAAAGGGCTAGTGGGGGGGCAGTCTGGGGTGGGGTACAGGAGCTAGTGGAGTGAGAGCATTAAGCCAGGGGCTGAGTGTGGTGGGAGTGGGGGTGCAGGGACACATAGGGAGAGGAGGTGCAAGAACACATGGGTAAATGTGCCTTACTGCTCTACGCGTTCCCTCTGATCCCACTCCTCCACAAGGTGCTCATCGAGATCAAACGGGACAAGTCGCGTATGATCCTCATAGCCCCGGCCTGGCCCAGGCAATGCTGGTATGCATCCCTTCTCCAGCTGTCCAAGGCCCCTCCCATCAGCCTCCTGGTGTGGCCAGACCTGATCTCCCGGACCTGCAGTCCCTGCATCTCACAGCGTGGTTCCTGCATGGCTAAGGGGCCCGGAGCTCTTGTGTTCTGCCACGGTGCACGGTGTTCTTCTGGGGAGCAGAAAACCATCAACCAGAAGCACCTATACCGCAAAGTGGACCTGCTTCTCTGCTTGGTGTATGCAGCGCAACACCATCCCCAGGGAAGCTTCCATCCCAGTCATCCTGGACTACCTGCTAGACCTTAACCAGCAAGGTCTTTCTACCTCCACTATTAGGGTCCACCTGGCGGCCGTCTCGGCGTTTCATCCAGGCTCCGCAGACCACTCGGTCTTCTCAGACCCTACGGTCTATAGATTCCTCAAAGGGCTGGACAGACTTTACCCACAGGTTAAGCATCCCATCCCACCCTGGGACCTGAACCTTGTGCTTTCCCGCCTCACCATGTCCCCCTTTGAGCCCCTTGCCACGTGCTTCTTGCTATACATCTGCTGGAAGGTAGCCTTCCTCGTAGCAATCACCTTGGCATGCAGAGTGTCCGAGATCAGAGCGCTAATCTCAGAACCGCCGTATACGGTTTTTCATAAGGACAAGGTACAGCTGCGTCCCCATCCATCCTTCCTTCCCAAGGTGGTGCCTCTCTTCCACGTTAACCAGGACATATTCCTGCCAGTCTTCTACCCGAAGCCCCACACCTCCTGGAAGGGAGCAACAATTGCACACGCTCGACGTTCGAAGAGCTCTAGCATTTTATTTAGACTGCACAAAACCGTTTAGAAAAACAACACAGCTCTTTGTTGCGGTAGTGGATCAGATGAAAGGCCAACCGGTCTCCGCCCAAAGACTCTCCTCCTGGATAACCTCGTGCATCCGCACCTGCTACGAACTGGCGGGCAGGCCCGCCATCCAGATAACAGCACACTCCACGAGAGCTCAGGCGTCTTCTGCGGCCTTCCGGGAGAGAGTTCCGATCATGGACATCTGCAGGGCGGCTACCTGATCCTCCGTCCACACCTTCGCCGCCCACTACGCCATAGTCCAGCAGACCAGGGACGATGCGGCGTTTGGTTCAGCGGTCCTACGCTCAGCAATGGGTCAATCTGACCCCGCCTCCTAGGTATTGCTTGTAGTCACCTAACTGGAATGCATATGAGCAATCGCTCAAAGAAAACGAGGTTACTTACCTGTAACTGTTGTTCTTCGAGATGTGTTGCTCACATCCATTCCAAACCCACCCTCCTTCCCCACTGTCGGATTAGCCGGCAAGAAGGAACTGGGGGGGGGGGGGGGGCGCGCTGGGTCCCAGGGGTATTTATGCAGCACCATAGCGGCGCCACTCCAGGGGGCTCCCTGGTCGAACCAGCCTGTTGCTAGGGGAAAAATATTCCGACAATTGTGCCCGCGGCACGTGCACACCTAATTGGAATGGATATGAGCAACACATCTCGAAGAACAACAGTTACAGGTAAGTAACCTCGTTTTTTACTTTCTGTACATTTTTGATACTGTATTTGTCTACACGTTTTCACTGCAGTTTAAGTAGCTGTCTTGAGTACAATAGTGAATTTATATAATCCCATCCTTTCATGTATTTATACCTGCTCCTGTATTTTCCACTCTATGCATCTGATGAAGTGGGTTCTAGCCCATGAAAGCTTATGTCCAAATAAACTTTTTAGTGTCTAAGGTGCTTTGTCTAAGGTGCTTTGAATAATCTTACAATTGATTTATTCATTCAGACCTTTAAATAAGTTTTAGCACTGTCTATTTTTATAATCTGTCTTCCCTCGCCCCGCTCTCATGGATAAAACTTGCTTGGGCTTCCTGTGTGATAAATGCTTTTGAGGAAGAGCACCTGGAGTCCTTTGTCTAAAAAATTACATAGGCAGATTGGGTTTATGGGGATGGGAGTATAAAAGAGGTAACAAAGGAAAAACTGAGGTTTACACACATGCCTCCTCTTCTGGACAGGGCATGTGGAGGGAATCGTGGGACCACATTGCAGTGGGGAAACTTGAGATCCGATTTACATTGCCTGTAATTTCAAGAGATGAAGTAGGAGGAGGGATGCTTCCTTTAGAGTCAGTCAGTCATAGCCCTTTCTTGCAGATTATGCATCAGCAAAATACCAAAACTGGCTCTTCCTCTGTGTTGAACATGCTACCTTCTAACCACTAATCTAAAAAGAGAATAGGAATCGTGCTTGGATTTTTCATTCTATATTTCATAACCTGGGATGCCCCAAATATAAATAAGTTATCCCCAATGTAACAAACTATTTGTTTTTCATCTCACCACAATATATGAATGTTAACGATCTTAGACTTTTGCGACTGCATAAGATTCAATAAGTGGTGTGCTTTTATTAGAAGGTGATAATATTTTAGGAGAGATTTAAAAAAACATATTAAACTTATTTAACACAAAGGATTAGTGAAAATATTGCTTTTTAAAATACTAAAGCAAAACAGATAATATAAGATGATTAACCTCTTCAGATATGTGATTTGATTTTGAAAGCAATCATTTTTAGTTTGTTAATATCTTATGCTGAATTAAATTCTTTTCCCAAACACTCCTGGTAGTGATTCCCGGAAAGCTCTTAAATCAGTGGCAATCCATAATAAACACATTTATTTGTGGAAATAAGAAACCTGGGGTTACTCAATTTACTTTACAAAGGCCATGGCAAAAGGAAGAATTAGCTTTTACCAAATATTAAGTACAGTAAAACCTCGATTTAACGGACCTCGATTTAACGGACTTCGGATGCAACGGACAAAATTTCTGAGCAAGTCTGATGCATCCCAAATCCATTTCTCGCGGGCTAGCTCCCGGCTGCCGCCCGGGTCACAGCAGCAGGCGGGCTGGCTTCCAGCTTCCGGCTGCCGCCCGGGTCATGGCAACAGGTGGGCTGGCTGACGGCTCCCGGCTGCCGCTTGGGTCCCAGCTGCGGCGGGCTGCGGAGCTGCCGCCCCGACCCTGTGGCGGTCGGGCTGCTGCTCCGACAGCTCGTTTTTTTTTTATTATTAAATAACGGACTTTTTCATTTAACGGACACCCCCTCACCCGAATTAGTCCGTTAAATGGAGGCTTCACTCTAGTATTATGAGGCTAGTCAGTTCAGAAACCTGGTGTACTGGGTAACACCAAACACAAATAATCACTGGGAAGAGATGGAATAAGATAATTATTGTTCAGTCAAACTCCACATGATCCCCTGGATAAAGAAATCTAATAGGCCAAAATCAACATATAATCACCCTTTTATAAAAGCAACAATAGAAACTTAGGATAATTTATTTAAAAAGCTATGCTCATACTCATCACTTTTAGCGCCTGCAGTAGCTAATATAGAATTTAACCCAATAAAACCTTGAAGAGTTTTGACATTTGGGAATTTATAGGTATAGCACATCAAAATTTTGCCAACTGTTCAGAGACAATACAGTAGATCACTTAATTAAATAACTTGCAAAAGACATCTAAACTCCAGAATATTAATACCTTCAGTAGAGACATTTTTCAATCCACTGCATAAAAAGGCAAACCTAACAGAAAATTGACAGAATTTGAAAAAATACACTCTACTCTGTATTGAATGGAGGGTAAGCCTTTGTGTTTTCATGATTGTAATCTCCAACCATTACTGAGGAAATAATTGCATTCGTGGAAAGTTGATGCAGCATAGACTCCAGAACTGAGAAATCAGAGAACATCTGACACAATGGTACCCACATCTAAATAAACACATTAATAAAAGAAAATTATATTAAAATTCTTTATCCATGGTACCTGTCTCTCCTCAAAATTAAATAAATTGATGGCACAGACAGGAAAATGCGTGAGACAATCAAAACAATGAATAGATTTCTCCATATGTAGTGGAAGTGCCCTTAATGAAGAAATTTTAGAAAGCCATTGGAAACTCCATAAGAGACTTGTCATCTGTCAGATAAACCCTTAGAATTTTTATTAAATGGTCTAGAAAACTCCATGGCTTATTAAAGTGAAAGAACTGATTACTTGTTTCCAGCTTGCTCCTAGAATTACTATAGTAAGTTCATGGAAATAGAGTGACTCCCTTATACTTATTGATGCATATGAAAAAGTGTTGGAAATTCTGATACTAGAAAAATAAACTCATCAAGTCCGAGGTTTACAGGGGAGAAGGAAGAAAGATAACTATTTAGAAATCTGATGGAATATTTTGGAGTTGGCTGGAAAAGGGTCATCACACACCACCAAATCTGGTAGTTTGAGTACTTTTAAAAAAAAAAATTCTAAAGAAGGGAGAAACCCCTTCTGCAAAGCTCAAATTTAAACTAAAAAATAAGATTAAAATAAGGAAAATAGGGGTAAGAAGGACAAACGCTTAATTTTTTATCGTTTTTATAGGACAACTAACAGGTTTTGCATCTAAATGAAAGAAAAACATAAGTTTGGATTTACACATCAGGTAATAAAAGTCTTTAACTGATGCCAACTAAAAATATATCTTCCATTGTTGTATGCAGTGTTGTTGTAGCTCTGTTAGTCCAAGGATATGAGAGAGACAATGTGGGTGAGGTAATATCGTTTACTGGACCACTGTTGGTGAGAGAGAAAAGCTTTCCAGCTACTCAGAGCTACAACTACCTACAAATTCAAAGAGATGGTTTAGCATCAAGAAGAGCTCTGAGTAGCTTGAAAGCTATATTAAATCAATATAATAAAGTTGAAGAAAGTGAAAGGTAGCTAGTCTTATCAGTACAGATTTAGGGATTTCCACAGGCTGTTATATAAGGGTATGTCTTCACTACAGGACTAGGCCGATTTCCCTTAATTCGATTTTCTAAAGTCTACTTTAGAAAATCGAATCAGTGTGTCCCCACCAGGACAGCAGGTCGACAGTGTCTGTCCTTTAAACTTTTGCAGGGGTCGACACAGACCGCATTGCACTGGGTAGGTAGCCCACAGTGCCAGGAGTGCCGGACCCCCCCCCCGCCTGCCCAAGCAGCCCCGCGGACCCCCCCCCCGCCTGCCCAAGCAGCCCCGCGGACCCCCCCTCGCCTGCCCCAGCAGCCCCGCGGACCCCCCCCACACCTGCCCCAGCAGCCCCGCGGACCCCCCCCCCCGCCTGCCCGAGCAGCCCCGCGGACCCCCCCCCCCCGCCTGCCCGAGCAGCCCCGCGGACCCCCCCACACCTGCCCGAGCAGCCCCGCGGACCCCCCCCCCACCTGCCCGAGCAGCCCCGCGGACACCCCCCCCCACCTGCCCGAGCAGCCCCGCGGACACCCCCCCACACCTGCCCGAGCAGCCCCGCGGACACCCCCCCACACCTGCCCGAGCAGCCCCGCGGACCCCCCCTCCGCCCGCCCGAGCAGCCCCGCGCCGAACCCGCCCACCCTCCCCAGCAGCCCCGCGGACCCCCCCCGCTCGCCCCAGCAGCCCCGCGGACCCCCCCCGCTCGCCCCAGCAGCCCCGCGCCGGACCCCCCCCGCCCGCCCCAGCAGCCCCGCGCCGGACCCCCCCCGCCCGCCCCAGCAGCCCCGCGCCGGACCCCCCCCGCCCGCCCCAGCAGCCCCGCGCCGGACCCCCCCCCGCCCGCCCCAGCAGTCCCACGGACCCCCCCCGCTCGCCCCAGCAGCCCCGCGGACCCTCCCCCCGCCCGCCCCAGCAGCCCCACGCCGGACCTCCCCGCCCGCCCCAGCAGCCCCACGCCGGACCTCCCCGCCCGCCCCAGCAGCTCTGCGAACCCCCCGCCCGCCCAAGCAGCCCCCCGCCAAACCCCCCCACCCAAGCAGCCCCCCGCCAAACCCCCCCACCCAAGCAGCCCCGCGAACCCCCCCGCCCGCCCAAGCACCCCTGCGAACCCCCCCACTCACCTAAGCAGCCCCGCGCCGGACCTCCCCCCCCCCCCGCCCGGCTTGGGGGTTCGCTTAGCTGCTTGGGCGGGCGGGGGGGTCCGGCGCGGGGCTCGGGTAGGCGGGGGGGGGGGGTTCGCGGAGCTGCTTGGGCGGGGGGGGTCTGGCGCCGGGCTGCTTGGGCGAGCGGGTTCGCGGAGCTGCTTGGGCTGGCGGGGGGGGGGGGGGGTCCGGCGCGGGACTGCTCGGGCGGGCGGGCGGCGGGGTCCGGCGCGGGGCTGCTCGGGCGGGCGGGAGGGTCCGGCGCGGTGCTCCTTGGGCGGGCGGGGGGGGGAGTCCAGGCGTGGGGCTGCTTGGGCGGGCGGGAGGGTCCGCAGGGCTGCTGGGAGGTCGGAGGCTTAAAGTCAGATGCCTCTTCACTAGCCCACAACAGACCAAGAGAGGTCGATTTTAGCGCTACTTCTCTCGTCAAGCAGGAGTTATAAAGTCGATTTTGAGGGCCCTTTAAATCGACTTTAAGGGCACGTGTGTGAAGACAGGTACACGTTTATTTCGACTTAACATCGTTAAAGTCAACGTTAAGTCATAGTGAAGACATGCCCTAATTGTGTATATATATGAGGCTGATCTCTATTTAAATGATAAAATAAATGTTCTGTTATCAAAGAATGGAACTGTTAATATATTTTTAAAAAACTATATTTAAAAATGGCAAAAAACCACAAAAGGGAATCTAAAGGAAAAGACAGGAAGAAGGCAAATGAGGAGTGATGTGTAACTATTTGAAGAACAAATGGTATTTCCTCCTACTCTGCCCTTATTTTCTGCTTATTCTGGGTTTCCCTCTATAAGTCAGGATGGATAAAACTATTTAATGAACACCAAAAAAAAAAAAAAAAAAAGTTGCCCAGAGCTAAGAGCTCTTCATGGATTTTTTTTGGATGGAATTTGGTACTTTCTTTAACACTCCTGACTCCCATTACCAACTTTGAAACATTCAGAGTCTTATTGGGAATCGTGAGCATTCACTGTACTTTTGATACATTATTGAAATCCTGTAAGTCATCTCAGTTTTCTAAAGTGTATTTAAAAGAGGTGGTGTCTTTTTGCAGCTAATATTTTTCTCACCAGTGGTAGAAGGGTGACACATTTTCTATACACTTTTGTTACAAATTTACTAGTTTGTTTTCCCAGTTTTTCAGTGCTGTTGCCTTAAACACTAATTATACACACTGTTTGTGGTAACTATGTGAGGTATAGGTAACATTGACAATAAATGAGAAAACAAGAATTCAGTTAATGCAGACCCAGTTCCAGTTTTTCAGACTCTTTGGGAGGCACATACTGTCAGACATGTTGACCGATATTAGAATTCAGAGATTAAAGTTAATGGATTGTTTTAATTACAAAATGTTGAAATGCTATCTGCCTTTAGAATAGCCTATAGAAATAAATGCTTTTGGCAATACCGCTAAGAAATTAGGCTGGCCACACTGTCAGATGTTGCTAAATGTAAATTAAGAATGTTAATTTGGCAGATTCAGAATTAGTTTTAGTACATCAAACCACATTTGTATTGAAAAGCACCACTTTGTGCAGCATTTCATGACTAAAAATACAAAACTGAAATGTTTACTTTTTAAAACTTTAGTGCAAATAATAACATTGTTGTCTGTCACAAATGAACAACATAGCAAAATAAACATGCCTGTGAGGTGTAGAGGGAATTCAAGAAAAAATACGTAGAAATGTTTTGGGAGTAGTTAATAAGAGTTCTCTTTGCTAACAGATCATTAAACCATAACAATATCTAATTGTGTGATGTTAACTTGATTATAAAGTTGCAACTGGATAACACCATTTATTCCCTGTGTAATGTAGTCCAGGGAAATGGTCTACGGACCACTCTGGTGGTTTTGTACGCTTTGAGATATAGACATTGTCTGTAGTAGGGTATCTCAACCCCTGGGTTACAGTTCAAAATTGGATTATCTGAATGTGTCAGGGTTGCATGGGAGGCTTGGGGTACCTGTGGGGGGTGGTTTGCAGACTCTTCTTTGTACTTGCAACTACAGTGGCAGCTCCAGTCCTGTGGGGCTGGTGAGGTTCAGCTTCCTGCTCTGGGTGTTGAAACCTGGTGCATGGGGTAGCAATCCTGCTCAGTTTTGGCCTAGTATCCCCTCTGTTATGGTGGCAGGATCATCTGGGCTAAATGTGAGTGAGAGGCACCCCAGACCTCAACGAGTGGGGAACCAAAGGAGCCACTGCTATAGTATTTGTGATATACTTATTTTGTACTTATTTCCTTAATGTGTATATTAGAGGTAGTGGGTAAGAAATGTTTAGTAAGCTGGATTTTTTTTTTTTTAACACTAAAGCTGTTTACTGGGTCATTACAAATGAATCCTGAGACCAAAAAGATTGTGAGCAACTGGTCTATAGTGCTATTGGTATAGCTTGGAATTTACCAGTAGTTTTTCAGTTTATGAATACTTTAGTATTACAGTGTAATTCAAGCTTTTTAAAAATCAGTTCAGGTACATCTGACATGTATGGACCTGAGCTTTCCCTAGTGTGCTGTCATCTGAGTCATTCTTGGGAAATATTTAAGATTTTCTGCAGCACTTGCTTTGAAAGAAAGTCAGCAGCTTGACAGAATATGAGCATTTTGAATCCGTTGGACACAGAACTATGGCAATGATGGCTGACCTCAAGGGAGTAGCTGTTGTTTTATTTTTTCGGAATGTGGGCGAGTGGTCCCCATCAGAGAGGTGATTGTAAATACTGTGTTACTCAGTAAGGCCACGTTCCTGCACCTGCCTCTGTACTAGTATTGGCAACTTTCTAATCACACAAAACTGAACTCCCCTGCCCCACCCTCTCCCCTTAGCCCCCTGCCCCTGCTTGTTCCATGTCCCTTCCCTCTCTCACTTGCTCCCCCCTCAACTCATTTACACCAGGCTGGTGCAGGAGGTGGTAACGGCCCCGGCTGTAGGTGCAGGGTATGAGGTGGGGCCAGGGATGACGGGTTTGGGATGCATGAGATGGCTCAGGCCTGAGGCTTGGGGTGTTGGGATGTGTGATGGGTGCAGGCTCTGGGAGAGAGATTGGATGTGGGAGGGTACTCCAGGCTGGGGCAAGGGGTTTTGGTGCAGAATCCAAGCGGCGCTTACCATGGTTCCCAGAGAGTGGCTGCCAGGTCCCTGCAATGCCTAGGAACATTGGAAACCAGGGAGGCTCTGCATGCTGCCCTTGCATCCACAGGCACTGCCCCTGCAGCACCCATTGGTTAAGGTTCGCGGCCAGTGGGAGTTGCAGAGCTGCCTCTGGGAACCGCACGAAGCTAGTGTTGGCAGGGAGCCTGCCTTAGCCCCCGGGCCCTGCTGCGCTGCTGACCGGACTTTTCATGTCAAAAATGAGATGCCTGGCAACCCTACTCTATACAGGAAGAGTCTTGTCTTACACAGATCCTCATTCGTTAAATGGGGCTTCACATGGGCACAAATATGTTCTTGGTCAGATCTGATGCAAGGATTGAGGCTCATAACTAAAATTGAGGGCTAAATTCAAAGGTATATTAAGAAGTTATGTCAAATTTGGTCAAAATAAATGTATGTTTGTTTTTTAACAACAAAAAGCAAGCTTTTATAAAACTTTACAGAAATGTGTCCATGAAAGTGTTCCAAAACTAATCAATACTCCCAGTGTTTGCAACCCAAATGTTATAGCATTTCCTAATGCATTAGAATTTGAAAGTAAAGTGGCCTATTGTACTTTAATTTTTCAAGTTGAGAAAAATGCAAATTGTTAGTAACAGAAATTGACAAGTAATTTAAAAATAACGTATTTAATTATACTAATTTATTACTAGTAGTATACAATAGGTATGAATATTTTAAAACAATATTTGTTTTTGACCTGATAACTTCTCTCAGGTATTTATTGTATTGCAATTTGTATTGACTGCTGACTTGAATTTATTCATAGAAATAATCCTGTAATCAGTAATCCTGATGTCGATGATGATGATAATCTCTATTACCTGACTTTAAAATATATACTTTATTTCTCTTTTGCTCCTTTTAAAGGTGAACTACAAGGTAAACTGAGTTATATAAACAGATTATGCTGAATGCTATTTGCACTAATGAAGCTGTGGGATGCACTGGGAACAGTGTATGTTAACTAACGTAGTAAAACTTCTGTTCTGTAAACTCCTCTTGATGCATTCTGGTTCACTGAAGATATTGCAGAATGATGTGTACTGAGATACCACAATTACCGTGGATTGCATTAGATTGTTGTTTGTGCATTTGCAGTGAATTGGGAAGTGCCAAGAATATTTAGAGGATAAGCAATGTATAGCATTCTTTAGCTGCTTTATTCCTTCACAAGGACATTACGAATATATATATTCAAAGTTTGTCTGTAAAGTTTCCTATTTGGTAAGAATTGTGACCCATCCCTTTCTTAATGATTCGCAACATTCTGTTTGCTTTTTTGACTGCTGGTCTACGTTGAGAGGATGTTTTCAGAGAACTACCCACAGTGACTCCAAGATGTCTTTCTTGAGTGGTAACAGTTAATTTAGACCCCATTATTTTATATGTGTAGTTGAGATTGTTTTGCAAAGTGCATTGCTTTTCATTTATCAACGTTGAATTTCATCTGACATTTTGTGGCCCAGTCACCCAGTTTTGAGAGATTCCTTTGTAGGTCTTCGCACTCTGTCTGGGACTTTACTGTCTTGAGTAGTTTTGTATCATGAAAATTTTGACACCTCACTGTTAACCTCTTTCTCCAGATCATTTATGAATATGTTGAATAGGACTGGTCCCAGAACAGACCCCTGGGGACACCACTATATACCTCTATCTATTCTGAAATCTGACCATTTATTCCAACCCATTGTTTATCTTTTAACCAGTTACCAATCCATGAGAGGACCTTCCCTCTTATCCTACGACCACTTCCTTTGCTTAAGAGCCATTGGTGAGGGACCTTATGAAAGGCTTTCTGAAAATCTAAGTACATTATATCCACTGGATCCCCCTTGTCCACGTGACCCCATCAAAGAATTCTAGTAGATTGGTGAGGCATGATTTCTCTTTACAAAAACCATGTTGACTCTTCCCCAACAAATTATGTTCTTCTATGTGTGTGACAGTTTTGTTCTTTACTGTAGTTTCAACCAGTTTTCCTGGTACTGAAGTCAGGCTTATCAGCCTGTAGTTGCTGGGATCACTTCTGGAGCCCTTTTAAAAAATTCGCGGCACATGAGCTATCCTCCAGTCATTTGGTACAGAAGCTGATTTAAATGATTGGTTACAAACTACAGTTAGTAGTTCTGCAATTTCACATTTATGGGGTCCTTCAGAACTCTTGGGTGAATACCATCTGGTCCTGATGACTTATTACTGTTTAGCTTATCAATTTGTTCCAAAACCTGCTCTAGTGACACCTCACTGGGACAATTCCTCAGTTTTGTCACCTAAAAAGAATGGCTCAGGTTTGGGAATCTCTTTCACAATCTCTCTCACATCCTCAGCTGTGAAGACCAATGCAGAGAATTCATTTAGTTTCTCCACAGTGACCTTATCACGCTTGAGTGCTCCTTTAGTATCTCAATTGTCCAGTAGCCCCACTTGTTTTTTAGCAGGCTTATGGCTTCTGATGTACTTAAAATATATTTTGCTATTATTTTTTTGAGTCTTTGGCTAGCTATTCTTCAAATTATTTTTTGGCCTTCCTAATTATGTTTTTACATTTAATTTTCCAGAGTTTATGCGCTCTTCTATTTTTCTCACTAGGATTTAACTTTCACTTTTTAAAGGATGCCTTTTTGCATCTCTCTGCTTCTTTTACTTTGTTTTTTTACCCACAGTGGCACTTTTTTGGTTCTCTTACTATATTTTTTAATTTGGGGGTATACATTTAAGTTGAGCCTGTATTACTATGATATCTTTAAAAAGTTTCCATGCAGTTTGCAGGGATTTCAATTTTGGCGCTGTACCTTTTAAAATTTCTGTTTAACCTAATTTTTCCCTTTATAGTTTCCCTTTCTGAAATTAAATGCTACTGTGTTGGGCTGTTGTGGTATTTTCTCTGCCACAAGGATTAAATTTAATGATATTAGGATCACTATTACCAAGTGGTCCAGCTATATTCATCTCTTGGTCCTGTGCTCCACTTGGGACTAAATCAAGAATTGTCTCTCCTCTTGTGGATTTATACAGATGGTCAGCATAAACACACTGGTCAGAGCTTATCTTACAATTTGTTGAGTCTTTCTGTATTCCTCCCTAATTTCCCAGTGCCTTTACAACCTTGGTGGTTATAACTCTCGTTAGGGACATTTCTGAGGTGGGAATGCTGTATCAGCAACAGGACGTTTGTTTTTTCTTCTTCCAATTTTAGTGGTGAACTCCCCGAGTTTCACCCAAGGCTGACTTAAAATGGAGTGAGGGGGCAGAGAGAGGCAGATCAGATCTCAGGCCTATACTCACAAAACTGCCTTTCAAGCCCCTTTGCACTTGCTCTGTCTCCCACCTCCATGAAAGTACCCTTCTTGGTGGCCATTACTGTAGCATGATGAGTCAGCAAACTGGCAGCATGCTGACTGTCATTGCTTACATGGTCTTCCACAAAGGTAGTGTCCTTGCACCTGCATCTAAAATTCCTACCGAAGTGGTGTCAGAATTCCACCTGAATCAGTGCATTCACCTCCTAGTTTTCTATCCCAAACCCCAGACTTCCCACACAGACAGGGTGCTCCATTTTCTCAACATCTGCCTGTACTCACCTTCTACCTCTTAATCATGCATGCTTTGGGGATTTCTCTGAGACTCTTTATCACCATTGCTGACCAATGCAAAAGACAAGCCCCCTCCTCACAGTGGATCTCTGGATACATCTGTGAATGTTACGCCCGTGCTGACGTATCTCACCTTGCTGGTGTCATGGCACTTTCTACACTCATGGCAACATCTGCCTGCCAGTAACACGCAGCCGTACCATGGTAGGATATGTTTGGAATCCAAAGAAGATGAGCAGTACCTGTAACTGGAGATTCTTTGAGATGTGTGATCCCTATTTGGATTCCAATACCTATCCTCTATCCCAGGGGTCTCAAACTCAAATGACCACGAGGGCCGCATGAGGACTAGTGCACTGACCCAAGGGCCACATCACTGACACCCTCCCCCCCCCTCGCAGGAGGCTTACCTCTCCTGGCCGCGGCTGCAGAGGGCTGCGAAGCGCTGCACCACCTTGTTCATTGAGGCTGCAGCAGAGCGCCTGGAAGCCAGGGCTCGGCAGTGGCCCAGCCAGGGCACTTCGCAGGAGCCCTCTATAGCGGTGGCCAGAAGAGGTAAGCCTCCCGTAGAGGGAGGCGGGAGGGTTCTGGGGAGCCTGGCTTACTGCTCCTGGCCGCCACTGCAGAGGGCTCCTGGGAAGCGCCACCCCAGCTCATTCATTGAAGCTGCAGCAGCAGTGCCTGGTAGCTGGGGGTCGACAGCGTCCCAGCCAGGCAGCAGAGAAGCCTCCGCTTCTGGCCCCTCCCTCCTGGAAACTGCGATGGGGGGGGGGGGGCGCCAGGAAGCTTGGCAGGCTGCAGGGAAGGGCTTCGCGGGCTGCATGCGGCCCACTGGCCGCATGTTTGAGACCCCTGCCCTATCCCCTCTGCTGCAGACTATACTGCTCCGTGGTAAAGAGAGGGATACTGGAGTGGCATCAAACCTAGTGGTCTATTATAGCTTCGGCAGTGAGCATGAGGGAGATGCACGGCGCACGTGCAGGTCAACAGGCACTGCTATAAAAACCTTCCTGCACGTGGTATACATGCACACACCATGTTTGGAATCCAAATAGGGACCTCACCTCTCAAAGAACCTCCAGTTACAGGTAAGTAATCTCTTCTCCGTGTATGCTGAAAAGAGTTGTTTTGACCTCATCTAATGTTGCTTTTGGACAAAGAATTCTTTGATCTTTCTTTAGTTTCTTTCTGCATAGATCTTACAATAAAAATAAAGCGATACTCTTTGTTTTCTGGATTTTTATTAGTTCTGTCCCCTAGAGGTCTATTTTTCCCCTCCTGCTGATGAAGGATATTTGCTTCTTCCTACCAATATAGGACTGATACAGCAGTGGGTACTCATAAAGGAAGGTAAAATTAATTTCCCTCTGCAGAGTTTCCCATGGAAGTAACTCAAGTGGGAGTAGGATTTTGCTGTAACTGAGAAGATGCATGGCTTTATATCTAGGATTTGGTTTTATTAAAGTTTTAATAATCTCTTTGTACATTTTACATGATTCACTCTGTACAGTATCTATTTTCAATGAAACAGTTCAGAGTCGAGTTTTAATTTATCCTAAAATGCGTGTAGTGATATAGGGTAATGTTTAACCGGAAGTTTCAGTTTCTTTGTCGCTTTCTAGTGATCCTCCTCTTCCTACTTGCTAGTATAAAGTAGATTAGAAAAAGTGGAGAGGGACATGAAGCTAAAGGCCAGGTATGGAAGTTTAAATTAGACTAAAGACTTTTTCAATGTAAGCAAATATTTGTTCAAATTCATGATCTGAGATCCATCAGGCTTTTTAATACTGGCTTGGTAAATACTAGTTTACTGTGGTAGTCCTATCTGTAACCCTTTTGTAGTATAACAAACTGAGAAATTCATAATCCTTTCATGTTACAAAATTGTAATTCACAGCTTTTCAACACACACAAAAAGTTTAAAAGGCATCATTATCTCCCTCTCCCCTACTCCCACCCCTTTAAGGCAGAATCATTACTTGTAGCATTTCATTAGCTCCAGATTATAAATGTTCCTCTTCAACCTTCTGAATCCAGCTAAAGATCAGCAGCAAGTGGACACTTCCATTTCTGAGCCGAAAGTTGAATATCTGTTATGGGTGGAGCTGCTAGCACTGCCAGTTAAGGTTATTTGAAACTTCCCATTATAAGGCCAGGTCTACATTACCCGCCGGATCGGCGGGTAGCGATCGATCTTTCGTGGATCGATTTCTTGTCTAGTCTAGGCGCAATAAATCAATCCTAGAGCGCTCTCCTATCGACTTGTTCACTCCACCACCACAAGAGGCACAGGTGGAGTTGACAGGGGAACGGCAGCAGTCAATCCAGTGCCGTGTAAGACACCACAGTAAGTCGACTTAAATATGTCGACTTCAGCTATGTTATTCCCGTACTCTAGGTCGATTCCCTACTTACTCCCCAGGGTAGACGTGGGCTAAGTCTGGTTTAAATTGCTTGTAATGTTTGCTACATTTTGACTATGTAGGCCGAACTCTTGTATTCTGGGGGTCTGCCTTCAACTGATTTTATTATTTTTGGTGTAATCGTGGGGGAATTTCAGCTAGAACAGTTCAGCCATTTTTGACAGAGGTTTAGAAAAATACATTGTTTTGCTCTTGTTAAAATAAATTCTTATGACCTTTTCTTTGAAGTGTGGACTTTGTAGCCTGTGCATGAAATTTCTCAAACAGGGCAACCTTTTTGTTGTGAATAAGGCTTCTGCCATCCCCACGAAAGTCCACATAAAATTGACCAAGTTGAGATTTTGAAAAATTAGTTGTATGTGCACAGCAGAGATTTTGTTGTTTTTAGGAACTGAAATCTCTGACGATTCTGCCTTCATAGCTTGAGCCTCTCAGAACTCCAGCCTGTGACTTGTTGTGCATGTGTGATCCCCACGAGCAACCAAGCATGTTCCATCCCTTTATAGCTCCTACATGTTACAAGACAGCAAATGCACTATCCCACAGAGTGACTGAACATACTCTGGACGAGGGCTACAGTGGCAAAGCCGAACTTCTCCTGTAAAAGCTGTTCTCCCAGCTACTCCAGACTGAGCGGAGTTGAGAGCAGGGAACCTCTATCTGATGTGTTCTCAGTGAATCCTTCTCGCTGACTCCTAGGCAGTATGGAGGAGGAAGCTGTCTGATTTTGAATACAGAAGGGACAAATGCTGCACTAAGGGAGCAGGTGGAAAGCAGTATACTTGGGACTGTGAGTCAGGAATGGGACTGGGAGTGCAAGAAGAAACTGGGACTGGACTGGTTGGGCAAGGAAACTGGGACTGAGCGGCCAGAGGGCAAGATGGACTGGTTGGTCAAGGAAACTGGGAGCTAGGGAAGGAATATTGTGAACGTGTTTGGGGGTGTATATGACTAGGATTTATTGGGCAAGCAGACTTTAATTGGGGTAAAAAGCCTGGAGACTAGGGCTATGTCTACACTATTGCGGTAAGTCGACCTATGCTACATACCTTAGATCGAGTTGACGTACCTTAGGTCGAGTTACCGCGGGGTGTACACCGCAGGTGGACAATGGGAGAAAATCTCCCAGCAATTTAACTTACTCTTCTCGTCGGGAGTAGAGTACAGGGATTAACATGAGAGCGATCTGCAGTCGATTTGGTGGGTCTTTACCAGACCCGCTAAATCAACCACTGGTGGATCGATCTTAGAGCGTTGATCCCTGCATTAGCGTAGACCTGCCCTAGGAGTAGGTAGTCAGGGAGAATGGGACTGGTGGAAGAAACATGACAGACAGGTTGGAGGGGCAAAAAGGGTCAAGCATGGGGGAAATGGGTAGAAGAATCTATGCCTACTAGAAAACACTCTCCTCCAGAGCCGAGAATTCCTGAGTCCCACCATTCTTCTGCTGTTGTCAAATGTCTCTGAAACCCACTGGCGAAGTGTCTCATATCCCACTCTAGTGATAGTCCACATGAAGGCTGACAACCTATTACTCTATCATTTGCTCTGTTATCTCAAGTGGCAGATGTCAGTGTGGTAGATCTAAAGGTTCCAACCCTGCTGATGAGCCAGGTGGGTGTAAATATGATGCCACACAATGGAATTCTGTGTGGTTTTTTCAGTTTACTTTTTAAAAACCCAGAAAATTACTCTCACAAAATAACATGAGAAGAATATTATTATTATTATTAAGGCTGCAAAGTCTCTCTCGTATGTCGAAAGGCTTGTATTAATGTTTTTCACAGGACTCTTAAAAAGTTTCTTAAAGTTTGGGAAGTGTGTTAATGTCCTGTTAGAACATTATATTTGATATTTGTAGTGTGAAAATACCTGGCTTAATTTTTTGTTATAAGTTTCCTTCTAAATTTATGTAGTGTTGTCTGACTTAAACTTGTTCCTTTTGTGCTGACAATATAGTGCAGTGCATTAGTGTCATCAGTGGAAGACTAAACTGTGCATACCAAAACTGTGACAAAGCTTGTTTTCCATTTTTGAGTCTGTAGGCAGTGTACACAATAGTAGCACTGTTGAAATGCCACTACACTGATATAAAAGTACGCATTTTAATTAATTTTGTCTTTGCCATGATCTGGGTCTCCTATTCTTTTTTTTTAAAGTGATTAATTTTTTTTATTTTAAAGTAGGTGTCCTGTTTTGATAAATTACACTAATAATTAAACAAAGTTATTTCTATAGATTTCTCAGTTAAGATAAACTGGGCAAAATAAAAAAGTGGGGCGAGTGAGACTTTTGTTCCTGACCGGATAGTATTAAGAAGATGTAATAATGGATATGATATTGTTTGTATGCATCTGTTTAATATATTAATATATATTTTATGAATATATACTGTGCAATCAGTAAACGGTTTTTATTTTTATTAAGTCTTCTGGAGGGTTTCTAATGAGATGGTTTATTACTAAAAAGCTAAAACTTTTTTGAATTGTTTAATATTTTTTGCACATGGTTAACTCAAACTTCATGTGTATTACATGCATTTTGTCTTGTTAGAAGAAACTCTTTTGAACAAACGATTTTGGAGATTTGAAGATTGTATGTTGTGAGTAGAAAAGTGTAATATTAAACTGTTGGGTGCCAACTAATTTTATTATAAGAGTCATTAAAATATTGAGTCAGGAGAAACAAGAAATAGTAGGCCAGCTCTTACTGATTTTTTTTTTCTTTTATTGCCATATCAGGGGTGGCTCTCTTGCTCTTTTAGTCACAGGCATTCTCTTTTACATATCTTAGGAGACATCATGTTTAAAACCAAGCAAAATAATCACAGTTATTGACCATGGCTATTTTATTATGAAAGAAAAGAAAACACTTTAAGCGAACCAACACAAATGGCAACACAGCTGGGAAACTAGTTCCTTCCTTTATAATCTTCTGTATCTCTCTATGAAGAGCTTTTACTTGTCTTTGTGAATGGATCACATCTGGTGGCATTCTTTGTTTAGTAAGTTAAGACTAAAGTATATTGTTTCCCCAAATTATTGTGAATCCAGTCTTAGTATATTAGATAACTAAACTGTTACAGTTGGGCAATAGAATTTAAGGTAAGGTGAGACTGGGCTGGTTATTAAGAATAACCAGCCAGTCTATAATTGCAGAAAGTAATATTAACTGAATCCTATGAAATGTAAGAAAATATTTAAATCATTTATTTAGAACTGGGGTTCTTAAACTGGGAGCTGGGACCCTTCAGGGGGTCACGAGGTTATTACATGGGTGGGATTGTGAGCTGTCAGCCTTCACCCCAAACCATGCTTTGCTTCCAGTATTTATAATGGTGTTAAATATATAAACGCGTGTTTTTAATTTATAAGGAGGGTTGTACTCAGAGGCTTGCTATGTGAAAGGGGTCACCAGTTCAAAAGCTTGAGAACCACTGATTTAAAATAAGCCATTTAAATACTTGTCTTGGGAAAGGTCAGTCAGCTAAAAGTATTAAGAATCTTAGATTCAGTTAAATTCCACTCTTTTTCGGTATACCAACGTTTAATCCCTGTCTCCTTACCAGGAATTACATGGTCTAACCATTTGATGATTAGCAAGAAAAATGGTTAATATAGGGTTGCCAACTTCTTAATTGCTGAAAACCGGACACTATAGCAGGAGAGCCAGAACCTTCCCCCTCCCTACCTCTTTCCTCCAATGTCCCTCCCCTGCTCCGCCTCATCTTCTGATGCCCTACCCACGTCACTTATGATGCCGAGAGCAGTTATCAGTGGTTCACAGTCAAGCTGGAGGGGCATATTGAGTGGGGTCCCACAGGGTTCAGTTCTGGGTCCAGTTCTGTTCAATATCTTCATCAATGATTTAGATAATGGCAGAGAGAGTACACTTGGATGATACCAAGCTTGGAGGGGTTACAAGTGCTTTTGAAGATAGGATTAAAATTCAAAATGATTTGGACAAACTGGAGAAATGGTTTGAAGTAAATAGGATGAAATTCAATAAGGACAAATGCAGAGTACTCCACTTAGGAAGGCACAGTCAGATGCAACCATACAAAATGGAAAATGACTGCCTAGGAAGGAGTACTGCGGAAAGAGATATTCAGGAAGGGTGTGGACAAATTGGAAGGTCACTGCCATTTTGAGCCCCAAATCTTAAGCATTAGTGCAGCTATATTTGCCTAATTTTGCTTGTAACCCTTATTTTAGGCAAAGTTAATCAGGATTCAACTCTGATTTGAAAAAAAAAATTATATTGTTTAATAGTTGTAGGTAGAAAAATGACTTGAGATTGTGGTCAAGGGAATCATGAACCATAAATTTAAAATTTTACTTAACTATTCTCTAACCTTCTGTTTGCTATTACAGATCGAGACACTGTACATACTTATGTCAGATATGTCATTATGTTTATAGCAACTTCGCAAAATTGTTTGAAAAAAATCCAAATTATTTTACCAGTTCAGTTGTAAAGTCTTCTCAACAACCTTTTTCTGTAGTGATGAAAGGTATAGCTTAATAGTGGTTTGGGGGTGATTTTGAGTACAGAGTTCTATTCCATGTTTCATATCCCTGTAGAGGAGACAGTATTGTCTGTACATAAGCATACATGAATTACTAACAAAGCATTGTAATATAGGTTTATAAATTACTTTTGATTTCTCAGAGTTTTTTAAAGTGAGATTTTTATGAGGTAGTCATGTGGCCCTCAATACCATATTATCTGAGCACCTCACAATCTTTAATAAATTCATCATCGGGATGACCCAGGAGGTAGGAAATGGGAGCTATGTGTTGCTTTTGCTTTTTCAGTTTTATATTCTCCTATCCCACAGTTGCCTTTTCTTCTCAAGCACCTTCTAAATGATGGAGAATTGTTTTGGTGTGTGGGGAGATACTTTTGTTTGAAAGTCGATGCACTTTTAAAATTCAGGCACAAAATATTTTATTCCTTTTTGTAAACAAGAAATATAAAAGCAGCCATTCAAATGTACTGCTCTAGTGGGAGAATGTGACTTGTACAGGGACATCACATACATTCCATTCCATTTCATGCGATGTAACTGATGACATTTAACTCAAGGTTTTCACTGTTTTACTTAACATTCATTTTATAGACCAGCTTAGCTCAGAGATGTGTATAGTGAAAATCTTTCCTGAGAGATGGCAAATATATTTTATTAAATTATGGAAAAGAGATGTCGTGGTATGGAATGGGTTTTTGCTATAACTGCAAGCTCTCCAGATGTTTCAGGCCTAAACCTAATTACAAGAGAAATCCTTCTAAATGTGCCAGAAAACAGAAGGATTATGTAACTAGTCTCAGTTCCCGGTGAGCAGTTTTAAATGATCAAATTGAATACTTTGTTTTGCCTGGTGGTTCTTTCTTCATGCACTAAATCACTCTTGTTTGGCACTACAGTCTATTGCTATTATCATTTCATAGGTTCAAGTTTAGGAGAAAAGCCTGTTTGTTATATTTTTTTTTAAAGTTTACTGATTTCATAAACTCTTTTTACTGTTTAGTCAATTTTATTAAAGAAGTAATCTTGCCTGCTACTTGCTTTCATAACCTAGATTTGATGTTGCAAAGTGCTATTACTTAGTGAATCAATTGAGAGCATAAAAACAAACTAGATATTTCTGTGGATAGTTGAAATATTTGAGAGGTTTTAATAATTTTTTTGTAATAAGTGGTGAGTAATTTTTGCTGTTGAAAATGTTCAGTAGAAATAACTAATAATACTAAAAGTTTTTTGATCCACACTTAAAATATGTAGAGTGACTGGTGGTGGTTTGTGGTGTAATAGAGCTGCCAGAGCTTTATGAACCACAGATTTCCTCTAGGAACACTATAGTAAAACAGTGAAGTGTGGAGGGTCTTCACTGAGGAGAATTCACTAGTAAATATACTGTGTGGTCACAGTGAGAGGTGACAGAAAATGTAGACATCATGCTGGCCATGATGTGCTAAAATAGTAAACATTTTCTGAAGAAGAGCTCCATGTGACTCGAAAGCTTGTCTACTGCACCAACAGAATTTGGTTCCTTAAAAAAAAATATTGCCTCACCCACCTTGTCTCGCTAACGTTTCCATAGCTGTTCACAAATGATTATAGGAGTAATACCTCTGCCCACTCCCTTTAAAGTGGTGGTTGTCATAAGGGGAAGTAGTGGAACATTTTAAAGTGATGTTTATAGCTTAAAGGCAGCGTCAATGTGAAGAGTTAGAGCACAATATAAATTCTAACAGCAGAAGATAAGGTAAGGTGACACAAACCTCAAGGTTCAAAAAGGCTTAGAAAAAATTACAGCTTACAAAAAATTTGTTATCGAAGACACAGGAATAAAGTTAATAAATTGTGAGGAGTCCGGTGGCACCTTAAAGACTAACAGATTTATTTGGGCATAAGCTTTTGTTGGTTAAAAAACTCGCTTCGGGTTTTTTGCCTACGAAAGCTTTTGCCCAAATAAATCTGTTAGTCTTTAAGGTGCGACTGGAGTACTCATTGTTTTGTGGATAAAGACTAACAGGGCTACCGCTCTGATACTTGTTAATAAATTGTATTAATGTGATTTGTTTTGTTTTACAGAGCTGCTTTTCTTTGAGGAATCCTTCAATATAATTAACTAGAAATTATAGAGGGTAAATGACAATTGTATGTAATGAACGATCTAGTGTTAATACATATTTTCTTCTGATTTATAGAGTGTAATGCTACCCTGTTATCTAAAAAGTATTGATAATTGTTTTTATTCTGTAATTACACTATACTTCTTGGAAAAACTTTCAGATAAGTTAGTATTCTGTGTCTAGTCATAGATATACATTACAGTTATAAACCTCAATGTCCTAGTATTTCTACTTTGTGGCTTATTATTCAGAAACTATCAGAGAATTTAAAAAGACAATCTGGTTAGTTGCGATGTTTTAGAAATTAGGCAGGACTCTGCACTGCAAGCTAAAGAGAAGCATTGAAATTAGTTGCAGCTTATTCCAATGAAAAGTTGGCATGCTTGGAATTTCAAAACCTCTCCAATATTTGCTTTGTGGCACAGCATGTTTCTGATAAACAAGAGAAGTGTGCAGTATTTCTGCCTTAGATAAGTTTCTTGCAGTTTTCCAGTGAGAACAGAAGAAATAACCAGGAGAAGATTTTCCATAGTATTTCCTAATATCTACAAATCTAGTAGGCTGGTGGTGTAATTGGAGAACTTTAATCAGTGTGGCTGATCTGTGACAGTGGATGGTCTCCAAACAATGTTAGGGAGGATGGAGTGACTGAGTATAGATGTTTTATATTTCCTATCTCTACAGAAATGGCCATCCTAGTGCTAGAATAAACCCAGTTGGGTGCCAAATCATCTATTACAGAATGCAGCAATGTAAGAAAAATGTAGGCATTATGGAGCCTGCAGAACACCAAATCTTTGGTGTATAGAAGAGGTGTTTGAAAATCAGGATTTTTTTAGATCATATTATTCAGCCTTTTCTGACAAGACTCCATCCAAACATACTTGCAAAGAAGTGTCTATTTCTTAATAAAATCTTCCCCACAACAATAAAGAAGTCAAATGGACGTACACAAGTAAACAGGATTATAACACTGTAATTACTTCATCTCAAGGCCAAATCCACTACATTCTCAACATGCAGTTGACAGACAGTTTGTTAGTTCCACAGCCAAGCAGTTCTGATGGTCAGTTTTGACTAATGTTAAGCAAAGTAGCTTCATCTTGCCAATCCTTTGAGCACCATTTCTGTGGTTGTACAGGTAAATCTACATCCCTGATGACTTGTAATTTAATCAAATGGGCTTCCTGAGTTCCTAATGTGTTTTCCTACTTAAGAATACTCATTTTATCCTTTTGACAGTTTCCCATTTCCCCTGTATATGTAATGGACTGCAGCCATCATGCATTGTCTGCTACAGCTTTCTGATTTGGGGGTTTGTATCACCTACAGAAGGTGATTGCACCTGTACTGATGCAAATCATTTGCATGTGGAGGCAAATATGAAGTAGTGAGTATTTTAAATTGTGTGTACAGTATAATGTTCTATTTGGGTAGCATGTTGATTTTGGATTTTTTTAAATGTACGTTCTCCTATGCCATTATGTTGGAGAAAGCAAGGTTGAAGAAATGTGCCTTGCATTTGGAGCAGAAGGTTGTGACATATGTGATAGTCTTTAATTTTTATGGAAGTTTGTTCCATTGTCTTGGACTGACCCTTGCATAGCTCAGTCTCTTGCACAGATTAATTTTTACCGTTATGGTAGAAAATTGGATTGTTTTGAGGAGTGGAGTTGCTTACAGCAGTCTTTATCTTCGCATGTTGGATGATATTTTAGATATGCTGGGCCCAGGCCATTGAGCACCTTGAAGATAAGGACCAAGACCTTGAATATGACTCGATAGTCTGTGGGAAGCTGGTGTAGAGAGTGGATGACCGATTTGATATACCTGTAGTAGCCTGCATTGCTGAGGAGCTGTGTTGTAGCATTTGGTATTGGAGTTTCTGAAGAGGTTGAAGGCTTTATCTGCAGGTATTGCTTTGCTGCAGTTCAGACAGGAGGTTACAAAGGCATGTGTAACTGAGGTTAGGTCACAGTCCGTCAGGATGGTACAGTCTCCTAACCAGCTGGAGATGGTAAAAAGTGTTCCTTGTGGACACTGCTATTTGAGAGCTTGGTGTCCGTGAGGACTCCAGGAACACTCCTAAAATATAGACTTGACCAAGGATGGGTGTGTACCTTCAGCCAAAGAAGTCTGCTCACTAGCATAACCTCTGTCTTGCTTGGGTTCAACTTCAGCCAGCTGTTCTACATCATGAGCTGATTTTGTCTGATCACTGGGCTATCTTGGTGGTGGTTGTATGGTCATATGTAGGGGAAGTGTTATCTGCTTGTTGTTGGCACTTGAGTCTGATGGTCTGACCAGTTCCAGCTAGTAGCTGCATGTCAGCATTGAATAGGATCAATGAGAAAATGTATCCTTGTGGGACTCCAAAGGTTAGGCCTGGATCTAGTAGTGGAGATTGTTACCTATCCCTCCAGGAAGGACTCGGACCATTTTAATGCATTCCCATGTACCCGTCTCCTCCCTTAAGTCACTCAAGTGGAAAACCAGCATCTCATGGTCGAAAGTGTTGAATGGTGCAGAGAGGCCCGTGAGGTTGAGATTGGATATTTGCTAATTTTCCATTAGCAGTAGGGAACATCAGTGCCACTAAAGCTGTTTTCCATCTCATGTACTGGCCTGAATCCTGACTATGCCATGTCTAGGATATTAGCTTAACTCTTTGTTAAATTATTTGTAAGTGCTTTAAAATGTCATTTCCATTCATGAAATCATCTGGGTTAGATCAAAGGTGTTCTAGTCTGAATTCCCCTGCTGTGGGAGAAGACTGAATATTTTAGCAGGTTTTAGGAAAATTTTCAGATAATGAAGACAGAGCAGATTATGTATTTGGTTTTAAAAGATTTTTGCCCTATCATATTCTTAGATACAAATAGTCAGTGGAAAGGCAAGTCAACCACTCAATCAGCTTTCTTTGACTTTTCCACATCCTCAAATTCATTTTCTTTATCTGATTCTCTTTGAAATCTCACAAATTTCAATGGCTTTTATTTTCTTTCCCTGATTTAGTCACAATCATTTATTGGTTTTCTGCATAAGCTTTATTTAAAAAAAATAATAATCAGGACACGGTATTTTTTCAAAAGTGTTCAACATCTAAAAGGCCAAACCTGAGACTTGAAGTTAATTTTCTAATACAACTTCTTTTGCCACCCAACCTTTAAGTAAAGTGCATTTACATTAATCCAAGTTAGTCCAGAGTGTCCGGGAAATAGGCAGAGTAAGCCCAATACAAAATAAAGTATCTAGAATTTACCAAGTAGAATCGCAAATAAGTTTATTAAGAAATACATATTAGTATTCCCAATGGGAATATGCAAAGACTTTTAGAAAATTATCTGTTCATTACCCTTTTGAGTTTCCATTAAATGATATGTTTTACTGTTGTATACTACCCATGAGCTCAGAAGTTTTGAAAGGTACAATGAATGATAATTAAATAAAAGTTTACTTTTATGTCAAAAACACCAGAACTAATTGCTAGATTACAGTTCAACAAAAGCTAATATGAATGTTTTAACTTCTTGGTCATGATTTTGGAAATAAAATTAAGACTGCAGTAGAGTAATCTTATTGATTACTTAATGAATCCTCACTCCTGGAGTTTGAGCCTACCAGAAAGATGTGACCATATTTAATGTCTGGCCATATTTAATGTTTTATGATTTGTCCCTTGATTCAATTGTCTTGAAATCTCTGGCATTTGTGCTTCTAGCTTGTATAGCCTGTCTTTATCCTTTTTTCAGAGTAGCTGATTACAGGCTACAGAAAACATGTTCCCTACTTAATCTAAAGGTGATGGAGGTCTTTATAATTGCATATGATAATAATTTAAAATTGTATTGAAATCCATTATGGGTTTATTTGAAATGCTACAAAGATAATTCTAATATAGAGACATGATCTTAAAATGGAATGCCTGTGGGCAAGAATTGAACATAGTTAATGAAGTTTAACCATCGAGAGGCCTGCAAATCTGCGAATATCCACAGACTGCTTGCGGATTGGATGTGGATGCACATTTTGTATCTGCACACAGATCTATAAATAGGAGTGGACAAGTCTTCAGAGGAAAGATTTTTTCAGTAGTTATTCCATTATAATGTAGTCTTGATTTAGAGATTGAAAAGACTGAAGTATCCCAATAGTAAGCATTGCTTCTTCATTGGATCAATATATAATTTCTAAAATGAAATCTACATGAATTTTTATTGAGATGAATTAAATGACTGTTCTTTGGATGTGTTTTTAGTATGCCTCAATGCCCGGTGGTATAGAAAGTTTTGTTGCATTGTTAGATTTGTATTTAAGGTGGGAGATGAGATGAATGTGTCATTTTTATAAATTCTAAATCTAAGCAAAGTGTTAATATTTAAAGCACTCAACATCTAAAAGCTAATTTTTTTCCTGATGTGCATAAGCCTAAAAAAAAAAACCTTCTAATTTTTTATATCTGCCCTGTGCCATGATGCCAATAAATGATCAGGTAATAGTATCTTGAGGGACAGATGAGGATACCTGGCACTTCAATGACTTGCTAAAGAGTTATTGACTGCAAAGACGACAGAGGAGCTAATTTCTTCAAAATCACTGAAAGGAAGTTGAAAATATTCATAATGCAACACTAGTGGCTTTAGTAAACTCAGTAAGCTCAGAAACTGTAGAATAGTCCCCTTTGTAAAACCATGATACTTTTCATACAAACTCAACATTATCAAGAATCATTAGGAGAGTTGAGCAAAGCTAAAACTTGCTTTATATGATCCACAGATTTGCTTTTAGTGAGTAAATGCCTATTTAATTAATAAAAGGTAGACAAGAATACTCTTGCAATTTGTAATGGTAAACATGATTCATAATAGATTGATCTTACTGTATTAGAAAATAAAGACTGTATTTAGGTCTCCCTGATTCTAGAGATTACATGTTGTCTGGATTTTTAAAGTAGGTGTCGTGGCCACTATCACGTTAAGTGGAAGATCTCTTGAACTGAGAATGGTAGTCTGTTAGAATTCATTGATGTAGTAGTTTGTGTCTTGTATGTGGTTTATATATTTTTAAGGGCAGTTGCCTTCCTGGAAAGTAAAGCTAAAATGATAAATAAAATAATGCTGAGTATCTGAGTGAAGATTAATGTTTAAGTGTTTAACTACTTTGAGGATATCTATATTAGAGCATCACCTAGTGCCTGTTCTTGGTACAGGTCAGTTTATCCTCTGTGTTTCTAAGCAATGAAAAGGATGAAATGGTGAGCCACTGAACAATTTAAAAAAATCTCATTACTAAAATGTTGTTGTCACTCTTCTTAGGGTTTGGAAGAGTTGTAGATGAAGAGCTGTTTGCTTCTTAACATAGTGAAATATGTCTTTCTGCTGGCCAATACTATAACAAGATTCACAGTTTCAACTGCAGACCTTCCTGAAACTCTATAATTTAAGCAATTGATAAATTTATGAGACACTAACAAACAGGTGTAATGACTGGAAAGGAGAAAGAGGAGAGTGAGGCAGTCGCATCAACAAGATCTGGGAAAATGCCCATGTCCATTGTCATGTACTAGGAAAGGATTCTTAAGAGTTTGTGCCAGGGACATTGCTTTCTGGTTAATATGTATCAGATACATTTGATACTTCCTTACCCACCTTTCCACTTCTGGCTGCTGGGGGGAAAAAGCATTCTTACCTTGTTTTCCCGTCTACCCCAGCCAAGACCCTAACTGCAGTAGTGTTGATGAGGGAGCTGTTTGCTATTCTCACTCCCTCAGCTCCTGGTTGCTGCCAAAGGAGGCTACATTTTTCTGCTCTGCAGCTGCCATGTATTGTTTTTTGCATTGTCTTCCCAGGTGAACAGCTTCATTGTGTCTACTTCTGGTGATAAAGAGAGGCATATTGAAATTGACATTCCTGTTGTCAGTTTCATACCTTACTCCCAGGCTTCTGAAAAGATGCTGAGAAGTGGACCCATATTTTGTTAATTTCACTCTGCTGCTGTTTTTGAAAACTATCAGTAGCAAGACATGCACTGGAGATGTGTGTAGACTAAGGATCACAACGTGGCATTGGACTCATTTGGAAAGTTATCTTTACACTCATAAGGATTAGAAATGCTTTTCAAATGAGTTTAAATGAAACAGAAGTTGATATTTGGGCCTGACCCACTTATCAGGGAAAGTTTCCTATTGACCTAGGCAAGTAGATTTTTTTCAAATTTTGATTTGAGTTTCAAGTTTGCCTCCAAGACATTAGCACAATGGTTATTTCATAAGAACATTGTGAAGCTAAATACATTAAATATTGTGACATGCTTAGATACTATGATAAACAGTGGATACATAAATACATCCAACTTTCTTTAGAATTTTCAGCAGTACTCATGTTTATACTTGTTATTTTAGACCCCTTCTTACTTAACTTAGTCCTTAGGTTCAAAGATCAATAAGATTTGACTTTCACAAAAAGGTGAAATGTGCTTAAGATGAATGAAGGCTTCAGATTCAAGAGATGCCATTACTATTCCTTTGTAATTTTACTGAAAAGCAATATAGCAAATTATCTTCATGTACAAACCTGACACTATCAGATTGTTTCCCAAGGTCAAAACTGGATAAGTAAATGATAACATAGTGTGTGGAATCTTTGCCATTGAACTCCTATTAACAAAGCCTTTGTCAGGTTTTTTTTTAAAACAAAGAAAATGTGTTCCAAGTTGAGATGAGTGAAAATCAAACCAAAGAGTAGCTCACTGATAAAAAGGTTGTACTTTCATTCTTGGTAGGCGCACAGATTAGATTAGAGTTCAACTGTCGATCATTTGTTGCATAATCATATTTGTAATTAAGACAGTGGAATGTAGTAATGCTTTTACTGAGCTAAACTCAGTTTCACTAAATTGATTTGTTACTGATTTTGATGTAAATTGTGTTAGTTATCTCCCTAACCATGTCAGATCTTGTTTTTGGAATTTGATTCAGCACAGCTTGCTGTCATTTTCATAAACAAAAAATAACTTTGTTGTGTTTTGTTGAAGGAGGGGAGAAATTGATACAGAAAAACATGTCATTGGCAATGCTGTATCTTATTAAAAATGAAATTTTTTCTTTAGGTAATCTGGATCAAGAATTATGACACTTTAAATTCTTTTACATTTATGCTTGTTAGTAAAGACAGCTCTTTCTACATGTATTGCAAATGCAAATTAATTAGTCTAATGACATGTTTGAGACCAGAATCCATTAATGGGCTTCAGTATGCTGTTCCTTAGGTCTTAAATGTTTGATACTCTAGCATTCTACAGAGGAAATCATTACCGTTACTTCTTAACTTTCTCCAAATGCAGCCCTCCTCAGTTTATGGAATTAAACTTCACTTTTTAAGGTGACAGAATCAAAATTTGCAGTTAGTTGTAGTGGGTTTTAGCAAGTGTTCCTTTGTTGTGGGTTTTGTAAATTTAGTGGCAAGGGGTTTGTTTTTGGTTGAAACTGAATTTTCAAGCTCTCCTCTTGGATGGCTTGGGGTTAGGTGTGGAGGTTTCCCCTTTTCCTTCATTACCTATTTTTTAATCAGTAGTATTTTGCCTCTAACTACTATTTTAACTTTGAGATTTCAGTCATGTGCTCTGCCAGCCCAATATAAGATATTTTAAAAACATACCACTCCTACCCTCTTTCCCCTCCACTCCCCCCCACCAGACTCCCAAACACATTTCTGCATTTTGGTTGCTGTTTTGGAATCTCTTCCGTTTCTAAGTCCTTTTTAGATGAGGTGACCCAAACTGAAAACGAATAATTGAAGTTTGAACAAATCAACATATGTAACACATTTGTGGTCAAAGTTTCTTTTAAAAAACACTACCAAAGCAATTCTTGTATTTTTAACATTTAATTTTCATTCACTTTCAAACTCCCAAGGGGCTATTTTTAAAAGCTACATCAGTTTCTTTGCTGATTATTTCTTTTTGGATCATATGGGAGAACAAATTATCCTTTTTCTTCTCCTTTGTGTTTGGCTGTTGACACTGATTTTTAGTGAAAATCATTTAATCATGTAATATATTAGTGAGCTTTTTAATTGTGAAAGTTTTGTAGAAATCTCAGTTTCAAGATTTTATGTTTCTGACCTCTCAGATTGACAGCATAAATGATAAGAAAATCTATTTGAGAGAGATACAGGGAACCTAAATGGTAGATATACCCAGAGCTACTTCTGGGAGATATGCCAATGATTTGACCCCATATAGTTAGTACGCTTTGTTATCTACTGCATGTTTGTGGTAGACATACTTTTTAAAATATCAAAACTTGTTTTGTTTAATTTGTCTAACTATACATACTTCTGTATCCCATATCATAAATCTCTGCAGAAGTTGATACTGCTGTATGAGATTAGAGTTGATCCTAATCTAGTCTACTCTCCCTAAAACCAGGTCTTCAGTCACGCTTGTCAATCCCTCCTCCCCCCAGTGAAGTCGACTTACTTTGGTGTCCTCACTGCAGTGAGTCAACTGCTGCTGCTCCCCCATCAACTCTGCTTCTGCCTCTCGAAGTGGTGGAGTTCCGGAGTCGACGAGAAGTGCGCTCAGGGATTGATTTATCACGTCTAGACAAGACATGATACATCAATCCCCGATAGATTGATCACTACAGGTAGTGTAGACTTGGCCTAAAAATGGGGAATTAATTGCTTTTCATGGATTGGCTTGTACTGTGTTTTATACCTGACGTACTTCCTTTAGGGCAGGCCTGCACAACTCGAAAGCAGCGAGGGCCATATTACTGCAAAAAAACAGCTGTGGGCTGAAAAGCCCTGCCCTCGCCCCACCCCCATCTGCTTCCCCACCCCCACCCCCACTTGGCTTGCCTCACCCCTACTCACCTCCCACAGGTTGCACAGTGAGCCTGTGCAGCCGCATGTAGCCCCCGGGCCGCATGTTGTGCAGGCCTGCTTTAGGGTGTATCCTGTACCCTGAGAATGAGGGATCGAGTGATATTTTTTTCTTCATTATTTGGTAGATGTTTCAATGTGAAAGAAATTTAACCATTAGACTTTGACAATACCAAAAGTATGACCTACATTTTGATAGTTTTTAGGGGAGGGGAAGTTGCCTTCCACTCTGCAAGCCCTACGGGAATGGAGAATCAAATAATGAGTTGCTGAAATTATACAGATTTAGACTATGTATATTCCGAGCACTTGCTTCCCTTAATGATGGCATTGAGTCCAAGCAATAATAAATGTTGGTTTTGTTGGCTTTCGTCATGTTTAGTGAAGGTGATGCTTCCATATTAATTTTTGTTATAAAGTTTAACATTACTTTCTTTTATCTGAAGGTTTGCTGTGGTTTCTTGTTTGGGGAAGATGTGCTTTAGCAGATTTTTTTAAAAATTAATTAGCTAATAGGAGTTAGGGCTTTTGACCAGTCTAGATATTGCACATTTTATATAGGAAAACTGGTCTGTGATCTATTATGCAAGCATATATGTATCATAAACTAATTTAGGTCCCTATTTAATTTTTCTTTCTCACACAAAAGTACTTTAGTGTTTACAGTGTTGAATAAGGCCCCAACAAACATTAAAAATGTATCATAAATTTATTTGGGTAAAATACACTTCGATAAAGAGGACTCAGACAAAACTTAGAAGTTGCTTGAAAGGTTTATATGGCATTTTTCATGGTGTCAAGGACTGTGTGGCATCCACAAAATTTATATATTTATGCTTTTTAATTTTCTATAAGGAACAGTGTTGGAAGTGCACAGATGCAAAATATCAAAGGCGGTAAAAACCTTTTCTATTGCTTAACGTATACTTTAAACTAAGCTTTCTTTTAAAAAATTGATGGCTTTTTATTAGGGCTGTCAAGTGATTTAAAAAATGAATTGTGATTAATCATGTGATTTAAAAAACTAATTGTGATTAATTGCACTATTAGACATTAATAGAATACCATTTATTTAAGTATTTTGGATGTTTTCTGCATTTTCAAATATATTGATTTCAATTACAACACAGGATAGGACGTGTACATTGCTCACATTTATTTTTATCTATATATATAAAAGTCAAGTGGTGTATGTATGTGTGTATGTATGTATGTATGTATGTATGTATGTATGTATGTACGTATGACTGCGAACTCCTCCCGCACCGTTTGAGCCAGAGACTTGAAATTTGGTACAGTGAGGGGTCTTGGGGTCTAGATGCTGGTAAGGGTCGAAAAATTTTCGGATCTCACCTCTGACGCCCCCCAGGGGTGAAAGTCTTTCAGGGCCAATCACATCGGCTGGGCGGTTAGGTGGTGATGATGTCATAATACCCCCCTCCAACAGACACCTCACTCGCTCAGCTCACCCCTCCCTCCTCCAACGGAACCCCGGAGATCCCTCAGTTCTCTGCCCCTCCCCCCTCCCAACGGAACCCCGGAGATCCCTCCATTCTCTGCCCCTCCCCCCTCCCAACGGAACCCCGGAGATCCCTCAGTTCTCTGCCCCTCCCCCCTCCCAACGGAACCCCAGAGATCCCTCAGTTCTCTGCCCCTCCCCCCTCCCAACGGAACCCCGGAGAGCCCTCAGTTCTCTGCCCCTCCCACCTCCCCAACGGAACCCCGGAGATCCCTCAGTTCTCTGCCCCTCCCACCTCAACCCCGGACTCCATCAGCTCCGTGCCCCCCCCCACCTGCGAAGGTCCCCGGAATCCCTCGGCTCTGGGCCCCCTCCCCCCCTGCGACTGATCTGAGTTGGGTTTGGTGGGACGGTAAGTGAGGTGGGGGTGTCGGGTTCGGTCGGGGGGTGAGGTGCGGGTGTTGGGGTTGGTCAGGGGGTGTTGCGGTTGGTGGGGGGGTGAGGTGGGGGTGTTGGGTTTGCTTGGGGGGGTGAGGTGGGGGTGTCGGGTTTGGTCGGAGAGTAAGTGAGCCGGGGGGGTGTCGGGGTTGGTCTGGGGGTGTGGGAAGGTGTCGGGGGGGTGAGGGGTGTGGTGTGGGTGTTGGGTTTGGTCTGGGGGGGGAAGGTGTTGGGGTGGGTGCCCAGACCAAACCCGACACACCCCCCCCCCCGGCTCACTTACCCCCCGACCAAACCCGACACCGCCACCTCACCCCCCCACCAACCGCAACACCCCCTGACCAACCCCAACACCCACCCCTCACCCCTCACCCACCCCAACACCTTCCCACCCCCCCAGACCAAACCCGACACCCCCTGGCTCACTTACCCCCCGACCGAACCCGACACTCCCACCTCACCCCCCCAAGCAAACCCGACACCCCCACCTCACCCCCCCACCAACCGCAACACCCCCTGACCAACCCCAACACCCACACCTCACCCCTCACCCACCACGACACCTTCCCACCCCCCCCAGACCAAACCCGACACCTCCCCGGCTCACTTACCCCCGACCGAACCCGACACCCCTACCTCATCCCCCCAAGCAAACCTGACACCCCCACCTCAACCCCCCACCAACCGCAACACCCCCTGACCAACCGCAACACTCACCCCTCACTCACCCCAACACCTTCCCACCCCCCCAGACCAAACCCTACACCCCCCGGCTCACTTACCCCCCGACCGAACCCGACAACCCCACCTGACCCCCCCAAGCAAACCCAACACCCCCACCTGACCCCCCGACCAAACCCGACACCCCCCCCCCCCGGCTCACGGTGCACTGTGTAGCACACAGATTATTAAATACACTGTTCGGTCGGGGGGTGAGGTGGGGGTGTCGGGTTTGCTCAGGGGGTGAGGTGGGGGTGTTGGGTTTGTTTTGGGGGGTCAGGTGGGGTTGTCGGGTTTGGTCGGGGGGTAAGTGAGCCGGGGGGTCTTGGGGTTGGTCGGGGGGGTGGGAAGGTGTCAGGGTGGGTGAAGGGTGGGTGTTGGGGTTGGTCAGGGGGTGTCAACTGTCTGCCCCCTCCCCACCTCCGACTGACCCGAGCAACGCCGGGCACTTATGCTAGTTACAAATATTTGTGCTCTAAAAACATGACATAGTGTTTTTCAATTCATCTCATACAAGGACTGTAATTCACTCTCTTTATCATGAAAATTAAACATACAAATGTAGAATTGTGTACAAAAATAACTACATTTAAAAATAAAACAATGTAAACTTTATAGCCTACAAGTCCACTCAGTCTTACTTCTAGTTCAGCCAGTCATTCAGACAAACAAGTTTGTTTACATTTGCAGGAGAGAATGCTACCTGCTTCTTGTTTACAATGTCACCTGAAAGTGACATCAGGTGTTTGCATGGCACTGTTTTAGCTGACATCACAAGATATTTACATGCCAGATGTGCTAAAGATTCATATGTCCCTTCATCTTCAACTACCATTTCAGAGGACATGTGTCCATGGTGATGATGGGGTTATCTGCTAGATAACGATCCAAAGCAATCTGGACCAACATGTTCATTTTCATCATCTAAGTCAGACGCCACCATCTAAGTTGAGTTCTGTAGTTTCTGCATTGGAATGTTGCTCTTTTAAGACTTCTGAACGCATGCTCCACATCTCATCCCTCTCAGATTTTGTAAGTAGCTTTAGATTCTTAAATGTTGGGTTGAGTGCAGTAGCTATCTTTAGAAATCTCACATTGGTACCTTTGCTTTTTGTCAAATCTGCAGTGAAAGTGTTCTTAAAAGGAACATGTGCTAGGCACCATCCAAGATTGCTATAACATAAAATATATGGCAGAATGTAGGTAAAACAGAGCAGGAGATGTATTATTCTCCCACAAGGAGTTCAGTCAAAATGTAATTAATGAATTTTTTTTAACACGCATCCTCAGCATAGAAGCATGTCCTCTGGAATGGTGGCTGAAGCATGAAGGGGCTTATTAACCTTTAGGATATCTGGCACGTAAATATCTTGCAATGCCGTCTACAGAAGTGCCATGTGAATGCCTGTTCTCACTTTCAGGTGACATTGTAAACAAGAAGCCAGCAGCATTATAAAAGGTATATACATGGTAAACGTAAACAAATGTGTCTGTCTTCGTGATTGGCTGAGCAAAAAGTAGGACTGAGTGGACTTGTAGGTTATAAAGTTTTACATTGTTTTGTTTTTGAGTGCAGTTATGTAACAAAAAAAATTCTACATTTGTAAGTTACACTTTTACAATAAAGATATTGCATTATGGTGTTTGTATGAGGTAAATTGAAAAATACTATGTCTTTTGTTTAACTTATTTACAGTTCAAATATTTTTAATAAAAATAATATAAAATGAGCACTGTACATTTTGTATTCTGTGTTGTAATTGAAATCAATATTTTTGAAAATAAGAAAAACATCCAAAATATGTAATTAATTTCTATTGGTATTCTACTATTCAACAGTGTGATTAAAACTGTGATTAATTGCAATCAATTTTTTTAATCATGATTTTTTTTTGTATTAATTGCATGAGTTAACTGCTGTTAATCAACAGTCCTATTTTTTATTAGAAAAAAAAGAGGACTTCTCAGCTGAGTGATTGTTTTGGTAAGTTTAATGCTAGAGTAAATTTTTACTTATGTTCAGAAGTAAACAGTTTTATAAGTAAATAGTTTATAATGGAAACTTCAACTCATTCTATCAGAGTAGGAACAACTGCTATAAAACCAAATGAAATTACCACTTGTACTTTTCTCAATATTGTGAGGTTATAGAGAATGTTAACTAATCTTCAGTCTATTGTATAATCTTCAAAATAACAGGCTTTAATGTTCTTGGAAATGACAAAATGCATTCAGTTACTGGAATTTCAGTATATGTGAGAAGACAGTGCTTCCCTCTTTATTCAGTTTAGATTGCTGAAGCTGAAAATATAAGTGTATTCTCAGTTTTAACACTTATGTTCTACATTTGCAGTATAAGCCTAATAGTTGTATTTTTTTTTTCCATTTTAGAGCATCACCTAGGTTTGTGGGTTGCATATTGTGCACTCAAATGCTATGGTTATAATTCCCTACATTCTTTCATGTGAAATATTATATGTCAATCCATTGGTTTCTGTTGGAATTTCTGATAAAGTTAGTGTAACCAAACACATGGTTTCCTTTTCAAATAGGCCTTGATTATCTGGTAATTTTCTTTGAAGTGTAATACAAGAGCTGAGTAGGTATTGCATGATCTAAGACTGAGCTCGGTTTATGAATCTCTGGGACAGCTCTTCTCTTGGGGAAAAAAAATTTAAGGATCCCAAGAACACTTTTAAGGAGGGATCTAGCATTTTGTGTAATTATAATTTTCAGACAGTATTGTAGAATGGTTCTCAATCTTTCCCTTTTGTGCAATGTGGCATTTGTTTGGTCATCGACTATTGCATTTACTTTCATTAAATTGAATATACTTTACATAAAATTAAAATATCTGACTTTAAAAAATTAAAGCATTCTTTGACTCTTGAGAAATTATCAGGAAACTTTTAGAAACTGAACAGCTTGGAACTACATTTTTTCCCCCCATACCAGTAGACATCTCATTGACTGTGTGAGAAGCTGGATGTATTTGATACATGATTTGAAATAAGACATGTCAAGTTTATATGAAATTAGTTTACCATTTTACATACTCAAAGTTAATGCCACTAATTCCAGTAAGATTGGGATATTAAGTTTCTAAATAGATTTAGTTTCAGTGGTGCCATCATCTTGGGTGGACAATGTAATGACTCATATCAATTTAACTTATTTTGGTAACAATATAAACCAATGTAATGACTCATATCAATTTAACTTATTTTGGTAACAAGATCAATCTCTACAGCCCCCTCTTAAACTGATTTAGGGTTGCACCAATTTAAATCAGTTTAGAAACCAATTTAGTTAAATTGGTGCAATTTTTTTACATAGACAAGATTCAAGGAGAAAAAACAGTAGTGTGAAATGTGGATGCTTTTTTCCAGTGATAGTGGGATGAAGCATTAGAAATTCAAAATCAGCAGTTCTGTCTTGATCTGCATAGACTTGAATCCTTAACCCAAAACTGAAAGTTTTTGAGCACGTGGGGGGTGGGGAGTAGGGGAGCGAAATTGAGCTTTGTCCTTTTAATTACTGTGCTTCACTGCCAAATACTTATTAGTGTGGGCTTTTGGTTTGCTGACAGTCTGAGTGGTCAATGACTGACTGAAGCTGATGGTTGCAGTAGTTGCTTCTAAACAGCGGATACTGTTACAAGTAAACAATTATAGGTATGTATTTTGTCACCACATCATTATTCTTTTTGTCTTTGGACAGCTACAAGTTGTTAGATGAGACACACTATCAAATTTGGTGTATTGTATATTTTAGAAGATTTCTGAGAAACCTACTATGTAGAACTACAAGAAAATTTTTATACTGCCCTGTATTAATACTCTGTCAATTCTTTTAATTGAGTTACTAGGATTCTTACTTATACCTTTAAATATAAGCGGTTTATTTAATGTTATGTTTTTAGAAGTCTGTTTTGTTATGAGTATGTCTGTTTTGAAAATTTGTTTTCTTATCTTGAGCAATTAGAGCAGCTCATGAAGGATATTTTTGGCATGTACTGTTCATCTGCTGGCTTCTTACAGCAGTTATATTCAAAGCTTGTTAAAGTTTTTAGAGAAGGTTAGGCTTGGGATTTGTCTTTGTGGAGTTTGCTGTCCTTTTAAAATTAATATTTTTGCTATTTCCTTTTGTGAAAGTGTGTAAATATTAAATTAGGTATTGCTTTGTAAAAGTAATGGGGAAGGGAGACAAAAAATCAAATACCTTATGGAATAATTGGATTCATCCTGTGATCTGAAGCTCAGGTACAAAGCTCAATGAAGTTCTAAATGCTGCCAGAGGACTAGTTTAGTTATTTGTGACAATTTATCAAACATAGTATTATCCATATTTGTGCACATCCTTTCCTTTCTACTATTGACTTTTTCAGAACATCTTATATAGCTTACTTTTTTAATTCATGTGAGATGACATGAGATTTTTCAGTTGCTGTGAGTGTGAATTATTGAGTCCTTATGCTTGAGAGGATGCTTCTGAATATAGTTGTCGATTTATTTGTTTATTTATAAAATATATTATTTCAAATTAGAGAAATTCCCCACATCGTTGAAACGCTTTTTCTTACAGTAGTACTTTGGGAAGATTATAACTTTTTGGTTTCCAGGAATATCTTAGTTTTGCTACTCCAGACATTTTACATTCTAAAAAAATGTTTAGTAGTATGCCTGTAGTTAAGTATATGTTACAAAACACCTTTTATATTGCCAGTTATTTATTAATTACAAGATCGATTTGCAATCCATTTAAAGGAGTGAATTATCTTGTAAAACACAAACTATTTTAGTATAATAGAATTTTAAGGAATACCAAAGCATTACTTGGGCAATTAATTGGTGTATTCCTTTTTCTCAGCTCAAAGAAATCTGACAAAGAATAGACCATAAATAATTACATATTCAGTTCTTAAAGCATTACAGAACACAATGGTTAAACAATATTATTGTAAAGGCTTTTCAGGATGGGGCCTGAAATTGTTCATATTTTGGTGAATAAGATAGATTTAACTCAATTTCCATTTGTATGCAACACCATTGTTTTCTCATGTTTGGTTTTATCTTTTAAATTAGAATGTTTGATTATGTAATTTAAAGTTCTAAGAATAAGAACATGGAACAAATGTAAGCATCATAAATGCAGCCACATGCCTGCTTAATTAAGCAAATGAAAAATTTCCTCAGAACAAGTGAGATGAGGAACTCTTAGTCAAAACTATGTATGCCGTTTTATAGTCTTGAAAGGAAAAGGAGAGAGAGAAAGGGGAAAAAATGCTAACACACAAACAGCTCCTGACAGGCCAAGTCCATCCTTGGGGTGAATTTTATTGACTTCAATGGATTTACTTACACTGTGGATGAGTTTGGTCCATTGTTTTTAATATTCAAATGATAATAGGTTCAGATTACTGTAAACAAAGACATACACACAACTTTAAATACAGGAATTCTTAAAATACTTTGTCTTTCTAGGGATTTATTTATTAACTTTCCTTTTATCTGAGGTTTATTTTCTTCATCTTCAAAATGACCTTCAGCCATATGCCCGAGCCAAACAGTGGTAATACTAAAAATATTTTATCAAGAATATTTCAGATTGTTTTTAGAAGGGACGTTAATTGAATGACAGCCAGCTCTGTTTAGAAAGTCTTAATAAGGAAAGATTATTTTGAAAGCACTCTCATTATCACTGCATTGACTTCGAATTTATTTGTAAGCCTTATCTTTTTCATTACTCCTGTTCTAAGAGGTTTCCTAATACAACATTTAAAATGTTAAAAATTCACTCATTCTGCTTTTTCAATTTTATTTTAAAACTGTAAACCTCTTCCATTACAATCCAGATATTTTAAATTATGTTGTAATGTATAGTGTAAATTATAAATGGAATCATATTATATCTGTCTATAATAGATATTTACCAGTCTGATGATGTAGCTCTTATCAAGGTCCTCAACACAAAACAATGGTTTATAGAAGCAGTAAGGCATTATGCAAGAATAATGGTCTCTTGAGAAGATTGTCCTTCAGGTTTTCTTGGAGGTCAAAAATAAACTTCAGCCTTCCCAAATTACAACCATATCATGTACATATTATGTACTAGCATAAGTGCCCGGCGTTGCTCGGGTCAGTCGGAGGTGGGGAGGGGGCAGACAGCTGACACCCCCTGACCAACCCCAACACCCACCCCTCACCCCTCACCCACCCCGACACCTTCCCACCCCCCCTGACCAACCCCAACACCCCCCGGCTCACTTACCCCCGACCAAACCCGACAACCCCACCTGACCCCCCCAAGCAAACCCAACACCCCCACCTCACCCCCCGACCGAACCTGACACCCCCACCTGACCCCCTGAGCAAATCCGACACCCCCACCTCACCCCCCGACCGAACAGTGTATTTAATAATCTGTGTGCTACACAGTGCACCGTGAGCTGGGGGGTGTGTGTCGGGTTTGGTCTGGGGGGGGTGGGAAGTTGTCGGGGTGGGTGAGGGGTGAGGTGTGGGTGTTGGGGTTGGTCAGGGGGGTTTGCGGTTGGTGGGGGGGGGTCAGATGGGGGTGTCGGGTTCGGTCGGGGGGTAAGTGAGCCGGGGGGTGTCGGGTTTGGTCTGGGGGGGTGGGAAGGTGTTGGGGTGGGTGAGGGGTGAGGTGTGGGTGTTGGGGTTGGTCAGGGGGTGTTGTGGTTGGTGGGGGGGGTGAGATGGGGGTGTCGTGTTCGGTCGGGGGGTAAGTGAGCCGGGGGGTGTCGGGTTTGGTCTGGGGGGGTGGGAAGGTGTTGGGGTGGGTGAGGGGTGAGGTGTGGGTGTTGTGGTTGGTGGGGAGGTGAGGTGGGGGGGTGGGGTTTGCTTGGGGGGGTGAGGTGGGGGTGTTGGGTTCGGTCGGGGGGTAAGTGAGCCGGGGGGTGTCGGGTTTGGTCTGGGGGTATTGCGATTGGTGGGGGGGTGAGGTAGGGGTGTCGGGTTCGGTCGGGGAGTAAGTAAGCCAGGGGGTGTCGGGTTTGGTCTGGGGGGGTGGGAAGGTGTCGGGGTGGGTGAGGGGTGAGGTGTGGGTGTTGGGGTTGGTCAGGGGGTGTTGCGGTTGGTGGGGGGGTGAGGTGGCGGTGGCGGGTTTGGTGGGGGGGTAAGTGAGCCGGGGGGGTGTCGGGGTTGGTCTGGGCACCCACCCCGACACCTTCCCCCCCCAGACCAAACCCAACACCCACACCTCACCCCTCACCCACCCCGACACCTTCCCACCCCCCCCAGACCAACCCCGACACCCCCCGGCTCACTTACCCCCTGACTGAACCAGACACCCCCACCTCACCCCCCCAAGCAAACCCGACACCCCCACCTCACCCCCTGACCGAACCCGACACCCCCACCTCACTTACCGTCCCACCAAACCCAACTCGGATCCGTCACGGGGGGGGGGGGGCAGAGCCGAGGGATTCCGGGGACCTTCGCAGGTGGGGGGGGGGGCACAGAGCTTATGGAGTCCGGGGTTCCGTTGGAAGGTGGGAGGGGCAGAGAACTGAGGGATCTCCGGGGTTCCGTTGGGAGGGGGGAGGGGCAGAGAACTGAAGGATCTCCGGGGTTCCGTTGGGAGGGGGGAGGGGCAGAGAACTGAGGGATCTCCGGGGTTCTGTTGGAGGAGGGAGGGGTGAGCTGAGCGAGTGCGGTGTCTGTTGGAGGGGGGTATTATGACATCATCACCACCTAACCGCCCAGCCGATGTGATTGGCCCTGAAAGACTTTCACCCCTGGGGGGCGTCAGAGGTGAGATGCGAAAATTTTTCGACCCTTACCAGCATCTAGACCCTAATACCCCTCACTGTACCAAATTTCAAGTCTCTGGCTCAAACAGTGCGGGAGGAGTTCGCTGTCATACGTACATACATACATACATACATACATACATACACCACTTGACTTTTATATATATAGATAATGAAATGTATTTAGAGGAGCAGGAATGTATGTACAGTAAAAAAAAAAAAGTGCAGTTTGGAAACTTAATGTAGTCCTAGGTTGACTTGAGATATTAAAGGCAGCATTAGTTAATGTTGCGGTGTGTGAAAGCAAAGACGTAGGCACTTTCTGATAGTTCAGATATCGGTAATCTTAATCTAGAACAGGAGTGGGCAATTTTTTTTTGGCCCAAGGGCTACATCGGTATTGGGAAACTGTATGGAGGGCCTGGTAGGGAAGGCTCTGCCTCCCCAAACAGCCTGCTCCCCCCCCCTTTGCTCCCCCCCTCAGAACTCCCAACCCATCCTCCCCGATCCTTGTCCCCTGACTTCCCCCTCTCAGGAACCCCCCCTACCAGGCCCCCCCGGGATGCCACCCTCTATCCAACCCCCTCATCCCCTGACTGCCCCAACCCCTATCCACACCCCGCTCCCTGACAGGCCCCCTGGGACTCCAATGCCTATTGAACCAACCCCTTGTCCTTGTCCCCTGGCCCCCTCCCCCCCACAATCCCCTGCCCCTAACTGCCACCCACTTCCAGGACTCCACCCCCTATCAACCCCCCCTCTAAAGCCCCTTTCAGAATGTGGCCTCTGAACATGGGTGGAGGACTCAGGAGGAGCAGGGGCAGCCACGCAGCTGGAGAAAAGTGGCGGTTTCCCCTTCAAAGCACTGCTTCTGTCCGGCCGGCTGTGTGGCCGCCTGGTGTTCCTCCTGAGTCCTCCACCCGTATTCACTGCGCTCCCGCCACCTGCACCTCCTGCCTGTTCCTCTGAGACCAAAGGTGAGCCTCCCTCCCTGCTCTCTCCTACCCCTGCAGTGCAGCCTCCCCCTCTCCCCGCCCCCCGGTCAATAAAGATTCAGCTTCTTTGGTTCTGTCAATGTCCAAGCTCCTCCAGAGACCAGGTGCAGGTGTATTAACATGGTATCATCAAATCCTGTTCACAGCCTGACATTCACCTCTCTGACTCTTTCCATCTGAAAAATGGGGACAATACATTATTTGCTTATTTGTTTGTAAGCCTTTTTAAGATCCTCAGCTGAAAGTTGCTGTAAATGTGTGTGTATTTGTGATACTTTCTTGGGATGCCTAAAACCATAAGTCATCATGTAACCTCCCACACTTCAGGGAGAAAAAGGTTTGCTGGTGCTAACCTGGAAAACAGCTCCTTGTCACCCCAGGCTGTTAGCTACCCCAGACAAACTTCTCAGGACTCTGCCAGCCCTTATTTTTCCTTGTAGGTTAACACTCGTTATACTCCAGTTCCTGAATGTTCCTGTAATATCCATCTATTGGCACCAGACACTCAGAGAAGTTACGAAGTTCACTCTCTACAAAAGAGACAGTGTACACACTAGCCTATTTGGTGCAGCTGATTCAATTAATATTACAACACTGAGATGAAATTTATAATAAAAGCATGAATATGTTTATTAATAAAGAACAGTGATGTAAGGGATACTTCCCAGGGATAGTGGAAACAGAATTGGTTACAAATAAAACAAAAATATAACATGCTTCTAAGGGAAGCGATTGATCTCTTGGGGGGTCGATTTATCATGTCTAGTCTAGATGCGGTAAATCAAGTGCTCTCTCCATTGACTCTGGAACTCTACCACCGCAAGAGGCAGAAGTGGAGTCGATGAGGGAGCGACAGTGGTCGATTCACCACCATGAGGATGCCGAGGTAAGTCGACCTAAGATACATCGACTTCAGCGACGCTATTCCCGTACCTGAAGTTGCGTATCTTAAGTAGATTCCCCCACCTCCGTAGTGTAGACTTGGGCTAAGAGACTAAGCATAACTTTAGCAGGCTAGACTCTTTTTACGTAAACAGTTTCTCACTCGCAGTCCTTTTGCAAGCTTGCTGATTTTTCTGTCAAATTAGGATCCAGATTTTTCATGAATCGTGCCCCTCTGCCAAGAGTGATTCTCAGTAAAATTAGATAAAGAAATATCGTTTGCTTCTCCTTATAGTTCCCAGAGTTTATTGTCTTTGCTTCCAAAGTCAGGATGAACCCCTGGGTTTCAGACTCCACTGTCTTCCCTTGCTGATTTCACATCCCCAACCTATTTTTTCCTGTTGACTTATATGCAAATAGAGCTCCTGGCTTCACAATTCTCAATTTACGTTATAGAGAGGGAGATAACTGCTTTCCCTCCTGTATGGAAGAAAACCTGGTGCTCCCCTTTGTTTGGTTACAGGCTTTAAAGCATAAGACCAGTAAGTGTCAACAATTCCTTTTATAATGTTAATACATACATTTTGCAATGACATTAGTTACCAGTGTGTTACCAGTTTTCATGTGGTACCTTAAAAGAGACACTTTACAGATGATTACTATGACAGCGATGTGTTAGATGCAGTGAGTTTCTCAGACCTGGTAGGAGTTGCTGATGTACAGTAATGAACCACCAATGGGCTTCTCAATATTGCATAATTCATCATTTTTACACTTGAGCAAGCAGTTAAAGATTGCAAGGAAAATGGGTTTACTTATGTTTAGCAATGGCAAAATGTTTTTGTCCTTACAATTTGCCTATGTGCTTTTCATCCCGTTAATGGTACAGAAGAACATCATCATCTAAGAAATCTGCAATGAAGCAGTTACAGCAGGATTTAAAACTCTAAAGACTAATTATGCAAACCTTTACGCATGTAAAGACCACCTACATAGGTAATGGTTTTCAGGATTGGATCATTTAATGCCTTTGTTTGAGATACTCTACTAGTGGAATTAATAAAACCATGCCTTCCAATTGTAAATGTCAACTTTCTTTAAATAGGTTTTATAATGAAGGCAATCACTTTAGCAGATAGGATCCACTTAATAAAACTATATATTTTTTAATTCTCAAGACTGGGATGGGTTTCAAATAAAATTGATTTTATAAAGTCAAGAGAGTTTGATTTGTAACTACATCAGATACTATGCCTTTTAAACAAGATTATTTTTCTCAAGTAGAGAATCAGTTTAGCAGGAATATGGAAATTGCCACTGCCATTCTGGATCAGATACTTAATTCATTTAGTCCAGTATCCTGTCTCCAACAGTAACTAGCATGAAATGTCTCTGAGTAAGGGACAAGTGAGCACCACAATAGGCAGATGTGGAATAATCTGCTGCTTGAGTTTCCTCCTAACTCCTACTTGTTATAGATCTTGGGCCCTGAAGCATGAGAATTGATATCCCATGAAGCTTCTTTTTAGTTTTTAATATTTTATTTGATAGCTCCTATATATTTTTGATGTTCACACAAATGTCCAATTTCTCTTTGAATTTTGATGAGTGCTGGGCTTCAGATATGATGGGTTCCCCCCAAGGAGCCACCTAGAACTGGGATACCACTGAGCCCTCTGACTCACCAGCTTGGGCTCCCTCTCACACTGTGCTGCTGTGACAAGCTGTAGATTGCTCCCCATCTTACACTCCCACCAGCATTCACATAGGCAAGGACACACACAGCTGCAGTTACATGCAGGCACTGAACAACCACTGCATCTCCATTTTTAAAGTGTGTGCATATTTTTTCTAGCAGTTAAGTTACTTCATTCTTAAGGTAGTTTAGAACTATTGTATACCATCTGAACATGATGACTTACTTTGTTTGTTTAACCTTAATTTGTTTCAAGCACTGTAGTTTTCTTATTTGGTAGTCTGAGTGGAACATTTTATAGTACATCGAACAGTATCAATGTTTTGTTAAGTTTATCTTGATTGGCACTGGCTATTGGTTAAAACATAGAAGAAAAATATACGTGTGACCAGACTTGGAATGAAACTTTTATTTGTCAAGTAAATATGGATCCAGGAAGTAGATTTGTACATAACAATAAGCTTGCATGAGGAAAAGTAGGCTCTGTTGGTCTGTTTTTTCAATTTGTAGATATGCTTGTAGATGTGTGGTGTCAAAAAAACTTCCATAATACTAAACTGTTTTGTTATAATGGAGGGATCCCACTTTTAAAAATACATTCCAGTTTCAAGTCTATGGGCTGCTTATAAACTCTTCCCAGTCTTAACTATTGTTTAAAGTTGTTCAGTCCTTTAAGTATCAGGTTCATTCAAATATAAAAACATGGCAGAAGCAGTACAGTTCATACTGTGAGCTCCAGGGTCAATTACATCTCTGTTGTCTTTTTTTATAGTAATTAAGAATGGAAGGCCACTGGAAAAAAATCAAGTATCCTCTGACCCACATTCTCAAAATATTATAGCTGCTCGTCCTTCACAGCACACCTTTTAATCCAGAGGATTTCAGAGATGTAATTACAAAAGCTGTGCTTAACATTACACCTTTATTGTGAGCAATTATTATCCTCATACACATGGTGAACTGGACACAGAAGAGCTAAATGATGGATCGGTGGATTTGCTCAAACATGTTGAAGCCCAGACCCATCTAATAAGCATTCCAAGAAGTAAAGACTTTTTTTATCCTGGGGTAACTTACACCAATGTTTCAAACTCAGGACAAGCTTAACTAGCACAAGTCTCTTTACGTCAGTGAAGTGTGTCTATGTTTAAGTGTCATTTAAAATTAAAATGCAGAGCCCCCCAGCCTGGTGGCCACGACCTAGGCAGTGTGAATGCCACTGAAAATCAGCTCGTGTGACATCTTTGGCACAGGTGCCATAGGTTGCCTACCCTTGATGTAGAGGCTTTAGTAACAGAGTTACATTTTTTTCTGCTTTTTATTCAATTTTTCTCCCTTTCTCTTTAAGAGGAAAACACACACACAAAAACCCTCTTCAGAATTACTTTATTTATATGCTCAGTTGCCTAAAGAATATTGTCAGAATGATTTTAAAAAGAAAAAACGAAAAACATAATACCTTTTAGCTGAGTTGCCAGAAAAGAGGGATATGTTTTCTTTTTAGCATGAAAGGACTCTGTCATATTACTCATATGCTCTGTGATGTTGATTTGAGATGGTTGATAAAATAACTATATAAATAGTAGTATTTTCTTGAAATGATTTTTTCTGAGAATTTTGTAATAGAGATTCAAGGTCATATCCTAGATCTTGTATGCATTTCCAAGGGAGTTCTTGTCAGGGGACTAAAATAATGTTTCCCCTGCAGTCTTGCTCTTCTTTAGCTGATGGGAGGGATTTGCAGCATTGGCAATAAGTTCTGCTGGTTGCTGGCTGACTGCCAAACGAAGGCTGCTGTTTCAGACAGCCGGTCTCTCTCTTTTTTTCTCGGTCAGCGTTACATGTGTTGCCTTTACAAGGAGGATGCACTGCAGGATTTTATTTCTGGTTAGAAATGAGAGAGACTCTTTTCTTTTTAAGGAGATAATTACATTAGTAATTTTGTGTCATGTGATGTCATGAGGGTGTTGACTTTTAGGAATTTCAGGAAGAAGTAGTCTGATATGCAATCAGAATTTTAAGACCTTTGAATATGCACTTGGTTTCTCTTCAGTTATCTTCTGAACAAGTCTACAGATGGATGTTTTTACTTAATTCTTTGGTAAAGAATATGGAAACAATTTAAGTGGATACAGTACTTGAAGGCAATGTGTAGTCAGTCTCTATTTTCAAACTCTGTTCCTAAACCAGGATATCCTTTCTACCAGGTGTCAGACAGGTATGTGCATGTTTTCAGTTTTCATTCTGTTAATGTTCTTATGTAAAATTGTACAATAGTGCCTGTCTTGCTAGTAACAATTTTAATGGTTGGTTGGATGACTGAAAATTGTGTTATATTAGAGAAATAAGGAAATTAAATATTAATCAAATTTGCATGTGCTTTGTATGTACCTGATCTATGACTGAGTTTTCAAAATCTGTTTTCATTTTAAGCGAGAAGTTTATTTTAATGATCAGGATTTTATCTGTGGTCTTATGATTATAAATGAAATTGTAGCCATAGAAAATTTTTCCTAAATGGTTCATGTATTTGGATCATTTATTGGAAAGATAAGTTTCGGTATTGCTGAGATTTGGAACGTCATGCACACATTTCTAGTAAACATTGTTTGATCATATGAAACAATTTTGGTGAATCACTCATGCTAAATAATGAGTTCATTCATGTTTGTAGTTATGCATATAAAATGAGACAGTTTACAAAACGTGCATATGTAAAAGGGTGGTGAATGCTGATTTTCAGATGATTTGTTATGATGTACACTGTTTAGTGTATACCTTTGTCATACATCTGGTCAGTTTGACCTTTTTCACAGTAAGTCTCAAAATAACTTTTGTAAGACATACTGTAAGATTCAATGACAGTGAAAGAATTGAAGTTTAAAAAGTAATTATATTGCTATTCCTAGTACTGAAGACTGCACTATACCACAGAAAAATTGGAGTAAATGTGTTGCATTCTCAACCTTTGGAAGTTAAAATACCTTGGGTTTCTGGCACACCTCTCTAAAGGAATGTGACATCTTTGTTCATTGTGTCTGTTTGAAGTCTCTGACTCTTTATGGTTCAGGAATGACACAGAGTGAAAACTTGAGTTGAGCCAGGAGTTTGTGCTATTACTCATCTTTTTGTAATGTATTTGAAGAATGGTGCAGGAGAATAAGTTAATAATTAGTGTTCATATGCAGAGAATGTACCTTGCAAATAGTATTTATAAAATGTTCATGCAAACAGTGGTTTCTGTTAGAGTTTCATAAGGAATAATGTTAAATAGCATTAACAAGCAGAAAATTACTTAATGGGTGAATCTGTATATTACCTAGGAAGCAGAAACTTGAAGATTTAGGGTTGGTCTAGGCTACAGCTCATATTAAGCTAATTATGTCAGCGTACATACTATGCCTTGCTCGTGCCAATATAAGTGCTCTACTAAACTACAGGAGGTATAGGGCTTAAGCTGGTGTAGTTAGGGCGATGTAGTGTCAGTGTAGACACTGTGGGTTACTTACATCCGCTGTTGGCTATAATTCTTGTCAATTTCACGGCTCCAGAGCTGGGATGAGTGCGGGAGGGGGCTTCAGCTAGTGCCTGGCTGCCCCCTGGGCTCCTTGCTCCCAGCCGGGCAGCTGCCTGGGCTCCCTGCTCCCAAGTCAGGCTGAGCCTGCTGGGCTCCTGGCTCCCTGCTCTGAGACAGGCTACGCTTGGGAAGCTGCCACGCTTCTGGTGGGGAGCTGAGTGTTCGGCGGCGGGGTAGGAGGGGAGCTGTGCTCCCAGTGGGGAGCAGGGAGCGGAGAGCCTGGAGGTGACAGCCGAACTTCCGGCGGGAAGTTGGGGGCAGCCGGGATCCCAGTGGGGAGCTGTATGCAGAACTGAGAGCCCCAGCTCTCAGCCCCCCGACACTGCTCCTTTTAAATTGATGAAAATGCTCCAGGTAAGGATGTGCGCCATCGACAAAAGAAGGGCAGTGTGAACATGAACCACCTCAGTAATTACTACAGTGGCTGTAGATTGACTTAAGATAGGTCAACTTAAGTTTGTAAAGTAGACATGCCCATAAACACTACATGATATATATTAGCAGTTCCAGTCTGCTGCATTTTTTGCCTCCTTGATGCCTCAGCAGAAAAATCGCATAGCACTACCAATCTTTATAGTTAATGGTGCCAGTAGGATTTATCACTAGAACTGTTACTAAGGGCATTATTGGTGGCTGCTAGTGGACTTTCAACATTCACGTCACTATTTTTAGCATGCCTAGTTTGAGTCCCGTGACTAACACAAACTGCCTTCCTGGGCTCGGAGGCTTGTTTCCATCTGGAGTGTAGACAAACCCTTGGTCCCTCTGCCTGACTCCAGAGGAAGCTGAGTTCTGATCAGATTAGTGCTATCCTTTCTTTTCAGTTCTTCCCTCCTGATGCCACATACGTGGAAAAGTTAGAAATTAAAAAAGGTACTCTGTTTCAGGGTAGTGAGTTTAATATAGTTTAGTCTTGCCTGTACAGGTGGGACCAAATTCTATTCTGTTCTGTACAGGTTCTTATACTACCCTTGTATCTGGCCACCTTCTAGTAACACAATAAACATGACTGATATTTATCATGTGTGGTTCAGTCTCTCTTAAATTTAAAGTACACAAACATTTTGTGGGTTCACCAAGACTGCCTTATTTCAAATCGTAACTAAGTCTAGAGCCCTACTATGTAGGTCTCCATATGGATCAAACTCCTTCCTCCGTGAAGACTGTTTAGTTGCCAAATTCACAGGACAATGGCATTGCCCATCTCAGGACTTGTTTGGGGCCAGGAGCACCAACCAACACTTCCATTAAATGTTTTTGTCCATGGAGGAGGAAGGCAGCAGAATAGGTCACAAAGGTGTAATTCTGTGAATTCTAGACAAAACAGTTCTACCATGTGCTTGCACAGTGGCTTCAGTAATATTTAGAGGTGCAGGCCATATCCAGTCATAATACAGTGTGCAACAAACAACCCTTTACATACAGAGTGACAGAATGATAACCACACGGAACCAATAATCTCAAATGGAGAAGAGGGAGAGATTGATAGGAGCCGTAGAAGATTTTTTTAAAAAGGTTTAATTCTGCTGTTAGTTTGAAGGTGCCTCCCTCCTATGGTCAGTCATCCAATAGAAGCACTTGAAACAAGCTCTAGGAATTAATCAGTAAGAATGTCCCTTACAGACGGGTGTGGCTCAGCCAGGGGTGTAACTTTGCCCTCTTAGACCCACCCCACATTCCGGACTAGCCATGAAGGGCCAACTTTCTTGTATGGAATTAAGCAAATATTGCGTTTCATGGTATAACCTGACAAGATGGGGATGGATTTAAATGTTTGAAATGTAGTGAATTCAGCCAAATGGCAGTTGACTGCTACCCAAGAGGTGACAGGAAGGAGAAAAAGATACATAACAATATTTGCTGCTTTTATAGCATTGAAAAATCAGCCTCACTGATTGTAGTTCATGATTTTTCAGGAATGGTGTGTGTTTGTGTATCTTTAGTTTCATTTTCATGGTATTATTTCAGTCACATAGCTTATCTGGCAACCAAAAATGTATCTCTAAGAGACAAAGAAATAAAATATCCACTTACATTACTTTGTTGCTTCTGCATAATGCAGTTATGTAGTTCTGCTTGCAGGGAATAAACATTAAACACATGCTGCTCCCTGTGAACGCAAAATAATGGGGAAAACTGTTAAAGATGCAGCATGTTGCAAGAGTACTATACCTAAAGTTTGTTCTGATAGATCAAGCATAAAATCAATGTGATTGAGAGAGATTTAATGTGTGGGCTAATGTGACGGTTCCTGTGACAATTACAGCAATTGTTTACCTGGAAAAGCAGTTTTAGGTAAGAATTTATTTTTAACTGTCTTCAGTGTGATCAGTCTTGTCATTTTTTAAAAAGAGATTAAACACTTTTTAGTACATTAAAATTATCATTTATTTTATTCCCCCCCTCCCATCCGTTGTGTGTCAGCTGGAAACAAGCAGACCCAGCCCTATTTGAGCTGGCAGCAATTTGAATTTATCAGTAAATGTTCTGTGGTTGATCAGTGGTTTATAGACAAAACATTGAAACCACTTCCCTAGTTTATGCTACACCTATGTTGAAACAAAGAGCAGTTATGAAACTTTGCTCATGCATAAATATTTTATCCAGTTTAACCTGTGCTGCATTGTATTAGGTAATGCCTTCCTTGGCTCTAAGTACTCAGTCATATTACCTTCTGGGTCCCTAATTTCTCTTTCCAGAATTCAAAGCATGGCTTAGGTTAAAACTGATCATAAGGGTGTTTACATGATTAATGAAGTTGCAGATTGCAGCAATTCATTATAAATCATTCTGTCAGAAAAAAGGAACCCTGACAGAAAAAAAATGAGCTTTATAATGGGGTCCTCTATTCATGAAATATTCTTAAAGAAGAAAACAAAATAAATTATGTATATTGCAAATGGAAAATTTAGAAGGTTTTTTTTCTACTTTAATTGTGATAGGTGACACATTTTAGGCTCTTCTTTTATGTGCAGAACTTTGGTAACTTTTCTTCTGAAGACCTTGATCTTGGCTGCCAAAGAATCTTAGTTAAGATAAGTGGTACAATATTTGGCTTTTTAAGGAACCATTTGCCAAAATATTATTCCAAAGGAATGTTAAACTATCCAGTGCGAGTAAAGTATAAGCACTCCAGAATGTTGAGTTGCTTGTACTCACTTTGCATGATTCAGAAAATGTTATTATATAAAGGTAACTTACTTTTGTTTATATTTCTGACCCATTTTGCATTATTTCTATTATTTAGTGGAATTATTAAAATAACTATTTTTGTGAGTTTTGTACCAAAGTTCTTCAAGGATGCTTAAAGAACTTTACACACACAGAATCTTTCCAAAACAGCAGAGTCCAAAAGAAGGCTTTTAAAGAATGGAAAATTCAGACATATATTCTTTCCATTTCCCTTTTGCCTCCTATCAGCCTGCTGATTTACTTTTGGAGCTATAATTATTTTCTCTTTAGCCATATTGCCTCCCAAGATACATGTTGTAGCCACCATCCTTCAAATCAAAAATATTTGGATGAGACACCCATTGCAGCCCATCAATAAAATTTCTTAATGGGGCAGTTAGGTGTCTTTTGATTAGTACAAAGTGCTCTGTATTGCTGAGAGGATGTGAGTTTTAGATCAGCTGGCCCTGGAAGTTAAAGTGACTCAGGAAATAGGACCTGAGTCTACAACAGCAGGGGTACACATGGTTTTCAGTGGCATTCACACTGCGTGGGTCCTGGCGGTCCAAATAATTCACAATATTTCATTATTTTTAATTAAAGAATAAACCAATCTATTTAACTACAAAGAAAGTTTTTAAGTGAGTACAAGTATAAGGCATTAAATGGCAGAAATGGGTACAAGAGAAATAAAGACAAAATGCTCTCTAGGGCTAAATTTAACAAATTAGACTGGGTTCATGATAAAGTCCCTTACCACATTTGCAGTAACATTGTTGACCAAATTCTGAGGCCAGGATCTGCTCCAGAAATCCAATGGCTGTTTCTTTTGTTGTCTTAGGTGAAAAGGAGAGAGAGGGCTAGGAAGAGAGAACTTGGGGTGCTTTCTCTCTTCACTTTTATAGTTCAGTCACCCCTTGAAATGCCTTTTCCTGAGAGTTGCCCTTAAGTAATTTCATTCTCATGGTGAGGACAGAGTCTGGTAGGGGGAAAAACGTTCTGGGCTGCTGTTTGCTAAGATTGAGTTCTGTTTGTTCCTGCCCCACTTCCTTTCCAAAGAATGGCCACTTGATAAGTGATTGCTCATCAGTTTTGATGACACCTGGCAGGAGGCATCAGCTTGTCCTTTGAGAAGCAGGTTTACCCAATCCCCAGACTTGTCTGGTAAACACACTTCAGTCTTGATTTCAACTTATGTTGAAAACTTTACATATAAGGTTGCTACATGCATTTCACCAGGACATTATTGACAAGCAAATTAATAGTTTTCAGTCGATACAAGGCATATTTTGTACAAAGATAACAGTAGTAGTTAAGGTGTGAATACAGAGGTGAATTCATTCCAGTATTGCAGTGCCTTCCAGTTATTTCCTCAAAGATCTTTTTGGATGCTGGTGAGATTAATTATACTTTAGTCTTGAAAGCATTGACCTAAAAGATTATTTGATAAGTAAGCCAATAAATAGCAAATGTCTGAATACACTGTTGAGGCCCACATCTCTGCAGTACAAAGGGGTAAAGAACTTGAGCATTGAATATTAGAAATACTAAGAATTGGAAATGCTTTGAATATTTGTTCCAGTCTCCTAATTTTTATTGTAAAGTAGTAGTTTTGTTCTTTTTTGTCACAGAATATTAATTTTAAGTAAAATGTGCACCATTTTAAAGATTGTAATTTGACATTTTTTCTGTGGCTGTCAGTTGCCTTTTCTAATGTAACATACTGAATATCATGAGTTCTGAGAATTTTGTTTCTTGTAAGCTTATTCCTGTATTTCAGATAAGTGATTTCAGAAGTTAACTCCAATGACCTCAGACCATGGAATAGACAGTAAAATTAGACTAATATTACTGTATTATCTGGAAGTTATTTCTGAAGAATTTACCAAATATTGACAGAGTCCTGCAGCACCTTATAGACTAACAGATGTATTAGATGCGTCCCACTAAATGGATCTTGACTCATGAAAGCTTCTACTATAATACATCTGTTAGTCTATAAGGTGCCACAGGACTCTGTCGCTTTTGCATAGCCAGACGAACACAGCTACCCTCTGGTATTTACCAAATATTAAAATCCTGTACACTTAATGAAGGCACATTTTTTTCTATTACTGCTCAGCTAATGTTTTCAATGTTATGTAATCACAGAACTTGAAAAGTGAGTGATACATGTTATAAGGAATAACATCTAGCATTTGATATATTACAAAGCATAGGAGCCTTTAAAGATTGGTGAGTAAAACTAGAATAATTTGTACTGGCTCATTTTTTTTTAAACTTAATATTCCCTGACAAAGACCTTTATTACATCACTGCACAAATTTAATGAGTACATTTTGTTTAAACTGTGAAGTATCTATCATAAAAACGATTTAACTATAAATGTAATCAGATATTCCTGATCAATTAGATCTGTTTTCTAGTACAGAAAAGAGAGAAGAAAGTCAAAGACTGCAGTAATGGAATCATTCTTGGTACCATCTCTGTGATCTAAAGAGAGAGTGAGTGTGGTTTTGCAGATATATAGGCATTTTAATAGTTGAATTCTGCACAATGATAACAAAATGGCTTCCTGGAACTGCTGAGTTATATTTGATATCTCTGTGGATAGTGTGATTTAAGCTAATAATCAGATTGCAGCCAGAGTGCAGGTTTATAATGGCCTTTCATTCAAGTATGGTATGACTTCCATGAATAGCTCATTTCATGTTATATAAAGCTGTAATTAATTTTCAGTAGAATTGAAGCCGCCTGCAGCTACTTTTCAACTCAATGTTGAATTTTAAAATATTATAGGAATAAATTCTAGTGAGAAGAGAAAAATGCATATGAAAGAAGTATCAATGTAATTTTTACTATAATTAAGATTTTGCTTGCAAAAATAACGCTGAAATAGTTGCAATATGTGGTTTGTGTCTTAAATTTTAACTGCTTTTTGATGCAGCATAAAATCATCACTGTTTCTTAATTTTCTGCCGTTAAATAAAATCCAGTGTTTCCCACAGAAGTACCGTATTTTTCGTCTTATAGGACGCTCCGGCCTATAAGACGCCCCCTCGTTTTTTAATAAAAAATCCGGAGGAAAAAAAAAAGAAAAAAAAAGCGCCTCGCTCTCCCGTTCCCGCCGCGCGGGCGGGCTGCCGGGAGCGTCCCGGTTCCCCCCTCCCCGCCGCAGGCGGGCTGCCGGGAGCGCGCCCGCGGCGGGGAGGGGGGAACCGGGACGCTCCCGGCAGCCCGCCCGCGCGGCGGGGACGGGAGAGCGAGGCGCTTTTTTTTTTTTTTTTTTTTTTTTTTGCATTCGCCCTATAAGACGCACCAACTTTTTCCCCCCCGTTTTGGGGAAGAAAAAGTGCGTCTTATAGGGCGAAAAATACGGTATGTAATGCAAGCTTCCCTATAGTTGGGGCATCTATTTTTCGAGGTTTATTATTATTATTATTATTATTATTATTTTTTGCAATTTTTGAATTTTATATAGCTGTCCAAGTTTTGGATACTAGTGAGATTAATTACACTTCAGTCCTGAATGTTTTTGAGGCTTCCTATTTGTGTATACTGTAATGAGTAACATATATTATATATATTACTCATTACAGCAATATATACTGTGTACTGTAATGAGTAAATCTCTCTGTAGTTTTTCCAAATGAGCTTTAATGTAGTAATGTTTCAAATAGTACTATGTTATAGAACATTTCGTAACTTTTGGGGCACATCAGTAAGGTACACAGATCATTTAATGTGCAAGATGCTAATATGGTCTAGAAATCACATCACTGTCGTCTTCCTTACTGTTCCATGTAGACAAGTCCTTAGATACAAGTAACCATTTCCATTGTTGTTCTGTTTATTGGATAAACACCATTTTAAAAAAATCATGGTGTTTTATAGATGTTTATCGGTTAAAATCTAAAATCAGAAACTCTGTAGTTATACTGCCTTGCTAATAATCCCTAACTCCGTAGTTGGAGGGACCAACCATAGAGGAAGAAGGAAGTTGAAGAGCTGCCAAGTGATTACAGAAATTGCGATTAATTGTGAATTTAAAAAAATTAATTATGATTAATTGCAGTTTTAATTGCAGTGTTAATCACACTTTAGGAGACTCTTGGCTTATTGAAGGGATATGATTTTTTTATCTCAGTCAGTATTCTGGAGATGGGAGAAGTGTGAGTTGTGCAGAAGAGGGATGAATTCTTGATATTGCTTCTGTGTGGTTGGGTTTCTGAGCTCGCAAGGCTTGCCTTCTGTCCGAAGAAGAAGAGAGTTTCATCTTAGAAATCTGCACTCGGTGTCCAGGGAAGATGGGGAGGGGGCAAGCAATGACTTCTGCAGAAGGAGAGTCTGGGAGGACGGGGTGATGGGGATGGGAGAAGCAATGACTTGCTGCTGTTTCTGGAAGAGTGATTTCTGTGGGCTCGCGTCAGCTGAGTGAGCCCTTATTTGTAAGAGAGAGTGGATTTTACCTCAGGGACTTGGCATGCAGTGGGGAAGGAGAGGCTGGTGCAGGGGAGCCTGGGCTCGCCAGCTGGGGGCAATGAGGCATGGTTGGAGGGTGGGGGTCAGGCCCTGGAGCCAAGAGCCAGCTGGGGAAATAGGGCATGGCGTGGAGGAGTGGGAGAGGGTTGGTCTCCAGAGCAATGGGCTAGTTGAGGGCAGTGGAGCACAGCAGAGTCAGGATCCCTATCTCTCTGTCGAAGCCTGGATGGGAGACACTTCCTCTTTTCTCCTCTTCCAGCCCTCTGGAGGTGGACTGGGTTACTATGCCCCATCCCCACTCCACCCCTTTCTTCAAAGCCCCACCCCCCATCCTGCAGGGAGAGAGGGGGGTGCTGATTGGCATGACCTGCTGGGAAGCTGGAGGGAAGAGGAGGTGCTGATACGGGGCTTCCGGTGTGTGCAGAGCACCCACCATTTCCCCCCCGTAGGTGCTCCAGCCCCAGAAAACCCATGGAGTTAGCACCTATGTTTCCAACTACGACTTCCTCCTAAGGAATACTTGTGTTTCGGAAAATTTCCCTCCAGATTAATTTTTCCAGCCTGAGTCCCTTTTTCTTTTTTTTTTCCTCACTGGTGTCCATAACAACTTGAATCCAACACACTCTGCATATAAAATACATGTTGTTTTATAATACATCCCTCCTGGATAATTGATAAAAGTCTACATTTTCAAAAGTATGATTTTGAGTGCCTAACTGACACCATAAAAGGTGTCAGATGTTTTTCAGACGGCAGCTGCTTAACACCTCTGAAAATCAGATGCCTGAACATGTCGGAAATTGGGCACCCAAAAATCATTACTCTCTCATGATCTAACTATTCCTGCAGCATTCCTGGAGCCTCCAAGCAGCAGCAGCAGATTTGTTGACCCGAGAGCACGCCTCCCAACAAAGTGCTGTTCACACTGTTGCTTTTTGTTGGTAAAACGTTTGTTGTTTGTGTGTGTGTGTGTGTGTGTGTATGTGTGTGTGTGTGTGTTAACACCCTTTGACAACAAATGTTTTGCCAATGAAGTTCCAGTGTACACAAAGCCTAAGTAGTAGTTTCTATGTGTCTTGAGCAGTGGTCGCCAACCTTTCGGACCTCATGGACCACTAAACTCACAATTTTGAATCCCGCGGACCACTAACATGAATTTTTTAAAAAAGGTACAAACATCTATAAAATAATGGTCATAAAAGTTCCATTTTATTAATATGAAATGCACTTGTTTAATTATAACAAAATTATTAAAGCTTGTTTAATTATAACAAAATTATTCGTGTGATATTTGTTGCTGCTTGTTTGAAATAAGTTTATGGATTCTTGGCTCCAATGACGTCACTGCAACACGGAGAGCCGTTTGTATTTCAAGCCAACAGCAGTACTTGTTTTTGATTGCCGTAACAGATGAGAATGTCTTTTCACACAGATAGGTTGTTGCAAATGGAATCAAAATTTGATGGCTTTTTCACTCAGCACTGGGTACTCACTTTTTACAGAGGGCCAAAAATGATGTCTCGATGAGGACGAGTGGAATTTAGCTTTGAGACTGTCGTCGGATGATGGATCGATTAGGCTTTCTTTTTCTTTCATGCTCAAATTGCTATCTTCAATTTTTGCCGAAAATGGATCCATTACCCACATATTGCCATGTCTGGGGTCCTCTTCCTTTGGGTAATAACGGCCAAAAGATTCTGTGAGCGACCGTAAGTGCTGTCGAACAATGGTTATTACCTGTCGGTTGACATCCTCCTCTTTCATATACTCATCAAGATTCGGGAATATTTGCAGATCTTCTTCAGCCAACCGCATTTGCCACAGCAATATTTTATTTTGAAATGCATCCATTTTACCTCGCAGTGTGAACATGTCCGTAAGCTGTCCTTGCAAGGACGTGTTTAGCTCGTTTAACAGTGAAAAAATATCTGCCAGGTATGCAAGCTTGGCTAGCCAATCATCGTTGGACAAGAGATCTTGGAATTTTGAATTATTTTGCTGCTAGAAGAATAACTTGACTTCTTGGTGCAGGTTGAACAATCGGGTTAGTATTTTGCCCCTCAACAGCCATCTCACCTCAGCATGAAGAAGATGAGTATATTGAGAGCCCATTTCTTCAAAAAATGCCTCAAATATTCGAGAATTGAGCGCTTTGTGCCAAATTTCATTTACAATTTTAATTACATCAGAGAGTACTTCATGCATTCTTTTCGCCACAAGTTGCTCACGATGTATAATACAATGAGTAAACAAAATGTCTGGGTGTCCAACATCTTTCACTTTTGTAACAACTCCTAAACGATGCCCGGTCATGCTTGCGGCACCGTCTGTGCATATCCCAACACATTTCTTCCATTCAATACCGTGTCTCAGGAAATAACCATTAAGTGCATCGAAAATCTCAGAGCCGGTTGTTCTACCCAGCAAGTTGAGCAAACAGAGGAGTTCTTCCTTTAGCTCTCCTTGACACTCAAACCTCACAAAACAAAGGAGAACTGCCTTGTTAGTTATGTCTGTTGATTCGTCGAGTTGAATTGAATAAAACGTTGAATTTTTCACCATTTCAATCACTTGATTTTCAATATCTTCGGCCATGTCTTCAATTCTGCACTTCACAGTGTTAGCGGACATAGGAATTACTTTCAGTTTCTGGACAGCCTGTTTCCCCAAAACCTCTTCACAGGCTTGTAACAAGCAAGGCTTAATTAATTCTTCTCCAATCATATACGGCTTTCTACTTTTCGCGATTTGAAGTGCTATCAAATAAGAAGCCTTTACTAGGGACTTATCTTCCTAAAAATTGCAAATAATGTCCAAATTTCTCCAGGGACCACCAAAATTTTCTCGCGGACCACCAGTTGGCGACCGCTGGTCTTGAGGGTATCTGGAAGTGTGTTAAAATGCAATTCTACTCTCAATGTATATATGTCCACAACTAGAGAATACTAAACCATGATTTAAGGACTTCAGTATTTCAGAAATAGGTTAGTGGTTTACAACAGGAGTGGGTGGGTGAGATTCTGTGGCCTGCATTGTGCAGGAGGCCAGATGAGATGATCATAATGGCCCCTTCTGACCTTAAAGTCTATGAGTCTATAATTATTCGAATAGTATCTTTTTATATGTATCCATATAATCATATAGTTCATCTGGTGATGTTGACAGTATCCTGTTATATAATCAATCAGGTCTATAATGTATTTTGAAGGATTTAAGTTGAAGACTATCATTATAAAAAAAATAAAATAGCCATGTTAAATTTAAGGTGCTTTAGCGCAGTGGTCCCCAACCCCCGGGCCGCGGACCGGTACCGGTCCGTGGATCAATTGGTACCGGGCCGCGGTACCGGGCCGCCCTCACGCAGCCCTCACGCCGCCGCCCTCACGCAGCGCCGCCTTCCCTTCAGCAGCGGCCGCCCTCACGCCGGGGCACTCAGGGAGAGGAGGGCTGTAGCGCTGAGGAGTTCAAACCCCCCCCCTGGTCCGCGGTCCCCCCGGTCAAGCGTTGACCGGTCCGCGGTGATAAAAAGGTTGGGGACCACTGCTTTAGCGAGTCTACAGTGTTAAAGTATTTAAACTTTATTGGGTATGCCTACGTATTTATTTGTACTCTATCAAAATCTAAGCAAAACTGGTCATTCTGTAAACATCATACAAATACACCGGACCATCGCTAGAACCATGGATCCCAATTAAGGTAATTAAATATGGAATCCATGGCCATGACTGTGCTATACATGAATCTGGGCTATCACAACGCAGGTTATAGCGAGGGTCTGGTGTAAAATGTTTTTTCTGCAGGTCAGATCTCTCATGCTTGTTTGCAGATTCTGGCATCTTCTGTTCCTATGCATTTCTTAGTGGATACTTGGGGGATAGATTACTTGTTTAGAATAAAATTATTATTATTGTGTCCTCCCCCCCAATTTATGTATGAAGGCATCAGCTGAAAATAGGGGCAAAATGTGAAATGATCAAACTGCATCCATTTGCCAGCCAGTTAAAGCAAAACATTCTGATGTGATTAGATTAAATAGCTGCTGTCATTTATGTATGGTATTATCCCTGAGGGAAAACTACACGGAGACTTCTTCCTGCCATCCCTTTGTATTCTCTTGTGTGGGAACTGAAAAGCATTTTGCAGTCTGAGGGCCAGAATCTACATATTTTCACTCACATGTAGTGTGGTTAAAGTCATTGGGAGTGTTCACATGAATAGGGTTATCCTTAAGGTTTTGTAGAATCCAGCATTTACGATTTGGGCAATGGATGAATTCAACTTTATATATATCTGCCTGTCACCCCCCAGGCGGGGTATGGGCCACCAACCACAGAGCACTCCATCTCTGTTGTTGGTGTTTCAGTAGCAAGTTGGTTCCCTACACCCAAGTTGGTTCCCTACACCCATGTTAAGCCTACAGCACCTGGTATTCCTAGGAGGTCTCCCATCCAAGTACTAGCCAGGCCCCACCCTGCTTAGCTTCCAAGATCAGACGGGATCGGGTGTGTTCAGGGTGGTTTAGTCACACACTCACACTCACACTCTCTCTCGCTCTCACGGTTTCTTCATTTGTCTCTTCCCCCTGCACTCTCTCATATCTGACTCATTCTTTGGGGCAAAGGGAACAGTAATAAAATAGTCCTTAGCTTTGCCTGTTTCTTTTGTAATTAAATGTTCTGTGATTATATTTATTTAGATAAGTGACTCCCTGACAAACATTTTAGGTTTCAACATGAGAAGAAGACTTCTGAAACTTACTCTGTATTGACGTCAGAAGAATTTTAACAGCCATCCTAAAATTCAGATTCACAAAAATGTTTGGTAAACAGGCAATGTTGAATGTTAATTTATGAAAAGCTGCAAAGAACATAACACTAGGGGAGGAAAGAGTGGTAATGTGTACATGGCAAGGTTATTCTTGAAATCTTACATTAGTATTTGCTGCCTTTTCATTCAGGGTAACATTTTGGTAAATGTTTTCATTCAAACTGTCAGTAGAATGAATGGCAGTAATTAAAATCCCCATTGTCTTTTTTACTCAAGGAAAGCTTTTTGTTGTTGTTGTCATGGTAACACTTGAGTGACAGCTTGAAAGTGAGTAATTGCTAGTGAGAGCTTTATTATAAACATTTAACATGTTTCAGAAAGATTTGCAGGACAAAATTGCAGATTTCCTTAATGGGCTTTAAAAAATCTCTTTGTATAAAGAAAAAATATCTTGATGGTGGTTTTGGTGCTGCAATTTTTTTTTTTTTTGAAAAATTGTGTCTGAAATTTCATTGCTAATTGCTTCATCTTCAGAAATACAGCACATAGTCTCATGAAGACCAAATGGATAATTAGGAACTGCTGGTTGATAAAACCATTAAAAATTGTCAGCTCCCTTCAAGTATAGTACCTTAAATGGATTTGATTTCTTCTAACATCCTTTCCTTTTACAATTAAATACAATTCCTTGTTTTATGAAATGCAGTTTTATGCCTTTTGTACTTGACTTCTGCATTGCATTTATAGCACCATGAAGACCAGAACATGTTTTTGAAATTAGAGATTTTACTGTGTCATTTATGGGGAGCTTTTCTTGTGGATACAAATATTTGATGACTTCAGTTTTGGAAGAGTTATTGCAAAAAGCTGTCTTAGAGTTACATTTAATCTCTAGAGCCTAAAGATTTTGAACCTCACTGTTGATACACTTCTGAATACCATGGATCTGTGAATTTAGCAATGGAAGTTTTATACTCTTGACTTTACAACTTTACCAATGTTTTTAACTTACATTTTATGGCATTTCCTAGGCTTATTTTATAAAAAACATGGGTGGTATCCTCTCTGAAACATCCGCAATATAGGAATTGAACTATTTGTTAGAAGAGAAATCCTGGAATCAGGGTTTCTGGCTCTATTCCTGGGTTTTGGGGAGAAGTAGGAGAATGGTCTTGGTTAGAGCATAGGACTAATATTTATAACTTTTGGGTGCTATTAATATTTATGTAGTGTTTACTCATGTGTGGCGTCTCAAAGTTGGGTATGAAAGAGTAGTCCTTGTGATGTTACACTCCATATATTTTAGGAAAATATGCTTATGATGTGAATATAATGTAACTGTAATATGCTTTGTGCAAAGGGTCTCTTGTAAGGTATCATTACAAAGCTTATAATCTACTGAGTGTGTTCACCCTATTTGTATGCATGTATCATCCTTGTATCCTTGAAGCTACAAATATGAAGAACAACTCTGAGGTCCTATTATAACTATGCAAAATGTGGGCCATTAATGGTGGCTTAAAATCTTGATGGCTCCCATTGACTGGGACAGTTGGTTGTGAATGGTTTATTTACCTGTAAGCCTTCCTGTATACTTGTGGGCCAGCCCTTGAGTAATGAAGAATGAGGGAGGTCTCATAGGACATATGCCCATGTCACATGATACTAGCATCATCTTAAATCTGGCACTTTTCCATTTAGAAGGAGGGGTGGGGACTTAGAGAGATAAGATTCTTGCCCTGTGCCAAAGCTATAAAAGGGGGTGGAACAGAACAAAGGGGGCTGCTGGTCATGAGACCACCCTTGCTTTCCACATAAAATGTCTGCTGGAATGCACAAAGATTGTACCAGGAGGATTGGGCCTAGACTAGGAAGGAGTTTAGTCTGTGAAAGAAGCTTACTGGAACATTTCTGAGGGTGAGATTTTACCTGTAAACAGTTTCTTAATATATTAGGCTTAGACTTGCATGTTTTTGCTTTATTTTGATTGGTGACTTACTTTTTTCTGTCTGTTATTACTTGAAACTTAAATCCTACTCTTTATACTAATACAATTAGTTTTCTTTATTAATGAACCCAGAGTAAGTAATTAATACCTGGGGGAGCAAACAGCTGTGCATATCTCTCTATCAGTGTTATAGAGGGTGGATACTTTGAGTTTACCCTATGTAAGCTTTATACAGAGTAAAACATATTTATTTGGGGTTTGGATCCCATTGGGAACTGGGTGCCTGGTTGCTGGAGATAGGTGACCTGCTGAGCAGTTTTTGGTTAAAGTCTGAAGCTTTGGGGGTGTGGACCAGACCTTGGTCTGTGTTGCAGCAGGCTAACGTGTCTGACTGACTCAACAAAGACAGGGTTCTGGCAGGGAAAATGGACTCTGAGGTAATTCCAGCATGTCAGGTGACAGTCCCAAGGGTGTCTCTGTGACCCAACCCATCACAGTCCTATTCTAGGCATGAGAGCAATCACATACTTTTGGCATACTTGTTCTGAAAGTCATTAAGTGTAGTGGGTGATATTTGGGTCCATCACATTTGAAATCTGTGTTCTGTTTCCAAGTCAGCCAGAGGTGTTCTTGTGAAACCTTCTTACATTTTCTTCTCTAAAATCCATTCCTATTTTAAGAGGCAAAGTAAGTCCTTGATCAGTAAGTATTGTGGAGTACACAAACTTATTAAAACAAATCTTTGGAAGAGGTAAATCTGGAACTCATGGTGCTCTGGCTTATAGCGCAATGAAATTTCTATAGGCCAAAGGATATTTCGATGGGGAAAAGCAAAAGCAGCCAGGGGATGGTCTCTCTTGATTATATAGCAATGCAGAAAGGTGGGGCCTGGTTGCATACACAGTGTAACTGTAACATTCCAAAAAATCTATATATATAAAAGTCAAGTGGTGTATGTATGTATGTATGTATGTATGTATGTACGTATGACAGCGAACTCCTCCCGCACCGTTTGAGCCAGAGACTTGAAATTTGGTACAGTGAGGGGTCTTGGGGTCTAGATGCTGGTAAGGGTCGAAAAATTTTCGCATCTCGCCTCTGACGCCCCCCAGGGGTGAAAGTCTTTCAGGGCCAATCACATCGGCTGAGCGGTTAGGTGGTGATGATGTCATAATCCCCCCTCCAACAGACACCTCACTCGCTCAGCTCACCCCTCCCTCCTCCAACGGAACCCCGGAGATCCCTCAGTTCTCTGCCCCTCCCCCCTCCCAATGGAACCCCAGAGATCCCTCAGTTCTCTGCCCCTCCCACCTCAACCCCGGAATCCCTCAGCTCTGGGCCCCCTCCCCGCCTGCGATGGATTCGAGTTGGGTTTGGTGGGACGGTAAGTGAGGTGGGGGTGTCGGGTTCGGTCGGGGGGTGAGGTGGGGATGTTGGGTTTGCTTGGGGGGGTCAGGTTGGGGTGTCGGATTTGGTCAGGGGGGTAAGTGAGCCGGGGGGTTTCGGGGTTGGTCTGGGGGGGTGGGAAGGTGTCGGGGTGGGTGCCCAGACCAAACCCGACACCCCCCCCGGCTCACTTACCCCCCGACCAAACCCAACACCCCCACCTCACCCCCCCACCAACCGCAACACCCCCTGACCAACCCCAACACCCACCCCTCACCCCTCACCCACCCCGACACCTTCCCACCCCCCCAGACCAAACCCGACACCCCCTGGCTCACTTACCTCCCGACCGAACCCGACACCCCCACCTGACCCCCCCACCAACCGCAAAACCCCCTGACCAACCCCAACACCCACACCTCACCCCTCACCCACCCCGACAACTTCCCATCCCCCCAGACCAAACCCGACACCCCCCCCCCGGCTCACGGTGCACCGTGTAGCACACAGATTATTAAATACACTGTTCGGTCGGGGGGTGAGGTGGGGGTGTCGGGTTTGCTCAGGGGGTGAGATGGGGGTGTCGGGTTTGGTGGGGGGGTCAGGTGGGGGTGTCGGGTTTGCTTGGGGGGGGGTCAGGTGGGGTTGTCGGGTTTGGTCGGGGGGTAAGTGAGCCGGGGGGGTGTTGGGGTTGGTCAGGGGGGTGGGAAGGTGTCGGGGTGGGTGAGGGGTGAGGTGTTGGGGTTGGTCAGGGGGTGTCAGCTGTCTGCCCCCTCCCCACCTCCGACTGACCCGAGCAACGCCGGGCACTTATGCTAGTAAGAAATAAGGGTGGAACAAATTGTACTGGGTATGTATGATGGCATTTTCCCACAATTTATAATTTGGCCAAAGGGGACTGACTTTCTTGAAGACAGTAACAGGTCTATTGAAGCGTGTTCCTAGAACACCAAAAATAAGAGATGTTGAGGTGACTTAATGTGATTTACCTTCTTTTGTTTCTTTGACTGGTCATAAACTAGAGAATGGACAAGAGCAATCAGAAGGGTCTGTTGTCGTAGATGGCATCACACATAAACAAAGTTACAAGAAAACTGGTTAAGTGAAGTATGAGGAGGGGAGAATGTGCTAATGTTGCTGTGTTCTAGAACTCCAAAAAAGAATTCAAATGCATAGCAAGTGTTTGGTAGTTTTTCACTATCAAAGATTTGGAAAAAAAAATATTAAGGAAGCTTATAGGACCAATGCAATTTGAACATTTAAGCCATTTGCCAGGGGGCAGCAGAATATCTGTCCCATCTGCTTTTAGGCATTTAAAATGTTTTTCAGTAGTACCGGGGAGCTTTGGGCTTAAGAGTAAGTGAGAGGAGATTCAGATTCTTGATAACTTTTTGAAGGAAAATAAGTATGCAACATTCTAAAAATGCTTGGACCATGAATGATTTGGGGCTCCTCAGTTACAAAATAAAACCAAATATATTGATTCTGAGGTTTTAAATTAAACAATACTTTTATTTTTAATTTTATTGTGGAAGTTCTAACCTTCATAATTGATGTGGAGTTGGAATTTCCATGTGTTTAGTTCATTTTGTTTATTTTCAATGAGGTTCAAATAAGTTTTAGCGACAAAATTGAACCGCTTGCATCATTAATTCCGAGGACAGTTTTGAACAAAATTATTTACTCTGTTTAAAGTTGTAAATATTTATAAGTGTTTTAAAATGTTTCCCTTTCTAAACTGTTCCTTTTTGGATCATTCTAGCTCAGTTAATACTCTTATTTCAGATTTATAACCATGAGTAGATCTCCGTTATAGAAGTTATGCTAAAACTTCTGATAATTCTAATGCATTTATATTCATCGTAACATTAGGGTTTTTTTGTATGGGAGGAGATGGAAATCTCAATGTCTGCTGTGGGTGTATGGCTATTGGAGAAAAATTGCCTACAGGTGCTGGGAATGTGTTTTAGCAGGGAAGAACAGTGGGAGTTGCAGAGAGCAGAGAAAGCCAGGCGAGGAAGCTGAAGAACAGCTTTCCTGTACAGGAGCAGAAAGAAGGGGGGAAATCCAAGTGCTTACATGCCTATTCTAGCTGATGGACCTGCTAATGAGAGACATGGACGTCATGCATGAGAGAATTGTGCTCTTGTGAACAAGAGAGGATATGTTGCAGTGGCACACACTAGTGCAGAAGCTTAACATGTCCCCAGCTTCTAACATACCAGTCAGTCCAGTCTTTCGGGTGGTAGGCCCTACGTATTGTCTGGTTCCTGGGTTGTGAAATTGGTTTTGCTGCAATACAGCCTAGGCTTCTTGCAAACCCTTTATTCTCCTCATCCAATACCATAAATCCTTGCCCATTCCAATCAACTTCCTCTGCTGCCATTGACACATCCCCCTATTTTCCTCCTGTACTCAACATTCCTCATTCCAAATAATGTTTACCACAATGTGTGTGAACTGAAAGCACAGTCTTGAAGTGTATATTTACAAAAAACCATCAGTGTATACTAATGAAAGCAATGATAAAATAAGGGGAAAAATGATCCGATTGTCTAAAAAGAATGCATGGCTGTGACTATAAAAATCATCCTGGCTCAGAATGTGACGCGCGTCATTTTAATATGCACATTGTGGAAGATGGGTTTTTTAAAATAGTATTTGATTATAAAATTTTAAAATAGTAATAAAATTCTGAATGCTTTGATGGATAAATCATGGTGTACATATTGGCAGAGTGTTTCTTATGGCATGTGTCTTGCAAACACACTCAATACAAATTAGTACGCACATCATAATAACCCTGTCACATCATGTTGTTAAATGTCAAATGCACCATTCCAGAAGCTAGTAATAACAAATGTTCTCCATTCTGTGGATAATAAAAGCAGACATGATTATGAGGAACAGGGAAAAAATTGCTGCTGAGGTCTTCATTTTACCCTTTTAGTATTTCCTTCATCACATCTCAACGATGACTTCCATTCATATAGATAGATGTCCCTCATTGTTACTTCATATAATATCAAGTTGCTTTTTGCTTTTCCTTTTCCTTACATCAAGTTAAAGAAATTGGCATTATGCCACAATTAGTACTTTACATAATGCAGTTAATTTGATTTAACATGCCAATTTATTTAACACAATGAAAAGCTTATTTATTATTCCTGACCTTCTGTAATCCCTTTAATCTAGTATTAAAACCACATTTTCACTTTGCATCTAACCCAAGGGCACATTCTGCTTGGCTTTCTCATTTGTGTAGTCTCATTAGGTTCCACAGGGAGACTTGTGTGAAAACGGGAAGCAGAATGCGACCTTTCATATTTATGTTTCTGTTGTTTGTTAGTGTAAAATGGTCTTAGAAATTATTTTAGTTTTCTTGAATTCAGCCAGCAAGATCTATGTTTCCACTAAAAATTTCCAGAATATTTTTTAAAAGAACATTTTCTTTAATTTAGAACAGGGGTGGCCAACCTGAGCCTGAGAAGGAACCAGAATTTACCAGTGTACATTGCCAAAGAACCACAGTAATACATGAGCAGACCCCCCAGTGGTTCCCGCCCACCGGCAGCCCCACATATCAGCCTCTCACCCTCATCTTCCAATCAGATGTTTCATGGAATGTAGGAGGCTCGGGGGTAGGGAGAGGGGAGGAGGAGCGAGGACATGGCTGGCTCATAGAAGTGATGGGGAAAGGAAGGAGTGGGGGTGTAGCAGAGCTAGGGGTTGAGCAATGAGCACTTATTGCTCGTTGGAAAGTTGGCACCTGTAGCTTCAGCTCCAGCATTGGTGCCTATATAAGGAGCCATATATTAACTTCTGAAGAGCTGCATGTGGCTCCAGAACCACAGGTTGGCCACTCCTGATCTAGAATAAAACTTATTTTCCACTGGAAGCCATGTGATCATCCGAACATTCAGTTTTTTGCTAGCATTTGCATCTTCAGCCTAAATCCAATTTCTGGTGAGTGAAGCCTTGGAAAGCGATGTAGCCTGGTTTGAATTAAATAATTTATTTCACATATAGCTAAATGTAGGGCTACAATTAATAGAACAAACAGTTCCCACCCCTTCCTAAATAACCATTTTTCTCTGGAGTGGATTTAGCCTAACCAAGGTTAATTTCAAAAGCAGAACCTGATAGCTCTAAGTGAAAATTGTGGATGCAGAAGAGGAAGATGTTAGCACAGCCAAAACTTTTACATTTATTTTTAAATTAGTTAAAATTAACCAGAACAATTAAGGGGGGGAAATCCTATTTCTAACTCCCTACTCTTCTTGGACATAGTCTGAGTAATTTCCCTGGATCATTAAGTTCTGATATGTATGTCATAGCAGCCTAACTTGGAGCCTTTATCCAGTATCATTGTTCCCTTCATTTCTAGATCATTTTATAAAAATATGTAAGTCATTCAGACTTCTGTTGATAATAGTTGGCTAATTATTTCCAAATTAAGCCCACTCGACTGTCATTCTCTCATTTGCCAGTAATATAATTTCCATACCAAGAATTTATGGGCTTAACTCTTACAGGGCTTAGACAGGCAAAACTCCCATTCAAGTCAATGGTAAGGACTATAGGATGAGGCCAGAGTAAGGCATGCGGGACACAGGATCAAGTCACTTAAGGATGCCAAAGTAGTAAGCGCTACCTTTGCTTCCTTTGTTAGGAATAGTCTCTCCCTTCCCCAGTGCAAGCAGTTCATGTCAAAATAATGAAAAAAGTGACCATCATTATTGCAGAATTTGAGTGATGTTTGTACATGAACACTAATTAAAGTACAGTAAAACCTCCATTTAACGGACTAATTCGGGTGAGGGGGTGTCCGTTAAATCAAAAAGTCCGTTATTTAATAATTTTTTAAAAAAAAGAGCTGTTGGAGCAGCAGCCCGCCCGCCACAGGGTCGGGGTGGCAGCTCCGCAGCCCGCCTGCTGCTGGGACCCGGGCGGGAGCCGGCAGCCAGCCCTCCCGCTGTGTGGACCCGGGCGGCAGCCGGGAGCCGTCAGCCAGTCCGCCAGAAATGGATCAGGAATGCATCAGACTTGCTCAGAAATTTTGTCCGTTGCATCCAAAGTCCGTTAAATCGAGGTCCGTTAAATCGAGGGTTTACTGTATCACTTAAAGTAGTACCGTATTTTTCGCCCTATAAGACGCACTTTTTCTTCCCCAAAACGGGGGGAACCGGGACGCTCCCGGCAGCCCGCCCGCGGCGGGGACGGGAGAGCGAGGCGCTTTTTTTTTTTTTTTTTTTTTTTTGGGTCCGGCGGGGAGGGGGGGACCCCGGCAGCCCGCCCGCGGCGGGGAGGGGGGAACCTCGGCAGCCCGCCCGCGCGGCGGGGACGGGAGAGCGAGGCGCTTTTTTTTTTTTTTTTTTTTTTTTTTCCCGGATTTTTTATTTAAAAATGAGGGGGCGTCTTATAGGACGGAGCGTCCTATAAGACGAAAAATACGGTAAATTATAATATGTAAGTTCTGAAATGCTAGGTAAAATTTAGATAGTGTCTGAGAATATATTGTCTTGTTTTCTGCCAGATTGTCTTGTTAGGGAAAATGTCTTCTTTCCGAATTCTCTTATGTGAAATATTCTGCATCAGAATTACAATTGTGTCTTCATGCACTACACTTTGTGATAAATGACTATTGGCACCTGTTATCTTTCTGAATTGCACTTGCCATCTCTTTTAACACTGTTCATCTCATGATTTAATTTAGATTTTAAAATAAAATGGTATTGAAGACATTGTTAGAGAAACAAGGTTCCCCTGAGTCATCCTGTTGTCAGGTGGTTGAACCCTACATGCAGGTGCAGTATAATTATTGCTGAGTCAAGCAAGCAGCTGGCTTCAGTTAGCACCAATCAGCTTCAGGGGCTCTCAAACTGGGGATCGGAATCCTTCAGGGGGTTGTGAGGTTATTACCTGGGGGATCATGAGCTGTCAGCTTCTACCTCAAGCCCCACTTTCCCTCCAGCATTTATAATGGTGTTAAATATATAAAAAAGTGTTTTTAATTTATTAGGGGGTGTCACACTTAGAGGCTTGCTATGTGAAATGGGTCACCAGTACAAAAGTTTGAGAACCACTGAGCTATAAAGTAAGAGAGACCTTGGATTTCAGTCAAAAAGTCTGCTAGAAGAAAGCCTAGGAATAGTCCAGTTTGGAGGGGAAGTTTTTGGCTGAAGATTGTTACTATTTAAGTTAATAAATCCAAATCTCATGAAGGGGGAAATTTGAACTTCGTAGACTGTTTTCATTTGGTTCACAGCAGGATGCTTACACTGATAAATTCATATTATGGTTTTATAGAGACGCCATCTTGTACAAGCACCTTGGGTTAGGAGGGACATCTAGAAACACGTGATCTCCAGAATAAGTTTGTCATACAGCAACTTATCAGGCAAATACAACTTTTTCTAAACTGCTCTCAATTCTCACTACTTCCTTACTTTTAAAGAAGCTTTTAGGAGGTCTAACTGGATAATCAGAATTTTCCATTTTGGCCTTGAAATTGAAGAATATTTATTATTTAATTGTATTGCAATAGCATATAGAGACCTCACATTTTGCTAGGCACTGTTACAGACATAAAGTATGAGACAGTCCCTACCTTGAAGAGCTTACAATCTGAATACATAACTCACATCGTGGGACTTTTACAAATGGGGAACTGAGGCTCAGAAAGATTAAGTGATTTGGCAAGGTCACATAGGAAGGCTGTGGTAGGGCTAAAAGCTGAACCCACATCTCCTGAGTCCCAGTCCACTACCAGAGGCACAAGATTATCTTTTTTCTGTATTTATATAGCACTTGCTCTCAGCTATGTGCTTTGCAGTAAAGTATAAAGAAAAGCTTGCTTCATCAAAGATATGTCAATACAGCAGTTGGTGTGATTGTAGCTTGGGTAGCATACCTTTGCTAGCTTTAATCTAGTGAGCACTTCTAAAAATAGCATTGACAATGTGGTGGCATGGATGATGGCATGGGTTGTACAAGTCCTCCGAGAATGGAGTACATACTTACGTTGCTCATTGAGTCAGTGGTGAATTCTGCTAAAAATGAACATATTTGGGCTTTATAATATTACCTGTGCTTGTTACAAGTGTGGATCATTTTTTAACATCAGTTTAACGATGTGTTTACTACTTTACATTATATGATTAAGTGTGAGTTGTCGGCAAAATTATTTTTTATAAGACTCAGATAAATGTGACCAGCAGGTGTACAGAGTGATAATGACCTTGATATGTGCCTATAGCTGTCAAATTGAAGTTAAAATGGGATTGTAGCTGAAATTAAATTAGCACCCACATAAAAGAGAAGCTTTGTGAGGCTTCACAATACTTGAGATGTTAAGAAAGGATATACACGGTTTGGCCAGTTAGTACCCAGCCACTTTAATACAATAGACTCTCGATTATCCAGAATTGGGTTAACCAGGATGTGGATTAACCAGGATGTCAAAAAAAAAAAAAAATACACGTAACTCACAGGGCCGGCTCTGGCTTTGTTGCCGCCACAAGCACACACACACAAAAACCCCATCAGGGCACAGGGCAGCAAGTGAACCGACACTCCCTCCCTCCGGCGCAGGATGGCTGGTGAACCAACCTCCCCCCCCCCATATTTCCTATGGATGGTGATTATCCAGGATTTTATTAACCAGGATTAATTTTTCCCCTATCATTCTGGATAATCGAGAGTCTACTGTATGAGGGATTCTCCATCCAGAAATCTTGGTACAGTATCCTGTAACTGGACTGGTTTCCAGAGGAAAGTGAATATCAGAGTCACAGACCAATAGCAATTTGTGTGTGTCTAATGATTACTAAGAGCCTAGACTTCCTTCAGAGATGCAAAATTCAAGCAGAGGGAATGAGAGACCGAATGACTGCATTAATCATTGTACTGCTTGAAATAGCTTGGGAAAATAGCAAGATGCTTGAAGGAGAAATTAGTTGCAAGCTTTACAGGTTATCTGCTGTTCACTTGATAGAATCTATACAACTAACTGAAGTGTATTTATTCAAATTAGATGTAGTAAAGACTCAGTGCCATATTCTACCCTGAGATGGGACATTAGTAGAAAGTATGTCTAGTTGCAGCTGCTGAAAGTTCAAAGGCATGAATTGTTGAGGAAATCTGTATAGTTTTTGATGTTGCTTAGAGATGGTTTGAAACTATACTTAATGTTCAATATAAGGTAAGCCTAATTCAGTTGTCATGTTTAAAAGCATTGACATGACAAGCTCTAATTTAAGGGCACATTTCTTTGAAGGTCTGTGCTGCTTAATCCTACACCGGGCTGTGTAAGAGATGGTAAATAGAGTAACTGCAGGAGGATGCCTGTGCAGCCTCGGACGTTTTATCCATACTGGCCCCATGTTGGCTAGCATGGAGTGCTGTTATGCAGGAGTGTTGTGAAACTGCCTGCAAGATAAATAATATGCAGATAATATAATCCCAGCAATGCTGCTCAAATGGCATAGGAGGAATGCAGTTGATACTTCAACAGAATAGTGGAGCACAGAGTCCCTTATAGTTCAGAGTTTGTTGCAGCCTTACTTTCTCTAACCCAGAGATGGGGATGCTTGATTTCATGTCCCCAGCCAACTCTCACTTGGAGGTTGTATACATAGAGAGTTAGTGCACAGCAAGCCAGGGTGTGACAGCGCTCTAGCTTGCTGCGCACTAACTGATGGACCCTGTTACTAAGCACTAGAAATTCCAGAGTGCTCTTTGGTGTTCTCCCATTTCTGAAGTTAAAACAGACTACAGAATTTCTAGTGCATGGTAGCAGAGTCCCCATAGCCAGTTAATGCATGAGAAGTCAGTGTGCAGTAGATTATACTCTGGTTTGCTGCACACTAAGTTACCATGTAGACAAACTTTTCATTCGGTCTAATTGCTAAATTCTAAAGGGGTGACAAAAATAGTTGTGCTCTCCATGTATTCTGGGAGAAATTTGCCTTCTAGTTGTCCTCCTGTGACAGTGTGACTTCACATCAAGCCTAATTCAGAATTGTCCTTTGAACACACATGCTAGAAGTATGAATGCACATGTTTGTTTATATGGAGGAAGAAATCTCACCCCCTTACACAAAAGCCAGAAAGGGAGTTGTAAGGATGGGATTTTCTACCTATACCCATAGGCTAGAAGGTGCTGCTTTGCAGTCTCCTGATCTGAGGGATTTTTGAGCCATTATATAATAGTCTGGGCAGTCCATGTGTGTCCCCTCGTGGCCCAGGGTGTCTCTGGAGGTATATCCCACCTTTATTTCCCTTGAGTGGGCAGCAGTAGCTAAGTTTTTTAAGAGCCCACGCAAGGAGAATCCAATACAAATTAACAAATAATATGTCCTGTTTTTAATAAGCCTTCAGAAAAGGAGCAATTACACAAACCGTTCATAAGATTCTCCCTCTGGAGCCTAGTTCAGAGCTCCAAGGCTTCAGGTCCATAACATCAACTCTGTGAGTCTAATTTAGGATGGTCTCCTGGAGCCTAAGAAAAACTACCACAAACTGCAGTCTGCCTGGCTTCTGCTCTCCCCTGTCTTGCTAGCTTCCTCTACCTATTTATATAATCCAGCTCTTGGGTGGGACAGGGCCTCCTTGATTACATGCCAGGCTGTATCAGCTGTAGGCTCCAGACTATCCCTTAAAGGGGTCATATCGCCTCACACATCTGGGTTGGTGTAATCATCTTGCCAATAGGCATCTACATTGGTTGTTCTCAAAGGGTATGGTTAGACTGGGGCTTTGTAGCGCTAAAACCCTTCTTTAGCGCTACAATTTCACTGCCTGAACACACTTAAGAGGCACATTTTGCGCTTTTACTGATGGTTTAAAGCGCTACTGGTAAACCTCAAAACGAGAGGCATAAAGCTTTTAGTGCTACCGTTTTAGCGCAAGGGTTGCAATGTGCACACCCCTTGTGAGATAATGAGCCTCCAGCATCCTGGCCCAGAATCCCCAATGCATCCTCTCTGGCCACCATTTAAAACTCTTCTGTCCCGTCCTCAGGTGACCCCATGTCAGACCCTCCCCCATATTCCATTTGAAATTAAAACTGGCCCGCTGCTGGGGCAGGGCTGCCGGGTCCCCTGCCTCTGCCGGCAGCAGGGCTGCCGGGTCCCCGCCGCTGTCCCGGGTCCCCGCCATTGCGGGCCGGGCTGCCGGGTACCCTGCCTCTGCGGGCGGCAGGGCTGTCAGATCCCCTGCCGCTGCGGGCGGCAGGGCTGTCAGATCCCCTGCCACTGCGGGCGGCAGGGCTGTCAGATCCCCTGCCACTGCGGGCGGCAGGGCTGTCCGATCCCCTGCCGCTGCGGGCGGCAGGGCTGTCAGATCCCCTGCCGCTGCGGGCGGCAGGGCTGTCAGATCCCCTGCCGCTGCGGGCGGCAGGGCTGTCAGATCCCCTGCCGCTGCGGGCGGCAGGGCTGTCAGATCCCCTGCCGCTGCGGGCGGCAGGGCTGTCAGATCCCCTGCCGCTGCGGGCGGCAGGGCTGTCAGATCCCCTGCCGCTGCGGGCGGCAGGGCTGTCAGATCCCCTGCCGCTGCGGGCGGCAGGGCTGTCAGATCCCCGCCGCTGCGGGCGGCAGGGCTGCCGGGGTCCCCTGCCGCTGCGGGCGGCAGGGCTGCCGGGGTCCCCTGCCGCTGCGGGCGGCAGGGCTGCCGGGGTCCCCTGCCGCTGCGGGCGGCAGGGCTGCCGGACTCCGCCGAAGCGGATGGCAGGGCTGTGGGGTCCCCTGCCGCTGTGGGAGGCAGGGCTGTCCGATCCCCGCCTCTGCGGGCGGCAGGGCTGTGGTGGGCGGGCTGAGTTTTAGCTGGATGCAGAATGGCCGCAAAAAATGCCCCCTTCCCCACAAAGCACTGTGCCAGATTTCAGAAGAGGTGCTCTGTGGGATACCTGCCCTATCGCGGTACTCTCAGTACCGCCAGAAATGTGGATAATCTGTTCACTCTTTGGCGCTAGAGTGCTTCAATATGCACACCCTCTAGCAACACCTGTAGCGCTAAATAGGGAAGCGCTATAAAAAACAGCGCTACACCCTGTAGTCTAATCATACCCAAACTGTCTTTGAACCAGCCAGTTTCCACCAGATTAGTTTCCTTTCAGTGACACACAGGGAATGTGGACGCCCCTTATGTGACTGTTCTGGCTATGCCATAATCCTCTTTACAGCTTTAGGACTTGGCTACACTTGCAGCTGTAGAACGCTTTGGATTAAACCAGCCTTTGGAGGGAAAGCGCTACAGTCTGTCCACACTGACAGCTGCAAACGCACTTGTGGCACTTGCAGCGGCTTTGGGAGCGGTGCATTATGGGCAGCTATCTCAGCGTTCAAGTGCCTTCAATGTACTTTTCAAATGACGGGGGTGGGGTGAGGTGGAGTTTTTGTGTGTATGTGGGGGAGACAGAGTGTGTTTGTTTTGGAGTGCTGAGAGTGTGTCACCATGCTATCTTTGTAAATTCAGATCCCCCTCCCCCTCCACACCCCTCACTCACTCAGTCAGTAAATGTTTGCTTTCGCCCAGGAGCAGATAAGCAGCTGCTGTCTGAAAGGGAGCTTTGAAAAGGCACTTCTGCATTCCTGCAGCAATTTCACAACAAAGGAGAGAGTGACCACTTGATTTAAGGGGATGATGGGGTGTTTCCAGAGGTCAATCAGAGCACAGTAACTTAACTCCTCGCTCACACTGAGGCTGTTAATCCTCTTGCCAAAGTGGAGTACCAGGAGCGCTCCAGCCAGGGAGTCAGAGTGCTCTACATGCTTTGCCAGTGTGCATGGGAAGCAAGGTAGAGCGCTCTCGGAGTCTTTATTGCGGTATAACATGCATGTGTAGCCAAGCCCTTAACCTTGAACCTTGCACCAGCTCTCTGCACCCACGTGAATTTCACTTGGTATGTGTGCAGTATATGTACTGTATCAAGAGATAACACTTGAGAACACACAAGGACTACAGAAGAGTAGATTTACAGAACTTAGATTTATCTTTTATCAGGTCTGTCCATACTCCTAGAAATTAAGAGGCATAAACAAACATGAACATCATGTAAACTATTGATATTAATTATTGATCCTATCATGAAGAGATTGTTCTGAAGCTATCTAATCATGATACATTTTTTGAGAAAATGTGGTTGTTTCAGTCAGCTCCAAATGAGCTTATTTGGTGAAAAAAATCCACATGTTAATATGTCACTAAATATGGATTCCTGAGTTGAGTAAAAGAATGAGTTCTTCATAATCATCTCCAATAAATGAAATAGTGTACCACACTTGAACTACTCACTCACATCTTGTAGAATGAAGCAAGGAAAGGTTGTATTGTTTAGATATGTTGCTTGGTATGTTGTAGTACTTTCATGAGATTCATGTTCTAATTTTTTTAAATAGGTTATTTTCTGTTTTTATAAATGATCTATGGCAGTGTTTATATTTTATCATGTTTTAGTTTGTATAAGAAAATGTCAGAGAAAATATTTCAAATTAATTCCGTCGCAGTGTTTGTATGACATGTTTAGAAAAGTATGAGGAAATCTGAAAATTTTTCTCTCTGGATGATCAGAGGCTCTGTAGAATTTCTCCACCCCTATACAACTAGATTGTTAAACTTTAACCTACAAGGATAATTTTCCCTCTAAGTTATTCTCGGTTGTTCTATCTTTGATTAAGGTTATTGGTAGTTTATGTAACCATAAGGATAACTTTTTAGTTTGAATATTAAATATAATATTAAAGAAAACATTTCTGGATTCCAACGATCAATTTAATTAGCCAGAATTTGGTGCAATTTAGATAGGAAAGCGATTGTGTGGTTGTCTTGTGTTTCTAATTGATGAAATAACAGCGTATCCATATCCTGAGTCCCACAGGTCAAGTCAGCTGGCACGGGCTAGCCACAGGTGCCTAGCTGCTGTGTAGACACTTTCTGCCACTTTCGGCTGGCACTGGCTGGCCATGAGTGCCTCGTTGATGTGTAGACATACTCTTAAAGACCATGAGGGGCCAGAGATGCAGTTATCCCAGTAGTTGTGACTCCATATATTAAAGTAATTTTGGTACATCTTGGGTATTTCTTCATTTTATGTTCTGGTACTGCCTGGAAGATGAAGTTGAATAGTCTGTATAGTTCAAAACTGTGAAGTTTTGGTTTTAATGGACAACTATTTGTACAATTTTGCATAGATTTACCACTTCCATAGACAGATGTACCCTAGTATCAGTATTATTCCCACAGACGAAAGCTTGATATGTACCAATCAAAAAATGACACAATCTATTTTATACTTTTGTATATTTTTATGTGAAACTTTGAAATCAATTTTTCTAAATACAGTAGAACCTTAGAGTTACAAACACCTCCGGAATGGCAGTTGTTCGTAATTCTGAAAAAAAATACATTATGGTTGTTCTTTCAAAAGTTTACAACTGAACATTGACTTAATACAGCTTTGAAACTTTATTATAGATAAGAAAAATGCTGCTTTTATTCATCGTAACTTAAATGAAACAAGCACAGAAACAGTTTCCTTACCTTGTCAAATCTTTTTTGATCTTTTCCTTTATTTTATTTTTTTTAGTAATTTAAGTTTAACATAGTACTGTACTTTATTTGCTTTTTTTCCCCCTTGTGTCTCCGCTGCTGCCTGATTCTGTATTTCTGGTTCCAAATGAGGTGTGTGATTGACTGTTCAGTTTGTTACTGTGTGTTCGTATCAGTCAGTTCCCTTTCAGAATAAATGTAAAAAGCAGCTGAGTTCCTTTATGGAATAGATAGCTGAAACAATAGGGGGTGTTGGACCAAAACAAACCCATGTGCAACGCTGGGTTAGTACTTGAACCAAGGAGCTGAAAGAGTTTCCTAAGGGGCTAATAAAATGCAAGGGCAGGAGAGTGACTGGATTTTGGAACTTTGTCTCTGTGCATGTGAGACTGGAATACCTGAGAAACAGAGAAAAAGTAGAAAGCCAAGGAGACAGCAGAACAAACACTGGGAGTGTGACCCTGGGAAAAAGCTTAGAGAGAGAGCTTTTGGGGAAGAGTACTGACTGTGAGAGGAGAACCTGTTTCCTATTTCCTATTGAGTTCTGGAACTCATTGATAAACTTAACTGTAACAAGTCACCGGGACCAGATGGCATTCACCCAAGAGTTCTGAAAGAACTCAAATGTGAAATTGCGCCACTATTAACGAGGGTTTGTAACCTATCCTTTAAATCGGCTACTGTGCCCAGTGACTGGAAGATAGCTAATGTAACGCCAATATTTAAAAAGGGCTCTAGAGGTGATCCTGGCAATTACAGACCAGTCAGTCTAACGTCCGTACCGGGAAAATTAGTTGAAACAATAGTAAAGAATAAAATTGTCAGACACATAGAAGAGCATAAATTGTTGGGCAAAAGTCAACATGGTTTCTCCAAAGGGAAATCGTGTCTTACTAATCTATTAGAGTTCTTTGAAGGGGTCAGCAAACATGTGGACAAGGGGGATCCGGTGGACATAGTGTACTTAGATTTCCAGAAAGCCTTTGACAAGGTCCCTCACCAAAGGCTCTTACGTAAATTAAGCTGCCATGGGATAAGAGGGAAGATCCTCTCATGGATTGAAAACTGGTTAAAAGACAGGGAACAAAGGGTAGGGATAAATGGAACTTTTTCAGAATGGAGAGGGGTAACTAGTGGTGTTCCCCAAGGGTCAGTCCTGGGGCCGATCCTATTCAACTTATTTATAAATGATTTGGAGGAAGGGGTAAACAGTGATGTGGCAAAGTTTGCAGATGATACTAAACTGCTCAAAGTAGTAAGGACCAAAGCAGACTGTGAAGAACTTCAAAAAGATCTCACTAAACTAAGTGATTGGGCAACAAAATGGCAAATGAAATTTAATGTGGATAAATGTAAAGTAATGCACATTGGAAAAAATAACCCCAACTATACATACAATATGATGGGGGCTAATTTAGCTACAACCAATCAGGAAAAAGACCTGGGAGTCATTGTGGATAGTTCTCTGAAGGCATCCACGCAGTGTGCAGCGGCAGTCAAAAAAGCAAACAGGATGTTAGGAATCATTAAAAAGGGGATAGAGAATAAGTCGGAGAATATCTTATTGCCCTTATACAAATCCATGGTGCGCCCACATCTTGAATACTGCGTACAAATGTGGTCTCCTCATCTCAAAAAGGATATACTGGCACTAGAAAAGGTTCAGAGAAGGGCAACTAAAATGATTAGGGGTTTGGAACGGGTCCCATATGAAGAGAGATTAAGGAGGCTAGGACTTTTTAGCTTGGAAAAGAGGAGACTAAGGGGGGATATGATAGAGGTATATAAAATTATGAGTGGAGTGGAGGAAGTGAATAAGGAAAAGTTATTTACTTGTTCCCAAAATAGAAGAACTAGGGGCCATTCAATGAAATTGGCATGCAGCAGGTTTAAAACAAATAAAAGGAAGTTCTTCTTCACACAGCGCACAGTCAACCTGTGGAACTCCTTACCTGAGGAGGCTGTGAAAGCTAGGACTATAACAGGGTTTAAAAGAGAGCTGGATAAATTCATGGAGGCTAAGTCCATAAATGGCTATTAGCCGGGATGGGTAATGAATGGTGTCCCTAGCCTCTGTCTGTCAGAGGGGGGTGATGGATGGCAGGAGAGAGATCGCTCGATCATACCTGTTAGGTTCACTCACTCCGGGGCACCTGGCATTGGCCACTGTCGGTAGACAGGATGCTGGGCTAGATGGACCTTTGGTCTGACCCAGTATGGCCGTTCTTATGTTCTTATGTTCTTATGTTCTATTTGATTCATCCTGTGTTCAAGTAAACAGGACTTTGTACATCTATCTATCTATCTATCTATATATATAAAAGTCAAGTGGTGTATGTATGTGTGTATGTATGTACGTATGACTGCGAAGTCCTCCCGCACCGTTTGAGCCAGAGACTTGAAATTTGGTACAGTGAGGGGTCTTGGGGTCTAGATGCTGGTAAGGGTCGAAAAATTTTCGGATCTCACCTCTGACGCCCCCCAGGGGTGAAAGTCTTTCAGGGCCAATCACATCAGCTTGGCAGTTAGGTGGTGATGATGTCATAATACCCCCCTCCAACAGACACCTCACTCGCTCAGCTCACCCCTCCCTCCTCCAACGGAACCCCGGAGATCCCTCAGTTCTCTGCCCCTCCCACCTCCCCAACGGAACCCCGGAGATCACTCAGTTCTCTGCCCCTCCCACCTCCCCAACGGAACCCCGGACTACATCAGCTCTGTGCCCCCCCCACCTGCAAAGGTCCCCGGAATCCCTCGGCTCTGGGCCCCCTCCCCTCCTGCGACGGATCTGAGTTGGGTTTGGTGGGACGGTAAGTGAGGTGGGGGTGTCGGATTCGGTCGGGGGGGTGAGGTGGGGGTTTCGGGTTTGCTTCGGGGGGTGGGAAGGTGTCGGGGTGGGTGAGGGGTGAGGGGTGGGTGTTGGGGTTGGTCAGGGGGTGTCAGCTGTCTGCCACCTCCCCACCTCCGACTGACCCGAGCAGCGCCGGGCACTTATGCTAGTTCTTAATAAATAAACAAGGCTGCATCAAAGAAATATGTGACCTCAATTTCTCCTCCTAATAGAAACAACCTGCTAGACTTTGAATTTTGGCTAACCAATGAGGTTAAAAAAGTAACAGTATCAACAGTGGACTTAAAAGCAAGATGTGTGTTAAAGGAATGGCGTTTAGTTCACATTATCTTATGTGAAGCTCATTGATTTTTTAAAAATAGAATGCAAATGGCTTTAGATGGAATTAATTGACATTTTGTTGATGTTAATGGACTGTTAAGTTTGAATAAAACTCTTTAAAAAATGGGATATTTTTTATAAAATGTGACTTATGGGTGCCTTTCTTTTCCTGCATAATGTGGAGTGTCTACATTGCAGGACTTTGTTAGCTATATGACACACAGTCTTCCAATTGTACTGCTGGGGGTGCTCAACCTTCACTCAGCCCCAGGCCCATCTCCCACTCCATCCTTTCTCCCAAGGCCCCACCCTGCCTCTTCCTGCCCCTCCCCTGCCCCGCCTCTTTCCTTCCTCTTTTCGCCCCCTCCCCGGAGTGCACCTCATCTCTGCTGCTCCTCCTCTCTCCCAGCTCTACCTTCATGCCAGGAGTCGCTGGGAGGGAAGGGCAGGAGTTGATTGGCAGGGCTGCCGCAGGCAGGAGACGCTGGGGCAGGGTCGGGAAAGCTTGTCTGTCAGTGAGTGCTGAGTACCTGCTAATTTTTTTTCCGTGGGTGTTCCAGGGCATCCACAAAGTCAGCACTTATGCGACATGATGTTCGCCTCAAAACAGCAAATATGGCAATTTGTACCGTTGCTCATGGAAGAACTTGGTCAATAGAACAGCTGAGTATGATGGAAGTGGGAAAATATTTCTCACCATCCCATCTAGTCTGCATTGTCACATAAAGGATAGCCCTGTTGTTGCCTTTATTGTTGCATGGAAGAAAATCTGTTTCCTGTTTCTTACTTTGGTTTGTTCTGGGTCTTCTCATGTCAGAATGATGCCAGGTCTTTGCCCTACTGAAAATATTTAATGGAAAATAAATATTAACAATAAACATTGGCACTTTTTGTCTGGCATTGGAATTTTAAAAAGAGCTCTTACCAGAAAGGTGTAAGAAATAAATGACTAATAGATCATGTACTGCAACTTTTCCATGAGATGTACAGTAAATGTAGATGGTATGAAGAAGGGGATTTTACATAATTTTCCAATAGATTGTGTTTTTAAGAGGGATGTGTGTGTATATATATGCATGCTTATATAAAGGGATACTGCAAGGACCGGTAGGCTCAAAAATTGAATCAAGCTATACAACATTTTTTCAAAGATGAAGTAAGCTAAAAAAATAATCATAATAAAGTCTCCAAACCAAGGATTGCAACATTGGGAGAAACTCAGCTTCCTGGATAGATTACCTGCAACCATTGAACCTTGTGCTTTCTGTTTGTTTTTGATCCCAGGTATGTCACCCTTCTACTCCACCTGCCCACTCTGTTCTTGTGAGCCTGCAGGATAACAAAGTGGATACAAATCCTGCTCGTGGAGAGAAGATTTTGATTTGAAAAAGTCTTCAGAAGCAGAAGTTTCATTAGCTCAGGAATGCTTCAAAAGCTCAACTCGTATTAAAGGAGCTGGGTTTTTTTCTGCTTTCCAACTGATATAAAGAATGTGACAATTCTGAATCTGATGTATGGATAAATTATTACAAAAACTTAGGCAACAATTACATAGTGAAAAAGTTGTCCGCTTTTTGTATTATTTAATTTATAATGATTTTAAGAATATTTTATATTAATGCTTTGTTTGGTTGGGTTTACGTGGCATTTTGAATGCTGCAGTTAAATACTATTAAATAAAAATATAAAAAATTCAAAGCTTAAGTAACTGATCTTTGGTTTATATCTATTAAAAATTAGATTAATAGGTTTTACAAATGAGTCTGTTTGGAACACTGAGGCTACATAAAGGCATTGCAGCTGACCCTTACTGATTCTCTGAAACAATAACGTTTAAAAATTGTTTTTTATTTTTCTTGATCACTTAACAGATTTTTGTGCTGTAGGCTTGAACTTTGCATATTGCTTCAGAAAATGTTTGCTAGGAATAAAACTTTATTAGAGCATGTACATTGGATTGTTGCCCGGGGTTCTTTTAATCCAAAGCTCTTGCTAACTCTTGGTTACTCTGTGCGAGGTGGTGTCAGGAAATAAATCAGGAGAGACATGGCTATCTGACCGATAGATGGCTGGCACAAACAGGACAACACAAAAGTGCTTTCACTTAAAATTAAAGTTTACTTAGTCTTAAGCACTTACACATGTCCGCAACAGGTTAATAGAACACCCCCATCGTCGATAATTATTGAATCTGAATGCGGCTCTCAAGTGGCACAGCGGCAGCCCGTCTGCTGGTGGGGAAAACAAAATGTATCCAGGGGGAGAGTCCAGTTCTGAAGAGTCCAACTACTCCAGACTTTTGCCCTTTATTTATACATTAGTAACACAGTGACATGTTCCTTAAAGAAAACGTATTAAGCACACAGTTTCAATGGTCAAGCAAGAGGTGTTGTTCTGATTATTGATTAACCAGGTGTGGGTTTTCCCCAGTTTGCAGCCTTGAGGTCCTAATAGACATTCCTGAGGGCATATCCTGCTTTTCTAAAGTGCATGCATCAGCAACTTCAACACAATTCTTATCAGGAAGGATGTGGGGTCAAGCTGGCACCCAAAGCCCTTCTCCTCCTGCCTTGGTTAAGCTGAGGTTTCTGCATGGCCACTTTACGGCCTGCTGACTTCGCTGTTTTTAGCAATAAGCAATAGTGGTTTCAGGCACTTTACTAGTTTGCCAAAATCTCCCTGTACAGCAGCGGTTCTCAAAGTGAGGGTTACATTCCAGTTCCAGAAGGGTCGTGAGCCTCCGCCACCGCTGAAATGCCGCTGAATTGAATGTTTCCATTTTTGGTGGCATTTCGGCGGACATGCTCACGCGCATAAGTATGTCCTCCGAAATGCCACTGAGAGCAGAAACATTCAATTCGGTGGCATTTTGACGGACATGGCAGGGTCACGATCGCTGGCTGGATATGTAAGAAGGGCGCTCAAAAGCTAAGTTAGAGAACTGCTGCATGACAGAATCCAAACTGAGATAGTGACTTTTCTATTCCAATGTCTTCAGAAACTATTTTCTTTGCCTAATAGTCTTGTAGTAAACAAACTTTAAGATATGAATTTCCACTAAATAACAAAAAAAGCTCATGGCAAATTGTGCTGCACCTCCCACAAGGGTTTCACTAAATGAACATATTAAAAATTAAAAAGTCCCTAGTAGGTTTCTAAATTATTTAATCTATGGCCATATCATATTCTGAGAGCCTCACAGAATTTAGTAAATCAGATTGTGCCTTTCTATGTTAGTGTTAAATAATTTGGTGCTATTAAAATGTAAGTTGTCACAAACAGTGGCTCTCTTTTGCTGAGCATTGCAATCTGAGCGCTTCAAAATACAAGCTTGGTTAGAATTTATGCAGTGGGACACTTGCAGATTCCACAAGCCTGTGAGAAAGTAATTGAAAACATTTGTCCTGGAATACATGACAGAAATATGATTAATCTTTGGGTAGCAACAATAAACTATCAGTAGAAATAAATAATTCTGTTTTTAAAAAAAGCACAACTAATTTACTAAGCTTAGCACTTAAATCACATGTTTTTCTCTTTTCAGCCATAACCAGCAGACCACGACGTTCAGACATCCTGTGACAGGACAGATTTCTCCAGAAAACATTGAATTTATTTTACAAGAAGGGTAAGTCGTTTTTAACACATTCTGAGACTTTTAAAAGTAACTTCTTACATACTGTGTTATCATAGGTACTTGAACATTTCTCATTACATAGAAGTGATATTACATAGATACAGAGGATGCACTTAAAAACATTCTTTTTTTCTTCCAGTGTTGGTCCCTGTGTCTTTTTCACAGGCGGGTATGCATGCATTCCATGTGTCCAAGTCCAGACATTCTTAGTAAGCAGTGTCCGTTGACCCACACACATGCAACTGTCTTCCTGATTCTCCGGTCCAAGGGCCTAAGATGCAGTTCAGGCTGAAGCCTCCCTAGTTCCTTCTTACTGCCACATGGTGTGAGTCTGAATCTTCTCTGTCGGCAGATTTCTCTAGCTTCTTTCTTATCAGCCTGTAAATATATATTGTAAATAACTTTAATATTTAGCATAGTTAAAGTTTTAGTATAGTATAGTTAGCCTAATTTATAACCTTTCAAGGAGCCCTTCTTTGCAGACTGGTACTATGCCTAGAATCCTGGGGTTCAAGAATTGTGTATCTTGCCCTCACTCCTCTCTGTAGGGGACAAACATTAATGATCTCTACTGTCTGGGTGAAATACGTATCTTGACACAGTGTATATGTGCCTCTCATTTTTCCTGTGATGCTCATGAGCTTCAGTTGAGGAAACACCTTCTGGAGAAGGCTATGAGACCTCACTCTGATCCAGGACAAGGAAGATCCTCTTCTACATCATCATCAACTGATAAGGAGCACCCCCCACCCCCAAGTATGAGTTTTGGAGTGAAGTCTAGAGTTCTGAGTCCAAGGAATCATCCAGGGTTTCACCCAAGAGTAAGGAGATATCCCTATCCAGGTTTTCTCCTAAAAGAGGCCCCTCTCCAACTGCATCCAGGTTGAGTGAGCCTTCGTGTATGGATCCTAAGGGTTCAGGAATGCTTAAGACTCCTAGGCAGGATGGTAAAGCACACAAGAGTCAAAATTATCAGATCCTTTCTTCTAGAAATAGAGACTGGCATCCACTAGCTCCATCTAAGAGTGATAGACATGATTCTTTGGTACCACTGGCCTGCTTTTCTAAGGACTGTCCACCCTCAACATTTTGTGACATATTGGAGTCACCTGTCCCGACCACCAGATTGCCCCAAACACCTGGACATGTAGACCCTTCTATCTCGCAAGAGGATATCTTCCTCTTTTATCCTCAGTATCCTCTCCTTTTGGGCCTGGTTCTCCTGAGAGACATTGCTACATGGAAACTACTTTGACAACATGGTGGGAACCCTTAGGTAGGAATGTTCACCCTCTGGCACTGACGACCACACTGGTATAATCAGCGCAAATCTCCTACTGGGATGAATGAGAGACTCCAGCTAATCCATCATCCCCTTGCAGAGATGGAGTCAAAGAGATCCAGACACCCTCCTCCCAGATACTACTATCCTAGGCACTGTTGGTAGCTGATGCCGTGGGGTCCTCTCAACCAGTCAGTGCTCCATACTGGCTATACTGAGGCCTGTTGGATCCATATGACAGACATCCCAGATCTGTCCATGAGTCTTACTGCACCTGTTCAACACAGAATCTATCAGATCCGTCAGAGTATGAGAAGAAAAAATCGATGTGGATCCACAGGCACCGATGAGGATCTCTTCACCAAAAAAAGTGATCACTGTCTGCACTGGATGACCATAGGCAATACCAAGAGCTCCTGCAGAGGATAGCAAATGACCTCCACATCTACTGGAAGAAGTCCAAGATACCCAGCATTGACTCCTTAACATCCTGAAGCCAATGAGTCCCAGAAAAATGGCTCTCCCAGTAAATGAGGGCATCATGGAACCAGCCAAGGTGGTCTGGCATACTCCAATCTCCTGCACCTCCACATCTTAAAGATTTGAAAGGTGCTATTTTATCCTGGCCAAAGGAGCGGAGTTTCTTTTCATTCATCCAGAGCCCAGCTTGCTGGTGGTACAGGTAGTGACTGACGGAGCATGATTACAACACCCTAAAGTAACCCCATCTGCCAAGGGCTTGGAAAGGCTGTACCTTTCAGGAAGAAAGATATTCTCCTCTATAAGCTTGCAGTTCTGTATTTCTTACGGTCAAGGTTTGTTGACAGGGAAATATGATTTTAATAACTACTCCAGACCGACAGACTTTAAGGACAAACTTCCCCTAGAGGACAGAGATAAAACAGCTCATTGAGGAAGGCAGACTAATTGCAAAAACCTTTAGTGAGTGAAATGGACATGGAATCTAGAGGGCTAGCCACTGGTATAGCTATGAGGTGAGTCTTGGCTTCACTTTTCAGGGTTCCTGAGTGAGATGCGGAACACCATAGAGGATTTACCATTCAGCTAGATTTGGTGAGAAAACTGAGTCACTACAATTGTTGAAAGACTTTTTAGATCAGCCCTCTACCTCCTGGAAATTTACACCCCAGTCCTGGAGAGAAAACACGAGAATCAGGTGTATATATGAAGACCACCTGCTTCACAACCATTCTGCCCCCAGCTGAGCCTCCCCTCAAGAGACAGGGTTCAAAGACCTCAATTTTCAGTCCCCTTTGCTGCTATGACCATCGCCCATTCCCATCCATCCACTAAGGATTACTTTTGGCACCTTGGTTGAGAACCACTTGCTTTTATTGATGCCGATGACTTCTAGCAAACCACCCCCATCTTTGGGGGCCATCTCTCGCTTTGCTCTCACATCTCTCACAATTGGGACTTAATCACAACTGACAAGCGGGTTCTAAAAATCATTCACCACAGTGTCTCCATCAAATTCCTCTCCCTCCTCACCCAATCTCCCTTCCCAGGCCCTCTCCAGGGACCACTCTCAGGAGGAGATTCTTTGCCAGGATGCATATTTTTTTTTGTTCAGCAAAGGGCAATAGAACAAGTACCACCTTAGTATCAAGGCTGATGGTTATATTCACCATCCTTCTTAGTCGCAAAAAAGATGGAAGGTGTAGACCCATTCTGGACTTTTGACAACTCATCATCTTTATTTGAAAGTCAAAATTTAGGATGTTTAAACTAGCATCAATAATTCCCTCCCTACAGGAGGAAATATGGTTTGCAGCTCTTGACATGAAGGCTGCCTGTTTTTCATGTGAATATTCATTTGTCTTATGGAAAATTTCTCTAGTTTCTGGTAGGCCAGGAACACTGCCAGTTCAGAGTCCTTTCCTTTAGACTAGCAATACTGCAATGGATATTCACAAAGATATTTTCAATGGTGCAGCCCAAATGTGACATCATGTCTACGTAGTCTTCTCGTATTTGGATTACTGGCTCTTAACAAGCCATTCCAACCATTAAATAAGGTTGGCGACTTTGTCGGCGGAAAGGGAGATGTATCAGAAACTACATTAAGTCCACTGGGGACCTCACTGTTGCTATCAATTTTATGTGGAAGGCACTCAGATACTATGATAGGCGGCAGTATAAAAGACAGATCGCATCTCTCGCCCTCTTCTCACCCTCAAATTATGTATGTCACAGTTTAAACTGATCAAAGGACTTAAGGATGCATGTTATATGTATCTTAAACCAATCAACATGACCATACCCATTCAAAATACTGCTGCAAAGATCGTTGTCCCTGGCTAGTCTCCACAACTGTCACCCTTCTCTTTGCAACCCCACATTGACACCTCCCCCCCATCTTCATATCAAGCATAAACTATTTCTTTCAACTTTTAATATCCATCACCTCCTATTCCTTGTGATGATTTTCAGGACAGGGGAGGCACTCCAGACCAGTTAGAGATTGGTTCACTAAGATGTGTGGTCCCTATCTGTATTCCACATGTGGTGTATGCATGTGCACCATGTGCCCAAGTCTTCCGAGCAGTGTCTGTTGACCCACACAAGCACAGTATCTTCCAGTGTGCTCCTAAACGAGGGTATAAGGAGTGCGGGTTGACATCTCTCCAGTTCCCCATCTTATTGCATTTATCAGCATTTTGATGGAATTTCCGCTAAATACCTATTTGAATCAGAAGTTCAGTACAGCTCTAGTGTGAACCAATCTCAAAAGCCTCCTATTCTGCTCTGTGTATAGCTGGGGGAAAAAGATTCCGTAGAATTGACACTTGCTATATAAATACTTTTCACAGTATCCCCAATATAATCCCAGGAATAAAACTCTGAAATTACATTTTTTTGTATGGTGTTCATCTTGGAAATTGAGCATTATGCTATTGAAGTTGGACTTTTAAAAATAGAAACTTTGTCTTAAATATATGTAAGCACTACTTAAGACAAAAGTATAAGCAACCTAAAAGTTCTTACTTTACTTCACCTCAGAGATCCTTTTTATATATTTACGTAGTAAGTATGGCCTAAATTCATTAAAACACTCCTTTTAAATGCATAAATTTAAAATCCGGACTAAACATTTATATTTAAAGCTGGCTAGAGCCAAAAGAAGGTTTTGTTTTAAAACAGCTTTTATAGTGAAGCAGTGCTAAGAGCAAATATTTGTAATTGTTTAAATATTTCATTCTATATTGCACTGATTTTCAAAAAGTTACTTTTACATGCATACTAAGAAGAAGCAGGTGTTTTAAGAACTGCATGCTTTAAACTGGATCTGTTGTGAACTACTGATATTTTTTGTTTGTTAGATGTTTTTAAAAGTTTCCACTGTGTATGGGCTAGTAGTACAATTGCATATGAAATTATGATAATTTGAGGTATGGACTACTTCAATACAAAATACAAGCTCTTTTTTGTGTTTTAATTAATCAATCCTGAGTTTTATCATTCCTGTTTGCTTGTATTCTGTGTAACTGCAGTTGATCAAGCCAGTACACCACCCCTGGAGAGAGCCATGTACTTGTTTCATCCATTGCATTTGGTTACTATGGCAGCAAAAAATGGCAACTAAAATCCCCACCAAAACACCTGGGATATAGAAACATAAATCTAGGCTATTTAGTTTTCTGCCCAAAAGAGTAGAAGGTTTAATTAAAGGAAAAGGTACACAGATTAATTTGAAACTGCTTTGTTTCAGTAACAGAAGGTTGTTTGTGGCTTTTATTTATACATGTTTTTTTCTGTGGGTTAAATATTTGAATCTTTTTTAGGAAAACTATATTGTCCGTCTCATGGACATTAAACATTCTTGCTGCCTATGGAAATGATACAGTATCTGATTTTGTTGTTTTGTAAAAGCAAGTGAGGTTTGCCAAGAAATTCTTTGTTGTGCTCTCCATATAGATAGGAATGCAGTTGAGGTATAATGGGGAATGGCATAGTGAGTCAGGAGGTACTGTACCAAACTGCCTGCTTTCACTGGCTTTATATTGATTCACACAGGTCCAGAATGCCAACTGCAGCAAATGGCAGTTTTCCAAAAATGTGTGCCAAGTAAGGTTATTATGCTTATAAAAAGCACTCAGGATCTTTTCAGGGGAAAAAGGCAATACACTGCATTTATTGAAAATACAACAGTTAGCATATGCATTCAGTTACACAACACACACACAAGTCCTGCAGATGGTTTTTATAGTTACAAATTTGTTGTAGCTTGAGTCAATCTAATGGCCAGTTAGATTGAGCACAAGTGAGGAGCTGTGCTCGGCGGTCGTGATCCGATGCCCCTGGTGATGTGGCAAGATGAACCCAAAGTCCCATGGCAAAGCACCCTGTTTTTATAGCCTTTTTTTTCTCCCCTGAAGTCTATGGATTTAGCTGTGTCAATTTATGACCGGTTACTCCTTAATTGATGTTATCTTTTGATGTTAACATTCCAAAAACCTCCAAGAGGGTCATCCTGTCCTGGATTTATTAATCAATTTTCTTTAGGGATGTCAGCCTCCACCTCAGGGTCGTCAATCTGCCCTTCTTTAATCATGGATGTGCGTTGATGATTTTCTGGCATTGATAATAAGTCTTGTTAAGCGTCTTCACTCCTCCTTTCTTCACCACCTTATCTTCAAACCTAATCTTTTCCTGATGCATGCATTCCTCATTCACATAAACAGTCTTTATAGAGACCTTCAAAGGTATACAGACAGCAGTATTTTATATTGAGTAAAAGACATTGTAAATCAAGCCTTGCTAAATCTTATAACTAAAACAATTGATACTGGGGCTTCAGGCCTTCAACGTTTCTCTAATCTACTTATCATAGACACAATACAAAATCCTGTCTCTTACCAACTAAACCTTGTAACAAAAACTAAAAGGCCCTAGTAGGGTCTAATTGTAATGCATATGGGAAACCATAGTAGACACTATAACTTATCCTAAAAGAGGGGGTAACCATAATCAGCCATCAGGAATGTTCTAGTCTGTTCCTGCCTTTCAATTATTACAGCCTCTAATATAAATATAAAATCTTACTCTTACAAGATGTAATCATTTGGGGTATGGCTAGACTAGAGATTATAGCGCGTTTTTTTGTAGCGCTTCCCAATGTAACACAATAGGTATTGCGCTAGAGCCTGTGCAGATTGAAACCCTGTAGCGCTGAAGAATGGATACATTTGTAGCGCTTCTGGCCGCAGTGACAGTAGCGGGATAGGGCAGGTATCCCAGCACTCAGCTGGGTGCAACGCGCTTTGCAAAGGAGGGGGGTAAGGGGGAACTGGGAAGTTGTTCGCAGGGAGAGAAGATCAGGCTGTCAGTGAGTTTTCCTTAGCGAAAGCTGACAGGCTCTGTATTTAAGACAAAAAGCTCCGTCTGCAAGCATTTTCACTGGTTATTTGCTGTGTGAGTTGTTAGAGAGAAACTGCAAAGCTACTTCCGCTTTTTTCATGCCCTCTACAAAACAACACCTCACGTCATTTGCCTTACATGGCATGTTGATTGTCTTTAATGGCTTGCTGATGGCTTTACATGGCTCGGAGGCATGCAAGAGATCCCATGGGTGTCCACATTCCCAACCTTCCGTTACAGCGCTAGTGCTAAAAGCCTTCTGCCTCTCGAAAAGGAGATTTAATACTTGCGCTTTAAACAGCGAGTAAATGCGCAAAATCTCACTTTGAAGTGTGTACGGTACGAAAATTATAGCGCTACTGGAGGGTTTTAGCGCTTCAAAGCGCCAGTCTAACCATGCCATTGGATTAGCTAACCTTCCCCTGAGTGTGTGCCTGTGTGTGTGCTTGTATTGTGGGAGAGAAAGAGAACTGAAAAAGTAAGTTGAATAACATGGCACTGTTAAGGCAGCGCAGCTGTTGTTGAATAATAGATATCATTAAACTCCAGTATACATGTGTTTGAACTGATGATGTTGAATGTGGATTATGGCTTTCTTTACTTATTTGTAAAAGTAACTTTCTTTTTAACTCTGTCAATATTAATGTGCTTGAGTGTTCCAGACAGTAAAATGGGATTGTCTCCACATATATTCCTTTTTATTTAAAATAGTAACTGGCTAAGGATGTCCTCTTTGTTAATTGACAATTAAGAGACTTGCATTTGAATGTTGTGTGTTGAATTGGATTATGTTGTGGATTAATTTGGTTTTGATGAGCATGTAAATTCAATCTTGAAATGCCAGCTAGAAACTGATATGATTTATCCTTTCTTTTTGGTTGTTCTCATTAGCCCTTATCTAGTTGCAGATGGCTTGTGAGCCACCTGTGTGTTGATCAAAACTATTATTTTAGCTGGAGAGTTATACATTTGTTTAAAATTTTCAAGTGGCTATTTTTTCAGAAAAGTTTCCAACAGGGACATAGACAAATAGGTCTTAATTATTTTAAAGAAAGTACTAAACTGAAACAGGTACAGATTCAATATACCCTTTCTCTTTTATTCTCTCATGTTGTACTGGATTGACATCACATCCTGCTATTTTTAAATAACTACCTAGGATGTCTTAACAGGTTTTTGAATCATTGCCATGTAAACATTGGAAATAAAATGTTAATCATTCCAACACTGAGCTTTTCATTTTGTTTAAAGAGAGATTGTGGTAATACAATCATTAAATGTCTCAATTTAGCAAGGTATTACCGTATTGCACAGTGAGCCTCTTTATACAATGCAGTAAGTGTAGTTTCTGTTAATTTGATTAAATTGAGTGAAACTATTGAATCTACTCAGGTTTATCAAATAAAGCATGACTATCAAATGTCAGTATTAAAAGAAAGTTTGACAGGTGTGCAGTGGTTTCTTTGGTCAAGCAAATGTATTTCGAGCTAAATCTTCAAAAGGACTCAGGTGCCTAAATCCAATGTTTTGGTACTACTGGGATCCTCTGACCCCCCCCCCCACTCAGCTTCTGCCTAACTTTGTAGGTACCTATATTTCTGCTTTTAATGTCCCCATGACATGTACGTTTCTCACTGCTGTCTCATCCTAGGCACCTGGAAGCCTATCTCCCACCTAAACCCCAGCAGAATCCTCAAATGAGGCATTGCAGGACCTGATCTGGTCGGCGTTCTCCAAAGCCCATCTAAACTCACAAGAAGGAGGTGATGGTAGGGGTGCCTGCCTTAGCCTTTTAGCTCAGTGGTTAAAACGCTCACCGTGGATGTGGGGCGACCCTAGTTCAATTCCACATTTTTTCTGATGTGGAAAAGAGTCTCTGAGTTCTCAGGAAAGTGGCCTAATTACTGAGCCATGAGATATATATTGGCTGTGGATAGCGGCGTCTCAGTCCCTCTTGCTGGAGTTTTTCCACCGTGGTTAGCCTAGTGGTTAAAGCACTCATCTGATAATTGGGAGACCTACTTTCAAATAATTTCTGCACATTAGGCAGATAGGAGGAATTGAACCTGCATCTCCCACAGAAACAGTTTGTGCTCTAAGCTGAGCTAAAAGTTTATAAGGGAATAGAAGGCAAAAGAAACCAGTTTAGACTTTTGCTTGGGATTTCACAGTACAGTTGAACTGCAGCCTGAAAGCAACCCCACCAGAAAGGAGAAAGATGATGTCTCCACCCAAGACAGTGGGTGCTGGAGCCAAGAGTAGGGACCCTTGCTGGCATATAGAGGGGGAGCCCTTGCTGGGTTCGCTGGCCCTCTCTGGTCAACCATCATGGATGGCAGGTATCATAGGCTCAGGAAGGCTGTGCCTTCCAAAAGAGCCAGGTGTGACCCTACCCACACTCCATTCCCAGTCTGCTTCTTGCTCTCACCCACTCTTCCCAGATCCCCTGTGCAGTTGCTCGGGTTGGGGCTGGGGAGGGTCTGGGGCCGTGCCACCCACCCTCCCAGTGCTCTAGGGCTGGGTGTGTGTGTGTGGCTGGGGTCGTGCTGCCTGCCCTCCTGGCACTCCCCACAGGGCTGGGGCTGCACCGCTGTCTGACCGGTGCTCCAGGACTGGGTTGCATGGCATGCCTGCCCAGCGCTGGGGAGCCTGTGTCTGCGCCACCTGGCGCTCCGAGGCTGGGGAGACTGGGGCTGTGCTGCCTGCCTGCCTGGCACTCCAAGGTTGGAGCCTACCACTCTTGGGCAAGAAAGAGGCAAGGTCTCAGCCGGAAGGAGCAGGGCTGGGGGCTAGCCTCTCCCAGCCAGCAGTCCATGTGCCACCCATGCCAACCATATGTTATTCCATTGTTTTCCCAGTCTTTAAAACTTCCTAATTTGTAATTTGGGTTAAAATTTGGATTTTTTTAAAGCCCCACACTGTCATAAAAAAGAAAAGAGATTAATTTCTTCAAGACCCAGCCAATTTCCTCAGAGATGCTCGCTTTCTTGTAAATCTTGTAATTTATTTTGAGTGGCCATCTTGGTGGTCTTAAATCTATTCTTTTAAATTCTTTTGGATGAACATTTGATGAAATTCAGGATACCTTAACATCTTTATTGGAAATAGGCTGGAATCTCCTCCTAGGTACAAGGACTAGAAAAATGACAGTGAGGAGTGTGGAGAAGGACACATGCAAATTAAGCCTAAAAAAAGATTCAGAGGTCTGAAAAGGTCAACTGAGGCCTGCAATCTCCATGTCCTGTAAAAAGTACCTTGTAGAGAAGAAAATAGGGAATCTAATGAGAAGCAGAAAGTAAAGGTTAATGGTTCATAAGAGGGTAAGGCAAAATTGTGTGTATAGAACATCTCAAAACTCCCTGCTAAACTGGACACTAAAGCTGACAAAATACTGAAAAAAGGGTATCTGCAGGGCATGTAGAACAGACTCGGAGATCAAGCTGTCAGGAATGCAGGACAGGCAGAGGTTCTAAAGGCTGCATGAAATTTAGAGATTATTTTAAGGGCTCTAAAATCCTATTCTTCCCAAACCTGACTCTCATTATAAAGGCTAGAAGGAGAGGGGCTTGATGTCAGGCATTTGAAACAGAAAGAATCAATGTTGCACTGTTATTTCCTCCAAGCTTAATCTAAATTACATGTTCAGAAATAGTCTCTCTCTTTTGGGACTTCAAATCAACTGAGAAACTGTTGGACAGGTAATCATTCAGGATGGAATAGCTGGTGTAATTTAGGAAGAACTGATGGTGGCTGACCTCTTGTCTTGAATGAACACCTTGTGGCGCACTGCTCTGATTGCAAACTGTTTTCCTCTGATTGTTTGCTGTTTTGTATGAGTGATAATGCCCAAAATGCTTTTGTTCCCTGTTATAGTGTATTTGACTGAATATCTCTGGCAGCAATGTTTAGGATAGCTAATTGCCAAAGTTTTTATGTAAATTTTAATGCACGCATTTTAAGATTAGAGTGGGAGAAATTCATAGATTGTCATTAACCTCTTTGCATTGGTAATCATTTGTGTTGTAACTGGGGCTGTGTTTACCAAGCAACTAGACACCCATGGCTGGCCTGTGCCAACTGACTTGGGCTTGGGCTGTGGGGATATTTCATTTCTGTGCAGATTTCTGGGCTTGGTCTGGAGCCTTCTTCTGGGACCCTGCTAGGTGGGAGGGTCCCAGAGCTCAGGCTCCAGCCCAAGCCTAGAAGTCTACACAACAGTGAAACAGCCCCACAGCCCAAGCCCAAGCCGGCTGGCATGGACATCTAGTTGCTGTGTAGACATACCCTTAATTGCCATGTATCTAACAAGTTAACTTTGTTATAGTTGAGCAAACAGCATTGTATTTTAATGTTTTAGACAATACCACTTGGCCTCTTTCAATTCTTGGAACAAGAATGGCCTTGTGTTTAAAGTGCAGTTCGGAGAGCTAGAGCTGGGAATTGGAGCTGGCTGAAAAAGGAGAATCCCTCTGTGAACATGTTCATGTTTTGGGGAAAAGTGTTGCCCTGTAGAGGGACAAATGTCAAAAATGTGATTTTTTTTTTCCCCATAGAAAGGACTTTAAAGGGGCGGGGGGGAGAAAAGGGGGGAGAGGAGAAGAGAGAAGGAAACAGATTTTTTCAGCTTCCTAGCTGCCCTCAGGGAAGGCTCCTGTCAGTTTAACTTGTGAAACTGTCAATAGTCTTCCAGCCTGGCTGCAAGAGAGGCAGAGTGCTCTGTGCCTCAGGTTCCTCATCTTGAAATAGAGAGAATTCTTATTTCATCAGTGGCGGCATTGGTGCTGTGGGGCAACATTAATTAATTCTTCTATAGTGTATTGAGATCCATTTTGGATCGAAGGGGCTATGTAAGTGTAAAATATATTATGAATATTGTTATTACGGCTGCTGCCACTATCAGGGGCGGCTCTAAGATTTTTGCCGCCCCAAGCATGGAAGTTCCTCAACATGCCTGCAGGAGGTCCGAAGCTGCCGCAGATTTGGCAGCATTTCTGCGGGAGGTCCATGGGTCCCGTGGCGTCATCGTCCTCAATGCCGAAATGCAGCTGAAAACAGCATGACTGCTGCCCTGACAGCAACAGTAGGCTGCCCCCACAGCCTGCCGCACCAGGCATGCTCTTGGAGCGCTGGTGCCTAGAGCCAGCCCTGATCACTACTACCACCTGGTATCTTCCTCGCCTGGTATGTCTTTACCATTTCCAGTGTGCTAAGTATAGACCAGGGGTCGGCAGTCTTTCAGAAGTGGTGTGCCAAGTCTTCATTTATTCGCTCTAATTTAAGGTGTCATGTGCCAGGAATACATTTTAACGTTTTTAGAAGGTCTCTTTCTATAAGTCTATAATATAAAATTAAACTATTGTTGTATGTAAAGTAAATAAGGTTTTTAAAATGTTTAAGACACTTCATTTAAAATTAAATTAAAATGCAGAGCCCTCCAGGCTGGTGGCCAGGACCTGGGCAGTGTGAGTGCCACTGAAAACCAGCTTGCGTGCCGCCTTTAGCACACGTCATAGGTTGTCTATCCCTGGGATAGACCAATAAAAAGTTAGCTCTTTGTTTCAAATATTTTTCATGTATATATTACTAAATAAATGCAACAGACTAGTTTTGTGAATAGCTGAGGTCTGCTGCTTGGGAATTTACTGCATGTGGTCTGTTACTACATTAAAAAAAAATCTTTTTTTTTTTTAAAGTTTTGTTTCATTTAACTTTACTAAGTTAAGAAACAAGTTCTGTCTTGATCCTGGAATAAGATAATTGACTTCCTGCATGATTGCAATTTTTTACTGTTGACATTCCTCTTGTCTCTAGTCTTATTAATCCCATCTTCCTTAAAGCCAAACAATAATTCTTTGTTGTTTCCTGTTTGATGCCACCTCTTTCTCCCTCTTTCCAACTGAACAATCAAAATGGGGGTTAAGCTTTACCTCTGTGCATCACTTTCCTATCTCTGTTCCTTTACCTATTTAGATTGTAAACTCTTCGGAGCAGGGGCTGTCTTGTGTTTGTGCCCTGTGTAATGGGGCTCTGATCTTGCTTGCGGTTTCTAGCTGCTACCATAATACAAAAAATAATTATTTTTCTTCATTGCAAAATTATTACATTATGTGATCCCGGCCACTGTTCATTTTACAGGCCAACTCCATCCAATGGTTGGAGTAGCTGTGACATAGACCTTAAGGGTGGAACCTTAGCACATACATTATTATTTGCACAAGCTAGAAGAGACTATGTTATCTCTGGCTGCTTAGTGTCATGCATATGCTGTCAATCAGGCTAAGTGATTGCTGTCAAAGTTGGTATTTTGGCTAGATCACAGGTGCCAAGTAAAGATTAATTTAAACAGGAAAGATGATGTTGCATTTAGCCGATTAGTGACCGTAGAGTACGACCACAGCTTAGTTAAATGGATGACACAACAAGCTGAACATTTTCCCGAAAAGAAATCTACCCAGCCAAAGGTGTATTGTGAATGCTGTTGGAATAAAAATGTGTGTGAAGATTTTTTCAGGCCACAAGCAAAGGCAGAAAAGAGACATTGCACCTGTTTGTGCATTTGAAATATCTTCTTTTTTTTACTGAAGGTAAAGCTCTGAAAAAGGGTCATTTGGCTTCTACGCACAGAGTAAACTAAATCATTGGAGCAAATTCAGTAGAAGTAGTGAAATGTGCTCATCTTACTTGGTACATGGCTGCTGTGCATAGTAAGAAGTGTACATTTCTTATGAGGAACAATAGGTTTGTCGATAAATATCTGTAAGGAGTTCCTTCTCTAGGGTGTTGGCTTATTTTTTTGTCCTTAAGGGACATGTCCATTTAGTTCAGTGTTATGTTATAAATATTAGCCATCTTCTCTCTCTGGGCAGTGCAGAAGATCTGACTCTTAATTTTATTAATCAGACTGGATGATTCTCTCTGGGCACATGGCTTTGCCATTGTGAAACAACTTGCAGCATCGGGTCATAGCACTTAGACTTTCAGCTTCTTAATGAAATACAGGCTGTATGGTAATCAAGTCTGAAGCAATGTTTTGCTGAGAAAATTGCACGCAAATTTAATATGCATCCTTTGAGGATAAATTTTAATTTTCCTGACTAAAATAATACGTTTATCACATATTTTGTTGATATTTTTCCTTCAACTTGTCTGTTACTATCTGCATACTTTCTTTGAGTTCTCTTTCTCTCCAGTTGAATAAAATTAGCTATTCTCCTGCTTTAGCTGCTCCAGCTTGAGCATATGCCATAGAAAATTAAAAAGAATTATACCCGTTGAGGTGGGTGGCATGGATTTCTTGTTGCTGATCACAGATACATTTTAGTGAACAAGAAGCTTTTTTTCCTCTTTAGATTGTCTATGTGTTTATGTAATACCCTTACAGTGAAATCCTCAAGTCAAGTATACCTTTTAGACTAATCTTCAGGTAGTCTGATTTATAGGACCAATATATAATGTAACTGTATGTAGCAGAGGCATTCATTGAGCTTGACAACATTGTAAAAGCAAAATATTTCTCATGTTAAAACATTTGAGAACAACGTAAGAAAAATAATCCTTAACTTTGATACAACAATTTTCACCAGCAACCTTTCTGATTTGTTAGAAAATACCATGTCATTCACTATGTATAGTATCATTTTATGCTTCTTTTAGTATCATTAAATATTGAAGGACTAGATGATCTTTTTCTGCCATTTTCTAGTCTTGCACAGCAGAGATGATGTTTGACCATTTGTACCAGTAATTGTCTTTAGAAAATTAAAATATAATTTCCTTTTAAACAGTGATTCCGTGTTTTCTAGACTTGACCTGATTGTGTTGTTACTGTGTTTGTCTTTTTATCCTGGAAGGAATAGATTACTTACATACTTGCTTTGCCTGCAAGTGTGTAATATATATATATATATGGTTAATGGTTAGCTCATGATTATTGATGTATATTTCAGCTCCTTTTTACAGACATTAGAAAAATGTTACAATATGCGGAATAGTGTATTATACTACTGTTACTTTTTTGTTACCAATAAAGAATTATGAACCCCTAAATACCATTGGCAATATCGTCTTAGAAAAGATATATATATATATATATATATATAAGCAAAAGCTGATTGTTTTAAATAATGTGTTTTAAAAATACCTTTTTCTTTCTTTTCTAGGCAGAATTCACACATGTCCAAGCAGCAAGTAAACCAAAGACCCTCAAGCATGGTCAGTGAAACATCCACTTTAGTAACTACATCCACAGTAGATACAAAACCTGGCTCCAAGGTAAGACAAAAGTCATATCATTTGATCTGGTGGTAAAACCCTGGATCCCTTGAAAACAAGGGAAATTTTGTTATTGAATTCAGTGAATCCAGGATTTCACACTGGAAGTTTAATAATGTGTTTCTAGGGAATGATGATGATAAAATATCTTCCATCCATGCAAAATTGGGGAAAAAAACCAAGAATAACTGAATAAGCTTTGGACAGCTCGGAAGCCTCTAAGTAGATGACAATTTTAGGTGAGAATTTTGAAAATTACTGATGAGATGAAATGCAGAGTTTGAGAGGCTCCTAAGGAGTGGAAGTATGTCTAAGTAATACTGGTATTCCCACAGGTCAGATGATTTTCCAGAGTACATCAAAATCATCTGCAAAATAGTGGAAATTGTAACTTGGACATCCATTTAATTTCCCTTTAGTTCTCATCACTTCCTCTTCCTTTATCTTAGGTACTTCTCCACTTTAGCTTCATGTATCATAGTGCTTGCACCAGTACTATATTTGGAACATTTAGATAACAAAAATAATAGAAAAAAATCAACAAGCAGAACTGGTACAGAATATGGCAAAAATGATCATCTTTCTGAAGGCACAAAATATCTCTGTCTATTTGCCCGTCACCCCCCAGCCAGAGTATGGGCCACCAACTGGGGTTGGTGTTTCAGTAGCAATTGGTTCCCTTAACGGGGTTGCTTGCCCCACGCCCATGTTAAGTCTACAGCACCTGGCATTCCCAGGAGGTCTCCCATCCAAGTACTAGCCAGGCCCGACCCTGCTTAGCTTCCAAGATCAGATGGGATCGGGTGTGTTCAGGGTGGTTTAGCCATGCACAAAACATACCCATGTTTTATTTTAGTAATCCCAAACTTACTTTAGTTGCATCTCGAAGACTACAGTAAATTACAAAATAGAAGAGGAGGGGGAGGGGAACATGATTATAAGGAAGCAAAAATAATAGAAGAACTAGCTAAGAAGCATAAATGAAGCCTTAAATTTGTCTGTGACCTTTTCACTTCTCAAACATTCCTCACTGGAAAAGCGCAAAACACATTAAGTATCTAAGTCAGTGATACTCATACCTCATTGGTTCAGGACCAAAATTAGTGCTCAACATTACCCCCAAAAAGCTACAATATTGTGAATTCATTGTGTCGGTCTGTCTCTCACCCCTGACCAAGTAGTATTATTGTATGTATTTATTACAGTTGGTTAATAACGTAGTAAAAGCATCCTGACTGGTTAATAATTAAATCACAGTGCTTTAATACATGCTGAAAAGAGCTGCAGGAGACACAAGATTCACTTGTGGCTTGCAAGACTCAGTCTGAGTATCACTGATCTAAGGGTATGTCTTTAATACACATCAGATTGGCAGGTAGTGATCAGTCTATTGGGGATCGATTTATCGCATCTCGTCAAAACGTGATAAATCGATCCTCAAAGGGAGTCCTGTCGACTTCAGAACTCCAGCTTGCTAAAAGGTGCAAGGCGGAGTCAACGGGGGACCTCGCTGCCGACTGCTGCCGCTGTGAGGATGGCAGGTAAGTCGGCCTAAGATGCGCCGACTTCAGCTATGTTGTTCACGTAGCTGAAGTTGCATATCTTAGGTCGACCCCCAGCCCTCCAGTGTAGACCAAGCCTAAGTCAAAGAAGAAAGGGTTTTGCCAAATAGATTGTAAAGAATGCTTACATCTTCATTGATGTGGCATCAGCTGAAAACTTGAGTTCTGTTCTATTATTTTTCTTGGCTGATTACTGGTGAGAGGTAATTCTGGGGAGGTGTCATTTAATGAAAAATTCAAGAACACTTTTTAGATTCAGAGTGTAATAATACAATAACAGGTTACTGGACCAATACACATGTCATGTGTCAGTCACGTGTTAACAATAAAAGTGTATTAATAGATGAATTTGTCATCTTAAAATGATAAGCTTCAATGTCCACTTGATGTACACGGTAAATTCTTTCAGTCACACTTGTGAATACTTAGATGTTTGTATTTATTTTATTCGCTTCCTTATTACAATTTTTTAAATGCCATTTAATTTTTTAAATTTTGCTTTTGTTGATTATGGTAAAGACAATTAGTGACACTGCCAAAGCTGATAGACTTAACAGTTTACTTAATGTAAGTAACTTTGGTGTATAGGACTCTGTTGTAAGGTGTCAAGGAGACTTTTTCTCATCCACTTCCCTAATTTGCCAGTAACTGATGTCCAACATCACCGTACAACATTCTTCAGTTCTTCTCTTTGTCCCATGAGGAACTCTACTACAGTTATGTCTGCCTCCTAGTAAAAGAGAGAGCCTGTGGGCTCTTGGCAGCCTACCATGTGCAGCATTTCCCCAGCAGCATGGGCTTTGGTACAGAGCTGGGTGAACTGGTTGGGTGGAATCTTTTCTGCTTCTTGTGCTCCTCCAATGAGATTTACTGAGGTCCTCTTTGCGCTAAGTCCTTTTTACCACACCTTTGCTTTGCTCCACAGAGATTCTTACTTATCATCGGGATCATCTCTCTTTTGGAACCTTTTGCTTCCAATAATCTGTGTCTTCAGGAGGAGGGGGAAGGACATGACATCCAAGGTCTTAATGGAAGCTCAGATCCACCCTTACTCAGAGCTAGACTTAATTATTCAATGCATCCCTAGCAGTTTCATCCCTCCTGCTCCTTCACAGAATCAGAAGTGAACATTTTTGGCTATCTCCCAAACAAACAAAGATTGTCTTCTTCCTTCCCAAGGATCACTTGGGTAGTATTAAGCAGCAATGAGAACCTCTGGACAGACATTAGGGCATTCCAAATTGATGTAAAGATAAGACACTAAGGGTACGGCTACACTACCCACTGGATCAGCAGGTAGTGCTCAATGTATCGGGAATCGATTTATCGCGTCTCATCTAGACGCGATAAATTGATCCCCGAATCAACTCCTGTACTCCACCTTGGCAAGAGGAATAAGCAGAGTCGGTGGAGGAGCATCCGAGGTCGACTCGCCACCTTGGAGATGGTCAGGTAAGTCGATCTAAGATATTGCGACTTCAGCTACGCTATTCGTAGCTTCAGCTATTTGTGTAGCTGAAGTTGTGTATCTTAGGTCGACACCCCCCCCTCCAAGTGTAGCCCAGCCCTAAGTATTATATTATACTAGGGGTGGGGAACCTCCGGCCCGCAGGCCTTATACGGCCCACCAAAGCCTTCCGTCCAGCCTGCGCGCGTCCCTGGCCGGCGGCTCCCCAAGGCGCTTCCCAGCCCCTTCGCCGAACGCAGAGCCGCCCCCGCCTGGCGGCCCGGGGCGGCTCCACACTCTGCGAAGAGGCCGGGAAGTGCCTCGGGGAGCCACCAGCCAGGGACGCGCGGGGGTGGCTCTGCGCTCCGGCCGGCAGGCGGGCGTGGCTCCACGCTGGGGCCGGCAAGCGCCGGGGGGAGCCGCCGGCCAGGGATGCGCGTGGGCCGCAGGTGGGGGCGGCTCGAACCTGGGGGGGGCCCGCCGGCGCCACGGGAGCCGACGGTCAATGGGGTGGGGGAGGCCAGGGTGGGCGAGGTGTGGGTGCAGGAGGGAAGGAGGCTTGGTGGGGGGAGGCTGGGCTGGGTGGGTCAGGCATGGGGGGCAGGAGGCTGGGTTGGGAGGGGGGAGGAGGTTAGCTTTGGTGGGGTGGGCCGGGCCAGGCAGGGGTAGGGGAAGAAAAGCAGTTAGATGGGAGGCTGGGCGGAGGTAAAGCAACAGCACCCCCTACACCCAGGCTGATAGCGGGAGTTGACTGGGGCAGGCGGCAGGACCCCGGCTGGCAAGGGGCCAGCGGGGAAACCCCAAAGCAGTGCAGGGCTAAGCACTCCGCCTGCCACTGCTTTGGGGTTTCCCCCGCTGGCCCCTTGCCAGCTGGGGTCTCAGCTCCCATTGCCAGCCTGGGCTTCCTCGGGGGGCGGGCAGCGGCCCGCAAATGACATTATAAATGGCCCTTGGCACAAAAAAGGTTCCCCACCCCTGTATTATACCATCAGAAGAACATCAGAATGGCTATACTGGATCACAGCAATAGTCCATCTAGTCCAATATCCTGTCTTCCAATGGTGACTGGTACCAGGATGTTTCAGGGGAAATGAACAGAACAAGGCAATTGTTGAGTGATCCAAACTCTGTCATCCAGCCCCAGCTTCTGGAAATCAGAGGTTTAGGTTCACCCAGAACATGGCATTACATCCCTATCCATCTTGGCTAATAGGCATTGATGGACCTATTCTCTATGAATTTATCTAATTGTTTTTGAACCCAGTTATGTTTTTGGCCTTCGCGTCCCTTGGCAATTAATTCTTCAGGTTGACTGTGTTGTATGAAGAAGTATTTCCTTATGTTTTCAGGGAAAATAAAACATAACTTGATTCCTACTAATTTCATTTGGTGACCCCTGGTTCATGTGTTTTGAGGGGATAAATAACAGTTCCTTAATCACTTTCTCCACACCATTCATGGTATTATAGATCTCTATCATATTCCTCCTTAGTCGTCTCTCTTCTATGCTGAGCAGTCCCAGTCTTTTTAATCTCTCCTCACATGGAAGCTGTTCCATACCCCTAATAGTTTTGTTCCCCTTCTCTGTACTTTTTCCAATTCTAATATATCTTTTTTTTTAGATGGGGTAATCAGAATTGCACAGTGTTCAAGGTACAAAGCGTACCATGGATTTATGGCATTATGACATTTTCTGTCTTATCTATCTCTTTTCTAATGGTTGCTAACATTGTTAGCATTATTGACTGCCACTACACATTGAACAGATGTTTTCAGAAAACTGTCCACAATGACTCCAACATCTTTTTTGAGTGGGAACAGCTAATTTAGACTCCACTGTTTTGCATGTAGCATTGGGATTATGTTTTCCAATGTGTATTACTTTGCGTTTATCAACACTGAATTCCACCTGCCATTTTGTTGCCCAGTCATCCAGTTTTTAAGTTGGAAAAGGTGGACACCAACACTGTTATGATTCAGATGGAATAGGAACAGCATTTGGTATTGATACGTTGATGATAATGGGAAGCTGACCTTCCTCAACTACTTAATTAATTAAATTAAACCAGAGCCAATACGTGTGCCTTTGAAGAGTGCTAGAACTATTTAATTATTGTGTAACAAAATCTGAAATGATGCCTCAGTTATTTGTAGTCTGACTGATGTGACTCTAATACAGTATTTTTAGTATTATTGTAATGTGCTTTTTTTCAGGTTTTAAAACCTGTCAGTAAAATTCACAGCTTTGGAAAGAGGGACCAGTCTATAAAGAGGAACCCTAATGTTCCTGTTGTGGTGAGAGGCTGGCTACACAAACAGGTGTGTGAGAGATTATTTGTTTCTCTCTTTGTATTGCAGAATGTGCAACAGAATATATCAGATAGATATGAAAGCTTTTTAGATAACAGTAAAAGAAATGAAGGGCCTGAATCTCAATTTTGTGGAAAACCTGAAGCTCCCATTAACTTCAGTAGAGAGTTCCTTGTGCTCAGCTCCTCTAAAAGTCAGGCCCTTAGGTTGTCCATAGAGATTTGATCTGGACATGGGGAAAAAAAGAGAGAAATGCTGTAGTATTGTAGAGGTAGAGGGATAAGATAAGGGGAGCCACAAGCTGAGCGAGACAGAGGCCAGCCCCTCTCATTATGTATTACAATACCAGGACTATTGCGTGAGCAGCCCACTCTAGGTTACAGGACTTTAGTCAGATCCTTTTTAACCCACCAATCGCACTTGAATCTGCTATTGTTGCAGCAGTTTTAACCTAAATGCCCCAGAACCAGACCTTCTGGATGAAAAAAATCTAATTGAAAAAAATCCACACAGCAGTTTGCCAGTTTTGCCATATGAAAATATTCCCTTTCAGACCCTACACTGCTGATCAGCCTAGCACCCACCATCACTGGAGATCTGTGAGTTAGATTAAAAGGTAGTGAGGATGGGAGCTAACCTCTCTAGGCAATAAACTGTATCAACCCACATTCCTCACATTCCACTACCAGCAAAGGAGAGCTAGTCTCCTGACCCTGGTAGCACCCCCATGTCTAGTGGCAGCTGCAGTGGGCAGGACAGACCCAATAGCCCAGAGCATTAAGGCCTTTTCCTTTTGTTCCAGTATGGAACTCATTGTTTTGTTCTTTTTAACTTATAAAATCTTATCTTAAATCAACAATGCACACCTGGTTAAGAAGTGTCAATTCATCCTAAAATGTATTGACAATGTTCAAAACTCCTTTCTTTCCTAAAATATTAATTATTTCATACAAAAAAAATCAATTGTAATTGCTTTTTGAATCTCTGTGCTATAGTTGATAATACATATTCTGATTAAAATCTTAACTGCTTAAGGCCTTATAAGCTGCTAATGTATTCTAAATAGATTTTTTTAAGTTACCTTGAAGGTTAGTGACAAAATCTTCTAGGAAGTGTGTCTTAGCTTGTGTTTTCTATTAAATTTGTCTCTTGATTTATTTACAGTTTTTAATGTTTTTCTGTGCTGTTCCACTAAGTTTTCCCTGTTCACTTTGCTTATATGCTGATACTCATCTCTGTCAAGAAGCAATCCTTGGAATGAGTATCACTTCCTGATACACAATTAATTATCCTAATTGTATGCTAGATCTGTGAGGAAAATATATGGTACCTACTCATAATGTGCAATCCATGTACACTTCAGATTTGAGATTAGGTAGAGAATAAAAATAATGTTTTTGAAAATTGTTCTGGATAGCATAGGGAAGATTTGTTCTGCCTAGCTAGATATTATTCTTGGTGATTCTATCACTACATAATGTTTCTCCAAGCAAATGTAAAATATTCATTTTTGTAATTATTAATATTGTATTTTGGAACATCTGTGGTAATCTGTTAATTAGTAGAGCACTGTAGGAATTGGATGATAAAACAGATACTATATGAGCTTTTATTTTAACTGAAAGAAATTATATTAAATTCCTTGCTTTTGCAGGATAGCTCTGGAATGAGATTATGGAAAAGACGATGGTTTGTGCTGTCTGATTATTGTTTGTTTTACTACAAAGGTGAGTAGACCATGTAGTGGTTTTGAGAGTTTTCATGGAACTGAGGCCATTGTGAAAAATATTCTACTTTGTTCTTCAGAACTTCTCTTTAGAACTCAAAAAACTGTTAGACTTTTTCGCCTCTGTTTACCCTCAAACAACTATTTAACATTGAATTGTGACTCAAACCCTCATTAGAAAGCAACATGACTGTTACTAGGAATGGATCCGGGGGGAATCCAAGTGGAGACACTGCTGCCTATCAGTAGGCCCTTGATGCCTCAATGGATTTTAAAGGAAAGCTGATCAAGGACTATCTCTCTGCCTTGTTCCTCTTTAATTCATTGTCACATTGGTGGCCTTCTTTTCCACTTTCCCATGTTTCTTCCCTATGGTCACTAAAGGCACATCAGAGGGAGCTTTGTTCTGGAATTTTATTCTTCTGACTAAATAAAAATAAAGGGAAAGGTTTGGTTGGCTGGAAGAATTCTGGTAGCATTACTTCATATAGGAAGCTCTTGTTTGCTCCACTTGTTGGTACTGTTATTGGTATATGTTAGGGCAGCGGTTCTCAACCTTTCCCAACTCCTTTCAGGAGTCTGAAGCCCAAGCCCCATCACCCAGTGCTCAAGCCCAAGCCCACCACGTTTGGCTGAAGCATATAATTTAGCTTTGTGGGGCCCTGGGCAATTTCCTTGCTTGCCACCTCCTAATGCCAGCTCTGCACTTGTGCCCCAGGTTGAGAAACACTGATTTGGATGAGTTAATGTACACTGTGGAGGACCTCTGCATATTGCCAGAGGTATAGGCACATCTGGTTGGAAGCCACTGTGTTAGGGAATGTGTGTGTTTACACCTGTTGAAGAAGTGTCCTGAATCATTTTGATTTTTCTTTCATTCAATAGACAGCAGAGAAGAAACTGTTTTGGGTAGCATACCATTGCCTAGTTATGTAATATCTCCTGTTGGACCTGAAGATCGCATAAACCGCAAGTATTCCTTTAAGGTACAATTAAATAAATTACAAAGCTTATGATTTCAGGAGTAAATACACTAGATATTTTAAAATGTATATTTGCATAAGAGAAGACCTTGTTTAGAGGAAACAGTAATATCATCTCCATTTTAAATAATGTAAAAATGAATGTTTTCTTTTTGCATCATATCTACTTCATACATATTTACAACGTTACATAGTTCTTTCTTGGATCTAATAGTTTGATCATAGTTCATTTTTCTGCTAAGCTATAATTTCCCCTGTTGCTTTAGTATGAGCCTGTGGTTAATGATCTTGTCTGTAAAAATATTTTAAAAATGTAAACTGACAAACTGTATCAATAGTCTTATAAATGGAGAGAAATATTGACATTTCCCCTCATAGCATGCTTTGCTTGATTGTGGATGGGGAAGACTTTATTTTATTTTTTTTCCAATAAAACCACCACTAAATTTTGACAAGGAGAGGAAATGACAGTGCCTTGACTTTAGTTGTGCTTTGTTATATAATGCATTGTGGTAATTAAACTTCTCATTTATTTTCTCTGCAAAAATATGGCTAATTAGTATGGCCTCTATAATAGTTCAAAAGAATTAATTTCCTCCTTTTATCTTTTAACTCATGTTGTAATTTCATGTTGGAAGAAGAACAGTCACCTTTATCTACTAAATAGAGTTTTGAAGCTATAGTTGTTTAAGGTTCTATTTAGAACAACATTTTAATTTTGCCTTCCATGTAGTTTAAGTACATCTATTGTTTTGATAAGGAGTGTTCTTTGTTAAAATTCTATGTTGAATGATTTATGGTTTGCTCTAGCTATTTATTGCTCTTTGAAAATTCAACAAAAGAAAATAAACCTATTCTTGGTAATGGAAAAGTCTGCTTCCAGCTCACTACATGTCTGAACACATGCATTAAGGCAAATTATAGCGGCTTCAGTGCAGGTTATATTTTTAAAATATACAGATATTTGGAACAGAACATGACACATTGAATCCATCAAAGTAAATTACAAGCATTAATCATGCACAGTTTCATCAAGTGGTATGTAAATGATGTTCTAGAAAGAAACTTTTTCCATCTGTTTTGCCTTATGAGAATTACAGAAAGACTTAGCTTTTTTAATCTGCCCACCCAGAGCTTTTTCTTTCATCTTGATTTGTGGGTTTTAGCAATTCAGACTGCCTGTTGCTGATCTCAGGTTTATTTTCTGTGGAAAATGGATTGAAATTGATTTGTTTAAATAAATGAATATTTCTTCTTCAAGTAGTGTCCCTATGGGTGTTCCACTTTAGGTGCACATGTGCCTTTGATTGGCAATTTTCAGTAGCAGTGCCTGTTAGAACCTCATGTGCCCTCTATTAAGGATATATAAAGCTGCAATGGCAAACTGCCCTCAGTTCCTTCTCAACCACCCCACAACTTGAGTCAGAGCATCTAAAATGCCCATTTCAGCTTTGCCTCAACTTAGCTCAGCTTATTTAATTCTTTTGATAATTGTTTTACTTTAATTATAATTTGGAGGTTCCTGTTTAATTCCCCACTTCTCTGAGAGATTTGCTTTTGGGGGGAAATCATCAACTTGGCATTACCTGCTGGGAAGCTGTTCTGTGTATCCATTGTTTGGGAAACACCTGCATCCCAGCTAAATTCAGTTCAGCTTTTAAAGGCAGATCTTGTAAAAAGTCGGAGATTATAGACTTCAGCTCTTCGTGTTGGAGCGCTCCCTCCTCTGATCTGCCTCAGAGACAGGCCCAAATACCCTCCCCAAGACATCTGCCTCAGAGTGAGCACCATGCTCCGTTGACCTTAGGACCTTGGTCTTTGCATGATAAGAGCACAGTGAATGCCATTAGAGCTCCTAGGAGGATTAGTTGTGGATTTCCTTGTTGAGAACCTATTACAGAAAAGCTTCGGTCACTATCAAGATTGGACATTTCCCAACAAAGTGCTGCTGAGACTTCAGGCATCTTTGGTACCAGGAGCTCATCAAAGATTTCAAGCTCATCAAAGACCCACAGTACCATGCATACCTCTGTACCACTGTTGTCGGCGGTAGCATACAAGCATGACCTCTCCAGCAGAGATTCTAAATATTCCTGCATCTAGAACGTCTGTAACATAGTCAGGCTTTTCTTTACCACCTCTAGTACCTAAACAGGTGACCCAGACTGCAATATTGATACCTCTAGACAAGTACGGCTAGACAGATACTGCCACCAACATCCTCAGTATCAACATTGGTTACTGTGGAGCCCCGTTTAATTCAAATGCAGATTCATGCACAGGAAGTTCAGATTCTACCAGGACTTGTTAGTGTCTGATACCCATTCATAGTGGAGAATCTGTGTCATCTGACAGAAGTCAGTAGTGAGATTTACAGGGTCTGTGAGGCCCTACCTTTTTCTGGTACCCCTGGTTCTCTGGTACCATTCCATCAAGCAGACAATAGTCTGCTCCTCCTCTATGCTATACTGCGGACCCTTCTTTACATTCCCATATCGCTGTACAGGGATCTCCTACTTACTACCATAGAGATATCTTTCCAATTATAATGTTGGGTAACTCCATCCGTTTCTCCTCCATCCTGCCATCCCACCTTGCTTTCCTTGTCCTTCCTCAGGAATTCTTGTCACAAACATTTGCTGAGACAGGATATCCCTTCTATATGTAGGAGCCATAGAACCAGTTCACCATAGAGGAAAGGGATTTTATCCCAAATATTTTCTGGTTTCATAAAAGAAGGGGGCATGGTGACCAAATCCAGTGCACCTCCTAGAAACATTCAGTATATTTTTGAAAATTTGTAAAAATAAATACATACAGAGAGCTGAGACCTTGACTTCAGGTTACTTCAGTGTAACCCCTGAGCAACGTAAGTTACACTGACCTAAGAGCTGGTGTAGAAAGCGCTGTGTTGGCAGGAGAGCTTCCCCCAGTGACATAGCTACTACCTCTTGCAGAGGCAGGAGTTATTAAACCAATAGGAGAGCTCTCTCCTGTTGACTTAGAGCAGGAGGGGCAAACCTTTTGGCCCAAGGGCCACAACGGGGTTCAAAATTGTATGGAGGGTTAGGTAGGGAAGGCTGTACCTCCCCAAACAGCCTGGCCCCGCCCCATCCGACCCCCTCCCACTTTCCGCCTCGACTTCCCCCCTCAGAACTCCTGACCCATCCAACCCCCCACTCCTTGTCACTTGACTACTCCCTCCAGAGACATCCTGCCCCTAATCACCCCTCAGGACCTCACCCCCTATCCAACCGCCCTGTCCCCTGACTGCCCCAACCCCTAGCACATCCCCACCCCTGACAGGTCCCCTGGGACTCCCACTCCCTATCCAGCACCCCCGTCCCCTGACTTCCCCCTGAGACCCTCTGACCCTTATCCAACCCACCAGCCCCGGCCCCCTTACCATGACGCTCAAAACAGCGTGTCTGGCCCGGAGCCAGACATGCTGCCATGCTGATCTGCTGGAGCGTGCAGTCCCACCCCCGAGAGCGCTGCTCGCTGAGGCAGCAGGGAGTGGGGAACAGTGGCGGAGGATGGAGGAGCTAGCTTCCCCAGCTGGGAGCTTGGGGGGCTGAACAGAATTAACCTGCGAGCCATAGTTTGCCCACCCCTGATTTAGAGTATCCTAACTGGGCTTCAGTTTGTCTCTGACTATCAGCATAATATGGTCATAGACTCAGCCATTCAGAAAGAAAGAGAAGAGAGAACACGTGGTTTAATTAGTCACTTAACATATCTGACAATACCTAGCAATAAATCATACAGTTCAGGTCATTATTCTTTCCTTAATTGTTTACACTTATCTGAAACCCAACTTAGTCCCACTCCATTGCCAAATGAGGGCTAAGGGGAGCTGGAAAATGGGGCAGGGAGTCTTCACAGAGTACTGGACACTAGGAGCCCCAACTCCCCTTTTTTCCAGCTTCCTTAGGGGATGCCATCCCTTAAATCCCCTTCCAATTCCTGTTTATCAGGAACCATATCCCCTCTGTAATGAGTACCTGCACCAGACACCTGCCACCTACTAAGTTTGCCACATCTTGACCTATCCTTCTTATGTACTTTGAAAACAAAAAAAACCCACCATGCCTCAGCCAATCTGGTTGTGAAGCAAAAATTCCTAGCACAATGTCTACAGCAGATGATGATAAAGCCCAGTCCTATTCTGATCTCATGGGTGGGAAGTTTGGTGCTACTGATTGGTTATTGATGAGAGTTCCTTCCCAAATGTACGGAGTATAAATACTTTCCTCTGCTCTGGCGCACATGGTAGGTCAATGCTGCCACATTGTCCATCTCTAACTCCTGTCACCTCCCGGCTCTGCTAAAGTAAATCCATCCCCTTTTCTTCTCCCCTGTAACCCAGTTCCAGTGAGAATCCTAAAAGGAGTTCTTTCCCATTTTTCTTGCTCGATGAACAAAGGTGATGACATTTGGTTAAAATCACTATAAGCCATTATACTAAGACTTTCAGTAATGATCTCTTCACCAAACGAAGGGGGAAAATATCTCCTGATACCATATACGATTTTATTGCAAAGCCAGTGTTATGCTATTATTAGAGAACTCATAAAATAAATCATGCATACATAGACTGCTTTGTGTTATTCGTAAAAGATTATTTGTTGCACTGGAATTGACTCTATTTAAGATTTTTTCTGATGTTTGAATGCAGATTTATAGCCAGAACTTGTGGCTTTCTTGCCTCAGAAAAAAGTTTATAGCAGGGGCAAGAATAGATTTCTTAGGATTGCTATAGTAATGATAACATGAGACTGTCTCAAATTCCACACCTCCAGCATCACATGTCAGCTTGTAGAATTTCAAGAGCGCTGCCTTACCAGAATTCCATCACTCACTAGCCATTACATTTATCTAATCTGTTCAGTACCCTTAAATATACAGAGCATGGGTGAACATTATATGTCATAACTAAATGCTGCTAGAAATAGAAAACACAACAAGATTAATCCCAAAATAAAGATAGGACTTTTTTCACTCTGAAGTCCTGAACAAGTGGAAAATGTATCCTGACATATTTTGAATGTAGTCTGTCTTCTATTTAGATTAGTGCAAAATACCAATTACAGTATGAGTTTAATTGTTGGCCATCTTTCATTTTAAACATTTATTTTCTGGTGGATGTATTTAGTTTGTTGAGCTTATCTTAGTTTTAAACAGTTTAAAACACAGAGTATTGTCAAATAATGCCAATTAATGTCATTAAAATCTCACTAAAGCTGGAGAGTTCTTCCTGAGAAAAGATTACTTTTGATTATTCATGTGTGTGAAAAGTATTTTCATAGGGAATGGTTTTTTAAAAAAATTATCCAAATATAATACTAAAAACAAAGTTTAGGAATATTGCTCCATTATACTAGATTGAGAAAGTGGGAAGCCTTCCATCATTTCTTTGGCAAAGGAACAATTCATCGTAAGCATGTATACAAGCGTAGGTTCTGATCCTGCAGAATCACATCCATGATTTGTTGTTTTAAGTACAATGTGGTGAAGATGAGAAAGATGGAGCAGTAATAAAACTTCAGTAAGAAATCACAAATGACATCAGCCCTACCAAGACACTCTACTTTTACATTGACATTACCATTTTTAATTTCTATGACAGGGAGGTATCCTGTCTTGGCACCTGAAACCAAGAAACGAGAGCGATCCCAAGTTTTGCCTTTAAATAGAAGTCATTGCAACACTATTTCTGGGTATTTTAATGTCCTTTATTAGCAGAAATCAGGATTTACTATATGGAGCTGATCTTCATTGCTGAGACTTGTTGGGATCTGGGCTGCCGTCTTCAATAATTGCTCATAGTATCTCGCTGCTTCCTGAAGTTGGTGTTGATGTACTTCATTCTTTATATATAAATCTATTAGCCAGATTTAAGGCACATAATGCTACCAGGGAGCTTTCCCTTTAGGCTCTCTGGTAGCTTATGTACCTTAAATCTGGCTACTGGATTTATTACCATCATGTAAACTGAGGAAATGCCAAACTCTGTATACCTGAAAGGGACTGTTTCAGACTTTAGAATGGAGGAAGGGGAGGGGAGAAAAGAGTGGTCTCAGTGTCTAGATTTCCTGAAGAGTTGTTGTATCTAATTCCTCTTCCTTCTCCACATGATGATGATAATTTTTACAGGAAACTGATTCACAGTCTAGCTGAGGGAGGACATATTCCTTTAATTTTGGCTCATAAGTGTTCCATAAATTTGACACTTTTCAACCAAAGAGTAAGAGGAATTATTGTGCTGTATTTTCATAGGTCATTCTGATGCCTGGCTTTCAAAGGCCTGTGTAAACAGTTGCTAACTTTCTCCATGTAATTGTGACTTTCTTGTAGTTTAGTATTTCTATTTATGAACTTAATGGTTTTAGACATTTAACATTAGTTATTACTTACTTTAATCAGTGTAGTTTTGTGTTGAAATATAGTCCTTGAAAATCTGAATCTTTTACTATTTTAACTTCAACTTTTTTTGTCCTTGTCTTGTCCTTATTGGCATGCTCTTGGGGTTTGCTCTCCATTTCTCCTTCTGTGCCTTATGGGATAGAGCCTGCCTTTTCCTCTGTCTGTCCAGAAAAAGGCATCTGAATGCACGAATAGGTACCAATATTATTTCCCCCCCATTGTATATGTGCATGTGTTATATTTCAGGCTTTTAAAATATGCTGTAGACATCTATATATATAAAAGTCAAATGGTGTATGCGTATGTGTATGCGTGTATGTACGTTCACTTACTCCTTCCACACCGTTTGAGCTAGAGACTTGAAATTTGGTACAGTTAGAGGTCTTAGGGTCCTAATGAGGGTAAGAGTCGAAAATTTTTCAAATCTCACCTCTGACGCCCCCCAGGGGTGAAATTATTTAAAGGCCAATCACATCAGCTGGGCAGCTGCTGTTCTCTGTGACATAGTTATGATGTCATAATACCCCCTCCAACGGACCCTGCACTCGCTCAGCTCTCTGCCCCCTCCCCCCTCCAATGGACCCCGCACTCACTCAGCTCTCTGTCCCCTCCCCCCTCCAACGGACCCCGCACTCGCTCAGCTCTCTGCCCCTCCCCACCTCCGACGGACCCGAGTTGGGTTTGGTCGGAGGGTAAGTGAGGTAGGGGTGTCGGGTTTGGTCGGGGCGTGAGGTGGGGGTGTCGGGTTTGGTCGGGGGGTAAGTGAGCCGGGGGTGTTGGGTTTGGTCTGGGGGGGTGGGAAGGTGTCGGGGTGGGTGAGGGGTGAGGTGTGGGTGTTGGGGTTGGTCAGGGGGTGTTGGGCTTGGTGGGGGGGTAAGGTGGGGGTGTTGGGTTTGTTTGGGGGGGTTACGAGGGGGGTTGGGGTTGGTCGAGGGGTAAGTGAGGTGTGGGTGTCAGGTTTGTTTGTGGTGGTAGGTAGGGGTGTCGGGTTTGGTTGGGGGGGAAAGTGAGGTGGGTGTGTCAGGTTTGGTCTACGGGGGGTGAGGTGTGGGTGTTGGGGTTGGTCAGGGGGTGTTGGAGTTGATAGGGGGGTGACGTGGGGGTGTTGGGTTTGGGTGGGGGGGTGAAAATGTGAGTTGGGGTTGGTCGAGGGGTAAGTGAGGTGGGGGTGTCGGGTTTGGTCGGGGGGGGGGGGGTGAGGTGAGGAGGTTTGCCCTCTGCCCCCTCCCCTCTCCAACAGACCCCGCACTCGCTCAGCTCTCTGCCTCCGACGGACCCGAGCAACGCTGGGTATTTTCGCTAGTCCTTAATAAGAATGGTTTAAAATAAAAAATAAGACTCTCAAAACTCTTCTGTGTCTGCTAGCAATGACAGCCGTCAGACACCAGCATAAGATTGTGGGTTTTTTCTTGCATGTTTGACATGCTACTAATAGATATCTGGAATATGTTTGAATGTTATTTTGACCAATTTTATATTCTCTTAACTTTTTTGAGTCAGGGTTTGTTGATAATATTCCTCATTCTCTGAGGCTGTACGTGTAATTTCTTCAGTCTTTGAAGGGAAAAAGGTGCCATACACATATTGCTTGCTACTTATACAGTTTGTTAGGCAAACAGTATCCTGCATACTCTTCCAGTTGCATGGTGAACATGGCTAACCTGAGAGAGAGTGTAATAGAATTCTATAGGAGAAAAAGACATACAGTACCACATTAATTAGGATATACAGGTGAATGAAAGCAGACTTCAATTTAAGCAGCTGGCTTCAGCTTTATTGACTTAACCCTCTGGAGAGGCATGTCTCATCTCCTGTGACTCTCATGCACCAGTCATTTAAACGTGTTCGGTGCAAGGCTGCATGGCTCCCACTGTACAACCCCATAACTTGAGGGAGACCCTCTTCAGCCTGTCCTTAGGACTCAGCTCACTTCTGAATCCTCCCATGCTCCCCACTCCAAGGAGGGCAGGAGGTTAGCAAAGAAGGACCTCACTCTGCAAAGTCTTCAGCTCTCCCCTTCTCCCATAGTCACAAGGTCCACCGGCGAAATTCCTGATCATTTACTTCTGGGAGTTGGCCCTTTTGGCCTTTATCAACACTGGACAGTGGCAGCAAGTTTCAATGAATAAACATTCCTACAAATTACTAATATTAATTTCTAAGTCCTACTTCTTTTAAACAAAATTATGGTTCCATTTTACTGTGAAGAAGGTGAAAAAACCTCTGCCAGACCGGCACAATGGGAAAAATTTGTTCTTGATCCCAAAACAGGTGAGTGGTCAGACTCTGTGCATCCAAAACCACAGTTACTATCCTACAATTACAGGGAGGGAAAGTAGGCAACTAAGGTGCCCCCCAAAATCCCAATAGAGGTTTAAATTAATGGTGATGTTGGGGGATGTGAGAGGCCAGTCAAATTCCCTCTTTACACCACCCTCTCCCCGTCTCTCCAGCTGGCCAATAGGACGTGGAAGGCCTTGGAATCCCAGGCATGTGCTGTCCCCTTTCTTTCTAAGCTGTCCTGTTAACACACTGCTGGTCCAATTAACCTTCCCGCCTAGTGAGATGGGAGGTGGCAGCGAAAAGACTTGCACTTGAAAAAATTTATGATAGAGCTGTCTTAAAGGAAATAAGAGGGCTCCCTTGTAGCGGTCATGTAGGCGAGTGAAAGACTACGTTCAAATGTTTGCAGCCCTTCTGGGAAAAAAGGAAGGGAGCAAGTTGTTAACAAAACATGAAGTGCTGAAATAGTGGGGAAACTCTCTTTTTCTAGAATAAGTTTGCACATGGTTGAAGTGAGAGTCTGATAACACTAATTCAGAAATTTCAGAGTCTGTAACAGATCATGTAGGAAGCTTCACGCAAGATCAAATTTATTGTGTTCTGTCAAAACTGTTTGTATTTCTAAAGCCAAATATGATGGTGGGTTATTTTTCAGAGTAGAATAACAAGGGGGAAAAGGCTTCTTCAAAACACAAGTCGAACTATACGAGTTATATGTGGAATGTATCTTTTTTAAAATAAAAGGCATGTTTGTTTTATACATATGTTTATGTGAATGAAAAATTCCTTGGTTAAAAATGGTTTTGTGTAGTTAGTATTTGTGTGTGTTGATACTAGCTATAGTTTGTTCAAAAACTGAACAGTTAAATTACTAATGTGCTCTAAATATTGATTGAATGAGCCTATAAGATAATGGAGTTTTATAGTCAGAGTTCCAGTGCTTGGAAATGCAACAAAAAAGAGGGAGATCCATAGATTCTGTCACTAAATAAATATAACCAAATAAAGCCAAAGCTTCTTAAGCCAAAAACAGTGGATTTTTGAAGTACTAACTAGTATAGAGAAAACTTGAAAATTGCTGACCTCACTTATGATTCTGTGAATGGTTGTCAGTTGGTGTTAATTCTGTTAACAGTAGCAGATGAGTTCTGACTGTCTACCTTTAAAGTACATTTGTAAAGTAACACACAGGAAATATTGTAGCTTGTTTCAGGAAGGAGCATCTGATGAGACCTACTTAGTAATGTAGGTACTGTGTCTTTATGGAACGGTAGGTAAGATCTGACTAAACGTAACTAAACTAGAATAATGAAAACACACATTTGATATAATATTATGTACATAAGAACATTAGAAATGTCAGAGTTTTAGAAAAGTTAAACTTAGCTGTTGGCAGCTTCATATATCTAAGTATCTCAAATAGTTTTTGTTTTGAGTTAGCACATGAAAGTTTTTTGTATGAAATAACATTTGAAATATAGTACCCTGTGCTTTTAACAATTCAATAAATGTTGCTAACTTTATCATTGTCTAGTGTTTTAGTAGCTAATTTAGTGTTTTTTAAGTATATTGTTTAACCCAAAGGTCTTAACATGCAATACAATTATTCCTAAAATGCCAATTTAAAAAAACATGTATGATAAGATTTGTATTGTGTTTCTTCTAAACAGATTGCCTCATGATATGATCTAGGAAAATTGGCTCACTTAAGCAATTCTTGCTAAAAGGTCCATTAGTTTGTTTTGTATTGTGTTCACAGCAAATAAAATGCATCAAGTAAGACAGGAGTAAAACGAAAAGCTCCAAATATTGGTATGAAAAACAGAACAAAATGCTGCAATGTCATTTTAAAGATATGAAAAAGAGGGAAAGGATCTACACACATCAACTGATCTAAAATAAAATTGCAAAGTGACATTAAAACTCAACATTTGTCACACTGCAGTTATAGTAGTGCGATATCTTCTATTTTATATACAGGAGGATACTGTGAGAATTCATACCTTTTTTTTTTAAGTAACCACTCAAGATATAATGTATTTTAGGCTCAGAATAATAGTTTTGTCTGATTTGTCTTTGCTTTTTGCTTTTACAGGCAGTTCACACAGGGATGAGGGCATACATTTATAATAAGAGTTCTGTTATTGGCTCTCAGGCAGAGCATTCAGGAATGCGTACATACTACTTCAGTGCAGATACCCTAGAGGATATGAATGGCTGGATCGGTGCCATGAATCAAGCTACTCTGATGCAAACATGTTCTTCACTGAAGAGGCAAGTTCAATATGTTACTAACTTGCAGCTAAAAGCTTATTTAAAAAAATCAGAGTAGTGAGTTAAAATATATTTTTAGGAGTCAGAGTATACTCTGTTTTCATTTTAACTTTTAAAATCTCTGAATAAGATGTTAACTCAGTATATGATGCGTAGGTCATTGTTACAGCTTTTTCAAATGTTAATTGATTTTAATCAACTTTCACTCCCTCCTTCTGTTTCATGTAAACTCATTACATAAAATTAGTGGAACCTGAGAACAGTCAGCCTTGATATATCTCATCCTTCCTGTTGTGACTGTGCTCTCCTTGCTACCAGAGTGCTTTGATGAGTCTAGAGGCAACAGGGACACCTCTTGCCTTCACATTCTTTCCCTTACCCCCCCCCTGCCATTGGGCAGTGGAGCGCTGGGGGGCTGGCAGATTGGCTCTTACCTACTGGGATAAGTAGAATTGGGTAGTTTCTCTTTCCCTTTACTGCTATTAGTAGCCAGTTTGAGTTCTTTTGATTTCTGTTGATGACTCATCGGTTTGACTGTATTCGAAATCTGCTGTTACCCTCCCATATTTAATGAGCTTGATCTCTTTTGACAGGGGGCTAGGTTGATGGCCATACTTTGTTAGGGGTTCTGCAAGGGAGGAGGGATAGTTCAGTGGTTTGAGCATTGGCCAGGGTTGTGAGTTCAATCCTTGAGGTGGCCATTTAGGGATATGGGACAGAAATCTATTGGATGATTAAATGGGGGATTGGTCCCGCTTTGAGAAGGGGATTGGACTAGATGATCTCCTGAGGTCCCTTCCAACTCTGATATTCTATGATTCTATGAAGAAATTTTTCCCATATAAAAAATTGGCAAACTGCTGAGTGGGTTTTTCACCTTCCCTCTTGCATCTATGAGATCAAATTTGGGGCTTTCAATTTCATTTGTTGCAACTTCATTAGATTCCTGTGCAGTTGGTCAATTAAAAAGGGCTCGATGTGAGGTTCCTGTAACACAATTGGATGCTTGTGCATGGGCCCACAGCACAACATTGTTCAGTAAGGGGTTATGTCGCCATGTCTGTTCAGTGTGTGACTCCCTTCGTTTTATTTCTCCTATGTCCTACATAGAGGAAGGGATCCAGCTAGGATCTCAAGGCATGCCTGAGAGTAAACAGGCATGCTCTCTTACCTACCCTTGAGTTAGTAGAATCCAGGGCCATTGTGTCTATTTCAAATCCTTACTGGACCAGCCCTTCCCAGTAGTTTGGTTAGTTAAGGTTTTCAGTAAAGTTGTGGCCTTTTTAAAACATACTATGATGTATATGGCTCATTGTTTCACAGCATGAGGGAAGGTGTGGTACAGAGGACAACTCTCAGACTGGGAGAGTGGGATTTGGTATAAAGGAGTGTGATGCCTGGATTTCCTTCACCTGCAAATCCTGACCTGCATGTCTCTCAGGAAACACAAATTTGCCTTCTCTTTGGCACATCACCCTCATTTTCTTGACACCACCTCCTGCCCCGAATGGCCTAGGAAAAATTCTAGGATTATAGAACTAGGGTCTAGGATGCACACAGAAGTTGCAGTGTCTTAACTAAAATCAGTTTTTAAATTGATTTAGCTAAATTGGTGCAGCCCTCTATTGACCATTCTTTAATTGGATTATATCTATGTAAATCATGTGTAAACAGATTTGCATATCCACATAAAGGTTTGCACTACTTTAGCTAATTAAACCACTGCATTTTTTGTGTGGAAACAAATAGTCTCGGTTTAGCAACTTGACAGAAATTCACATTCAAATTCACATTTTAATTTTTTGAAGAGGGATCTCAAAACTCTGTTTAAAGTAGTGAAAATTAATGAAGAGTTAATGACAAGTTATAAATTCAGATACAGATGTAAATGCATAAAAATGCAGGTGATAACTATTATTTTTCTGGTTGATTTTGGCTCACTTCACAGTAAGCATCCTGCACAATTGCAGAAACATTTGTGCCAGTCTTTTGAGTTATAAAGTGTAGAACAAAGGAACATGTAAGAAGCAAGAGATATTCTCTAGCCTACTGAAGATTTCCCTATCTAACCTGGGGTTGGTGGGTAAGGGGAGGACTACATCAGATAATAACTGTTTGTCTTTAGCTGCTTTCAGTTTTTCTCTGTTCTTACAATTGACTTAGCACTACTTTTCTACATTCTGACTTTGGCAATGTATTCCTTTTCTTTCACCTATTCTGAAAAGAGAACTCTTTATACAGAGGGTTTATCCTGTTCCTAACCCTTAGGCTCTGAGGATTAAAATTTCACAGTGCAGTTTCCTAGAAGTACTGTACCTAGTGCTTGCTTTTGGCAAAACTCTCAAACAATAAACAAAGGATAACCTTCAAATTCCATAACCCTTGTGTTTTCCAGTTAATTATTGTCAGAAGCAATTTTAACTGTGGCCGTACCTGCATCCTGTAATGAGATTACTTTTCTTTTTCTTTTTTTTAGGTATTGTGGTAAACCCAGGGCTGGAAGGTTGTGGAGAGAGGGGTAACTGCAGGTTAAATTAGTTCCAGCTGAGCAAGGCTGCCGCAGCCAGAAGCAGGGCCAGCTGAGACCGGTTAAGGAGGCTGTCAGAGCCCTTTAAAGAGACTTCCCCCCCAGAGAGGGGTGTGGGAGTTGAGGAGTGCGTTTAGAGGCAGTAGGAGTTAGAAGAGTGAGTTTTCTGAAAGCAGAAGTAGGTAAAGGAGAGGCAGATACAGAGAGGCTGCCAGCAGGCAGGGAAGCAGGAAGGAGTCCCTCCCAGGAGGGGGTTAGCCCTCCCTCACCGGCGAGAAGCCAAACCCATCCAGGGAGAACTGCTCAAAGGACTTGAGTCTGGGGTGCCCGGGGGCCCCCCTTGCCACAGTATAAATAACAGACCTACCAGTAACTAGTCTTTTTGCTCTGAAGCCTAGCTCTGAAACTGTGATTTTGGTTTTGGCTGCATGCTGATGCCCATTATGTATGTTCTTTATCAGTTATGGCTAGGAACAATTGAAAGGAAAAATATCAAGGAGACCCTGCAGATTTTATTACTGATTCCATTTTTTTACCCATATTTGACATTGAATTGTAAAGGAATAAAACAGAGAGTGAAGGTAGAATAACATTTGTTTGGAAAAATTAATATTCAGAAGATGTTTACTTATGTAATTCTCTGTCTGAAAAGCAGTTTGGAAAATAAGAAAAGGGACATCTTTATTTGAATCTGTGATGGGGTTGACCAGCCTAAAGGTCCCTTGTGGAAGGCTTCACAGTCCAGTGAAACCCTTCCAGGAAAGGAGCAGTGGAGCTAAGTCCTCCGAGCAGCCTAGAGAGAATGCTCAGGAAGCAGCCAATCAGAGAGGCTGCAGGGAGCAGCTAATCAGTGCCTGGAATGGCCATATAAAAAAGGAGCTGCTGCGCCAGAGACAGGTAGTTCCTGCCTGGAGCCAGAGGATGGTGATTGGTTCTCTGGCAGGCCAAAGGGAACTGCAGCACCACAGAAATGGCCTGAGGTTCCCTGGGCTGGGACCTGGAGTACTGGGTGGACCTGAGTCTCCTCCCCATCCCTATGGGGAAGTGGCCTACAATCGCACAGTGATAAATCCCCAGAAAGAGAACTGAACTGTTAAGTGGCCCAGCTGGCGAGTGTCTACACAGAGAATTTTAGCCCACAGCCTGAGCCCTGCAAACCCAAATCAGGTGACCCAGACTGTGCTGCTGGTCTTTTATCTCTGTGTAACCATACACTATAAATTTCAACAAAAATTGGTGGGAAAGATCCCAAGAAAGTTAGTAGCATGTAAAAGAGAGCCATTCACAAGACTGAAAATGCGACTGAAAGTTAGTAGTAACTGCTGAAGATGAAAATGCAGACATTTTTTCAAAAAGTTACTCATATCCCTAACTCCATTTGCTTTAGATGGTGCTCTTTCAGTTAGCAATAATTATTTAATATTGTTTGTATTGGACAAGGTAGAATATTTCATAATTTATTTCTGTCTGCTTAGATTACAGTTGGAGAGCTGTGTGTTTATTCAAACTGTCCTGTATTATTTAAACTGTCAGTCTTTATTCTTGACTGGTTTTTGGGGGTGAAGATAGCAATGTGAAGAGAAAATTAGGGTCTTCAAGTGTGGAGAAGAGGAGAGATGGGAGCTTGGGGAAGGGTGGAAGAGATTTGTTTGATGGGGTAGGCATTGTTTCTTGGATAGATTTAATTATTCATAAGTGGGACAGATTTATTTATAGGTGCAAAATTGATTTATGTGTTGGGAGTAAAGATATGCCAATGAAAATGAGGCTCTCTTCCTCCTCATCCTATAATGATGAGGAGAGCTGTAGTTTGTGAATAGCGGAGACACCAGCACCCAGGCTCTCTCCAGACATTTGGAGCTGCTTGCTTGCCTGCCTTCCTTGCTTTGACATGGATATAGGAAAAGAGGGAGTACTTTGTGTGGGGGGGAGTGATTCACAGTCCCCTCCCCTTTAGGTTGTCTTCACTAAGAAAAAATGTGTGCTCTTAACAAGAGGTAGCTAACTCAAAAAATTCTAGTGAAGACAATGCAGTTTGTAGTTTTCACCCAAGTTGACCGGGTGTAGGCTCTCCCAAAGTCTCTTGGACCTGCTAACTTGTGTGAATACTACACACTGCTTTGTCTTCACTAGGATTGACCTTGAGTTAAAACAACACCACCGCTTTTTTTTCCTGGAGAAGGCAAAGCCTAGCTATCTTACCATCTTGTTTCTTCCCCTGCTTCAGTAGCTGTGCCTGGATGTTTGCCCTTTAAGCTATTTCAGGACTCTGAAGTGATAATAGTGCCTGCATGCTGCCATTTCCTATCTTTAACCTCTGGACCTTCCATTCTTCTCTGTTCGTTCCCGTATACCTGCCCTCGCAATTGGAATTGTATAATTACATGGGAGGGTGGCTCAATTGAATTAATCTTCCTGGACCTCCAAATACACTTGAAGTAGGTCCTGCAAACTGGCTTCCATGGTGACGCCCCTCAATGTATGTATGTATGTATTTTTGAGAATTGTCTTTTTAAAAAATAGAGGTGGGTGAAAAAAATTGCGATTCAAAAATTTTCAACCAAAAAGGGACAAATTTTATGCAAAAAAAGTCCTTATTTTTGACCAGCTATAAGTGTTTAGAATCTTGGCTGCTAAGAGCTTGTGCAGAACTTCAGAATGGCCCAGTTCTTGAATAGAATTTGTTCAGACAATGTCACTTCAGAAGTGTCTGGCCCTTAAAAAGAAAGTGAAAATATAGCTTTAGTCTCTTGGAGATGGGAATGTCACAGTGACACTGGATAGTCTGGTTTAGGACCCAAAATCATTTAATTGATACAGCATTTTAAAAAACAGTTAGGTTAATATCTGTGCACTGCCTGTATAGTTTTAAAATATATCAGCCAAAGTTTCAGACCGATTTAATGAATATGGACTGCAAGAAAAGGCTTCACAGCTAGGCTATGTACTTTGAGGTTTTACAGATGTTGACACAAAAAACTGACTTGAATCAGGTCATATGGTTTCAGAGACGATGAAGTGCTACGTAGAGATCAGTGACATCTTAATAAACTGCCAAAGAGGATTAAATGAGGAAAGATGAAGTGGGCTAGCTATCAAAAATAACATAAACCAATAATAGTACCTAACACTTATATAGTGCTTTCCAATTATCAAATAATCTCAAAAGATATTCTGCTTTGGGTTTTTGTCAAGATTAAAAAAAAGGTAAATATCTAAAATAAAGTATTTTAAAATAACATTTAACAATTTTATCTTTGATAGTCTTGTTTTAAATTAGCCTCCAATTGAAGAAGGGTTTGAATTATTTATCTTGTATCTGGTGGGACTTCACCTCTCTCTGGATATTGCCATATCAGCCTTATCAGAAATGGCTTATTCTTGGACCTTATAAAAATACTTTTAAGAGAATTTTCCCCCTTTGAAATGGAGAAGCTTGTACCACATGGCAGGTGTTTTCCTCTTTGAGGAATTTGTTTTTAAGTGTACAACTTTTTCCCTCCCAACCCCTGTAACACACAATTTTGCATTTACAGAAATTGAACACTAAGCTGTGCTATCTTTCAGTATTTTCAGTTTATTTTGCAATCATTAAGTATAACTTTTCTAGCAAAGTTTAGCTGAGTACAAGTTTGTTTTTGGTACTTCCTTAGTAATGGTTTGTATAAATGGGGGAACAAAGGATTCTCACTCACTCCTATTCGCAGTCACACAGTCCTGATGCATCAAGTTATCACCAGCCGTAGAGTCTATTTTTGTGAGCTTCCCTTTCTTAAAATCTTAGCAAATCTACACTGGCTTTTCTTTTAAATTTTCACACTAAAGTGGGGTTCACATAAGCACATATTTTTATTGCAGAGAAACAGAAAAAGTGGATCAGCAAGCTGTTCCCCAAGCTAACCATGTGGATTCCCACAAAGAGCGCGCAAAGATGGATACTGCTGATATAAAAGAGAGTTATCAACGTGCAACTGAAACATTTGGATATGATAGGCATGAAGAGATAAGAAAAGAAAGAGAAGATGAGGAACGTTATGTCTTCAGAAAAGAAATTCTGGAATCTAAGAGGGGAAAATCTAAGCATCCATTAACATCAGGAGAAGTTGATCAGTTTCCAGATTTAACAAGTGCGTCTCGGCCCCAAGTAGCTCAGCCTCAGCCAGTTGAGAAGAATGGGACGTTTCCTAGTTCATTAAACATGAGTGTTGGCCCAGTGGAGCAGAATGGTACCAGTTTGTATAAAAGAGGGTTTGTTCCCAGAGCAAATCCAGATAAACAGACACAAAGGAAAAACAACATGACTCAAGTGGAGCATTGGGTAAAAGTCCAAAAAGGAGACACAAAAAGGTTAGTAACGAGCCAATCTTTAAATAGTTAATTGTGGTGTTTTTCAAAATGAAGGAAAACAAATGTCAGATAACAACTTGTTTTATACTAAGAAGAATGCTACCATATTAAGATAGTATGCAGTGACTACTATTAATTTTCTCATCCATCCAGTGTTTATTTGAAAACCCTTTTCAAATATGTACTTTGAATTCTGGAAAAGTCAGTATGATACCAATAAAAATATTTCCTTAAATGTGTTCATATTTTTATTGTGAACTGAAAAGATGAGACTTTTGAATATGTTTATATTCTCTTCTAACATATTGGATGTTTTCCTCAAAAAATTGCCCTGAATTTATTCAAAATTTCAGAGGTAAAATGAAAAGACTAAATTTTAAAGTCCTCTTTTATTCACAGACAAAATAGATTAAAAGGTTTAACCTCTGTTTTCCACTTAAAAACTAGAGAGAAATTTTAACCTCCCCTCAATACTTGTATATGGGTCATGTTGGTATGTAACACATACATGAAATGCAATGTAACTGGATTCGTCAGCATTTTGGATGTACAATATGTCTAACGAAGCAGCACTAAAATGTCCCTGTGGCATACAAGATGCACCTTGTTCCTTTTAATTCTGTGAAAATTACATGAAAGCCAGGGTATATAGGCAGATGGAATGCTTAATGTTTGTATTATCTGTAACTTACCAACGTTGTCTTCTGTTTTATTTTTCTTCAATGTGTATATGCACATGTGTGTTTCCCTGGTCTCTCTCTTCCTGGAAAGTGATGGTCTGAAAAGCAATAGGTGTGTGCTTTTACTGATCCTGCAAGTTACTCCATGTGGTGTCCCAGTAAAGTTGGTTGGGGACTATACGTCCACACAAGTCATCCCACATGGAGTAACTTTTTAGGATCAGAGCCTTAGATATTAGAGAACTTAAGAAATTGAGATGTAATGGTAATAATGAATGAACAGGAGACAATCGAATGCGTGACTTGTGGGGGGGGGGAGGAGTCAGATTGTGGATTTTTTTTTACATTACTTATTAAAATTGTTCATATTTCTCTGCTGGAGTTCTATTAAGAGACTTCAATTAATTAATAATGCAAACTATGTGAAATTCCAGTTCTTTGCTTCTCCCATTTCCTCTTCTGTCCACTCACCTCCCCACAAAAGAAAACAAAACAATCCTATCCTCAGAGGCCTGTATGCTGCCTAAATCTAATATTTTCAATAACATTTAATTCTTTTATCATTCTGTGTTGTTTGCATTTTTATTTGTTTGGGTGGATACTGTTAGAGGTAGGACAAATTATGTCTTTAGTATTTTTTACTGACATGCAGTGTTGCTAATATATGCTATATAAATACAATGTACATTCTTTTGGTGCTCTATACTAGCCATACAAATATACAAAAAATGTAAAATATTATAATTAAAAATTAACAGAACAGTTTAAAAACAGTTAAAACACTGATAGCAGTGTTATAGGAAAGCCACTGACAACATTCCTCCCTCTCCCCTAAATTATGGGCAATGATCAGACTTGATTAGTACCTAACTAGGAGGCATTTGGGAAATTAACAGATTTCACTTTTCCCTCTGAGTCAATATTATGCAAATTTCCCAACCTGGTACTAGGGACATTGCAATTCCAGATTCCATCTTTTGAATGAGAAATAAACAACTGGGCTTATTGTTACCATAAAGCTTCCTATGAAACTTTTGCCCATATTAGTTAGCAACAGTCTCCTGGCCAAAATCCAAGTTGATTTTTTAATTCTGCCTGTGTAAGTGTTCTCTTCATATAGTAGTTTAGCTAGATGTTATTTTTCGCACCCTTGCCTGAGAATACTGTTGCGATGTGCTGCTTATGCAGAATGTGTTTCCATATCAGAGGCCGATGCATTTTAACGATGGATGAATAAAGTACAACGAAGTACAGACATGCAGTCTCTAAAGGATTCTGGGATGTGATGAAGAGTGCTATAGAAATTTAAGGTAGTAATATTAGCTTTGAGAGATGGCCAGTGTAATTAATTTTTTATTTTAATTTCTGTGATTTGACCATGAACAACCCACTTAATTTTATGGTGCTTCACAGTCCATGGATTCTGCTGTCATTCAGTAAATTATAATAATAAATCGGCAGTATATGATTTTCAGAATGCCCTATTTTTGGGCAATCAATCTGATGTCTATTTCTTAAATTTGTGTACCTATCATTTTAAAAAGTAATATTTATAAAAAATGGTTAATTTTTATTTTAAATTTAAAAACCTCAGAATTGCTGATGCAGGAAATGCATTTAAAGTTGCTTCCTGGCTCAATTCAACAAACCAATCCCTGATCCTGCAATGTGACGCATGCTAGTGGACTTAGTGTGTCTACACAGAGATCTATTTATATCATTAAGACTCTGTGAGGGCTCCAGGGGTCCATCTGCATAATTATTGTAGGCTCAGGATGAACACTTTAATATCTGGAAGGTGGCATAAGGCTTTTTTAAAAAGATACTCTTCCTCCCATTTCATATAGTGTCCATTGCTGGTTCTATGGCATTGATGAGCCTTGGCTCTCAGTAACACACCCTTGTAAAGTAAAGACATCCAAAATGATTATGCAGGTCAAAAATGACTGAGGTATAAAGCTGTAAAAGATGTTCCCAGGAGATTAGTGATTTTTTCTTTTAAGCAATTCCAAGTGAGGGCTCCTTCCGACCCCCATCTTATAGTCATTCAGAGGTGATGCTCCAGCCATCAATCTGAAGACTTCAGTGCACAGGCAGACATGGTGAACACAGAACTTTAGAAGAATCTGGTCTTTGAGTTTTTGTGGGTTTTTTGTTCTTTTATGAGTCAAATCCAAGCTAAATCTGTTTAGTGCGTTCTTGTTAAACAAATTTGTGCTGAGCAATATCCTCCCATTCAAATATAGCATGAAATAATTCTTCTTCTGGCTGTTGTAGAGCACTTTTCCCATTCTGGCTCTTTTGGGTAAGAGCCATACTTTTCTTTTTCAAGAGCCTCTATACATTCCCAATTGTGAGATTTCGCTCCACTGGTATCAAGCTGTAGAATTGCCTTGAACAAATGTATCTGTTGAGGGGATTTCATAAGAATTCTCACACATGGTGAGGATCATCACCCTACTTTATAGAAAGGGTCTTCAAACCCCTACTGCCTCCATTCCTTTTTGCTGCTGCTTTAGAAAGTGAACAGAATTTGCTTTGTGTCTTTAGGATTTAGACCTTCCCTTTATCTAGTTTAAAACTGTATTCTAAACTAACAGTTTAGATTAGTGTAAGATAGCTAAGAGTGAATACCCCTTCACCTGTACTGGGAACCTTCAACACGTTAGCGAGAATAAATCTGGCCTTGGGCCTTGTAAAGGCTTTATGAGGTGTGCATCTGGCTTGGCAGTCATACCAGAGAAATCCTGTGCCTTCTATGTCTTGGTGAATCCCACTCAGTAATCCAGTGTATGATTTGCTACACCTACACTAGGCTTATCTGGCTTCTCGGTATTTACAGTCTGATACCTCAGCAGGCCTGTTGAGGAAACTGAGGCCAGTCTCTGTGCCAAAGTCCTCTTACACAGGACCCAAGACACACACTTACTGCTCCATCCTCAGAGCTGCCTTCTACTACTGTCTCAAGACATGGATTTTCTAGGTCCTGAACTGTCAGGGAATCCTTCATCCAGCACAACCAATGCATCCATTTTAGGCCTCATTAGCCCTAATGCTGACACAGGAAGTGCCTGCTCCTCACCTGGCACCATTGCTCAATATAGACTCCAGCTCTGACCTCTGGCACCAACACTTCTGCCATGGTACCTCAAGCACAGTCAAGTGTGTGTTCAGGAAGGAGAATAGGAAGTACATCTCCCCAAAAGTCATAAAGTGAAGAAAAAGAGGAAGCACCATCTCCATCCTTCTCTGCAATCAGAGACCTGAGATCTGCTTTGAAGATTCAGTCTTTGAAGACGTCATCACTTCTTCTCAGTGCTCTTCCAGAACCAGTCATCTTGGCATCAAATAACTTGGACTCCTCACCGTTTCTAATAACACTTTTCATTTCTCTGCATCTGACTGTGTGTGGGGTCAATGTTCAAGACTATTATATTAAGTAGGGCTGTCAAGCGATTAAATTAATTGTGATTAATCGTGATTAATCACGCTGTTAAACAATAAAATACAATTTATTTTAAATATTTTTGATGTTTACTACATTTTCAAATATATTAATTTCAATTACAACACAGAATACAAAGTGTACAGTGCTCACTTTACATTTGTTTTTGATTATAAATATTTGCACTGTAAACAAAAGAATTCTTTTTCAGTTTACCTCACACACTGTAGTGCAATCTCTTTATCATGAAAGTTGAATTTCCAAATGTAGAGTTATATAAAAAAACCTGCATTCAAAAATAAAACAATGTAAAATTTTAGAGCCTACAAGTCCACCCAGACCTATTTCTTGGTCAGCTGATCACTCAGACGAACAAGTTGGTTACTATCTGCAGGAAATAATGTTGCCCATGTCTTGTTTACAGTGTCACCTGAAAGTGAGAACAGGCATTTGCACGGCACTGTTGTAGCTGGTGTACACCTTCCCTCCCTTCATGTTCCTCTGATAACCTGAGTCCTGTAGAAAATCAGGTTGCACAAAGCAAACAATGTATTAGTAGCCCCAATGTAACTTACCAGCACTGGTATCTACAGATCTTTTGCTTCTTGTCAGAAGACTATCACACCTGCTGCTTTTTCTCCAGACCTCCTGTCTCAAAAGTCAGGAAGGAATTTTGCATCTCAACCCAGAAATGCTCCACTGTACAGTATTTGAGGATAATCTTCTGACTAATTCAGACTATTTCTGTTCTCAGAGAATTCAGGCCATCCTTAGTGTAATACAGCAAAGGCTACACCCAGAAATGCTATAACTTGAAAAGGAAATGGTTTACTATCTGTGACACCAGTAAAGCACTTGCTCCATCTCGAGCTGCGGCGTCTGCAGTCCTAGAGTAGCTTCTGCACCTCAGGTCTAAGGGCTTAGCTATAGTCTTGCTGAAAGTCGATATGGCAGCAATATCTACTCATCACAGTTATGTTCAGAACAAACCTATCTTCTCTCACTCAATCTCTGGGTTCCTTAAAGGCATAGTAAAAGTGTTTCCCCTCATTAAAGAGGTCCCACTTAAGGCTACCTAAATCTTATTGTAATTAAGTTGATTGGTCTTCTTTGAACTTCTTGCACAAATGTGTCTCAAGCATCTATCAATCAAATAGCCTTCCTGATAGCAGGAATGTCTGCTAGGAGAGTGAATGATCTTAGTGCTTTAATAGCCAGACACTTCATCTAATACAGTGGTCTACAAGGAGAAAGTCACCAAGAGGCCCCATTCCAGCTTCATACCCAAGGTGGTTTCAGATTTCCACTTCTTTCTTCTTTTCCCTCCAAGTGTTCTTCTCTAGACTTCACTCCCATCCACAGGAAACTCCTCTCATAAACTTGAAGAGGGTGCTCTGTTTTTATATGGAAAATACCAAGCCCTTTAAAAAATCTAATTGGTTATTTGAAGCATATGGGCGAGATGCCAGTGAGAATTCATTACACACTCTCACTGGATTAGGAAGTATATAGAATATTGTTACTTCTTGACTAGCAAACCAGTAACCTCCTAATTTAAAACTCCACTCCTTAGAGCCTCCCTCTGCAGCTGCATGGCTTAGATGTGTGTCCTTCATGAAGATACGCAAAGGAGCAACTTGCAGTTCAGTGTACACTTTCACCGAGCACCTCGTTTTGCACTTAGCATCATGGTCCAGTATTCTGTTTAGGAGAGTGGTGCCATGCTACAGTATGTATTTAGCGAAGTGCTCCTTACCCGTATTCCATAATTGGAAGTGCAGAGGCCCTCAAAGAAGACAAAGCAGTTACTTGGTCTTTGAGAGTCATTTCACATTCCCCACCTTCTTCTCTACCTCAGAGTTCTAAATAACATCAGGACTGTACAGTTTGGGAGCAGAAATTGAGTTGGAGTGGGTGTGCACTTCCTTATAGGGTGATGACATTCTCACATGAGATTTCTCAGGAGCCTCCCAGTTTGAGTCACAATTTTTCAAGGCAGTTCCATGGCCTCTGGGCACCAAATCCCATGAGTGGGAATACACAGAGGCAACTCTTGAAGAACAAGTTACTGGTAAATAACCACCTGCTCTCTTTTTGTTCCTTCTCGTATCGATCTTGTATGCTGAGAAAATATCTTTCTCTCCATCATCCCACACTTTCCTTTACATGGTCTTCCATAAAGTCTGACAGAGTGAGCAATGTTGCCGACTGGAGATGTTGAAGCAAATGACTGTCAGAGACTAAAAGGACAAAATAATGATGGCTAAGTGCAGAATTGGATAATAGGCAAGTGGGACCATTCTTGTATTTCAGGCTGTGAAAAGACTTCATGAAGTCAACTATGGCAAAGTTGGAAGGCAACCAATTTCATGTGAAAGTTGCTGGCCAAATGTGGAGCTAATTTCTGCAATTTAATTTGTGCATGTTGTACTGAACCCAGGAAGAGACTTTTTTTGTAGTAGGACCATAAATGAATTTCCCTGTAAATTCCTGTGTACTGCTTAGGATAGCAAGGACCGGTAGCACTGTATCATGTAAAAGAGTAACTCATAAGGATTAGAACATTCCAAACAAATGTTAGTCTATCAAAGAATTTAAGAAATGGTCTCTCTCTCATGTAAAATGAAGCAAAATCTACAGAACGGTTGCTTATTCTATCTGGTGAGGTTTCTTCCTCCTCTCTGATTTTTCAGTTAGTGTAATTTTTAAAATGAATTAATACATGACATTTGTACAGCAAGCTACACCCTCTAGTGGTGAACAAGGTCCCTTTTAACTAAAAGTAAAAATTACTTAGCTTATAGTTAAACACAACTATGACTCTGATCTTTGCATATTTGACTTCTAGTGTTTCTGAATAGAGGTAATGTAACTTTTTTCCTCTGCTGTGGTAGATCCAGGCTGATCATTGATCAAAGAATTGTGGCTTTCAAATATTTCTCAGAAGTAAAATTACTTACCAGATTATGGCAATCTTAATATGTGAATAGTGAGGGGGTTTTTTTTATATAGGGATACCTGGGCAATAATAGCTTCATTTTAAACACATTTAAGTGAATTTTAATAAAGGACTCTAATCAGAATCTTGTATAATTTCTGAGGTAATATGAATTAGAAGAGATAATTTATGTTTTTACTTTAGCCAGACCTATTGATGAATGTACATTTAAATCTAAATCTCTTCTTCTCACAGTCTTGCTTCTGATCAGATTCTAACTCGTCAAGGTCCCAGTCAGTCTTCGTCTTTTCCTGAAAATTATCATACCTTGCCAAAGAATACCAGGCAGCCTTCAGGGAGCTCTCCTCCACCAAATCGCAACTTGCCAAGTGACTACAAGTATGCCCAGGACCGTGTTAGCCATTTGAAAATGTCTCATGAGGAGAGGAAAGCTAATAAGGATGGTACTGTATGGCAGTTATACGAGTGGCAACAGAGACAGCAGTTTAAACATGGCAGTCCAACTGCTCCACTTTATGCAGGTTCTCCAGACTTTACTGACCGTGGGAAAGCAAAAAGTTCACTAGATGTTCCACGATCAATTTCTGTTCCTCCATCTCCTTCTGATATTCCTCCACCAGGACCTCCAAAAAATTTTCCGTCAAGGAGACCGCACACTCCTGCAGAAAGGGTTACTGTTAAGCCATCTGATGGGAGACAGAGTATAGATATATCTTTTGCTGGATCTCCAAGGAGGATTCAAAATCATGCTGTAAAGGTGTGTATAGAGTATAATAGTAATCATACACTGGTTTTCATGTTAATCTGTCTAATTAATGCAGGGATTTGCACTGCAATCCTTACTGTGGTATCAAAGTGACACACGAGTTCTAAAAGTAAACACGGTAACGCACAATATTTTTTTTCGAAACCTACGTTTTCTCAGTTGTCACAGGTTTATTTTTGTTGTTGTGGAAAGAGTAAATAGGTGGCTAAGAAAGATCCCATTAATTTGAAGTGTTCTTATTTTACAGTTTCAATTGAGTGCCTTATTCATATTTTAAAATTTTGTAAATATATGTTAATGTATACAGTATTTAGCTATGCATGTATGTATCTGTTACATAAATATATTTATACGACATTCATGCACAATCTTAATGGAGAAGTTTAATATTAAGTTAAAGAACAATTCTTTTATACCTTCTCCAAACACATTTCAGGGGGCTTTCTCACTGTTGTTAAACAGATAACACTTTTTTTTTCCAATGAAGCAAGTTTGGATAATTTCTCTTCTTCAAGGTTAATATGTTTTGCAGAAAAACTCTTTCAGGTAAGCCACTTTATCTAAACTGGTTCAAGAACAGCAGCCGTGTTAGTCTGTATCCGTAAAGAAAGCGAGGAATACTTGTAGCACCTTAGAGACTAGTTTATTTCAGCATAAGCTTTCGTGAGCTATAGCTCACTTCGTCGGATGCATAGAATGGAACAGAAGTAAAATGCATTTATACACACAAAGAAAAAGAAAAGAAAAAAAATTGTACATTAGCATACCAATTCTAAGAGGGCTGTTAAATGTAGATGGTCCATTATCACTAGGAGAAAAATACACCTTTTTGTATGTAAACTAGTGCATGGTTATTTGTCAAGTGATTGTCCACATAAATTCCAGTCTTGGTGCGCGTTGCCCCATGTGTGCAACATTGGATTCTGTTAGCCAACTATCTCCATTGGAGCTATGCTTGTGCCATAGATGTCCTCATGCACCCCGGCTCAAGAGCATAAAGACTAGAGCAGGCTGAACTGTTCCTCAGTTTCTTCCTATTGACCATGGCAGCAAGACAGAACTATTGTGTGGTGTCTGCCTTCTTCTCTGCATACTATGCAAGCATATGTAATAGTCTTTACACTTAGTAGTTAATACATATAGATAGTTTTTACCTGCAGGCTAATATCTATCTCTATATATCTATATCTATAGAGCGAGTGAGAGCAAGCGCGAGAGTGAACCTAGATACATTTCAGTTTAGGCTAGAACCCCTCCTTTTGTCCCTCTCATACAGGAATGCTAGCAGCATTGCATGATCTAGATCTCCTGGGTTCAAAACCTGCCCTCATGTGACACTTCAGTGGTGCTTAATGACTGGCACTCCTGGTTCCTGTTCTGCTTAGGACATGGACATAGCTCCAAGCTATGCTCCATATGTGTCTTCTTCTTGAAGCAAATTCAGAAAGCTAAAGAATCCTGCCTGAAATTGTTCCCTTTGAGAGCTCGAACATCAGAAGGAAAGGCAGAGCTAAACCGACATTCCTCTGGTCGTCCCTTTCCATTAGTGCTATGGGAGCTGAGTTTCTGCCTTCCCATTTGCCACCATTCTTGTGTTGACTTCCTCTGACAGGACAGAAAGCACAGGTCATCTTTTCTAGTGCCTACCGAGTAGAGACATGGATATCAGACTTCTGTCTTGCCTTGGCCTCAGCCCCATAAGGGCCAAGAGCTCTCTGCCAGCACCAAGTACGAAAAGAGAACCACGTGTACCCACTAAATGTGCAGGGTGCATTTCTCTAAATACCAACCCTTTGACACCAACTTGGCACCTGCCATTTCCATACCAGTTAACTCAGAAATGTGTTCCTTAGTACTACTGTGTTTCCCCGAAAATAAGACAGTGTCTTATATTATTTTTTGCTCCCAAAATTACATTACATTATATTACAGCGAGAGGCAAAACTGGAAGTACGTCTTATTTTCGGGGGATGTCTTACTTTCGGGGAAACAGGGTAGCTCTTCAGAACTTGCTATCTGGATACCCAGAGAATATATGGTACTGTGTGGTTTAATTGTGGGCCAAATACTGGACTCATGTCTCCTAGGGAGGCTGACGGTGGCAATATCTAAGACACTGGTACAAGTTTAAGAGGTATCTGCAGAACCAATCTCTTCCCCGCAAAAACAGGGTACTTTGGATAGAACTGTGCCTCCCTTGGAAGCTATGTGCTCCTTTTCCCCATCCCTATTTAGACAGAGCAGAGAGTCCTTTTCCACTCACCCTCCTTCCCATCCTTGGGTAGCACGATGGGAACCAGGAATGGACTTCAGAGGGAGAGAGAGTTCTATAAGGGGAAAGGACTGCTGTTGGGAGTGGGCACCTTCAGCTGAGCCTAAGCACTAACCAGCCCAGCGGTTCTCTACTCTGGTCCACCGTTTGTTCAGGGAAAGCCCTTGGCACACCGGGCCAGTTTGTTTACCTGCCGCCTCTGCAGGTTTGGCCGATCGTGGCTCCCACTGGCCACAGTTCTCTGCTCCAGGCCAATGGGGGCTGCAGGAAGTAGTGGACACCAGGCCAGTTTGTTTACCTGCCGCCTCCGCAGGTTCGGCCTATCGCAACTCCCACTGGCTGCGGTTTGCCACTCCAGGCCAATGGGGGCTGTGGGAAGCAGCACGGGCTGAGGGACGTGCTGTCCACCATTTCCTGCAGCCCCCAGTGGCCTGGAGCAGAGAACTGCGGCAAGTGGGTGCCACGATCTGCCAAATCTGTGGAGGCAGCAGGTAAACAAACTGGCCTGGTGCACCAGGGGCTTTCCCTGAACAAATGTGGACCAGAGTTGAGAACCACTGGCCTAGGCAAATTAATGAGCTCAACTGGGTTGTGGTAGGATCACCTGCTTGGCCCGCTTACCTGATTGGTCAACCTGCCTGATTGGCTGAACAGAGCCAGCAAGGCCTATTTATAAGCTCAGTAGTAGCAGCAACAAGTTGCTGGCTGCTCAACACTTATGTCCTCAGTTGTGATTACTCCTGTGCCAGTCTTGTTCCCTGCTTCGCCCAAATCCATTCCAGCCCTCTTTCCTTGCTTGCTCCAGACTCCAGCTGTGACTCTTGGCTTGATTTCTGATTCCTGACTCCAGCTCTCATCCTTTACTCTGATTCCGGGCTGCTGACTTCTGCTTTAGCCACTGGGGCTGACTGTTCATACCCTGGTCACAACAGTTTGAGTAGCCTGAAAGTCCCTGGCTTAGCTACTAGGCTAGACCCCTCTAAAGCCAACATCTCTTTGGTAGAGCTAGTGAATGCTTTGCAGAATCTACAGACCCAGATCAGTGCCGTGCAGTGAATGTCACCCTGCAAGCACAAGCTGTGCCATCTGCAACCCAGACCTACCGAGAGTTAAAAATAACATTGCCCAGTAAGTTCAGTGGTGACTGCGAGAAGCTCTGTGGGTTTCTAAATCAGTGCCATCTTCACCTTCTACTGCACCTGCTGACATTTCCTACTGACAAGACCAAAATGGGGATTATCAGCTTGCTGATCGAGGGAGGTGCTGGCCTGGATCTTGGTGATTTGGGGCAAACCGAACCACACAAACACTGCAGTGGTTGCACTCCAAACACCAAGGCAAGGATTTGGTGGGCTGATAATTATGTTGTTGACTTCTGGTGCAGATACAGAATGGGAAAAGAGTGCTCAGTGCCATCATTTTTGGCATAGTCTTAGTGAGGACATTAAGGCTAAGCTGACTTGGATAGAGTCTCCAGCTGGCCTGAAAAGTTTTATCAATCTATAGATTAAAATTAACAACTGTATCTGAGTGCTGCCAAGAAAGGAGGGTGACACTCTGAGCTATGCTGGTTTTGATGGCATGAACCAGTCAATATCCTGTACCCATACTTCAGCCTGAACCCATGTAGGTCAACATGGACTAGTCCCGCCTCTCTGAAGGGGAAAAATCTCTGCTGAGTGGGGGGTTGGTGTGTCTGTATTGTGGACAATCTGGGCGTTTCGATTTGTCCTGCCCAGACCTGTACCTTGATTGGGAAATGCCCCAGTCCCAGTGAGGGTTCTGGGTTGGGTTGGTTCTTCTCCTCATTTTAGCATCCAATGCGGTTCTTTTGATCAAAAGACTGGTGACAACTAGCACCACCGTGCCACAGTGGGAACAAGGCAAATCCACTATAAAGTCCAGAGATACAGTGGACCAGGCTTGGGGCTGTGGGCTATTGCTGGAGGAGACAAAGTGGCCTCACATATGGGTTCTTAGTTTAGGAGCATTATTTTCACATCCCAAAGAATGGCATTCTGTTCTGGACTTTTGGTGTCTCAACAAATTCATCCAGTTTCAAGTTCAGGATGGTGAGGTTCTAATAAGAGAATTGTGAACGTTGGTCAAGACTGATTCATGGCTCTCAACCCATCAGATGTCTATTTCTACATATTCATTCGATCAGACCACAGGACATACCTCAGAATCAGGAGTATCTCACTATCAGTAGAGCCCTGAGCAGATACAAAATTTGTATCTGCGTCCAATCCACAAAAGTGGTCCGAGGATTTTCAGCAAATGCTTGACAGTCATGTAAACTCATTTTAGGAGACAATGAATCCAGGTCTGTCCCTACCTTGACAACTGTCTGATCTGAAAATCATCACCCCAACAAGTGATTCAGCTCAATTCTAATAACCTTAAAGATCCTTGCCATTCTGGGTCTCAAATTCAACAAAGAGATTTTCATGCTTACTCCAACTCAAAACATAGACTGTATAGAGGATGGTGTCAAATTCCAGGCAGTAGTGAATTAACACACAGGGCCATGGGGCCCATGCCCAGGGACCATGGCCAATTTGGGGGCCCCTGGCCAATTTATGGTCCTCTGAAAAAATGGGTGCCCCAAGCCCTGTAGAAGCTGTGGGGCCGCAGGAGTGCCAGAAGAGCCCTAGAAGTGAGGGGGCCATCAGCACTCAAACCATGGCCCTGCTCGCTGCCCTGCCCTTCCCTGAGACCCTGCCCCCTGCTGCCTTTTCGCCTGAGTCCCCGTTTCCACTTGCTCCTCTCCACCTCTTTCTCTCGGTCACTCATCCTTAAGGCAGGTTAAAAGTAGCCTTAAAAGCCCCTCAAGAAGCTCCTTTCCATATGAATGTAATTGAGTTCAGAGCCATAATTATTCCTACTACTCTCTAGAGGCCTAATGATCTGTTTCTCTTTTGGCTCCTGATCTTTGAGTGAGAGAGGATATTTTCCTAACACTGATCACGATCTTCGATAGTCCAAAAGAATTTTCTGATGAGACAGAAGCAGTCCACCATCTCCTATGTTAATTAGCTTGCCCCTTCTGTCAGCTGACGCAGAACACGGAGCTGAGAGTAAGAGATTGGAAACTTGGAAAGAAAAATGAACGTAGATTTTCTAACAGCTGTTCTACGATCACATGCAACAGATTACGGTTAGTCTCTCACCCTCATCTCAGTATCAATGCAGGACTGTAGCATGAATAGGTTTTCTCTCCCAGTGCACTGTGAGCAGAGGGGAAGGTAAAGGAGAGCATAGAAGATCTTTTAGCACTAACATTGGAACAAAGTGGGAGTGCATTTCTCATCCTTAAGACATCAAATGTTAAAACAGTGGAAAGGAAATGTTTGTAGGGAAGATGACTTGCAAACCCACACCAATTCAATTCAGTAACGTGCTGATCTTCGGCAAAGATTACTTCGTCATTTGGGGATGTGTACTATGCACAATTCCACTCAAGGCTTCACATCTTTTCCACTGGTTCAGCTTATCACAGGTCTTTCATCACTGGTATTGTATATATGGTTTGGACTCTAGTTTTATAATGCCATACTTCACATATGTAAATGGGGGACAAAATTACCCACTGATAAAATAATCCTAGTGAAATATAGCATTGGAAAATGACATGTTCTTAAACTTCCTCTTATAGCTCACCTACTTATCATTTTTCTAATTACATTGATTGTACTGCAGTTGAAGGTATAAAGAAAGTGCAATATTGTTCTTCCCTTACTCCATCAAAATGCTAGAGTTGCTCCCTGACACTTCAACTCCGTACTTCTCATTTTTGTTATCTTTATATTTGTGTGACAAAACACCTAATTCTTTTCATGCTATATTAATTTCTACCAAGATGTGAACAACAAAATTTTCACTTTCTATACAGTTTCTAGAAGAAAATAGTTACTGCTTATTTAATATTTTTTTATTTATAACACCCCTATATAAATGGTACTACCTCACCTAGAATGCTGTGTTTTAATTTTAGTTACCCTAGCTCTTAAAAATAAGATAGCAATATTCAGGGGTGTTCAGGGCAAACAATGAGAATCATTTGAGGCATGGAAAGTTTTTGTATAAAGAAAGACTGAAAAGACTGGGATTAAGAGGGGAACATAAAAGATGTACACAAAATAATGAGTAGTATAGAGAGGGTAAGTCAGGAACTGCCCTTTACCCTTTTTGTATTACAAGAGCAAAGAAACATTCAGTGAAACTGAAATGATAAAATCAGAATTGATAACAGGTGATTTGTCTTACCAAATACCACATTGATGTGTGGCACTCGCTGCTACAATATGTCACTGAGGCCAGCAGCTTAATGGTATTCAGAAAAGGATTAGACACTTATATGGCTAAAAAAGGACATCCATAGTATTGTAAGGGGAAACTGTGCTGTTTCAGAGTATAAACCAACCACTAACCGGTATTAGGAAGAAATTTCCTGTACGGGCGTATTATTCCATAATTGTTGACCACAACATTTCTTGCATCTTCCACTGAAGTATCTAGTACTGGCAAATGCAGGATACATGTACTGAATTAGTCCCTGATTTGATCCAGTATGACAGTTGCCAAATTCCTATGTTTGTTTATTTATAGGCTTTCCTATGATGCTTATTGTAATATCTTCATTCCTCACAAGCATTAATGAATTTACCGCAAATTAGAGACTACCTAAAGTCAAACAGGAAGTCTGTCAGATTCATGAATATAAACCCAATCTCCTGAATCCAGTCAAGTACCTAAACCATAAGACAATACTTCCCACTTGAGGTAGTCTTCATAATTTTGACTATGACTTTCGTTACAGAATTCAGCACACATTGATAGACGCTCCATGCCTACTATGGGCTATATGACCCATACTGTAAGTGCACCCAGTTTACATGGCAAGTCGGTAAGTTGAAAACATTAGAATTCTTTTTCCCTTCTCTGCCACCAAATTATTGTAGTAAGGTTTTTAAGTCCTGCTATTTTCTTAGTCATATTGTTTTTTCACGTTGTTTTGAAAACCAGCTAACTCTTCTTAAACTTGAACTATGTAAGCTTAAGTGTGGACCATGTCCCACTCTCATTAAAGTCAATGGGAATTTTGCTGTTGACTCCAGTGGCCACATGTAGAACTTCTTTAGTTTTGTTACTATACTACAGTTTTCTAGTAAACCCTTTTCTTTTATTGCATTTATTTGACCAAATGCAGAATTAATTAAATAATTGCTTAATCGGGTCAAGTAAATGCTGTCTGGGCACTGAGGTGAAGAATGTAATTACAGCGACACTCCCTAAAGACTGCTAATTTCCTCTTTACAATGTGTCTAAATACCTGCAGCCTGAAGAGCTAACATTGCTTCTCATTCGATTAAGGAGACATCAGGCTAAGTTGGCTAATATACGAAATTACACAATCGCCCAATTACTACAGCATTTGCCAACTAATTCCATCTATCAGGTCAGCTGCTGATTGGCTCATCTGTGCTGTATGATATTTTGTAACTCTGCAAATGCTCCATTAGTGACGTGCTTGAGTCTGTGCTTTCTTGCCCATTCTTTGGTATTCTCAATCCCTGAATCATTTGTGTTTTTTCTTTGTTGTTGTACATGCTATAAATTATGAGTATTTTAAGCTACTGCTTATGGTTTCAAAGCTTTAGATATCCATTTGCTTTGATATTACTTCTGAGAATGCTGCCTCTTAATTCTCTTTTTAGAAAAGATTTTAATTATATTTTAGTCATTCTGACTGAAGCAAAACAAATTCTTTGCACTGCTTGCATAATGGGAGTGGCTCACGTCACCATGTGCTGCATTAACTCCAAAGTGAGATATATCAACCAGCTTGAACACTCTAGTACAGGGGTGGGCAAACGTTTTGACCCGAGGGCCACATGGGGGTTGCAAAATTGTATGGGGAGCCAGGTAAAGAAGGCTGTGCTTCCCCAAACAGCCTGGCCCCACCCCCTATCTGACCACCCTCTCCATAACTTTCTCTATTACAAAGTATATTAAACATACCAGAGCAATCTTAAATGAATCCTTGCAAAGATATGTAAATGTGGTATATAGATTCAAAAGCACAGAGTGTTTTTAGATAACTATTTTCATTGTATCAAAACACTGAAGTCTCAAAACTTGAAACCAGAATTGTTGCCTTTTCCTCTGTTTATGCCAATAAGTCCAGAATTCAAAATAATGAAAATAATTCCAAACAATATTCTGGATATTTTCCCATTAACAAAGTGTGTTTGCAGCAGTTATGTTGCTTCGTTGTTTGTTGAAAACATTTCTGTTGAAAGAAGACAAATCATTTTCTGTTGTGACTGGTGTGCACATTTTTGGGGGTAACTTAAGAAAAGGTAGTACTACCTTCGTATAATTATAAGACCATACAGACAGCAGCTATTAACTAGACAGTGTTTCAAAAAGGAAAAAAAAGTATTCATTTGAACATGATCAGATGAAAAGCCAGAATGGTTCTCTTAACTATATGATAATTTTTATTTAATATTATCCATGAAGTGTCTGTTCCATCTCTCCCAAACTGAGGGATGCATATTTTAAAATGTGTATGCAGTTTGACCAGAAGTGTTTTGATGATTTGTTATTTAATGAAATATTTTACCATTTATATCTAAGACCAATCCTAAATAAGGCAAATTGTTTTGTCATAAAGTCATGTAATACAGGATGCTAAGCCATGGCTTAACACCTTTTTCAATAAAATATCCTACTCTTAGTATACTAGCTATAAAAATGTTGTTCATGCCTTCGAAAATCATTTAAGCCATAAGTATGTTTTTGTCCCCTTGTACGTTATGAAAGGCGCATTGGGTGAGGGTAGAAATCTGGTCTCCATGATACTGTACCTATTTCATATTCAACCATAAACAGCAATGTGACTGTGAGGCCAACGTGCTTATTTTGTGCCACTTGTGTACCCGCTTTGTCACTTTACTTTTTATCCGTTATTTACATATAGCTTAATACCAGTTTTCCCGTATTTTAAAGTAGTGGAATACATTGCATTGTTGTTCATAATTTTTATATATTTAACTGAAGGCTGATGACACCTACATCCAGCTGAAGAAAGACTTGGAATATCTGGATCTAAAGGTAGGACATATTTATCGGAATCATATTTCCAGTATTGATCATCCCATCAGTCTTCTGTATATCTTCTGCCTACCTGCATTACACACAATTTTCTTTTGATGTAACTGGAAAATCTCTAAAATTGAGAGAGTCTTACCTCACTGACTGTAAGCTGAAAACTCCGAAAATTTGTTGCAAGTTTATTTTGTTTTAGTTTAATTTGCAAACAGTGCAAGAATAATTTATTTTATTTTGTAAGTTTGAAGAAACAAGAATAAAATCTGATTCAGAATATTAATATCTGTTACAGCATTATGGTAATGCTGTTATGTTTAAGACTGAGTATTCCAAGTTAACAGAATACAGAATTTTAGTGTTTATTCATTCCTATTTTTCCTTTATTTCTATTAGAAGCCGTCTCCTTTTATGATAACAGTAAGAATATTATTATTTCTAAACATATTTATAATGTAGAAGTGTTGTGATAAATGAGTTGAATATATTGCAATTTTCCTCTCACCTCCATATTATTATATGAATTTTTTTCTTGCCGTACTTGCATTTCTGAAGATCCCAAATAATTCCCTTCTTCAAACCACTCATCCTATACAATTTAATATCATGGGCCCGCAGGTCACAACCAAAAATTAGGTGGAACTCCTTTCAGAATGAATCAACCTTTCCCCTAAATTATTCTCCATGGTTCACTTAAGAGTAATGCAATATTTTCCTAACCACTTCATGCCATTATTGAGCTATTAAATAGCCAAAAACTTCCTAGAATTAGTCCACTGGACAATAGGGTAGATTTGAAAAACGAGATGTATTGCTCTCATGTTCCTACATCTTGCATTCACAACTTTGACAATGTAACTGAGTTTTTCAGTGCTGTTAAATCCTTTTAAACTTGGTGCATTTTGTTTCAGTTTTAGAGGATATATTTTTGATACACTCGCACCCTTTTATTTAAACAAATTTCCCAAGTTCAGTCTTTAAAAATATTACTGTGTGATCATTCTTTAGCAATAGGATCAAATGCATGTGACGTTGTTTAAGGTTCAAGTTTTTTACAGCCAGTGAAATTCCGTTTTAACATCTCTATCAAGCAATAGTGGCATCCAGTGGTGAGTTCAATTAATTGACATTTCTTCCCAAAGAGAGATCTTAAATTCTTATTTATATCAGATCGCCAATATCATGTTGCATGAATTCAAGATTTTAAATAGTGGTGTTATCCTGAAGCTCAAATTCTGCATCTCAGTTAAAACAGCTGTCCTCCATGGTAAGCAGATTGAAAACAAAATTAGATTAATAAATGTTAGGTTTTGAAAAATCAATGAAAAGAAAACTAATAATTTTGCTCAGCTTCTCCTCTTGGATAAATCATTGTTGTAGGGACTGAGCAAGATTTTCCCTGCAATTGCATCTCCCAGCTGGGAACCATCTTAGTGCTGGGCACAGGAACTGAGAGCAGAAAAACTCTCCTGTGCCCTCAGTGCCCACAGTTGGTGTCCAACCATGTGGAAGAGGAGGAGTAGTCATAGAATCATAGGACAGGAAGGAGACCTCAAGAGGTCATCTAGTCCAGTCCCCTGCACTCATAGCAGGACTAAGTATTATCTATACCATTCCTGACAGGTTTTTGTCTAACCTACTCTTAAAAATATCCAATGATGGAGATTTCACAATCTCCCTAGGCAATTTATTCCAGTGCTTAACCACTCTGGCAGGAAGTTTTTCCTAATGTCCAACCTAAACCACCCTTGCCGCAATTTAAGCCCATTGATTCTTGTCCTATCTTCAGAGGTTAAGAACAATTCTTCTCCCTTCTCCTTGTAACAACATTTTATGTACTTGAAAACTGTTATCATGTCCCCCCCCCACCCCCCGGCTTCTCTTCTCCAGACTAAACAAATCAAATTTTTCCCATCTTCCCTCGTAGATCATGTTTTCTAGACCTTTAATCATTTTTGTTGCTCTTCTCTGGACCTTCTCCAATTTGTCCACATCTTTCCTGAAATGTGTGCCCTTAACTGGACAAAATACTCCAATTGAGGCCTAATCAGCGCAGAAGAATTACTTCTCATGTCTGCTTACAGCACCTTTGTTAATAGACATTTGCAAATTTGCATTTGTAAATCTGTTTGTTTTTTAATTAGAAAAATTACTCTAAAAAAACCTAGTTTTTTATGAAGTCAAGTACTCAAAAATTAAGAAATACCAGATTAATGTTGCCTGTTCCATCTTTATTTGCTTTCCTTGTGTGTGTGTGTGTGTGTATTATGATTAAAGCTACAATTTTGTCACAGTGGTCCTAGAAATTCAAATAGAATTTGAGTAAAGTCTGTGAAATGCCCCAAAACTGATAGGCGTTGTGACCTAGTGCATGGGCTCATGATACTACCCCTCCAAACCTGAGTGGTATTGTGACCCCATGTGCTAGGTCAGAATGCCAATCCACTGTGGGCATCTGTCTCCATGTATGGAGGTGTTGTGACCACATGGGTCAGGTCACAATGCCAAGAGCAGGGAATCTGGGCCTGGCCCCATGGGACAGGAGCCATGATTGTAAAAGGTGAACTTGTTCTCCCAGAACCACCCATGGGCTCCCCACTGACCTGCTTTCCAGACATACCATTATTTTCTTGCACCTGTGCTATGAAATGTATTAAAAATGTGTGTGAGAAAATTGTAGCCCTAATTATAATTGTTTTTAATTACATGATCACATACAGTTTTTTTCCATAGGAGCCCTGCATCATTCAGTGCACAGAAGAAAAAAGTGTTCACTGAAAGAGCAATTATTTGATATTTTGTTTTATTGTCATTGTTTAATGTGTGGCCCTGTGCCTTAGGCCTGGTGTACAGTAGAAGATTAGCTTGATTTAACTGTGTCAGTCGAGTGTGTGAAAAATCCACATCCCTGAGCAGGGTAGTTAAGATAAAGCAAGTCACCACATAGACAGCACTAGATCAATAAAAGACTTCGGTCATTGACCTAGTTACCACCTCTCGGAGAGGTGGATTATCTGTGCTGACAGGAGAAATCCCTCCCGTTGACATAGGTAGTGTCTACCCTAAAACACTACAGAAGCGCTGCCCAGTGGCACAGCTATATTGTTGTAGCATTTAAAATATAGACAAGCCCTTATTTACTGAAAACTAGTCAAATCCTTATACAATAAGGAAAGACATTTCATGTGTAAGCTTATAAGAAGGTATGCTACAGGCAGTGGAGAATTGAGAAATGCTAAAATGTTTTCTGCTTAATAATTAAGAGATCAGGTGTAAACTATCTGTAGAATGGATGGTAAATCTTATCTCATCGTACCATAGCAACTAGTTGTTTTTTAAAAAAATTCAAACATACATTCTAGATTAGGAAATAGAGAATGTGAATGAGGAAGGGCTAATGAAGTATAGGAGGGTGTGTGCCATTAAAGCATTTGCACTAGAGCAATTCAAGAAAATCTGGGGTCCTCTGTGAAGCCATTCAGTGGTTCATCATAGAAATGTAGGGCTGGAAGGGACCTTAACAAGTCAAGTCCAGCTCCCTGCATTGTGGCAGAATCAAGTAAACGCAGACCTTGACCTTCCCTGACAGGTGTTTGTCCAACTTGTTTTTAAAAATCTCCGATGATGGAGATTCCACAGTGTACCTTGGAAGCTTATTCCAGAGCTTAACTACCATTATATGTGAAAAGTTTTTCCTAATATCTAACCTAAATCTTCCTTGCTGCTGATTAAACCAATTACATTTTGTCCTACCCTCAGTAGACATGGAGAACAATTGATCACCGTCCTCTTTATAACAGCCTTAATATATTTAAAGACTATCAGGTTCTCCACAAAAACCATCTTTTTCCAAGACTAAACATGCCCAGTTGTTTTAACCTTTCCTCATAGATCAATTTTTTAAACCTCTTATCATTTTTGTTGCTTTTGGACTCTCCAATTTGTCCACATATTTCCTAAAGTGCAGTGCCCATATTTGGACACAGTATTCCAGCAGAGCTGGACAGTTACCTCCTGTGTCTTAGATATGATATTCCTGTTAATGCACCCTAAAATGATGGTAGCCTTTTTTGCAATTTTACCACATTGTTGACTCAGTCAATTTGTGATCCACTATAACTTCCAGATCCTTTTCAGCAGTACTGCTACCTAGCTGGTTATTCCCCATTTTATAGTTTTGCATCTGATTTTTCCTTCCTAAGAATAGTACTTAGCAATTGTCTTTATTTAATTTCATCTTGTTGAATTCAAGCCAATTCTCCTATGTGTCATGATTGTTTTGAATTTTAATCCTGTCCACCAAAGTGCTTGCAATCCCTTTGAACTTGATGCTATCTCCAGATTTTATAAGCATACTCTCCATTCCATTATCCAAGTCATTAATGAAAATATTGAATAGTCCCAGGCCCTGGAATGACTGCTGAGAGACCTCCTAGAGACGCCTGTTTGACAGGGACCACTGATGACTACTGGTCTTTCAACCACGTGTGCATCCATCTTATAGTTGTGCACCCACCTAGACCACATTTCCCTAATTTGCTTATGAAAATGTGTGGGACATTTCAAAATCCTTACTAAAATCAAGATATAACTTTGTAAGCTTCTCTGTAGCATCAGCTCCAAACTTATGTCATAACAGCTGGAGTTCAGTTCCACTGCGATGAAGAGGAGAGAGAAATAAGATAAATGTGGGTGTTCATAGAGAGAATTAAGGAATAGTGGGTGGCAGTTTTTTTGTTAACGGAGGAGTGCAGGATCTGTGATGTGCCAAAGCGAAAACATGGATCAAAAATAGATAGCCTGATCCTGAGGGTGCTTGTGTTATCACCTCTAAGCACTCTGCACAAAGCAGATTGTACTGAACTGCTAATTTCCTGACAATGGACTATAACCAGAAAATAGCACACTACATACTTGGTGAGGCCCTTGGAAGCTGCCGGTTTGGCAACACCATAAGCCCCTAAATTATAAACTGGATTTGCGTATGTTACAAAAGTTTTTTTTTAAAAAAAGTCATGGTTGAACTAGCAATCTTTCCAAATCATAACTAATGTTATACTAGAGGAGAAGCATCCACTTATAATTTCCAAATTGTTTTTTTAATTTTGGTGATCAATGTGAATATTCACACGTGAATATTCTTCATCTCTAGGGGCTGGTCCCACTACCGGGGGGGATCGACAGTAGATACGCAACTTCAGCTACGTGACTCACGTAGCTGAAGTTTGCGTATCTGAAGCCGACTTACCTGCCGTCCTCACGGCGGTGGCAGTTGTCGGCGCGCTCCCCCGTCGACTCCAGCTTGCGCCTCCTGGCAAGCTGGAGTTCCGGAGTCGATGGGGGAGCCACAGGCAATTAATTTTTTGCGTCTTCACAAGACACAAGAAATTGATTGCCAAAAGATCGATCGCTACCCGACGATCCGGTGGGTAGTGAAGACCAGCCCTAAGTCAAGCAGTAACTATCCGGAATGAGGCAGCTACAGTACCTGCTGGTTGCCTTCCTCAGGAGAATAGTTGCACAAAGAGAGAGGAGATACATTTTACAGATATTTTATCTAACTTCTGGTATCTCTATTTCTGTTTTTCATGGGATTCAGAGTTGTAATATTTTTTTCCTAGTAACAAACTATTGCTAAACTTTTGTTTGAAACAGATAAAAAATAATGGACCTCTGATCAACATGGTTTACAAAGTGTTAAAGAACTCAGCACAAGGGTTACTGTCAGGTATAAATGTAAGACTGCTTGTATCTGAAATGTGACCATCCCATTGCTTTTTTTCAAACGCCAATCAATGTACATACCCTAGCTTTCACAGGTGTATCATGATAAATAGAAGAGCTTCCTGCAAGATTTTTTTTAGGCTGTATGCAAAATTATGGCTGACCTCACTGTGCTTGGTTTCGTCTTACCATATGTTGAAAAGGAATGGTTGTGTTAAGTAGTGACCCGTTTATGTAATTCTTAAAGTGTGAAAGCATGCTAAACCTTATTTTATGTTTTTCATTTTCATCTATTTAAAATTTAAGGTCACTTTTGCATTTGTGATTATATAATCCCTTTCAAAATATAGCAAATTATTCATAGTATTTTCATTGCAGACTATTAGAAAAGTTCACCTGTCCACTAGCTTTGAAGATTATTAAATCAGCATATTTAGTACTTGGATACACTTCTGGTTATGCTTAAATATACTAAATATTTTCCTATACTTGAAAATGTGACTGAATATTTACTATCAATAATGCTAAATTACTTGCATTAATAATTTTAAAAGGAAAATCATTCCTATTAAAATATTGTACTATTTGGCAATTTATGTTGAAAATGTTAAAAATAATTAAAATTGGTTTCTTCTAATGGAGAGTAAACCCTCTTGTATTTGCTGATGATGAAATAACAAACATCTGCCTTTTATTTCATGAAATTCACATGATAAATATATGCATTTTTTGAAAATGGAAAGGTGAGATGTATAGGCATGAATAATATAAAATTAGTAAATGTACTCATGTCTTAAGACTAGAATAATAATTGAAAATCTTACTTGATGATTTGCTAACTTCATCTAAAATAAAATGTTGAGGGGATAGTTGAGTCTCTTTACCACTTTCAATTGTGGATAGTCCCTAAGGATTATCTTCTTTCCTTCTAGAAGTTGGATTTGGAGCCAGAGATTACTGGAATGAGAGAGGGTGAAACTAGAAAGTACATCCAAAATGAAGTGTATTTAAATATCAGTTTCACTCCTGCCCCAGAGTAATATCCCTTTTTGCATTCCCATAATCCCATAGTGGACTGAGGAAGAGTGAGTCCTTTGTAGAAAGCAGGAACTTCTAAGACACGTTTTTAGTCTGTTGGGCTGGCTTGCGGTGTTTAGGAGGCAGGAGGGAGGGGGTAAGAGTGAGCAGGCTCCCTCTATCTCCCCTGCCTCCGACCCACGACAATCAGCTGGCTTGCGGGGTTCAGGAGGGAGGGAAGGGAGAAGCGAGGAAGCAGCCTGCAAAGTAAAGGGGGATGAGGTGGGGGGGGGGAGAAGAGGCGGGTCAAGGGTGGGGGTTTGGGAGAAGGGGTGAAGTGGGCAGGCTGAGGGTTGGGTCCCCAGCCCCAGGTGCTTGCAGAGCAGGGGAAGCTGCTGCTGTGCAATGTGCTTCTCCTAGCCTACAGCACCTTCAGCCTCCTTGCCTGCCTCATTGTCTGCAGTGCCAGTGGGCTGTGCCTGTGTGGGGTAAGACGGGGGAACCTCCCAACCATAGTACTGTACTGTATGGCAAAAACAAATTTCCCTGGAACCTAACCCCTCCCCCTCATTTACATTAATTCTTATGGGGAAATTGGATTCTCTTAATATCATTTCACTTACAGTCACATTTTTCAGGAACATAACTACGTTAAGTGAGGAGTTCCTGTAGTTGGTAATCCTTTGGAATTAGATACTGATGTACCATTGTCGTATTTCAAAGATTTGATATGGCAAGTTTATTGTAATAATTCTTGTCATACATTTTCTTTTCATGAAGAAGATAGTCTTGATGTTAACTTTTATGCAAGTTCTACAATTTAGCTAAAATTTCTTGTATTTCAAAGGATAAGCCCTTTAACATATATTTTTAGTGTCGGTAAATCATATAGTGTGTTGGCCAGAGTATATAACGATACTTTTTCTTTATCACTGAAGAATAATTATACTTCACTTTGCCACCAGTCTAATATATCTTTAAAACTTATTCTTTTTAGGTGACAGGGCGTGATATACTAAAAGAACGAAGTCCAAAACCTGTCAAGATTGCAGAAAGTGATATTGATGTAAGTATCAAACATCAATTCAAAACCCTGTTAAATATAGTTACTTGAGCATTTAACTGTTTCTGTTACACTATAATTGTTCTCATTGTGATCCAACTGAAAACAAAAATCATGCTATGGAAGAAGGGTGTCTTTCTTTTTTTAAATCTAACTTAAATATATATGGTTTTATTGGTAGGTCAAGCTAAGCGTTTTCTGCGAACAGGATGGGATTCTACAGGACTTGGAAGACAAAATAAGATCCCTTAAGGAAAATAAAGTAAATACAATTGAAATTTTATATGTTAATAATAGTAATGATTAGTAAATTCTCTTGGATAAACCTTAGTTTCTTTTTCAAGCTTTTTGGACTCCAAACCAAGCATTAGATTATTGTAATGTACCGATATTGTAATAATTCACTTTGGACAATATATACAACTCTCTTATTAAAGAATGAAAATGGTATGTTTTTAGTATTACAGATGAGTAATGTATTTGGAAGATACTTTTAAAAAGTTTCAATAATGCATATTTTAAAACTACTCACATTTATTTTTATGTGATCTCCATTACAATTTTTGCTGAATGCACATTTTCAGAATCGTTTTGTTTCTTAAGTTGACGATGGCATTGGGATGGGTCAAGGAAAGGGCTCAATCTCTGTCACTTTTTTAACACAGTTATAAGATTTTTTAAAAAGTCTCACCAGAGAGCCAACTGTTATCACACTTATCAGTGTTTTAAAACTTGTGCTAACAAGAACCATATTTACAAGAATATTGTAGGTAGTATGATTGCACTAGCATTATGCAAAAGGTTCTAACAAAGAGGGGAGCAGATCCTGAGTTATTTCAATGTAGCTAAGCCAATTTACAATAGAGAAGGTTCTAGCGCCAAAGGTCTGAACCAAACTTGCAGTAACTTTTTTGACCTGTTTGCTGCTAAGACCTTGTTCTTCCCCCCCAACCTTCTTCCTTCCTTCTGTTTAAACTCCAATTAGAAGAGTTCCCAAAGTAAACATTAACAAAGGGGCCTTTTCTTCCTTTCATTGTGTGTGTATAAAACTAACATTTTTCTAGCTTTGAGCCCTACCTACATACTCTGGGGCTGCTGAAATTAAATGGGCTCATTAAAATGAATGTCTGAATATAGTAGGTAACTAATCTATACTACAGATTGGTATTTCTGCCAAAGGGTATGAATAAATTCAGAAAAAAATCCTTTCTACCATTTGCACAGAAATTAAATTTCACTTCCATTGGTTAATGTTTTTGAAAGGTACAAACTAAAACAGGGATTTATAATGGCAATTGTGTTGCGACTTAGTGGTTGCTATTGACTATTGCTACAGTGATGGCCCAAAGCTTCCAATAGTCAGTTTCCTTCTTTGTCCTCTCAGTAAAAGGAAAATCTGTGATCCTAGTGATTTAGAGGGAAGACTTGAGAGGTAGAGAAGATTTTTCGTATTCTTGGTAGTAAATCAGTACAGACCCATACAAATGTAAGTCTATTGCTATTTTCCTTTTTTTCTTTAGGACCAGCTAGAATCTGTTTTGGAGGTTTTGCATAGACAGATGGAACTGTACAAAGACCAACCACAGCATGCAGAAAAAATTTCTTCCCAGCAGAGACTTTTGCAAGAGGACCTCATTCATATTCGCGCTGAAATATCCAAGGCATCCACTGTATGTGTTCAGTGCTTCTGAAGAAATGCTAAACTAAGCTTTAGACTAAAATGAATTACTTTTCAGTCACAGGGTTAAATCCTTAAAACTAATTTAGATAATGTGCAGAATGTGAAAACTAATCATGCAGATCTGGCTTTTTAATGGAAATCTTAACTGCAATTTTTTTTTCCAGTCTCCACTGACTAGCCTGATATAAACTAGATCAGACTTTTTTTCTGGGGACCAAGTTGAAGAAAATGTGTTGATGCCCACGACCCAATGGAGCTGGGGATGAGGGGTTTGGGGTGTGGGAGAGATTCAGGGCTGGGGTGCAGTGGTGCGGGATTCAGGGTGTGGGAAAGGGCTCTGGGCTCAGGCAGTGGATTGGAGTGCAGGAGGGGGTCCCAGCTCTGGGCTGGGGGTGTAGGCTCTGGGTTGGGGCTGGGGATGAGGGTTTAGGAGTCGGAAAGGGTTCCAGGTTTTGGGAGGGCTCAGGCCTGGGGCAGGGGGTTGGGGCGCAGACTTACCTGCAGCGGCTCCCAGTAAGCGATGCAGCCGGGGTGCAGAGGCAGGCTTCCTGCCTGTCCTGGCACAGCAGACTGTGCTGCACCCTGGAAGCGGCCAGCAGCAGGTCTAGCTCCTAGGTGGAGGCATACAAGCGGCTTCACTCGACACTCGCCCTGAGGCATCGCCCCCACCCCAGTTCCCATTGCCCAGTTCCCAGACAATGGGAGTGTGGAGCCAGTTGTGCCTAGAAGTTGTGCCTAGAAGTTGGACCCACTGCTGGCCGCTATTGGGGTGCAGTGAGGTATCAAAACAGGTAGGTACTAGCCTGTCTTAGCTGGGCAGCACCACCAACAGGACTTTTAACATCCCGGTCAGCGGTGCTAACCAGAGAAACCCAATGCCTGACATAACATGCTGCGACCCAGTACTGCGTCGCAACCTGAAGTTTGAAAAATGCTGAACTAGATTCCCTGGAGGAAAAATTCTAGGAGGGAAAAGGAATTGGGTCATACCTTGGAGTATTGGCCAGCATTTTCTCTCTCTCAGCTACCACAACCTAATAAGAATAAATTTTAATAAAGGCACCACATCAAATTAATGTTATGTTTCATTAATAGGCCACACAAGAATTGAAATTTTAAACCTACCTACCCACTCTGTAGTCCATCATATAATCCCTAAATCCTACAGCACATGAGGCCAGTTTTTAGAAAACTGCCTCTAAAATTGTACTCCTAAGTCTTGTATGTATAAGTCAGGTAAATTAAAATGTCTATGTCATCTACATGCACAAATGCAGTGTTTTGTGTCTGCAGACAATGCACTGTTTTACAGGCTCTGTTGAAAATTTATGTAGAGTTGTGTAAAATCAAATCATCTTCCACTATTTTGAGCCATATAGCAGAATGTACAGCTGCAGATGTTAGCCATAATGTAAATGACTTAAGGATTCTCTGGTGGCCCCGACACAGAGGTGAATTTTTGCCAACAATTTAAGAACTCTCTTAAAATAGTGTGTTTAGTTTTACACATTACATACGTAAAGTGGACAGGGTACTGAAATTATGTTGTCTTCCTTCAAGAATTCATATCATTGCCTAGATTCCTTTGAACTCCTGCTTTGTTCTTAAATAATTAATAAAGCATTCTGTGTTTGCATATTATCAAAAAAATTCAAACTAAAGATTCTGAACTCTGTCCTGCAAGGTGTGGACCACTCTGGTCACAGTCCAGTAAAGCATTTGAGCTCATGCTTCACTTTAAGATCCTATCATTACATTCTGTTCAGAACACATTATTTTTCTTTTTTCAGTGGACAACCTAATTCTTAAAGTTAAAAACATACTTATTAGTTTAACTGGCTGAAAGATAGACTGCAGTGTACCTTTTGTTGGTTATTGTAGGGTTGCACTGAAACCTTTCTCTTTGCCAACAGGAAATGGAAAATGCTTGGAATGAATATCTGAAATTGGAAAAGGATGTGAACCACCTGAAGCAAGCCTTACAGGAACAGATGAACAGATCATTTTTTCCTCAGGTGAGTCTGTTTTCAGGTATTAAATTACTGTTGTTGAGATCTTGTGTGAACTCGAAAATGATTAGCTGCTGGGAGGAAATCTCTCAAATGCTTGTTCCGTGTGGAGAATGCTGAAGAGTTCCCTGCCTGCTGCTCCTGCTGTACATATTCAAAGTCAGCAAACTATACCTCAAGGAAATTTAAACATGCCATATAAATATAGTCCTGAACAGGGAGACGTACTTGAAAGAAGGGTGTAATGGAGAAGCACTAGACATTTGTAACAGGAAAATAATTAGAAGTTCTGCAGAAGTTTCTTCTTGGAGAATTAACCTTTGGTTGAAACCTAGAGTATGAGATATCTGCTAACAATAATATTGGAGAGTAAACAGCACTAAACAGAAAAATTATATTTCCTAAAATGTCAACATCTATAATTTAGAAGTGGGGAAAAAAGAGTTTGAAGCATTACCTGGCAAAGGATATGGGGGAAATCCCTTGGCAGGGCATTAGCACTAATGCAAACTCTTTGAGAACATACATAAAGGGAGTGGAGGGGTTACATTAAAAAGTCATCATTTACTAACACCATAGTGTCCATCATCACAGGGTAGCTGTGTTAGCCTGTATCTGCAAAAGCGACAAAGAGTCTTGTAGCACCTAACAGATGCTTAGGAGCATAAGCTTTCATGGACAAAGACCCACTTCATCAGATGAATGATGAAATGGGTTTTCGCCCTCAAAAAATTATGCTCCTAAACATCTGTTAGCCTGTAAGGTGCTACAAGATTCTTTTAACACCATAGTGACAAGCCATGTTAGTCTGTATCCGCAAAAAGAATGAGGAGTACTTGTGGCACCTTAGAGACTAATAAATTTATTTGGGCATAAGCTTTCATGGGCTAAAACCCACTTCATCAGATGGATAGAGTGGAACATACAGTAGAAAGATATATATATAAACACATACAGAGAACATGAAAAGTTGGAGATGATTGCCATACCAACTTTAAGTGGCTAATCAATTAAGGTGAGCTATTATCAGGAGGAAAAAAACAACTTTTGTAGTGATAATTAGGATGACCTATTTCAAACAGAAAGCCAGGAGTACTTGTAGCACCTTAGAGACTACCTAGTTTATTTCAGCATAAGCTTTCGTGGGCTATAGCTCACTTCATCAGATGCATCCAATGAAGTGAGCTATAGCCCATGAAAGCTTATGCTGAAATAAACTAGGTAGTCTCTAAGGTGCTACAAGTATTCCTCGCTTTCTTTACGGATACAGACTGACACGGCTGCTATTCTTGAACCTATTTCAAACAGTTGACGAGAAGGTGTGAGTAACAGTAGGGGGGAAAATTAGCATGGGGAAATAGTTTTAGATTGTGTAATGACCCATCCACTCCCAGTCTTTCTTCAAGTGTAATTTAATGGTGTCCAGTTTGCAAATTAATTCAAGTTTAAAGTTGGTATGGCAACCATCTCCACCTTTTCATGTTCTCTCTCTCTCTCTCTGTGTATATATGTGTGTGTGTGTATCTATATGTATGTGTATATATCTCTTCCTACTGTGTGTTCCATTCTATGCATCTGATGAAGTGGGTTCTAGCCCACAAAAGCTTATGCCCAAATACATTTGTTAGTCTCTAAGATGCCACATGTACTCCTAATTCTCTTAACACCATAATGTGGTATTTAAAATATTGGAAGTAACTCCAATCATATTGTTCATGCAAGACTATCCTAATCCATGTCTCATGATTCAGGTATTGTATTTACAGCTGCAGATATTTGAAACTGCTAATAACAGATCCTTGTTATTCCTGAACTTAAGATAAACATCTAGGAAGATATTCATTTGCTATATATTGAATTCCTAAATGCTGTTGACTCCTTGCACTCTTAACCCTGAAGTTTCCACTAATGTCTGCTTGTATCCTACATTCTTTTGGCTTGTAAAGTGAAAAAATGGTGGTAACATAGCAATGAGATGTCTAACTTTATTTCCAGTGTTGTAAATGCTTTTCATAACATTGTGTCTGTGTGAATTTGTCAGTATATTATTAGATGCTCTCATTTTTGACATTAATAACTTTTTAAATTTACAAGTCTGTGCAGGACTTCCTAGTTTTCCATTTATTTGATTTGTCTTTCTTGATTCATCTATCCACTTCTCAGGGCATCAGTCACAGACGTGCTATTTTCCTTACTTGTTCTTTGTCATGTTGGAATATTACTGGATGGTTATCTCTGCAGATCCTTGTAAATTGAAACAATTGTTTAGAACTTATTGGTGATTGAAAGACATCTGGATTTTAAACCAATTATTTAATTTTGAGTCATGCAGAGAAGCACTATTTTCATCTGTCATCTTATTTGCAAAACTGAATGTGCCATGTCAGATTTTTTTTCTACGTTCTTATTGGCTGTAATTATTGCTTTATATCCTTAGAACAAGGTAGGCTGTTGACGGTATTTTTACATTCATCTTTACAAAGCATTATTTTAAACAAAAAATTAAAAACAACAACAACGATGTGAGTTTTCATTCAAATCCCTGGCAATTTATTTGGATATTTCGTACCAAAAGAAAACAGCAGTTATATTTTAAAATTCTTATCTGGTTACACTGTACATTTGAGCCATTATCAATTAGACCATTTGTTTTGATTGTTATCAACTAAACCTCTTCTATCAAAGTATGGACTTGAGAAGCTTTTTATATTATATCATCCTTCTTTAAATTCCATTCCCTGTGTTCTAAAGAAGTCATCTCTCAACCGAGATGCCTGGGCAGCTTTGAGTGCAAGAATATTATTAAACTGAAGTCAACTGTGTAACATATCATGCCAAGGAAACTTCATTAACTTAGAATTAAAGTTGCCCAAATTCATGTCCTGTCAACTCAAAAAAAAAAAAAAAAGACATTAACATCTGTCCTTTGAGTCTACTACTAGCAAATAGCATTCTCCACTGTTTAAATGTCTGGCTCCTTGGCACTCTACTTTCTGATATATAGCCTGACTGAATATACTTTCCAGGTTCAAGAAAGCAAAGGTAAAACAATTTATTACCCTTCACTAGTGCTAGGAGGTTTAGGAGCCAGTAATGAAGTTGTTTTTTCTTCCAAGGCAATGCTATCTTATATGGATTAATTAGATGCTGTTTTTTGCCCTCATGATGGGGGAGTGCTGTGTTGTCAGGTTCTTTTGAATGGGCCTCAGGCTTAACTTTCTCAGTGACCCTTCTGCTTCACTAGGTACAGGAAAAATTGCAAATTTAGTTCCACTTCTTAACTTTTTTGTTCAATGATGGAGATATTAAAGATGCTATATCCAGGACATTGGCAGCTTTCTTACAAAGCTGTGAATTGTCATGCCAGTTTTCCCAACCAAAAACAGACAGAAGAGGAGACAGGAAATGGGAGGAAAACAGATGGTCCTATTATGGTCCCATAGTATGGTCCTGTTATGGTCTAGCAGTGGTTGCTGTCTACAAAAATTAAGTTTTCAGAACAAAGTTCATCAGGGTTTCAGTATGCAGCAGGTCCATGCTAGTGTGACTTTGGTTTAATGAGTTTTAGGCCTTTCCCCATTATAGCAGTATTTCCCTAACTCTAGAAAGATGAGCCTCTGGAACCAACCACACTCCCTTTTAATGCTGCTATGTGTTTTTATAGATAACAAACCATCATGACCTACACCGTGTAGGGGCTGGGAGATGTGCTGCTGTGGGTGGTATTGGCCATGTTTTTCTCTTGGGGTCTGGCAGCCTTGTCTGTCGGGAGGAAACAGGAAGTGGATGACTCTAACACTTGTCTTGCTGTGAAACTTCAAGCCACACATGTAAAGGAAACTGTGTGAGTGACTGCTTCCAAGTCCCATCTTCCTCATCCCAGCTGTCAGTTGTGACAAAATCAGTGATCACTCAGAGAAGATTGATTAAATCTTCATAATACAAGTGAAATATTTAACAGTAGTGGCATTTAAAGTATTATAAATAGTACCGATTCAGATGAATGAGGAAATTCACACCTTGGAGGAATTTGATTCTCTGTAAACCCAGGCCCGTTTACAAGGTTTGGTTTTTACTTGTTTTACATTCTGAAGGTTAAAAGTTAGAGACTATCCTTTTATTTTAAATTAAAGCTGAGAGGCTAAAGAACAATTCAGAGGTATGTCTGTGCTCCCCTCGCCTCCCCGACTCCTCCCCAAACTTTGGGAAACACTGTGCATTACTTATGGTTCCACCTATAGGTAGGCATGTTGTGAACCAACAGCAGCAAGAGGTCTTAATCCTTGCTCTTACTTTAGAGAATTATTTAACCTACTTCCAGACTCCTAGCTTGCATGAAAACTTTGAAAAACTGGATGTTTTGACATCATAGGGATAGGCAAAAGGATAAGGAAGCCAATCTGTATTTGAACGTATATGTAAAACTACTTAGTTAATCTCTTGTCTGGATGATACTCTGTTCCCACCAGCATTGTCATGCAAAAGACTCTTAAAATTCTGAACTGGCTAAATTAAGATACTAACAGTTGTGTTATGCCCATTTTTTTCCTATAATCTTTCCAAGCCATGCAGCTTGTACAGTAGACTCTCGATTATCCAGGATGATAGGGAAAAAATAATTCTGGTTAATAAAATCCTGGGTAATCACCATCCATAGGAAATATGGAGAGTGGGGGTTGATTCACCATCCATCGTGCACCAGAGGGAGGGGGTGTTGGCTCACTGGCTGCCCTGCGCCTTGGTAGGGTTTTTTTGTGTGTGTGCTTTGGGGCGGCAGCAAAGCCAGAGCCAGCCCTGCGAGTTGCGTGTCTTTTTTTTGACATCCTGGTTAATCCACATCCTGGATAATCCACTCCTGGATAATCGAGAGTCTACTGTATTCAAGTGTCACTAAAATGTTAGTTCATGTTATCTATAATAAATGAAACTGATAAAATCTTGGGATTGAACTGATTTTTAAAATCTTTCCTCTTGCTAAACATTAGGAGAAAACACAAATTCAAAAAGATTTATGGAGAATTGAAGATGTTACAGCTGGCCTAAGTGCAAACAAAGCAAACTACAAAGTCATAGTAGATTCTATAAAAAATCCAGGTAAGAGAAATTGAGTAAAGATGTTAAACTGCATTTAAATTCATCTGAATCTCTTGGGTCTGCGGCATTGGGCTAGAAGTCCTGAGGTCATCATTTATTACAGAATTTCCAGTACTTCCTGCTGCTGGTTGTGTTGGGAGTCCCCTTATCCCAGTACATCATCCTTTCTCACAGGTATTTTTATACTTGCTGATGGAACCAAAAAATGCCAAGGCATAAGAAAACAAGCAAGGGGATAAGTTAGACAAACCTGAAAAATTGTTTTAATCCTCATAACTCTCACTAGCACAGTTGCAGTCCTGCCCACCACCTGACCGCTCCTCCCACCCCCAGTCTGTCTGGCTTTTCCACTTGGTCCTGCCCTCCCCTGCCTGCACTTCACACTCTATTCCATTGTGGGGAAAGGTTGGCAGACAGAACAAACAGCCCTTTGTTGTAGAAAAGGTGAAGTGAGAAGGTGTATGTGGGCTGCATGCTAGTCCCCTTTATTGGACTTCACAGAAAAGTGCCAATCTGTTGGGGAAGTGGAAGTCAGTTGGATGCCTTATGTTGATTCACATGCATAAGAGTATATATTTATTACATTATTTACCATTTACCTATTAAAAGTATGAATTTGTTTTTAGATCATGGAGCTGAGTATTAATTTGTTTTTAAAATACAGTAAAACCTCAATATAATGGACTAATTCGGGCGAGTGGGTGTCCGTTAAAGCCGAAAGTCCATTATTTAATAATTTTTTAAAATTATTAAATAACAGGACTTTCAGCTTTAACGGACACCGCCTCGCCCGAATTAGTCCGTTATATCGAGGTTTTACTTGGGAGCCGGGAGTAAGCCCGCCCGGTGGCAGCCAGCAGCCCGCCCGCCCGGTTCCCCGGCTGCTGGGACCCGGGCGGGAGCCAGCAGCCCACCCGCCCGGTTCCCCGGCTGCTGGGACCCGGGCGGGAGCCGTCAACCCGCCCGCCCGGGTCCCAGCTGCTGGGACCCGGGCGGGAGCTGTCAGCCCGCCCGCCCAGGTCTAGGCTGCTGGGACCCGGGCGGCAGCTAGCAGCCCATCCGCCCGCCCGGGTCCCAACTGCTGGGGGCTGTCAGCCCGCCCGGGTCCCCGGCTGCTGGGGGCTATCAGCGAGCTGTCAACCCGCCCGGGTACAGTAGACTGGGACCCGGGTGGGCGGGCTGCTAGCTGCCGCCCGGGTCACAACAGCGGGGACCCGGGCGGGCGGGCTGACAGCTGGCTGACAGCCCCCAGCAGCGGGACCCGGGCGGGCGGGCTGACAGCCCCTAGCAGCTGGGGACCCGGGTGGGCGGGCAGGCTGCTAGCTGCCGCCCTGGTCCCAGCAGCGGGGACCAGGGCGGGTGGGCTGACAGCTGGCTGACAGCCCCCAGCAGCCGGGGACACGGGCGGGCGGGCTGCTAGCTGCTGCCCCGGTCCCAGCAGCGGGGACCCGAGCGGGCGGGCTGACAGCGGGCTGACAGCCCCCAGCAGCTGGGACCCAGGCGAGCGGGCTGACAGCCCCCAGCAGCTGGGACCCGGGCGGGCCGGCAGCCAGCCCCCGAAAAAACGGATTTTGGATGCATCGGACTTGCTCATAAATTTTGTCCGTTGCATCCGAAGTCCGTTAAATCGGGGTTTTACTGTACAAATATAGACACCTATCCGTATCTGGATGTTTTTCAGCATAGCCATAACATCATAGGCTTTTACATCTAAAAAAGATAGTCTATAGTCAGAATAATGAGGGAAGTTTAAGGTTTTTCAAAAGCCAGCACATACTGCTTATTAGTTTGTGTAATGTTCTTGTGGGAAAAATGTGTGCTCGTGATATAGATATAACATCCATACAACTTTTAACATATTTACCTGTTTCTGCCATAGAAAGAAAAACAGTGCCTTCATTTTCTCAGCCTATAGTGCCTTCTTTATCAACTTCTCTCACAACTATGGAGAGCAAACTTTCTACTCAGCGAACTCCTCCATCTAGTCCTGTTAAATCCTCTTTGGAGGTTAGGCTGTTTCCACAGCCTTATACCCAGCCCAGAACACAACAGTTGAAAAAATTTGAGCATCCTTGTCAGTCACCAGTGAAGCTAAAGTCAAAAGTTGTAAGTATTACTACCATGAGTCGAGTGTAAATCTGCTGCTCTCACCACCATTGTATCTGAGGAGCTAATGCTATATGTGAAAACATTTTATAAATAATCCCTTCCTTACCAATTTGAAGCCCAGGCCACATTGCAGAATTTAGCCTAATAAGCAGAAACTTAGGCTCAGGTTCTAAAATTACCCTGAATCTGTTCACAGTTTGGTGTTTGACGCTAAGCATATTGCACCTAGCTTAGTGTTTTCATTAAACAAGGTTCACACGTAATTCTAATTGTGAAAATGGAAGGCATTCACCAGCAAAAATTACTCAAAAAAGAGGGATTTCCGAGTTGTACTGAGTTCAATGTATGCAGGATTTGATAAAATTCATACAAGGGCACTTAAGGAATGAGCTGAAACAATCTCAAAACCATTAGCAATTATTTTGAGAACTCATGGAGGAAAGGTGAGGTCCCAGAGGACTGTGGAAGAGCTAACATAATATCTATTTTTAAAAAGGGGATCAAAGAAGACCAGTCAGCCTAACTTGGATATCTGGCAAGATACTAGAACAAATTATTAACCAATCAGTCTGTAAGCCTCTAGAGGATAATTGGGTTATAAGTAATAGCCAACATGGATTTGTAAATCATACGAAGCCAACCTAATTTCCTCCTTTGACAGGGTTACTGGCCTAGTGGATTAGGGGAAGCTATAAATGTAATATATCTAGATTTTAGTAAGGCTTTTTATACCGTCCCAGAAGAAATTCTCATAAGCAAACTGGGGAAAGATGGTGTAGATGAAATTACTTTAAGGTGGGTGCACAACTGGTTGAAAGGCCATACTGAGACAGTAGTTATCAGTGGTTCACTGTCAAACGGTGAGATGTATCTTCTGAGGTCCCTCTGGATTCCTGAGTCCAGTACTATTCTACATTTTCATTAATGACTTGAATGATGAAGTGGAGAGTATGCTTATAAATGTTGGAGATAAGACAAAGCTGCAGCGGGGAGTTGCTCGTGCTCTAGAGGACAGGATTAGAATTCAAAAGGACCTTTACAAATTGAAAAATTGATTTGAAATCTACATGATAAATTCAGTAAAGAAAAGTGCAAAATACTTTTTTACTTAAGAAGGAAAAATTAAATGCACAATTATAAAATGGGGGGAAACTGGCTAAGCACTAATACTGCTGAAAAGAATCGGGGATTATAATGGATCACAAACTGAGTGAGAGTCAACAATGTGATGCAGTTACAGACGAGGCTAATATCATTTTGGGGTGTATTAATAGGAGTGTTATATGTAAGATACGGGAGGTAATTTTCCTACTTTACTCGGCACTGGTGAGGCCACAGCTGAAGTACTGTGTGTGTGTTCTGGTCACCACACTTGAAGCAAGTTTTAAACCAATAGAGGTGAATCCAGAGGAGAGCCACAAAAATAATAAAATGTTAAGAAACCTGACCTATGAGGAAAAGTTTAAAAATCTGGACATGTTTAGTCTTGAGAAAAAAGAAGATTGAGGGGGGACTTGATAAGTCTTCAAATATGTTAAGGGTGGTTGTTAAAGAGAATGGTGTTCAGTTGTTCCCCAGTTCAGTTTTGTTATATTTTAAGACAGAGCCTTCTTCAGTAGTTAAAATAACCCTTTAAAGCTCTGAGAATGTAGGAGAAAGTGTGTTTTAAACTTTATAGCATATTATTTGCTGAGTCTCAGTTTATTTACCTTTTACCAGGAAGATGAAGCACCACCCAGACCTCCTCTCCCTCATGTCTACAAACCTGATGATCACCCACCAGCTGTTCCACCGCTTCCAAGGGAAGCCAGTGTCATCAGGCACACATCAGTGCGAGGCCTGAAACGTCAGTCAGATGAAAGAAAGAGAGATCGAGAACTGGGACAATATGTGAATGGAGATTATAGGGTGAGCAGTCACTTAGCCACAGCCTTTAAACTTTATGGACCTTTTATAATTTTTTGCTCCGATACATTTTATAGTATGCAGAATGCTTATGGAATGACAGATACCTGGCAACCTAGAAACACGAAGACTCTAAGAAAACCATTTTAATTTGTCTGAAATCTGTGGTCTCAGTTGATAAAATGAATATTTTTCTATATAGGGAGAACTCCGTTCATACATGAGTGAACCTGAATTAGCTACAGTAGGTGGTGACCTCAGCCAAACCTCACTTGGTTTCATAGGTCCTGATAGTGGATACCAGACATTACCTACCAGAGGTAAGCCAGAGAATTGATAAAAGGCCATTTTTAAAAAGTATTTGGTGTTTGACATATTGTGTATGGGGTGTGTGTATTTGTTACAGATTAGGGGTGCTGTTTGAATCATCATCTCAATGTTAGCTAGACAATGATATCAAGCAATGTTTTGATAATTTTGCAATAGAAGTAATCAGCCTGTACAAAACACCTTCACATTTTTGTTAGAAAGTGGGAGTGTACCATAACAGGAAAAATTAGTTTGTTAGAACAGCTCTTAAATTATTATCTGACCCAAAAGATTTCTTATGTTCATAATGGCTTAATTTTAAACTGAATCTATTCCACCATATTGGCAGCCCTAGAGAATGAAGACATTACAGATACAGAGTTAGTACAATTTTCCCTATGCCACATCCACAGTGTACCTCAGTCTTTGAACCACCTTAGAGGAAAGAGTGGGGGCAATTAAGTTTTTGTCCCCATTCAGTCCTTGACCTTCCACTCTGATTGTAAGAACCATTTTAGGTCAAGTTTGCTGATAGTTTGGTTACATTAACACTTGTTACAGGACTGAGGCTACAAACTTGTCATTTTACATGAGCTTCCAGACTGTCTTCAGATGGTACTGAATTATGGTCACTATGAACCACAGAATGAATTTGACTGGTGTCCTAGATGTGAAAGTCCTGTATCCCATTACTGACCTACCTGGCTGAAAATTTTGAGAAGTGAACTGTAACAAAAATATATAATAGAAAATGTAAAATGGTTTTTTTAAACACCCACCTATTATCTGTCTCTGAAACATTATTTTGCTTCTTTGTAAAGGATTATCTGGATCAACTTCCAGACTGCACCAGACATCCACTATTTCATCATATGCAACATTTCAAAGAGAGAACTCCAAGGTAAATTTAAATAAATATTTTGGTGACAAGTGTCTGGATCTCTGTAGACAATATGCTGAGTGCAGATGTATTTGGCATAACAAGCTGATTCTGATAGCACCCATGAGATGGAAAACTGTTAAAAAATGTTTTAACACCTGTCTTATTAAGGCCTCTTACCAGTCACATTACTAACCTGATTGGCCATACCTAGAGACAGAAGTAATACCATAAATGAAAAAATTAGGGAGTACAGGCTGAGATGATTTGGTCATGTAAACAGTCCCAACAGTTCTGTGGGTAAAAGAGTCCAGCAGATCAAGACTGAAGGAAAATGACAAGCTGCTCGAAGAAGTAGTGGTGGAATGTTATAAAGGAAGATATGTAAGCATGTGGTGTGATAGAGGATATGGCATTGAACAGAGTACTTTAGAGGGAGAACCCTTGTAGAGCAGACCCCATTTGATGGGATTAATACAAGGAAGAAGAGACAGTCAGAACGACTCACTGAACTTGCTACTGATTCACAAAGGAAGACCATGGACCTACCGGTAGTTAATGATATAGTGTGTTTATTTCCTTCGAATTGCAGAGTTGAACATATACAAAATAGTTTAAAAAGCAATAGGATAAAATCAGCTAATTTACACTGAGAAATAAAGGAAGAGTTAACTTTTTTAGTATAGTATTTAAGGTATTAATTACAACATAAGTTTTGTATTCCTTGTCACTTTTAACAGGAGAGACCAAAGAGTGCCTTGGAACGCTTATACTCTGGAGACCACCAAAGATACAAGATGAGTGCTGAGGAACAACTAGAAAGAATGAAGCGACATCAGAAGGCATTAGTTCGTGAACGCAAGAGAACTCTTAGCCAAGGAGAAAGACAATCTGTTTCATCTCGGTCGTTCATCCGGCCCATTTCTGCAGACATAGGCTCAGTATGTTAGACATGCCTTAAAAGGACTAAACTAAATATATGATCTGTAGTTTTTCTAGGAAGCACTTTCACCTGAGAGTGCATAATACTTCTACTCTAAATATATTGTAGTGTAATACCGGTTTCAAGAGTGTGAATAACAAATGATCAGTTTTTGATAACAAATAGTTGCAGTGTATGTAGCTGATAGTCCAGGTAAGTTGGTCAGAACAACGTGGCAAGAGGAGAATAGCATACATGGAAATGACTTCAGAGACAAGAATTGTTTTTATTGAATGGAACTGTATTTAGAAAGCATAATGAAGTTTGTACACCTTTCAGATTGCTTATGATAGAATGGGCCTTTTAGAATGTTCTTATATAGAGTGTTTAAAATAAATCTTTATAACTAGTTTAGGAAATATATATGGTTATAGCAAACCAAGATTTTTTCCATGAGGTGTTGACAAAATATAAATAAACTGATAATCAGTTTTAAAATCTAATCCTATTTAATGGAAGTTTATGCAACAGTTAATGTGTTTTAATTATTATAAATTATACTTTAAAGCATAAATGTAGAATATTTTAACGAGGCTCAAAGTTCAGTTGCTGAAGAAGAGGATTTTTTTGTTTTGTTTGAGAATAAATGCTGAACTGAACAGAAGTTTTTAAGTATACATTTTGGACACTAACCAAAGCAATTCTTATTGGTGAAGTTATCTGATCATGTCGTCGTATCAAATGAAGGATGTACTGTAAATGTCGTAGTCACTGTAATGCTAGCCTTTCTTTTTTAAAATTTATTTTTCTTTTGGTCCACTAGAGTCTTAGAACGATCACCTTATTTACCTAATTCATTGCACAAGATCTCTTGCTTTTAGAATTGTCACTCATAGTACCTAATTCCTTCTTTTGTTTAAAAAAGTTTCTAATTATTTCAAAATAATTTCTAACTCTACTACTCAGTTTTTACCAGGCTTAATTGCATTTTAGTAGCTGTGTGTCAATTATTAGCACTTCTAAATCCCATGATATTACTCAATTTTTTATTCCCATTTTTCAAGAATCCTTCAGAAACACTAATTTACAACCCAGTTATCCTTGTTCATTTCATCAAATAAATGTGGGTACACTTCTTGGAGACATTCATCCATTCTGGCCTGCATTTTGCAATCATAAATTTTCAGAAAGATAATGTATAACATTTGGGAAATGTAAAATTATGATATCACTGCCATTTTCATGTTTTAGTTAGCAAAACTAAACCTGAAATTTTAATGTACAACTCTAACATATATGCACTCTTCTAATTTAAACATTTCATAACACTCCTTTAACTATTTTAATTAATATTTTATGTACAAATTTATGTGCCATCTTGTTTCTTGCTATAAGGAATTAAAATGATCTCCTTTAGCTATTGATATGTTTCATAGAGATCTCTTCCTGTATCTAGAGGCCACCACACAAAAGCATGTTAGCGTATTTGCTTGTTTGCAGCCTTACAATTACTTAGTGGACAAGATGGTAAACAGTTAAAATATGCAATTAGTTTAATTTCTTCACAGTATGTAACATTCTATTTTAAACACACATTGTATGTGTAACTCTAATTTTAATATAATGCACTGATTTTTTTAAAATCCATCACCTCTCAAGTGTAGAATGACATTTTAAATATTGAACATAGTACATAGATTTGTTATATAAAATGCTTTTTTAATGTCTTAACATCAAAGCCAATAAACATATTTCTGCATAATAATGGTTTGATGTTTTTCTTACCAATATAACAATATCTTGAAATTAATATTGTGTGAGTATAAAAATATTCTGACAATCAGGCCTGGTTGAATATGAGTAGAAGATTGCATGTTGAGCACTGTGTGTGTAAGAAAACGTACTTCCCCTTTGAATCCTAAAAAGAGATTTCTTAATTTTTTACATGAGCTTTAATTGCATTATAATTAAATAACATTTTGAATATATATAAAAACTATATATTTTTGAGTGATTATTGTGAGCTTGTGCATGAATAGGTTTAAATCAGATTTTTTGTTTTTAAATATGTATAACTTAGTGGAGTAAACATGACTGTAAGCTTTAATCAAAACTAGTCAGGAGTTACAGTACTTACTGTTGTGCAGTATAATTATTGGAGACAGATTTAAGAAACATAAGAATGGCTGTACTGGGTCAGACCAAAGGTCCATCCAGCCCAGTATCCTATCTACCGACAGTGGCCAATGCCAGGTGCCCCAGAGTGAGTGAACCTAAAGTGATCTCTCACCTGCCATCTATCACTACCCTCTGACAAACAAAGGCTAGGGACACAATTCCTTACTCAACCTGGCTAATAGCCATTAATGGACTTAACCTCCATGACTGTATACAGTTCTCTTTTAAACCTTATTATAGGTTTAAAGAATAATTGCCTTTACAAGCCAATCTTTTAGCAATCATAGAATCATGGCAGATTTGAATTAAGCAGCATCTTTTAGGGGTTCAAAGTTGAAATTATGACAGACTGCCCTTCCTTAGAAAAGCAGATGTGTGGAATATATAGCAACATATTCTGCTTTCTACATTGTCAAACACCGGAGGAGTGATTTTCTTGTTCAGAATATAAACATGGATTTGTGGGTTGAGGGGTATGCTATTTTCAATTTTCAACTTTGTAAGATAAAATTCTGGGGCTCCACTAATATGAATATGACATTGCCACCATGTAAAGCATTTGTGTCATTTGATGCTATCATAACTACATCCATAAAGCTTTTAGGCATATAAGTTTGTATTAAGTTTTTATATATATAAAATATGCCTCGCTGAGGAAGGGCATTCTGTCATAATTTCAATTTTGAACCTCCAAAACATGCTAACTTTTTAATTGAAGATTATTCAAATCTTCCATAATTCTATGGTAGCTAAAAGTTTCCCATGTAAAGGCACTTATTCTTTTGGTCAGCTTTTATTTTGAGATTTTTATTTGTATAATGGTAGCCAATAGATTGTAAATTTTGGTTGATTTTATGAGGAGAATGAAATATTTTCATTGAAGTTTTACAATTAAGATGGCTTTGAGGATATTTTAAATATTTCCAGGTCCAATGGAATTTAATATTAGCATTATAATTTCAGTTAATTTATGTATCTGTGGAGTATTAATAGTCATAATTACTGTGCACTTCTGAAGAAAGGTGCATAGATCTAGTGTAATTCTCAGTCTGTTCTGTAAATGTCCACCCTTCAAAGCCATCCTATTTTATAGGATACTTATTTATAATGTTAATTGCTCCGTATTCTATCATTCCCTAAGCTCATTGAAACCAAAACAGTCTGCTTATGGTCCCCTTAATGTGTGGGCATGGAGCACTTTTCATTAATGGGACTTATGCGCAGTCATCACAAGTTTACTTATTAGAGTTTAATATTGATCAACAGTTTTTTAAATCAAACGTAATACTAAAAGACTGACAAACTTTTTTTGCATAACAGTTGTATTTTTTGTTTGCCAGTTACTTAAGAGTGTGACTTCATGGACTCTTTCAGCAACCTAATATTAGAGGCTATGGCCATAAATGTTTCTAGGAGATCTGTTTGTTATGCACCATTAATTGTTTTGTGTCTGTTACCAGTGGAAACGAGAACAAGAATTTGATTTGCAGTTACTTGAGAGAGCAATACGTGGAGAAGAGAAAAACGAAAATGACTGGTTAAAAATTCAGCCTGTACCAGTGACAGAGATGGACCTGGAACCTCAAGATTATGATTTAGATATCAGCAGAGAGGTAATGCTAGTGGCATATTGTTCCATACAGTACGTCCAAAATTCTTTGGTCTTTCAGTTTTTCTAAGTTTTAGATAACTCTTCTCTCAAATTCTTGTGTTTCAAGAGTTGCCCTAAAAGCTCCAGTTTAATAGAGAGTTTTATAAACAAAGAAGAACTAGGCTAGTGGCGTGGCCCTGTGCAGAAAGTATCTCACTTTCGGAGAACAAGATCATATGAGTGCTTGGTCTTATTAGAGAGAAAATTCACTCTGTGCTTAGAAAATATTTACAGAAATTTTAGTAGAGGAAAGGAAAACAAATTATATATTGTATATGCAGATTTCAGATTAGAGTTGAAAGGATTAGAAACTGAAGCACAGGCGCCAACCCCGCCCCCACCCCAACCCCACCTCTTCCCTGGCCCCACCTCCTCCTGAACATGCTGTGTCCCCATTTTCCCCTTCCCCCTGGGTTTGCCACACCAAACAGCGGTGGCATGCTCAGGGGAAGAGGTGGAGTGGGGATGGGGAGCTGCCAGCACCCACCAATTTTTCCACGTGAGTGCTCCATGCACTGAAGGCTAATTTAAAATAGGAAGTAGGGAAAGCAATAGTAGAAAAAGCTAACTCAAAGAAGCTATCCACCTGTGACTCATGGTTAATGTGAACTGGCACAACACAGTACAGCAGAAGAGTGAATGTCTCTGTATACTGGCCAGGAAAGATATCAGTGGCAGATTTTGTCAGCAGCTTTCATAACTAGCAAAGCATTTATTTGAAAAGCTATAGAGCCATCTGGTGGCTCAGAGGCAGAATAACATAATGTTGTGTTAACATAAGGTCCTTTGGCACCTTAAAGACTAACTATATAGTCTTTGTTACCTCTGTTACCTTTGTCAGGACTCTTTGTTACCTCTGCTATTCCAGACTAACACGGCTACCTCTCTGATTCTTGACATAATGTTGTGTGAAAAGGGAAATGAAATAATCTGGAAGTATTTGTAATAGAATGCAGTGTTTTTTGTAGCTGTGTCAGTCCCAGGATATTAGAGAAACAAGGTGGGTGAGGAAATATCTTTTATTGAACCAACTTCTGTTGGTAAGAGAGAGAAACTCTGGAGTTTACACAGAGCTCTTCTTTGGGTCTTGGACACTGATTCAGTGTCACAGCTAAATAAATACAAGGTGGAACAGATTGTTAAACATAAGTAGTTAACACATATTTCAAGGGACCACTAGTGGTGAAATAGCCCATTAATACCCCTCCAGTCATAGGGAGGAAAGGAAGGGGTGGGGGAGCAGTTGTAATAAGCCATAAAGCCAGTTTCTGTATTCAGTCCATGATTTTTAGTGTCTAGCAAAGTTATGAATTTAATCTCCCAGGCTTGTCTTTTGAAAGTGTTGTGCAGGTTTTCTTTGACAGTGAGGACTGATAAGTCAGATATAGAGTAATAGCTTTGTGTTCACCCATAAGTGATGTGGTGTTTTTATCTTTTATTATTTTCCTGTGTGTGTTCATTCAAGAGTATGGTGATTGTCTGGTTTCACCCATGTAGTTGCTATTGAAGCATTTCGTGTACAGAATGAGTTGAAAAGTCAGTCAAGATCCTTAACAATGTCTTGAATTACAGTACATGGCCCGTGGAATCAGGAGGTTGTCATACCCTGATTCCTTCATATTGGAGTCTTTGCTGATAGAGTTCAGTTGATATTGGATGTGTACTTTAATCTTTGTATGAATGCAATGAGGAGCACTCCACTCCTGTGGATTTTGGGAGTCAGGGAATTCATGCCCTGTCCTTACAAACCTGCTCAGTTCTACCCTGGCCCACTGGAATCCCTCTCTCTACCCGGCTCCCCTTCTTAATTGAATAGGAATTAAGCTTTACTCCTGTAGACCCTGCAAGGTGCACCACAGTACAGCTCTCCGCATGTAGGTATTTGGAAATTGGCAGGCTAAGGGCACGTCTACACTATAAAATTAAGTCAACCTCACTTATGTTGGCAGCCACCGCAGTAATTGCATCGGTTGTATGTCTTTACACTTTGCTCCTTGTATCAGTAGTGCTTGTCCTCACCAGGAGCACTTGCACCAATTGAACTGTCAGTTTGGGGCATTGTGGGATGACTTCTGAAAGTGAGCAAAGTTATATTTGCTTTGTAGCAAAGGGCACCAAGAGGATCTTAGCTTTGGCCTCTCTCAACTTTATACATACAGCAACTTCAAGCCAAACAATTCCACTCTGGGCTCTGCTGCAGAAAAAACCTGTATTAACTCTGACTCCTCCCACAATCTCCTCCACCAATCAACTCCACACAAATGACTTACCTCCCAAAAGGAGAGAAAAAGTCAGAAGAGAAAAAATCCTTAAAGGGCATTAATTCAAGTTCAAAGGGAATGCTTAAAATCAGGGGAAATACACAGGGCTGTGAAGACCCATGACACTCCAGTCGCATGCAATTCTCATTTGGGTTAATATGTCTAGTGGAGACTAGCTAGACCTTTGAGTTTTTGAAGGCCTAGGTATCAGAAGTTACATTCTCGCTCTTTTTCCATAGTTGTCAAAACCTGAAAAGGTGGCAATTCCAGAGCGCTATGTTGAGCTGGACCCTGAAGAACCTCTCAGTTCCGAAGAATTAGCCGCAAGACACCGTAAAGCAGAAAAGATAAAGAATATTCTTACCAGGTCTAGGTCAGATTATTTTTATAAACCTTTCTTTTTAAAAAATCTCAAACAACTCTATACCCCAGACTGGTTCAGATCCAACGCTGATTATTAAACCAAGGTGTCATAAAAGTTACATAATACATTGCAACTATACAGATGTGATATACATGATAAATTCACTTAATGCTCAGAGAGGAATATGTATATCCAACCAATATAGGAGGAGGGATTATCTATAAAATTCTAGGCATGTCACTGTGTGCGTACTCTGAAGATTTGAAATATCTTTACAAGAAGTCTGAAGTGATGGAAACAGCTACAAGAACGGTTGAAAGCTGTTTTTGTTCAGAATGTCAACAGGCTGGTCAGAATGTCATCAGAATCATCACTGGGTTTTGTGGTCTGCTACTGTCCAATTTTTAAATTCTCAGCCCCTTTGACTTACACTTGTGCAGTGTTCAGCTACGGTGAGGCATGTGTCTGTATCACGCCAAGAGTCCTATGCCAGCAACTATCAAACTTTAGCAACCTGAAGACCCTCATTTTTATTTAAAATTTTTTGGGGACACCCAAGCGCCCACCACCACCCCGCTCAGTTCTTGCCCTGCCCCTTCTCCAAGGCCCCACCCCCGCTAACTATTTCCACCCTCCCTCCACTGCTTGCTCTCCCACTCACTCACTCACTTTCACCAGGCTGGGGCAGGGAGTTGGGGTGCAGGAGGGGGTGCGGGCTCTGGGAGGGAGCTTATATGTGGGAGGAGGTGCAGAGTGTGGGCTCTTGGAGGGAGTTTGGGTGCAGGAGGGGGTGGGGGTGAGCTCTGGGAGGGGGTTTGGGTGTGGGCTGCAGGCTTTTGGCTGGGGCAGAGGGTTGGCGTGTAGGCTCTGGGAGGGAGTTTGGGTGCGGGGTATGGTCTCTGGGCTCAGAGGGCCCCCCAGCACCGGGCAGGGGGGAGGCAGAGAGGGGTCGGGGGGGATGGATGGAGGAATAAGCAGAACAGGGATGGGGGATGAAGAGGATGGAGGGAGGGAGAGAGAGAGAAGGGGGGATGAGGGATGAAGATGATGGAGGGGATGGAGGGAGAGAAGGCACGAAGGTGAGAAGGGAGAGGATGGATGGATGAGAGAAGAGATGGGGGTAGGGAGCAGGGGGGATGGAGGAGGCAAGGGACAGCGAGAAGGAGGGATGGAGAGAAGGGAGATGGAAGAGGAGGCAGTGGACGGAGGGAGAGAGAGAAGGGAGGAAGGGAGGGATGGAGAAGGGGGATAGAGAGAAGGAAGAGAGGGATGGAGGGATAGAGAGAAGGGAGGAAGGAAGGGATGGAGGGATGGAGAAGGGGATAGAGAGAAGGGATGGAGGGAGCGAGAGGAGGCAGCGGACAGAGGGAGAGAGCAGGGAGGAAGGGAGGGATGGAGAGAAGGAGGAAAGAAGGAATACAGAGGAGGAGGCGGCAGCGGGCAGCGGGCTGGAGGAGGCGGCAGATCGGAGCTGTCCAGAGCCGCAGCCGGGGGTCGAGCGCGCCGGCGCAGGGGCTGCCGGCCGGGTTTTATGACTCATAATCACATAAATTCAGTTATGTGATTGAGTCATAAAACGTCCGGCCGGCAGCGGGCTGAAGCTGACGGCGGAGCAGAGCGGTCTGGAGCCGCAGCCGGGGGCCGAGCGCGGCGGCGACGGGGGGGGGGGGGGGGGGGGCGGACGTTTTATGACTCCACGTTTTATGAGTCCTGCCCCAAAAACGGGACAAAATTGATATTTTGGACAAAAAGACGGGACGGTTAAAAAACATTAAAAAAACGGGACTGTCCCGTTCAAAACGGGACGTATGGTCAGCTTAATGCTACTGTTTCATTAGTTGTATGAGGTAGACTGCACTGGTGGTGGATTAATTGGCCCACTTGGCACTTGCTCAAATCTCAAAGCATAACCCCCCAGACACAAATCGACACAATCACCCACATAACAACACAACCAGCTTACACAATAAACCATCACAGCAGCATGCACCTCTCACTCGCCATCCACACAACACAACCAGCACACCCAAAAATTCCAAAAACACATTATCCTTCACTATAGAACACAATCCTCATTGGCCACCTGCAAAAATCTGCACAAATCTCCCTGCTCAATCCCATCTAGACACAAATCAACATAACCACCCAGACATCAACACACCTAGAATACATGAGGGCACACATTCCTCATTCACCACCCACACAAATCCCCATAAGTCTCCCAGCAGAACACAACCCCCACACAACATACTCCACACATAGAATAACCCCGAATGTCACTCTGTAGCCTAGAATGTCCACTGAGTCAGTGTGAAACTGGGAAAATAGCTACAAGCATGGTTGAGACCTCTTTTTGTTCAGAATATCACCAGGTTCAGTCATCACTGGGATTTGTAGGCTGTTACTAGTCAATTGTTAAATTCTTAGCCATTTTCATCTTTTATATACATGTGACCTTATGAATTACAGCCGTGTAACAGCATGGGTTGCAGCTACTAGTGTCCTAATAATGACTTTTTCTTGTATGTCAGAGTGTTTAAAAGCATTAGTGAATCCTGACAACATGTCTTTTAGGTAGGTGTGGTAGGTAAACTGAGGCGTGGAGAGGTTGTGATTTGTCCAGTCAGAAAGTCCCATGTCAGAGATGGGGTTGGACCACTAGAACTTTATCTACTATACTACACCTTTCAGATACAAATTTTCAAAGAACTTGCTGACTACTTAGAGCTGCTATAGACTTGCTCATGTTGACGCAGTTGAAACTTTCAGCATAAAGAGTTTATCAGCAGCTCAAGTGCCTGCCATGTTGTTTATAACCTGTCTGAAGAGATGTCACCTGTAGGCCGCTAGGTTGTGCCTCTTTCTCTTAGCGCTAACAAGTATCCTCACTAACTTCAAAGAAAAGCCATTAATTTTTCATATTGCTTTCATGTAAACAAACCTGTTTTCAACAAAGGGCTTTAACATGCATTTGAGGCGTGCATGAGTTACTGCAGAAGATACAATGACTACATTATTTGTTTGTGTTTACTACAATACTGTAGTCACTGCATTGTCAGTGTATCTAAATCACTGTTTTGTAAAACATTTGACAAAAGTCTGGAGTGTGATATCTGAGGTATGAAACCAAGCTTTGTTCTGTGCTGTACTGTGGATTTTCTGTATGTTTGTAAATGTTAAAGTTGTTTTCTACTTTCCCACTAGTATGCACAACCTACAGCCTACTGTTGCTCAGGACAAACACAACTCAGTTGATTTACATTCACAGCTGCAGGAGCAGAAACGCATCATTACCATATCATACGCTTTGGCTTCTGAAGCCTCTCAGCGGAGCAAAGAGGTTGCAGGTAATGCTCCATTATTTCCAAAATAATGGCAGTGACAAATGTGTTCTTATCCTTATTGCTATCTACTTTTAAGAGTCTATATGGTTGTCTGCTGAACTGCACTGTATACCGATGTTGCCACTGTGATATAGTTCTATTGACAGTCCTAAAATTAGGAATTTTAAATAATTCTAATTATTTAATAATATCAGATATCAGCAGATATCAGATTCTACAGATACCAAACTAGGCAGGCTTGAGGATTGGCTTTGAAAATTTGGCTGGTGTAAAAAGAAGGGGAAATCTCTCTCTGTTTATGATTATGAAGCTGAAAACCTGCTATTTTATAGGTGGCACTGATACATCTAGTCCATCATATTTGAGATTTTAATCCCGTGACCTCAAAAATGTGACAGTCAGTATTGAGTAGCCTAAATTACAATACTTTTAAAATGGCAGAATAGTTTTCTACACTTATTGTAAAACATTACTGTGAATGTAAAAAATGCAGAGAGAAATGTGTTAAAGAGAAACATAGCACTGACATTTGTTTGGGATGTTGATAAATACTGAATACTTGCCAGATGACACAGTATTAGAAACTTTCAAGGAACCCATCAGATGCTTGTTAAACATCTTTGGCTATTGCTAAAGAAAAATAAATAAATCAATTGAGCTGAGGCTAAACAAGAAAAACACCAGGCCAGAAGATCTTTTTTTAAAGAGGAATTATAGGGGTTCAGTGACTAGGATAACAGAAAATCACTTGCAACTTTAACTATAATCACTGCAATGCCCTTATAATGCTGAAGAAGATATTGCAAAATTGGCTCACTATATGTTTGTCTTATGAACAAGTTTAATGATCAGAACAGACCAACCAAGCAAGAATCCTCTTTGCCTGGTGATGACAGGGAGTTTTTTATAGTGTGTGTCATTGTTGAAAATGGAAAGTGCACTCTTGCTTTCATTATGTTTGAAATATTTGTTAACTTAGAAAATGTCAGCAGAGCTGTATCAAATAGGACAGCGAACATGTTAATAATAGTTGTTGTTCCTTTTATCTCGATATTCATTTGTAATTGGCACTGCCAACTCTTCCAGGATTTTATGTCCTCTAGTATAACACTATTTCTGTGCATTGTATATAGAAAAAACCTTATATTTTAGTAATGAGCATACATCATAGTCAGGGGATGCCTCAAGCTGAGGCCTTAAAAAGACATTTGACTTCTCATGTAATTTATTACTTAAGCTATAAAATATATTTATTTTGCTGTAAAGTATTTTTTCACCTTTCTATTTGCTGTACATCTTCTTGCTTTCTGCCCATTTATACCAGTGTAACTTCAGTCAAACTATGAAACCTGACAAACAAGTACAAGTGTTATCTTGGGATTTCAGATTTTGGTTACAGAGTTTGACTGGTGTAAATCAGTATTTTTTGCCATGTTGCCCCAATGAGGTTCATATTAATATGGGGGTTCCTTATTTTGTTTGTGTGTTGTGGAAATAAACCATTTCTCCTTTTAAAGTGACTGAACAATACAGAAACAGGTGGAGATGATGTTAAATAGTGTTTTCCATGTAACTAAACTAATTTTAACACCCCATTGCATTACTAATCTGGTGCAGTGCTTCCTTTTTATGTAGTAAAGGCAGCTCTGTTGCAATATGTATGTTTAATTATGCTACCTAATTCCTGTGTGTGTGATCCCTTCTAGCTCACCAGTTGACCTACCCATCTAAACCACCCTCACCTTCTGTACCACAGCCACCTCACTCCCCCTTAAGCAATGGATTTCACTACACATTTGTCTAAACTCCTTAAAAGTAAGAACTAACTGCTCTTGGCATGTCTAATTTGTCATTACGTCTTTAACTTTATCAAAAACTAACACTTTTTACTACAGTAATGTAAACTTTATCCAAATTAATGCATGCATGCAGTTTTCAGTGATCAGAAGAGACTATTCCCAGACAGTAAATATTGCTACCTACAAACTAATACATGAGCTAGCAAAAGCCTTTAAATTGATTGCTGTAGGTTAAAAATAAGTAAAGATGTGGCAAAAGAAAAACTAAAATGTCAGTGCTATTGGCAAATTTGGGGCCACGTTTTCAGCAACAGTTTCCAGTATTGAAAATGTGTGCATCTGTTTTCACCTGCGAAGTGGCACACCCCTCAGTTGAGCACCATGCCTGCAAAAATGGGAACTCCTGTACACAGGCAGTTTGGAGTCTGCATGCGGTTTTGTGGGGACAAACACAGGTGCATTTTTGCAGAAACTAAAAGTAAAGATTAATTTGCGCCAAGCTGGCCTTGTGTAATTAACTTAACTGTAGTTTGTCTGACTGATGCCATGCATGCAATGTTTTTCCCTAATGGAATGATAATGTTTGCCCCTCATTTAGGTTAGTTCTTACCTGCAAGTGTCATGGGCACCATTTTTAAAAAGGACATTTATTGCACCACCGTTAAAAATGAACACTTATTGCCCATTTCAATGGTATTTGCATTATTCCCTATACTTAAACGGGAAATACCAATAGCTAAATATATCACAGTACTGAAGGATCCCGATTTGGCACTCACTGTACCTCCAGAATTGACTATTAATTCATTCTTGTTTTTCTGCTTTCAGATGGGCTAGATTTTTCTCCTACGATTGTATAAAAATACATTAAATAAGTTTAGTAGTAGGTGTGATTGTACATTTTTAAGAGTTAGTCTCTGGCTGTTTTGGTTTTGGAGTACTTTTGAGATCAGCACTTCTCAGAGTTAAGAAATCTCCATACTGCTCTAGAAAGGCCCAATACTGCGCACACATATGTTTATGTCAATAGGAGTTCTGTTCAGAGTGGCTGCAGTATTGGACCTTAAGGCATAAAAGGTGACTTGCCTTCAGCAAGGCGTATAACAAATGAGACTGACCCCTGTAAAGTTGTTCTGACATCACTCAGAGCAGCAGGGGAACATGATGGAAGTGGAGAGGAATGTCTGCCTACTTCACTTTCTGAATTGGAGGGCCTGATTCCACCATCCTTGCTCAAACTGAATGTCATCTGACTCTTCTAGTAATCCCATTTGAATCAAACCAGTTTACCCATGGAATGACACAAGTAAGTGTATCAGAATCTGGCCTTGAACTTTTCAAGAGTGCAAAAAATAAAAGCACTCTCCCCAGACACCAACAGTGAACTCGTACTAGGAAACTACTACAAAAATTCACATCCAAAGTTCACTTTCTCTTTAAGGGACAGAGTTAAGGAAATAATTTTAGCCATTACATTAGGGGCACAATGATTCTTCTAGCTCTGTGGACATCTTCCAGAGTTTCAGTGGCATCAAGTAATAATTGATCCTACAATTTTAAATACCTATTAATTATCCATCCTATCTTATTGAGGGCTGCAATACAAAAAAATGCTTTTCTGAAAATATGTACTGTTTGGCATCAGCATACACTACCGTATTTGACTGCATTTTGTTTTAATTCATACCAGCCAAAGCAGTATCTGAACATTGACATAAGACACAATCCAACAAACATCTGATGCCAGAGCATGGAAGAAAGAATGTCTTCATTACACCAGCTTCTCTGAAGATACTCATCAGCTGATCACATAATTTTTCAAAAGCAAATTCAGAGAATAATAGAGGGATTTTCTATGAAAAACAAATAAATTAAAATCATTTTAGTTTGGTATTGTTTTAGTTCTGACTTTTTTATAGACATAAATGGCACTTTTAATATACTCTGTAAAATACTGATGTATTTTTAGAAACAGAATATATTTTAGATTTTTTTAAATCAAGGGCTCAGTTCATTTTTAAAAAAAAACTGCTTACACAGACTTTACAAAATATTATTGCTTCACCCTCAAGTTCAGATGCATATCATAAAGCCTCTTGACAAAATGTAAATCAAATAAATTTGGAGGCACATCATGGCATTTGGGTAGCTAACTCAAGTGAGTTGTTTACTGAGAATTTTCTTCTTTTTTTGGCAAAATTGATCACTCTCATGTGCCCTTTAAATAAGAAATAGCAAAGTACTCAGCTTGCATTTCTAAATGTTAGTAACCATCATGTTTGCACATAATGAACAAATTTATGGTACTCAGCTGCTAACTCTTGTACATTTTTTAATTCCATGTGATTAATTTTCAAATATCAGTACCCAGTGTGTTAGCATTGACAATAGCACTGTCCCCATCAGTAACAAGAAGCTAAAAAAATATTTTTTTCCCTAAAATTAAGAGGACTGGGAAGTAAAAGCAATTGTAATTCTAATGTGTGAAGTAAGCAATAAAATGTTAATAGAATGTGTAATTTTACTAGTATATATATATATATATACTTGTTTTAATTTTTTTAATATATATATATATAATTGTTTTAATTAAAAAGCAATGTGTGATGTGTATTGTATTATCCTGGAAACAACAGAAATAATGTACTGTGACACTTGCTAATTTTGTATGTAAATTTAACTGGTGCTTAATTTTGCCAAAACTTTCAAGTCTGATGTTTTGCTTGGGTATAGGGTGAAGAGTTGGCCAGTTACATATGAAGAAAATGAGTTTAAATGAATTGCTGTTGCTTCTTTACTTGAAAAAAGTATGTGTACACTTTCAGTGTAAAGCATGCAAAAATCGCACAATATTGTGTAATTTTTAGTTGAGTCCAGTGCTAAGAGAGGAATGATTCACAAATACTTTGCAGTGTTTTGCAAGACTTTTAACTTCCGTTCCTTTGCTGCATTCAAATAATGGGTTTAAAAAGAAACTAAATGGATTGAGCTTCACATTTTTTTAAAATGCATAAAATAAAAATGCATATTGTATTTTTACGATACTCAGAAGCTATTCTTAAGAAATGTATTTAGAAAATGCAGTCTATTTTTAACTAACTCAATACTGCCAGTGTCAGCTTCATAACATTTTGCCAAAATAAATTTTTTATTTTTGCCTTTATAAAAAATGTTTGAAAATAAATGAATATTTTGCAAGAAAATGTTAATTTAAATAAAATGTAGCAGTTTGGGGGAAATGGTGTATGTACAGATTAAAATATTAACATAACACTTCTACTGCTTTTGTCTTGTCAGCTGTCCTATTGATTATTTTCAGTGTTGTTTTTAAAATCTCTGTTAATTACATTTTGCTCTCCTTGGTTCTGACCCAAAGCCCATTGTTGTCCAGGGGAGTTTTTCCATTTACCTGTGTAGGATCTGAATCAGGACTCCTGCATACCAAGTGCTGAACTTAGGATGGCTCTTAAATACATGCTTAAGTCCATTTCTATTCAGGAAAGCGCTTAAGTACAGACTTTCCTGAATTGGGACCTAAATGTTGAGCTTTCCTAGTTTACAGTTTTCTCAACTGCCAAATTCTTGACACTTGCTTAAATGAAGTAAGTAGCTAGAGTAATTTACATATTCTGTGTGCAAAAACTGCCACTCCGCATCTCTAATCCTGTAAACTTCATGCGGTCGCTTGTGCAATGTATGGACACACATTAACCAATAAAATGTCTGGAAACCAACTGGAATTTAAGATTTAGGTAATAGCAAGTTAGAGTCGATGTGTACTATGACAGAGCTTTCAAATGACGGGTTTGATACAGACTACTGGAGGTTTTTAGTGCTTGACTTCTTAAACTTGAACTGCTTAATACAGTGGAATGTAGGGAACAAACAGTTACCTTTTAAAAAAGAATCTAGATATTTCCGTTGTTCAGTATTGACATTGTGAACTTCAGAGAGTTTAAGTGACTATTTGACTTCAAATGTGTGAAGAGGACATACAAAGCTGACATGCTTATGAAACCCTTGTCCCATTTGTGGGGACATGCATGGCCTGAAATGTAAAGGAACCCTCAGCCATAGCGATTTGTGATTTCATGCTTCTGTGTTTAAAAAAAAAAAAAAAGTTGCAGAAGTGGTTCATGTGTAGGCTAAGGGGGTGCAGCCAGTGGGTTCATGAACTACTTCAACCCTCTAACCAAAAATTCCACTTGTCTGTTGTATTTTGGGGTGGATGGTAGGGGTGTTGGGCGGTAAGGGTCGTGGTTTTCTTTTTTTAATTTCATTTTGCATTTGTTCCCCAAAACAGTCTTATCTATGTACTTCTACAGCAGCCATCACTAGCATAAAAGCTAGAAAATAATGTATTCACAATGGTATCTTTTAGATCAGACACTGTTCAATTTCAGTCATAAAATAGTTGGAATAAAAAGGGTTTTTTTCATTCTGATTAACTAAAAATATTGGACAAATAGTATCTGTTTTTCTTTTGGAGGAACTAATTTGTAATTAATCTGTATCGTTTTTAAACCAAGCAAAAATTCAGTGTAGTTTTTAATCTAAAGACTCTTATTTTTCTTCCTTTACACCTGTGTGTGTTTTTAGTTTGTTACATTACAAAGTGGTTACACTGATGACAGGTTATGAATTCACAAGACTCTCAGTCTTGTTATCCTCAGACCTGTAATTAGTCTGTGTTTTCAATTGAATGGGAACTCCTTTTGTTTATTTTCCTTCCCATTGCTCTAGTTTTGTGTGACAGGCTGCTAGGAAGTTTTGGTGATGACATTGCCCATGCTGGGTTAACTACAGCTCTTTGAGGGAATGGTGAGTAATAGTGGTGATAAACACTAAAACTAATTTAATCCAGGACAGCCAGAAACATCCATAAGGAACAAGCTGTATTAGAGAGATTTTTTTCACCATATTAGTTTAGTGGATTTTATTCTAGAAAATCTTATTTGTGTGGAATATTGTTGTATATGCCTCTGCCACCTGCAAGTTCATAAAAATATTACCAAACCCTTACTGTTTAAAAAAAGACAAAGCCTAAGTTGATTTAAATGATGGAAATCTGCTCAAGGATTGCTGTTTTGAATCTATATATAATATAATGCTTATGGCATATTTTATGTATTGCTTTCAGCTTTATTTTCAACTCATGCTATTTACTTGGTTGATTTCTAAGTCTCAAATATGAAAACAAAACAAACAAAAATCAAACTTACAAGATACGTTCTGAGGCTTTGCTTCTCTGATTTATGTCTGTCTTTGGGTATTTTAAAGCATTTGCTTGTGTAGTAGATGTGTGGATTGCATAGTTATAAAAAGAAAGAGACATGCACAGGAAAGACATGAAAAATTGCTATATTTTTCCACACCTGGTAAACATTCCCATTGGTTAGTTGGCTGTATTCAAAAGGCTAAGACTTTTATTGCTATGCTAGCAAAAGCAACCTTTCTTCATAGTGGAACAGTACAAAGGAAAAGCACAAAATGTACACACATCACAGTGACTGGAATTCTGTTTGAACAACTGTATTGATTGGGTCTGACCCCTTTACACTTTTTTTCTATTATTTGAAAAGGTGCATCTAAGTGTAGCTGAATTGAACCAACTGAGATGAACTTTCCATGAAAACTTCTTGAGATATTGCTTTTAGTTCAAAGCATTGGAATTTTAAAGGGCATTTTTAATATAAGCCTGTTGAGGTATTCTGTGCCACAACCATACTTTGAATGTTAAACTACAGGTAAACCTAAGGAGAAAAAAAATAAAATTGTGAAGCATACCATAAATTATTGGAATATGGCAGAAAAAAATTGGACTCTAGGTATAAAATAAATAAAAAATGCAAAAATGTGCCATGTAGAATCCTAGGAATTAAAAAAATTGTTATATGATTGTGCCTTATTATTCACTTAGAATACCATGAATGTACATGGTGCTTTACAGACCTATAGCAGGACAAAAACAACACAACACTGGATGACAATTTCAGCCAAGGTGTAAAAACTATTGGTGAGAACATGTTACAAAGAATTACTGGAAAACGTGACCTTGAAATATGGAGTGGGCTGGGGAGTTGGTGGGCAGGGGAAGTTCTTGATGCCCTAAGAATAGAAGGCTTTTTGAAGACATTATGGGTATCAAAGGGGAGATTTACTGATATGGGAGATGAGTAGAGCAGTAAAATAAGAAGATTTGGGGAAATTAAGAGCAGAATCTAGTTGCAGGCAAGATTGAGTAGGATCCTGAAGGTAAGGATGAGGAATGTGAATTGTGTGGTAAAACAGGATGCTAGTAAAAGGATTCAGGGAGAGTGAAGAAAGATGGCTCTAGTAGTTGGTCTTCAGTTAGCCTGGAAAGGGCCAGGTGAGAAAAGGGAGGCCTGGTAGGAAAAAGATAGTGATAAAGTTGAGGTGATCAAGGTGTTAAAAGAGTGTTTTTATGGGAGTGAGATATGGAGACAAAGGGAGGGGCAAGGTAGTGATAATATGGAAATATTGAGGGACTTGGTAAGAAATTGGAAACAGAGGGGAAGGAGAGAGAAGTCAATGATGTCACCAAAGTGATGAGCTGGGAATTAGGGGAAGGTAGTGGCATGTAGATGGTATCAAGAAAGGAGATGGATTAGTGGGGAAAATAATTTTTGAAAATCTGGAGTTTCACAGGACAGAGGACTATCTGAGAGTCAGAAATGTGAAACAGAAGAAAGGGATGGAAGGTGTGGAGATCCAAAAAAAGAATCTGGAGTTAATTGCACAGAGGGGGTAACTGAAGCCATGGTAACAGATGAGATTACCTTAAAAAGCACAGATGTGATAAAGAGGAAGACTAAGAACCAAACTCTGAGGGACAAACAGAAAAATGAAGAGGAGCCACTAATGAAGATGCTGAAGGACCAGCTAGCAAGGTAGGAGAACCCAGTAGAGTACAATAGTTGTAGAAAATTAAAGTGTTTCCCATATTAAATGAGTTACAAGCTTAAATGATCCAGTACTACGGGGAATTTGCAGAGGTGTGTTGAGAATTAGGGTCATATTTTCAAATCTGTTTCCTACCAAACAATACTGCCTATATTTTGCTGTGTGAGCAGGGTTGTGCTGGTTTTTTGTTGTTGTTGTTGCTTCCCCCTCTCCCCCCCCCCAATCTGTCTCAGGATATAAACTTTGAGAGCATAATTTGTCTATCTTTAGAACTGGCACACATTTTTTTTGTTTTTTGGGGTTTTTTGTTTTTTAAAGTCTTCCAAACATTAGTGATGGGTCATATAAGATTAGATCTAATGAAATAAAGAAGTTGAATGTTCTTAACTGTGTTCTGATGGAAAAACATTTTTAGTTACCATTAGAGCTTTACTACTATGAAAACTTAAATGATAAGAAAGAGGATAATGTGGGATGATAAAGGAAACTGCTGCTTGGTTTTTTTGATTATTTTGCTTGTATGAATTCCCTTTCTGATTGTTCATCTCTGCTAATCAGACAGATGGATCAGCTGCTTTTGATTTCCTCCAATACTATATATTATCTACAAAAATAACTTTTTGTCTCCAATTTGTAATTTGTGGATGGATTCCTTGCATTGTGCTCTTTGCCCAGTTAACAGGACTTACAACATTGGCAGTCTATAGTCTGCTAACCCCTCTACATATCTTTGTGTTATGAGAAAGAATCAGAAAGTGCTGCAAAATAGCTGCAGGAAACTAACCATCAGGTAGGGTCTGGACTGATTCCTCTTCATCAGGTGTGAGGTCTCTGAAACTCAAAAAAGACTCCATGAGGGAGGCAAGTTTCCTAAAGTTATAGTTTTACCTGACCAGATACCAAGGCTGAAGCTATGGAGACTGTAAATAAGCAATATCCAAGGAGCTCAGTAAAGAGTAAATTGCAAATCAAATACCTGCTTGTATTTTTCTTACTTGGGATATCAGTAGGTGCTTTAGCTATTTAACACAGTAAATAAAATCCAGCACATTACTTATGCAATGATTGCTTCTTTAATTATGCTTATCACTTTAAAATATAAGAATTGTTGCATTTCAAAGAGAAGTTGTTACTATTTATAGTTATAAGAAGCAAGACCCATAGTTTTGTAGCTTTTGTGAATAGCAGATCTCAGCCTTGTGCATATAAGTAACATGGTGGTTTGAACCCGGCATTTGTGTGAAAACTCAGAACAGTTAATCTATATATATAAAAGTCAAATGGTGTATGTATGCGTGCGGTGCGTGTATGTATGCATGTATGTTTGTATGTATGTGCGCTTACTCCTTCCACACCGTTTGAGCTAGAGACTTGAAATTTGGTACAGTTAGAGGTCTTAGGGTCCTAATCAGGGTAAGAGTCGAAAATTTTTCAAATCTCACCTCTGATGCCCCCCAGGTTTGAAATTCTTTAAAGGCCAATCACATCAGATGGGCAGCTACTGTTCTCTGTGACATAGTTATGATGTCATAATACCCCCTCCAACGGACCCTGCACTCGCTCAGCTCTCTGCCCCCTCCCCCCTCCAACGGACCCCGCACTCGCTCAGCTCTCTGCCCCCTCCCCACCTCCAACGGACCCGAGTTGGGTTTGGTCGGAGGGTAAGTGAGATGGGGGGTGTCGGGTTTGGTCCAGGGGCGGGGGGGTAAGTGAGCCGGGGGGGGTTGGGTTTGGTCTGTGGGGGTGGGAAGGTGTTGGGGTGGGTGAGGGGTGAGGTGTGGGTGTTGGGGTTGGTCAGGGGGTGTGGGTTTGGCGGGGGGTAAGATGGGGGTGTTGGGGTTGGTTGGGGGGGTGAAGAGGGGGGTTGGGGTTGGTCGAGGGGTAAGTGAGGTGTGGGTGTCGGGTTTGTTTGTGGTGGTAGGTAGGGGTGTCGGGTTTGGTTGGGGGGAAAGTGAGGTGGGTGTGTCAGGTTTGGTCTACGGGGGGTGAGGTGTGGGTGTTGGTCAGGGGGTGTTGGGGTTGGTAGGGGGGTGACGTGGGGGTGTTGGGTTTGGGTGGGGGGGTGAAAATGTGAGTTGGGGTTGGTCGAGGGGTAAGTGAGGTGGGGGTGTCGGGTTTGGTCGGGGGGGTGAGGTGGGGATGTCAGGTTTGCTCTCTGCCTCCTCCCTCCTCCCCCCTCCAACGGACGCCACACTCGCTCAGCTCTCTGCCCCCTCCCCACCTCCGACGGACTCGAGCAACGCCGGGTATTTTCGCTAGTATTAGGATGAAAAGGAGCTATTCAGGTTGTGAACCCCTATCCATTTCTGCATTGTATTATAGACCCAAAACATTCTATGCTTTACTGAACCTTGTTTGAGTTGTTTCTGATGGGTGGGTAGCTTGCAACTTCTGATGTGGAAAGAGCTGAAAACCACTTGATTACAGACACTCTTTTCTGGTGTGATGCGCTACTGGGAATGGCTAAAAGGAGTCAAACGGCTAGTCAAGATTAACCAATGGGAAAACCTCAAAACACAGGGAGGTTCCATTTAGAACAGCCCTGGAACATTTGATTTTTGATACATAACTTATTGGAGGTCTCTTTTCTGTCATCCACCACCTCTCATTCTTTTCTTTCCTTTACCAACTCTCTCTCTCTGAGGTTGGAGACACCGTAAATGCCATCTTCAGAGTTGGATGGATTATATAGCAGGAACTGTTGGCCTTTAACATATTGTACTTTTAACTCTCGTCTGCGAATAGGAGCAGGTGGAACAGTGCTCGGAGGAAGACACTCTTTGGGTGATATTTCTCAAAGATTCAGGGGAAAAGTGTAGTTGATGTCACTTTTAAAACCCAGAGTGCACTCTGTTCTGTCCCTTGACACCATGTCCCTTTCACTTTCCCCTGACAGCTCACAGGAACTTGATGCAAATAACGATGCCAGGCTTTGATTATGAGAAAGTGCACTGCCACTTATTCTCTTTGTCTCCTGCAGTTTATAGAGGCAGCTTCAGTGCATAATTTAATCTCTGTTCTGGGGACTGTAGTAAATCCACAGAGATTTCCACCAACCGTCAGTGCTGACACTGGAACAACATGTGCGTGTTCTCTTTGATGTGAATTCCCCAACCACAGCTGTAGAAGGACTTTTAGCTTTGAAGCTGTCCTAAAAATTGTAGTTTCAGGAATAAAGTTGCCAGACTCCTCTTCAAAAAAAAGGGGGGGAGGGGAGAGAGAGTAAACTGCAAAGCAGTTGTGTAAAGCTAGAGAGCACCTTATATATTGTATTTCCTTGTCCTTAAAGTTCCTTCACCTCTGAAGGTGAGAGAAAAATGGATCCCGTTTTATTGGAAGCATTCTTTCTTGACTGTCTTCTCATAGGGGGATTTTGGAGTAGAGGGTAGTAATAATCGTGCTTTCTCACAAGGTGCTCCCCATTGTGCAAAGAAGTGAAGGGGATGGGTCATTCCAATGCTCTGCCTGTTCAAATGGGTATCTCATCTCCCAAAGACTATGTGCAAATGCTACCTACATTTTGATGATGGTGAGAATTACAATAGTGTGCGCTAAGCAATTACAGTGGATTCTGGTTAATCGGGTCACGGGTTAATTGGGGCAGCCGCTTAATTAGGACACATTGCAAAAAATGGAAACAAAGGGTCCCTATTTACTTTGGTTAATTGGGAAAGTTGCTTAATCGGGCCAAATTGTTCCGGTCCCAGTGCATCCCAATTAACCGGAATCCACTATATATATAGAGAGTGAGAGTGAATGAATGAGAATATATGAATGAATATGTACGCTTACTCATTTGCTTTCTCTTCAAAGACAGACTTTTTTGACTATCAAGTTATAGCAAAAGACTGGGATAAAGATTTCTGTCTCCTGTTTTGGATTTTCAAAATATATTGGCTTTGGTCTACCCTCAACATGAAGGCTGAATTTAAATGTTTGATTAGTAGTAACTTAGATGTTTAAGGCACCTATCCTTGACACAACTGATTAGAAGTGCTAGTGATTTATTTAATTCCATCTTCCTGAAGGACATCAGTCTCCATGTTACTATTATATCAGTGATGCTGCTCCGTAAAGCATAGGACTACTTGCAACCACGTTTTTAGTGTTGCTCCCATCTCTGGCAATAATGGGGATGCATGTACAGCCAGGGGATAACTTGGTTCTTGAGGAGCTAGTTTGTGCCTATCTTTGAATGTAAATGCAATTCTGCGGTAGACACTATTTCAACACTATAGAAAGGTTGTATCCTTATGTCTAAAGTTAATTTATTTACCTATCCCTATTATACTAATATCTAAAACTAACAGAGCATCTTTCATAACAAAGCGCCTCTGGGGTGGTTCTCAGCTGCTCTTTAAGACCACACAGTAACACTACTCAGCAGCCTAGGAGCTTCAGATGTGCAAGGACCTAAACTCACTTTCCCTGATCCAACAATACAATTAAGAATGTGCTAAATCTCATGTAAGTCAATGGTCATGTCCAATACCACTCCTGGGAACTTTTCCATACCAATGCAGAGAGAAAAGGTCACCTTCAGAATTAAGCAAGCTATATCCGGTAGCATATTGACTTCTTCCATTAAAGACTCTTCTGTGTGTTAGTATTTGAGATCAGTTTACCATTAGCTATAATATGCTATTTATACCAGGCTGGGGACTTACAACGGTGTGGTGCTACAATCAATATTTTGAGGACAAATTCTCTCTTATGTGGTGCAAATTCGAGTAGCCCTGAAACTGCTATAACCTGGGCAACGACAGAGAATCAGGGAGAACTGATAGCTTGTTCTCAGCTTCTCCTCACCCAATTCCCCAGGACTGGGTAGTGGGTCCCAAGGAGATGCCAGTCAAGTTGCTATCCTGATCTTCCTTGAGCTCCCACAGCCTGGCAGAGAAAAATTCAGTGAAGTATCTAGAGTTACTCCCTTATCTGACACATTGCTGAGATGTGCCAGCCGAGGAGCTGCAAGCAGATTTTAGCACCTGTGAGATTACATGGGTGCTGAAAGATAAGCCATAGTTGCTAACAGAAAGATCCAGCAAGTGTCTTGCTGTGCTACAGCCATGAAATGAAGACTATGAAAGAAACCTGAGCCTAAATGCTGCAACAGAAACTAGAGGGGCTCAGGGCAGGTGTATAGTTTGCTAGCATGCAACTAGTTGCAGGATCTAAGACTTTTAATCCTGTTTTTGTTAGTGTGAATAAAACATCCAAATTTGGCTGGGTGTACCAGTCAAATTTTTGCTCTTTTTTTTAAGCGCTCTCAAACCTGTGTTTAAAAGAACCTGACTGTGGGCATAAGTGCTGCTAAACAATCTAGATGGAGGAAATGGACCTCAAGCCTTCAGGAAGGTTGAATTAGGAGCGATGTACCAGACTGAGAGAGTGATGCTAGAGCTATGGACTGTTGAACACGCCACAACACAGAAGTGCTGCATGGATGGTGGTTCCATTCAGAGTATGGTGAAGACCATGACAGCATGAGACACTTGACAGTTATGTGCTAGATGGAATTTCTCATGGCAGAAGTTGGATTTCAGACTGGAGGAAAGCCAGACATTATTGAGCTACCTTTTCTAGTCTCAAAGTCCTACTTGAGAAAACCTGCCAAAATATTAGCAGTAGCAGAGCAGTAGTTTTGGTGGTGGATTCTTGTAGAGGTTTCCTTTTGAGACAATATCCTAACAGTTTCCCAATTGACACAGAGAAGTGCAACTCTTAAATTTCACATGTATTTTCTTTACTAGGCAAACCAAAGGCATTAGCTAAAGACAAATATATTAAAAGCAAAATGGTTCCTACCATAATCTTCTCTGTGCTGATACATCTTCAAAGGTGTTTTAGCTAAAGCAAACTAAGGCCGTTGCTGTGAATAAGAGCATCCATACAGTTTAACTGCACTTTGACTTCACAGGGGTAGTTAGTATCTTTAACAATCCTGGATGTTGCATACAAACAAGTCCTCCTCACTGGTGAATTAGCATAATACGCTCATTTCACCTTAACAATAGGGAAGGTTAGTATTATGACCTCTTCCCAATTTTTATGTATGCATTAAAGGCAGTGGGAGTTGTTGAAAAGATGGTCGTGATTCAACATGTATGTAAAATGGCAGTTGAATTCCTGATGCTTTTATGAATATTGGCAGCTTATAATCACCATTTTATGGTATCACTAAAGAAAAAAACACAGTAAGGTAGGTGGTAAATACTGTGTGTGTATAGACACACTTTTTTTTTTGTTTTTTAAATGGATGGCTGTTGTACCTAATATGTGAACAATATGCACATTCTTTTATATGCAAAAAAATGGAGTTTCTTTGAATATTGCAGAAATGTATAAAAAAGATCAAGCAACATATGGAGGAGGGACACAAATCCATAAATCTATTTGCCGATCAAGTTCTAGTACTCTTTTTTTAATGTATTTAAATTCAAAAGATCAGACAGTTTGCTTTTTTCCCTGTCAAATATCACTACTCCTTTACTTAATGTGAAATATGGTATAGTTAAGTTTTTAAAATGAAACAGGCTCAATTTCATGTTCAAGAATTAGATTAAAAAAATGCAGATTCTGATTAGTCACTTTTTGTGTCACATTATGTATAATCACACGTATCTGGTTTAATACTGCTTGTTTTTTCCATAAAGTAACATTTGTTCAAAGTCTTTCAGTGTAGCTGAGGCTGAAGTACTAATTTTCAATTATCTTACAATCACTGTACATATTTCACCTCATACAAATTAGCAAACAGTATGGAAATAATCACTGCAACAGATTATCAGTAAATTAGAAACACAGCTTTACCAGATACAGAAAAAAGTGGTAAGTTTCATCAGAGCCTTGGGTAAGCTTTTTCTTTGAGGTGGGTGCAGACAAAGTCTGCAGTGCAGACAAGTTCTGCTCTCCCATAAAGAAATGCATTCAGAATGTGTGCAATGTAGCATTCCTTTTGTGATCCTCAGATTAATTCTGATGATCAATTTAACAGATGCCATTACAACAATAGTTGAGAAAATGCATGCAATATGGGAGTTTGATCTTTAGTACACCAAAAAAAAAAAATTTGCAGAAAATATGGGCTTGTTTAGTCTTTACAATGTCTTAGAACTTGTTTCTTTGTGCAGAGACTAGAGGATTTGGTGCAAGGAAAGTAAGAGGTGGCATACCTTTCACTGGTAATTGTGACTAACTCTCTTCACCTGAGTTTGATCAGTGGCACTCAAGCCAGGAGGAACTGCATACCACAACTTTGTCTGCACATCCTCTGTTTTCATCCCCTTCTTTAAAAAACGGTAACTAAATTGAGGCACCTGTCATTTTCCATAGCAAAGTATCTTTTCCTTTCAAATGAACTCATTTCCTGGTTCTGGTCTTTATCTCCTGCAAATCTCACTTCTGTAGAGAGAAATTATTAAAACTAGTCTTAATACGAGAACAACCTCCCTCCCCAGGCACTGCTTTTAGGTAGTTCTCATAGACACTGCAGCTCAAGCAGTTTAAGGATCAAAGTCTTTCATTTCAAAGCTAGTTGCAGAACTTATCCCTCTTGTACAATAGGTGTTAAAACAGAAGTAACTCCGAGTACAACTACAGCGGGATGAAGGGGCTGTGGCTGGCTCACATCAACTGACCTCCGCTCCGGAGCCTCAGGCTGCAGGGTTAAAAAGCGGTGTGTAGACATGTGTGCTCAGACTGGAGCCTCTCACAGGCTACCAGAGCTTAGTCTCCAGCCTGAGGCTACAAGCCCAAGTCAGTTGACCTTGGCCACCAAAAGGTTTTTTTAATCCTTGTGTGGATGTACCCTAAAGGCCCTTTTATGCATCCTCATATGATGTAGGGTCCCCCTACACTGATGGAGCACCACAGATGTCAGTAGGACTCTGCTACAGAATCAGGACCTAAATGAATAAACCTGTTCTCCAGCAATTATGTCACTGTGCTGCTGGTATTCCCAAACCGCACCAAAATTTGAAGCTGTATTACACTGCAGAATACTGAGGTCATTGCTACTGTATCATAATTAATACAGCAACAGCCAACGCCCATGAAACCTTATTTCAAAAAAACAACAACAACAATGGTATCAATGTTTGACAACTACAATGGAAGGAGAGTGGGTTCAAAGAATATTGTAAAAGGAGGTTGGGAATTAAATTTATTTTCATCCAATGCATGTTTATACTTAACCCAAAAAAAAAATTACACTCATGCCCATAAAAATGTCATTCATGGCATCTGAAAGCAAGCACTATTTTTTCTTTCATCTAAAAGGGCTTTTTTAAAATCATAATACAAAAATCTGGGCTGTAAGCAGTCCTCCACTTTGCACTAACAAAAAGGGGTTACTGTACTTTAAATACAAAGACTTATTAGACCTGAAGTTATGAGCCGCTGGATTTAACAAACATCATTTTATAATTGCTTTTCACATCTTTCTTGCTTTCTGGATCATCAGCTTCACTGTCCTTTTCAGCAGATTGCAGTTCTTCTGCAGATTCCTCTCGCTCTGACTCGGAGTCACTTTCAGAGTCCTCTGGACTTTCAGGTTCAGGAGAGTATCTGTTCACATCATCTTGTCCTTCAGCCTCCTCCAGCTACAATAAAATCCAGATTACAAAAAGAAGCTAAATCATTCCCCCCCAAGCAACCTCTCATTTTGCCATTTGACGGACAAGTTCAATGAGTTTTCACTAGTTGCTACATTGTTCCTTTTGTGTTAGTAGCTGCAAATGGATATGGGATAAAATAACAGAGGTACCAGATAAAACCCATCTCAGCTTTTAAAATGGAGAGGATAAATCTGCCAGATACTGGAATGACTGATTGTGAACTTCCTGAATGACGTCTGAATTACAGTGGTAAGCAGTACTAAAGTTCTAGAATCCCTTGACATTACTAATGCAGTAACTGGACCGACTCCATTTTGTTTGCTAACATTTAAACAGCAAAAGTAGTAAGTTTAACAATAATGCTTTATGCTGGGAAGGATTTTTTATCAGGAATGTGTGTCCACACAATATGCAGCTACTTTGTGGTTGACCGCTAGCCTCATATTGCTCATCATGAAGGAATCAACAAAGAACTTGGAAACACTATAAAATGCAATTGAGCATGCAAGGTTTTTACTGCTTCATTACTACTTTAGCTTTGGTAAGAGTTCAGAGACTCATGCTTGATGCAAGAGAATTACTGCCATACTGAAGCCAACTTTAATGTGAGCCACATTATTTCTCTGTGAGGGTCATCAGGGACTTGTGCAAGATTGCAATGCTTTGTAAACCTGACACTATTTGGCAAATACAGCACCTAGTACCATGGAAGAAATTCTCAATGTACAATCTGATACGGATGGGCCAATATAGGTACAGCTTCTATTTACACGAGTAAGGGAAAAAGTGCCAGTGTGTTTGGAATAGTAAGAGTTTGCTAGTGTGGTACAGGTTCTTTAACTCAAGTCCAGCAACCTCAGAAAGTTTTTTACAGTATTAGCTCTAAGAGTGAACATTCACTTATATTTCAACTTCATGCTCAAATATCTTGTTTCTAGGCTTCATTTAAAGAGGTATGATAGTTTCATAACTACCAATTTTATTTTGTCTTGCTTCACTTTTCTGTCTCTCCTTCAGACACTGGCGGCCCTATCCTTGAGACTGCCTCATGTGACTGAGGAGAGATAGGATCATTTGAAGATTTCATCTGTGTCCAATAGTCATTTCCAACCTCTTCCAGATTTTCTTCTTCCCATCCCTCATCATGCATTAGGTTAGGACCACACAGCATAATTATAAGTGGAGCATGCAATCATAGCACCTCAGGCTCTTTGAGCTACAGCCGTTTAAGATGGATTAGTGCATGAAGAGGAAGCATCCCCCAACCTTTCCTAGGGATTCTCAGGAAATGGGGCTAGCAATTGGGAGGGCACTCCTATCTGAATAGCATTGAATGGATGCCCCTAGCTTGTCTTAAGGCACTGTGCCACTCATGTGGGTGCTGGTTTTTGGAACTTGTAGTCATTAAAGATTCCACAGCAGGTGCGAGTCCCATAATTATTTTGGTTAGTGTTCTATTTAAATTCCCCTTGCAGTCAACTGAATAAAACATTCTTCACTTCCTATGCTAAATTGTTGGGTAAACCTGCTATGTGCTGTCAATCACCTGCTAGGTTACACCTCTGAGAAGCTTAGCGTGATCTAGCTCTACATACTGTAAAGCATGAATGTTTTCAGGTGTTCAGGAATTCTCATGGGTACCTCTGTGTCCAAGCAAAGGAAGCTCTTTGCTCCTGCAGATTTGCACTTGGCAAACTTATTGGGGTACTCTGTGATAGAGTAAGTTTGACATGTTAAAAAAAAAGAAAAGCCATGGGATGTTTGTCATTCATTCTCCTCTGCCCACTGGAGCAAGTCTGTCTGCATCAATAAAAGTAAGTAAACTACTACCTCACTGAAACCAAGTCCACAGTGTCGTCGATTTCTTCCAGACATAGTGCTGTCCATGCTTTGCTGGAACTGAGACTCTAGGTCTTCATTCATTTTCTTGTCTTCTTCCCCTGCATGTCCAGTGTACTTGGTTATGGTTCAGTCAAATTAACAAAAACATCTGATTACACAAAATTACCAGATCTTTAGGATTTAGCATTATATGAAACTATTATTAATACAATTTATTGGGTTGTATATTTACTGCATAGTTCATACACCATCACCCTTGTAAAGGTTTCTTTGCCTGGAACAATTAATTGTTCAACAGGCAAGTAAAATACTCATATATTGTAATAAAGGTGGAATGACAGATTATCAAGTTCACCACTGGCTCAACATTGTACCATTGATAGTACTATAAAGAGGGATTATTAGAATATACTACTACCTTGTAAAATCAACCGTGCCTACACTAAAACAAACAGTTCATTTTTAACATTACCCCATCCTGCCACTAATGCCATTTTTCATAGCCAGATGAAAATGTTATATAGGAGCTTCAAGACATTCACTTGTGCAGCAAGCAGTGTCTATACTGGCAAATTAAGGCACTGCAAACCAATGGTTAAAATGAAGTAGCGCACACATACACAGCAGTAAAGTCCAGGAGTGAACTTCTGCCTAACTTGCTACATTTTCAATGAACTACGTGTCCTGGGCCACTTCATCTCACACATTTGAATGCTCAACAGCATAAAACAGAAGCTGCTTAGCTTTCTATTCACAAGCCAGGGGAAGCAATTTGAAAATTAGCTCTTTTTTTATATCCACTAAAGAGATGCTTTCACATATTCTATCCTGCTGCTTATTTCAATAAGTTATTACAATTTATTTCAATAAGGCATTACATCTACCCAGGTATAGTCTACATTATGAAAATGTTTAAGAACCTTTGGTCTAGTTTACTGCGAGAGAGAAGACAGGGACTTCTAGTTCTACTCCCATCTGCCACGGACTTCCTCTCTTGTAAAATGAGAGATAATTACTTACCCTTGCTGGGAGAATTAGTATTTGTACAGTACTTTGAAGGTAACTATATAGGTTTTTATTATTAAAGGAGGAAAACTGTGGGAAACAGGAGGATAGGAGATGAAGATTACTTTACATAGGAACAGAGGAAGTTGGTTGCTTTAGTCTTTTAGCAATGAGCAGGGCTCTTGTCAAAAGCTAATCACAACTTCTTGCTAGTGATCAATAATAGTACCAAGCATCAGAGGGGTAGCCATGTTTGTGGCTTTTGCAGATCTAGATTAAGAGTCCTGTGGCACCTTATAGACTAACAGACGTATTGGAGCATAAGCTTTAGTGAGTGCATACCCACTTCGTCAGATGCATGTAGTGGAAATACCCGGAGGCAGGTAAAAATATGCAGGCAAGAATCAGGCTAGAGATAACTGCCTCTAGGTATTTTCACTGCATGCATCTGACGAAGTGGGTATTCACCCACAAAAGCTTATGCTCCATACATCTGTTAGTCTACAAGATGCCACAGGACTCTTAAGTACTATTATTGCAACACTTTTAGATATCAATCCCAAAATACTTCAAAGGATGGAAGTATCATCACTAACTTGCCCAAGGTCACCCAACAGCATAGTGATAGAACCAGCAATAGAAATCAAATTTCTCACGTCCCAGTCCAGTGCTTTATCCACTTGACCACACGGCCTAATCAGCTAAGAAGTTACTATCGAGGCAAACTGGAGAAAAAAAAATGCAGAAGACTCTGGCAGTTCCTATTCTATACAGCTAAGAGAGGTTTTAACAAAGCTCTTATTCCGCCCTTTGTCCAATTTCTAACTTGATTTCCTACGATATGGCTTCTGATAGTTAATCAGAGTCTATGGGGAAAACAACAACTTGCAGAGTCATTTATGAATTAGAAATAAGTTATAGTTTTGAATGTCATGTCCATGGCAATTCACCTTAAAGATTGCTCAGTTTACAAGAAAAAAAATCTTGCTATGACTATCAGGACTACATAATGAAAAGGGACTCTGAAAAATCAAGCCCAGTTCCGATTTATGCACAACATCCTCCATCAAAGGTCATCAGCTGGTAGTGTAACTGATGATGCATGGAGCATAATACAATGCAGCTTACCAGTGTGCAGCTATATTCACAGCGCTTAGACAACAATAAGATTGTTTTGCTTCTATGTCAAGAAAAGGAGACAGCATATGTGGGCCCCAGTTTTGCAAAGCATTTCACATGCTGAAGGGCTTTGCTGAATCTGGGCGGGAGGAACTAGACGTGTGCAGCAAACACAGACCTTTATCAGTCACTATACTGACTAGTGGAAGAGGATATGAGATTATGCCAGCTCCCAGAATCTGACTTTTCTTCAGCTTTAGTCACAAAATTGAAAGCTGCCACTGCAACAGTAGTGAAGGTACGAAGACTCAGCTCTGCCTACCTAGATCAATGTTAGTTTACAGCTTTCTAAATTTGTATCCGCTATTAAACTGACCTGTTCTGAAATGAGAAGTTGATCTGTGGTCTCCGATAACAAGGCGGCCAGTGTGTTCTTTCTAAAAGAAAATGCAATTTATTGTGAACTGATACCTCTACCTACATATTAGAATTCTTGGATAGACTCACCCTACTGCTTACTATCAACAAGAGTTGTTTTTTTTTTGTGGATGGGGGGAGGGGAGGAGGAGTGAAGAGAACATGTATTAATGAGTTCTTTCACCTGCTAATGACTCTGTTGACAAAACTAGATTAATTTTTATCTTTTAATAAACCCCAGGTACACACTCTCTCTCTACTGTCCCAACCTCCAAATCTGTTCCTTTTCTTTTTCCTTGCCATGTGACGCCAAAGGACTAAAGACTAAAACCCTGCTGAAGTTGCAGCAGGAGGAGGGACAACCCATCACCTGAACCCAGAATTATAATGCACAATGAAGTTTCAAGTTACAATGCAGGTTTTGCCAATTACAGTAATAACTCAATCTTTCTTTGATGCCCCTAGAAATGACTTGATAGCTCAGAATGCTCCGCTACACATCTTTATTTTTGGTTTATTTATTTTTTTGCTTTTCCCTTTCATTCCCTTACTGGGCAGAAGACCACCTGCTGGACTGAACTGGTAGGTCCATAGGGCTGAATGTTCTTTTCCAACAAAACACCCACCAAGGATAAACGAAGATGTGACCCACAGACCTGAATGTGAGAGCCAGCACCATCTTCAGTTTCATTAGGAGCGTCTGTGGGAGCACAATCTACAGTTTATGTAAGTCTCTATGTTAATCCAGGTCGTAATACTATCCCCAATAGCACTAAGTTACTCTGTTCGTGGCAGAGAATGACAACTCCCCTTATATTAGGGAAATACAACATTAGAGAAAAGAAATCAGTTTAATGGAAGGCAACTTTTAATTTTTGCCTCCAATTTAACTAAAAGCCAACTTATCTAGTAAGTGAAGCCTGAATAAAAGAAAAACTCCCACACTTAGGTATTTTAGATACCTATGAAAACATTCAGGCTCCAATATTAGTCTCATGATTATAGATCATTGGGTACCTTCTACATTAATCACATGAAAACCAAACTTATATGTGACCATTGTGTATTGTAAGTGGATTTAGATTTTGTCCTGTATAAGTAAATTCCAAGCCATCTGATTGTTTGCTACTGAGTTACTCCAGTCTGGTTGCTGTTATATTTAGCCTTTGCATCTCATTCATCTGAAGCAAACTTTCACTTGTCTGGAACCAACATTCTGTGTGTGTGGTGGTGGTGGTGGTGGTGTGTGTGGGGGGGTGTTACGTAAAACAGACTGTTGGTTATTCTTATAAGGGTGTACTATTGACTATTTTGCAGGCTGATCTAAAGATAAACATTCTGGAAAAACAATTAATTAGAATCAGTAATTTTCAGGGGTGATGTTGGAGCCCTTTTCTATTGCAAAGCAGCATCACCCAAGCTAACTGTGGAGTAACAGGGCAGTATTCGGATATTAAATTTCACACAGACACCTACAGTAAGTGGTTTATGGCCTTGAAATAACTGCAGATTATAACTACAACTGTTAAACACAGAAATCATGCCAAAACTGAACTTATGTACAAAGGGATGCACAGATGAACATAAGGATAATGTTTTAAAGAAAACTTTGACCTTCAAGCAAGCAGAATCTTATCAATAACACTAACACATCTTCACTTCCAAAAAGAACAGAAAATACTATGCAATCACTTTCAATGGGATCAGTGAACTGTTCTGTCACTTTAAAAATCCTTTCCTAAGAGCAACCAGCCATTATTTACATGGAATGCTTGGCTTTAAATAGATAATTAACAAAATCTCACCTTTCCTGCTCCCATAAGTCTCAAGAACTTTTGCTTTCTTTCTTCATTACCTAAGTCTACTGCCTCCCAGCTGCTCGATCCCTGCTGGAAGATGGAAGGTAATTTAAAACAAAACAAAAACAATAGATCAGTTTTATCTAAAAACTTGTTTATATTAAATAAAATATTCCAAGTTGTACATAAAGCCAGCATTTTTCCAGTGCACTATGATGTAACATTTACTGTCATGCAATTTCAATACATGACGAAGGCCCCCCTGCACATGATCATGACTTAACTCAATTAATAATGTCAGCTCTGAGAAGTGGTTTAAGGTTTTTTTTTTAATAATAATAATAATAATAATAATAAATAGGTGCTAGTGGAGAGGGAACGGGAAGGACTTTTAATAAACTAAACAGACTCAGATGCAGCCTCAAAGTGGTCACCAGGTACTAGAAAGGGATCTTCTGATGCCATCAACAAGCCACTGAGTGTATTTTAAAACGCAAGCCTGGATTCGGACTTCTGAAGCCACTTGCAGAAAGCGAACCCGTCTGGCCAGACTCCACCCGGGAAGAACGGGCATGGGCAGGAAGAGGGGGAAACACACAAACCTCAGCGCCGGCAAATGAAAAAGAATCGCCCAGGGATCTGACCCGCCACCTCCGAACCTGACCAAGATTCAGGCCCCTCAACCCTCAAACAAAACCTGGAAAATGAACAGAGATTTGGGCCTCTCCGGGAGGCCTAACCGGCGCGGAGCGGAGCCAAGCGCAGACCAGCGGCTTGCAGGCGGGGCTCGACGTGCCAGCCGACCCCGCCATGACACAGCGAGGGCAGCCATCGCCCCCGGCACTGAGGACAGCCCTGCGCAGCCTCCCCCCCCGCGGGAAGGGGCTCATCGCCCCCTGGCCGCACCGCCCCAGGCCTCCCGTGGCCCGCTCCCCGCCGCCGCCTCCATCTCCCCGCCCGCCCCCCGCGCTACTCACATCGGGGGAGGCCGCTCGCTTCATGCCGTGGCGGGGCTGCGTCTCCCTGGCCGAACTCATCGTCCCTCAGGCCGCGCGGGGCGGGAGGCTGCGGGATCGGCGCCCAGGCCGCGGCCCTCACGTCTTCCTTCGCGGCCTGGCGGGCGGCAACACCTCAGCAGCCCCCGCGAGCGCGTCAATATCCCGGCAGGCGCCGGGCACGCTGGGAGTTGTAGTTCTCCTCCGGTGACACACGCCGCTGGAGGTCGGGAGAGACTTCACGTCCCAGAATCCTCTGCGACGGGAGAGGGGCCGATACCGGCCCGTGATTGGCCAAGGCGCAAAGCGACCCGGTCCTCGCGAGTGGCGACAGTAGCGCCGGACTAGCCGGGCCCTGCTTAATAATAATCACGCGCCGAGGCTGTCAGGAACAGGGTTCGAGTCCCCAACCCGCCGGCGTAACAAAACCAGCTAAACCGGGTAAATGTGGCCCCGCCGTGCCCGCTCTTTCTATCCAAAAGTACTCGACGGGCAATTGGGTGTTAAAGGCGAACGCAACTCCCCGAGCTGTGGGCACCTCCCCGCAGCGCCACCTGCCCTGCTGAACCAGGGGAGCCCCCCAAAAGCCATAAGGTGCTTCCCCCACCCCGCTGGTGTGATCCCCTCCGCCGGGTGGTTCACTTTGCTTTGACTCCCACTTGTGTGCGAGCCTAAAGTCTCCCATCCTGGGCTGGAAGCAGTTCACCCTTTTCCCAAAGCTGGCTGGGGTAGTGAATCCGCCCCTCTCCCTTGACTGCCCCCCCAGGATTTGTTAGTCTCTAAGGTGCCACAAGTACTCCTTGTTTTTGCTGATACAGACTTAGGCTATGTCTTCACGACAGCAGTAGGTCGATTTCCCTTAAGTCAATTTTCTAAAGTAGACTTTATAAAGTCGACTTAGTGCGTCCGGCGGGCACGGGGGTCCGCGGAGCTGCTCGGGCAGGCGGGGGGTCCGGCGCGGGGCTGCTTGGGCGGACAGGGGGGTCCAGCGTGGAGCTGCTCCGGCGGGCACGGGGGTCCGCGGGGCTGCTCGGGCGGGCACGGGGTCCACGGAGCTGCTCGGGTGGGCAGGGGGGTCCAGCGCGGGGCTGCTCGGGCGGGTGGGGGGGTCCGCGGAGCTGCTCGGACTGGTGGCTGGTCCCCTGGGGAGCTAACGGGCATTGTGGAAGGTCGGAGGCTTAAAGTCACATGCATCCTCACTAGTTCACAATCGACCCAGAGAGAGGTCGATTTCAGCTACTCCTCTCGTTAGGGAGGAGTACAGAAGTCGATTTTAAGTTCCCTTTAAATCGACTTTAAGGGCATGCATGTGAGGACGGGTACAGGCTTAAATCGACTTTACCTTGATAAAGTCGACGTTAAGCCCCAGTGGGGACCAGGCCTAAAAGACTGAAACCTATAAAATGCTAAATGCTGTTGGGCTGTCCAGTCCATAAAAACCTTTTAGAAAATACAGCTCTTCTAATTAGGTCTAAATAATTATTTTCTTTATTTCATTTACTCCTACTATTCACCTAACAATTATGGCACCACAATAAAATTCATGGCATTTTCCACATTATTTCTCCTCCTTTTCCTCTCTCTTGGTCTGTGCCAAGCTTGCAGGTACTTTTTCTTTTCTGGACAGCTTCATCTCCCTGTTAGAACAAAACTGTGCTAGATAACCAGTAAGGACCATCAAATAAACCCCTTTAATCCTAATTTTCCTTGAAGGATCTTCCAACCTCGGGGAGCTTTTTGGCTAAAAGACAAGCTCATCTTCGCCTGTATTGGTCTGTACTTCTGACAACATGGGAATCCTTCAGCACAACTCCTTTCACAAAAGAACAATTTCATATCTAGTGGGGTGATTGTTGTCAGTTACTTGATGGTATATTCATGTTCTTGATGGTCAAATGCACAGATAATTGCAGCATGTATCCAACTGACATTTGCAAAATAATAAAATGTGAAACTATCTTCTATGTTGAAATTTCTGACTTTCAAAAACATATGCTAAATATACAAGTGAGAATGCATCAATTCTCCCCATGTATAAATCTGTATGGTATAAATCTGCTCCTTCAACACTGTCAGATACAGTTTCTCATACATTATACAAAGAAGTAAGTGCACTGATATGACACACAAGATCACAACACAGACTGATGTACAAGCAGAAGAACATAAATAGACAAGACAGAGGTGCCACAATTGTTACCTAAACACAAAATCTAGCAGAAGGTAAAGAACCTCCACAGGCTGTGGCAAAGATGATTCCAACAAGGGCTCGTCTTCACTACCGCGGTCTGGGATCGATCTTCTGGTGATCGATTTATCGCGTCTCGTTAAGACGCGATAAATCGATCGCCCGTGGCTCCCCCGTCGACTCCAGAAGTCCAGCTTGCCGAGAGGCGCAAGCTGGAGTCGACGGGGGAGCGCGCCACTGACTGCTGCCACCGTGGGGACGGGCGGTAAGTCGGCGGCAGATACGCAAACTTCAGCTACATGATTCACGTAGCTGAAGTTGCGTATCTGCCATCGATCCCCCCCACTAGTGAGGACAAGTCACAGGAATGAATTTTTTCATGCTCATACAGAGTAAAACATACTCTTCAGTCTAGATTTGTTTTCATTTCAGGTCACAGAAAAACATCAAAGAAAGGGCTTAATCCTAAGAGGTGCTAACCACATCCTGCAAGGCACTGAGCACCCTGAACTCCCACTGAACTAGTGGGTGCTCAGCACTTCTCAGAATTGGGCCCAAAGACTGAACAAATAGAAATTTTCCATGACAGAGAAAACACAGTGACTGTAACATGCTGCATCTTAAGAACAAGATGGCAGCTGCATTAGGCAGAGAGAAAATCTGCTTTTAAAAGTGTAGTACAGTGAAACCTCCATTTAACGGACTAATTCGGGCGAGGGGGTGTTAAATGAAAAAGTCCGTTATTTAATAATAATAAAAAAACGAGCTGTCGGAGCAGCAGCCCGACCACCTGTCCGCCAGCCAGCCCTCCCGCTGCTGGGACCCGGGCGGCAGCCGGGAGCAGGCAGCCAGCTGGCCCGCCAGCCAGACCTCCCGCTGCCGTGACCCGGGGTTTTACTGTATTTAGAAAACAGCCTTTAATTTATATTGCTATGTGTAGAAAGAATAGTCCGTTAAGGTGTAAGAGAGCCAGAGCCTGACAATATATATGGGGAGAGGGAGAGAAAAAAAGAGAGCAAGAACTCAACACTCAGAGATCATCCAGAGCACTGAGATGATAATAGAGAGCTCCTTACTAAGTCAGCTCTGATTACAGAATGGGCCCCACCTGAGAAATTTGGTGATTCCAGGTTTAATTACTGAGTGGGCCCAGCTGAGGAAGGGCTGGAGGAAAGAGAATGCAGGGAGTCAAAAGGTGCCTGCAGGGGCTTGAGTGAGCGGGTATGATTGGACTACAGATTGTAGCGCATTTTTTTATAGCACTTCCCAATTTAGCGCAATAGGTTTTGCGCTAGAGCCTGGACACATTTGCAGCGCTTCTGGCGGCAGTGACAGTACCGGGATAGGGCAGGTATCCCAGCATTCAGCTGGGTGCAACGTGCTTTGCAAAGGGGGGGGGGGTTGAGGGGGTACTGGGAACATGTTCGCAGGGAGACGAGATCAGGCTGTGAGTGAGTTTTCGTTAGCGAAAACTGACAGGCTGTCTAAGAAACATAGCTCCGTCCACAAGCATTTTCTGTGTTTATTTGCTGTGAATTGTTATAGAGAAACTGAAGAGGGACTTCTGCATTTTCCTTCCGTTTACAAAGCAACACTTAACACATCATTTCCCTTAAATGGCTTGCTGATTGTTTTACATGGCTCGGAGGTGTGCCAGAGATCCCTTATCGCGTTAGGAGTGTACACACTGTCCCTCTCACGCTACAAGGAATACACTAAAAGCCTTCTGACTCTCGGAGAGGCAGTTTTATACTTGAGCTTTGAAGGGTGATTAAATGCGCAAAATGTGCCTTTCAAGTGTGTAGGGTCAGATAATTATAGCGCTAATTGAGGGTTTTAGCGCTGCAAAGCGCCAGTCTAACCATAGAGAACAGATTGGGACACCTAGGGCTGGTCTCCACTACGGGGGGGGGGGGGGCATCGACTGCAGATACGCAACTTCAGCCACGTGAATCACGTGCTGAAGTTTGCGTATGTGCAGCCGACTTACCGTCCGTCCTCATGGCGGCAGCCGGCGGCGGCGCGCTCCCCCGTCGACTCCAGCTTGCGCTTCCCGGCAAGCTGGAGTTCCGCAGTCGACGGGGGAGCCGCGAGCGATCGATTTCTCGCGTCCTCATCAGACGCGAGAAATCAATCGCCAGAAGATTGATGGCTACCCGCTGATTCGGTGGTGTAGCGGGGTGGCCACCCACTCCCCCTCTGAAAAGGGCTGAAACAGCCCAGGAAGGGGGCTTGTAACAGCCAGGGAAGGGACTGTGGCTGGGAGCCTCCAAACTCCCAGGCTGATTGGGAGTTTGGCTCAGCTGTGTGGCCACACCCCAAACACTGCCCAGCCAGGATATAAGGGCTGGGAGACAGAGAATCAGTCAGTCTACTCTGTTGTCAGAGGGAGACAGGGCCTGGCTGCAGGGGGCTAGTAATAGAGTATCCAGACTGGGACAGGGCGAGGGCAAGGCAGCTGGGAGCCAGGGAGCCTAAGCTCTAGTGAGAGGGCCCCAGCTTGCTGAGCCTAGGGAAGGCCCGACCCACGGGGTACTGGGGGTTGCAAGGGGACGGCCCAGGGCTAGTAATAGAAGCAGCAGGCCAACCCCTTCTTGCCGGTGATGAGTAGCCATGAGACTGCAGTCGGCCTCAGGGAACTGAGGCCAGTGATGACTGGCAGTGGCGGTATCTGAGGCAAGTTGGGGATAGTGGGTGGTGGGTTCCCCCAGGGAGGGGAGACCCTAAGACCAGGGGGGTACTGCAGGGGTGCAGCACCCTCAGCAAGGGGCTCCGGGGTCCGGGAGGGGCACAGGGCCAGAGTGGAGAAGCGGACGTTGGCCCGGCAGAGGGCGCTCCGGGGTCAAAGAGCTAATTCCCGTGACGACCAGATGGGGGCGCCGCCGGGTGAGTGGTCGACATCGTTACAGGCCGGTAGTGAAGACATACCCCTAGAAGAGAAGTAAAGAGGTAAGGAAGGAAACAGTGTAGGGAAAACTGCAATATAGGTAGAGATTTTGACTTGGTTGTGCAGTACTGGGCCCTGGGATGTAACCCAGAATTTAGGTTGGGATTGATTTCCCTACCAGCCCCAACAAGTGGTGTACTAGGTAGCTGAGCCCAGCAAGGGGGCTGCAGGTTGAATGTGACCTTGCTGAAAAAGAGCTGTGGAAAGTGTGGAAGCTTTTTATTTCTGTTAAGATAGCTGATCCTGGAAGGAATGGGCTCTGGTGGAAGGATGAGTTATCTGAAAGAAACCACCACTGCCTCAGAGTGACTGGTGACAAGGACTGCTACCCCACAAGGACACTGTGATGCTATGCCTGGCCATGAGGATGTGCATAGTGGTGAGTAAATGCTGTTACAAAGCTTTTTCTTACATTACTCTAACTGCAGCATATCTGAAATGACTATATTTTTGTAGGTTTACTTGTCCACTCTCTCTTTTCCTACATCTCATGCAAGCACTGTGCATCAGCCCTAGTCTACATTCAGCTCCTACTTCCTTCAAAGGCAGTCTTGCTGATGATCGCACTTTTGGCAAACAGTAAATGACTGACTGTCCTTGACCACTTTTATATTGTGTGAGTACATGTGCTGCCAGACCCCTATCTGCAAAAGGGATTCTTTCAGCAGCAAATTAACATGAAGTGATTTACTTTGTCCATATTGGATACATGGGTTAAAGGGGTGGGGCAATCATTCCAGATTGCACTTGCTTTTGAAATTTTTATTTTCATATTCCATAAGTCCTTTGGAAGAAATTTCATACAAAATGAAATCAAAGATTACTTACTTGATACTTTTTTGTATGGGATAAGTATTGCTGGTAAGTCATATCAATAATTATGGTGCTAAGACTTCAATTTACTTAGCTCCTGGCCTAGCCCAAATTTGGCTGTTGGTGTTAGAATTTTTTTAAAGCCACTATGGAGATTGTGCTGCCTTGGAACAATAAATAAACTCCAAACTAGAAACGGCGCATTCCACACAGTAAGGGCTGGCTTCCTCTCTCCTTTAGTTTCATTCCATGAAAGTATCTCTCAGTGAGTCATCCCACTGAAATCAGGGGGAACTTTTCTAATAAGATACTAAAAGCATGTGCTGTCGCAGAATTGATCCCTTCTTGTCTCATTTTCAAGAGCTCAGTTCCCATTTAGGTGCTTTAGTGGAGTGGCCAAACTTTCAAAAGTGCTCCATACCTGCCAGCTCCCACCATTCTAGCCTTTTGAAAATCTGATACTAAATGTTTGTCAGTGTCCTAATTATGTTCTTCAAAGGCAGAAGGAATGTGGGATCCTTTATGGTAGAGTAGTTCTGAGAGACTGTAGCTCAGGATAATAGAACAGACTTGATGTTGCAATTCAGCTAATTAAAATGATTGTAGTCTCTTGCTGAACAACATTTCCCAGGAATATTTCAACCTAAGATCAGAACTTTTCCTCTTTCCAGGAATAAATGCCAACCCCTGGAAAGTCTTGATAGAGGGTCTTAAACAGCATAGTGTTGGTACCACCCAACCAGGTACATATGTATGTCTAAATTACTCAGTTTCATTAGCCCCGATTTAGCTAATACCCCCCAAAACAAATCCTGCACTGGGGAGACACTGCAGTGCATTGAACATGATGTAATAAACCATTGCCAAGATGATGCTGTCAGGAGTTGTTCCAGCATCATGGGCCAGTTGAAACTTCATCTAGATTGGGCAGATTGAGGAAGTAGACTGGAAGGTAAAGACATGTATTGCTGCAGCCAGGGCTTCATCTGTGATGGGCAGGAGGGTGGTTTCCTGCTTCTGTTGTTCATACTTGGAACTATAAAACAAAAATCTGTTTCTTTACCAATTTGTTTTCTCCTCAATTTAACATACACATGAAATCTTGTTGTAGGGAGTTAGGACAATTCCTCTTGATGGTGTCCCTTCTTGGCATGTAAATATTTTATTTATTAAAATGAATATTATTGTTACTAATAACAGACAGGCAGTTGAAGAAGTGGAGCCAATATTTCAAAGTCAATAAATAACCTGTCTACTTTAGAAGTCGGTTTTAGTTTCCTGTTTGAGTGCTAGCCTACAGATCTTTTAGGGCCAAACTTCAGCATTTGAATAAAGTCTTATGCAAATCCAGACACTACATGTAATTGACCAATCTGCCATGCAAATAAATCTGCTTACAAATGTTGAGGAAGCCTTTAAGGAGGTCTGTTAAACATTTGATCCTGAGAGTCATACAAGAAAGATACAAATGTAAAAGTTGTTCCACTTATTTATAGCAGATTTCTTCTCTGATGTCCATGTCCAACATAGGTACATGTGTCCTTTATGATGACAGTGAAGAGATAGGGTGAATCTGTTTTAAATGGCAAAATCTGCTGAAAAGAGGGATGGTGTCCCTAGCCTCCGGGGATGGGCGATGGGATGGATACCGGATGATTACCTGTTCCCTTCATTCCCTCTGGGGCACCTGGCATTGGCTACTGTTGAAAGACTGGGTGCTGGGCTAGATGAACCTTTGGTCTGACCCAGTATGCCCATTCTCCTGTTGAATAAGTTTCATAAAGATGTGCTCAGCTATTGAGGATCTAATCATCCCAGAGAAAATGTAACATTTTCGTGGACTCTAATTGTGCCAGTGCCTGACTCTAGCCCCAAGGGTTTCACTATGTGATAGTTTAGCTCATTCAGCTGCTTGATAACCTTATAGGGCCTGTCCCAGGCAGCCTGTAGTTTGTTCTTTCTCATGTGAATGAGAATCCTATGGTCCCTGGTAGCATAGGATCGAGCACTTGCTGAGCGGTTGTACCAGACCATTCACTTCCCTTGGGCTTTGGCTAAATTCTCCCCAGACAAGTCCATGAGCTCAGCGAGCTTTTCCCAGAAAGTCAGTACATACTGCACCTCTGATTTTTTTTTTCCATCAGGGGAGGCCTTCCCCCCTCCCATTCACCCTCATCAAGTCCTTTCGCCACAGGGTTGGGCCCGGCCTGTTCCCCCTTCCCCCCCACGAACAGCCGCCTCGTTGGAAAAATCGAAGCAGTTTGATTCTGGGGGGACTCACTGTCCTCCCATATATCACATCAAAAGGAGAGAACATGGTTGATTCCTGGGGTACTTCCTGGTACACGAACAGCGGGTGGGGTAAATACCCGTCCCAGTCCTGTGGATGCTGGTTCATAAAGGTTTTCAGCATCATCTTCACCATCCCGTTGGACTGAGGGTGATACAGTGAGGCCCAGGCCTGTCAGACCCCACACTTCTCCCACAAGCACTGGAGCAGAGTTGACATGAAATTGGAGTCCTGCTCTGTAAGAACCTTCTTGGGGAACCCCACTCTGCTGAAAATGGTCAGCAGTGTGACTGCCACAGTGTCTGACTCAATAGAGGACAAGGCCATCTCCTTGGGATATAGGGAGTAGCAAAATCTACCACCACCAGAATGTTGGGTTTTTGTTTTTTACCCCTGTCAGAGTTGCCTCGCTGAGGGGTCCCACTATGTCCATGGCCACCTTCTGGAAAGGCCCCTCTATAATGGGGAGGGGTCTCAAAGCTGCTTTTCCCCTTACCCCCTGCCTTCCCCACCCTCTGGAAGGGGTCACAGGACCTGCTGGACGGCATCAAAGATCCCAGGCCAGTAAAAGTTCTGTAGCAGTCTCTGCCTGGTGCACTGGATTCCCTGGTGTCCTGAGAGAGGGACATCAGGGGCCAGGTACAATAGCCTGTGGTGGTACTTCTAGAGGACCACAAGCTGTGTCCTGATTTCCCCCATGGTTCCACTTCACCTTGGGGAGCCCATTCCCAGTACAGGAATCCCTTCTCCCACAGGAATCTTTCCTGGCAGCCTTGCCTGAAGGGTTTCACCATACTGTGGCCAGCAAGTTCCCTTAGCTTTTCTAAGGAGAGATCCTTCTGAAGCTTGGCCTGGAATTCAGCAGCTGGAGAAGGGAGAGGGACTTACTCCCTCTCAGTGACTGGGTCCGATGCTGCAGCCCGGCCAAGTTCCTTCCCCAGTGACTCCTTTGCAGCTGGGGTAGAAACCTGCACACCCGGCAGGGCACTGCCCCGGTGTCAGGGCAAAATGTCCTTTACTGGCTCTGGCTGGGTGTGATGACTAGGGTGCTCTGGGCACTGCCTGGCCAATCCTCCAGGCCACCCCTCATCAGCACCTTGGTTGGCAACTGCTGGTTTTATAACGATGCTGGTTCTGGGGGGACCTCACTGTGAGTACCAATTCAGGACAAATTGCTTCAGGCAGGGCAGTTACAGTCCAAGCCTGGGGTTTTTCCGCCTCTAAGGCAAACCAAACCAGCCAAACAGAGAAGAAGTCACACCATTTCCTTAGATATTCCTATTTCCCAGTATCCCCACCAGTGCCACTCATTATGGGGATGAATGGTTATGAAAACCAATACCTCAGTGTAGGGAACAAGAAGTATAAAGAGTGGGGCTCTTAGCTCAGTGAGGGCAGCAGCAGGGAGGGAGGGAGATGCAGACTGTTGGCTGCTCCCTCCACACCCTGCTGCCAAGCTGGGGAGGCCCTGAATCAAGGTGATCCCAGGCTGAAGGAAGGAGTGGGGTTACCAGTTCTGCCAGCCACGGAGTACCCCGAGGGACTGCTGGAGCCCAGTTGTGACCCGTACCTGCTGGAGGCGGATGCTGAGGTGGAACCGGAGCTGCCAGCAGCAGAATACCCTGACTCCTGCTGGTGCCCCCTCACCTGAGGGGAGTACCCCGATGGCACTCCACTGCCTGAGGGGTGTGCCCATGATGCTTTCCGCCATGCTGCCCGACCCTAATTCCTCTCTGACCAGAAGGTGTGACCAAGGTCTTTCAAGGAGGCAGTAGCTCCCCACCACCCTCAGTGGCTTGGCAGACCTACTGACCCTCATACAGTCAGTAAAAGAAAAAAAGGTTCTCTCGATCCCAAAGGACCAAGCCCCAGACCTAGGTCAAGATACAAAACTAATCTTACCCACAAATTATGTTGTTGCCAATCCTTTACAAGCTAAAATCTCAAGGTTTATTCATAAAAGGAAAAAGATATAGAGGAGAGCTAAAATGGGTTTGTAGCGGGGTGATACCCGCTCCCTGCCGGCCAGGGCTGGAATAGCACTGGAAAAAGGGTTTGTAACAGCCAGGACAGGGGCTGTGGCTCTGAGCCTGTAAACTCCCAGGCTGATTGGGAGTTAGGCTCAGCTGTATGGCCACGCCCCAAACATTCCAGGCTGTATAAAAGCCTGGGAGGCAGGAGCCAGTTGGTCAGTCTACTCTGTAAGCAGAAGGAGACAGGGCCTGGCTCCAAAGTACCCGGACTGGGACAGGGCGTGGGTGAGGCAGCTGGGAGCCAGGGAGCTTAAGCTCTAGTGAGAGGGCCCCAGCTTGCTGAGCCTAGGGAAGGCCCGACCCACGGGGTACTGGGGGTTTCAAGGGGGCAGCCCTGGGCTGGATAAGAGCAGCAGGCCAACCCCTTCTTGCCGGTGATGAGTAGCCATGAGACTGCAGTCAGCCTCAGAGAGACTGAGGCAGTGGTGACTGGCAGTGGCCATATCTGAGGCAAGTTGGGGATAGTGGGCGTTGGGTTCCTCAGGGAGGGGAGACCCTAAAACCAGGGGGGTACTGCAGGGGTGCAGCACCCTCATCAAGGGGCTCCGGGACACGGGGCCAGTGTGAAGAAGCGGACGTCGGCCCGGCAGAGGGCGCTCCGGGGTCAAAGAGCTAATTCCCATGACTACCAGACGGGGGTGCCGCCGGGTGAGTGACCGACGCCGTTACAGGGTTAAATGGCATCAATGCATACAGTAATGCCAAAGTTCTTGGTTCAGGTTTGTAGCAGTGATAGAATAAACTGCATATTCAAATCAAGTCTCTGGACATCCACAGCTGGGATGGGTCATTAGTCCTTTCTTTAGAGTTTCTGTTTGTAGCAAAGTCCCTCCAGAAGTATGAAGCAGGATTGAAGACAAGATGGAGGAGCTGCAGCAGCTTTTTATAGTCTCTTGCAATGGGGTCTCCACTTTCTTTGTCCCAAAGACAAGCTGTCCATCACAGGGCATGGAAGCCCTTCCGAGTTCTGTCCACAGGCATGTCCCTGCATACCTTGCTGAGTCACAAGGTGTATCTGCCTTCTCTCAATGGGTCAACTGTATAGCTCAGGGGTGGGCAAACTATGGCCTGTGGGTCACATCTGGCCTGTGGGCTAATTCTGTCCGGCTGCCCGAGCTCCTAGCTGGGGAGATTAGCTCCTCTCCCCCGCGCCCTGCTGTTCCCCTCCCCGTTGCAGCCTCAGGATTGGGGCAGTCAGGGGACAAGTAACGGGGGTTGGATAAGGGGTTGGGTCTTGGGAGGAGGGGGCATGATTAGGGGCAGTGGGGTCTCTATAGGGGGGGCCAGGAGACAAGAAGAAGTGGGGCTTAGATTGGGGTGGGGGTGGTTAGGGGTGGGGGCCTTTGGAGGGAGTAGTCAGGGGACAAGACAGGGTGGGGGGAAAGAATGGGTCATAGTTTCTGAGGGGGAGAGGTAGGGAGCAGGAAGTTGGAGGGGTTGATTGGGGGGGGCAGGCTGTTCGGGGTGGCACCACCTTCCCTCCCAGTCCCTCCATACAATTTTGAACCCCAATGTGGCCCTTGGGCCAAAACGTTTGCCCACCCCGATATAGCTAATGGTCCTTAATAGGCCATTAAGCAAGCTAGGCAGAGCTGACACTGACTTGTCTGGGGTGTCACACAGAAGCATAGCACAAGTTTGAAATACAGACAGTATAGAGCCAATACTTTAAATCCAAAAAAGATACATGCATACATATAGCATAATCATAACCAGCAAACCATAACCTTATCTTAGACATTGTGGTAAACCCAGGGCTGGAAGGCTGTGGTGAGAGGGGAAAACTGCAGGTAAATTAGGTCCAGCTGAGAAAGGCTGCTGCAGCCAGCAGCAGGGCCAGCTGGGACCAGTTAAGGAGGCTGCCAGAGCCCTTTAAAGAGACTTCTCCCCAGAGAGGGGTGTGGGAGTGAGGAGTGTGTTTGGAGGCAGGAGGAGTTAGAAGATTGAGTTTGTGAAGCAGAAGGAGGTAAAGGCAAGTGAGAGGCAGTTACAGGGAGGCTGCCAGCAGGCAGGGAGGCAGGAAGGAGCCCCTCCCAGGAGGGAGCTAGCCCAGCCTAACCAGCGAGAGGCCAAACCCAGACGGGGGAGCTGCCCAGAGGACTGGAGCCTGGGGTGCCCAGGGGGGCCCCCTTGCCACAAGTGGTGTCAGAGGTGGGATCGTGAGTAGACGTGCTGGCAAGACCCCTCGACCAGGGCGAAAAGCCCCCCCCCCCTTATTCAAAAACATAAAAAGAGAGAGAGAAAATGGAGGAGGTGGTGAAGGCACTGGTTCAGGCCACTGCGGCCCAGCAGGAGGCTGTTCGAGTGCAGCAGGAAACCAACCAGTTACTGATGTCCCAGGCAGCCCAGGACCGAGCCACATTGCAGGAGTTAGTGAAGCAGGTGAAAGTCCTGGGCACCCTGGCCCGTGGGGGTCCCGATGCCCGGCCGCTGCGGGCAAACAACTATTTACAGAAAATGACGGCGGACGACGATACCGAGGCCTACCTCCTCGCGTTCGAGAGGACAGCCCTGCGAGAGGCCTGGCCCCGGGAGCAGTGGGCAAGCATCCTGGCCCCTTTTCTGTGTGGAGAGGCCCAGAAGGCCTACTTTGATCTGGCAACCGAGGCTGCTGCAGATTATCCCCAGCTCAAGGCTGAAATCCTGGCAAGGGCGGGAATGACGCCAGCCCTGAGAGCCCAGCAGTTTCACGACTGGAGGTACAAGTCCGACAAGCCACCAAGGACCCAGCTGTTTGACTTGATTCACCTCGCCCAGAAGTGGCTGCAGCCTGAGACCCACAGACCAGAGAAAGTGGTGGAAATCCTAGTCCGGGACAGGTATATGCGGGGGTTGCCACCCGACATAAGGGGTTGGGTCCGTAAGAACGATCCCTCCTCCTATGACGAACTAGTAGCCCTCGTGGAGAGACACCTAGCCTCCCAGGAGCTGCCTCGGACTACCAAGGAAGGAGTGCGCCCGAGTAGGAGGCAGGGCACAGGGCCAAAACCCCGGGGTACCATGCCCCCAAGCCGTTACATAGAGGGAGGGAAAGAGGCTGGGGATCAGCCTGAAAGCATGGAGAAGCTTGGGGACTGGGGGAACGAGACTCGGGGGGTACGGCCTAACAGTCCGAGAACCAGGGTGCTAGCCCGAGCGGGTATACGCTGCTACGCATGTGGGGAAGTAGGGCATATAGCGGCCCAGTGCCCAAACCAGGCCGAACCCATGCAATGCGACCTGGGGGGGATGGAAGGTCCCTGTGTCCTAATAAGTCAGGTGGGGGTCGCGGTGGCCCCCCATAGATACACCCGGCCCGTTAAGATGAACGGCATTAGTACCACTGCGTTAGTAGACTCCGGGAGTGCGGTCACGCTGGTCTCGGGGAAGCTGGTCGGGCGAGACCAACTGTCGCGGGCCAAGCGCTCCGGAGTATCCTGTGTACATGGGGATGTCAATTATTACCCCACCATCCCCGTAAGTATAGACATCCTTGGAAACCCCACGAAGGTAATGGTGGGGGTAGTCCCGAAGCTCCCCTACCCGGTCCTGATCGGGCGAGACTTCCCAGGGTTCGATAACCTGCTCCCCGGAAGGGAGGCAGAAGGTGTTAGTGCCAAGATCCAGGAGAGGGTGCCAAGGGATTGTGGACCCCCGGCCTTCCGAGAGTTTGACCCAGGGCTATTTTCCCTGCCGGGGGGACCCAAGAAGTCTCGGAAGGAGAGAAGGGCAGCTAAGGAGTTGGGGACGAAGATTTTGACCCAGTACCGAAGGGTAGCGCTGGTAGGGGAACAAGTAACCCCCAGGGGGAAGAGGACTCGGCGAGCTGCGGGGGAGCCCGACGCCGGACCGAGTGCCCCCCAGACTGACCCTGAGAGGGAGCCGGGGATAGATCCCCCGGAGCTAGGACCGATTGGCCTGTCAATGGAAAGCTTTGGGCAGGATCAAGCCAATGATCCAGCCTACCACAATATCCAGAAGGAAGTAGTGGAGGTGAATGGAGTCCCAGTAGAAGGGAAAGTTAAGGGCCAAGGACCGTATTATGTGATAAAGGGGGACCTATTATACAGAGTAGTCCGGATGTCGGACCAAACCATAGAGCAACTCCTGGTTCCCCAGAAACACCAGAGAGGCGTGATGGACCTAGCCCATAGCCACCTCTTCGGGGGCCACCTAGGGGTGGATAAAACCCTCGACAGGGTCCTGAAAAGATTTTTTTGGCCAGGAGTCTACGCGGCTGTCCGCCGATATTGCGCCTCCTGCCCGGACTGCCAATTGCATGCCCCCCGGCCGCACTTGCGGGCCCCGTTGGTACCTCTGCCCATCATTGAAGTCCCCTTTGAGAGGATTGCTATGGACCTGGTAGGCCCACTAGAGAAATCTGCCCGGGGCCATCAGCACATACTGGTTGTGCTTGACTACGCCACCCGATACCCGGAAGCTGTGCCCCTACGGAACACGATGTCAAAGACCATAGCCCGGGAATTGGTGCAGATTTTCTCCCGAGTAGGAATACCCAAGGAGATCCTAACCGATCAAGGGACCCCCTTTGTGTCGAAGCTGATGAAGGACTTGTGTGACATGCTCCAAGTGCGGACCCTGAGGACATCGGTTTACCACCCTCAGACAGACGGTCTGGTCGAACGCTTCAATAGGACATTGAAGAGTATGATGCGGAAGGTAGTGAGCCGGGACGGGAAGGATTGGGACACCCTGCTCCCCTACCTACTGTTTGCCGTGAGGGAGGTACCGCAGGCCTCCACGGGATTCTCCCCGTTCGAGTTGTTATATGGACGCCACCCTCGGGGCATACTCGATATAGCCAAAGAGGGTTGGGAGGAACAGCCGAAGCCGGAGAGAAATGTCATCGAGCATGTGCTACGGATGAGAGAGAGGATAGCCCAGGTTACCCCCATAGTGCGAGAGCACATGAAGAAGGCCCAAGAGGCCCAGCGGACGTATTATGATCGTCGGGCGGTGAGCCGGAAGTTCCAGGTGGGGGACCGAGTAATGGTGCTTGTACCCACGGCTGAAAGTAAACTGTTAGCCCACTGGCAAGGGCCCTATGAGGTGATCGAAGCCGTGGGAGACGTGGACTATAAGGTCCGACAGCCGGGACGCCGGAAGCTGGAGCAGATCTATCATGTAAACCTACTGAAGCCTTGGCAGGATAGAGAGGCTCAAGTAGTCGCGCTCGGAGCAACCCTCCGGGAAGGGAACCAGCCTAGCCAGGTAGGGATATCCCCCGAGCTGACCCCAAACCAACGAGAAGAGGTGATCAGCATGATCAGACGGCACCCGGACGTGTTCTCGGAGACACCAGGCCGAACCAGGGAGGTATGCCACCACATCCGCACGGAGCCTGGGGTAAAAGTGTGTGTCAAGCCCTATCGGATCCCAGAGGCAAAAAGGGAAATGATTGGAACAGAAGTCCGGAAGATGCTGAGATTGGGGGTCATAGAAGAGTCCCATAGCCAGTGGTCCAGTCCCGTGGTCCTGGTACCCAAGCCCGATGGCAGTGTAAGATTCTGCAATGACTTCCGGAGGCTGAACGACGTGTCCCAGTTCGATGCCTATCCGCTACCACGAATAGATGAACTGATCGACCGATTAGGAACAGCGCGGTTCCTGTCCACCCTGGACCTGACCAAAGGCTACTGGCAAATCCCCCTTGCCCCAGCGGACAAGGAGAAAACAGCCTTTTCCACTCCAGATGGCCTGTTCCAATACACGGTTCTCCCCTTTGGATTACATGGGGCCCCTGCCACCTTCCAGCGGCTTATGGACAAACTGCTGCGGCCGCATCGTAAGTACGCGGCCGCTTATTTGGATGATGTGATTATCCATAGCCCCGACTGGGAGACACACTTGGGGAAGGTGGAGGCAGTGCTAGACACCTTGAGGAAGGCCGGTTTGACTGCGAATCCCGCCAAGTGCTCAATTGGACTAGCAGAAGCCAGATACCTCGGGTATATAGTGGGGAGAGGCCTGGTGAGACCCCAGCTTAACAAGTTAGAGGCAATCCAGAAGTGGCCACGACCAGTCCGGAAAAAGCAGGTCAGGGCATTCCTGGGGTTGGTCGGCTATTACCGACGGTTCATCCCCCATTTCGCCGCCCGGGCATGCCCACTAACTGACCTGACGAGAGCCCGTGGCCCGGATATCGTGAAATGGTCGAACGCAGCAGAAGAGGCGTTTAAGGATCTGCGGACGGCCCTCTGCACCGACCCCGTGCTAATAGCCCCAAATTGGGAGAAGGAGTTCTTATTGCAGACCGATGCCTCCGAAGTAGGGCTAGGAGCGGTGCTGTCCCAGATGATAGATGGAGAAGACCACCCCATTCTGTACCTCAGTCGGAAGCTCCTGCCCAGGGAACAGAAATACGCCGTGGTAGAGAAGGAGTGCCTGGCAGTGAAGTGGGCCGTAGAAAGCCTCCGCTACTACCTGCTCGGAAGACGGTTTACCCTGGTCACGGACCATGCTCCGCTGAAGTGGATGCACCAGAATAGGGATAAAAACGCAAGGGTCACCAGGTGGTTCCTCTCACTACAACCCTTCCACTTCCGCGTACAACATAGGTCCGGCCTCCTGCACGGAAATGCGGACGGCCTGTCCAGGGTACACTGCTCAGCGACCCAAGTAGCCCAACCCCATGGTGTTGAGCAGGGGGGGGGGATGTGTGGTAAACCCAGGGCTGGAAGGCTGTGGTGAGAGGGGAAAACTGCAGGTAAATTAGGTCCAGCTGAGAAAGGCTGCTGCAGCCAGCAGCAGGGCCAGCTGGGACCAGTTAAGGAGGCTGCCAGAGCCCTTTAAAGAGACTTCTCCCCAGAGAGGGGTGTGGGAGTGAGGAGTGTGTTTGGAGGCAGGAGGAGTTAGAAGATTGAGTTTGTGAAGCAGAAGGAGGTAAAGGCAAGTGAGAGGCAGTTACAGGGAGGCTGCCAGCAGGCAGGGAGGCAGGAAGGAGCCCCTCCCAGGAGGGAGCTAGCCCAGCCTAACCAGCGAGAGGCCAAACCCAGACGGGGGAGCTGCCCAGAGGACTGGAGCCTGGGGTGCCCAGGGGGGCCCCCTTGCCACAACATCTTATTTGACCCTCTTTATACAAGATGTGGTGCCACTACAGGACCTTGGTTGCAACAATGTTCTATATGGTCCCAGTTCATCAATAATGTCACACAGCCCTTGATGCCCCTCCTCCTTGTTTTTGTCTCTCTTTCTGAGCCAAAGGTGTCACCTGGTCACATCTCCCTCCTTGACCATGAGGCCAGCGGGTGGGCTGGCCCCCCGCCTCCCCAATGGCCATGAGGCCAGCGGGCCAGGCCCCCGATGGCCGGTTTCACAAAAATGTTGTGATAAATGAAGGGGCAGGGTAGGTGGCTCCCTTTTATGGACATGCAGCCAGCTATAAACTCCCTTTTACTAGCTTCTGTCTGTGACAGGTTGGGATCACAGAAACCCACTTAGGAGCTGCCACTCGATGTGCCAAGGCAACCCCTGCCTCAATTTTCCTGCCCAAACATTTTAGGACCTCAGTATCCTGCCAGACCTGAGCCATGTCACCCAACAAGCTATGGGCTTGCCTGGAAAGAGGAAGGAAGTATTCTTACCTCTGGCACTCAGATGCTCAACTCCCAATGGGGTCAAACCCAGAATACATTTGTTTTTCCCTGTATAAAGCAAACTCATAGCTGGTTCGCCAGCTATAACAATGATAGAGTGATATGCACAGCTGTTTCCCCCCCTCCCTCCCCGTACCAACATGAACTCCAGGTTAATTAATAAGTAAAAAGTGATTTTAATAAAGACAGGAAGTAGTATTTAAGTGGTTCCAAGTAGTAACAGATAGAACAAAGTGAAATACCAAATAAAATAAAATAGAATACGCAGCTCTAACACGAATATAGTAGAAAGCCTCACCCTCAGTGAATTTCTTCTTTCAGGCTAAACTCCCTTTTAGCCTGGGTCCAGCTATCACTAACACACACCTTGCAGTCACTGTCCTTTGTTCCAGTTTCTTCTAGGTATCCTTGTGGGGTGGAGAGGCTGTTCTTTGAGCCAGCTGAAGACAAGATGGAGGAGTCTCTCCAGGGTTTATATAGACATCCTCTTGTGGGTGGAGACCCCTTCCTCCTTCCTATGCAGAATCCAGTTGTAAAATGGAGTTTTAGAGCACCTGGTCCAGTCACATGTTTGAGCCAGACTCCATTCATTACCAGTGAGGCCACATTCCTGGAGATGTTTGAGTGTGGATTGGTGTCTACAAAGTTCATTGTTAGCTTGATTGGTTCTTGATTGGGCTTAACTGAGAATACTTTTTTTCTCAGAGAGCTGCTCAGCCGCTTTCAAAAGTCTACATACAACTAACAGCTAACAAGCACATAGCCAATATTCATAACTTTGAATACAAAACAGATACATACAAATGGGATGAACAGATCCAGTGTATCATTACCTTTACATAGATATGGTACATGACATATGTAGCAAAACCATATTCCAGTAATGTCATACATATATTTATAGGCCCCCTGTCATAAGTATGAAGTGCCTTAGAATTACTGTTTTACCTGTGAAGGGTTAACCTGAAGCAGAAGAGGGAATGACATATGGGGGATGCAAATTCCTAGAAAACAAAGGAGTTAGTTTCACTTTTTCCCAGGCACTCAGCCTGTCTCCATCTTCTCCTCAGCTCTGGGGTAATGAATCATCTTTCTACTCATCCCTTGATAAGTTTCTAAGTCAGCCTGGCAGTAAGTGAAATTGTTAATTGTATAAGCTTGTAATCAATCTATGGTGTCTTTAACCTCATCAGGGAGAGAAATCCCAAGGGAGGGGTTAAGGCTAGAAACTGAGTATCTGTGAAGTCTGTGTAAGTTGTATGCTTTTCTTTTTTCTCTATTAAACCTTTTTTTGTTATAAGAATTGTCTGTTAATTCTAGTGGAGGCATCCTAGCTTTGGATCGGCTTAGCTCACGGCTAGTGAGGGTCTGTGTTCTTGAATCTCTCCCAGGTAGCAAGGGGGAGGGGGTGTTACTATCGGGGTTTTAATGTGCCCCACCCCATAGTTTTGGGTTACTCACATTAATGATGGCAGCGGTTTCCAAGCCCCAATTGGAGAAGTTTGGGTTTTGGGGGGAAAAGATTTAACCTAAGCTGATAAAATAAGCTGGGTTTGATTTCTTTCATGTGCGAGATCCCCACATCTTTACCCTAGAGTTTAGAGTGGGGAAGGAAATCTCTGACACCCCCCTATAAAGCCTTATGGGGTACACTGTCACACTGTCTACTTGCTTTATCTCTAAAAGGTTAAAAAGTCCCCCTGTGTTGCATAGGTGATAGGAAATTAGTGTGAATCACACTTGAAGTTCTTTAAATTGAGGAAAAGTCTCCCTTTGTCTGTCTGCCTGTCTGTCTGCTCTCCCAACTGGAGAGATGGACTGGGCAGCAGCTATGGCAGAGGTCCCAGCTGGGGAGGCTAGCCCCTGATACCTCCCCCGGAGCCTCTGCTCGCCATGATGCCTGTGCTCTGGGCTACGAGCTTCTGCAGGGCAGCATGACTTTGAAAGCCACTGGGTGTAGAGCACCAGGACTGGCATCTGTAAGTGATGCTGTGAATGCATATAAATTACAGCCCATGCAGGTACACTCCCATAATTCCAAGAAGATCCTTTCATGAGGACCTAAGCAAGGCTATTTTCTCATGAGACTCAGATTCAGAAGATCTAGGATCTTAGGGAAACATTTACCTAAAGTAAGTGAGTGCATTTGTCACTGGTTTGTGTACCTTCATTTTTTTCTGTTTCACTTGGGGTGCCACAATTTGCTAAGTATCATACACAGAGTGTAATAGTCATGCTTGTAAACTGTTTGAGGTGGGGACATTTTTGTTCTATGTTTGTACAGTGCCTTGCACAATGATGTCCTGCTTCAGGATTAGGGTTTGTATGCACCATAGTATTACAAATAGTAAATAACAATGCTTGTATTGTAACAGATCGCCTTCTCGCCCCACTCCAAACACAGGCAGGAGACTTTTCTTTGGCTCCAAACAGTGCTCTTTATTTACAGTGCAGCTTGTGCAGACCCCACCACCTACTATACCCAGCTCTATACCCAGCTCTACAGCTTAGCTCTTTACACAGCTCTATACCCAGCTCTATAGCTTAGCTCCTTCTCCCTATCTCACTCCTGCACGCCACCACACCACCACCCTGGGCTGCCTGCCTGAAATTTTACCTCAGATTCAGTAGATTTTTACCTCAGATTCAGTAGATTCAGTAGATTTTTACCTCAGATTCAGTAGAAATTTTACCTCAGATTCAGTAGATCTAGACAGGTAAATGTACAATAATCTCTGTGGTTCCTACCCTCCTACGTTAATGCTAACAGTAATCCTCCTTCACAGTGATTGTTTTCATACTACTAGAAAATTGCACCAGTTTAACTAAAGGAAAGATTTTAAACTGATTAAGTTAAACTGATGCAAATGAATGTGTTGACACTTTTTTTTCAGTTTTTAAACCATGTTTATCTTGGTTTAGCTTGAGTACTTAAGGAATCTGTTTTTACTAAACCAAAATAAGCTACTCTTAAATTGAAAGCTGATACAGTGTTTGCATTGGTTTAACTAAATTTATGTAATAACATATTAAAGTTAAACAAAGAAAATGTCTTGGTGGATACAAAGAATCAAATTTTCAAAAATGCCTAAGTGACTGAGAAGCCTAAATCCCATGGACAGTCATGCTGGAAAATGGGATGTAAGGTTCCTAGGGCTGGTCTTCACTGGGCGGGGAGATCAGCTGTAGATACGCAATTTCAGCTACGTTAATAACATAGCTGAAGTTGGCGTATCTACAGCCAACTTACCTGCCTTCCTCACAGCAGCAGCGGTCAGCGGCGTGCTCCCCCGTCGACTCCAGCTTGCGCCTTTTGGAGAGCCGGAGTTCCAGAGTCGACGGGGGTGCCGCTGGCGATTCATTTATCACGTCTTGACGAGACACAATAAATTGATCGCCAAAAGATCGATCCCTTCCCGCTGTAGTGAAGACGAGCCCTTAGTCACCTGTGTAAAATTTTCAAAATTGCCTAAGCCTATGATTCAGTTTCCACCCTCCCCCTCCAATTGCCTCCCAGAAGTGAAAAGTAGGAGTGGCTGATGAGCATTCTGGAGTGTGGCCAGAGTAGAAGGTTCTTCAGATGTAGTGTTTTGTAGTACATTGGATAGAACAGCATCCAGGTTAGGTAGGAAGACTTGGACAGAGATACGAGGTCAGAGTTAAAGTTCTTTGTACAAACTTAATTCTGAATTTCATGGCTTTCAAATTTTTCTTTGTTTTATAATAAAATGTTAGGATGTTCTTTTCAATTAATCTGCAATCCGAATGATAATTTTTTTTCTTTTGTCTGAGAATGTAAAATAATCTCTTATAGATGGCTCTACTAACTCTAGTCATATTTTAATCTAATTAAAATTCCTGCCTTATTAATCACAATATTATCCCGCAGTAGAATAGCGATACAATAATAATAAAACCACACTGGCTTTAACTTTCCAAAAGTTTTGTAGAGTTATAGCTGCACCTTTACTCCTATAAATGTTAATGGGAGTTCCAATGCCTTGAAAATGTGGTGGAATTGTATCTTTTTCACTTTTTATATTGAACAACAGTCAGTTTATGTGTTGGTTAACCTAAGGACTTGTTTCCTTTAAAAAAAAATTTTTTTTTTTACCAAAAAGATCATGTTGTCTCACATGATTCCAAAGGAAACATAGCTGTAAGTGCTTATCTCCACAACAACAGCATCATTAAGGAACGGAACTGCAAAATGTTGCAATTTTATTGTTTATTTTTTAAGAAAAGCTCAAAGAAATGAGAAATATTGTTTTACCCTAAAACTAACCGAAAGCTCAGGTGAGATTTCTTTTAAATTGTGGCTTGCTGTGATATGCAGTGCAAGTTTTTTGTAAAATTCTAAAATATTAAGATCCATGTGGCTTATTGTATTGTTAGTTGTATAGGAATAATGATGTCCTGGTAGCATTTTAATAATGGGCTCTGTGGTAGGGCAGGGGTAAAACCCCTTGATACCCTTCCACTGCTGGCTAAGCCCTGCTTCCTGGCAGGAGAGCTGGGGGGAGGGGGGGGGAGTGGCTCAAAGCAGCCAGCAGAGAGCCCAGCTGTGGGCCCTAAGGAGGGCTGGCTCACAGCAGTGGGCTGGGCTAAGTGGTCACAGCTGGGGCTGAAGATTGAGGGCTAGAAAAGTCCTGAGCTGAACTCAGTTGGGGAGGTGAGTCAGGAAGGGGACAGGAGGCTGCTGCTCTGTCTCCTCACCACAGGCAGGGCACCTCAGGGGCCTGGAGACCCTGGAACAAGATAGAAGGAGGGTAACTGTTGAAGGATAAAGGAACCACTTTATTGACTAGAGCCACTGAACTGCACTGTAAATAAAAGGCACTAGAGGGAAACATCGGAGGAAGGTGTGAGGACTCTTATATCTACCAGCCGGAGCACAGGTGAGAAAGAGAAACCTGTGTGGACCCTGTGACAGGCGCTCTCAAATGATCTTCAATAAACCCAATCTAAGGTGTGTGTACTTGCAGGAAGGCTGAGGAAAGGGATTTCTAATTTAAAGAGTCACAAGTCATCAGGACTGGATGGTCTTCATCCAAGGCTTATGGAATAATGTAAGAATTAAGTGATTGATCTTCTAACCAAAATGTGGACTTTTGCCATCCTTCACTCTTAACTGATTTTAATGAAAAATTTGTACCTCTCTTTATAGAGCTGCTTTAAGAATTCTTGGCATAGGCTTTTACCAGTGAGTCTTATGTCACCAACCGGAAAGCTGTTAAATTATAATTAAAAACAGAATTATGAACCTCCAGTTAGATGCATACGAATGGGACCAAAGACCATGTCGGTGTAAAGGAGTCCAATCTGTTAGAATTCTTTGAGCAGGTAAACAAATAGAGGATTAAAATGGTCTGGATGACATGTATTTGGACTTTCCAAATGCCTTTCACACGGTACCTCATAAGAGGCTGTTATGGAAACTGAGTGGTCATGAAATGATGAGTAGAAGTTCAGTCATAGCATGGGGGGGGAAAACTGTCCACAAGACAGAAAACAGAGTAAGAATAGATGGTTGGCTTTGAGCAGAGCTAAAGGTTAATGGTGGTGTGCTGTGAGGTTACATATTGGAATTGATGTTTAATTTCATAACTTTTCCCTCAGCCCTCTGTCCGAGTCTTTATATAGTGAGTGCTGCCCTCAGTTTTCTAGTTGGAAAGATCCCAGTGCATTGTGAGAACTACTGGAAATAAACTACACATAATATTGATCTCAGCGAGGATTGTCTGTCTCTGCGAAGTTATGAGTTTCAGGCTTCAACGATATTTGTTATTGCTCTGGCCTCTGTCTTAAAAGAACCATGACTTTATTTAAGCTGAATTGAAAAATGTCTAAATAATTTTTCTCAAACTTTGGGCAGATAAAAGCACAGAAAATTTCAGTTCTAAAGGTGAATGAATGTTTTGCAAAGTTGTAAGTATGTGAAAGCAGGGGACTATAATGGAAACTCTTCTGCAAAGTCTCCTTAGCCTTGAAGAATCTTGTATAGTATCTACAGCTTTTTGGTAGCTGGCTATGTAGAAATGGCTTGAGGAACGGGATTGGGAATCAGGATCTCCTGAATTATACTCCTGGCTGCATCACTAACTCTTTATGTGGCCTTGGGTGAGTTATTTCACCTTTCTGCTATATCTGTAAAATTGGGATGATATATCGGTTTGCCTCAAGGCAGCGTTAAGGATTTGTTGTACAGCACTGTGCACATTGTAAGCACTATGGAAATGCTAAATACAAAGCGTAGTGTAACTGGACTGGCTCAGTTGTTAATTGCTAATAGATTAGCCCATCAAATTCAGAGCATTTAGGAGCAACCTAAGTGGTTTAGGATTTTTAATTATCACTAATAAAATTCTGATCCTCAAAGTAGCTATTCCTCTGGGAAAAGGAAATATTAGCAGAACCTCTCTATAAGAAAACGTAGCAGTATAGCCTACCTGGTCAACATTTTTAATTGGAACATATTTACAGAGTAAAATAGCTATTTTTTATAAAAGGAAATTTTAGCAGAAAATCTGTTTCTTTTGAAAATTTTCTGTTTTTTCAATAACAATTTCTGGTGTGGGTGTTTTTGTTTGTGTTTTTCTTGAACAATTTTGAAAAACCAAAACTCTTGAATTTTTAGACTTTAGCTGAAAATATTCTTTTCTGACCACCTCCATTTAGCAGTGATCATATCAGGCAACCTATAGATATTACCACAAAGGAGGATGGAAAATATACAATATATAAGGGGAAATGTGGGGAAGATAATTTTTAATTGAAATCTAACTTGCACAGGGTATCTGTTCAGTGTGTCAGGCTATTTATTTTGTGGAATCATGATGCCAACCAAAAATTCAGGTCTAGTCTCTTTCTGGATTTTGTTTTCAGAGGAAAACGAGGGGGAAAGGTAAGAGCAGTTAAAAAGACAGCTGTAAAGAGAAAGGAGCATCAGTTGAGGAAGGCAGTCATAGCTGTTAACATTTAAAAAGCCCTTTCAAGGACTAAGGAAATAAAAGGTAGAAATGCCCTCCTCTTGAAATGGCTTTTATACTTCTGAACCTGTTATAAAAGCTTTTCTTAGAATACTTCCCCTCTAAAAACAAAATAGTTTTTATTGTAAACAAGACAGGAAGCACATCAATATAAAAAATGCTGTCTTCACTTACCTTTATTTCTGGACTAGCAGAACATCTTTTTATTTACAGTGCAAAGGAAAGAGGAATTGTTGCCCTAATTTAAAGGCTGAAGGAAACAAAGACTTAAGAAGTGGTTATATCCTTGAACCTAGTAAGCCGCTGGCTTGCTGAAGCATAGGTACGTTAGGTTTTGTCTTTATTACTAAAAATGTTTTTTACATCATGATAGCTAACTCTGGACACCTATCTAAATGTAAAATCCTAGTGGAGACATAGGCACCAACTTTTCCTGGCACTAGTGAGTGCTCGGCCCTGTCCGACTCCACTCTGCCCGACTCCACTCTGCCCCACCCCCATTCCAACCCCTTCCGCTAAGTCCCAGCTCTAACTCTTCCCCCTCCCTGCCCTGTTGGACCCCTTCTCCAAATCCCTGCCTTAGCCCCGCCTCTTCCCTGAGCTGTTTTGTGGCAGCAAGTGCTGGGAACTTGGGGGAGAAGCAAGAACGTGGCGCACTCAGGGAAGGAGGCAGAGGTGAGCTGGCGGACAATTTTTCCCCATGGATGCTCCATGGAGTCCGCACCTATGAGCGGAGACAAGGGTAGTTTTTACTTCCATGTAGCTAGTGGAGGTCAATCCTATGCCTCCTATTTGAGATTTACCCTGACTAGCTACCTGGAGGTAAAAACTACAGAGCTTTGTCTCCACTGGGATTTTACATTAAGTTGGACTGAGTGGGGCACTTAATTCATTACTGATCATGAGCTCTGAATCTTTTTAGTAAAAAAAAACATTTTTGCAGTGGGGACATGGCCCTATACGTCTACTTCTCTGGCTTCTATTCCTTCCATACTTGTTTGCAGCCAAGAGTGCAAATAAATTTCTGCCAAATTCAATTATTTTAGTGTGAATCTAAGCAATGCCATGGAAGCATCAATATTATCAGCATATATGGTATTCATATAGAGAAGAAATCTTGGTAGTCCTTCCCTTTCATCAGCTTGTAGTCAAATTGAGGAAAATCCATGTAATGTGAGTAATCTAATCTAATCTAAGGCAGGGCTGGATTTACACTTTATGTACTCCTAGGCGCAGCTCTTCAATGCCCCCCCTCCCCATATGGCCCTGCCTGGAGCCTCGTGTCTCCCTTGGAGTCCCCCTCCCGTATCCCCATGTGAATTGGCCTGGAGCCCTCCTCTCCCCCGTATCCCTCCCATGTGAACCTATCTGACCCTCCCTCCCCATGTGACCATACCTGGAGCCTGCATCCCCATGTGGCCCTGTGATGCACCCCCCCCAGCAGCCTGTGTGGCCCGCTCTGCCTCCTCCAAGAAGGTTGCTGTGACTTTTCACTTAAGGAAAAAATGCACCTGTTTGATGCAGCCACCTGCCAGACTAGTCCACCTCAGCCAGCTCAGGTTGTTCTGGCACCACAGCGGCTTCTAGTGGTCAAAAGCTGGAGTTGCAGCACATTTTTTGCAGAAAAAAAAATCTGCCTCTCTTGGACACGAATTCTGCGCACGAGGCAAATGTCACCTAGGGGGAGGAGACATGACATGAGACAAGTGGTGTGTGAAGGGTGACCAGACACACGACAAAAATCAGGATGGGGAGTGAGGGGTAATGGGAGGTGTCATAAGTATAAAGCAGCCTAGAATTAATGTTTGCCTGTGAGGGGTTAACCTGAAGGTAACCTGAGAGGGGGATAGGGACCATTATGAAGTGGAGATGCTAATCAACCTCTGAGACAAAGAGCGTTTTAGTTTTGGTTTATCTCCCTCCCTCTGTTCTCTCTGGCTATGGAATGAACCACACCTATGTCTTTTACTCTACCTATCTATAATCTTCTAACAAGTCAAGTTCAGCAGTAAGTGAATTGTATGCTTGAACTTGATAACTGAGCCACTGTGTTCCTTATACTGTTAAGCTTCGGCAGAGGGAGAATCCCTAGGGAGGGGTCAGTGATGCTGTGTGATGCAAGTGGGTTTTTTCTATTAATTTCTGTACAAGGGATTTATGCTTTTCTTTTTCTTTAATTTAAAATCTTTCTTTTAAGACTCTGTCTGCTTGTTTCCATTGGTAGATCCTGGTTTGGACTTGGCAAATCTCACAGGAAAAGTGAGGGGTGTTCTCCCCCCCCCCCCCAAGCCTCTCCCAGGTAAAGGGAAGAGTTTTTTGAGGAGGGTTAAAGGAAGGGTTCCAAATTACCCAAACCCATTGTTTTGTGGGCTTAATTTGGTGGTGGCAGCTGATGACCCAAGTCCAGACACAGGAGAAGTTTTTGTTCTGGGGAAAAAGTTTTAACGTAAGCTGGTAAAATAAGCTTGGGGGGTTATTTCTTTTTTTCATGTGGGTCCCCACATCTTTACCCTAGAGCAGGGGTCTCAAACTCAAATGACCACGAGGGCCGCATGAGGACTAGTGCACTGGCTCGAGGGCCGCACCACTGACTCACACACACACCCTCGCTGCCCCCACTCCACCCCTTCCAAGAGGTCCCACCCCTGCCCCACCTCCTCCTCTGAGCACTCAGCTCCCCATTCCCTCCTGGAAAGCACTAGGCACCACCAACAGCTGTTTGGCAAACAAAGCAAGAGCAATCTAGGAAGTCCAGAGCTAGAAACACACGCGGCCCAGCCAGGCAGCAGAGAAGCCTCCACTTCTGGTCCCTCCATCCTGCAAATTGCTATGGGAGGGGCTGGGGGGCGCCAGGAAGCTTGGCGGGCCGCAGGGAAGGGCTTTGCGGGCCGCATGTGGCCCCTGGGCCGCATGTTTGAGACCCCTGCCCTAGAGTTCAGAGTGGGGAGGCAATCCTGAAGGAGGCTATATAAGAAAAAGACCCCAAAATTAGGACTGTCCCTATAAAATTGGGACATCTGGTCACCCTAGGCATGTGGGGCTTCTTGGCAGGGTGCGGGGCAGCTAAGGAGGCTCCCTCCCTCCTGAGAACTTCTGAGCAGTGCAGCGAGCAGCAGCAGGGCAACAACATAGCTCAAAATACTGCAACTCGCAACTGCTAATAACCCTCGGCAACTGACAGCTAAAATAGCCCAATTAGGCTAGAGAATCACATACTTGACACGTGCCTCCCTGTGCCTAATTGGAAATCTGGCCCTGTGTATAGCCAGAATCCTGTATTGCTTAGAGGAAAATTGGAAACCTAATGGAAATATGTTTCCAGATGTGTTTTCCTAACAATAAAATGGAAGACCACTGCTGAATAATTTGTAAGTGGACTGGGCAAAGCACTCCTGTAGGGACAAATCCTGCACTGGCAGATAACCTAAGGAGTCACCCCCCCCCCCTTTTCTGAATTCTGTATTTCTGTGAAAGAAATCAATGGAAGTGGCAGGTGCCTGTCTGAGGCTAAAATTTGCCTATTAGGCAAAGGTTTTTTTTTTTACAGGAATAAAAATTCTAATAGCCTTGAGCCTGCATTATGATCAGTCTTTACATGACTGCATAATACATCGGGGGTGGGAGGGATGCATCGGGAGTGGGGTCAGAATTAAGACTTCACAGGCTACCATATATCCAGTGTCTCCTAATTTTCACATGCTTTACTTTGCAACCTAAATCATATTTTTTGACTTAGTTTTGTTGAATGTAGTTGAGGAGACTGAGGGAAATAGAGTATATGTAGTAGTTGTTATAAATATTATATGCCTCTCAGGTTATCTGTTTGATGTTAACCTGCCTGAATGTCAGGAGTTAAATCAAAGGAGTCTGTAAAGGAGGAAAACCACAGGAAACAAAACAATGGCAAAGATAATCTGGCTCCTTGAAGAAACAATGAGGGGAGCTATCAAAGTGAGGAATACCTGCTATCTGTCTCCATCCAGTCTAAAATGGTTTACTCTTCCTAAAAATAACTTTGTTTCAATCACATTTAGATGTGTTTGAGAAAAAATTGCAAAGTTTAACTTCCAAGTTAGAATTTTAGTTTGCATTTAGTTTTAACTAAAACTCTTTTTAAGATCTTTAGTTCTTCAAGGGTCTGAAGAAGCTCTTAATTTTTTTTTTAATGGAGCACATCAGAGAAACTCCTATCCAATCTCTAAATTATTACATTTTTTTCTTTTCTGCAGTGAAATACATCTGCTGCTTCAGAATCCATGTCCAAAACCTTTAATTTGGGTTAAAGCAACTGGTAGATCCGTTTATAGGACTAGTAACAGAGGAAACGACCAGAACCTTAGGATATGGATTAAGGAATTCTGAAAGACAAAAGATAAAGCCTAAAACCAACTGGTTGCTAGACTTAGAGATTCATAAGCCATCATGAAGGCTTGAAGAACTAGAGGTGGAACTCTAGGATCCACAGTTTAAAAAACCAGTACCGTTAAATATGTTAATGTATTGCCATAATTATCTAAATTTCCCCACTTTCCCCCATGACTAGGAAGTCTTCTCTGAGAACAGAATATGAGGCTGATAATCATTATACAGTAAACCCTCGATTTAACGGACCCCGATTTAATGGACTTCGGATGCAACGGACAAAATTTCCGATGCATCCGAAATCCGTTATTCGGGGGCTGCCGGCTCCCGCCCCGGGGAGCCGGGCGGGAGCTGTCAACCCGGCTGCCCGGCTCCCCACAGAGGGGAGCCGGGCGGACGGGCTGACAGCTCCCGCCCGGCTCCCCTCTGCGGGGAGCCGGGCGGGAGCTGTCAAACCCCCCCCCCCCCCCCCCGCCCAGCTCCCCGCAGTTGACAGCTCCCGCCCGGCTCCCTGCAGCGGAGAGCCGGGCGGCGGCGGGGGGGGGGGGGGGGTTGACAGCTCCCGCCCGGCTCCCCGTTGCGGGGAGCCGGGCGGGGGGCTGACATCTCGCTCCTGGCTGTGGTCAGTAAAACCTCTATATAACGGACTAATTCGGCTGAGGGGGGTGTCCGTTAAAGCCAAAAGTCCTGTTATTTAATGATTTAAAAAAATTATTAAATAACGGACTTTTGGCTTTAACGGACACCCCCCTCGCCCGAATTAGTCTGTTAAATCGAGGTTTCACTGTATCCAGATGTTATATATTTTTATGTTTTGTAATTTTTTAAAAAAAGATTGCCTCTTCTTGGCAATACTGGTTTGGCCATTTTGTTGCTGTAACATCTTCATGGTAAAGTTAAAGAAGTAAAATTAATTCATTTCTTGTGTTCATGTACTAGGATTATCAAATAGTAGCGGTATAGCAATTGCAGGCTATGGGAATGTGACTGACTGTGTAATGAATATTTTAGAATAATGGAAAATTCAATACGGCTTACTTGCCCAGATCTGTTTCTTTGCAGTGGACCCTTTAAAAATCATGCAGTGACATTTGCAGACTATATACATATAGCATTAAGTAAACCATACAAGTTCTTGGTAACAATGCCTAGAACCAACCCTACGTTAGTTTGTACCAACTTTGACGTTTTGGTAGGAAGTGTCTTTTGAACGGTTGTCACTGAGATCTCAGCTCAGGCAAAGGCAGGCACAATGCTTGGTCATTCATATTCGCTTTGAGAATATCTATTTCTAGGCACATTATCTGTCATGGTATCTTCAATTTGCTGAGCCAATATGTTTTTAATATAGTTTGACATGGTGATGGACATGGAAATGCAGCATTGTTTAATGACATAAAAAGTGTTAGGAAGAGGAAATGGCCATCCAGCCCAGCACGCCTATCGCTTCTTGTTGTTTGTTTAATGTTTACTCCTCAGCCTTTTTTACCATAGCCATTGTGTAGCAGGCAGCTGACTAAGTACTTGCTGAGTCAGCCCCTGCTCCCTCCTTACCCCTGCAAAAGCCACAAGCCTCTGCAAGCAGCCTGCTGAGGCAGGCTAATTGGCCAGCTGGCTGTAGCTCTGCACTGCAGAGGGCTTGATGGGCTCCACCTGGCAGCCTCCACAGGTATATAAGCCCTGCTAGGGAGGAAGCCAGGGTGGGTTGTGGAGCTGGGAGATAGAGGTAGGAAGGAAGGAGGTAGGAAGAAAGAGTGAGAGAAAGAGAAGGTGCAGGGTGGTCAACTAGCAGAGGCAGCAAGCCTGAAGGGGCTAGTTAACCCTGAGGCCAGCCAGAGACAAAAGGCTGAGCCTCAACCTGCACTGGGCAAGAAGCTGTATATAGGTGGTGGGGTTTGTGCACTGTGTAAATAGAAATAAAAGACACTGGTGAAGCCACAGAGCAGTCTCCGGCTGATATTTTGAAGAGGGCGGTCAGGGGCCCGCTCACACATTGATTCCCTCCTCCTCCATAAACAAATGTAGATGTCTCCTGTACTCCTTAATACCCTTTATTTCATACAATAAACGTATGGAATAAGATAGTAGGAAATCCAGTTAAATAATTTGGCCTGAGTTCACTTGCTTTATGACTTGCTTTTTCATTTTTAGGAACAGCCCCTAGTTCTTTTTCTTTCTTATATGCTGATGGTGAGAGGAGGAATTCCAAGGCTGGCCTGTTTATGGCAGGCCTGACAATGTAACAGTGTTCTGGTATCCCCTCTGGAATATATTTAAAGGTTAGGATAGTGATGTTGATATGCAGGGACCATGTGCCTAGGGGTGAATAAAATTAAATATTATACTGATTTTTCTGCTATCCCATGAGTGTGTTTTCTTGATGATAATGTTCTAGATGGCTAAATGTTTGCTCTACCTGGTGCCTCTTTCTAGTTAAAATGTGTTTCTTGTAAAGTACTTTTTAAGATCTTAAGTGAGAAGACATAATTTAAGTACAACTTTTTGATATGAATATTCATTTATTAGTAGTCTTTACTGAAAATTGATGCTTTTAATTTGGAAAAAAATGTAGGTTTGGTAATAATAATTTTAAGGATTTTCATGGTCCATAAATAACATCGTGAACATGTGTCGTGTATTGTTTGCATTCATTTAAGCAGGATACACCTTAATATATGCTTCTAAATGTATCCAAGTGTGGCAATATCAAAGCTGGTACTTGCATGCATTTGATTTTAATATTATTCTAGTAAATACAAATGGCTGTGTTTGAGTTTATAATGTGGGAAGAGCGGCAGGTGAGCTTTCTAAATATTAAGATGAGAACCAATTCAGAAAGCATTGCATAATTTTAATCTTCTACTTGGGTAGCAAATTCATCTAATTGCTGATGCATCAATTGCATTCTGGGATGAATAAATTACAGGAGTCATTGTAAATTTAAATTAAAGAGAAAGTGAATTATTTCTTTGAAGCAGATGGCTTTTCTGGAATAAGCTGTTCAGGTGTTGGAAAGTTAAGTGTTACTTAACATTTTTGAATAAGGCATTTTACGTTGTTAGTTCTTCTTTATTGGGGTAGGTAGCAGAGCAGTACCATGAGAGGAGTAGAACAGGAAGAAGGTAGAATTGAGATCTTCCAAAGTTTTGGCCCAAGTGAGGGAGCATGGGGGCATCATTTGAACTCCCTGCCTCAGATGCAAAAATATTGTGGGCCAGCCCTGCCTGCAGGCACTGCCCCTGCAGCTCCCATTGGCTGCAGTTCCTGGCCAATGGAAGCTGTAGAACCAGCGTTGGGGGCATGGCACAGGGGCAGCATGCAGAGAACCCCTGGCCATCCCTGCATCTAGGAGCTGTACATGCCAGCCGTTTCTGAGAGCCACACGGAGCCAGGGTAGGCAGGGGGCCTGCCTTAGCTCTGCTGCGCCGCTGACTGGACTTTTGGCCTGCTAAAATCTCCTGGATTGGTTCTAATAGTTAACGTGAGATTGAGGCCAATTCCAGTAGACTCCCGGGCAATCTGGAAGGGTTGGCAACCCAGTGCAGTAGAGACAAAAGCAAATACAGTACAGTACTGTGTTAAATGTAAACTGATAAAAAAATAAAGGGATTTTTTTTTTTGGACAAGATAAGGAAACTGTGCTTGTTTCATTTAAATTAAGATGGTTAAAAGCAGGAGTTTTGTTCTGCTTAGTAAAGCTTCAAAGCTGTATTAAATCAATGTTTAGCTCTAAACTTTTGAAAGAACAACCATACCGCTTTGTTCAGAGTTACGAACATTTCAGAGTTACAAACTACCTCCATTCCCGCTGTGTTTGTAACTCTGAAGTTTTACTGTATTGAAATTCTCCAACTGAATGCTCATTTAATGTAGCATTTGCATATAATATGTAAAATTGTTCAATTTAAATGTTTGAACACCTGAAAAATATTTAAAGGAGAACAATCTAGTGGCTCAGCGTATTTTGATAGTAGAATAAAAACACCTCCTTTGTCTTGCTAAGCAAGACCATGAGAGATTACGGAAGACTTTGCTCATGCTTCTTCTGTTACTCTTGTTGCCTTTTTTAAGAATACTGGAAATTTTCATAGGCCAATCTGGGATGATGAATCCATAACATCTCCACTCATGGTCCCTTGCAGCCTCCTGAAAAGATAAGCTGATGGACGGATGTAATGTTATGAAAATTTGGCATTTCATTATTTGAGCTTCACTGCAGGTCACTCTTAAACTAACAGATATTATACAGAAGACAAGCATTTGTTGATGATGCCTACAATTATGAGTAGAATAGATGACACCCCTTCCTAACAAAGCATGTAAACTTAATTTGGCATGGGTCACGACTAAGATGATCTTCTTGCCGAAGAAATGACATTTGCTGCATTTCTGGGTATTAATCTAAACCTGTATTTAGTCATTCAATAACTGATATCCTGCCCTGTGAGAAGGCATAATGCCAATCTGACAGCTGGGGAAAGAACCACTCTATGCACAAAGGGGTTAGAGTTCTTGCCAGTATTGTTGAAATACTGGTACAGGCAAAACTTCGGTATCTGAGACGCACGTTTCTTGGCAACGACAAGAGTTCCTGCTAAATATTTTGGCACCGTACTTAAGGAAGTTTAGTGAATTTTCATGGCTTCCATGAGGTTTCCACACACTTTGTGAGCCCATATATAATTTCTGCTAATCATGACCCTATGAATATCAACAGAAGAAGGAATATATTTAGCAAATTGTTCTTTCTTAATAATAGATTTAAAAACTCTTAAAATGCAACCATAGCTTTCATGGACTATGACTCTTTTTATTAGTTAATGGTTGGTTTGTCCTGGTCTGAGAGCAATAGAAAGTGTGGTTTGGCTATCAACCCAAACTGCTTATGTCACAGTTTAAAACTTCTTCATTCCATTTGTTTCTCATATTTTAATACTTTTTAGTTAAATTTTGGATGCCACTCATTTTAGTACTTCATCAAGAAATTATGTTGCTGTGTGATTCTATGTATAAATTAGTGAACTAATATTAACTCAAGAGCATTCCTTTCTTTTGCTGAAGGTAATTCTGCGTGGGCTATTTCAGTTTATTTACTTTTTTTCCTCCAGAATTACTGTAAAAGTTTTCTATTTCATCCATTACAGCACAGTGTTTTTCACTTTTGAATAACTGCATCAACATGAATCCTTTATAAGGACCTTAAAAACAAACTTTGCCAAGTCCCGGAATACAGAAGCTAATTCACATCCCAATACTCAGCTGCCTCATGAATAAAGGAGAGTCTGTGCCTGACACTTTGAAGCTGTAGCTGTTAAACCATACAGAATATTTACCTCAATAAATCATTATAAGAAACTAAGGTACAATTATACCCACAGAGAAATAGAATTCAAAACACTGATTTATGTGGTTCAGTGCCTGTTCCCTTTTCCATCATGTTTTGAATTTTATGCATGTTTGTCATCTTTGGCTGTTTCCATGTATCTTTAAACTAATGGGTCCTGCTTTTTTAACATTCCTCATTAGGTTTGTTATTTTACTTTGACATATAGACATGATTTGCACAGTGTACAAAGTTTTGCATTTAAAATTATCTCATTTCTTATGGTATAAACCAAAAATAGAAAATGAGAATAATTTGTTTAGGCTAATAAAGAGCCCACTCTACTTAATTTGTGACCATGTAGGGTGAAATTCCACAATAGTTAATGTTTTTATTTGGCTCCTAGTTGCGGGATCTGGGGAAAGAGTACAATAAACAAGGAACAGGAACACCCCACTATCCATTTAAGAAAGTGGCCAGTATTCTAGAGTGTTAAAGAGACAGAAGAAATATAAAATGTCATTTGACTGGTGTTAGAATTCCCTCCTCCCCCTGAATTGGGGAAAATAAAGCTACAAGAAAGAAACAAAACAAAATGAAAACCCATGGCCATATGAAGGAATGGCACTGAAACTGATAGATGAAATGGCAGCAGGAAGGTAAATACATATGGCAAGAGGAGTCTGAAACCAGCCGCAGAATCTGAGGCCACCCACACCTTGAAGAGGATGAATAGATATGTAGTGCTGGGCTGCAGGGCAAGAGGAAGAGGGTGGAGAGTGATTTAAAAACTAGTAAATGTTCCTTGATACATTTTTTAAAAAATATAAAAGTTTTAAATAGAGAGAGATTTAGAGTCTCTCTTCTTCTCTTGACTCTCTGAACTATTTATTTATTTTGACTTGTATTATGGTTGCTCCTAGAAGCCCCAAACAGGGCTGGTGCCCCTTAGTGTTAGATGTCCAAACACATACTAAGTGTATCCAAAAACTGTGTTTTTACCTTTTTGCTAATGTTTAGCCCTAACATTCAAATGGATTTATGGAAGGGAGATGTATCCTAGTAGCACCCTCACTAATACTGCAGTGGTTTAGGTTGTGGTAGCACTTTGATTATGATATCCTATTACTTCAATTGGAGTGGGTTTTGATCCACATTTAAGTTACTTTTGAACTGAATCTTAGTATGGAAGCTTTTAACTCATGGATCAGATTTTTTTCACTAAATACAAATTTAATTACATTTTGAAATATTTACATTTGTAAATTACACTTTCGGTTATTTCACACTTTTTCAATCTGATATTTAGCAAATCATTAAGTTAAACTATGATTTGAGGACTTCAATAGCTCAGGCATACTTTAGGGGTTTATTACATGAGTGGGTGGGTGAGATTCTGTGGCCTGCGTTGTGCAGGAGGTCAGACTAGATGATCATAATTGTCCCTTCTGACCTTAGTCTGTGATTCTATACATTAATCTCTCTACCAGATTTTCAATCTGACCTCCAACCATGTGCACAATAAACAGTGCACAGAATTATTTGCTTGCACCGTTTTGCATGCACGATAATTTATGTGAGCAGATCAAATTTGCACTTACCACCTGCATGTGAATGTGTTTACTCATATAAATCCTTGGTTGCATTTAAATTATTATTTGTATGAGGAAACAGTAAAATAGAGAATTCCACGTGCCAATAATTGGAAGCCTCATTTAGGAACTTGTGGCCTGTTAACTCCCGTTACTCAGTGTTCTGGGAACCTATATCACATTACTTTACAGTCTGATTAGTATTTAAATTGTTTCTGTTCCATTGTCAACATATAATGATTTTTTTTGTGCTTAGACACCAAGGTGGTAGGGTCCTCAGAAATATGTATGTAAAATAAGATTTAATAATACATAAATATTGCCATATAACATTTATTGCCAACTGTTGTGTTCATGTAATGAAAGAATTCATGTGCTGTACCACAAAGGGGCATGGTTTAAAGATGTGGAAGCAGAAACTCATGATGATGATGATCCCCAGAAAAGTGAGAGATACTTAAGTTCATTATCAAGTTTATTCTTCAGGGAATCTGTATAGATTTTCTGAAGCTCTGTAAAATAGGTCTCATAGAATACATAAATATTTGTTTTTCTACTGTACTTAGCACAATGCAGCCCAGGTGCATGATTGGCACTTTAGGCACTATTGTAATACAATTAATGTGTAATAATGTCAACAAAATTTAGATATTTTCAGAAAGTGAAATTTCAGACAGTTTTATTGTCCAACATTAAAATATTATATTTCAATACTAGTGTTTATACTGTACAGTGGTTTTAGCAAAGCATGATTATACTCTACAAAATATTGAAATTTTCATTGTATTTTAAAACAAAATTCAATGCTTAAAATGTCAAGTGTTTATAGGAAGTCTATGGGCTCAGAGGGCGGGGTATAGGAATTCAGAGCCTTTCAGTTTTTCTAGGCCTCAAGTTCAAATGCAATCCAAGGCTCGGTTAACCGAAGCTGTTATCTTCTGCTGGCAGTTAGGTGGACAGTGAAAAGAATTTGGTGATCTCAGTCCAATTTGAGTTACAGAAAAATGTACTACCGGAAATGGCATTCTTGTTGACAGTAATACCGAGCACTGACTATGTCAAGAAAACACAACTACATTTTCATCCATTGCGGTGGTCCTTTGAGGGGTGAGGAAGCTGCTGCCTGTGTGATACTTGTTTTGTGGATAGATGGGCAACTTAAATCTCCCAGGTTGTCAAATCTGGAACCTTTCAATAGAACTAAAATAGGAAGAGTCACACATTAATCTTTTTAAATTAGTCAGATATTTTAATGGGGAGCAGATATAAGGCCCGTTCTACATACAGTTTTTGGTTTTATGCCCCAACCCAATATATAGTAAATATTTTGGTTAAGATGTGAGCTTTTGCCAAAAGAGTTATGCAGGTACTACCCAACTGTGGATGCAGTTATACGGGTATAAAGGTGCCATAGACAAAGATAGTTTGTTCTTCTTCCCCTGCAAAAATAGCTCTACTAGTATAAAGAACATCTTTGTTGATCTAATTGCATTTGCACTAGTGTGTGTTTTAACTGCTTTAACTGTATTAGTGTAATTAAAGTGGTATCACTTTTGCATGTGACAAGCCTTAAGCATAGCTTGAACAAAGAAAGGGAAGACAGCTGTTTCATTTATAAGCAAGACAGCTTATGACTGCTGACTTGCTGTCATACAGTATGGAAGAGTTTTTTTGTTTTTTTTTTAAAGGGCTACCAGTTGGCTTCAAGGACTAAAATTATGCACCTCCCATTTAAATCAACAGAAGTTTTGGCTGAGTAAGGAGGACAAGCTCAGCGCCAGTGAAGTTGTATGGATGTCCATGATTGCCAAATTTAGTTCCTTGAATCTAGTCGTCCTACAGATGATACTGTATTGGTGATACCGAGATTCATTAACAATGAACACTGGATTTTAGTACAGTGATTATAGCAATTCATTTTCTTCTCTTAGCACTCAGCTTTCATTCACTGAAAATTGAAATTATTATTGGGATCAAAGTAATTTGGCCATTGATTATTCAGTAGAATCCAATGATTAAGGATATTGGTGTATAAACGAATAGAGGATCAGTAATAAACTTCTTGAAGGGTTTCATCTAGAATTCCTGAATTACAAGAGAAATGGTTTAGGATTTTTTAAAGGCTCCTGGATTACAAATTCCGTGTTTATGAGTGAGAAATCAGTGGTTAGACACAGGAGAAAATATAACCGGAAAAGCCACAGAAAATGTAAGCACCTAGTTTGGTTTGCTTGGGTTCCACTAATGTGAAATCCTGCCCTCAGATCAATAAGAATCCTTCATCTGACACAAATGAAAGGATAATAGAATCAACATTTTAGAGGCTATGTTTGAACAGCAGTGGAATCTTTTGAAAACTCCAGGTGGATTATGAACTGTACACTTGTTTTTCCTGGAAGTATATGCTGCTGAAGATCTGTCATAGGGTCTATCTTTGCTACATTTTGTATGCATGTTAGGCTTATTCCATAGAAACAGAATTATCTCAGTTTTGGTGTCTTTGATAGGATTCAGCGTGGCTCAACAGCAGTGGACTGTAGGATGGTCTAGTGGTTAAGACATAGACTGTGGAATTAAGATATCAGAGTATTGCTTGCAACTCTGCTACAGACATCCTTTGTGTAAAATGGGGTAATGCTTACAGGATGTCACAGGACACGACAAGGCTAATTTCATTATTATTTCTGTGGTGCCCACACACTACAATGATTTTAAATTCATTTGTGATGTTGCTGGAGTGTGGTGGGTTCTGAGCAATATTTGTAAATGTGAAGGGGAACTATCCCAAAAGGAGCGGTATTGGGTAAAATAAGCAATAGTGTCTGTCAACAACCCAAACTGGTTCTGACTGAAAACACTATTGTTGAGACATTTCAGGTGTAGCGCCATGTGGGCACTTAAACTATTTGGGCAATGTCACTGTACCATGAGGAGTGCCATAAAAATGCTGAGCAGCTCAGTAGAGTGACTGTTTTGACTTGGGTATTTTGTGAGATGTCCAATACATCTTTGAACTTTGAAAAATTAATATTCTTCTTCGAGTGCTTGCTCATGTCCATTCCCACAAGTGTGTGCGCACCGCGCATGCACGGTTCCGGAAAGTTTTCCCCCAGCGGTACCCGTAGGGTCGGCAGGGGCGACCCCTGGAGTGGCGCCCTTATAGCACTGTATATATGCCCCTGCCGACCCTTCCCCGCTCAGTTCCTTCTTCCCGCCCATGACGGTTAGCTGGAATCCCCTTTAGCTAGTAGCGGTATCCCTACCTTTCGATAGTGTTAGTGAATCTAGTTCAGAGTTCTACTTAGTGTTAAGTGTTAGTCGTTTCTATCTGTTTATAGTTCTATTAGTGTAGGTGTTAGCAGTTCTTAGATAGATAAGGTGCTCTTATCAGCTCTCGCCCCGGGGCATGCCTGGCGCGCCGGGCTTCAAAAGCTGTGAGCACTGTGGGAGGCCTATGCCAAACAGTGACCCCCACACTAAGTGCTTGAAGTGCCTCGGTGAGGGACATCAATCCAAGCGCTGCACAATTTGTAAAGGCTTCAAGCCTAGAACTAAGAAGGAGAGAGATCATCGTCTGCGCCTAATCCTGATGGAATCCGCCCTACAGCCTCAGGGGGATCTCCCATCCAAGGTGGTCAGAAGCGCTCCGGCCTCGGTACGGGACCCGGCGGTGCTCAGGAAAGAGAACTCGCACCGGCACCGGTCTCCACGGCGCACCGAGAGCCCCAGGCGGCACCGTTCTCAATCGCCGGTGCCGCCGAAAAAGCAGAGGGGCAGATCGCCCGGCCGTAAGGCCAAGGCGAAGACGCGACACACCCAGGGCCACATAGATGAGTCCCGGAGGGTGCCGTTGACGTCTGGCCCGGTGCGCGCGCACGCATCAGGTGATAGTGCAGCGCTGCACGGGCATCTTCAGGACTTCCCGGCGCCGTCGACCCCGGAGACCTTCGAAGCTGCTCGGGGTCTCATCGAGTCAACGGGCGGAGACGACACGGTACCGTCTCTCACAGCCCTTCCTCTCGCGACTCCGATACCGCCGACGGCACCGGCGTCGCTCGGGACACCGGCACCGGCGGTGTCGGTTACTACGGTAATTCCACCAATGAGGCCGGCACCGGTACCGGGACCACCCCTCACCTCCGCACCGCCTGCACCGGACGTCTGCATGCCCTCGGTACCGCCAGCCCGGGCAATCGCAGAAGGCTCCCAACTACATCCACCGGCACCGATGACCTACCCGGGCAAGCCTACGATGTACCAAAGATACCTCGTGGCACCGGAGGGCACGGCACCGCCATGGCCCAGCTCGGCGTCGGAATCTGAGGCGTCTTCTCATTCAAGTCGCAGCCACCGTACCGGAGCACCCTCCCATAGATCGGGCCGTAGCTATCATTCACACGGCTCAGATCGGCACCATTCACGGCACAGGCGGTCCTCCCACTCGGCACCGTGGCCTCAGCAACACCCGGGCCCGGTACAGTGGTCCTTCTGGCCCCCGTGGGCGTTTCAGCAACCACAGGGTCCACCATCGGTGACGATGTCACTCCCTTCGGTGCCCCGAGGCCCCGCTTCGGCCACTGTGTCCAGACCTCCACCGGAGATGGAGGGTGAGGAACCGGAACCAGTACCGGGCCCGTCGGGGTTGGGTCAGTACCAAGCTTCCCTAGGACACCATTCCTCGGTTGCCTCTATAACGCGCCCACCCACCGAACACCCCGCTCAAGAGGATCCCCCATTCGCCACATCATCATCTTCGTCTCCGGACGAAGCAGTGGCGGGCTCCTCGGCATCCGGACTCCCACCAATGGACATAAAGGGACACCAGGACCTCCTGAGGAGAGTAGCCCACAATTTGAACCTTCCGGCGGAGGAGGTGGAGGAGGAGGACGATCCAACAGTGGACATCCTCGCTCCCGGTGGACCTAAGAGGATCGCCCTGCCGTTTCTCAAAAAGATCAATTCAATGTCCACCACTCTGTGGCAGACGCCCGCCTCCATTCCACCAACAGCAAAGGGGGTGGAACGCCGCTATTTCACACCGCGAGCAGGCTACGAACACATGTTTACTCATCCACCGCCGGGCTCCCTGGTGGCGGATGCAGTTAATCATAGAGAGAGGCAGGGTCACACAGGACCCACACCGAAATCCCAGGATGCAAAACGACTGGACCTATACGGTAGAAAGATTTATTCGTCCGCCTCCCTGCAACTCAAGATAGCTAACCAACAGGCGGCTCTAGGTCATTACGCGTTCAACTCCTGGACTGCCCTCGGCAAGTTTCAGGAGAAGATCCCCATGGATTCGGTGTCAGAGTTTAAGGCCGTACTGGAAGAGGGCAAGGTAATATCCAGGGCGGCGCTACAAGCCGCGCTCGATTCCGCGGACTCGGCCTCTAGATCAATGGCGACCGGAATAGTGATGAGGAGAGGTGCATGGCTGCAGGTTTCAGGCATTCCTCCTCCGGTCCAGGCGTCTATCCAAGACCTGCCTTTCGACAGGCAGGGCCTTTTTGCTGAGGATACGGACAAGAAGCTCCACTCTATGAAGGACTCTAGGGCTATGCTTCGGTCATTAGGCCTTCATACACCACAAACAATCAGACGTCCGTTCAGGCCCCCACAGGCCCAACATCCTCGCCCCTATCAGCCAGCTCCTAGGCGAGACCTGAATAGAAGAGGTGGAAGGGGAAACAATAGGGGAAGACCTCGCTCTTCATCCCGTAATGGCCAGCAGAACCAGGGGCCAAGACAACCTCCCAATGCTAGACCGAACTTTTGAAGGTGCGCACGGGGGCGACGATCTAGTATCCGACTATTCATCTCCCCGTCCTTTCCTGCACCGTTTGTCTCACTTTCATCAGGCGTGGTCCCAGATTACATCGGACAAATGGGTCCTCAGCTTGGTGAAGGTGGGATATCCTATCCAATTCTCCTCCCTTCCACCTACCCACCCATCTTCCCCGTCCCTCTTCAGGGACCCATCTCACGAGCAACTCCTAGTCCAGGAGGTTCAGACACTTCTGGCTTTGGGTGCCATAGAGGAGGTTCCTCAAGAATTTCGGGGCAAGGGTTACTACTCCCGTTATTTCCTTATCCCGAAGGCCAAAGGCGGCCTCCGACCTATCCTAGACCTGCGGGGCCTCAACTCCTACATAAAGAAGCTGAAGTTTCGTATGATCTCCCTAGCTACCATTATTCCTTCCCTGGATCAAGGAGACTGGTTCGCCTCCCTCGACCTAAAGGACGCCTATTTCCATATTTCCATAATCCCCACTCACAGGAGGTTCCTGCGGTTCGTGTTAGGGGATCGTCATTACCAGTTCACAGTACTCCCGTTCGGCCTATCGACCGCCCCAAGAGTGTTTACAAAGTGCATGTCGGTAGTAGCAGCACACCTCAGACGGAAACACGTACATGTTTACCCATATCTGGACGACTGGCTCATCAGAGCGAACTCAAGGGAACGGGCATGCCAGCATGTAGATCTGGTCAGGACAACATTCCTCAGGTTGGGACTCATACTGAACGAGCCCAAGTCCACCCTAGAGCCCACTCAGAGAATAGAGTTCATAGGAGCATTGCTAGACTCACAACAAGCCATGGCATTCCTCCCCCCGGCTCGGGCCGACGCCATAACGAACTTGGTCCAATCCGTACTGCAATACCCAACCACCACGGCCAGAAACTGCATGGTCATCTTGGGACATATGGCAGCATGTACATACGTGGTGCCATACGCAAGACTTCGATTACGCCCACTTCAGGCGTGGCTGGCATCGGTGTACAAGCAGGGCAGGGACCCACTGGACATGGTAGTAACCCTCCCCCATCAGACGTTGAGCTCGCTACGCTGGTGGCTACAACCCAGCTCTCTAAACGCCGGGGTTTCCTTTCACAAACCTCAACCCACAATGACTTTAGGGACAGATGCGTCCGCCCTCGGGTGGGGCGCTCATCTCGGAGACTCCAGGACTCAGGGACACTGGTCTCACAGCGAGTTGTCCCTGCACATCAATGTCCGGGAACTGCGAGCGGTCCATCGCGCGTGCCAGGTATTTCGGGACCAGTTACAAGGCAAGTGTGTGCTGGTCCAGACGGACAACACAGCGACAATGTTTTATATCAACAAACAGGGTGGTGCTCGCTCTTCTCCCCTATGCAGGGAAGCCCTGGCTCTGTGGGATTTCTGTATCGCACACAATATCCATCTCGTAGCCACCTATCTCCCAGGGGCCCAGAATGTCCTAGCGGACACCCTCAGCCGCTCATTTCGGGGCCACGAGTGGTCTCTCAGGGGGGAGGTGGCGCATGCAATCTTCCTGCAGTGGGGATTTCCCCGCCTAGACCTGTTCGCCACAAGGGCCAACAGGAAATGCCAGAGGTTTTGCTCCCTCATGAACCTCAGCCCAGGGTCAGAGGCGGATGCCTTTCAGATCCCTTGGAGGGAAGGTCTACTCTATGCATTCCCACCATTCCCACTCATCCACAGGGTGTTACTCAAGGCCCGCCTGGACGGAGCGTCCATGATCCTAATAGCACCGGCATGGCCCCGGCAGCATTGGTACACTCTACTGTTGTCTCTATCAGTGTCCAGACCTATAACCCTTCCTCTCCTTCCCACACTGCTTTCACAGGACCACGGGCGGTTGCTTCACCCCAACCTCCAGTCCCTCCACCTCACGGCGTGGAATATCCGTGGCTGAGCGCCTCGGAGCGCCAGTGCTCGGGCCAGGTTAGAGAGGTCCTGCTGGGTAGCAGGAAGCTATCGACCCGCACCACTTACATGGCCAAATGGAAACGATTTTCCCTATGGGCACAGGATAAAGGTGTAGACCCTGTTTTAGCTCCCATACCTTTGGTCCTGGATTACCTTCTAGACCTTAAAAGGCAAGGTCTAGCCATATCAACAATTCGGGTTCACCTAGCGGCTATTTCGGCCTTTCACATCGAAGTGGGGGGATCTTCAGTGTTTAACCCCCTCGTGGGGCGCTTCCTCAAGGGATTGGAAAGGTTGTACCCTTCGGTGCGACAGCCTGTCTCTCAGTGGGACCTAAACCTGGTGCTGACGGCCATGAAGCCCCCCTTTGAGCCCCTAGCCTCCTGCCCACTCTCTTACCTCTCATGGAAGACGGCCTTCCTTGTGGCTATTACTTCCGCACGTCGGGTCTCCGAGATCAGAGCGCTCACCTCGGAGCCCCCGTACACCGTCTTCCATAAAGATAAGGTTCAGCTACGGCCTCATCCGGCCTTCCTCCCTAAAGTGGTTACTGCCTTCCACTTAAATCAGGACATTTTTCTCCCCGTGTTTTTTCCTAGACCCCACGCTTCCAGTAAGGAAAGAATGCTACATTCTTTAGACGTAAAAAGGGCGTTAGCTTTTTACATAGAACGCACAAAACCTTTTCGTAAATCTCCACAACTTTTTATTTCAGTGGCAGAACGGATGAAGGGGTTGCCGATTTCCTCGCAACGCCTGTCGAGCTGGATCACATCGTGCATCAGGCTGTGTTATAACCTCTCGAACGTTTCTCCTCCGCCACTAACAGCCCATTCAACCAGAGCCCAGGCCACATCTACAGCGTTCCTGGCTCACATCCCGATCGGCGACATCTGCAGAGCGGCGACATGGTCATCAGTCCATACCTTCTCCTCGCACTACGCCATCGTGCAACAGACTTCGGAGGACGCTGCCATGGGACAGGCGATCCTGGCAGCAGGGACTAGATCTACTCCTCTCCCACCTCCAAGGTAACTGCTCGTAAGACACTTGTGGGAATGGACATGAGCAAGCACTCGAAGAAGAAAGAACAGTTACTCACCTCTCGTAACGTTTGTTCTTCGAGATGTGTTGCTCATGTCCATTCCCAATCCCACCCGCCTCCCCTCTGTCGGAGTACCGGCAAGAAGGAACTGAGCGGGGAAGGGTCGGCAGGGGCATATATACAGTGCTATAAGGGCGCCACTCCAGGGGTCGCCCCTGCCGACCCTACGGGTACCGCTGGGGGAAAACTTTCCGGAACCGTGCATGCGCGGTGCGCACACACTTGTGGGAATGGACATGAGCAACACATCTCGAAGAACAAACGTTACGAGAGGTGAGTAACTGTTCTTTCGATAAATCACCATAATATACAGCAGGGCGTGGATGGCGCGGCTGGAGGGGAAGAAGGGCAAGTTGTCTCACAGAGGCAGGAGGAGGTGGTGATGGAAGAAGAGGGCAAGGAACATAGGTCCAGGAAACAAGTCACTTGCTTATGTGTCACCTGCTCATGCATTCAGGCTAGTGGTTGTGGGCAGGATGTTACCTGTTCCTGATCTTTCTGTCTGAGGCTTATTTTCCCACTTCATGGTGTCTCCGTCGGAAACACAATCAAGAACTCCTCTTGGTGTCCACTTCTTCCTTCTCAGATTGCTGATTGTGGGCCTGGATCCTATTATCTAGAAACTCTTTTGACAAAATACTGCTTAGTGATGCACCAGTACTTCCTTAATAACTTCACTGCAGGACTCCACTTCAGAGGGAAGGAGGGGATGAAGAGAAAGTTAAAAAGCCTAGTTAGAATGAATATAGCTGTTCCATATATTGCCATTTACTGAATTTCTATGCATGGGGAAGATCAGCACTAAGTTACCATTATTTAACTTGCCATTAGGTTTTTCTTTTTTGTTTTATGCATGTTTAGAATGCTTGCAAATTTTTTTTTCAATGTGCAGTTTGGGTAAACATTGAATTTAAATTCCTTTTACAAATTTGAATAAGGCTTTTTTTCTATGTTAAATTTTACACAGACTCTTGCCATGTTTACTTCAGGATAACTAGAATATTCCCATTATACATATAAAATGTTAAGGCTAAATTAGCTATTACCACTCAAAAAAAGATATCTTGGAGTCATTGTGGATAGTTCTCTGAAAACATCCACTCAGTGTGCAGTGGCAGTCAAAAAAGCAGACAGAATGTTGGGAATCGTTAAGAAAGGAATAGATGATAAAACAGAAATTATTATATTGCCGCTGTATAAACCCATGGTATGCCCACATCTTGAATACAGCATGCATATGTGGTCGCCCCATCTAAAAAAAAAAAGATCTATTGCAAGTGGAAAAGATTCAGCAAAAGGCAACACAAAATGTTTAGGGGTATGGCACAGCTTCCATATGAGGAGAGATTAATAAGACTGGGACTTTTCATGTTGGAAAAGGGGTGACTAAGGGGGAATATGATAGAGGTCTATAAAATCATGACTGGAGAAAGTAAATAAGGAAATATTATTTACTCCTCACTGACACAAGAACTAGGGGTCACTAAATGAAATTAATAGCAATAGTTTTAAAGAAAACAAAAGAAGTATTTTTCACATAATGCACAGTAAACTTGTGGAACTCCTTGCCAGAGGATGTTGTGATGGTCAAGACTATAGCTGGGTTCAAAAAAGACCGATATATGTTCGTGGAAGATAGGTCCATCAATGACTATTAGCCAGGATGGGCAGGGTGGTATCCCTACCCTCTGTTTGCCAGAAGCTGGCTACAGGGGATTGATCATTTGATGATTACGTGTTCTGTTCATTCCCTTTGAAGCATCAGGCATGGGCTATTGTCAGAAGACAGGATACTGGGCTAGATGGACCTTTGGTCTGACCGAGTATGGCCGTTCTTATGTTCTGCCAAGATCTAGCATGTTTCATTTGTGAACTTTCTCCATCGTGTTCAATTATGAGCTTATGTGGAGCTGTCCAGATAAATGAGAGTTTGAACTGCTTAAAGTAATTGTCCTGGCTGAAGCCTTTGTGCAATGAAAAATCTCCAGTGGACAAATGGAGGTGGGCTGGGGGGAGGAGAGGGAATACTCTTTTGTGTACTTTAGTGATAAAACTGGAATAGTGGGTGGCTGAAAAATGTCCTTGCAGAACTGACCACAGAAGAGCAGACTGAGATGCCATCTAAAATAAAATCTTATTTGCAATTGAAAATTTATTCTGATACGATCGTCCAAGGAGGATAACTTCAGCACACTTGTGAGTTTTGTGGTGGCCATGGTGCCCCAGGAATAATGTTGAGGTCAGCATAATAAATTGCTTAGATTTTTTCATCAGCTTTATTAATGCATATTTCTTTTATTTTAATCTACTATTGCAACCTGGTAATTCCAGGTCTAAACAATAGTTAGTTGTGCTGTCACAATAGCAGTAATGGTGGCATGCAGGTACATATTCCAAACAGAGGCAGGATGTTGATCAGAGACAGCAAATATGGGCTGAGAGCAGGCCTTTGTTTAAAGGCTGGGACAGACATTTTGTGGCCTTGCGGTTGATTCGGATTCCCATCCTTCCATTTTGACCTTCACTGGGAACCCAGCAATTTCCATCTTCACTAGTGGTCAGTTCCATTTTTACAATCACATAAATGGCAGCCTCTGTCTTGGAGGTGGGAATTATGATTAGAGAAACATCAGAAAAGAAAATGTGTTGCATGGAGTGACACTAATGTATGTCAGAGCTATGTGAGGAAGCCTGAATAGTACCTATCTATACTGTGCCTATAGCATGTTAGTGCTGTTAGTTCTTCACTGTAATAAGCAGTATATTTACTCATAAATGTTTAAATCGTAAGAGTTCTGTGGGGGTATTATTTATATGATTAAATGATACCAGCCTTTTAAAAAACTTGTCTATTTAAACATAGAAAAAAAGTGGGGTGGTGGTGGAGGGGAGATGGTTAGTTTATACCCTTTGATTAAGTTACAGATCTACTGCTGCAGAAGCTTTTAAAAATGTATCCATAATAAGACCTATGACTATGTACATTTCTGTAGGAAAAGCCTGCATGAACATTTCCCCTAGAGGTAAATGTGCATAGACTGCTCAGGAAAAAATTCTCTCCTTAAAAATATATATGTATGTGGAGACTTATGTATGTGAATTATTAATTATGAATAATTTTCTATGTGAATTATATATGTGACTTTATATATCTATATCTATATAATTTAATTTCTGTGGAATTTTTTCCTGGGTAGTTGGGTGGTTGACATAAATATTAGCAACATTCTAATGAAAGGGGTTAATTGTAACAGTCAAATCATTCTCTTCCTCACACTTCTATTATTTGTATTTTCACAAGACTTCAAAGGAAATCTTCAAATGCAGCCTGACTCATTGATGAATGAAGATTTGGCCCTGCAAAGACCAATATGCATTTAGCAAAAGAAAGCTGTTAGTCGCCATCCCCGCCTTTCCTCCCCCCCACCCCAAAAGGAAAAAAAAGAGAGAGAAGCTGTGTTGAAACTTGGTTGGGATTTTGCCCCTCTCAGGATCAGATTTTAATGCAGAAACACAAAAAGGTCCTAAATATCCTACATAAAATTAATGTAAAGTTCCCATGTATTTCATTGTGATTTTTGAGTGAGTAAGTACTGCTCACCCAGAGCCTGGAGAATGGCAAACAAAACTACACATATAACGTTAAATGAAGGGAATTAGGAAGGAGGTCTGGTCTTGTGGATAAAGCACTGCATTTGGACTTGAGAGCAGGGTTCATTTCCAGGCTCTGTCATAGACTTCCGGGGTGACCTTGGGCAAGTTACTTAATCTTTCTTGTTCCAGTTTTATGTTGTATCCCTTTCTTCCACATTCTGTCTGTCTTGTCTGTAGATCATAAGTTCTTTGTGGCAGAATCTCTCTCTTACTATGTGTTTGTGTTGTGCACAGCACAATGGGGTCCTGCTGTTGGTTGTGGCCCCTAGGCACTATTATAATACAAATAATGATCAATGAGATTATTGTTTGACATGTATGTGGAATGTGAATGTTGAACTACTGAGCAATGGAATCAGGGATAAAATTGCCCTCTAGATTTTTAATCAAGCTGTTATATGTGCCAAGGTATACCACTCAGGTACTTGTTGTATTTGGATAGAGAGGTAATTCACTGGACTTTATTTTTATGCAACTATCACTTTTATACTAACATTACATGAATATCTGGATTTAAAACCAGATTTTTGTCAATTAAAAAGAGGAATTAAAAACAAAAGATCAGTGCAATTGGTCACTGTTTTTCACTCCAAGAAAAGAGGAATTTAGTAACATATTGAAGTAAATTAAAATTTAGTGCACAGAAATTTTAAAGGTGCATATTGCATAATGTTTTTTTTTTACAATCTAGCTTAATAAAGTCTGTGTGCAGTGGTTGGACATTTTGAAGCAAGAGAAGTCATTGATCGTAAAATTGTTTATTTGATTCAGGGACTATCAGTTTCTAGTTGGTCAACTTCAGGCCTGGAAAGTTACTTGAAATTGTTTGTTAGTAAATGCTACTTTAAAAAAATCCAGAGCCCACTGTAACTGAGTATACCTGTAATTTTAATATACAGTTCTTGGAGGAGGAAGACTTAGGCACATAGAGGAATGGGCAAACTTTTGTGTTTTAAAAATGGCTTTAATAATGTATGACACTTGAAGACCATATGAAATTGTATATAATTTGTTAACTAAGAATACATAATGCTTGCACATTTGAACTTCTAAAGGAGCAGGAAATATGTCTGCTGTGAATTTGAAAGTGATTTCCCTAGGACTACAGTGACAGATGTTTAAGTCTAGTATTTTGGGGTGTGCCTGTAAAATGAATCTGCAATTAAATACATTTTGAAGTAAGCTTATTACAGCTACTGTGCAGGCAGCCCAATTTATTGTAGTACTACTGTCACTTGACTTGCACTTCTTGATGACTCTTTCATGAAGTAGAATTCTGATTTTGGCTTTCCCCCAGTATAAGCGTTGGGGTGTGTGTGTGTGTGTGGGTGTGTGTGTGTGTGTGTCCTGGGGCAGAGTTAAGGTAGTGATAGTGATCTGAGAGTGACTTTGACTTGTTGTGGAAGAGAAATCTTAATTTTGAATGTCCTAGGTTTCTAATTTTTTGTCTTTACTATTCTCCTAAAGTAACCTACTCTCACAACATTGATATATACCTGCAACCTTAATTTCACCTTAACTTTGTTATAAGAATTGCTGTGTAAAAACGAAGCAAACAATCTCCCTGCCGCATCCCCCGAAGTCCCACAGGAGAAGAACCATGTTCCTTTAGAAGTTCACACAAAGAGCGCCCCAATCCAGCAGCTATACAGATATCACAGGGTTGGGGGAAAATTATACATCCTAGGTCTGCTGCCCATGAAGTGTCCTGCCAACCACCATCCAGGGGAGAGGGACTCTGATGCTGCAAACATCCTAAGATCTATGCAAAATGAGTCCACCTGCTAAGAACCAGAGAATGAGGGCTTCCCTTATGCATAATTTGGGATATGCATTGAAATGCAGCTCCCCTGCTATCAACTGTCTGATGTCCTTGGAAGTGGGGTCTCCAAAGGCCGTTGGTGAAGGCCGGGAACATAACTGATAGGGACTTGGAGGTCTGCAGAACTATGGGGAAGAATCATCACTCCCCTGTACTGCTTTCCAGCAGGGGTCCCATGGAGTAAAGACACACACCACGTCCTCCTTCTCCATGCGGAGGTGGTCCTGGGGATGAAAACTCCTCCCTTCATCTCCCTGTGATCCTTAGAAGGGTCTTTAGCACCTTGACAACCTCCAACCCCAGTGAGCCTTTAGAGGCTCATGGCCCAACTGTTTTCCCCCTTTGAGCCACAGACGGTTCTTCAGAATTTTCCTGAATCAAGGTAGTCCCATGGGCCCTGTGCCAAGGATGTTGGGCTGATGTGAAGTAATTTATCAATGCAGTATGTGAGCTGGATTAGGGTAGTTACCATACGGGTATATTGGGTTTATTGAAATGTTTAAGGTATACATATGTGGGTTTAGGTTAATAGCAGGTCTGTTAGGAAGCAAGAAAGAAAGCAACAGTAGATAAGAAACCTCTCAATAAATGTGTTTGGGGGAGGAGGTGTCACTTAGGAAACAATGTCTGAACTATTAGCTGCAAAGATGCTACTTCCAGGCTCCAGCTAAAATTACACATCTGGGAATGAACAGATCGAAAGGACTATAACAATTAGAAACTCTTCCTCTGCCCAGAGTGGGGTGGCAGATGTCAGGGAGCTGTTTGCAGAGAACAAACTAACATAGACAGATTCCTGCTTGGGGGAGCTTATTACAGCAGTTAGGCTTTCCTAAGCATCTGGGGGGGGGGGGGGAGAATGGGATGATGAGCTTTAGAAGAGAGAGGTCCTTTTTGCTTATCCTTTGGTGTATTCCAACTGTTAAGATTATACAATACTTTGTCTGAGGAGGCTCTCAGATCACCTGTATTGACCACTGGCTACAATCTTGTGAAGGGAAGACTTGCAGGTGCTGAACCTTGTTGAGCCTGCTGATAAGCATAGTTGAATTACAGAGTGCTGTAACCTGGGACCTGGTCTAAGAGTAGGAGAATTGCAGGATTCTATGCTGAGTGAGGTGAAGGCATGGGGCCTAGCTATTTGAAGGTATGCACTGAGAGAGACCAGAGAGGGGTCAAAGGTGCAGTTAGCCCTATAACCCTATGACTCTTTAGCCAGACTCTCCACCTCTTCCTCAACTTTCCTTAGAAGGCCTTTTCAGAGACCACCACTTCCATCTTTAATAGGCTCCTAATCCCACCACACATCCTGCACCACCTATAGATTCATCTGCCATTCCATGTCCTGTGAGCTAAAATAGGATTGTGAGGGGCATGGTGATTTAAATCTTGCTGGGTGTTCTCCCCTATCGCAAGCCCCAGGGGGTCCATGGAAAGAGGAGGAATACCCCCTCTAAGATCCACCCAACAAGAAAGGTGCCAGAGAGATATCCAAGCTAGGGGGCATTCCTTCACATATTGCCCATCTGGGTGTATGCATGCAGGAGATCTTGAGAGGGAAGAACCTCTCCCCAGTTCTGCCAGGCCACCTCCTGCTGTGCTCTGGCCTGTTCTGAGGCATTCCCCAGGAGCTAAACATTAGGAAAATTACTATGGCCCATTGCCCAGGTGATCTATGTTTAACTCACAGGGGATGCCACAGAATAGGCCAGAGCATAGCAGGAGGGGGTAATGGGGGAGCCAGTATATTTGCCAACTGGATTTCATCAATTAAACTTTACTTTTATAATCTCAGCTAGGGAAGTCCAGTAAACTAAGTTTCTTTTGGCTCCAAATTGCCAAAATTTACAAGACCTTTTAAACTCTTAAAACCTTTGTTTCCAGAGTCCTAATACAGGAACCGTTTGGCTCTGAAAAGAGTATCCAAACCACCTACATAAAGCCTCATTTTGCTCTTGACCTCTTTGCTGTTTCATCTTCAAGCCCCCATCAATCACTGTAGACTCTGACCCCTGATCCCTGCTTTTTGCTCCTTTAGTGTTATCCCTTTATAACACATTGGTGCTGCTACCCATTGCTATCATTCAGCTGCCAATAGTTTCCTTCATGTGGTAAAATATTAGTAGTATCCTGTGGCACTCCTTGTCTTGACCTTTGGAAATGTTTTCCCATGTTATGTCATTGATTGTTCTACAGTATTTTCAAAGGAAATGCAAAGAGCTGGGGGGGCAACGGAAGAGTGGAAATTGTCCATTGGATTGGTGTTGCTAAGAAACATTTCAAACATTTTCAGATAAACAATCTTTTTAGTTCCGATACCTCAGCTAAAGGGCTTCTGTTAGAAGTGGGGATCTCTTCACCGCTAGTCTCCGCTCCAAATCAACATTTCCTAAAAGACGCCTTTTATCTGTCCCAGTATAAAGGTCAGACTTGTCCTCTATATTGCAAAAGCACGTGTGTGTGTGTGTATGTGTGTGTGTGATATGAATGAGAGGGAGAGGTTAGGAAAACAATAGAGTTGTGAGAAGAATGGTTTTTTTTTTAATTGTTCTTGCAGTGCCACAAAGGGAGCATGTTTCTTTACATATCAAATAAAGAGATGGAGGCAGATCCTCAACTGGTGTAAATTATCATTACTCATTGATTTTGATGGAGGTATGACAATTTACATCAGCTGAGGATCTGCTCCATATTCCCTCTTCTGAAGAATTTACACATTAATTTTAGAAGTGAGGCAGAGTGAGAGCAACAAACAGTAAAAGACAGGAGGTGAAACTGAACAAGAGTTACAGTAGTAACCCAAGTATGAGTTTACTCAGTTATGAAGAGTGCACATTTTCATCCCCATAATGAAGAAAATTGTAGGACTATCAATTTGATGTTCCTATTAACAAACCTCAGTTGTTTCATCTGCTTTCCTGATTCCACCATTCTTACTCAGGCAAACTCCAGTTTATTTTGAAGGAGTTTTAATCCTACACTCCCTATGCAGGCAAAAGAAAAATTCAAAAAGCCGAAAAGAAAATTTCAGTAAACATGTGAGAAACATATACCGTATTTTTCGCCCTATAAGACGCACTTTTTCTTCCCCAAAACGGGGGGGAAAAAGTTGGTGCGTCTTATAGGGCGAATGTGCGCCCCGGTTCCCCCCTCCCCGCCGCGGGCGGGCTGCCGGGAGCGTCCCGGTTCCCCCCTCCCCGCCGCGGGTGGGCTGCCGAGGTTCCCCCCTCCCCGCCGCCTTCGCCCTATAAGACGCACCAACTTTTCCCCCCCCGTTTTGGAGCTCCCGGCAGCCCGCCCGCGGCGGGGAGGGGGGGACCGGGACGCTCCCGGCAGCCCGCCCGCACGGCGGGGACGGGAGAGCGAGGCGCTTTTTTTTTTTTTTGTCCGGCTTTTTTATCGAAAAACGAGGGGGCGTCTTATAGGCCGGAGCGTCCTATAGGACGAAAAATACGGTAAATGCTGAGCTTTTTACCTACAATAAAGCAATGCCATAAATTTAATTGTTTTGGTAATATGCCGGGTCCTCCACACAACTGCTTACTTTGTGCATTACATTTATGGAAACCTTCATTAAGTTTTTGGAGTGGAGTTTGCAAATAATAACATGAAGCCTTAGTTTGCTATCAATACTAGCACAGCTTCTAAAACACTCCCAGACTTTCTCCTGTAATTCCATATTCCAGAATCCTTTGACAGTATTCGAGTCCCTTATTTTTTATATGCCAGAGCACCACATCTGTAGTATGCAATAAATAATTGGGATTTTTTAAAAAAGCTGTTTTCCTATGGTCAGGGTAGGTGTTTACACTCAAGTTAAATAAATGTGATCATTTCACATTTTAAAGGTACAGTATATTAAATAATATACTGTAATTTGTACATTTTCACTGAAAATCACAAATTCCACATTCCCCCAATATTATATATTCAATAAACCTCTAACATGGTAGTTTTCTCTGCAACCACAAGAACTACAGAATCTGGGTGGGGTAGAATGAGTTCTATAGAAAAATCTATGACTGTTTAACACAACTTTACAAACTACTTTTGGGTTGTAATCCTAAAGTGGAAAATTACCATAGTAAAGGAATGAAATAATTTTTTTTTTCTGATTGGAAGATAATGGGGGGAAAAACAATGTTGAGTCACAAATAATTTATTTTTGTTCGTAGTATTGTGCTTTTTAATTCTAACAGCCACTGCCATGGACTCATTTGCTCTTGAACATCTCCTATTTTAAGTTATTTTTTAACTAGGCCATCCACTTTGGGCATAAATTCCTGTTACATATATTATTTTACTTGCTCTTTCAATTAGCTATGAATATACAGAACTGAAACCTCACAGTCAGACATTTCAGATCATAGCCTAAAACAGTTGCAGGTCTGTTATTAAAATATCAAATTGAAATAACAGCAAAGTAGGAAATGAGACTGGGGCAAAATTCTCCCCCCTTCTGTGGGGCTATGGAGGGTTTTGCCGGTAGCCGAACTGGTGGTATTATGCTGCTCATGGGACAGGTGCCAGGGTTTTGGAAGCCAGACAGGGGTCTTCACACCTCTTTTGGCATACGACCGAGCTCTGTAGGGGCGTGCTGTGTGTTCCAATGCAGTAGGATTTTTGGACAGGAGTGAGCTGGTGAGTTGCAATGGGTCGATTATTTCCCCGCACAGTGTTTGGGCGCAGTACTAGTGCAAGCTGCTGCAGCCTGAGGGATTGATTTCCTTCCCTTGCTCCTGTTTCCTGTGCCAATCACAGCCACTGAAGGGAATTTACCCGTTGGCATTTTGCAAATAGATACAAAATATTGCTCAATAGCTTCTTACTATTGTGTGTATATATAAATAATTCAGTTTGGGAGAATATGGGCCTAAATTATTGCTTCCTTGGGCCCCAATCCCGCAAACATTTACACGCGTGCTCAGCTTTACCCATGAGTAGTCCAAGTATGTATGTTTGCAAGACGGGGGCCTTAATTTACGCTGTATATTGTTACACACTAAACTACAGAAGCAGCATAAACTTTATTCTAGGAAAGCTACTCTATGTGTAGGGATGTAGAGTAGTTCAAGAGTCCATTGAGAAAACTAAATCTGGTCAGGTAATATGAATTGAATATTTCCATAATTTACTGGAATACATTCATTCACAACTGGATAAGTAAAAGAAACAACATGGGCATTAACTGAAATTAGAATTTATTCAGAGTCTGAGATGAAAGCCAAGGTTCTCAGGCACTGGGAGCACACAGATAATAGATGAGGGTCTTTTTATGATTAAATTTTAGGAATTATTTTTAGAAAATGAATGTAAAATCTTTTTTTACAGAGGTGTTTAAAAATAACTAGTCAATGAATTTTTTTAAAATGTTGAATTTACTATATATCTCCTACCTATACCAGGACAGATTTGATTAATAATACTTCTGTAATTCCTTCTATCTGAAGGTTTCAGAGAGCTTCACAAATCTTGGGACTGATCCTGCAAACACTTCAGTATGTGAATAATTTTACACATATAAATAGTCCCATTGATTTAGGCCCTGCTCCTGTAAAGATCTACACATCTGCTTAATGTTTTGCACAGTGAGAAGTCACCTTAAAGTCAGCGGGATTCCTTAGACTGTGTAAATGTAAGCATAAGCACACGTCTTTGCAAGATTGGGACCCTTAAGTCAAGTCCATTTTAAGCATAAGGAATCTAATTAAGTATCCTGATATCCCTACAAGATAGGTAAAATAGAATAATCTCCATTTTATGGATAAGACTGAGAACCCCAAAGGTGTAAGTCTGACTTTTCACAGACATATTTTTGCATGCACCCAATTTAAGCGCACAAATCATTATAAATGTGCCTAAGCTGGGGTCGAAAAACATTTGAAAATTTTGATCAAAGTTACTTGGTCAAAATCACTCCAACTGTCTGTAGCAGAGCCTGGATCTGCAGACTTTCAGCCCTTTCTCTCAAATTCATGTAAAATAATTTGCCATTTTTCAAAATGACACTGGGTAAATAAGACTGTTGCTGTTTTGTAGTATTTTATGATATTCACTAGGTTATCATACACAGGAAAGGTATAGATTTGAATGTGGACCTCTTGTGTAGACAGCTAGCACCTGGGTTACAGAGCCAGTTTCACACCAAAAAGGAAAACTTGGAACTGTAGATTGTTTAATACACTGATCTTGTGCTGTAGTTGCAGTGTTAAGAAGTCCTTGTTGTTATGAATGTGCATTATGAGTATATTGTACACAGTCCTGGTATGCAAATGTGTAGCATTCAGAGAAGTGAAATAATTCTGTGTTATTATTATCTTTGTAAATTACATCTTAAGAGTTTTTTGAGGACTTTATGACGGCAGTTTTCTATAGTCACACACAGCACAAAGTGTTTCTTTCATTATTAACAATAACTGAGCCAATGAAAATGCTTTTAAATATACACCAGGCAAGCAGTTATCCAGCTCTTCCTTCTTACCATCCACAAACCATCTTTTAGCATCTTATAAAACAGAATGTAAAATAGCTTTGTAAACATCTGCTTTTCATTGTTAATTGTCAGGGAAAACTAGAGGATTTAAATGCTTCTTTTGTAGCACTCCTTAATCCTATCAAGAAGAATAACTCTAGATGTTTCTTCTTTCTCCACTGTAGATAGCTACTTCAGTCTCTCTCTTTTTTTAAAAAAAAATATAACATTGTTAGTTTTCATTTACTTGAAGATGACTTATTTCAAGCCTCAAATAATTTCAAAGGTCTTGGATATAAAAAGCTGTATGGCAACTCATTAAATGTATCAAAATTCTTATATATTTCTTGATCACCATTAAAATATGTTAGTGAGAAAAATATATTGGATTTCTTATTTAAGTGCTGCTCAGTATTTTCCTCCATAGCCTCACTATTGAATTGGATATTTTTATGAAACATGTAATAAGAGAAATCAGCATAAATGTTGTTGCTCCTTAACATAGCAAAAGACGGATAAATCAGGAGCTTAATCTTCTTACATCACCATAGCGTGATTATTATTTTTAAAGAACACTGTCTGTTTGGTAAACTTTTCTGTTCTAATAATCAAGACAGTACTGCCAGTTGAGTGTGTCTGGCAATGATTTACTTAAGGTAGCATTCATAACACACAGTAGCTGCATTATAGAGAAAAATAAATCTATTCATGTTACGTTTCCTACCTTGAAAAAAATACTAAATTGTGTTATGGCTCTAGATCTGCAACGTTAAACTCCCCCCCCCCCTTACACATACAGAAAGAGTATTCATGATTTAAAAATTATTGTTTAATACTTCACATTCCCTATACTGGAATTGATCATACAGTTTTTAAATATGACCAAATCTGGCTCACTGAGCACTGATAATTTTTCAGTAAGTAAATGTTCTCTCACTTCTTTGAAATAAAATTCTACTCAATTTCACACTGAATTGTAATTTTAACAATGTTTTATATCTCACATTGTTTTTTAAAGAAAGTAATCATTTGAAATGTGCTGTTTCCTATTTATATTTCTTATTCCTTGTTCTTCAGTCTACTTTTGGAACTTGTTTTATAGAACTGATATAGACATAGATCTTATCATCACTGCATGGAAAATTAATTTAAATGACATATTGTTGCAGTTTCTATGACAACCATATCATGATGCTGATGCTCTCAAACATTTATAAACTACAATTTCAAGTATGCTAATGCCAGTGAAAAGGGTTGACATTTATTTGCTTAATGCTCAATTTAAAACTCTACTTCCTCTACTTTGTCAAAAGGCAAATTACAAAAGAATATACTTTAGAAGTTTTGCAACTGAACTCTTATTTTTATATAAACATTTTTTTAACTCTGCTACATATTATAGTCAAAAACATTATTCCATCAAAACAAGGACAAATTATATACCAGCTATTAAAAAAACTTTAGAATGTAATATTCCAAAACAACTGTCACAATTTACTACATACAACATTGCTCTATTCTGGAGTAAATAAAGCACATTTAGTCTTATTGGTGCAGTCATAGGTCTCAGTCCTGTAAATACTTATGCATGTGAGTACCTTTCCTTCACTGGGGGTAGGAGTGAATATGTAGGTTAAGTTACTTGTAGGTATAAACGTCTGCAGAATCTGGCCCATTATGACAGAATAATAAACAAGTCTTTCCAAATATGTTTACATTAAGTCCTTTATTCTATTATTTAAATGTTAAGAAGTTGACTTTTTGCAAATTGCATGATTTTTGCATATTAAATATACCTGCATATTAAGTATTACATATTAAATATTAATATTACATATAAAATATACCTGCAGTGGCTGTATTAATCTGGAGGCTTTTTGAATGTCATTTGAGTAGAAAGGGTTTGACTACTGATATTCAAGCAATAGTCACATTGAAGACAGTGGATGTTTTACTTGAATCAGAAGTGTACCAGTTTAAGATGCCTTGTTTCAAGTTAGTTTATAGCTATAGGTTGAAAAGGTTTACTCAGAAGTTTTGCTGTCATAACACAATTTTATGGATTCTAACTTGCACTAGTAATAAACAAAGTGTGCTTTAGATTTCTAATGTATACTATTTGTCCATGTGACTTGTTGATCATTGATGCAGATAAATAAAACACTATGAGCCAAATCCTGCAGTGCTTATGCTCAGCAAAAGTCCCAAAGCAGTCATCGGAGGCTGAATTGAGTAAGGACTGCAGGATTCGACCCTGAACTTTGTACTAGCTAATAAGAAAAGCTATGAATAATTGAATGTTAAAATTCATTTCAGTCTAAAACTACCCAATACTTTCAGCAGTTTCTACCTGACATTTCTGGTTTAGAAAATAATTTATAAAATTTAGCCACTTATCAATATATAGACCCAATTTTATTTGTCTTAACAAGTTCCAGCAACAGACTGTTGTGTAAAAAAAAAAAAAAGTTCTTAGACGAAGAGGGAAGGAAACAGACTTGCAATATTTATTTATGAATCTCATGCTAAAATCATCTGCTTAGCAAAACTTCATGTCTTGTTTTTGTCCCCCACTTCATGATCTTTTTTTGTATATCTATTCAACTGCTTCAATATTTCTAATCCTGCTAATAAAAAATACCCTTCCTAAGTACACAGAGCCTGAGCCATCAGTCCTTAACTCAGGCTAAACTCCCACTGAAATAGTTGAAATGACATGGACATAACAGGATCAGGCCTCTGTAGCAAATCCACAAATGCATCTTGAAATCAACCTAATATGTAAGTGCAAAGTGTTGTTATGAGTAATATGGGATACAGTACCATTGTCCTATACCCGACAATCACGTTCCTTCCTATCATGTGGCATACATATGTGACTGAGTGGCAGTGCCTGTATGTACAATGTGGGCATGCCCTCAGTTCAAAGATAGCTGTGTGCATTTGTTTTCTCATTTGAGCTTCTTTCTTTCTTTACATAACCAATTGTTCATGCTTTTGTGATTGTCAGTCTCTTTAAAACCTATTTTGTTCTCTTTTGATGCGCGAAACAAACAAACACCAATGGGGTAACACATAGGTGTTTCTTATAGACCGTATAGAAGTGCTCTACTATGGGCTTCATATTGCAGCATTAGAATAGGGCATTGCCACTAAGAAATAAGGAACTCTGTGGCCTGATGAACACTTGGAATTTTCATAGTGGATCAGAATAGCTCTTTTTAACACAAGCTTTTTAGTAATTGGGGCTTGGGGAAAAATATTCAGTAACAGTCATATTTACACCAGTGATCTAAACTTAGCTCACTGGCCCATAGTATGAAATATGGGAACAATGGGTTACTCAGTACCTGCTAAAGAGTGCTTTAATCCTGTCTTCCCTCCAGCCCTTTCAGTGTTTGTGTGTGTGTTTAAATGAGGTAGTATTTCTTTTTGCCTTTCTTCATTTATTAAATATTAGTTCTGTGGTAAATTTATTATCTTTTAAAGATGTGAATATCATATAGTAGAACAGGCCACACAGGTGTATGCTGCAGGAACATATGACAAAATATGGTTGTAATGATGGTTGTGAGTCTGTAATACGGGGCCTTTAAAGTCTACTGGAATATAAATGTTACAAAAATGTACCTTGAGATAAATCATTTATCTGTTAAGGTATTTTACCCATAGTTTCAGAGGGGTATATAAATGGAAGTTACAAATTAGTTTTTACCAAGAAAGACTCAGACAAATCTAGTAGCTGAACTACTCAGTGAGAGTATACTGCTTCTTTTAGCTGATATTTTTGCTTCTTCGGCAATCACATTAGTTATTCCCCCTGTTTCTGTACCTGCTATCATTTCAGTGGTGGTGTTGATTCTAGTCACTCTAATTAAATGAAGTTTGAATTCGTCTTTCAATTAGCTGAGTTTCTTGCCACCCTTCTGGTGATTCATTTGCAGGAGACACTATTGTACTAGTCCAGACTGTCTGATGACTGTACATTTTGCCAGGGAAGTTACTGCTCTTCCAGTTGAGAGGGACTGTATATGATGAATGCTTTGCTGTGGTTTAGAAAGGAGAGCACCAGCTACAGTAGGTCTCATCTTCCCAAAGTCACCCTGTATTTTTTTCTCTTCATCTTGATGTAAACTTAGTGAAAGCAGGGCTGACAGTTGACTCGATGCCATAACGTCTCTCCATAGCTTCCAGGTCGAACAAGACCTGTTCCATGACATTGTTTTGTTGTGATAACTTTCTTGCACCTGGCCAGTTGAAAAGAGACAAATTGACGGTGGTAATTATTGCCCTCAACCTAAGCCAAGCCTCGACCCTAGGAACTGTTGATAGATCACAGCAACGTGTGTTCATAATTCCTCTTTCATTCAAACCATTCAGGAAAGATTATAAACCAAACTCGGCCCCGCCTCCAAACCGAGAGACAAACTGAAAGGCAAAGCACTCCACGGAAACCAGTTTGCCTAGCGGCTAGGATCTGGTGGGGGAAGTCAGTCAGATGGGCTCCGATGAGGGGAAGGGAAACTTCCTGAGTGAGTGGCGCTGTATAACCCCCCAACCTTCCCCGCCCGGGTTATTTTGTAAAGAGATGTTCTCCCTATCCGGTGCTGGTTTCTGCGATGGAAACCATCGCTGGCGTGGTCCACAGTGCACCAGATGCAGAAGCGAAGCGGGATTTGGGAGCAGATGGTGGGAAGCGAAGTCGTGGATGCGTTTCAGTATTTCTGTCACCCCCTCAGTTGATCTAAATCTCCCTGCAGATGTGGTCCCGAGTCCATCAAGCTCCTGCTTGATCCTCCCCTTCGCCCAGGTTCATTAGCGGGGCCATTAGAGCGGGGGGCTGCCAAGACCAGACTCGTCGATGACTTCCCCCTGGTGCTACTGACGCTGTTTGTTTTGCTTTGCAAAGTGCTAATCCGAACGCTCCTTGGCAGGCTCCTGCCTGGGCTGCCTTATTGGCGCTGACCTCAGGGGGGCGTTTGAAGCACATAAACAAAGCCCAGGCAAGCAGCGAGACTGGCAAGTGTGGTTACCTTGATGGGAATAACAGTTCCATGAATGTTTGGGATACATCAGCCCTGCCTCTTTTAAACGGGAGAAAGTATAACCGCGGCAAGTCTTCCGTGTAAATGGACAGGATTTGAAACCGGCTCTGTGCCGTTCTGAAAGTTCAGAAGTAGGTGTGCGATCCGCTTAGGAGTCTTAAATCTCACCTGTTTTTACAGGAGTCGTTTAAAACACCCCAAGATTTGAAACTCTAGCTAGATGTTAGCAGTAGTGATGGGAGGGAGAAACATCCCTAACTTGCTGTCCTGTTCACCCCGGCACGTGGCTCTCCGGACCTGAATTGTATGGAGAGAATAAACACAATATAGATAGAGCCATCTTACCTCCGAGGCGGAAGGGCAACTTTAGAGGAGGAAAAGGGGGATCAAATGTAGCTATCCTCCATCCCATCCTAGGTCGCTCTGTCGCAGGGCTTTCTTACCGGCGCTGCCTTCTTCTGACTAACTTGGATCAGATCTCGAGCGTGTTTTCCCTCCCTCCCTCCCTGCCTGTCAGACATTCCCTAAACTCAGCCCAGGACAAATTCAGAAGTCGGTCACCGCGTTTCTAGTCACTCGCTGTTGGTGCAAAAGCTTTACAGCTTCTTGTAGCCCGAGCCTGGAACATAGTGCCGGTCACAATGACTTTTTTGTCCGCCTTTATGTGAGCTCTAGGAGCAGGTAAGGCTGCCATTCACTGCAAACGATCCACGGTGCATTTGTGGAGCGCAGCAGCCGCAGCAGCAGCCGGTGAAAATGGGAGGGTGATCCGCCGTTCACTAGGGGGGAATGGACCTGGAGGGGATCAACTGCAGCACTTTGCTCCATTGTATTGCATTTGTCACTGATCCCACTCTCTGCTTGTGTGACCCTCGCTCTAAGCATTTTCAAACCCATCCGGAATAAGTTCAGATCCTCCCCCTTAGTTTACATTGGCGATGTCAAAGGATTAAGTAAATGCAACTTTATTTGACCGTGGAGTTTCCAGACCCTGGGATCCCTCCGCTCTTTGGCCTGATTCTAATTCCATAGCGGTAATTACCCTTCGTTTCTTTAAGTGCAATAGATTTATTGCCTTAGAGACTACGCACAGTTTGATTGAATTATTCATTTTTTTTCTTTGGTGTAGACTGCATCTGGGGACTCTGATGTGACGTGTAGATTTTTTTTTCAGGAACAAAGGGAATGTGGAAATGAAAGAGAGAGGGAGAGAGAGGCTGGCAGATGTGATGAGATGCGGTGAAGGTGTATCCAGCTTGGCACTCCCACTCCTCTCCTCTCCTCTCATTGCAGCCCTGGGTGACTCTCAGGCTAACACAAACAGCTTTTCTTCCGCAGCCTGCCCTCTGTCACTGTAAGTACAACAGCCTTCTCTTATCAGCATGCAAATTCCAGCCACTCACTACCTTAGCCTAGTGTTTGCACTTTAGATTTACAGGGGAGCCCTTTAAAATGAACTTTCCGAGACAGGAAGGGGTTTCATGTCAAACTTGCTTTTATTTGCTTTGTAAAAGTTTATGTGGTTTGCCGGGTTTTTTTTTTTGGGAGGAGGGGGTTATTGTTACTGCGGCTTCTTTACTTCTCTGTCAGGGTGATGCACAGTTTCAAATGAAATTAAACTGTTCCTTTGATCTACTTCCGCCAAAAGGACAATCCATTGTGTTAGCAAATGACGCCTTAAGGAATTCAGAGTTTTGTTTTCAGTTGGGTCCTTGCTAAAGTGTAATCGACCCCTCCGTTTTTAACAATATCACCCAAGGGTGCTGTTATTGGGGAACTCAAATCATCTGATGGGTTTGCCTATAGAGAAACATGTCGTAATTTTGGTATCAGTTTAACAAAACTTTTCTCCCTGTCGGATAAGTTTTTAACTCCTTTTCCTTTACCTCTGCCACTATGAATCTTTTTTTTTTACAACCTATAAAAAGACGTCTTTGTCGGAGTGTGCCACCAGTGAGTTTATAAGCATGCCTACCAATTGTCCGGCATTAATAAGAGTGCTTTTATTGTTTGGTGAATGACTTCTCATACCGAATTGCTTGCCCTTTGTCTAAAAACTTTAGACTATACCAAGGACTCTCTAGAAGTCCTGGGTTTGCTCATCTTCTCTAGGAGGTGGCACAACAACACAAAGACACAAGTTGCTTGGCATGTTGGACATTGTTTTCCACGCATGTATTAGATGAGTGGCACAGCACAAGATGCAGTGACAGCTGTGAACAGGTAAGTGCTCCAACGTAGCGGAGTGCCTCTAATTCCTTCACTCCAGAAGCGAGAAAGGAACCGCAGCACGAGATGTTCAGCATCCCTCTTCAACATCTGGCTGCGCTGCAGTGGCTAGCCTTAGCCTTTAGCGTTGAGAGGCAACCAGAGTAATGGAACGAGCTGTAAACTTGTTAATACTCAAAACAAAGCATGTTTTCTCTCTTCCACCTCATTTCTAAACAGCATATGCTGACTTATTCACTTTGCAGAGAGAGAAATACACAATCGTTATCCGCAGAGAACGCCCCCATATTTGCATACAATGCACAGTGAGACTTTTTTAAATGCCGTCCGTCTTTTACCTCTGTGTATCTTTACACCTGTAGCTTAATTTAAAGGAAGCAACACGCTTTATTGCCCAAGTTATTTATGTGAACGTACCTCATCTGGGCCGTGCATTTCTGCCCCGGCTTCATTTCATTCTTTGCACGATAGTTTCGGTGGTGCAGAGATGCTCCAGATTAAGGGCTAGTTGGGTTTTGAAACTTCCTAAATTCTTCTGGCTTTTTAATTGTTTGCTGTTCATTAGCACCTAGCACTTGATAGTTTCTGTTGTTCGAAAGAGATGATATAGCTGCTAATGTTTAAAAAAAAAGAGGAAAAACTTTCAGCAGCAAATTGATGGGACAGTAGATACGCATCCGAATCTTTTCTTTGATCTTTTTTTCTTACCTATCTGAATTTCTTGTGCCAAGAGGTTACAAATTATGCAAAAAGTCAAGGTGTCTTCATTTGTGAAATATTTCCATGTATTACTATAAAGTCATTGCTGTCAAATTCCGGGCATTATAATTTAGTTTTTTAAAAATCCTCTACAGTACCTAGAAAGGAAAGTTATTTACTGTTTCTAAATCTGTGCACAAGGCACTAAAGGCAGGTGAATGGTTTGAATTTGCTGAAACCAGGTGAATGTACAGTCACTTAAACACCTTATAAAACAGTAGATTTTAGCACTTTTATTTAAATTAAAAGAATACACGGAAATGAGACTTAATGCAGGCAATCAGCTAATTTGAGGACAATGTATTATGAGAGTCTCTGGATAAATTAAAAGTTCTGTTCGGAGGTGATCTGCTTACAAAATATGTTGATTTCCTTTATTTTGTGGAAGTGCCCAAATATGTTTTCAAAAAGCTTGTTATTCCGACAGATTCTTACTTTAATTTCGCCAGGACTTAATTAGAAGGGCAATACCATAAAATACTTCAAATAGCAAGGACGAAGATGCAACATCTATGTCTCTTAATAGACTTGTAAAACTTGTAAATAAAATAAATAGAACCAGGTCTAATCAATCCTGTTTCATCACGCGAATGCTGATTTTCAACGTGTTCTTGGAGAGCAAGGTTTATTTGCAGTAGATCTGATTGTACTTCTGTTTCTAACCTTCCGCAGATTTGGGTTTGTGTGTGAGAGAGAGCATGCAAATTCGGTCTTTTTGCTCGTCTTTCTGCCCTCTAGAACTTATGAAGCCATTTTAAAATTAAAAGTTTCTCTGTTACTAACTGTTCCAGGCGCCTTCTGGAAAATGGGGAAAGGGTTGCCAAAAAAATAAAGCATCAACAACTTTTTTTCTCTCTCTCTCCCTCTTTCCAGGAGGCTGCTCTTCGCACTCCCAGACTTAAATTAGTTTAGCTAAGGTGTGGATAATATCAACAGGGAGAGAGGCTAATTTTGCAATTTGGTTTGCCCACCTGATCCTCGGGCCCCTGACAGTTTGGAAAGCTCCTTTCGCGTTTGCTTTTAGGAATTTAAAAATAAACCATCGAGACCTTCTTTCTGATTGTTGCAACGCTCCCAACCACTGGTTGATTTACTCCTGGTCCACTTACAGTTGTACCTCCATCCTCTTCCCCCCCCCCCCATGTACTTTAATAACGCTTTTAAGGAAGCGTTAGTTCCTAAATCACTGTTCACTTCCTGTCTGTCGCCTCTTTGTAGCTGTACGGTTTTTTTTGCCGCAGATAAAGCTCTCGTCATCACAAGCAGAAACAGAACTTCAACCTGACTGTTGTTCTGTATCAGATATTTCCTCCCAGATGATAAGTCTCCTTTGTTTTAATTATGTGCATCTTCTTTATCTTTCAGTTGAATGCATCGCTATATACCCCCCCCTTTCTTCTCTGTCTTCCCTTCCCTCCCACAGCCGTGGGTTTGTCTAGCCTGTCTAGGATTCTCATCTTCAGTGTAATTTATACATTTCATCTGGTTTTACCCAGATGTAGCTTGGGGAGAGAGCTCCTACCCACTTGCCAACTGGCAACCAGCGTGTTGGGGGTTTTCCTGCTTTTACTTGTTTGATGTCCCTTACTCTTGACCAGTCCATCCCTTGCCCTCCAGATTTTTCTCCTTGGTCACTGGTCCTTTCTGACTTTCGCGTGCGCCCTTCTGAACACACCCTTAAAGTGCTTGGGGGGAGGGGGTGTCCGTGTGTAACACAATTCTTTTCTCCTTTCGTTTATTCTCTTCTTACTCAATTCTCCCAGGACTCCCCACATCCCCCTCCTGCTTTTCCGCCCCCCCCCCCCAACTTCGTTACCTTTCCTCCCCAGTCCGCGCAACCAGTGGTCATTAGGCTAGCGAGGTTTAGGGTTTCGTGTGTCTAATCGCGATGTGAGTGGTGATGCGGTTGGCAGCCTGGGGTGATTTCACTTTCTGTTTTGCGCTCACTTTCTCTTCGGTCGTTGCGTTTCGCTCGCTCGCTCCCTCTCCCTGTGTTGTCTCATCTTGCCTCTGCTGTCTGGGAGGGGGAGCCCTGCCTCCTCTCGCTTTCCTCAGATCAATGCCCTGGCCACTCACTTTCTGATGTTGCACGACGGGAAATGCTTTGAATACTTACGACATGGCCGCTCACATTGATTGCCAAGATTGACAGCAGTAACCATCGCCTTCACTTGTTTCAGGAGGGAAAAAAAAATCACAATAATGAACCCGATTGTAACCAAATCTCCAGGCAACCCATCAGCAAACTTCTAACGATCCGGATCCTGCACAGCCATGGCCCGGAGAAACACCAGCAGACTTTAGTGCATTTATTTTTTTATTTTATTTTCTGAATTACTCCCCGTTTATTTCTCTCCTTCCTCCACCCCCCTGCCCCCTTTTAATGAAAATTACTGAAGCGCGTAAAAAAAAAGGGGGGGTGCGAGTGACTCTCCCAATGCTTTGTGCCACACCGGATTCCGAGGAGGTAACCAGGGGGGGGGGGGGAAGCCCTATTGTGTTGTATACCTGTTGTTTACTATGGTGTGTAGTGCAGCATTGCTTGGTGCGGGTGGTGGGGGTGTTTTCGCTGGATTTATGTCGCTTTGCCGGAGAGAATCAGGGTTCCCCCGCGCTGGCTTTAATGGGTTTGTTAGTTGCAATTGTCTAAGGCAGCAGCGTCCGGAGGTAGATGCGTTGTTTGGCTTTTAACATTCTGAGTAACTCCCCTCTCCCCCCGCCCGATTATTTACTTTTAAACCAAGAGGGGTGGTTGCTTTTTTATTTTATTTTAGGAAAAGTACTTACCGTCTCCTCTGTGTGAGCTTTCCAAGGCTGTGAAATCTATCAGGGACCTTAAGGACTCCACTTCCTTGAAATCACAACACTTTCTCATCCTCCGCGAGTTGAATCTATTTTAAAATGTTGTGACAGATCAGCGTTGTATTTTAAGATCATCCACTGCAGAGAACACATGGTGCTAGGGAGATAGTTTCTTACGTACAGTAACACTAGAGAGAGAGAGAGAGAGAAAGAAACCCTAAATAAATCTTTCAGAGCAGAAAGCTGCTGTCATTACTCGGTAGTGTTCGCATGGGTTTGTCCTCCGTCGATAAACCCAAAGAAGCAGAATGGAAGAGAATGCAAGGACTTTCTGTAGCGATTTTAAATTCTCCGTTAAGTTTGAGGTGGGTAATTGCATTGAAGTTTGCCACAAATGTGCTTATTCGTGGAGCATAGATACAAAGATATTGGACCAGTGGGTGGTAATATTGCGATCGGCCACAGAGGGGCACTATCCCGAGGATTCGCAGTTCCTGTGGTGGCGTCTTATCTCTCCAGGCAGAAGGCTTGGATAAAGTTATACTGAAAACTTTAAAATTGATATCACACCCTAATTTGTGATACACAAGGAGGGGGGAAAAGACCATCAGAGAGCTCTGTTTACACCATGAGAGAGGGAGAGCTGAGCTGCATTGTGGGCTGGCCCACAATATTCAATTTGGGATTTTTTGCTGCCTTAGCTCTCGCCGGAGGTCATGCAAATCGACCTTAAAAGAATGCATAAGCCATAAATTAAAATAAACCCGTAGCCAGGGACTGATCCATAAGTAGACAATACCTAACCTGGACAAAACGGCTTCCTTTGCGAGCTGAAAAAAAGAATAGCGCCTAAACTAAATGCAACGTAAGTTTTCAGGAAGTATTTCCCTTTATTTTTTTTTGTTAATTAATCGCATTCAGTAGCAGTCGATAGAGAATGCTGTAAGAATCTGAGTGAGGCACGGTATGTTTGTGGAGAGCTTGTGCTTTCTCGAGTTTTTACTCTTGCGGAGCTGTTGGTGTGTTTGATTATGGAGAAGCCTCTTTATGTAATCAGGTTTGATGTTTGATCTTAAATAACGATCCTAGGTTTGTGAAAACTCCGAGTTGGCTACAGATGTATGTAATAGGCACCCACACTGTATCTGTGTATATTCATCTCCGGAGTGGGGGCTTTTTCTTGCGTTTTTGGCAATTATTCCATTCATGATTCTGAAAAAGAATGATCCGTAAGAACTAATAGTTCTTCTATTGCTTGAGTCCTGGTCTTTAAAGTAGGAGGTACTGGGTATGCTGGTGATTATTCTTGTGTATATGCCTGTACGTGTGCATCCGTGTGTGACACTGTCTGTTTGTGATCACACACGTTATATGATCAGATACATACACGTGTACATTAATAATTTAGCTGTCAGTGAATTACTCTTCTGAGGAGATCTTGCCAGCTCAGTTTCCTACTTCTGTTTAACAGCATTGAACAGTTAACCCGCTAGGGCTGCGTGCTTTGGGAGAGCAAGGCCTGGAGGTGAATCAGACACTGATCATATCGATTTGATTGCTGCCTTTGCTTTCGACGGGATCTTTCACAGGTTGTTGGTTTTTTTTAAGGATGGGAAAGAGTGGCAACGTGAAAAGACAATTAGTGTTGTGTCTGTGTGTCAGGGGTATTTTACATGCGAAAGTATGCGTGTTGGGAGCCTGGGGAGGAGAGATTAGCTCTGTCCTAGGGGTGTTTCCCAAAAATATAGTCAGTGAAACTTTCAGAGATAAAGAAGCTTGTTTTTTCGCCTGTTGTATGCAGATAAGGTGTATGTCTGGGTTCATTTAAATAGCCTTCAGCACATGGTCGGCAACTTTTAAAATAATTTGTATTTTACATTGATATTGACATGTTTACCTTTTCCGCCTTTAAAACTGATCAAAAGAATGCGAGAGAAGAACGCAGTGTTTCAAGAGAAATAAACGATTTTCCCTTTTCCATATTCCTGTAAGGGGGTAATTCTGAAGCCTGTTTGGAGACTTTAACTTGACTCGACTTGTTTTATTGACGTGCTTGTGCCCACTCACTTAATTAAGCCATTATGCCATAAAGTAAATAACGAAATGGATGAGCGGTATGAATATTCTGCCATTATATACAAATACTGAACAGAAAAGACGCTCTCCTTTTTTTATTTTCCCACAAGCCCACTGCATATCATAAGCTATTTTCCATGACTTTATGGCAGGTTCCTCCCGGCATGAGATTTCTTGTGTTCAATATTCCCAATGTTCTATACACACTGTGTGCACATTCTAAATAGTGACCATACCTAACATTTCATTCCAGTAAAATAAAAATAATCTATTTATAGTGAGTACATTGAAAAGAAAATAATTAGGTCACTTGGATTATGCTGCAGTTTGAAGTAGCACAACACCTGGCAGGAAACTACTTAGCATTTTCTTTAAAGTCTGTACTATCCATAACTTTGTTTCTTATAATACATTCTTGTGTTAAGTGAGAAAGGCTGTTTGTAAAACAATCCCCTGGCTAGTCCCACTGTTGGGTGAAGTTGATCCTGTAATGGCATTTTGTTTTGAACAGTTGCTGTAGTTGAAGTTCCCTCATAAGGTAAGATGGCACTGGGTCTGAAAGGAGGTCCAAATGCCACATTTATAATTAGACTTCCAATTCAGCACATTGTATCCATTGCTATACAGGGATATACTGCTGTGTCTGGGCTCTCAATAGCCTGTATTCAGAATTAGCCAATTCAACTGCTTAAACTTCGGAGTCAAATTTAGAATAGGCAATGAGAGAAGGAAAGAAAGAAAACAATCATGCTTTCTCTTTTCCTCGGCTAGCTATTAAAAGCCAAAGAATGTACGGAAACCAAACCATGCACTGGACTTGGAATCAATACATCAAACGGAGTTTGACCAGAGTCTGCAGGTTTTTTTTTTAAAGTGCACTTGAGGGAGGCGGAGATGGGTAGGTAACACAACCCCCTCCCCTCGGCAAATCACTCAGAATGGGATGTTAATCCAGCCAGTGCCGTAGAGAAGGTAATTTCCCTAGAAATTGGTTGATTTTTTTTTTTTGGCAGAGGGAGAATGCGTTTTAAAATAAGGAGCTGTCAGTGCAACTCGCCCTGGGTCTACTCTAGCGAGTGAGAGGAGTATTGCTGATTTCAGGTCTGGGCAGAGATGCTTGGACGAACCTTGGCACTGGTACTTCCCCAAATGTTAAGGTCCTTGCGTGCAGAAGAAATAACTTTCCTTGGCATTGGTAGGCAGCTGCCTGCCTTAGCTCCATCGCCCTCCTGGCAAGGCATGTGTAGAGGCCACAAAGATGCTGGGAGGAAGCATCTTTCTGCTGTGCAGGGCTGAGGCTGGCGCTCTTCGGCGGAGCGCGAAAGGAGGGTTGGTAACGTGCAGCCCCCGGACCCCACACAAGCGGTGACCTGCTGCTTGCTGGGCCACACGCTGAGGCTGCAGCCAGAGACTCCCCGGCCAGCTGAGGCCAGCAGGTTCCGCGGGAGGCAAGACATCGGTGGGTTTGGAGAAGCCTCCCCCTTCCCCCAGCTCCATATCCCGGCAATCCCGCTGGGGAGCCAGCCAGGCGCTCGGGGCTGGGAGCAGATCAGGACCAACTCCGGGTGTGGCGGAAGCCCCCGTGAATCGCACGCGGCGATGCAACCCAAGGGATGTGGTGGCTTCCTCGACAGCCCCCAGACGTCCCCGCAAAAGGTCGCGAGCGCGCGCGATAGGGGGCTGGGGCGGGCTGCAGCAGGAGGCAGCTCGGGGAAGTGGCGGCCAGGCGCAGCTCCGCCAGCAGCCCCCCAGCGGGAGAAGGACACACGCTAGGACTGAGCCCGGCGCCTTCCCGGGACCCCTGGCACTGGGCACTTGCCGCGCCTGGCTCCTTCTCCGCTCCTCACACTGTTTTGTGGCGCCCCAACCTCCGCTCCCAGAGGTTTAATGAACACGAGGGGCCCTGTGCCGAACCGCACTCGCTCCTCCTCTCGTCCCACTTCTCATCCGTGCAGCTGCACCGAGCAGCTCAGAACTGCTTGGGAGACTTTGCTGGAGACTACTCGAGAGCCTGCCGGGTTTCTTTCCGGTTGACTTGCAGGGTGCAAAACCCGTGTAATGCGTAGGCTAGAGATCGCCATATAAGCGTGTGTACACGCGTGTGTTGCTGATTCTGGGTTGTATGTTTATAACTCTCCGGGCTTCCTTATTACACCAAAGAATCATTTAAAATACACACACCATGAAAGCCAGGAGAGAGGAGAAACCAGTTCCCCTGGCCTGGCCAGCAGTGTCTGACTTGTACAAATAATTAGCCAGTGCCAAAAGTTAGTCGTGGTTTTAGTTGTCAGTGTGGTTTTTTTTGGTCAATAAATATTGCTCCACTCCCCCTTTATTAGTTGTTGTGGATGGAGAGAGGGGGGGGGATTTTTAATATGTGACCCATAGTTGGTCAATTCAGGCCAAACTTTTTCTATTTTATTAAATAATTATCTATCTATCTATCTATCTATCTATCTATCTATCTATCTATCTATCTATCTATCTATCACTGGAGGTGTTTTCCAGCAGGTCGTCACTTCCTGTTATGAGTTGAAATGTCTGCATCTCTTTAGAGGCCTTGCAATACCCTTCAGAGTGATGAAGACCAGGACTTTGCAGGATGAGAGCAAAACCAAATATTTTCTTCAGTGGGCACAGAAAGTTTCTTCAGTTGAGACCTTATATCTATTAAACACCTTAATCACCTTGGGAGAGATCACTTTTTCAGGAAGAATATCCATCAATCTTTTACAGTTGGTTTGATTCTCCCCTAAAAAAGTACGTGGCTCAAATGTAAAAGGCCACTGATATTTTTTGTTTGTTGATAAAACAAAGAATTATGAAAGAGAAGTAGCAGTATAGCTTTCTGTATAGTATGTATTGTGGGGTGATTACGATGACCAGATAGCAAGTGTAAAAAATTGTGACAGGAATGGGTGTCATAGGTTCCTATATAAGAAAAAGCCCCGCAAATCAGGACTGTTCCTATAAAATTGGGACATCTGGTCACCCTAGGGATGATGAATAATTTCTCTCAGTAGTGTGACTTTAAAGATTACTGAGTGTACTTGGCAAAGGATACTTTTAACAACTTACACTTTAAATGTTATGTAAATAAAAAAGTGGTTTCTTCTTGTGTGTGTATATAAACTATGTCGTCTCTGTAATCGTACGAGGGTGTATTTTTTAAGCTTCTGGTGATAATACAAATAATAAAAACAGAGTTTTGACTAGCTTGTAAATTATGCCAGAGCCCCAAGATTAAAATACAACCTAATAATAGGTACAGTTGTTGGGGTGTATCTTGTTACTGAAGTGGCAACAAAAACCTCAGACACTAAAGTAAAGTTTTAAAATCCTTTAGTAAGTTGATATATTGTCTTTCTCACTGTATTTTTATTTGTTTGAGCTTACATACATTTTTCTGTATTTTTTTCCCAGATAAAATATCATATGTGGTAAGTTTGGGGACATGTTTCTGCAGTATAACACATGAAATTCCTTTTACTATATATAACACATATTAGGTTGCTTATATAAAACAATCTGTAACTATTTATTGATGTATCATTATGGCTCATGACATCACACTAAAATTCAAAGCTGTAAAAAACTGTTTAATAAGGCTCTATCTGACACAAGTATGATGTCCGCATGTGTATATATGTGACCATATGCAGAGGAGGGTGATCGTGCAGATGTGTTAACTAGAAAACAACTGATTTCTTACTGTGATAAAACTGGATAATGGCATGTTTTCAAAGCATGCCCCTATACCAATACATTATTCTTTTAATACATTATTCTATAGGATGTCACAATGAGAGATTTCATGCCAATTTTTAGTTTACTATCTTTTAGAAAGTTTTCAGGTGTTTGGCACTGATGAAATTGCTACACATAAGCATGGCATATTCAAGTATTCAGTGAAGTTTTAAATAATTCTCTTTCAATTAATACAACAGGAACTTGAAAAATGGTTTTTCTCTTAAAGGAACAAGAATCATTACATGCAGGTTTCTTCCTTCCTCTTGTATATTTTAAAAACATCATATCGGTTTTTTGTTTAGTCTCTCTAAATAAAATTAAAAACAAACAACACTTCTGCTCTCCCTCCTGCAAAGTTTGGAAATGATTAGACAGTAGAAGTATTTTTATCACATTTCTCTTGAGGTTTGCAAATTTGATTGGGTAATATAAAATGGGGTACATTACTGAAGTTGGATAATCAGAGTCAGTCATTTATAACACAGAATACATATATATCAATTGATGTTTTTGAAGTCAAGCGAAACATTCCATCAAGTTAATGTGTTTAAGAGTATCATATCAGGCACAGACAGGTACTAGAAATGATAAAAAGCAGATAACCTGCAACAAAATGATTTATAGATCGGTCATTATCTACTATAGTGAGGTTACAAAGATCATATTCTTTATAAAAACAGAATGTAGTTTCTATAGCGTTAGCAGAATTATTTAGACAAATCTGAATAGTGAATGTTTTCTGAAGGACTGGTAGAATTTGTTGAAGATCGCATGCATTACATTTCAAACCCTCTTGTAGTCTGCATATTCTCTTAATATGTGGAAATATACTGGCATGTGTTTTAAATACTTTTTATGCTGGGAATTCCTAAAACAGGTTTACTGATAAAATGCTTTTGATATTTTGTATACATTAGATATTTAAACTTTAAAGTTTTTTCATAAGAACCTTTGTGTGGAATAAGACTAAATTATCCGCTCTTCAGTGAGACTGTAGCACATTTATTTTACCTGCTTTAAGTGATATGGGAAAGTCTTTTACCTCTTGTAATGCAGTTAGGAAATGTGTTTAAAATATGCATGGAGAATTTTATGTTATATACACATTTAACAAACAAACAATGGGAAGGCTTTTTTTTTATTTTGTAGGTTTGCTAGGTTTAAGAACCTGCTCAGTTTTGTGGCTAAAGGTATAAATTATCACAATGAATGCATCTCTTCTATAGATTGGTAGTCAGGACCCAAGTTAAATGTTTGCTATTCACTTCTTCAACAACAACATAGAGGTGTGCCCTCCGATTATTTCTCCAATCTACTATGGTAGACTGACATAAGGCAATATGAAACCCTAAAACCTTAGAGTTGCAGTATTGATTTGATTCTTAACTGCAAATCCTTCATATCATTGCTCAAAATATCTAACTTTACACCAATATTAGCTATTCTTTTTATAGTGACACCATGCTTAGTAAAAAACTTCTAAGCACTGAGGTCAGGTGTTGAGATTGGATTCTAGTTTATTTTTTATGAATCAGATAAAGATTTCTGTGCATGAGACCGTATGTGAAGATGAGAGAACAAGAACATTTCCATATCAAAGGCAATATATCTGAGGCTGCATAGTAATTAAAATGCAGTGGTTTGGACTCTGTGCAGTAGCACTTAAGCAGAGCGTTGTTGGGACCTTGTGCAGCATGCAGGCGGTTGCCGCTTGCATACTGCTAGAAATATACTTATAATTTTGTACAAACATTTATGCCAGTCCACACTTTTCTGTGGATAATTTGTATTTCATCCAAACCATTCAAAGTAGAAGATATTTTTTGAGCAACCCCTTCATTATGGCTTTTGTGCATCAACTATTTTTATTCTGCTTGTTTGTATTTCCTCTTACCAGAATGATGGCTTGTTTATATTCAGATTTTTTCCCTGTTTTTCTAAGACCCCTTTTGTATATCACTCAAATTTTAATGGAAATATCTTCTTAGATTAATTGAAGACAGCATGATTTATTACATGCTGCATTTTAGAATAAATTCACTGAATACATTGGAACAGAATATTTTTAATGAAACAATATGCATTCAAAAATTTTAATTCTTACATGATACTAAGAGAATGAGGAAATTACTTCTAAGGCTCTGTCTAGGTAGAGAAATTGATCAGCATAGATATTGAGGGATAAATTATTCTGTATAGCTAGTCTAGAATAGCTCCATATGTGGGGACTTTATTCTGGATAATTAGTCTATTCACAAAGCAGAATAATTATATCAGATTAAAAGTTACTTTTACTTCAGAATAGAGAATCTGCAAGGAGAACTATTCTAGAATAGCTAATCTAGAGTATTTTATTATATACTAGTTATGATAGACTATTTCCCCATGTAGAGAAGGCCTAAGAATACTTTAATCTCTGAATGCACCTCAAGTGTTGTCATCACCCCTAGCCATCTATGCTAGGGATTCCTATTATTTGTTACATTTATTTAGTAACCAAAATTATTAATTAGAAACCATCAGGAAACTTGATATTTAAACATATTTTTGTATCTTGTGAAATGGTTCTGCTCATCTTATTACAAGTCTCACTTTGGCCATTTCTTTTCTACTGTGATTGGTTTAGGAGTATGAACTTGAATATAATGGCCCACATGACCGGGTTTTAAAGCATATTATGTATGCATTTGACATTAATATTATTGTGGATGAACTATTAACTTAGGTTCTGACCACTTGTGGTTAGCAAAGAGCCCATGGCATTGTTTTGCAAGAGTAGGGTTATTAATCTGTGTCATGGCCAAATTTGGATAGGATGTAGTTACCCATCTAAATTTCCCCCTGCAGTTTCATCAACTGGCTGAGTTAATCCTCACTTCCTCTCCTAAATACAGTTTTGTCGTATCACTGGCGCAGAGCATTTGTGTTTTATCCAGCTAGTGCTGCAGTCTAGCAGTTGGTGATGTTATCACTAGAGCTATATAATCTGTAAAGCATTTTGAGAGCCTTCTCAAGGAAAGGTGCTATATATATATTTTGTAAGGGATTTATTGTTTTATGGTTAAGATGAACAGTTAAAAAGATCATCTTTATCCAGTTTTCTAGTTCTTGAGCTAATTTTGGAAGAAAATGTTTAGAGAAGTAGGGACAGATCCCCAGTTTGTGTAAATCAGCCTAGCTCTATTGCAGGGGTTCTCAAACTTTTGTACTGGTAATAACTTCGCAATCCCCTGAGGGGTCCTGACCCGCTGCTTTGTTGACTTCAGTGGAACGATGCCATTTTCCATCAGCTGAAGATATGGCCCACAGGAACTGATCTATCTCCCACTGGAATCAATGGAAAGATTTCAAGGGGACTTGAAAAGGTCCTGCTCTCACTGAAGTCAATGGCAAAACGTACACTGATTTCAGTGGATCAGGGTCAGGCCCTTATGTGTGATGCTATCTTTTGCTCTTTGGATGAAATTCACTCCCCACCTTTTTGCCCTGCAAAGACTAAGTAACTGGAAGACTGGAATTTCTCTCTTTCAAGCCACTTCTTGGTCTCTCTTTCAAGAGCTGCTCTTCCAGTGGATCAGATGGAGTAGAAGATGCTGCTGCTTCCTCACCCATTACGTGTGGTTTCTGGGCCACTGAATCCATGTAATAATCCTGGAGACTCTGACTGTGATACTCCCTTCCTCACCCACATGATATGTGGAGTGCTCCTTGCCTGCAGATCCTCATATAGAAAGTATCTCTGCTGAGGGCTTTATGTTGGCCCTAACAAAAGGGTGAATGTCACATAGTCCTCAGCACAAGTATATGGTTTGTGCACAAGCACAGTTGTCATTTATGTGCAGTGATGTATAGTTCAGGGTATATTCTGTGGTGGTTTATAATAGAGTAGTGCCTAGGGTTGAGACTTCTATGTTCAGCTCTGATTTACTTAAGTACTTTCTTAAATGTAATATGAAAATATCCTCCCAACTTGCCCAAAATCTCAAAAGGGCAAATGTCTAAAAAGGCTTCCATGTTCCTAGACACCATTTGATATTTTAAATACAATCCAAATTTTTGTCTGCAAAATGTAGACTTTACTAGTTTTGAGAGATGCGTTCAGTTCTAAAATGAGATTATTTTTATCCCACTTGCGAACTTAGCTACAATTTGTATTTCTTTTTTGTTGGCGTGGACAGACAGACATTCATTGAACGGGATTGTTAAACATACGGTGGATAAGGTGTATATCATCAAGGTCCTACTCTTAATATTTTTTCCCTACTGGAGATTGGGAAAAGAAGGCAAAAGGAAAACACCAAATGAATTTCCTTCTACCACCTTCTTCCTCCACTAAAATAGCACCAAAGAGAGAGAGAGAGATGTGGGGAGTAAAGTATAAGAGAAGGGAGAGACTCTGTTGCATCTTTTTTTCTGGTTTGATGGTATAAATAGTTACAATAGATGCAGCTTTAACAATTAAGTCACTTGTGCACTTTCTAATGATGGTGGTGCCTTGTTGTCCTGTTCAGGAGGGAGGTGTAGTACAGACATAGAGTTATACACAGTAACTTGCAGGATTTCTCCTTTTGGTTAGTGTTTGGAACCTTTTTATTTAAAACAAGTTAGATATGATCAGCCTTTTCATCTTGGCTTGTTGGGATAGAAGGTGATTAAAGGGGAGGTGTATATGTATTATAAGATGTGTAGGCCATGAGGACTCTGTTTGGAGAGGTGTAAGAATATGGAAAAACCCATAAGAGAGAAAAGGAAGATCAAGGAGGAAAGGTTTTGCCAGTTAATATGCAACATACTGGGGTAGGATCACACATAACTTGTTCTTGGTGTGGCTGCACAACAGTTGAAGAGAGCATTTGTTGTGATGTCAGTAATGTTGCTTGTGTTTAGATTACTTTTAGAGCATCACAACATACAAGTTTGCCAGCATGCCTACTTGAAAAGGGAGTGTCCCAAATTTAAGACTACTCTTCCACATTTTTTTCTTAAAACCCCTTTGCTCCCTGCTCAGGCCACTTTCCAATAGCCTATTCCTCTTCCTCCCTCACTTCTCAAGCGTGAGAGACAGGCGCTGATCACTGCAGTGTTTTTAGTGCTGTTTAACATCAGAATACTTTCCTGATCAGTGCTCAACAAATTGCATTGGCCAAGTATGTTGGACAGAGCTTGTGGGTTCTGATGACGGCAAATGAGTGAGGGAGTGGAGTAGGCTGGTTGATTCAAGGTAGGCAGCATTCTTCTGCAGCCAGCAGACTTGGGGCTGGTGAGAACTGGTTAAAAGAGAGGGCTGGCTCAGGAGGCGTAGGAAGAGAAACAAAATCGAAAACTTCCACCAGCAAATCTCTTTCAAGTCTTTGGGCAGCTTTGCTAGGTTGGTGTTTTTATATCTTCTCTAAAAGTAGTCCCTCCGAAAACAGCATATGGGAAAAGTAGCAGAACTTTGTCCAAGCTCTGTGTATTGTAATGGAAAATAGAGTTAACGTTTTCTTATTGATTATGTGAGATCTTGAGTCTGATCCAACTTAATACAAAACAAGGTTTTCTGTTTCCTGCTGGGCCCATTTAAATTTTGTAAATTAATACAACAGGTCACAGTGCTAAGAGTGCTGTATGCACTGGAAGGAAGCAAAGCTGATTGGGAAGTGTCAAGTGAGAGATCAGTCACAGGGATTTCCTCAGTTTCAAGGAGGAAGAAAGAAGCTATCACTAGCTTCAATCAAGTCTTGCTTTTCTGAGCTTGGAGAGCAGACTCCCATTGACTTCTCTACCCTGTGGCTTATAGAATCATTGCCTGGGAAGCAGGCCATAGATTCCCTGACTATCTTGTAGAATTGCTTCCACTGGAGGAGGAGAAGTGATTATACCCATTATCATGCCTGCTGGCTTCCTGGTGCATTCAGGCTGTTTCCGGAAAGTGTGAGTGGCAAGTGGCTCCCTCAGCCCCCACTATTCCTCATTACCTTGTGCTCTTTGTAAGGTTGGTTGGAAATGCAGTATTGGCATAGCAGAGGAAACTTCTCTGTTTCTCTGCATTGTCCTATCAATATGCCTGAACAGAGCATCCTTAGGTGAGAAAGCATATAACAATAATAAGGGGGCAGGCACGTAAATGTGGTACTAGTTTCAGCTCTCCAACAGACTTCTTTGGTGACCTAGCACTAGTTACTTAATCTCTCTGTGTCTCAATTTTGCTATCTGTAAAATGGGAAATCATGCTAATTCCCCATTTGACCAGGGATGGTGCTAGATGTTCAGAGATGTCCTGTAGTAAAAAGGAATCAAAATAAGGAGAAAAGGTGGGTGGGGAAAGCAGTGTTTCCTCCTCCCCATTGCAAAGGTTAGGTGAGCAATGCTCTTCCATAGTTCCCTTTCCACCTTGGCCAGTGAAAGCTCTCCCTCTTGTTTATCATCAGTGGGTAAAGTAGACTGAAACAATGTTGAGTCAATCATTGACCTTTATATTGAGACTGTGACAAAGGTGCTGATTAGTGCTTTTTTGTTATGGTGGGCTTTTATGCGTGGGGATGTGTGTCCATGATCAAGTGGATTGAAAACACTGTTTCATATCGGTCAACTGTCCTATAGTATTGAGACTGAATAATTGGGCCAAATTAACACCCAGTGCCTAGAAGCAAAAGGTTTTGTATCTTCTGAATTTATCCAGTCCCTTCATGGTAGAAAGAAATAGGTAGGAGAGAGAAGGTAAACTTCAGTGGCAGCCAAAAGAATAATTTGAGGATTGGCCATAATACCCAATTTATGAAGACTGGCGATAAGTTGAATTTGAGGTTCTGTGATCTTTGTTTCACAACATGATTACAAGCAAAATTAGAAGGAAATCTTCCTGTGGAGGACCAGGTGAGTATGATCGGTGACAACAATGTAACATTCAGGATAAACGGTAGTTGAAGCCACTCCTGATAGTCTTTCAGACAAAACACATACAAAATGATGGGGACAACAAACCCCATCCTAATCTTATGAGGTTTCCTTTTTGCCTTGATGGAAGATTTCCTTTCAATTTCAGTATTTCAAAGTGTGGAATGAAAAGATAAAGAGGGTGAATGCTTGCTTCCCCTCATGCTACCTTAATGTGGCTCCCACCATGACACTTCCTGTCCTCAATATATTGTATCCCTAGTATTAATAGTAAGTGGCTGCAAATCAGTATGGCATCTGGTAGACTGTTTTCAACTGACCAGGATAAACAGCAGATATGGAATTTATCTCCATGACACTGTGACCTCCCCACACAAATGGTATTCCCACATGTAGGTAATGAAGCACTCCTACTGACTGTAGCTAAAATCCAAATCCTCAGTAGAGTTATTACATATAACATATATTAAAGCTGATGCTTGATTTTTAAAAATCCTCTCACTGTTGTAGCTGGAACAGCAGCTGCCGCTGGTCTCTGCTGATATCACACTGTGCTGAATTGGTCCTTCTTGAAAGTGTGTGAGGGAGAAGAAAAGGGATGAAAAAACAAAGAGAAAGGAAGAGGAGTGGTAAGGACATAAAAGGACAAAGATAGAGAGGAAAGACAAGGGGAGTACATTTATTTGAATTATATGATCAGTGACACTGTTAGGGCTTTTGGACATACGTGTGAGAATTTCTGTAGTTTTTCCATGTGATTTTTTGTGTGTGTAGCTTTAACTATTAAAATATTTTATTAAAGTTATCTTAATAATATAGTGTCAATCCACCCGTAAATCCAAACAGTACACAGTAAGTTAAAGGAGGCCCAGTTTGTGCCTGCTATCCTTGAGGTTAAGTTCCAAATTTCTTCTCAGTTCCATGTAAATGGCTCATAACAAATTCTTTGAGAGTGAAATTATCCATGTTTGGTATCATACAAAAGGGAAGCTTTTTAAAGAAAGATTATCAAATCTGTTCAGTCATTTTTTGACAGCTGTCAATCTATTTTGTGTGTGTAAACGTGTGTGTGTGTGGGAACACATGCGCGCCTACAAACACACACATTTATATATATACCGTATATGATCCTACTAACTGTGGGCCTTATCCTTAGATATGTGGAGGACCTGTAACTTTTCCCATAGGAGTTGCAGTAGCTCAGTGCCTTTCAGGATGAGGCCCCATTTTTATTTTTATTTTACTAATTATAGACTGATCCCCTATTACCCTCTCTCCTGTCTATCTGCAGGCACTGGCAGTTGTGTTTTACAGATGCAGCACACTGGGTTCAATCCAGCCAACAATATCAATACACATATGGGAAGGCTGAAGGTAGTGGCTTCGTAGAAGGTCACACACAAAAAAAGCAGCTTGCTGTGGAAGCCCAAAAAATCCCCTCCCCAAAGCACAGTCACACAGCTTCCTAGGAGCACAAAGGTTGATATATATATATATATATATATATATATATATATATATATATATATATATATATATATATATATATATAACACCAAACTTTTATTTAAGACATTCACCCTAATTTTATATATACATAAAATTAGGGTGAATGTCTTAAATAAAAGTTTGGTGTTTTATCCCTCATTTTAGAAATGGATTGATAATAAGCTATTTTAAGTCTTCAGATTCTAAAATATCATTTTAAATTAGTAGTCCACTCAGACTGTTGCACCCAAATGTGTGTGTACTCAAACAACTTTGAAGTGTGTATGAAAGATACTATGCAAGATAAAGTTGTGGGGTTTTGAGTCCTTACTGTATGAATGGTAGGGGAATAGCTTGTGGGTCTTGTAGCCGGGCATGTTTGATCTGGCTGGGAGCAATACAGAACTGAAAAAGGAACTTTATGGGTTGGTAGGCAGAAGATTAATGACGAGGTGGACGGAACTCAGTTTCTGGGGTAGGGAAGTGTGCACTAGATTGAGAGAAGAGGAGAGAAAAAGGAGTATGGGAGGGACAGCATGGGGAGGGAGTCAGAGGAAGTGTTGCAGGGCAGTGGTTTTAAAAACCTCTGCTGTCTGCTAAAGCCCCTGCTTCCCTGCAGCCTGGCTGGGTTTGAGGGCTAAAACCCTGAGCAGGGAGCCCAGCTGAACCCACTAAGCAGGGCAGGCTCAGGGAAATCTACTGAGCCAGGTGCAACCACTAGGGCAGAGCACAAGCCCAGGAAAGTGCTCAGAAGGAAGGCTAGCCAGGTGGGAGGACAGTGGGCACCTAGCTCTGCCTCTGCTAGTTGATACAAGCCTCAAGAGGCCAGAGGACCTGATGAGAGGTCTGTGAGGGGCCTGATTTTGGGGAAGTTGGGACTTTGTCAGCACTGTAAATAAAAGACCACGGGTGAAGCACCAGAGAGGAGTGTCTGAGACCCTTTCTTTGTCCAGCCTAAGCACGGGGCACAGGGCTAGGGGAAGGAAGCCTGTGCTGCCCTGTGACAGGAAGAAAGAGGAAAAATGGAAAGATTGTGTCAGAATGATGGTAATGGATGAGAAGCATCCAGTCATAGAGGTGAGTGTATGAATGGTTTTGGCTGATGACTCAGGAAAGGCAAGAACTCTTCTTCTACTTTACCCATCCTCCGTTCCCCCAAAAGATCTGTTCAGAGGACAAGACCTTGAATTCATCCATTCTGCCACACACAACCAATAGAATATTATACTATCTGAGAATTGGGTTAAGGACCAAGGCTATATGGTCCCAAGAGCACAACTGCCTCCTAGGAAGCTGTGTGACTGTGCTTTGGGGAGGGGATTTTTTGGGCTTCCACAGCAAGCTGCTTTTTTTGTGTGTGACCTTCTACGAAGCCACTACCTTCAGCCTTCCCATATGTGTATTGATATTGTTGGCTGGATTGAACCCAGTGTGCTGCATCTGTAAAACACAGCTGCCAGTGCCTGCAGATAGACAGGAGAGAGGGTAATAGGGGATCAGTCTATAATTAGTAAAATAAAAATAAAAATGGGGCCTCATCCTGAAAGGCACTGAGCTACTGCAACTCCTATGGGAAAAGTTACAGGTCCTCCACATATCTAAGGATAAGGCCCACAGTTAGTAGGATCATCCTATTGCTGTGGTTTCTTGAGCAGATCTGAATACCTTTGTAGTGTTTGTCAACCTTTCACTGGGATGAGGGTGGGGGAAGGTTTAACCGGTATTTCTGACTGTAGTGATTTCTGTTGTGAAAGCTGCTTGATTATCCTAGATTCAGTCATCTTCTGCAGTAGTTTTCAACCTTTGGTCTACAGACTCCTTGGAGTCTGCAGACTGTCCAAGACAGGGGTGGCCAATCTGAGCCTGAAAGGGAGCAAGAATTTATCAATGTACATTGCCAAAGAGCCATAGTAATATGCCAGCAGCCCATCATCCGTTCTCCTATCCCACTCCCAGTGCCTTCCACCCACCAGCAGCCCTGCCAATCAGTACCTCCCCCTCAGCTGTTTCGTGGGGTGCAGAAGGTTCTGGGAGGGAGAGGGAAGAGCAAGAGCAAGAGCATGACAGTGTCAGGGGAGGGCATGGGAAGTGATGTTGTGGGGGCAGGGCCTGTGACAGAGCGAGGGGTTGAGCAGTGAGCACCCCCTGGCACGTTGGAAAGTTGGCACTTGTAGCTCCAGCCCTGGAGTCGGATGCCTATACAAGAAGCTTTATATTCGTTTCTGAAGAGCCATAAGTGGCTCTGGAACCACAGGTTGGCCACCCCTGGTCTAAGATTTTTGCACCTCCATTCAAAATTTTTAGGTGTCTGCAAATGAAAAAAGGTTGCAAACCATGGACGTAGGGATTGTGGTTTCAATCTGTGGCTGGTTCTTCATATTTGTTTACTGATTTCTGTGTCACAGTTTCGTGCAACTGTTGAAATGAGGCAGAACGGCCATTAAATTAAATATCGGTTTCAGACATTGGTCATGTGATCATAAAGGTGTGTTTTCTTTCTTGACATTTGATTTGTGTGTGTAAATCCACACTTGACTAACCTGCCGATGTCTTGCTAAGCGTTGTTTTTTTTTTATGTTCATATCTGATAAAATCCACACTCCTGCCTCATGCTTAAAAAAGCCTAAAACATGTGAGAACAAGATAGGCATTTGTATACAAGTTCTTTATAATGAATACGGCCTTAGGCCCAGACAAATTCATTCAGAAAAGATACATAATTTTAACACCAGTGCTCCTTGCCATGTAAAAGTACAAAATTAATTTCTGACATCAGGCAAGTCTCATTTTACTTGTCTTAAGCCATTCTGTATGGTGAAAAGCATATTTCCCACAAGTCAGATTTTGGCATCGGTCTGTTTGTAGGTGAATACCAGAAAAGCTGTGGTGGAGAAGGTGAGGCACAAGAGTACATCCTCTCCAAAATCTATGAAGCTCAGATACCTGAGGTTCCCTAATGCTGAAGCCTCAGAAGGGGCTTTATATGATCAAATATATGAAAAATAGATTTTTTTTATTAGTCAGAGTCCTCATGTGAAAATAAATTGTAATGACTGAGTAACATTTAAATGTATTAGCTATAATTCAAATAAAAGTGGTTCTTACAATTAGACTAAAGAGGAAATTTTCAGTGCTATGTGTCTGGAGTTTGCACAAGTTGCAGAAATTACTTCTAAATGGACAAAGCTTTGAAATTGCATGCCACATATTCAGGAAGTTTTCAAGGACAAAAGCAAAGTACTGTATATTATTGTGCATGAAGCTGTGAAAGAGTATATCTAGATTCCAGCTCCGTCTCTATGAATGCCAATAGTTTCTCTTTCTCCCCCCGGTGACATGGTTGGGAAAGCTTGGAATCACACTGTATTCTAGTGTGGTGAAATGCAGATGAAGATGCTGCAGTGTGAGACAGAGTATGTGGTCTGGTGGAATTTTTGTCTGTCTTGTGGAAGAGGTAGCTTTTGGGAACAGCCTCTGATGCCCAATATATATACTTTAAAAAAATACCCTAAAATTCAACAGAATGTAGTCTGAATTCTCAAGTGGACACCACATATTTGAAGAACTGTACTTGAAATTCTATTTTAAATATTGGCTACTATGCTTTGGATGACTTCAGGAATAGGCTTTGTCAGCCAGGGAAGAGCAGTAAAGCTGCCAATCGTGGTCATGAGATTTATAGGGCTAGAGAAGAGTGCATTTGGAAGCTTCTTTATTTATCATCTAACAGTCAAAACAGAACATTACAGTAGATCTAAAGATTGGCTGCTCCACATTCCCCCATTTGTGGTTGTGCAAGAGAGTTATCTGGACTCTCACTTTCGGCATGGCTGCATGTCAGGGCTTTGAAATGAAGATAGGGAGTGGTTGACTATGGTGAGTGAAACAAATCATTTGCATGAACTCTCCACCGCTGGTTGTCGGTATTTAAGACTCAATCCTGAAAGATACTGAGCACTCTGACCCTGATCCAGAAATGTACTCGAGGTCATGCTGAGCGTTAAGCACGTGAATAGTCCCAGTAGGACTTCTGTCCAATGGGGCTACCAATGTGCTTAAAGTTCAGAACATATTTAAATACTGTGCAAGATTGCGATCTTGCAGGACTATTCCTTATTGCTTCCGGAGATTTTTTTGGGGGAAGTCTTATGGGTTTTCTCACTGAGATGGCCGGTTGTTTAATGGTCAGCCTGTCACATGGTCAGGATTAGCCATCTTCTTGAGCTTGTTCTGTCCAGAAGCCTATGGATAGTTTCTGGTGGGTATGGTTCATATTATGTAATTACTGATGCTCAATAAATATGTTCTCCATAATCAACTGATGTTTAATGTGAAATAGCTAAACTGTTGGATCAAGATGAAGTGCTTTGGGCCGCATTCTAATCTTCAGTTTGTTTTGAACCATGCTATTTATCTCAAAATCTGCTAATGGGCTAACACAGTCTTCTTAGCATATGTGCAACGTATCCTCAGGTGGCACATGGCCAGGATTCATCACCTTGGTTCACTGGTTGGACCATTAGCTTCTTCGGGCTAGATATTGATGTGGAGTGCGCCGTGAATACTGATCCATGGCACAATAAGAGAGACTACTAACACTTAAGATACTAGCTGTTTACTTTTACTTCCAGGTTTTCTCTGCCTTCTACCACCTATTTTGTTGTCATTCTAAAACAATATTCTGTGCAACACTTCTAACTGGTGACAAGCCGCAGGCTTGCTTTCTGTTCAGCCTCTGTGTTCAGTTCATTATTTTCATAGGCTTGCTCTGTAGTACAAAATCACTTGAATGAATACTTGTTATCCCCTCCAAATGTTCTCTTTTCCAAGGAGGAAACTAATTCAAAATTATTTCCTTCTTTCTCTCACCTGATCTGTTACAGAATGTAATCTTGCTGCTGCTTTCAGTTTTGTTACATTGAATCACAGAAATTAGAGAAAAGAAATAATCTAATCCCTTCCTCTGGCATTGTAAAATTGTTCAGAAAAAATTCTATAAAGATTATTGGGAACACTCTCTTGCAATGATATATGTAATTTGCCTTTCATAATCTCTAGATGTATGATCAATCTATGAAGCATCACTCGCAAATTCCAGGAAAACTCCAACCACCTCTGTCAAAGGCTGAAGTGAATAGGTAAATTTTGGATTGTGTCCTGAAGGTGAATAAACCTTTGGCTTTGTCAGACCACTGGGGAAAGAGAATTTCATTGGCTTAATAAGAACTCCCAGCCTGCAGTCCTACAGAATTCAAATCTAGGGACTGTTAACTAGCTAGCTGAGCTCTGACTCTCTCATTACGCACTATTCTAATAGAAATATCTAAGGCATTGCGGGTTTAACAGCATGTAGGTCTTACCAGTGTAGTTAGAGTGGCAGTGTGAGCTAGTAGATAGGACACTGGACTGGAAGTCGAAAAACCTAATATCTAATGTTGTCTCTGCCAGGCCTGTTGTGTGACCTTGGACACATCACTTCACTCTTTCCTCCTGCCTTCTGTCTGTCAATTTAGATCCTAAATTCTTAGGGGTAGGGACTGTCTATCACTGTGTGTTTGCACAATGGAAATGCACTTTCAATTGGGTCCTAGAAGCACTGTAATACAAATAAATATTGTAAATGTTTCCTTAAATATGTGTGAGTAGAGTTTTTTTATATACTGTTTGTGGTGGTACATGCTATGAATGCAAGAGTAGAGTCTCACTTGTAGTTCAGTGTCTGCAAGGGGCTATATTTAAAGTATTACAAATTATTTGTTGTCAACTGCAGTTGAAGATTCAATGATTCACTGAGAGAGTAGTGAAAAGCAGCAATATTTGACATACATTTATCGTCTCATGACTACCAAAATTAGGTGGCCTCAAGATTGCCTTTGAGAAATTTTGTGTACTGAAAGTGCTCACTATTATGTGTTTATTTTCAAAACCTCTTTAAAACTCTGACACTGACTCCTTTTATCTGACTACTTGGGTTGAATTTACTATTAATGACAAGGGATTTTTTTTATACTTTCACTATTATTCTAGATGTTTATTAAGCCTGACAAATTGTAGGATTAAGCTTTACAAACGAAAGGATAATATATCCAATGTTTACAAGCAAGACAGAGGCCAGGTTTTATAATTTTTTTTTAAATACTTCTATTGCTGGGGTATAAAACAGACCAGTCAGCTTTCCAAAAAGAATATATCCAGCAGTGGAGTTGGTTGGTTTGGGAGTTGGTACTCTTATTCATAATAATTTGTTGGGACCAAGAGCTGTGTTACATGGGAGACTTAAAAGCATTTTGAAAAGAGGTGAAATAATAGAGCTCATTCTTGAAGCTAGAGAAATATAGGGTCCGATTTTATGAAGAGCTGGATGCCTCCTGGAAAGTGCTGAGAATCTGTTACTCTTACTGAAGTTGGCACCTCGCAGGAGACTCTCAGAACTGATTGGGATTGAACCCATGTAAAATCACAGCGCCTGCTCCTGCAGAGCCTTACTATCTATTGTGCATCATGCTTCCTCAGTAATAAGCACAATGCTTGAAAGTGAGAGTCACACATGTTAGCAAGCTGGTGAACATTGATGGATTTTGACATGCACCAGGATTTAATTTGATGCACAAAATGGTAATAATCCATGTGATATCCTGAACCTACTTTGTTTTGTGGTGGAATAACAAGAAGTTCATGGCAACCAAAATTGCTAATTCACCAGAAGAATCTGCCATTCAGAAGTATTAGATGAAACAAGTGTCTTTGATTATAAACATATTTAGTTATCTGGGAAATTCCACATAAAGATGTTTGTTTTATCATTTGCAATGAGGAATTCTAACACATCCTAACTTTAAAATGTTTGTATTTATAGAAGTTTGAGAAAACACCTTTGATGTGTTAATACCACAATGCTGGGTATTTTAATTGTGTGTGTGTGTTTTTAAAGTTGTGGATAGTGTATTTAAAATGATGAGATTGGATTTGCCACTGACTCTGGTGCACAGGTCTCCTGTAGCATTGAGGAGGTGCTGCCCTGCTCGTTCTCAATCTTGTCACTTCTGGGGAACAGCAGTGAAACTGTTTGTTCCTGACAGCAGACAGCCCCACTGCAGGGCCCTGGTTTCATGTTACATTAAGTATTAGTGCTGTTCTTTCAGGAGCTATTATGCTGTGACATCAAAGATTTTCTGACAGGGCAGTTGTAGGTTAGCACCGAAGTTGTCTGCTGAAATTTTTAAGAATGGAATTAAATATATATGATCAAATTTAATATGATCTATAGGAAACTGCATATAAATGCAGTTAATGATTAAAGAAAGTTGTAGGAATGATTATTTGGTCCGGCCTATTTGTCCCTTTTTGTCCAAAGTAATTTTTATTGCTTTAAATTTCTACAGAAACTCCAAAAAATGTTGCCACGTATTACACTTTTGTGCAGTTGATCTTGTTCTGAAAAATATTTTGAGAAAAAGGTGAAAAAGGACTTGTATGAAATAAAATGCTTAGCTTAATCTCTGAAATGTATGGTATAAATTAAGCTATGAACAATAATTGTAATGGTCTGACTTATTTCTTGCTGATAGCCTAATTACTTAAAAGGATCAAGATACATTTTTTTTTAAGTGGTGAGGAAGCAATTTAGATGGCAAGTAGAATCATGGTAGTGATTTACAGGAGAGGCAGAACTCACAGAATGAAGATAAACTCTAAATATTTTAATTGGAAGTTTATAGGCAGTGTTGCTTTTAGGAAACTCTCTGAATCCAGTCACTGTTCGACTTAAAGAGAAGATGATAGCAACTTGAAACAAACTGATTGTGTAGCTGCTCTGGACAAGACGCATATATTCCTGAACATGTGCAGTCTAAAATGTTCCCGTAGATTTTTATGTAGTTAAATCAGGATGGCTACAAAATTACGATTATGTTCTGATGAGGCAAATTTGGCAACAGGAAATATAAAAATTAATTTTGGAAGTGCATGTCTGAATATTTTTGACTAAGTTGCTAAGATATTTGGTCCATATGTATCAAGCAAGTGAATCCTCTATTAAAATGGAAAAATATGCACAATAAAGGGTTTCTAGTAATAAGCTGAATAGTGCTGGTTCAGTCATAAATGAGATACCAGCATCAATTTGCTTCTGAAGAGTATAATGCTGATTTTTTGCCTTTTGGGAAAGAAATGAATATAATTAAATAAGAACTTTAGTGGGCAGTGAAAGTAATGTTTGATCAACGTGAACAGATTTATTGTATTACTCACTATCAATCAATGTGTATGAAAATAAATAGTTAAAAGACACATTTAAAATAATTGTTCTATTTATTTTATATGCACATTGAGACATTAAAATCTATGTAAAGAATGGCTTTCGTGCCTCAGAACTTTTTTTTGGTACATGCTAAAATATGGGGCCCGATTCTGCAGCCTTACTCAATTAAGCCCATCTGTGGATTGCAGTGGTGCAATTTACTTGATTAAAAGCTGCAGGATCAGGCTCCAAGTTTGTAGGATACTATAATGTACTATTTATAATATGCTAATTGACTAAAATTGGTTACCCATGCTATTGCTGTACAGTAGCTCGGATCCTACACTAATGTTTTTAGTTTATTCTTTATTTAGATGAAATTGCTTGACTTCTCCTTTGATTGTCCTGTACTGTAGAGCACCTTTTGGAGGAAATAAAAATCCAGGTTTATGTGGATGAACATTCAGAAATAGCCAGTGTAGGATGAAAACTAAACTCTTTCTGTTCAGATGTGTGAAGCCTTTGGAATAGTGGCACTAACCTCAGGTAATATTAATGACAGGTGGTAACAGCGGAATAAAAATGCATCTATGTCACTTTAGCTTTATAATCTCAACTCACAGCACTTATATTCAGAAAGAAAAGAATGAGCGTTTCTCTCTCTCTCACACAGGATGGTGTGTGTGTATATATATATATATTTTAAATACAGATCAAATTTCACAATTGGTCAAAATTAAAGGGAGTCACTTGTAGTAATTCTCATCTATCCAAACTTCCATCTGATAGGTGGATTGAAGGCTATTTTTTAAGACCGAGAAGCTGGAATCTCTGTTAGTCTGATTGTATGAATCATTAGTCCTAAAAGTAACCAGACTTTTAGGAATTATAATGTTTCCTTCACAAAGATTATAGCTTGTGAAATTACTACGAATATTTTGAAGGTCCACTCCATATCTGCTTAATGGAAAGGATTACTGAAGACCCTAAACCTGCAAAACTTAGGTGCTTTTCAAATGATTTTAACCAGATGTTAAGACAACTTGTTTATTTGAATGTTTTTGTACAACTTTAAGGTCTACTTAACTTTTTGATTGCATTTTATGTAAATAACTACAAATACATACATGAAAAAAATCTAACTACTGTACCTGTAAAACATTTGCTGTTGAATAGTTTTAGTAATCATAAAACTTTGAGATTATAGGTAGGGTTATCTTTCAATAAGCAAGTTTAAGAAAATAAGAAGGCAATATACTCTGCAGGGAATTAAAAAGTGTCAGTTAAAGCTGTGTTTTGAGGGGAATTCTTAGAAATCGGTTTATACTTTACAGAGCTCATTTGACTATTTTGGTATTCTGCTCAGTGGTATCCTTTCATTTAGCCTATAATCACAGAGCCTAGGGGCTTTATGTTAAATTCAGGTATATAATACACACCAGTATGTCTGCAATGTGTCCATCTTTGGATACGTTTGCCTTTTTATGTTCATATTTCAAGCTTAGTTATATTTTTTTCTTGAGGTTTAGAGTGGTGATTATACTTTGGAACAGGAAACTATTTAGGAGAACATGTCAAAAGTTCTCACATTATAGAAGAACCTAGAATCCTTTCAATTTCCTGCTTAAAATGCCTCCTGTTTGCTGGGTAGCTAATCTTTCAGTTTCTATTTAAATAAACAGCAGTAGAACTGACTTGATAAGAGTGCCACTAAATAGACCATATTATCACTCCATTTAGGTCTAGTGCTTAACCTGGTTTGTTCCTTTATTTTTGGTGACAGCGTTCACATAAAGGCCAAATGGATACAGAAAAGAAACAAACAATATTATTATCTTTGTAACACATCAGCAATTATGATTAGTCCATTACAAGTCTGAATATGAAAAAATTCAAAATTATGTAAATGTAGATTCTTGGCAAATGTTCAGTTCTCTGGCGGGAACACAGATTGTTGATACTATTCTATACCTAAAATATGGTTAAATAACAACATTGTTTTTTCTGTCCGTGAGCAACAAAATCCAGGAAATTCAAATCTGCAATGGGACAGTGTATCCCTAGCTTACCCTGTTGGGGGAGGAAAATATTAACACCAAGGAATGATTCAGTGACTTAATGTCAAATTTAAGTTAGAATTTCTTGGCTTTCGTCAGACTTCACAGCATTTAAGCATTTTGGGGTAGTTATGTCCCAGTGAGCTACCCAACCAAAACGATAAGGACCAGAAGAATTAGAAAAGCATCATAAACCATTCCCAGACTATGGCTATAAAAATTCTAGCAACAATGCACCATCTTCCCCCATGCTGCCTGCACAGATTGCTGTGTCATGGTTCTTGGACAAATGGCAACAGTGAAAGGAAGAAGGTGTTGGTGGGAAACAGTCTGGTAAAGACTGGACACCTAGAATTTCATATCTGTGAAACATTGAAGTACACAAATTGGTCCCCAGCTTTTGCTATCACGTTCCAAGTATCTGACTTGATATTCAGAGCCCTCCATGGCATTGGTCCTAGCTGCCTACAAGATCTCTGATTTCTGATTACAGGCATTTTCCTAGAGAACAGAGAAACCATTGACCAGTAGGGAGGAGACTCATATTCTACAGTGATAAGTGTCATACGAGGACTTAGAGAAACCTCTAGTACATACTTTAAATAATCTTCCACTCATCCTTGAGAGATAGATACTATAGGCAAGTATTTTTCCCATTTTGCCAGTTGAGAAACTGAAGCTGGGAGGTTGAGATTTAGTCAAACCCACGGATGTGGTCTGGGTCACAGCCAGGAATAGAACTCAGGAGATGTGGCTAGTTTCCAGTCCTATGCTTAAGTTAGAGACTCTCTCTCTTGTGTAGTACTGTATATCATAATGGAGGTAAGAATGACTTTTTTGTTGACATTCTGCATCATTACTTTAAAAATGCAGTAAGCATGCATACACTTGCAGTTAAAATGTAATTGTACATAGTGTATGTTTTAGGCCTGTGCTCTGGTTTCAGGTGGAGGTCTACATTTCTGCATAGTTTTGATGTAGCACATGCCTGTTCATAGAATCACAGAAATGTAGGTCTTGAAGGGACCTTAAGAGGTCATCTAGTCTAGACCCCCTGTGCTGAAGAACAAGTATATCTGAGTCATTCCTGACAGAAATTTATCAAACCTGATCTTAAAAACCTCCAATGATGAGGATCCCAGTAACCTATTCCAGCACTTAGCTGTCCTTAGAGTTAGGAAGTTCCCCACCCCTCTGCTAATATCTGACTCCCTTGCTGCAGATTAAGCTGACTACTTCTTGTTGTACTTTAGTAGACATGCATTTGATTCATACTCAATTGAAACTGGACTGTGTGTACTGCATCTGCTATTTATTTTTTTTACTCCTACTGCTGCAGATTGCTGCTTTGCATGTGTCAGGTCATAGCATGAGTCCTCTTGCAGCTGAAGCTTTTTCCTGCCACACACAATCCCAGATTGCAGCAACATCCTCTGGCGAACAGGAATCTCTCTGGGATTTGCCAATATTGTTCTTTGGTTAACTGGCCAGGGCTCTCCCCCAAAACGTCTCGCCTTCCTCCCCATTCTCCCCAGCTCTACTTTCAGTTGCTTCCACAACTGGGAGGCATTGAACGCAGACCCCCTTTTTGTTAGTACTGTGAAGAAAGAAGTATCAGAAATCACCAGAAACTTTTAATTTCCTAGATTTTTCTGCATTTGTTTCATCCTTGTTTCTGTTCTACGACTCAGCTATATGTTCTCATCTTGAAAACAACATTAAGTGGAGTTACACACGCACACACACTGAGAGCAGAATATCCCCCCACAGTGTTTACGGCAACACCTCTAGGTGACGGCAGGCAGTAAGCTTTCTTTTTATAGAGCTCCAGATTACAGATCATTAGCTTGATATGGTAGCTCAGTGGTGCAAAGTCATTTGAATATTTATTACCCTGCTTAAGACTTTTTCTTTTCAAGTGGGAAATAAATGTGATAAGACCCCTTTCTTTCCCCTTGCTTGATTTGCTAAAGCAGGAATACACAAAACTGACTCTAAATTGTATTTCTTTGAACCACCACACTAGAGAGCAGCAACTTGGACATATTAGGCATAAAAGTGTGTTGAACGACTGATCAAGTCTGCAAGTCTGATTTAAAAAAAATATTGTGAAGTCCAGCTCAAGAATATGAGCTGAATTTTTTCAAACTTTAACTTGAATATAAGTGAGCTTTACAGATGTGTACTTGAATGGGGCACTGTTAGTTAAGCAAAGTACAAGTTCAAACGCCCTGAAAACTGAGCTTTGCCAACAGTCCATAGACTTTTAGAAATAGTAACAAACCGAACATTGTGTAAATGAAGGTTTTGGAAAGGAGACTATTACAATATGATTAGCAAGACATGAAAGGCAACAGAAAGACTGAAGCGGGCTCCTGTATTTATTTTAAAGGTAGAATGTTGTTTGTGTGTTTTCATTTAGCCGTTTTAAGATGTCAGTGTTTCACTTGCTACAATCACAAATTCCAGCTGTGAATAATAGGAATCATTATATGTAGGTGTAAATGGTATATTGACTACTTTTTTCAGGCTCTAACACACCTTCCTTGTTGGCAGTGGAAAGCAATGAATGAGGCATTTTATTAAAACTGGTGCTTGTGGTTCTAATCAAAGGTCACTGGTTAGCACTCACTTTTCAGTCTCAGATTTGTCTAGATGTTTGATCAGGGGGCTGCAATGAAATTATTATGACAAAGACTTTGTACTAGGCGGTATCTGTCTGCTGAAACTTGAAAGTCTTTGCCACAGTGATGCTGACAGTATGTGAACGCTGAAAGAATGTGCAAGAAATGTTATGTCTTAAAGAAACCTTTACTAAGTATCATCTTCCTTTTGTGTTGCGTTTGAAATCATTTCAGTTGCTATTAAGGTACCAGTGAAAAGGTGTTTCATTGATTAAAGGTGGCGTGTTTTTTTTTTTTCATAGTGTACTGTATGCTTTAAGACAGTCTTCCCATTACTTACTCTGCTCAGTCCCTGCTGCACACAGCAAGTTCATTAACATGCAGATATGCTGCGATTGAAGTCAGACTGCCTTTTACATTGGAGTTGTCTTGATATAATGAGCTTCTCTTTAATGTTCAAAAATTGTTGTTACTTTCTAAAAGGCGTTGTTTGTGAATTTCATTAAATTTAATTCCATCTTCAAACAATTTCAGTATTGTTCATTTTACTACAATTAAAATGCTTTCTGATATTAAAAAATATTTTTTTCACATATTCACTTCAGTTTTTAGGCAATGTAAGATGGGGAGGGGGGGTTGTTTTTAACATGGAAAGAGAAAAGCTGCTATTTAACTGATGGATTCCATATTTTAATTGGTGCCCCATGTGAAAAACTAGAGAGCAAAAGTAGGTTATGGTTAGGTCTTATTGCTTTGCCTCTTGGACAAAGATAGACACCATTCTCATAGGGATAGAGAGGAGAAGTACATTACCATGACAGCTGCCCACCACTGCCTCATTTTCTTTGTTGAAGTAGGCCATGTGGGGGTGAAGTGGAAAAAAACACTGTCGGGGGTCGGTGGGAATGAGACCCCTTATAGAAAAACGTAGTCTGTAGCTTTTCAGAATAGAAATACTGCAAGCTCAGAAAATCAAAGTGGATACTTGCTACAAGGAGGGAATACTGCCCCAATCCAGTGTATCAGTTTCACATCTAAGCATTCCTCCTTGTCCTGCTGTTTATTCTGATGCTGATGGTTCTTTGAGACTCTTCTTAGAAAAGAATGTAGCATGGCACTAAGGCACTGGTGCATTTGGTTTGGAGACCATTTTAAATGAGGGTGATGCCACATTTCTGAACAGCTATCAGTAAAGGAAGAAGAGACTGCCAGTGACCTTGACCTTTTCTGTTAATGGAACTTCTGCAGCTCAGGACAAGCTTCTACTGCTTCAGTGCTTAAAGATGTTCTTCTGGAATCCCGAAGAGCTGTGTTGGAATTTATATATTGTAAGAAATGGTTCAAGAGGTGATTTAAAAACTGACCTAGCTCAATAAAAGACGGGAGAAGTTCAAACAGCAAGGCAGTGAAAACGGGCCTGCATCAGATATTGAGTATAGGGTGGGTTGTTTTTGATAAACTGCACAACTTTTGTAGCTGTGTTTTTCCAGGTCCACTCTGTGTGAATGAGGCCTATTCACGCCGTAATGGAATTGATATGTTTTGGTTTGGACTTGCAGAAGATGCTCTTTAATTTCCAAGTTTTCATGAAGAAGGCATAATTATATATGGAGCCATGTCTCTGTGATATAGCTGTGGTGGTCTGGGACCTTGCTTAGCTGTAGTGTAGAAATATAGGGAGAGGTGTTCAATCCTGTTTTAGACAACTCAAGAAGCTCCATTCTGGCTGTGGAAGTTCCTAGTTTGGAAAGGGTCTAGCTGAATTCCCTGGTATACCTGGAGGAAAACCTGGTGTGGATGGGACATAGCTGTATTTTCTGTCTATACAACTGAAAGTAATTTGTACCTACTGTGAAATAAGATGTTATCTTTATACCAGCAAAAAAATAATCTCCTGCCTAACCACCCCTTTGTGACAAGTGGGAATTATTAAAAATGGTATAATTCTATAAGAAGTACAAATTGATTATCTGCATTATCACTTGTCTGGACTACTAAAGTTTTAAGCTTGTGCACAAGTGTTTGCAGACTTGGGGCCCGAAGCATGTAAAAACTTATTAGGATCATCTCTGCCCATGGAGCATTGCTCCCTATAATAGATTTTTAGTGTCTTGTACAGTATAGTTTTAAATGTCCCATGTCGTGATGGGCCTTTCATCACTTCCCTTGGGAGACTATTCCACAGTAGTCTAATAGACTTCACTGTCATTAAATTTTTTCCTAATATTTAATTTAAATTTTCCTTCTCATAATTGCATCACATTATTATTTTCTCTTAAACCTACCTAAATATTCCTTTAGTGATAAGTCCTCAATAATAATTGATAATAAAAATACACACAACTCTTAGATGTTATCTTTTCTTAAAAGATAAATATGCTACAGTTTTGATTTTTCCCCCCAAACTAAGACCTAGATCCCACAAAGAGGAATCCCACTGAATTTCTACTGAAGCTGCCTAGAATGACTTTGAAAAAAAAAAGTTCCTATAGTTGAATGTGTGAACATTTGTTCAGAGTTTCCTCTAGCTATATAGAGATATCTGATTTAAAGAAATGGAATTGCCATCAGAGTGTCCTTTATATCAAAGATCCTACTGAAGAAGCTCAAAAATTGAATTTTTCTCCTTACATTATCTCCAGTTTCTCTCTTTATTTTAAATTGCCCACCTAAATTTTAAAGCTCATGTCCTCTGTGGGTAGAAAAACCCTCAAACGTAATTTTTGTTACTCTAGATAATATCTAGTGTCATTGCACTAGATTCTAATATCCTTGGCCTCATCTTCTCGAGGGGGAAAAAGGGTGTGTTGAAGCATTCTGACTGTGTTGGCTAGTATTAATGTGAGTTAACAGATTAAGGTAAACTCTAGGCTTCCTCCTACGCCTTACTTGTGTGAAAACAGCAAAGTGCCTTGTCTTCACAAGGATTTTACTTCATGTTATTTGTCATATATTAGCTAACACATGGTAAGAACACACTTTTTTCCCTACAAAAGATACACTCTGAGTAGACCTATTGATATCAAATCAAATTAACATCAGTGAGACTTCCTGGATGATTAAGGGTTGGAGGTAGAGATCTCTAACTAGTGGTAATTTAGTTTCAGTAAATACACATGCAAAAGTATGAAGAGCCTGATCTTGAAATCTTATCCCTGTGGGTGGGTCCTTACACACGTTGTGGATTCTTATGCCCATGTGGAGCCCCACTGAAGTTAAGTGGTACTCCTCTGGGGCTCGAACATCTCCCACATAGCTCCAGTTGCAAGACTGGGGTCTTAATAGATATGCGGAGCGTCAATAATTTTTTGGGGTATATTTGAATTTTTCTTTTTAGGGATTTCTCTTCCCATCCTTCCCAAAAATACCTTTTTGAGATCCTGAATTTTTAGCTTTGGCTGGTGAATTTTTGTTTGGATTGTCATTTTGACAATTGGATTGTCATTTATATATATTTAAAAAAAATTTAGGTTGGAAATATGATTTGTTTTTAGCTGTTTAAATGCATATGAAAATTTCATTGAAGTAAACTTGTCACTGCAAGCATATGCAGTGTCTGCTTGAAAATGACTTTATAGTTTGTTAAAATCAAATGACATTCAGTACGGATACTATGAAGAGAAAAATCAAAATAGACACCTAATTATAATTACTTTTTTTTCCTGTCATTATATCTGTACGTGCAGAACAACTGATTTGAGATTACAACAGCACACTTTTGGTAGGTACAAAGGCTTTTCCTCCCCCACTTTTTAACATATGAAGGAAGTAATAGAATTTCTTATACTTATCTAAGTCTGAAACTTCCTCCGTCAGTAGATTCTTTACCTGAATTAATAAAATTTACAGATCACAAATAGAGAGAAACTGGTGACTAATCTGACTCACATGAAATTCAAAGAAAAAACCATACCTCAGGTGTTTGTTATGCTAAGGTACATCTATACTACCAGCTGGATCGGTGGGTAGCACTCGATGTATCGGGGATCGATTTATCGTGTCTCATCTAGACGCGATAAATCGATCTCCGAATCAACTCCTGTTATTCCCCTTGGCGAGAGGAGTAAGCGGAGTTGGTGGGGGAGTGGCTGCGGTTGACTTGCCGCCATGGCGATGGCCAGGTAAATTGATCTAAGAAATGCAACTTCAGCTACACTATTCGTGTAGCTGAAGTTGCGTATGTTAGGCCAACCCCCCCGTTGTGTAGCCCAGCCCTAATTGTTTGTAAATGGCTGCTATAGTCTCATTAGCATTCAGACCTCCATTTTCCTAATGTTAACCCTCCTACTCTCAAGGCTTTGTATCATGGTCACCCACCTTGTAGCTAAGAAGGACTGGACACAATGTACTTTGGAGGTATGTAAGTGTTGCTCCTAAATTGATCACTACTGAGAAAAGAGTTCAGTGCATTGCCTTCAAAAGTCATCCCAGACCTCGCTGCCCTGGAATCTCCACAGTCCCGTTTTCCCCGCCCCCCCCCCCCCATACAGTAGTGCAAAGCAATGTCTCACGACTACTGTTTTTGTGAGGGTCTCCATGGTTGAACAGAGAGAAACAGAAACAGAGGATTGGTACTAATCGTCCATAATAGATTCAGTGCTTGAGCCAGAGATGTACTTTCACTTCCTCCTGTGCCTAATTCTGAATCATTCTCAAATTCTCTGTCCTTCACAACAAGCACAGAAAAATTAGATAGCACAGAATGATTTCTTTGGCAAAGAAAGGCTGTCTCTAGTAAATCCTTCATGGCTTGTATGGATTAGTAGCCCATACTACCAGTTTCATTTGTAGATGGGAAGTCATGTGCTCTTACTAAAATAGCCATTCTATGTGCTGTTCTCCAAATACACGCAGGTGCAGACACATATGAAAATGCAAAACTACATCAGTCCATAAATGGTTCCATTTTCAGAAGTAAATAATGATGTTGCATACATCCTGTTAGTCTGCTTCAATACATTCTTGGAGAGATGTTGCCTTCATCCTTAGAAGGAATAATATACAGTGCTGAAGAAAATAAAATAGGCTTAATGTTAGACACTGATTTGCTTCAAAGCTGATCCTTTGAAAACCCAATTTGCACTGTGTTAATTCCAACGGCGTGTAAACACCAGTGTAAGTGTGTGTGAGAAGTGACTGGGGAGGCACGCAGAAAGCAGTTTATCTATGACATGGTTTGATCAATACAGTTCTCAGGAAAAGCAAAACAAATGCAGCCCAGGCAGGCCAGGGACATGGTTCTCTAACCCTGTCAGCAACAATCTGATGAAATTTTGTGAACTTGAGTGCCTAAAATTATTTTCCTAAATCCATTTTAACCCCCCCCCCCCGCAATAGAAATGGACTGATTTTCAGAAGTGCTAAGCACCTACAGCTCTCATTGACTCCAATGGGAGTGGGGATTGCTCAGCACCTCTCAAAATCAAGTTACTTTTACTTAGTTTTTCAAATATAGATTTAGGAGCTAAATTTTAGGCACTCACCTTTTGGAAATGTTTAGAAACAGCCACTGTGATTCTGATTTTAAAATAGGATAAGGTCTATCATTCAGTCTACACTGCAATTTACAATCGTATCTAGATCCCTAGATGGTTCCAATGCATGAGATGAGAATGTATCTATCTAATAGAACCATGCTGTAGCCGTATCCCCGGACTTTAACTGCAGTATACCTGGGGCCTTGATAGGACCATTGCGGGAACTTTGGTTCAGCTAGTTGGTTTATAATCTAAAACATGTAGAGGAAGCTGAATTGTGAATATTCTAAATCTCCCAAAAGATTTTCCATAAGTGAGACTGACCTTTGTAAATCATGTACATCAAATTATTGGCACTAAGAATTTTCCTCCAACACTTTTAGATTTTATATTAGGTTCTATCTGCAATATGTTAGCTACATATTTTTCTGTTTTGGTTTAGACTCAGTTTGCATATGCATTAGACATATGGGCGTGGGGGTAGCCCTTTTTACCACTTAATCTCTTTGGCTCCGTTGTAATTTGTCAACAAATACTAATTTATTCTAAAGTTTACAGAGTTAGAGACAATTTGAGGTGTTTCCTGTGGTTAACCCCTCCCCTTTTTTGAAATTGACTATAGCAAATGCACACAAATATGGGGAGGAGATGGAAGGGAAAGGAGCAATTTGTTGAAATTGTAAGAAAAATGTGAACTACAAATTTGGTTAACTAAATTGATTGGAATAATTCCACAAAACTCACTGGAATTTTTTTGCCTAAACATAGAGAGAATAAAACACATTCTGTGTGGTCATACTCTGCTTTCAAGAAGTTTTTCATGTCAAAAATATTTACATGCCATTACTTTTAGTTTAATACTTAGTTTAACCTAGATAAAGGTTTTGGCATGCCCTGTAAACAGGAGAATACCACATCGTATAAGTGTATGTATCAGATATTACCAAAAAGAATTTTCCCTGACTTAAAATGCACAAGAATTTCCTAACCTTGTCTCGACCAACATTGAAATTGACTTACCTGTGTGTGTGCGTGTTAGGGATTTGTGATGACAGGTTGTCAAGAGGAGGGGGATGTGGAGGTGGGAGAGACAAGGGTGTAAACTTGCCACAAAGATTCAGTTTTACACTTGTCAAATCAGTAGTAGGATTTTCAATAAAACTGGCTGTGGAACCACAGTATGGTTGGCAGTGTAAAGAGATGTACAGTCCTAAAAGCAGTGGCAATGTTGCTGAACCAGGGCATGTAGTGGAGTAAAATCCTGGGCCAGAGATGGCTACCAGCATGGCAGTATGAAAATAGTGGAACATACCCCAGGAGCAGCTGTCCACAAGTAGATGAGAGAGTGATGAGTAGCTACGGTTGTCTGTACATTTCCTGTGTTTCCCTATGTGTGCTGCTTTCTGATAACAAGTTACTGCTTTCTAGAACAGTCCTGGACTTTGGTTTGTTCTGGAGTCAATGGGGAAAGCACTGGACTTCAACCACTAATTTTTTTAAAGTACTCTTGTTACATTGGAAAAGAACGTTTTAGGCAAGCGTAATTTTGTTTTAGCTTACCTTGCAGTTCTTTATTTGCTAGATGGTATCCAGAAATGTCGGTCTCGAGGTCAGGCTTCAGGAAAGTAGGTCTAGGGCTGGAATTCCCATACTGTGATACACGTGACCTCAGGGGTACACGAGACATCTCTGGGCGGTATGATGGAGAAATTGTGAAATGGTGGATTTTTATATATTTATTTTATTTATTGCATTTTCATACTAGGGTACTCAGAGGAAGCTTATGAACTCTGTGGGAATTTGTTATATAAAACATGGTAGTAAATTTACTTCAAGATGTACCAATGAGAATACATATACACAGATGAACAGAGCCCTCACTTCCAGTCCCCATACAGCGCGGGTTCAGTTGTCCAGAACTGTCCAGTCTAACTGAGCTCAGAACTTGGGTTTTTTTTCCCCAGATGTGTACATCCCACTATAATTATAGATATACATATAGCATTATGGAAATATGGACAGATGGCTGAAGACAGGTAATGTTAAGAAGAACACAAAAAGTATCAGTGATGAGAAGGGTAGGGCAGCAGGAAGATCTGGAAGGGATACGCAATAAGTAAAGTTTGGGAACCATTGTCAGAGAAGACTAGGGAAAAGACACGAGCCATTTCTCAGTTTATCCTTCATCATTTGAAATCATTGGACCCCATTTAAAAACAAAATTAAAATACAACCTAAACAAAAACTACATTCACCTTAAAATATTGAAAATTTTATATTCCATATACATATGGAATCTTAACTAAAAATCTGCCCAGAATATTAAAACAAGGCTGAATGAAAAACACGAAATTGAACACTATAGATCGCTTGTAAATGTTGGCCTTTTTAAACATTAAACTGGATAGCAACCATATTTTAAGTAGGATGATATACATAGGGGAATTATATACGACAATAATAAAATATTGGATTCACTAGAGTAAAAATATCATATGAACACTTGAGGTGGAAACCATAAAACCCTATTGTTCAAGCTAGGGCACAGTATATAGCTCACACTTAACAGGAAGCGGTTGAACTGGTCTCTCTTTCAGACTACAGTGCAAGGATTTAATATTTTCTGACTGTTTGACACTGTGGCTGAATTATGCCTCTACTTTAGCTTAGCATCAGGATTTGACCAGGGTGCCTAACTGCTTCTAGGCCATCATGATTTGCTATTACACTAATGACAGGAATTACTAAATATCTTTGCCACCTTATTGACCATTTAAAGTACTTAAGATGTCTAAGTGCATGCATGCTTTTAGGAGGTTTGTCTGGATCAACATTTTAAAATACAGTTCAAAAGAACAGTGTAGAAATTTTTAAGTCAAACCATGATTTATAGTATTATTTTTATAAGTAGCAACCACAAAAATAATCATGTTACTGGAGCCAGAAGCAGTATTTTGAAATGGTAGGATCTAATGTATGAGGTTATGAATGGAGAGATATGCTATTGCAATGATATATTTTTATTACTTGCTTCTGTTTTTATTAAGGATGATGAAAACCTTGTGTCTGGCCCTGTGAACAAAATTAATGTGACCTTTCATGTGACCCACCTGTTGGGCTTTCACAATTGATAATAGTAACCTCATGTTAGGGTGATCTGGAGAATAACAGTGTGCCACCACCAGAGAAGATAACGTTTGTGTTTCTATAGTTTGAATTTGTATATATATTCGATTCAGGCATGAAATTAAAGAAAAAAATGTTATCTAACAAAATATTTTGTTAAGGAAAAAATATCACTGAACAGCATGTTCGAATACCTGTTTTCAGGGACTTGCATCTTAGCTGTACATTTGGCCCAAAAGGCTACAGATCTTCAGAATTTTTTTAGCTAATTCTGTCATTTGTGTGTGTGTGTTGGGGGGGAAGTAGGGGGAATCCAACTGGCTATTTTAAAAGTTCTCAGAGTGTGGAAAGTTTTTTTTAAAAAATTATGATGTGTAGATACATGTTCTGCCATCTCGTTTGCTTGTAACACAGGAAAAAATAAATACTGGGTATAAAGTCAGTAATGTTAATCTATTTTGAGGAAAAATGTGAAAAAGCCAGAATGGTTCTAAATGAGATTTGTACATGTATATTTTATGTCCTGATTCTACAGACATTTAGGCATGCCAGTAACTTTACACATGAGTGGTCCCAATGAGTAGTTCTAGGGTGTACTTGGGTAAATACGTATTTTGTCTCTCACTGGGACTACTCACGTGCATAAAGTTATGTGCATAAGTATTTGTGGAATCAGGGCCTTGATTTCAAAAGGATTTTTTGCATGTGTTTTTGGAGTTCATGCACAGATGCTGGATTTGATCAACAGACCAGAAAGGCTCTTTTCCTTTGGAGCCCTTACGGTTTATCTGGTCAATGGTCTGCGAGCTAAAAAGGATTTACACATTGAGTCAATGATCCATGAAATAAGAGGGATTTCCACAGTGTCTTTCAGTGAGGAGTTACGGTTCAGACAAACAATATGCATTTTCAAAATGAACATGTGCCAAAATACATGCTTGTCAAAGTACAGTGTAACTACTCTATTGGAGAATAGTGTCTAATAATAGTCAGTATCCAAATGATGCAGAATGAATGTAACAAAAAGCTTACAACTTCTGCCTATGGTTTTATATTTTAATATGTGCCACTATATACATTGTACACACCCATAAGAAAAACAGATTTAATATTACCCTCAATTAATCAATAACGATTCAGACCCAGTCCTTAACCAGTTAACCCAATAGGAATATCAGTACTATCCTGTCCCTGAAATCCAAGTATACTGTTCTTACCCTCCCTCATCCAAAAACCTAGGTAAAGAGATGGCTCATACAGCATGCCCTGAAGATCAGCAGATTCTGGCTTTGTTACAAGGAGAGTTGAGTGTGCTTAAGTGAAAATGTCCTGCCACCAATCCTATCATAGTTAAACCATGACACTGTCATCTTGAGTGCCTCCTGATAGGCAGCTGCTAACTTAGTTATAACACAGGGAGAGTGGTGGCCTACTCAGTAGCAAGGGCCTGATCAAAAGCCCCTTTGAAGTCAATGGAAAGATGGCTATTGACTTAAATGGGCTTTGGAACCGGCCCTTAATTACATGGTATTCAACCAGTCAAATAACAAGCATCTTATTGCTTAATTGCATACAGTGGTGACCTTAAGCCTATGACCCTTATGCAGATTGCATAGGCCCCTTGATTTCCAGCAGCCCCATGCCACAATCAGAGTCTAGCAAAGCAGTGTCTCAGATTCTTCATCCTTTATATCATCTCTTCCGTAGGCTTCTGACTTGATAAGAGTCAGTTCAGCTCCTCCTCATAGCTTTCTGATAGATGTCAGAGCAAAGGCTATTGCAGGAGTGAATTCGGGGGGTGGAGAGAGTACATTATTTTATTTATTTAATTTTATTTATTTTGGAGGGAAGGGTCTCCCGCTGCAAAATAGGCCACATAACTTGTTCATAAACCCTGAAAATGCCCCAGGACCAGCAGGAAGCTAGGCCCATCCACAGAGGCCAGTGTCTCTGCATGTGATCCTTTTCAGCGTGACTCCATTTGAGCTGTGTTAGCAGGAACTCTTTGGCCTTAATGGGAGATCTTCACTGCAGAGGAGGCTTCACTGCAGGGGTGGGGAACCTTTTTTCTGCCAAGGGCCATTTGGGTATTTATAATGTCATTTGAGGGCTGCTCCCCCCCCCCCCCCCGAAGCCCAGGCTGGCAACAGGAGCTGAGACCTCGGCTGGCAAGGGGCCAGCGGGGAAACCCCAAAGCAGTGGCCGGCGGAGTGCTTAGCCCTGCACTGCTTTGGGGTTTCCCCCGCTGACCCCTTGCCAACCGAGGGGGTCCTGCTGCCTGCCCCAGTCAGCTCCCGCTGTCAGCCTGGGTGTACAGTGTAGACAACACCCTTGGATCGAAACAGTCTCTCCTGCTGTGTAATCTCTGAGGGCAAACACCCTGCCCCCTACTACACACCTACCACCAAATGACATGGAACCGAGCCGGGGGCAGCTCTATTCGGTGTAGTTCTCATTTGGCTTTTTTTTCCCCCCAGTTCCTTTTCAGTCTCAGCCCCTCCCCCCGTTACACCGATCCCTGGCCCCCACCGTAGCTGCAACCGGGGAGCGGCTCCCGCGGGTGGGCGCGTGGGTTGCAGCAGGTCCCGCCTCGCGCGGCTGGGGCCGGGGCGTCCTGACATCAGCGCCTGGCCACGTTGGCAGCACGGGGCCGGGGCGGAGCAGGGGAAGGGGGCGGAGCCAGGGGCAGGGCGGCTCCGTGTTCGGCGAAGGGGCTGGGAAGCGGCCCGCGCGCGTCCCTGTCCAGCGGCTCCCCGAGGCGCTTCCCGGCCTCTTCGCCGAGCGCGGAGCCTCCCCGGGCCGCCGGGTGTGTGTGTGTGTGTGTGTGTGGCTCCGCGTTCGGCGAAGGGGCCGGGAAGCGCCTGGGGGCGCCGCCGGCCAGGGACGCGCGCGGGCCGGACGGAATGCTTTGGCGGGCCGTATAAGGCCCACGGGCCAGAGGTTCCCCACCCCTGCTTTACAGGGAAGGCAGGGAAGTCTGAAGCTGTATTGTCATGTCTTAGTGATCTCCTCAGGGCCATTAAAGGGGACGGGTGAGGTGAGGTGAGGTGAGTCTCTCTTGGTCTGCTGACTCTTCCCCATTCTGCCCAATCCCTGACCTCTCATACTGCATGAATCCCCAGATGTATGAGAAGGCCTTTTTATGGGGGACATTGCCACAGAAAGGGGATTGTTCTCTGTGCAGGTTGGCAGAGGGAACATGATCCTGTTCCTTACATAGGACTTCAAGCAGCTAAACGTTTACCATGGCTTAGCTTGGACAATGAGTGAGATGATATGGGTATTTTCCTTGAAAGTGAGGTACTATGAGCAGCCGGGCATACTGTGAGTTAGTGATGTGTATGCTTCCTCACATGGCTCTGCTAGGTCTCCTCTTTCCTGGACTGCAATATTTCCTGTTTCACTTGCAGACTTCTCTTAAAGAGATTGTCTACAGTGACCGATTATGTAGTTGGCTTCACTCCTATGTTCTCAAGCACAAAGACCCTAGGAAACTTCAGGGCTATTTTTCAGCAATGGTGTAGCTGCATGTGTCTAGGCTCAATTTTTCCACCACTAGTGACTGCAGAGCTGGTGTGCTCTGCTGGTATGCACTGCTGTTGAGCAAGTATGAAATTTTGTAGTATAGGCAGACCCAAGGAGGAGAACAAATTAAACAACCTTCCTTTCATAAATTTTTGAGGGATAGCTATTTGGCTACGGTTTCCCGTTTGGTCTGTGGATGAGGCCTGAGGTTGAGGTCAGGAAAACCAGAGAAGGGCTCAGATCTGCATGTGCGTTTAACCTCTCTTCCTTGGCTTTTGCCTTTACTTGTCATATCATATTTCTGTTTAGATTTTAAGCTCTGCGTGGCAGGACCTCTGGCTTAAATTTTCAAATGACTAATCATTTGGGGACACTTTTAAGGGGCCTGATTTTCAAATACTGGGTACTCTGCACTTTTGTACCTTACCCCTTTAAGGTATCTCAAAATGGGCACCCCAAATCCTTGGTAACTTTTGAAAAAGTAGGTGTATGTCTTTTATTTGCCTTTAAGGCATTCAGCCCTTAATAAAGATATCAAAAAAGGAAACTGCAGAGTGACGTTAGTTTAAGCAGATCAGCACTACTTCTTTCCACACAGAAAATACCAATGTTAGGTGAAAATTTTAATTCAGTGATTTTCATTTATTGAAAATATTGCTATCAGCCATTCATGTAACATTATTAAGTATAAAGAGGAGGATGTTCTCTCCAGCTATTTTCCCTGTTGTGTCCTTATTGCAGTAATTATCAAAACCATTTGAAGAGTTTAATTTAAACTTAAATGGTTCTCCATAGAATAAACAGAATATTTCACCTGTGAAGGATGATTAAATTTTAAAAAATTATTATAAAGGAAGGACCTTCATAATTCACAGTGTTTTTCATGAGTGAGAAACCAGACATGTTTCAAGTCTGAAACAAAAATCTTATTACATTTGAAAACTGCCATGTGCTGCCATTTCATTTCCTGTATCATTGGGACTAAAGGGTAATTGTTAAAGTTTCATCTTGATCATTCATCTTGGCATCTGTTGCCATTTTTTGTTATTTGCTGAGCACTGATGATGGGCTGGGTGCTTTGCAAAACACGAATGAAGACTGCCAAGCTGTCTAGAGTAGCTCATGAGCGTTCGTGCCAATCTCAAGGCCCATTGTCAAGGAAGAGGGCATAAACCCCAAACTGGTGGTATGGTCTATAGTGAAGACCCACTAAATTGACAGCAAAGTTCTCTCCGGTTGACCCCGGTACCCCACCCAGAATGAGAGGAGTAAGGTAAGTCGATGGGAGAGTGTCTCCCATTGACCCAGCACAGTGTAGACACTGCAATAAGTCAGCCTAAGCTATGTTGACTTCAGCTACATTATTCACATAGCTGGAGTTGAGTAATTTAGGGCATGTCTACACTTACCTCCGGAATGATTGATCCAGCGGGGGTCGATTTATCGTGTTTAGTGAAGATGAATAAATCGACTGCTGAACGCTCTCCCATTGACTCTGGTAATCCACCAGAGCAAGAAGCGCAGGCGGAGTTGATGTGGAAGCATCAACAATCAGCCTACCATAGTGAAGTCACTGCGGTAAGTAGATCTAAGTACATTGACTTCAGCTATATTATTCAGGTAGCTGAAGTTGCGTAATGTAGATTGATTCCCTCCACCCCAGTGTAGACCATACGAAAGGAATGCGGTGTATCTCATGGAATTCAGTGCACAGCCAAAGGATTCACTGGTGCAAGCTACTCTTACCTTCCTCACAGAGCATGTGTAAGGACTATGGTGGATACTGAGGCCTTAAGTCCTTCTCTTCCTCCATGCTCTCTCAGGAATTATCTAGCACATAGACAGCTATTCAGGCTGGGTAATGCCTGAGTGGATTTGATCCTGAGTGAGGGGTGCAGGATTGTGTCCTTCAATGATAATAGGAATTATCTAGGCTATGAAGTGGTCTACACCCTCACCTATTAATAATTTCATTAAATGAACTTTTCAAATATAGTCTCATATCTGTTTTATGCTTTCTTTATATGTTCAAAACTACAAATTTCCATTTATTTCTAAATGCTGAAAAACCTTGTTAGTGTACTGTAAGAATATGCTGGCATTGTTATTTCTGATATTTCTTACACAAACTTAGCTATTTTCTTAATGTCAGGTTTTTTGCCTTTAGAGTAGTATATACAATGGACCACTTGAGTATGTTTCAGTTGCTATTAACTGAATGTTTCTTGAGATACACATTGCTCGACTGACAAGTTCAAGTAGCCTAGATAATAAATTTTTCAGTAGCTCAGAAAATACCAAGGCCAGAATTTTAAGCGGATTACTATTTTTGTGTGCCTTAATTTTTAGTGCTTAATTTGTAATACTTTAGTCATGATTTTTCAGGCATGAAGTATCTCAAGATGAGCACCCAGAAAACTTCTGAAAAATTGACTGCATTAATTATGGGAAAATTATTTTTTTAATACTGACTGCCATTTGGCGCAACCTAGTATATTCCAAACAGCAAAATAAATTGCTCCTAACATATATCTATGAACCAATGAAAAAACCCATCCCTGTCAGAGTTGGTTTAATAACAGAAAGCAGGGGGGAGGGAAGGAAATTTCTCCTTCCCCATCTTCCATTCAGAACCTGCTTGTACTACTTATGATATTCTGGCATACAGTAAAACCTCGATTTAACGGACCTTGATTTAACAGACTTCGGATACAACGGACAAAATTTCTGATAAATATCAGACCGCGACCCCTCCCTGCTGTGGCCCCGGTCCCCTTCCCTGGCGGCCGTCTGCTGGCTGCCGCCCCAGTCCCAGCAGCAGGCGGGCTGGCTTCTGGCTCCTGGCTCCCACCTGGGTCCCAGCCCCTGGCGGGCTGGCTGCCGGCTCCCGCTTGGGTCCCACCAGCGGGCGGGCTGGCTGCTGGGTCCCGGCAGCCGGGACCCAGGCCGGCTGGCTGCCAGCTCCTGCCCGGGTCCCGCCTGCAGGCGGGCTGGCTGCCGGCTCCCGGCTGCCGCCCGGGTCCCAGCACTGGGCGGGCTGGCTGCTGGCTCCCGGCAGCCGGGACCCGGGCGGGCTGGCTGCCGGCTCCCGCCTGCGGCCCGGGTCCCAGCAGCAGGCGGGCTGGCTGCCGGCTCCCACCCGGGTCCCGGCAGTGGGCGGGCTGCGGAGCTGCCGCCCCCACCCTGTGGCGGGCGGGCTGCTGCTCTGACAGCTCGGGGTTTTTTTTAAATTAAATAACGGACTTTTTGATTTAACGGACACCCCCTCGCCAGAATTAGTCCATTAAATGGAGGTTTTACTGTACTTATTTTTCTGGCACAGCATACAGTACTTATTCTACAGCACTGTGTGCTTAGGGCAGCGGTTCTCAAACTTGTTGAGACCGCGACCCCTTTTTGTGCTCTGGCGGCCCCTCGCGACCCCTCCGTGGAAAAGCCGCAGAATTTTTTTTTAAAAAAAAGCGCCGACCCCCCTGCGCCCAAGCCTCCCCCCCCATCCGCCGCCGGGCTGCCGGCTGCACCCCGGACCTAGTCCCCACGGCTGGGGGCGGGCTGCCGGGTCTGCCCAGCCCCCAGTCCCCGCCACTGCCAGGTCTGCCCGGCCCCCAGTCCCCGCCGCCGCGGGCGGGCTGCCGGGTGCGCGCCAGCCCGCCTGCTGGGGGGACTGGGGGCCGCCGCACAGCAGGGAGCCCACCCGCTGCGGGGACTGGGGGCCGGGGCGCAGCTGGCAGCCCGTCCGCCGCGGGCAGGCTGCCGGCTGTGCCCCAGCCCTAGTTGCCGCGAGTTGCGGCGGCAGGAGCTTGCGACCTCCCGGGGAGCGCTCGGCGACCCCCCGGGGGGTCGCGACCCCCAGTTTGAGAAACCCTGGCTTAGGGTGTTCTGTTTACCATATACTCCATGTTACAATAATTTTATTGTAATATTTTGAGATTCATCTGTCTAATATATATATATTTTTAAAATTGAACTTACTAAATCTCTCTTGCATTTGTTCCTCCTTCTTCGTCTTAGCTTCACCATTTTCCTTGAATAACTTAGATATCTCTTCCTCTTTCATTTTCAGTATTTTCTATCTCTTCCCCACACTCCCTTTCTCTAAATTGTGTTCTTTCCTTTCAAAGGGATTTGATGGCTTTAATGCTCCTCATGTATTCCTGATATTTTTTATGAAACACAGGATCAAAAAAAACCCGAAGCCAAATCTTCAATCCCTGGTCTGATAAAATGTTCATTGGCTTGAATGGGATTTTTGCCTTCACAAGGAGAATGGGGCTTTGCTTCTAGACTTCCTTAGACTTTCCATACCTTATACTCCTGTTTTTCATTTGTTGAGCAACTTTTCATTAATACTGCCTGTGCATTTCGTCAGTTGTGAATGTAGAAATGTGGATGTGTTTGTGGCAACTCATTATATAATTTATGGATAGAGAGTTGTTGCACACAAAAATAAAAAAAATTATCCACCGTCATATGGATGAGCTGGTTCAGTTTTATGCTGTCTGGCCATCAAAAGGGCTGATGAAGTTACCGTTCTGATCCAGCAGTCAAATAACTAGAAACATACAGTAAAGTCTACTGATGCTTGAACATGAACAACACAATAATTTCGTGAGACTGATATGGCTCACTGTAACCTGATCATTTCTGGATCAATTGATTCTATTCTAGTTTAATTTACCATATGATTGACTTGAAGCTCTGAATTATAGGAAAATATCCACACTGAGCTTAGTTAAAAATAGCTTTGTCACTTCAATATAGATTTTGTACAGACAGAGAATGAGGTAGATACAGCCTGATACATATGAAGGGAGTGGAGAACAAGCATCCCTGTTCAGTTTAACTGTGTTTTGCTATTGGCAGACTTCAGTTTTTATGTCTGAAACTTAGAAAAGTCATTGTGTACTTTCTTGTACTTTGTATTAAAATTACCATTTAGGCAAGAAGAGACTTCAAATACAGAACATAGATGTGTGGAATAGTTTACCACAAGATAACTGCAAATTTTAGCCACCTGGGCTATGCCTCTCAGGAGCTTCCCTCTCTAACCCCCAAGTTACAAAGACTTCCCAATTATTAAAAAAACCTGAGGATTTTGGACAGTTTAGGAGTGTTAGCCACCATACCTAAGCCTTGTAGGCTTGCAAAGCTTTTCTAATTCACGGATGCCAGTGCCAGCATCCTATGGTTCACATACGGCTCTAATTCCAATCGACTTGGCAGTTTTTTCTTAAATGGCCCAATTTTACAAATGATTAGCTTTTAATTCTTGAATAACTATACAAACTACATGAATTATATTACTACAAAAGCATATTAATACACAAGCTTAACATGATTGACACTGACTACTAGAATGGATGACAGTAGGTATAAGTGCAAATGCTATTCACCTGTGTGCAACCCCCACATTGGCTTCAGTGGGAGATGTTCACATTCTGTTGAGAGAAGAATTTGTCCCAAAGTGAATAGTGGACTTGAACATATAGGATGTAACTAAGGAAGAAAACAATGTTTCGGTGAAAAGCGGCCTTAAGGATCAAACCTACCCCATCTGTCTTTTGCATACAGCATGGACTAATCCATGGCCATGAAAGGCCCTAGAAGAGACACTTGAACTGGTGCAGTTTTGCCATGTTGAGGAGGATTTGGGAAACGTTTGTCAGAGTTGTGCCCTCCTTTGGGGTCAGAGTAAAGCAGGCCAATGTATCTGCTGCTTTGCAGATACACTAGCCTTCCCTTGCTCTGATTAGAGTTAGGTGAAGAAGCAGCCATGCCATGGCTTCATGACCAAGAAAGAAAATTCCATACCTAACCCCCCCTCTGCCCTGTGAGATCCCCCCCTTTGTTGAATCTGGCAACTCAACTCTGCTTAGTGGACAGGAATCATTTAACTTTTTAAAATGTTCCTGATGTAATGGTCTACTATACTAAGTAACTGGTTGTACGGGATTTGTTTCAAAAATATGTTGAAAAGAGTCACCAGGTTTACAATAGAAGTAGCACAAATCACATAGTTAAATTTTCATTGAGATTCTTTGTGATAAGGAGATGTTAAAATGCTTGTTTTTATGGCTATTTGGGTGGACCCTTTTAATTCCTGTGCCATTCGGTTCTTTTTCTTTGACTCCTCTCTGGGCTGATGTAACATCATTACATCATGATGTTGAATAGCATCATGAAGATACAAGATCAGAAATGTTGCAGTGCTTATGCAGGGAGACCTTTGCCCAGAGTATCCTGCTAGTTAATGGTTCTAAAATAGGTATAGATTTTATGAAATGTTGGCAAATGGATTGACTTCAGAAAATCATGTATAAATTTAGACAGTGAGCAGAGTAAGCTCTCTTAACCATGATGATAAAACTGAAAAACCATAGAAAATAAGTAAGCCATGTATTTATTTGGTTTTTACATTTTGATATTAGGGAATCTGCTGAGAGAGATTTTTATGAAAGCAAAATGTAAAGTAAAGTTTGTTTTTGCAAGCAACTGCCAATGGCGGAGATGGATTTTTTTTGAATGACACCCAGTGAGATGTGACACTCATGCAGTCAAATATTTGTTTACTTGCTCGTGTATTACATTCTGGCTGTCTCAAAGCTCATTTTATTAGGACGGTTACACTGTAATTTTGTAATGTAATTTTGAAGTTTGCCATATACGTTTGAGATGGTGTATTAATCCATTTGAGTACAGTGGCAATTATTGTCTAAGCACCAGTATGTGTTAGAGAGTATGACAGGTAACCATAGACTGTAGTTTCAGCTATTGCAGTGATAATCTTAGACTCTATTTAGTTGTGGAACTACTTTCCCTTTCCACATTAGGACTCCCTTGAGGCTGAGTATAAAATAATGCTAGTAAGGAATCTAAGGTACATTAAGACATTTGCCTGCAGGCTTCATCTTTCTTATATTTCTGCTAGCAGAGCTAAGTAACCATTATTTCATTACATGAATGTTTTGGATATTTTGTGCCTATTCCTACTTTTTGCAAAGTCTTGATTTTAAGTTTCTAATTCCAAGACTTGTACATAATATGGTACATGATACAACCAGAATTGGTCAGTGAAGCAAAGTGGCCACACTTTAGGCTTCTGAACCAAAGTGGGAAAAATCCCATTCATCAGATGTTATTGTTCACGTTGTGCTGTTGCCATCAAGTGCTAAGGTTCTTTCCAGTGGGCCAACAGCATCACTACCCTGTCATCTTATTCATTTACGCTGTTAGTGTTCAACTTTTAAGCTAAGATAAGAGAGTTTGTTTTATGTGTCTTTTTTGGGGGGGGAGGGGGATTTATTTCATCTCTGAGGCTCCTGATGCTTTTTTTTTTTTAAAGTTCTGCTTGGTTAGGACTCAGCATAATCCTCTAGGTCTACTTTTCTTTTTCCAGCATCTTCTCCACTGACTGAATATCTCTTCCACTATCTGAGATATAGTCTTGTCTGTCACTAGCAAGTACACTCCATTAATGTGCACTAGGGAACTTGTAGTGCATGCCAGCAGTGTTAGTATGCAACACCCTAATCACATTAGAATTTACATCCCTCTAATGCTGACTAATGCACAGTGTAGATAAGCCCTTAGACTCAAGATCACCTAGTCTGCCCATCTTGGTACTGGCCAAAGTGGTCATCTATAAATCTAGTAAGCAGAAGCTGTTGAGACTGCGAGGTTCTAGTTTCAGTGGCACAATATGTGCACACTGAAAAGCAAAGCATAACTGAGCGGGAGATTATGATGCAATGGTCTCATTTTGAATGTTGTTTTGCAACACTTTTGGCTTCTGCACTTGTAATACTTTGACTTCTGGTGAGTTAATAGCTTGACTTCAGGGCCAGACATCATGAAGCAAACATAGTTTTGAACTTAGGCAGTTCACTTCAGCCCTTGTCATCAGCTTTGATTGAGTCACTATTCTCTGAATCACTATTTAAAAGAGGAGGAGAAGAATAACCAAATTGGCAATAGGAGTTTTTTGTGTGGGGACGTGAAGACAGCAGTTGACTTGTCAACACTGTATTTGCCAGAATATTCATGCATAGGTTTCTGAATAGACTAGGAGTTGTCTGAGTACAACCAGGATTCTGGTGAGCTGAAATCTCCATTTGAGGCTTTGGCAAGATGATGTCTTCTTGGAGTTGCATTGGCATTTTTCTTACTGAAAAAAAAGACTTGAGTGTCTACCAAATGCAAGTGCCAAGTCAAAAGATTTTCCATATTTTGGAAATTGTGCCAAGAACACCAGATGGTTCTGATGATGAAACTCTTTTGGGTGGGCACAACAAGGCTCTAGGAGAGGTAAATGCCAAAGATCTCTAATGATCAAATTCTAGAGCAGTGTTTTTTTCTATCACAGTGGAAAAGGCAAATTCGGAGACAAGGAGGGAAGAATCTGGACCATAGCAACAAGATTAACATATTAAATACTGTTTTAGTTTTTAAAGATGTATCCAGCTTCTTAGTATGGACCTGAACTTGAGAGACTCGTAGCCAATATCAGGGGGTCTGAAAATGATTATGCTCCCCAAAAAACTGTAGCTCATGAACTCTGTATATGTTGGATTAGTTTAAGCAGTTTGCTTGTTTCCATCATGTCAAATTTCTATTCACCTTAAGATGATGATGTTTTTAGCATGCTACTCTGTTGGCGTCCCCTGTCTTTCAGCATCATAGACTTTTTGGTCTAACTAAAGAAACACATTACCAAGGTATTTATTGTTTCTTACAGCTGGTCTGACCTGGTTAAGAGTGATCTTCCCACACACAGAAGAATTGTAGGGAGATAGACTGACCCAAACTATTAAGTGAGCAAGAACAAACTGAAAAATGAAAGTACAGTAACAGAAACATACATCATACTTGTTTGACTGCTAAAGGGTAATTTACTTCGTTGAAATAAAACTATGTAATTAAAGACAAATTGTTGATTGATTCTACTTGCTTTTGCAATACTTGCTTTTGCAATGCTAAAATTCTGTTTCTAAGAAATTCCAGACAGGCCTAAAGGCTGAATATCAGATGTTTGCCTGTCTCAATCATATATTAGTTTGTAATAGAGCCTTTTGTGACTACTTCCACTTACTTTTCCAGAAAAGTAACTCTTGTCTCACTTAGGGTCTTTTTCGCCATGCAAATTATGTTCTGCAAAACAAAGATCCTGCTTTTAATGTTGTCACATCGCAATGAGAAACAGAACCAAAAAGACTTTTAGGTCATGTCTTCAGAGCCTGTTATTTAGTCTTCCGCAGCAAAGGCTTGCTGCAAAGGGTAACTGTTTTTTCCAGGTATGGGAGTGGGTGTTGAGTAGAGTATCAGACATGATGGATGGAAGAATCTTTTGTTGGCATTGAGCCAATTTGTACATTTTTTTTGTTTAATTATGATTTTAAATTTTGTACATGCATTAAGTCAGTATAGTTACAGACACTGTTCACCTCACTCTGAATGATGTGGCTTCATATTTTTTTTTATTTCTAATACCCTTTTCTAGCATTCTTACCTACTTTCCAAAATTTTGTATGATTTATATCCAGACTCTGCCTTCCTTGTCCACGGTGATTAGTAACTTACTCATGTTGAGTAGGCTTATTGATTTTTTGAAGAGATTACTTGTGTTTAGGGTACTGCTCAATTGGTGAAATTTTCTCTTGTGTACAGGGCCACGCAAGGACTGTACATTGCTTAAACATACATTGAGGGCCTCAAAATATGGCTGAAGTGGTGCATAAGCTTTGTGCTGGTTCTCTGCACTGGCGTGAATTTAATCCAAAGTGAATATGGGTCTTGAATTGGTTACTGTTGGTAAAGTGGTTTGAGATTCTAAGTTGAAAAGTGCTATACATGTTCAATGTGTTGTTGTTAGTTATTGTGGTGCAATGAATTATCAGATTTTTAGAAGCTTCATAAGCAGAGTTCTGAAAATAGCCATAGTTCACAATGTCTTATGACATTGGGACATTGGGACAATGGGTGAAATCCTAGCCCCAGCTAGGTCAATGGGAGTTTTGCTCTTGACTGAAGTGGGGCAAGGATTTTACCTAAAGTTCCCAACAGAGTATCTTACTGCTTATGAGAGAACGAGAGCCCCGACATTTGATATGTTAAATTGAGGGATCAAATTCAGTCTCATGGAAGATGATGTCTAATGACCTTTTTAAAGAGCAAAACGTATTTATTTTGGCTGTAAGTTGTTTGGGAAAGAGACAGTCTCTCACACAGTGTTCATACAGTGGGGCCCTGATGATAGGTGGCACCTCTAGGTGCTATTTTAAGACAGGCCCAAACAAAGCAAAGGACTCAAGTCACTTGAAAGCAGCGATTGTTTATCACTGCAATACCTGAAATTTATAATAGCATCTATTAAAGCTGTAACCAGAACTTTGCAGTTTCAGCATTCAGGCAACAGAAAAATAAGGATTGGCAAAAGGGAAAGTTCATTCTATTAATGTAGATTATGCAACTGAACAAAGATGGTGATAAAAGGCTTCAGAGTGCTTTCTTCCTTTGATTCTCTAAAGACTTTTTTCCTTGTACACAAATAGTTAACTATTCACTGCATTCCCAAGGGATGTGTGTGTGCCAAAAAAAGGGCAGGGTCACCTGCAAAAAGAGATATTTCTTGTTCAAGGAAGTAAAGTATGCCTGGTTAAAATAAAATAAAGAAGTCAGAAAAAATTACAGAAAAGGAGGGATACATACATTGTACCTGCCTGGGAGTAGTTATAACTTGTACTCTAATCATTTATGTGGGATGTTGCTGTAGTGTTTATTCTGGTATTCATTAAAGTAAAACACCCTAAAATTCCACAGCAATAGCTCCTTCATCTAGCACAGCCAAGGAGTATGTTTGAGTTTCTTTGTTAAGAAGTTTCTTTTTAAAGAAACACAAATTTTCTATATATGTTGCTTCCCTCCCTGCCCAGTTTTTCTTTGGTTTTAATTAAAGCAGTTACAGTAGCTGATCATAAGAAATATCATGCTGATGTGTTACTTTGAACTTTTTTTGTTTGCTCTACAGACTTACGCTAAGTTTTTGTGTTGTTTTTAAATTGATATTATGATTACATTTTTAAAATATCATCCTTAAAACTCCCAGTAGTCACCTCTCTAGCTGTCAGCTTTGCATCAATGCTTGCCAATTTCATACTGGGGACAGGTGCTGGTAGCCTGGGGCACACTGACTGCAAGCAGTGCTAGTAAGTGCCTTCAAATGCCTGCAAGATAGTTTTATAAGAGCTCATAAAGAATCCATGAAATAGCCCCAATCTGTTTTCAGCATTTATTTAAAAACTAGAATCTCTAATTTAAATGTTTGTAGTGTAGGCTTAGTGCTGTAAAGTGCTGAGTTTTTTCAATTCCCAATAAAGTCAATGGGAGTTGAAGACAGTCCAAACTTTGCTGGGTCGGGCCGATTAAAGTATCCTGCAAAAATCATGCTTTGACTATGTGGCCAGTCTTCACAGACTGATACAAAGCATTTCTCCATGGTCACTTGTTGATTTTCCTATGCATCTTGCTTTTTCAGGTATGAGGAGCTATTTTAAATGTTTTAACTTGTTCAATAGTGAGTGCCCACAGGTGGCTTTGGAGAGTTTGGGGCTAGGGAGAAGGCCCCTGTTGTGCTTATTTGACAGGTAATATTGTCTTCTAGGAATTCTAACTCTGGCAAACATGCATCAACTCAGTTTGCAAAAATTCATTGGCCAAGGCTGAGAAGAGTTAGAAAATGAGAATTCTTTGTTAATGCACAACAAGAAGAGGCATGGTGAAATTCTGAAGAAACAGGGGTTCCGTTTGGATAAGTCCCCAAAGTCTGGATCCCTCTCTCACTGATATCATTTGGGCCTTTCTCCATTTTCAGGTGCAACCCTCTCCCCTAGTAACTATATTTTATACCCATAAACCACAATTATCCACTAGCTGATGAGGAGATGGGGCTGAGAAGTTTCTACTTTTGAGGGTCTGTCAAACTCATTTGAAGGATTTTCCTCTAGATTATTATTTTTTCCCATTCCGCAGATGGATTAGAGCAGAAATTTAGCTTAATGGTTTGTTTTCAGGTTTGACTTCCACAAGAGAAATGGTCCACAGGCAGGGCTGGTGCAAGGATATTTTGCACCCCAGGCAAAACTTCCATCTTGTGCCCCCCCCCCCTCGCCCTGGAGCATTGCTTATTATAATAAACTTTCAAAATACTTTCAAAAATACACCCTTTTTAGTCATGTATACTTCCTTCCTTCATACTTTCATATCAAAATCTACTACATTTTATTCTACCTTTAGAATATCCAATTATTGTTATTAATAAAATTTATAAAATTAGAATGGCGGATACTCCATCATACAACAACTGACAATATCAATGAGAAATTCCAGCAACCTACACACGAATATTCGCACATAAACATATACACTCAAATACTTAACATGCACACACAATTGACACAAAATATTAGCGAAATGATGCAACAGGGCTTGCCTAGTGGTTACATCGGCCCTGTCCACAGGGCAGAATGAAGAGCAGTGTCCTTGATGATGTGTGTACCAAGTTCTCAGTGTTTTCTGACTCGGGAAATATGTAGTAGGTTAGATTCCATCTGGATGAGCTGTTGAAATGGAAGGTTTTTGGTTAGCTGATTATCACAAGAAAGCCTATGCGTGTTTGAAGAACGATTAAAATTGGGAGAAATAGGCCATCTTTTCTATGTCTGTATGGTCAGCCATAAGAAATCTGTTTCATAAACAAGAGTCTAGATGAATAGCTAGAATGTGTAGTCTCTTCCTTTTTTAAGAATGGAGACTCCAGTTGCATTTGTGTGTCTCATAGCAAAACATAGGTAATGGACAAAATGCCTCTCCATGTCACCCCATCAGGCACTCTCTGAAGTTAGACCCCTGGTGCAGCCAGGCATGCAGAGATTTTAAAGGCTGCCTAAAAGCTTTGGATGCTGATTCTCATTAAAATGTATGATAACTGAATTTCTACAATGGCCTTGACAATGTCAGCTTCAGTGAGTTGTGGGCATTATTATGTACCAGAGGACCTGGTATGACATCCAGCCTTGGTGAGAGTATATGGCATTTTTTAAAACTTTCTTTCCAAAACAGATTTGTCAAAAAAACCACAAAAAACCATGGGCTTGGAGATGGAATGGAACACAGACGTGGCTAGCCATCTGCTTAGATTCACTTGGGCTCAAGGTGTGGGTGAATCTTTAGGTCTTTTATTTTTTTAAAATCCAAACTACTTCATCTATCTTTAATTTTTGATTTTTATTCCTGGGGGGCATTCTGAGCCAAATAAATAAATTCAATAAAAAAATTATGCACACAATATTTAAAAATTCTTCAAATTTTGTCAAAATAGCACTACATAATCCCACAAGTTTCAATTATTCTGGTAATTTATTTCAAAATACCTGTCAGCAAGTATGCCTGTAACAATACAGATGCACACACAAAAATTCCACCCAGGAGTAGAGTGTTCAAGAAACCCCTATGATAACCCAGTTCCGGTTTCTCTGCCTCCCCGAGCCCAGTCGGAGAGAGAGAGAGAGAGGTGTGTGTGTGTGTGTGTGTGTGACACCTTGGGGCGGGGCAGGGGTAAAACCCCTTGAATGCCCTGCCCCTGCTGGTTAAGCCCTGCTTTCTGGCAGGAGGTGTGGGGGCTGGCTCACAGCCTAAGGAGGGCTGGCTCACTGCATTAGGCTGGGCTAAGTCACCACAGCTGGGGCTGAAGACTTAGAGGGCTAGAAAAGCCCTAAGCCGAAGTCAGTGGGGGAGGTGAGCCAGGAAGGGGACTGCAGCTCTGTCTCCTCACCACACGCAGGGTGCCTCGGGGGCCTGGAGACCCTCGAACAAGGTAGAAGGAGGGTAACTGTGGGGGGGATAATGGGACCACTGTAAATAAAAGGCGCTTGAGTGAAGCACCAGAGGAAGGTGTGAGGACTCTTATTTCTACCAGTCAAAACACAGGGCACAGGGGAGAAAGAGAGAAACCTGTGCAGACCCTGTGACACCCCCACAACCACTTCCCTCTAGAGACGGGTGGGCAAACTACGGCTGCCCTGGCCCTCCCCCGCCTTCCCTCCTCCCCCGGAGCTATGCCACCGTGCGGGCAGTGCTCTGGGGGGTGGGGCTGCATGCTCCCATGGGGCAACATGTTTGGCTCTGCGCGGAGCCAGATCTGCTGCTGTGAGCAGCATGGTAAGGGAGCCAGAGCCGGAGGGTTGGATAAGGGCCAGGGACTCCCGAGGGGCAGTCACGAGACAGGAAGCAGGGCGGTGGTTGCGGTGGAATGGGGGCTCTGGAGTGGGTGGTCAGGGAGCAGGGGGGGGGGGTTGGATAGGGCGTGGGAGTCCCAGGTGTCTGTCAGGGGGCGAGGGAGTGCATAGGGGTTGGGGCAGTCGGGACAGGGAGCAAGGGAAGTTGGGTGGGTGGTCCTGGAGTGCAATTAGGGTGGGGGGTGTCTGGAGAGGGTGGTCCAAGGAAGGAGCAGGGGGAATTGGATGGGTCCAGGGGTTCTGAGCGGGGACAGTCAGGGTGGGAAGTGGGAGGGGGCTGGATAGGGGGTAGGGCCAGACTGCTTGGGGAGGAACAGCCTTCCCTACTCCGTCCTCCATACAATTTTACAACCCCGATGTGGCTCTCGGGCCAGAAAGTTTGCCCATCCCTTCCCTAGAGCCCAGCCAGAGCCCCCCCCTTGTCTAGATACCTCCCCCCCACCCCCAGAGTCCGGGGATCCAGAGAGAGAAACAGCCTGATGCTTAGTCCCAGGCTTGCATGGAGTTTCCTGCATGCCACCCTCTTTCCTTCAGGGTATGCTGGAAACTGCGGGTGCCAGGAATCCACGAGCTCCCTCCCCTTTCCCACAGCAGTCTTCTATGTGGGAGCTTGTCTATGCTGGGGCAAGTGGTCCTTAGTGGCAGCCAACAGCACTGCAGCCCATTTCTGTGTGCGTGCAGAATTTCCTTTCCCCCAATGTTAATTTCTGCAAAATTCTGCATTGGGTAGTGGCACAGAATTCCCCCAGGAGTATGGTTTGTGGAGGCCAAACACCTAAGACAGAGAGCTTCTTCACTATTCTGGCATTATAGGGGAATTTTTTCAGACCCTCTGCATGGAGGATATGCATCTCCCCACTTTCCAGTTGTAATTATCTCCACTTGCATTTTAAACAGGTAACATCTTTGCATGCACAAGTGAAACCCTTGTGAAAATGTACCCGAAACCTTTCCATACTAGGCAAAGACACAGCACATCTTATTTTATTGTGTGCACACACATTTTATTTGACTGACCACAGCTCGGTATAATTTTTGATGCTGTGGATAGCAAGAAACATCTAGTTGCTGAAACTTTTTTATTTTTATTTCCCCCCACTTTCCTTTATATGTTTAGAGGAGATCAGTTACAGTGGACGTTAAGTTATCCAGAAAGTGGTAATGCAGTGAATTTTCATGGAATATTTACTTTTAAATGTAGATTATGTTGATTTGAAGTAGGTTCAGACAAATCAATACGATTCCAATCTGTTGTATAATTGAGTTTTAATTTTGTCCAATTCAGAGCCCATGAAGTTCATTAAAGAGACTTAACTGCATGTTAAATTACAGGTTTGAGTAAAATTTTATACTCTTCACTGTCAGGTTGCCATGTATCTGTGTTTGATAAGAATATGACTGGTTGAAAGAGTACATTCTCTTTTAAAGTAAAGTCATTCCTTTAGCAAACATATTTCAAACATCATTCTAAATATAAAATAGCAGAAAACCTGACATATGGTTCAAATTGACAAAATAAAAAGTCAAACAGTCTTTAACAGTATATTAATTTTAATACCATTTATCAAGAAAAATATGAGGCTATTAAACTAATAAAATTGATGTATGTGTTGCTGTTTTATATTACAGTAGCACCCAGAGGCCCCAGTTGAAGATTAAGACCTCATTGTGCTAGGTACTATCGAACCTCAGAGTAAAAGTGAGTTTCTGCCCCAAAGAGCTTACAGTCTAAATATACAAAACAGACTAAAATCATGTCTACACTCCGGACACTACAGTGGCACATCTATGGTGGTAGAGAGAGGCCACTATGATGTGGAGGTTTCCTACAGCAAAAGAAGGTGTTTTTTTGGTTGTTGTAGGAATGCTGTCTCCCCAAATGATGCTAGCTAGATTGAAGGAAGTGTTCTTCTGTTGATCTAGCTGCATCTGCTGGAGGTTTGTTGGCGCAGCTGTGGCGCTCATGGAGTGCTCTAGCTATGCCGACTTAAAATCTCAGTGTATGCCAGGCCTAAGCATGGGAAGGGAAACAGAGGCACAGAGAGGTGAAGTGACTAGCCTAAGAACACACAGCACATAAGGGGCATTGCTGGGAGTAGATCCCAGAAAGCAAACCTGCAGCTTGTGCAAACGATCATAGTTCCATTGAGCTTCAATGGAGCTACGCAGTTTTCAACCTCTGAGGATCTGTCCCCCAATGCCCTGTCCTCTGAACAATGCTGCTTCTCTGAAACCAGCAATATCTGTGTGATGTGCCCAGGGTAAGATCCAGACTTCTGAGTACTTGTGTCCCCCTACCCTGTGAGCTGGGGTGCCCTTTCACTACTTCGCTGCTATAGCCACTACTCTTTTCTGCTCTCACACTCAGCCTCCGGAATGTTAAGTCACTCCCAGCTACAATGAGTGAGTGCTGCAGGCAGCCACTCTTGAATTACACTGGGGGGTGATCCCCACACACTCTCAGCCAGATGTCTTCTACAGCCCAGGCCTTCCCTGGACTATACATGCTTATAAAAAGTTCATCATTTAATTAATAAAAATGATACTCATACTCCTGCCATCTCAAATGGAGTTTTCCAAACACTTCAGTTCAGAAGCACTGGGTTAGATAAACTTGTATTGTTTTATTAAAAAGAGAGAGATTTTAAGTGAACAAAAGTAATGAGGCATAAATGTCAAAATTGGTTACAATAAAATGCAACTAGCATGGAAAGGGTGACTGTTGACCATCACACTCTAGAATAATTTTCCAGATACATTTCATACCGCTCTGTATTACAACCTAATGGCATCACTATACTGAATAATTTGCTCATAGTCAATTAATAAATCACATTGCTTCTTGGCATTTTGGCCAAAATCAAGTGTAATTCAAATAATCAGTTCTGTTTTTCAGGGCTTTATTATTTTGCCATATAGCCTTGATTAGTGATATAAATTGACCAAACTTTCATTCTGGGACTAATTCCCCCATGTGCTCTCTTAAAACATACACACTTTCTCCCTTCCGGTTCCTATCTCCCCCCACCCCCCCGCCCAAAAAAATGATGTGGAACTGTTAGTCAAAGAAATACTATAGAGATTTACCAGTTCTGGATGTTTTTTCTGTTTGTTTAAGATTTTAAGTAAAATTTCATATGCCCCTAATTTACAATGTGGATGAAGACCTTTTGGAGTTTTTAAAAGTAATTTAAAAAAGACAGATATATTAACGTTTTTTAATTGGGTATTGGGCAATGCACAGTAACCTTTGATCAAAATTCCTTTTAATATCTGTGTTATTCTTATGATGACTATGTTATGAAATTGCTTAGTCAGCGTTCCTTAATTTGGTATCTAGCACTTAGATCCTAAACTGATTGGATGCTTTATAGATAGGCAGGCAAACAGCAGAGACACCTTAATCAGTTTTCTATTGAGGACATAATACATGCTTCAGAACTGCATATGAATTTACATAAGAGACCATACGGAGCTATTATACTCTATATCAATTATATTATAAGCCAGTGGTCCATATTTCAAAATATTTTGAAAACTGTGCACTGGAATTGGTAGAGGATTTGGTTCTTCTAGCAGTGGATCCTTTGCTTAAGAAGTGTGGTTTACAGAATTAAAATTTAAACCACTGTCTATTTGAGGTTCTTGTATGAACCCCATTTCTGTAGTATCTGAGTACTTCACAGTCTTTAATATGTTTATTCTCACTATGCCCCTTTGAGGGAGAGAAGTGCTATTCGCTCTATTTTACAGACGAGGAACTGAGGTACTAATTAAATTGCCTAAGGTCATGCAGGAGGTCTGTGGCAGACTGGGAATTGAACCTAGATCTCCAGAGTTACAGGTTAAGGTCCTAATCATTGGACCATCCTACTCTGCTATGAGACTGTCTACACTGCACCCTATATTTTCAGAATGTATCAGGTGACTTGCTCAGGTGACTTGTCTACAGGGGGGCCCTCAGGAAAGTTAAGAGGAATTATTTAAAGGTGTGAAGTTGATGTGCATAAGATAAAGCACATTAAGCTCCATTTTGGATGTTTCATTCAGAATTAAAATGACCACCTTTTCCCTTTATAATCCTTGAATTTGAATGCAAAATGATTATTTCTCCAGGAGATGCAGGTGTATATTTATAGGGTAAGATCATGAATGCATTGATGTCATTGGGAGTTTTGCTATTGGGTTAAGTCGGACCTTGGATTAAGCTACAGAACACTAAGACCATTTTATTTCTTTAATGCACTTTTACTTATGTGCACTAATGTCACACCTTTAGTTAATTTTGCCCTAACTTTCCTGGATGTCGCTGTGTAGACAATCTCTAAGGGTATGTCTACACTACAGCCCGGACACTCATGCATGTGCACTAAAAATAGCTGGATACTGCGGCACCCCTGGAGCTCAGGTGAGCTATCCAAGCTTGGATTCACTGGATAGGAGGAGTCTGAGCTTGGCTGGATAGCCTGAGCCTCCACCAGTGCTGCAATGTGCACACCACTCTTTTTACCAAATGTACGCTTGTCTACACTTCAAATGCTGCAGTAGCACAGCTGTATTGCTTTAGACACTACCTATGCTGATTGGGGGGGAGGGGGAGGATTCTTCGATCAGCATAGGTAACCCATCTCCCCAAGAGGCAGCGGCTAGGCTGATGGAGGAATTCTTCCATCAGTTTAATGCTGTCTACACCACGGTTAGATCAGTGTGACTACCTCTCTCAGGGAGGTGGATTTTTCACCCCCTTGAGACACAGAGCTATAGTGATGTAAATTCCTAATGTAGACCAGGTCTCAGACTAAGCCACTCTTCCTGTGGAGGTAGCAGAATGTATGCTAGGTAATTGATGAAAGATTACAAAGAGAGAAGGTAACAGGATTTCCCTCTTACTATGTGTAGAGGAGAGTCCTGTGAATAAAAACATTAATTACTCTGTTTAATATCACTTCCAGACAGGAAAGTAGTCTGGGAAGCATTACCAATATCGTAGGGTATGTGTTCACTAGTGCTTTTGTTGCTAAAACTTATGTTGCTCAGGGGTGTGAAACCCCCCCTCCCCCCGACCAGCATAAGTTACACCAATAGAAATGCTGGTGTCGACAGCACTATTTTGGTGGGGGATGCTTTCCTGCTGATATCGCTGCTGCTACTTGTTGAAGGTAGTTTAATTATGCCGACGGGAGAGAGCGCTCTCGTTGGCATAGAGCAACTATATGGGAGCCCTTAACGGTGCAGGTGCAGCTGAAGCAGTACAGCTGTGTCACGATAAGGTCTCTAGTGTAGACCAAGAGTAAATAAATCATCCTTCACTGACTTGTGTGGAAACTCTGCCTTTTATCTGAAATAAGTAAAAATCCAAAGAGAGAGGGTAGATGTAACGGAACACCAACTCAGAGGAGCGCAACAAAATCAACTTAGTGCCACCTTCATTTTTATTATCGTTATTACCTTGCATATGTCCTTACTGTTTTAATTATGTAATTTTCCATGTATGGGGTGTGAATCAGGCCCTAAATATATAACTTCAATGTCTGTATTATACCTTTTTCTCATCTCCTATGCTATAATTCTGAAAATAGGTTTTTAGTAGCTGTTGAATGGTACATAGTTTGGTCCCAGCAGCCCACAATGATAGGCCACATTCTGAAGCAATATAACACAATGCCATGCTTTCTTCTAAATAACTGCTTCCATTTTTTACATGCAGGCTTCTTTCATGCTCACTGATGGTTGTCTGCAGAAAATTCACACTACCTGTAGAATCTGGTTATCTTGGAATAACCATGGTCCTTTATTATTATTGAAAGCTTTTATTAAATGAATACACTCTCTGCTTTCTGATGAGAAATGTTATGAAATCATATGTTAATACACGTTATTTTCTACTTGGAATGACTAAAGCTATTGAGGAGAAAGAGGGCTCACTTACAAGAAACTAAAAAAAAAATCCTGTTTTTGTTAGAAGTTTCTTTGGTTACTGGTATTTATAGTGATACTTTAAAGGTTTTCAGGATCAAGCCCACAATACTTATAGTATACAATACTTATAGATGAAATACTTATAGATGTCCATGATTTTATTTTGCATGAGTATGGTTTTGCAAATAAAGTCTGACTTTTGTAAAGGAAATTTCTCAGAAAGTTTCCCAGAACTTCTTAGTTGTATGTGCATGATTTTAATTGAAGTCAATGAGAGATGTGTTTATGCCTGTGAGGGTGTAATTTGTCCCGTGTGTGTGTGTGTGGTTTTTTTTCCCCTCCTGCTGATAATGGCTCATCCAAATTAAACAGCCTCTTAGAATTGGTATGGTAATTTCGAACTTTTTATGCTTTCTGTGTATATAAATGCATCTTACTTCTGTGTTCCATTCTGTGCATCCGATGAAGTGGGCTATAGCCCACGAAAGCTTATGTTGAAATAAATTGGTTAGTCTCTAAGGTGCCACAAGTATTCCTCGTTTAGTCTGTATATACAATCCCAGCCCAATTTAAGCCAACGGTAAAGCTTTCACTGATGAATGGTGCTAGGATTTCACCCTATAACATGTAGGCATCTACTGGAGAAATAATAAACTTTCCTTCAAACCAGGCCTATTGAATTTTGGTGTTTTCCTTTTTGTTAGTCTGGATTTCTGTACATCCCTCCTGACACCTAGACCCCTTAGGATATATCCACACAGCCTGCAGCAGTGAGCATCCCAACTTGGGTCGATAGACTGGAGTTTGTGGGGCTTGTGCTAGTGCTCTAAAAGAGCCATATAGACGGCACATTTAAGTTGCGGCTCAGACTCTGAAGGCCACCCACTTTCCTAGGCTTCAGAGCTCAACCCCAGTGCAACTTTAAAATGCCACCTGCACACTGCAAGCCCTGGAAGCCTGAGTCTATTGACCCCCACAGGGAGGCTTAGTGCTGTAGGCTGCGTAGACATACCCTTATTGTTTTCAAGAGCAACTTTTATCTGATTGCCATTTGCCCTTGTGTAATCCCTCATATTTAAAAGATGCCGCTGTGTCTTGCTGGGATTATCCAAGGGGGTTAAGAGGAGTTATGTATCCAACTCCCATTGACTCTGAGAGTTGGGCACCCTAACTTATTTTTGAAAATCCCAGCTTCACTTTTCCTGATGCTTTACCTGTAGCGTGTTTCAACTGTTTTTATTCCATCTCCCAATATGGTGGCAGTTCACAGGGTGCCCTTAGAATGTGCTTGTACTAGCGAGTGTGCTGTGGTTGTGGCAAGTGGATCTAAGCACTGCACAGATCTACTGCATGCATCTTCTGCTTTCTCCTTTCCTTGTGTGCTAGCTAGGCCCTGGTTGCAGGGTGGCTGCTGCTGGTTGGGGCATTACAATGCCATGATGCTGGAGTTGATTGGCATGGTGCAAGGTCTTTTCACCATGGCATTTATAATAAAGTGGTGGGACAAAAGAGTCAACAGAAGAAAGCTTATAAAATGTATTTGGTTGGTTTGGGGAGCAAAGGGCTTTAAATATGGAGCACCTTTTGTCAAACATGCCTGAAACTGAGAGCAGGATGATTGATATATATATTTTTTTTAAGCTTCACTTCTGTCCTTTTTGAAAAACAGAGCAAGCCAATCTTCAGTAAGTATGCTAGTGGCTTTCCAAAAAGCTGTGTAAGAATAAGCTCTGACATCAGTTTGTACAGCCTTCTGACTACAAACATACATTTCAATTAAGTTATTGATAGGAGTAGTATCACAGAAATCAGTGGGAATACTTCACTGAAGAGAAACTTTATTCTGGTGTTTATGCAATGACCATTCATCTCTGTCATCACCTGGGATTGCACCAGAGACCTCTAGAACTGAAACACAAATATCTTGTCTGGTATCAGGCAGCAGGGCAGACTTATGCCCTCTATGGATCAGCTACAAAGGGGGGATGCATCTTACACATGGAACAGTGGGTTACCTTGACAAGTCTATACTACCTTATCTAATCAATACAAATAAATACATGTTTTAAAACATGGGTTTCATACTTGTGATGTTAATCTTTCTCCATCATCAGCAAGTTGTTTCCCTTTCACAGCTGCCTCTTTAGTCTTTCGATTTGAAAAATGATAATCTATTAAACCAAGTAGGAAAAGAATAAGGGGCAATGCTTACTGGTAGAACATTTGACTACAAATACAAAAAGAAATAATCCTGAAACCACATGAGTTAATTAAGTCAGGAGGTGTTGTTTTGCATTTGCAATATTGTTTCTTTTGATCCAACAACTGTGCACAGTAAAATGAGTCATGATTTTAGTAGATGTCTCTAATTTTCCTTCATTTAAAACTGAGGTACTTTATATTTTGACTTTGCACTGTAAATAAGTGTTTCAGGTAGGCTGGAGTGTTTTCACTATTGTTACTTGTATCGGTAGACTGCTGCTACATTACTGCACATTTAGTTGATTTACTTTGAATGTATTATATGGGATGCACTATTTTACCCTCCCATTTCCTTGGTTAATTTAGTAAGGGTAAAAAAATCATTTTTTTATGATTTTGCTTGATGTACTAAATATAACAACCTAGCTAAGATGAAACTATTTTGAATAGATTGGGCTGTTTATTTTTATTTTTTTTTCAGCCTGACTAGCTGCATAATGGTGCAGCCTGCAGCCGATTGCCAGTTTTGAGGTATTATCTGAACAACAACAGGCTTTAATTTGCTCAGGATCACTGGGCACAGTTAGCCCTGTTCTGTCTCTCACTTATTGCATTGTTGTCGTAAACCCATTAATGTTTTTACATGCATATTTCCAGGCTAAATTTTTTCCTATAGCATTAATTTTAGCTGAACTTTGAGGCTAAATTTTAAGTTTTGTGTGTTTAACCTTCATCCTAATTGCCTGTCCACCATAAAGTGGTGGTGCTTTGTTCCTAAATTCCCTCTATGAGGTGGTGTGCATTAAAGTGTATTTATACTCTCTCAGATTAATTAACTGTGACCTTACAATCCACTGTCCTTGTTTAATTGGTGGCTCCAAAGCACACTAATGGCATAAATCAACTGATAATGAGATTCAGACTTGCTTTTAACATATATAATAACACTGCAATGATATGGCAAATGAGATTTGTTGACTCTGTTCTGGCATTACAGGAGAGAAGACACAATTATATGTGTACTTTTGGGGTGGGGGAGGACTTCACTGGAATGAATAACACGCAGTTCAGGGTGGGTGGAAGGGATAAGGAGGATATTCTACATCAAGATAAGTTTGGTATTCTTTCCTTATCTCTAGGCAATGTGCAATATTGTGCAATGTGCACTTTAGGGTACAGAAATGTGGTGGGAAGGTGTTTCTTACACATTACTGGAGAGTAACAAAACGGATGATTTAATCTTCAATATAGTTATATATTTTTTACACTAAACTTACACCCACTATTTTATGAACTGCAAATTAATCAGATAGTTCCCAAGGAACCAAAAAAAGATTTTGCCCTAAACTAGTAGCCCAAGCCCATTATTATTTTGAGTTTAATGTTACCCATATCCATCTCCCGCATTTTTGGAAAGAAAACAAGGGCTTTGAAACAAAGTTTCTTTGTTTTCACAAGAACTAAAAATGTGCTGTATGTAGACCAAACAATAAAAATAAACTGCCGAACTACCTTCTAATGCATGGGGGTTCTGGAGAGAGGAAACCATGGATATTTAGAGGCATAAAGTGAGTCATTGTGCTAGTTAAAGAATTTTATAAGGCAAGCTCTGTGGGTTTGAGTTGCATCTGTTACCTTTCCAGCCAGAACCGGGGGTATGGAGGAAAAAGAATGTTGGAGTGAATCATGCCTTATACTGAATTCATTGTACCTAGGCTAAGCTTCTAAATGGGATCTAGACCTTAGGTAAAACAAAAACATTCTTGTTGTATGACTGTTACCTTAAATGTATTCCAATTTAGAATACCAAAAAGATATTATATAAAAACAGCTAACAAAACACTGTTACCAACAGATTTTTCTAAAGTAATGTGTGTTCCCATAACCCTTTAAAAATTATCTTTGTTGTTTTCCCTATTAAATAGATAACCATGCCTGTTATTTCTGACAGCTCTTACAAGCAATAATGGACTGGGTTGCTATGGTGTAAGATGTAGAACAATGAAATAATTGTTTGTCATGGTATTGGCTTCCTGGAAACAAATTCTGTGTAAATTATTCGGTTGAAATGGTGACAATAGTGCTGGTTGCAATTTTGTTTAGTTCATAGTTAGGAAATGCCTTTCTCCTATAATAATAATAAAAAAAGTTGAATGTGTCAGTTTTGATAGTTTTTCTTTGCTTTTTAACTTTTTTCTTTCTACATTTTCAGGTCAGTTTCATGAATTCAAAAGCAACTCACCAGTGATTTCTGGGTGCTGGGACTGATTTTCTTGTGTATTTGTAAGTATTTATTGATTTAATACACTACTTATTTGCATGTATGTCTGAAACAGTTTTAACATGAAAGGAGGCCCAATATTAAAATACCATCCTAAGGCCTCACTGATCAGAAGGGGAGGGAGGAGTCAATGTCCCTCTGGAGTTCTTGTGCAATCCTACATTGCAGTCTCTCAGGGTGGATATAAATACCTGAATTAAGGAGTGAGCAGCGCTGCCCTCATCTCAGAATGTCTGTTGAATTTCCCAATAGTAATTGAGATGTAACTATATAATGCTTATCATTTTATAACATCTGTGAATCTGTGCTGACCCTGTGGCTTACGTCAGCAGTGCTTCTTGCTGCAGTGATGGAGATATGTGCCTGGAAGCAAATTGGGGCCACCAATGCCAGGAAGGTGGAGTTCTTGGAGGTAATGCACATAGGTTATTGGGAAAATGCCAGGGAAACTTCTGGCTACTGAACCAGAGTTGTATTCATGTTTAACTTGGAGGAGGCTGACATTTACAATTGCAGGAAAAGGACTGAGACTAGTCATTTAGGTCTTGACGTAGGAAGGCACTTCAGAATGTGTTTAAGTTTCAGTGAAGTCAGTGGGATTTAAGCACATGCTTAAGTGCTTTTCTGAATTGGGGGCCATAGAGACAAGAATCTCAGTAGGGAAGAAAAGGCATCTACAGAATAAAGGCACAGAAAATGTTCAGTGCCATAACCTACTTAGTGTTTGGATGCAGCCAGATGTGGTAAGAGGGAACCCATAGGAAGGGGGCAAAAATAACTGACAAACCCTGAGCCTTACTATAAGGTGGTGGTGCATAAATGGGGTAAATCTACACAACACAACTTTAAAGCACAAAATCTGGTTTATGGAGCTTCATCTAAAGTTGTTCACAAAACTTATGAAATGGGAGAACAGCTGTTTTTCCCCCAAAGAAAGAAACATGATCAAAACTCACAATTTGTAATGGATAACATGCAAGTTACTATCATTTTCTTTTTACAAAAGAGTGCATTGCCACTCATCCCTTGGCAAACACTTGTATTTTAAATTCCTTTCACTTACTAATCTATTGTCCTATATTTCTTTTTAATGAAAATTGTTAATCAAATTTGGAGAAAAAATATAATAGTTAAGAAATAAAATAATTCATTTAAACAAAATTGCTAAAATCTTTAGAAAAATAGATTTCTGATGTCTGACCGTGGCAGTGTAGAGTCATGGACCAAATATAGGACTGAGATCTAAGAACTCATTATTTTTAATCCTGACTTTACCTACACTCTCTGCATAGTTCTGGTTAAAAAAAAATCATGTCGTTTTTCTGTGCCTCAGTTTCCTCATCTGTAAAATATGTAGTAATAAAAATGTCAGCATATGGTGCAAATAGTAGCTAAATTTACCATCATATCCCAGGTATTTCTCAGTCTAAGTACAGGAAGTGCAATATATACCATGGTTAAACAAATACTGTGGGGCAATAAATGGTGTCTTTTTTTTTTTTTTTTTTTTTTTTTTTTTTTTTTTTTAGCATTGCCCCTTGTACTAATCTAACTCACTGGAAGGCTATGAAAATTCTTTCATTAGTCCATACAGCATCATGAGGTTGTACCATGATATAAATGTTTGTCATAATCATATTTCAGGCTACTTGCTTGAATTCTGCCCAGATTGATAGTGACCAAAAGTTGCTTAACAAAATATGCCTTTAAAATATTATGTACATGTAAAACAAGTAGTCCTACTTAGGTCAATCAAATAATTACATGAGAAATAACTTTATAATCCGTATAAATGATTGCCATCTAACACCTGTAAGATGGCCTATGCCAAAGGAATTGGTGTAAGTACTATTCCTGGAAGACAAGTAACCATGTCTGATAATGCTGCCACTAACACCGCTAGCATACTTGTTTGCAATCTCAGCAGAGAGCTCAAAGGTTGAATGAATATATAAACTCAACTACATATAGTCTCTAGAGGTGGTCTCTGTAAATCAGGGCTGAGGCTCATTGATAGGCTGTGTGGAGAAGCTAATGCTGTTTCTGCTTGTCCATGTTCTGTGGCTAGATGGCTTGTTTTAGAGTTTAGGGTTATCAGTACAGCAGCATTCACAAGATCTAAATTCACTTAAACTAAAAAAATCTTGAACATTAAACGGACTTGGTACTATCCAGGTTCTTCTCAACTACTATAAAGAGTATTGAAGTAAGTTCTATATTAGCAGTGGATGAAGCCTTCTTCAAAAAAACTGCTTTATAGCTTTCTGAAATTGCAAAGATTTGGAATGTAGCAGGGTCAATTGATGATGGTAAATGATGATAATTTCTATTGCCATAAGGATTCATTGTGCTTTACAGACAAAATGAACCAGGCTGCTGCCTCAAGTAGCTTACTTTCTGAGAGAGGCATGTTTTTTTGCAAATCTTAAGTCATGCAGGTGTCCCCATTGAAGTTAATCAGAGCAGAATCAGGACCTAATTTAGACATAACACAGAAAGGCATGACACAGAAAAGTTGGAGGTGTGAGGGATTGACATAGGAATGACGAGATGTAAGCGATCATGCAATGTTTTAGTTGCATACACATCTCATTAGTGCATTTAAGAAAATTAAGATGTAATGTTTAGATATGCTACAGTAGCCCTTCACTCTTATAATATGGATAATTTGGGGGGCCAAAAATTCGTGCAGCAGTAGAAATCACTGCTGAAAGGTTGAGTAACCTCATATATTTTCTACAGAGGTATACTGCAGTGTCTGTTAAATGCCGGTTTATATCCATTCAGATGCTGTTTCAACCAGGGGATATAATAATCTTTTTTTCTTTTTCCTTCAAATTTTTGAAAGTTTTTTTGTCATAAACGTGTTCAAACCGTAACATATAATTACTTGGATCACCCAGTTCAGACAGCTTTGTTGTTGTTGTTATAGCTAACCAGTTTCATTCAGGAGAAAACAGGACTGATGACTCATACAAATTGCATAGAAAATGTGACTTCTCTCCTTTTCTATATTTCCCACAGAGTTATTGTCATAACTGAAGGTTACTTTTGTGGTCTTAAAGTGGTTTTATATTTTGAATTATTTTCATAGGTAGACTTGCTCAGTGGTGAATTGCACAAATCATTTAAAATTACAAATATTAAAATAGAAAGATATTTTTAATGGCTCTGAGCTTATGAAAGGTTTTTTGTTTGTACTCCAGCAGTTATACATACATCCTTTCAGCACCAGGTAGCCTCTAAAATTCTTTTTTTCTGTATTTACATTTTATACTCACCTGTGTGTGTGTGTGTGTGTGTGTGTGTGTGTATGACAGAGATGGATTTATGCACATATGCAGGTTTATTGAGAACATCAATAAATGAAGAAAAGCCTTTCTTAAATGGACATCAGCAAAGTCCAGGAAACTTCTAACGTGTTGCTACAATAATTCTTCAATGAAAGGCCTGATTTGGTAATATGCTGAAATAATACCAGTTTAAAGTCAGATGGCTTTATAAAAGCATCTAGTAAAAATGTTTAAAAAACAAGTATTTATTATAAATACTGAAACAAACACCTGGATTCTGTGTATTTAAACATCATGTAGAATGTTGTGTCAAATTTTGTTTGTTCAGATCTTTCTTCAATTACACCACATCTGCTGTTAATAACAGATCAAGTTTTTTGCTTCTAACTCAACAATATATATGTTTGAAGACCTATGTTTTTCAAAATAATGGAGTCGGATCCTTGATGCAAATGAGCATGGTTCCAATGAAGACACTGGATTTACACTAAATGAGGATCTGGCCAAATACATTTCTGTCCTGTGTCTGATGCATTTGGATTTAAAAGATCAAATCTATGAAATTTTGTGAATAGTTTTATATGTATTAAGATGAAACAAAAATACAGAGGTAAATTAAGATAAAGCATCTTTGAAGAGGTCTTTATGTACATGAAGAATTCTAAGGATTTGAGGCTTCTCTGCTTTACAATCTAACTGTAGACAAATGATCTGCTGGTTTATGATACATTAATTTCTGGAGGACACCATCTCTCTCCGCTCTCTAGCTCAACTCTTTAATGCATTCAAATATTAGAAAGTTTGTTTTAAATAATATTTTATTTTCTTTCTTTGTCACGTACATAATCCATTAATATTTTGGCCAAAAAGGTCTCCATCACATTATCCCTTACCTTTCTCTATAAAGAACTAGTTCTTTTAACCCTTCTATTGAGAAAAGTAAGTGGTACCTTAACACAGGCTGTCTTGGCTGAATCATCTATGATTATTTGATGGCAGATAAAAAAATCATCTTCAGATGGAACTAACTGCTATCATTATTATTTAATGTTGGCATTGCAGTAGTATCCAATGCTGCTACTTAAACAATCAGGGGAGGGTACATTTAGACTATGTTTAGAACTTTAATTTATAATGCACAACCCCTTTCTCCTTCATTTCCTTAGAAGCAACATAATAGAAATTCATATAAAATAATAATTTACATTCATACTAGTCTGAAGGATATTAAAATGTTTATAAACTACAAATATATGGTACTACTGAAATGCAACCACTAGTGGGTTAGAAATTACTCTCCAACTGGCTTATAGCATATTGTGCAAGAGTAGAAAAAATATATGTATTCACTAACATACTTTTTTGGTAAGGATTAAGTTCTGTTGTTTGGATATATTTTTCTAGTTACAATATTTTTAGAAATGCTCCTTTTTAGAACTGCAATGCTCTGAATGCAAGCAGGGACCCCTCTGCTCTGCCATTGCCATGTGCCACATTAGATCAAACTGCTGCCTACAAAAATCTTTACAAAATCAGTAAGGGAAAAATTGCTCATCCAAACAATTCTCCTTTTGCAAGGGCAGAGGACAATGTGCAAGCTGCAGGAACACATGGGAGACCAAGAACTGTTAGGAAATTCTTGTGTGGAACAGCTGGAACAAGAATGTGGAAGAAGAGTTCTCTACATCACTCACAGCAGTTTGTACCTTGACACAGTCTCAGAAGTTCTGCATGTGATTTGCATCTGCAGAGTTAATGTTTGTAAAAAAGGAAGGCTTAATCATCACATAACTGAAGCTTTATGAGTCTGAATAAATAAAACTCCAGACCCTAGGTGTAGGAAGGTTGCTAAGGAAGGATTTTCTTCAGGCCAGGCAGTTGTGAGGCAAGTGATATGAAATAATTCTTGCATATACAGTACAGTGAGGACAGACATCACCAACTGTCTGTGTGAACACTGTCTGAAATCTCACTGAGTCAAATTTATTAAGTGGGTCAGGATGGTAAACTGTTCATAGTAAGCTTCTTTCTATTTCCCACTCCCTGGGATGTATATCAAGACTAGTTTGATTCATTTATTGCTATGAAAGACAATTGCTTAGGACTAACCACTCTTCATCTTAATCGCTGCTATAGGAGATGTTGCAGTAAAAGGTTAACTGCTTCCAGAATGTACTAGAGCTATACTATATACCTATGCCTGATTTCTTAGAAATCTGGTAATAGTGTGTTTAGCAGAGATGTCACCAATTAAGCACAATCCCTAATAAAGATTCTACAGTTAAAATACTTGTTTTTTAAAGTTAATTGAAAAGAGTTGATAAAAGGGCAACATCCCTTTAAAAATGTTACTCTAAAAGAAAGATGAGGTAAATAGGGTGATCAGACAGCAAATGTGAAAAATTGGGACAAGGGGTGGGGAATAATAGGAGCCTATATAAGAAAAAGACCCAAAAATTGGGACTGAGCTCCGCGCCGGCTCCCCCCCGTGCCTGCCCAAGGAGGTCTGCGGACCCCCCCCCCCCGCCCGCCCAAGCAGGGGTCTGCGGAGCTGCTCGGGCGGGTGGGGGGGGGGAGCCGGCGCGGAGCTGCTCGGGTGGGCACGGGGGTCCGCGGAGCTGCGCGGGCGGGGGGGGGGGAGCTGGCGCGGAGCTGCTCGGGCGGGGGGGGCAGGGAGGGTCCGCAGAGCTAGCTGCTCGGGCGGGCGCGGAGCTAGCTGCTCGGGCGGGCGCGGCGCTAGCTGCTCGGGCGGGCAGGCGCGGAGCTAGCTGCTCGGGCGGGCGGGGGGGAGCCGGCGTGGAGCTAGCTGCTCGGGCGGGCACGGGGCTCTGCGGACCTGCTCGGGCAGGGGGGAGCCGCGGACCTGCTTGGACTGGTGGCTGGTCCCCTGGGGAGCGTGCCCGGCTGCCCCGAAAGGTGGTGCCTACTGGGGACTCCCGGAATGGTGGGATATCTACCCACAATGCAATGCTCGCTATGTCGACACTTGCAAAAGTTGTAAGGACAGACAGTGTCGACCTGCTGTGCTTTGTGGGGACGCACTAAGTTGACTTTATGCAGTCTGCTTTAGAAAATTGACTTAAGGGAAATCGACCTACTGCTGTAGTGAAGATATACCCTTAGGAACATGGGAATCTTCCATACTGGATCAGACTTACGGTTTATCCAGTATGGTATTCCACAGTGGGCTGCAGCCATTACGTGATTCTTCAGAGAAAGGTAAAAATGATGCATAATGCACTTGTCTGGTTGAACAATGCAGTGCTGTACTGTGGGAAGGAGATTCCTTTGGAACCCCTTTTATTTCTGCTATATTTTTTTGAGTTAGTGTCCAGAACTGAACACAGTATTCAAGGAGAGGGTTGACCACTGATTTAGTGGTGTTAAAATACTTTCTATCTGATTCTTTATAGATTTGAATGTTTTGTTTGCTGGTTTAACTACCGCTTCATATTCTTGGATATTTTAATTCCTTGTTCCACTTTTTCGTGAGTGGTTCCAGTATATTTAAAATCCAGCAATGAAAGTAAATAGTAAAGTGTTTCCTTCCAGAGTGCATGACCCTGCATTTTTCAACACTAGATTTCATCTGTCATTGTGCTACACAGTCACCTACCATTGTTTAACTATTGTTGGCAAATGTTTTCATTTTATGGGTGACTTTTTCCTGATCATGACACTGGTTCCAGTACCAACAACTGGTGAAGACTTCCCCCACAACTTATTAGCTCTTTTTTTTTTTTTTTTTGCATTCCAAGAAGCAGCTGTTTACTAGGACTCTTTGTGCTGGCTTGCAAAACCATTTTTTATCAATGGCAGGGCATTGACCTTTATTTTCTAGTTATCTGTTTCCCTTAAAAAGTCCTATTCTCTGCTAAGGCCTCGTCCCACCAATCCATGTTATGTCTTAGAAAATGCTCTTATTTCCTCATCATCTTTCTCATTGAAGTTTGACAATGTACGTGTATATTTTTTCTGCAAACTCTTTAACTTTATTTGCTCTCTCATCTTTTTCATTGCTTGCTGGTCTACATGGCTTGTGGACGTACTATAAGCGCAGCCAGTGGACGTGGGTTGAGTGGAATGTAACCATCCACGTTTTATCATCCCCTTGCTGTGCCTCTCAGAATAGCTGTAGGACTTGTGCAATTTCACTCCAGATTTGTTTTATGCAGGTGGTCCACAGGAACACTAGTGCAATCTCTTTGCTACTAATGTGCTCCTGCTTACCTCAGTCTGTGTAAAATTCAACAGCAGGCTATGCTCACAGTTTTTGATCTGCCCTGTTCAAGGTGTTTCGGCAGAGTTTGCACACTCCAAAGGCTGCCTTATAATGTTGAACACTCCCTTGTGGCACTCCCTGTCCCCCTTCCCCAGCCTAGGAACTTGCTGGATTGATTCTCTTTGTTAGTGCTGATTGTTTATCTCAGCAGGTAAAGAAACTCTTTTGTGTTTCCTAAACAGCTTCCAGCCTGAAACAGCAGGTTTTTTGTTGTTATTTTTCCTTTGGTTTTTTTTTTTTTTTTTTTTTGCATTACCCATCCACCTGCCATTAATGGTTTCATCATCACTGAAAGACCCTCTGCTACGGAGATTTCAAAACGTATTGTCCTGTGGTCACCGTTGCTTAGGGGCACAGCCACACTCGCCTCTTGTACACAAAACTAAATTGAGCGGAGCTTATCCTCCTGTGTTCTCCAGAAGGAGCTGCTCCAAAAAGGAGACATTTATAGTATCAATAAACTGCTTCTCTAAACCATGTACAGATGTGTTATTCAACCAGTTAATATTGGGGTAGTTAAAATCACCCATTATTATTTTTCTGGCAGATTTTGCCACTTCATTAATATCTTTCAACATACTGAGTTGCTTGGCTGCTCCTTCTTTTACATGGTTTATATCATATCATGCCATCACAGCATATTCTGTAGTTTTGAGTTAATTGCTCAATTAACAGTGGTATTCAGAAAGTGCTAGGAAAATTCTACAACTAATGATTTGGACAAATTCAAAATAGGTTGGTATTCCATAGTTTTAAATGTCAAACATGCCAGTATCTGCAGGCATAAGACCCTGGAGTCTTAGAACTCGATAGCTCAGAAACTCGAGTCTAAAAATCATAGTGTAATTGTCAGGCATACGTGTAGCCCCCCACTAGTTCCATGTTGGGGGTCTGTGCCAGCCTACTTGTTCCTCAGGATGGTTAGCACAGAGAGGCAGGGGCATGGAGTGACTCCTCAGTCACTTCATGGATGGGTCTTGTGGAAGTGCAGAAGGAGGCGGGGGGGGGAGGGGGGGATAGTGCGGATGAACCCCGATTCTTCCACCCCTCTGGCCTCTGGGTCTTGTTTATGGAAGCATTGTGGAGGCTGCTATAATAACCATTGTATAGATTTTGCAGGCACTACAGAAACAGAGGAGTGATGGTGATGAGAGGGCAATTGACAGGTTTGCAATGGGCTTTTGTCCTGCTCCTGCGGTCCATGATTGGTTGTAGGTGCAGAATAGATAGTTAACTCTAATGGGCCATTGTTTCCAGCTGTTTGGAGCTGCCAACTAGCTGTCTAAGCACTGGACTGATTCTTTGTCTCACCAGCTGCCATGCGGGGATAGCAGGGGATGCACTGCCTACCCATTTTGCCACTCCCCAGCACCTTCACTTTCATTTATGGCACTGGGGGAAAGAGGAGGAGTTATGGACCTTGCCTGGGGGCCATGTTGATGCAGTGTGTAGCTGCAGAGTAGCTTCATGGCCACTTCCAAATAGGGAGAGGTTTTCCTCTCTGGATTCAGGTTGTACTTCATGGGGTCAGAGATCAGATACCTGCAGGGCTTTGGTCAGGCTCTGCACTCTGACAACAACAGGGGCAAGATTTGGCATGATGGCTTTTGTCTGATTTTTGTACGTTACTCGTGTCACTAATTTAAAATCTTTCTGTGCTGTGCTGCTGATCTGATGCAAGACTGTACTGAGTCGTAATGGTTTGCATACAAGAATAAGACTTCCATCCAGCAAAGCACTTAAACATGTGTAACTTCAAGCACGTGAGTAGCTCCCTTATGACTTCAGTTCCTGAATAGTCCCATTGACCGTGTATATGCTTAATTCTTTTCTGGACTAGTATTGATTATGTGTATGTTGCTGCTAATTTGTTCAAATTTAAAGTAAATAACTGAAGAACCTCTAGAAGATATAATGATGTTCGGACTTTCTCTGCAGTCCTACTCGGAGATATTGTGGATGCCTTACAGACATTATAATTTATCTTTTATGACAAAAAATATAGTGAATTGTCTTATTCCTCTTGGCAACGTGGCAAAACTATCATTACATTTTTTCATCACTATTCTATTTAGAGTTTTGTAAACTGAACACTACAGTCTTAACAGATCATTTTTTAGATGCTTATTACAGTTCTTTCACATCTTTATAGTACCACAGTAAAGCTGAATTTACCAGCTACGTGGAAAGTAGAGTAAGGCAGCACTAGAATCTACATTAAAGTGATTCAATATTCTTTGGAGAAAAACCTTCTTGACTTGAGATCTGATACAGTATGTGGTTTGGGGGCAGTTGTAAAAGAGTTGCCAATATACTTGAGTGCTAACAACAAAAGCTGTTTACAGCACATTGGAATTTAGGGATATTTTATTTTCTCAGTAAACACACATGACTAACATTAGTATTACTGGGCGTTACATGTACAAATGGAAGGGAGAGTATACCCAAAAGAGTAATTTTGAGGTTTCAAAATTTAAAGGTGGGAGGGATCAATTTGCTTGCAACTTATTTCTGCCTGAAAATGAAGGCAAATACCTGATCTCCTTAGTTAGTACCATTCTGCCTATAACTTCTAAACATTCTACTCTGAAGCCTTTAATCTGAAATAATATAATTCTGAAACCATACTAGTCCAGTTGAAAATTCCTTCCTGTTCATAAAGATATGGTCCTTATTTGGGCAATAAAATCGTTGTTTGTTTTTGCAAGTAATCATTTGTACAACAGACTTCTTGCCTTCTATCATTATTTTGCACTGCAAACTTCATTTCAAATTTATAATTGGGGTATGCAAATAATCTCTTCTCTTTGGTTACTTTTATTTTTGCCATAATCATATTAGGCTCCCATAGCAACATAAGAAAACATTAACACAAGTTCCTTTTGTGCATGATGTGGTTGAACATTTCCTATAGAACTGTACAGCATGCTGTGTTCACAAAGAAAACACATGCAACTTGATTGCTGCTTACTGTTGTTTCTCTAAAGATATGTTTTGGGGTTACCTATTTTTATTTCCATTGTTTTCCAGATCAAGTACAGTAAGATAATTAAGCAATAACCATAATGGAATCTGAGTTTGTGACCCAATAGCCACCTATTTCTGACACATAAATGTGAATGTGAACATTAGATTCTCTTTACTGAGGTAGTTTCTAACTTTATTAACAGTGTTGCTTTTATTCTAAATTTAAAAATATAACTTTAAATGAACAAAAAATCAGATCCTATTCTGGATTACTGGTGTAAATTCCCAAAACCAAAGAGTGGCAGTGACGTAAAAAACGGAGGTATCATACCATGTTAGTTTTAATTACATTCAGACACTACACTGACTGGCTGGTATAAGAACCTGAATAGAATAGAATGATTATTTCATTTATGGAAATCAGAAATTAATAGAAAACCCTCATATTTCAATTAGTTGTAATTTAAATGAAGATGCTGCCTATTAAAGTAGTGGCAGTTGGTATAATCTAAGGATTTTTCCTTTAAAATAATATGGAAAAAATGGGGGAGATATTGGATTTTTTTCTATACATCAGTAAGAATGAAAAAAATGTGTGAAGGAAAATACTTCTTAGCAGGATAATAATATTAGCAATACAAATACTACAATTGAAATCTAATTAATTTGTGTTTAATAATTTTCACTCTAAGGAGCTTAAACATTTCAGAGATGTATTACACCATCATTAATTAGAAGTTTTCAGATAATCACATATTGCTATGAGACAGAGATTGACCCAAAATATCAGAAAAATATTGCAAGCGAATGATGACCCAAACACATAATAGATATATAATTCTGTCTCAGGGAGGTCCAAAGGCCACCTTTAAGAAGGTAATTGAGCTGGTTAAATAAGGTAGTTTGCAAAGACAGTTTATTTATTGTTCTATGTCAATCTGTAGATCTACCAGAACATCTGGTATGGGATTGTTAGCACAGACGGGGAGGCAGCTTCTGAGCTCAAGACAAACTGCCAAAAGCCTTCCACTTTGCTGTACCCTATCATGTGTCCACAAAGATGCAGGATGATCATTTTCAGCATTTGTGCTGTAGTATGGAGCAATAACCTGGCATCAGTGAAAAGAGGTTTGTTTATAGCTTATCTATCTGAGAGAGATTTTCTTTGCTTTAGGAAGATACTTCTCCCAGCAAAACCATATTGTGGAGTTGCTCCCCTTGTGCGGTGCGAATAACCGATAAAGATCAACCATATCCTAAAAACAATTGCTGCACAAAAATGTTAATGACTTTTTGTAGCAGTCCAAGTGACAAGATATTTTTGTGGCCTTCAAGCCACAGACAAACCAAAGACTTGACAAACTCTAAGGAGTTAAGATGAGTCAGACATTCCCTCCTCAGTAAAAGGCTTTGCTGCATCACTGCAAGGACAAAGTGAAGTGCCTCTCCACCAGCTGCAAAAAAAAGGGACTCTGAATACTAATAGAGGATTGAAGGTTCAGTAACAGAGAAACAGAGGATCTATAGATAAGCAAATATTTTCCCAGGCCATCTCAGTCTGAATTGTTTTCAACCAGAGGAAGTAATATTACTAAGGAAGTATTTAAATGTCTTTAACAGATATTAGATGGTGAAGTGGACTAGTCATTATTTTCCTATCCAGACTCCAGTGTGAGAGAGGTCCATTGACACACAATATTTGAAAGCATCCACTTCATCTTGTTTCTAGACTTATAGATTAACTTGGTCATCCTATTAATCACCAGAACTCCAGGCACAAAAGGTTTCCCAGAGGAGTTAATGCTGGGCAGTGACGTTCACAAGGCTCATTGCGTTAGGAGTCTTCAGTACAATCCTGGACAATGTCTCTGGCTCAGCATTACAGCATCTCCTGCCTGAGATGTCCGCTCATGGGCACTCTCTAGACTTACATACGCAGCCCAGATATACCCTTGACTGGATCCTTGCTCTGGATGTGAACATAAAGAATACAAGATTCACTCTCCTATCACTCTGCCCTTCTGCTCTGACCACTCCTTACTACAGATCTCAAGAGACAACCCTGTCTTAAAATTCACATTAATAGGAGTTGTACAAACACTATTAGCATTCAAGCACATCACATTTCACTCTGATTCTTGCTCTTTCTGGCAAATAAGAGAGCAGAGAACATCTGTGACGTTTACTTGTAGAGGCTACCAACACCTTCTTCAAGGAGGGAATTCTGCCCCCCCCCCACTAAAACACACAATTGTGCATCTTTTATTAAAGAAACCATCACATAATATTGTGCTGCACACCAATTACTGTCCAGTACCAAACTTCCCTTTTCTAAGCGAGCTCATCAAGAAACTAGCAAAAGGTTTAGTATGGCAGCTGTCAGCTAACAGTGTACCAAGCTCTTCCGAACTGGGGTTCGGACCTAGGCACTGACTGTTTTGGTGGATGGCAGCCTCCTGTAGACAAGGAGTTATCCTGCTTGGATCTCTCTGATCACCAAACTCTCCTGGCCAACCATTCCTTAGCTCCCAAGATTCTTGTCTGTCATGCCCCTTCAAGGCTCAAGCCTTTTCTCCCCATCATATTGAATATCTATGTGAAACTAAACCTAGGCAAAATAGGTGGTGCTGGTAGCAAGGGGAAAGCACTTTTGAAGAAATCCCTTTCTCCACAATATCTCCATTATGGAGTGCATCTACCACTAACACTGGTTCAGAATCTTAGGGGTTTTTTTTTTTTTTTTTTTTTGACTTCTCAATGTTTTTGGACAATCAAATAACCACAAGTCTGAAAAAATCCTCTGTTGCACTTGTAGCAGCCAGAAAACTGCTCTCCATTGTGTTGTCCACAGTTTTGCCAAGATAATCCATATATTGTTAATCACCTACAGTACTTGATTATTAATATCTAACGAAGAGACACATCCTGAAAAAACTCCAGCTAGTACAAAATACAGCAACATCTCCTTAACAATGCAGATTCTTGTGGATACATATAATTTGTGCTTAGTTTGTTTTGGTGACTCTTCATTAAACATGGAATCCAACTGGAGATCTCTCTCCTAATATTCAGAGCCCTCCAAGAGACTGGACTGAGTTGCTTGAGTGAGTGCTTCTCCTTACATGAGGATGACCTTCCAATAGAGCCATTAAACTGCTGAATAATTATGCATGTAAGAGACAGAACTTTCCTGGGAGCCAGACCTAGATCATAGAATGCACACCCACAAAAGGTAATGACCATTGACCTCACTGCATTCAGAGCTCAATGCAAAACTTACGTCTTTGGCTTAGCATTTCCGCAATAGCTCCTCATGCACATATAACAAGTTATTCACACCCATTTAGCCCACACTCAAAATAAACACATTCTTCTACCTGTTCAAGTGTTAGTCCTACTGGGAAAAGAGAGAGAGAGAGAAAGTTGTTTTGGGTAATTATTCTTCTGTCTTTTTATTAATGAGGAGGCCCTTAGATACTATCTTCATGATGGTCACATAAGTAGTCAGCTAGAGAGAGTCTGGGATAGTTAGCAGTAAACCTCAGCAGACTAGTGAACTCTCACAGTAGTATTTTTCAGACTCTCATCTCATTTAGATGAGCACATAAAAGAAATTAGTTTCCAAGGGAAGAGGGAAACAATTAAAAACCATCATCTAGGAGATCTAGAGTTCCACCCTCTTGCTTATTAATATTAAGAGTTCTGCATTATAGATACGTTCTTCCTCCTTCTTTAAATTGTCTTAATCTTCCTGCCCTCTGGACATGGCAAAGAACTCAAATTCAGTTTTGTGAACTCTGGTGCTAGATTTTGTTAGATTCTGAATATTTTAACACAATGGTCAAAAGGATATGAAAATGTGAGGAATTCAAATAGAGAGAGAGAGAGAGAGAGGGAGTTAAATCTGGGAAATAATTTATGGAAGACTAGTTGATTTATGAGAGGGGAAACTTGCAGCAAATCTCGCATCCTGAAGAGACAACAGATAAAATGCTATAGATTCCAGAAATCTAATATAACCAATATGGATGTATGGATTGTGTCCCTAGCGGAGGACATTCGACCCAAATAGATGGTAATTTCTTTCCCAAATAGCAGTTGGATAGAAATTAGATATGTAGAAATTATGTTGGAGAACAAAGAAATGTAGAAATTATGAGCCCGTTGCGTGGCTGTTGACTTCAGTTCCAGTCTGCATCACAGAACTGAAAGATAAACAAAAATGTAACAATCATTATCATAGTCTGTGGATACCTTATTTCCTTTCCATTAGATCTATGGTATATAATGCTGTTGCAAGGAGATATCTGTGGTTCAAACCAAAGCATGCAGAAACACAAACTAAGCAAGAAGTTATTGAGTGCCAGGTTACTAGAGCTCAGAGCTGTCAAACTGACACTAATACATTTGAGATGTAACACAATTCAGAGCCAGGTGTTGGTGATGTCAAACATCATAGTGTCCTCAGGTCTGGATAGCCTTGCGTGCCATTACCATGTGTATGTCTTCCCTAGCCATTTGCTAATGTGTACATCCTGTGCTCATTCCTGTAACATTAACATTTCTTCATGTCAATACTGAATGCAGGCCAATCCTGCTGGCCAAGAAAGTTAAATCTGTAGCATAGTTTACCAAGCTGATTCAAAAGAGCTTCCAGTAATCATCTTTTTTAATTCTTCTTTCAAAGTTTTCTGCATTACAATCTGCAGAAAACTTTTTTTTTTCATGCCAAAATATTTCAAAATATTCTGCTATAGAATAGTATTGGAGATACAAGAGCCAAGAGGTGTTACGTGTTAAGCAATGGTAGTATACTAATTTTAACACTAAGAGGAAGGAATCTTTGTTTTCTTACTGTGTGTGTGTAAAACCAGTTTTAAATCAGAATTTATTATCTACCGAATTAATATGAGAAGTTTCTGTTCAATATTTGCATCTTGGAAGGATCTTATTCTGGGTACAGCTGAGTGGGAGGATCCTTCTTTGTAGTCAGCTCTGATTGATAGTTTTGGAACTGTCTCCTTCCCTGGCTCTGAAAATATAGCATCTTATAGTAGAAGGGTTGCTGGACATGCTCTTTTGGAAGAAGGAAACTTACAAGTTAGCAGCATTTTCCATTGGCAGTTCTTCAGAACAAAGAACAATCCCTTATAGGTCTTTGTGTATTTGCTTTTTTATGTTAATGTTTTGCTTCCCTTATGATAAAACAAGGTTTTTTTTAACTGGGTTGCTACATAGGTGCTGGATAGCTAAAGGTGGATGACTATCAAATTTATGATTTGAAAATTTTGAAGAATAGCTACATTTATGAAATATTTCACATAATACTTTGTACTTTTTTATTATCATTTGAATTCATTGCCATTTTTACACCCTCTTATTCTAGATATTCCTCAACTAAGGTAAATTGTCATCCATTGACTTCCATGGAGCTATAACAATTTCTACCAGCTGAGGATCTTCCCTTCATGGTTTTATTACTCAACTTCACTTATTTTTAACTCCTTATTCAGTATGAACAGATAGGGTAAAATGTTCAAAAGTGTCTATTTCCTCTTTTCACAAATGACTTGGGCACTTTAGAATCCTTTTGAAATTTTGAATCCCTAAATTACTTTTTAAAATGGGAATGAGGCTCCTAAGTCATATAGGTGCTTTTGAAAACTTTCTCCAGGATCTTTTAAAACACATGGTGGGAAGCTTTCTGCTGGAAAAAAGAGGCTAGAGAGAAGCTACAATTAAATGTGTTGGTTAGATGTTTAGCTGGCCACCTGTTTTTTTCATATAATCAGTCTGCAGTGCCTCAGTAAAGATTAGATCATTTTTTTAAATATCTATCTCTGCAGCAGTTCTAAACTTCCACACAAAATTCGATGCGTGTAGTGAGTTGATGAGGAGAAGGGTGGCACTAAATGTCATGGAAGGTAGATGTTCAGCTCCAGAAAACATTTTTTTCTGTTAACTTATATGTCTGGCTAGAGTGAAGTGAAGCGGAGGTGTGAGAAGGGAATGTATTTTTTTTTATCTGTGGATCATCAATAAGTGGCATATGATTGAACCCAGATAGATCCATAACACCAGTATATGGGAGATTGGAAACATTTCTTGATCCACTCGATTTCTAGCTAAGTCTCAAGCTGCCACTGTCATCCCATGTTGCTCTCTCTGGGGATTTAGGACACACGTTTCTGAAGAATTTATGTACTGTAGAATAGATAGTCTCCATTACACTGTGACCTCAGAAAGAAGATTCTTCCAACAGACAACACATGGAAATGATAGAATAATACAAACTCCATGGAAAAATCATGTTCTGGATGATAGAATTTGGTGTGTTTTAGAGCTGTATTTTGGTAAATATTTACATCCCCCAAACCACTAAAAGTACTAATAATAAACACATGGTTGAGAAGTGTAACATGTCTTGTCTTTGCTGTCAAATGGAGATCCATTTCTAGTTGCATGTTTGAGTTTGGCTGATTGCTAGCAAAACTCCTACCCCATCAGTAGGTATGTCCCATCTTACATAAATTAGCTTAAATTGGACTATTATTATTACTTGTACTCACAGTTTATTTCCTTTTTAAAATCACATCTTGAAACAAGGCACCTTTTATCATAGGAACTTGCAGCATCTCATGAGGCATCTCTGCTTCAATCTGTGCTATGTCATTTCAAGATTGTATTGGAGTAGATTGATATTTTGAGCTTTGATACATACAACCTTGTTTAACTGTCCTGGACTTTGAAGAGGAAGCGGATGGAGCCATTAATAGTTCAAAGTATTTGGAAGCAAAGATGGAGCAATGGATTGGGACTGGATGACAGGATGGATCACTCAGTAAATTGCCCTGTTCTGTTCATTCCCTATGACACATCTATCACTGGCCACTGTTGGAAAAGAGGATACTGGGCTAGATTGACTATTTTGGGCTGATCCAGTGTGACCATTCTTATGACCTTCTTAAAGGTTTTATTGAAATAGGCACACCAAAAGCGAGGCTCCAATATATAATATCCTGACTGTACATGGATTATGTACCTCTTTAACCAAACTGAATAAATTTTATGATTAAATAGCCTTAAAGCCCTGATGCACAAAAGTACTTAAGCATGTGTGTAAGTCCTGGTGAAGTCAGTGGGGGTTAAAACATGTGCTTAAGTGTTATACCTTATTGGGGAATAAATCAATAAACAATGAAAACAATCAAGTCATACTCTGTTTAAAAAATGTCAACTCACAATATTGTTTTCTCATTCATACATTTTCAGAAAGACCAGTAAGTCCATACAATTAATGTGTGAAGTTAATACTCACAATTTGCCACGTCCATTACAAAGGGATCTTGTTAGTCCTTGTGCAATTTTTTTCTTAATTTTTAATTTTATGAATCCTTTGATATCTTCAAATTAGAATTTAAATAGAAAGTATGCAAAATTTGCAAGGAAATTGATCTGTATTCAAGTTCTAAAATTATGTATGGAAAGGAATTAAAGGTGCATTTGAGAGAGCAGTGTTAATCAGACTCCTCAGTGGAGTCTGCAAGAGTCACTTCGTGCCACTGTTTTGTGCAGTAGATCATGAAAGCTGAGTTGTAAATGTCATTGTGCTACAAGAGCAGTAGTAAAATCTTTGTATTAATCGTAAGCTTTCAGCTTCTCTGTACAAAACACTATTCGTGGAAATGTTATTCATGGATTTGCTCTTACTCTGCAAAATCATAAAGTCCAACTTGGCTTTTTGACACTAACTAAACTATCTGGATTAGGTAACGCTGATCTTAAAAGAGAAAAATTGGATACTTGGCAAACCCAGCCGATATTTAAAGAGACACTCTTGGAGCTGATAAGAGTTGTCATAAATTTAAACATTACCTTGCTGTACAAAGAAACCACACTAATAAATGGCTCTGAATTTTTTATGAATGACTGAGCACCCTGTTGCACTAATAAGTCCAAGCTGTTTTATTTATTTATTTATTTATTTTGGATGAAGGATGCAGTAGAGAAGCTATTGATGAGGTGTCATATAATTTTACAAGTTGCATAACTGCTTATAACTACTAAACTCTCTCTGATTAAAATAACAATTGCACTTTTATTTTTTCTGAACAGCTGCTGCTACAGGGGGTCATTACCTTGGAGAGCTTTGAAATAATCGTACTACTAATACATGAGTTATGTAGCCATGTTTTACAGCAATGCACAAAGTTTAAAGCCTATAGTAGAATGTTATTTGAAAGCTGTCAAACCATGTTAAAAAAGACTGCATCGTCAAAGGCCCTTGTGGCCAGGATTCAACATGTAGCCTTGTCTTACTCATTATAAAATGCATGTTTATAAAGTTCCACAGAGCATCCAATTCCCAATTCACTTATATCAGCAAGACTTAACTTGCTCATTAATCTAAATTCTTTTGCAACTTTAATCTACATGTTTAATTAATCATAAAATGAGGCGGTAAGTAATTTCAGCAATGTGTGGCTTGTTATCAGATGCATTTAATCACTCTTCTGTGAGCTCATTTGGAAACACCTGAAGATGTCGAGAGCAGTTTGAATAAGCATAAATTATTCTTTGTCAGTGTACTTCACTCAACTAATAAGACATTAATTTAAAAGGCACTGTTCATCATTTTTAGATCTTCACCAATATTTTTAGCTTGGCAATATAACTCTAATTGTATATACTGTATGATTCACAACATAGTGCCCAACACTGAAAAGGGTAAGAATTTTATGCAATTCATTCTTATTTACATGTAATTATATCATGTAATCTTAGATTTAATGAGGATTAACCATAGTTATCAAATGTCTTAAGTATTAAAATGTTTTTGGAATAAGCTAATTAATTAAAATGTTAAAAATTATTAGATGATGCAGAGAATTCTGGGATCTTATTTCTTCTACGTATGTGCTTGATAAGTCTAACAATGTTTGGAAACCGTATCTACATTTTCTCTTGTAGATATTACATAGCATATGTGGAATTAGCTTTTAATGATGAAGAAACATGAGCTATAATAGTAGTCAACTATTTTACGTGAATGGATGCGCTCAGATACTTACATGAGGCTACGTAGGGTGGAAAATAACATTCAAATTTTTTCTTGTCACTTAACTGTTATTCTGTCAGTGATGGCATTCTAAAAAATAAGACATGACCTCAGAGCAGATAACTCACAGGAATTGAGTGAGTAATGTATTTCTGGAAGTCAGAAGTATGGGAATAAAAATTGCCTTTTACAGAATGTCATCACCTTTCCTATTTATGCAGTGAGAGGGGATGACATTCTATCAAATCATTATTTCACTGGAAATACATTTATTTATCTGCCATGAAGCCTCTCGGTTAATCTTGCTTTTGAACACGGAAACCTTTACTGGTTGTCTGGGACGTTCCAATATGTATCATAACATGAAAAAGGGGGTGGATATTGAGTTTTGAAATAAAATACAACTCACTTTTGTATATTTTTCTTTATTGTATGCACCACCTATGAATGAGTCCTGGTCTTCCCTGAATGAGCTGTGCTTTAATAAGAGTAATATTATTTAAAATGCCTTTCCTTTGTTACATTATTAAAGGTGCCTGCACCATTTTAACCTATAGCTGTAAATTGGGGTAGTTGCTTTCCACCTCCTTCTGTTTTTATTTTCTGATGAGCGAATGTTCCTTTCTACCACAGGTTTGTTCCTTTATTCAGTCTTCCATTCCAGATGGAAGAGACTGTTCATTTGTTTGTTTCTAGAGTGCTAAGAGTTTGAGAAAAGTAAAGCTTTGGCAGAATCATATAGTGCTAACCACCAGCCTGGACAGTTGAGCATCATTCTATGAAACCACAAAAAAACTATATACAGATTGCATTTAACGTCTGACAATAACACACACAAACAAGGAAATATGAGCTACTCTGGGCCTTCCTCCATGTAATTTTTTTTTTTTTTGACTAATGGATTGCAAAATGTCTTTGCAAAAATCTGTATTTGAGTTTCAGGGACGTGCATAGTGTCTGACTTCACTAAACTGAAAAGTGATCAATCGGATTTTTTTTAAATTGCTCCCAGTTAAGAGCTTATATATCAATACATTTTCTCAAGTGTTTTACAATGGAGCTTTTCCAAAAGTCTAATCTAGCTGTCTTTCCCTGTGGCTTTCCTATATCAGGAGTGATATCTTCAGACATTCTTATTGTGGCCAAGCAGACACCCGTCAAAATATTCAGACAGACTCCCTAGAACACCATTAAAATCGTATCATTGCTGTTTGAAAGTACTTCACATTACTGTGGTACTTGTATTATTCCCTAGAAGTATCACAAGTACCTTATTAGGGTTAATTACACAATAGATACATTGTAAAGATTTTCATGCTAATCATTTTTGGTATTGAGTATAACAATACAGTAAAACCCTGATTTAACGGACCCCGATTTAACAGACTTCGGATGCAATGGACAAAATTTATGAGCAAGTCCGATGCATCCCAAATCCGTTTTTCGGGGGCTGGCTGCCGGCTCCCGGCTGCCGCCCGGGTCCAGGCAGCGGGTGGGCTGGCTGCTGGCTCCCCGCTGCCGCCCGGGTCCAGGCAGCGGGCGGGCTGGCTGCCGGCTCCCCGCTGCCTCCCGGGTCCAGGCAGCGGGCGGGCTGGCTGCCGGCTCCCCGCTGCCAGCCTGCCCGGGTCCCAGCTGCTGGGACCCGAGCGGGAGCCGTCAGTCAGCCTGCCCGGGTCCCAGCTGCTGGCTGCTGCCCGGGTCCCAGCAGCCGGGACCCGGGTGGGCTGGCTGAAGGCTCCCGCCCGGGTCCCAGCAGCCGGGACCCGGGCGGGCTGGCTGGTTGACGGCTGCCGCCCGGGTCCCGGCAGCGGGAGGGCTCGCTGCCGGTTCCCGGCTGCCGCCCGGGTCCCAGCAGCGGGAGGACTCAGCTGGTTTAAAAGAAACCTGCCCCGAAAAGCAAAAAAAGCTGTTACAGGAAAACCTCGATATAACGGACTAATTTGGGCGGGCTGCTGCTCCGACAGCTCGTTGTTTTTTTTAAAAAAAATTATTAAATAACGGACTTTCGGCTTTAACGGACAGCCCCTCGCCCAACTTAGTCCATTATATCGAGGTTTTACTGTACATTAAAACCACCTGTCACAATTTGGATATCATCTCGTTAGTACTAAATACACTCAATTTGCACAATACTTGTTATTAACCCATATAGAAGGCCCCAAATTTAGATTTTCTAAATCTCATTTAAGCCTTTAGTTATTCCTTGGAGTTTTTGTAACCTGTTTCAAGCCAAATATTTTTTACTGACCCTTAGGGACTTATATTGAACATTTTTTTTGTAAGTGGATTTCACAAAGCTGTTAAGATTTTAAAGTAGTTGCAAGCACATTTTTTGTTACTAAATAAGGGGCTACATAGTACTGTAGTAGTAGAAATCCTCATGACAGTGTTGTTACATTTGCATTGTATTCCAGTATTGAGAACCTAAAGCATTTAAAAAACCCTGGGATTAAAGAAAAAAACCCAAACCCTCTGCATCTTTTTTTTTTTTTGCCTTCTAGAGTTTGAGTCTTTAGAATTCACATTTTCAAGCCTTCCTCTAAAACCAATGAGGGTTAAACACTTGCCTTTAAAAAACTGAAGGCTTAAATTCGGATATGTTCACATGACTCCAAGATTTGGGGCTTTCAGGAAAACAGTAAAATTGTGAGACACAATAAGTATGTAAATGTTGACGCTACTGGTATTCCATTACAACAGGATAGCCTTTGTCAAGAGATAATGCACCAAAACTGATGGATGTAAAGAGAAAGTGATAATATTGGGAACTGGTTTTAGCGTATGCTTCCTCAGCACAAATTATTTATTCCTGTGCTCCTGATTCACTTGAGGTGCCAATTCCCACACTCTAGGGAAAAGGATAAAGATATGCATATGCCAAAATGAAGACAATACTTTATAAAACGTTTTATTCATTTCCACCATGTAGACTCCTAGCCCAGGTTGAGATACTGCATAAACAAATAATGCCAAAAATACATCAATATTAAACATGAAATAACTAGACAGAATAGTGAAAAATTCCTTTCAAGAGGGGAAAAATAAGTCAGAAAATACAACACAGAAGATTATATATGAAAAGTGGGTACTTTCCTGCTAATTCACCATATCTAAGAGAATATTTCCAAATTTCATGAAATTTCCAGTGTGATTCTGACTCTACATTTTAGTCAAACTAGCTTGAGTGATTGGAAAAATGTTCTCTGTCATGGAAAGAATATGCCACAAAGTGTGGTGGTGGTCTGTTCTTCACAGGCAATGAAGTGTATCATGTATTCAAGATGCTCTCTTGTCATAAGAATAAAACAGCACTTGTGCCAAGTCAGCTCTTCTTAGAGATAGTTGAGCTTGTGTATAGTGAATACTAGTATGGTGAAATACAAGAGGGAATTCTGAATTATCTGAGGCACAGTGCCAATGTATGTTTCATATATTAAACAAATTGCCTCAGGGTAAGAGGTCCCTATTGTACTACAGACTTCACAGAAATATAGTTTTTGAGCATTATTTTCCACAGGATGCCTCAAGAAAAGTGAGGAAACCCAGATGTGTACCTAGGGCACCTAATAATATCATACTCTGGGATGCAATCCAGACCAGGATCTTGCCACCACTTGCCTTGCAACCTGGGTACCTTACAATGCTTTGCTGCTGTACCTGCCAGCCTGGGATGCTCACAGCCAGCATACGAACATGCAAGTCTCACCCAGAGTGTCTGTATGCAAGACCTATTTGCAGTCCCCCAGCTCCACTCTGGCTTCCTCCAGCCTTGTTTACAGCCAGCAATATGACCCTCAACAAATGTCCAATCCCGAATTTTCCTCAAACTATGTTCCCTGGAGTATTCAGCCCCAATCTGGCAGGAGCAACGAACCTGAACATTTCTCTAAGAGACAAAAGCACATTACATCTTATTAACTTAACTGATGTAAATACACCCTTCCCTTCGAACACAGCACTGAATTGGCTTATAATAAAATAAAACAAAAGTAGTAACAATAGAACATAAGTGATAAGTAAAAGAAATAAAATTAGAAAAGATTACAAGAAAATAGAAGTGAAAACACAGAACAAAGTTTAAAACTTAATCTAGCAAAGCACAGACTTTGTTCAAGATGGTTTCTCTCACCAGTCTTCCTTTTACCCAGCTATGAGTAACTTTCTCTCAGTCATGATGTGAAGAAAAGCTCTGTGTAGCTTGAAAGCATGTCTCCTTCACCAACCAAAGTTGATCCAATAAAAGATATCACCTCATCTACCTTTTCTCTTTAATACCCCACTGCATTTATCATATTTTGATCAATTTACCATATGTTGATCAGGAAATCCTAGGACAGATAGTGCTGTCAAGGTAAAGTTTCTGTCTAACTTAGTGTAGTGGGAGAGCAAACAATCTTTCTATTTGTAAAATGAGAAAAAAATTGTGTTTGTATTAAGATTTCTAATAAACTTTTAGAGGCACCCATTTAATGCTCTGGACACAATTCTATAAACGTCTGTTCTGGAGAGAAAAACATTGCATTCTCTCTGCCAAAGGCTTTTGCCCTAACAGTCGCTATTTGCTGCAGCCTGGAAGTACCTCTTGATGCGGAGGCCTCTGTGGCAATTCACACACACCCTTTAAGCCTTTAGTGTATGAACTCTGTGTTGTTTTTTTACTTTTATTTTCTTTCTAACCCTCCATTTTAATTTAAAAACCCTCCACAAACATTGACTAGCTCCAAAATGTATGTTTGTCCATGTTCTAGATGATTTAATCTTCAAAGAGCGCACCTGACAATTCATCAGCATTCTACAGAAAACCATGCAAATTGCTCACTACAGATGGTGCAAATAGGTTAAAAAAAAAAAGTTGTACTGATTGCTCGTGGTTGGTTGCCTGACAAAATTCTCTTGTTGCTAGTCTCTGTTTTGGTCAATAGTTCAGAACTTCTTTGTGTCAGGTTCATCAGAAAAATGAGTCCAAGTGAAAATGTGATGACCAAGCAGAAAATAGAAATCTAAGAAATTTCCTAACCAGTTCAGGAGATAGAAGATTCCAATTCTCAAGGTGCTTGAGGGAAAATCCTTTAAGAACACATAGCCATATAACAAACAGCCTGGTCCCTGTCACCCTGAATTGCTAGATCATCAGAGTGAAAAGCACCATAGTGAGAGCCAGGAAAGGCTAAAATTCAAACATTTTCTTTGATTTCATCCAGAAAGTGAAGCTGATGACATTTTAGATGACCTCCTTCGTTGGACACGCCTCCCTCAAAACCTCCTCCACATGAGCCAAGTTGACCTATTCTGAGAACAGCAGTCAATGCTATGCTTAGTGATCACAGGGACAGGCCACCAGTTTCCTTCGGGAAGTCTGTGTCACATGAAAGAAACCATTCAGATTAATAAGATTTCAAAATATTGCTCATCTACCCTAAAGTAAAGCATTACTATTTCCATTTCTTCAACTAGGGTGTAAAAGAGGGTGTATGTAAAGCCCTGGAAAGATTCCCATCTGCATTCTGGATAAACAATTCTTCTGTAGTGAAATAAAGATACTAAGTACTCTGTTCTATAGTATTCCAAACTTTGCACAAGACCCAATACAAGTTTGCACAGCAAACATTGGGTTTCACACAGATCAGTTCTGTGTAGTCACCTGGCTTGGCAGGAGTTAAAAATGGATTTTTTTTGTACCCTTAATGCTTATTCTCAGTGTCTGAATTGGTCACACTTTATGTTAAGGGGACAGTTTGCAAAGGGTTAATAAATGTATGGATGGTATAAAGATGTTACGGACTAGAGTAGTATTAGATCTGTTTGGAAAATAGGGGAGTTTTCCACACTTTATTTGACATTTGACTGAAAAAAGTTTGGGTTTTGTGTTCTCAATTTTCAGATGAAAAATCTATTTTTGTTGTCGAGGAAAACCTACGCTTTCTGCAAAAATGTTTAGTTGAAAGCTCAATTTCCTGCTAAAAACGGTTTTGAATAAACATTTAACTAGCCCTTAGGAGTATGCATTATAGTTGGTTATAAACCTAGCAGTAGATGGTGTTACAGATGGCTAAGGCAACCTACTGATTTGTTGGACTCTCTGACATTCTATAGAAATGGGTTAATCGTTTATTAAAACAATAGAATCTTAGGTACTCTGGAGAATGGAAGGGGCTACTTTGAGAGTGCCCCTTCCAGCTAGTGCCAGTATTCCTCCTTCTCTCTGGCTAATGCTAGGTTAAGACCCAGATGTACAACTTATGCTCACTGCCTCAGAACATGGAACATCAGGCTTCTCTCAGACAAAAGATTCAGGGAAGCCATTGCAGCACACACATACTTTTATTTTAACTTGATCTATCTAATTAATCTCTCTATTATCTACACACAAGTAGATAGATATCTCTGTATATTCTGGACCAGTGGTTCTCAAACTTTTGTACTGGTGACCCCTTTCACATAGTAAGCATCTGAGTGTGACCCTCCCTTATAAATTAAAAACACTTATTCATATATTTAACACCATTATAAATGCTGGAGGCGAAACGGGGTTTGGAGTGCAGGCTGGCAGTGACCCCCCATGTAATAACCTTGCGACCCCTGGTTTGAGAACCCCTGTTTTGGACAGATGAAGTCCCTGCAATAATTAAAACTGTGTTTTTAAAATTGTTAATAGAAATAGGTGCTATGCACCTTATGTCACTAGGTCTGACCTCCTGCATAATACAGGTTATAAGAGTTTCCTCAAGTAAATCTTGCTTCAAGTCCAATTGTTGTGGTTGAATTAAGCATACCTTATGAGAGACATCCCATTCTTAATAAAAAAAGTTCCAGTGATGGAGAATCTACCACAAACTTAGTAAGTTGTTCTAGTGCTTAACAATGGCTCCAGTGCTCACCAGCTTAAAATTTGTGCCTTATTTCTAGTATGAATTTGCCTACCTTCCTTTCTTATACCTTGCAAATATGTTTTCCTAATCACACATATGTCTCATATAGCCACTGTAGCTATTATACAATTTCCTTATTTGCTATGTTAGAATAAACTGACTGAATAAGATAAGTTCATCTTTGTTAGTCTTGGTCATGCTAGCTGTTCTTTTAAACTAATTTGCGTTTTAAAAGATTTTAATTTTTTGTTAAGTTTCAGTTTATAATTTGGAGGAGCTGTACTGCAAGAGTTGTTTCTTCTTACTGTATACTCTGTATATTTCCTACCTCCGAATGTAGCAAATAATAGCGAGTTTAAATTTGCTTAAGAGGCTGCTATAGAATCATGTCTACTGTGATGTGTATCTAAGTTGAAAAGTTTTCCACCAAGTAGAGAAAATTGTCAGAGAAACAACTAATTAATCTCTGCTCCTTTACAGCTGTGTAATGCTATGCATAACTAAAAGTCCTGTTAAATTAATTAATGATTTCAATTATGAACTTTTCTCCAAAATGTTATGATTGGTATCAGACTGTTAATGCAGTGACCTGGGAGTGTGAAATCTGTGTTATGTAGAGAGTTGCCAGTTAATTGATTCACGAATTATTTAAAGTTTGTTGCACCCACGGGAATGCTGAGATCCATGACAGCTATTTCTTAAAATGTACAAACTCGTTCTTTTTTTTTTCAAAATTGGCAATTTCTAGTGCCAGTTTCCATTTAATATGATAGTTTAAAAACTTTTCCGGATTCTTTCAGTATCACAGTGAATATATATGAAAAACACACAGTATACCTATCAATGAGAAATAGTTAATCTTTAGTCAAGTAATATTTTTATGACATCTTTTTTTATGACAATTATTTTTACATTTTTGAAAGTTTCTCTTCATTTTTCCTAGGCTTGGTTATCACACAATTCAATTCTGTTTGCTGCATAGTATGCATCATTTATTGCAAGGTACTAGAGGGGAGTTTTTAAAAAAGCTTCTAATGATTAAATGAAAGATATTTCATACAGTGCTGTGGTAAGAGGCAATTCTACTGTCTAGATTATCGGTAATTGTGCTAGCCTCCACTCTGGAATTTAAAGTGGTGAAACTCTGTATTTCAGAGGAGTCATGCCCCTGTAAATGGGAACAGTTTCAGCAGCAAGTTTTTCTACCCATGACAGCACGATAGGGATGACTAAAAGTATTCTGTATAATTGCATCATATTTTAATGATTTAGTCCATAATTTGCACACCTAAAAGTTGAAGTGTACACAGAATAAATAGTTAATATTTTATAATACTTTATTAACATTTTATTGATATTATTAAGTGAGCGTGGGTTGACTTTAGTGCTGTATAACATGACCATTAGTTCAAATCCCTTTGTGTGTGTCTGAGGTCAAAGGAAAGGCTGTAAATGGGTGCGTGGCGTGGTGAATAGACTTGTAAGCACTAACACTGTGGAGGTGTGTGTATCACTCCGAAGATTGGGGGTGACTGAGGTTTTTTGCTGGCTAAAATATTGTTACTTTTTTTCTTTGAGAGCAGAATACAGGGGATTGGTTGTAGGCAGCAAATGTAGTGCTTTTAGGCAGTCTCAGTTAAATACTGGTGTCAACAATATTCATAAGCGAAGGAAATAGGATGTTCCTCATTTAATAAGAGAAATGAACGATCTCTCCACACAAAATTCGTTTATTTGGGTCAGAAGGGCCTGATGTGGAGAATAATAGTACCCTAGCTATTCAGAGATCTAACTTTCTCCATTTTCAACCACTTTTGCTAGCTCACTATTGCTTTTTAGTGCATTTCCCCTCTGCCCTTATACAGTAAAATAAAATAAAATCAAACAAAGTATTTAAAAAAAACAAGTGCATTCTCGTTGAAGTTGCTGCATTGCTTCAGGGCCCCAAAACTGCTGAAAAGGAAGCAAATTGAAACTAATATCTGCATTGTAGAAAATATACCATTTCAAATAGTGACTAAGTGACTGCTTCTGTTTTCGAAAATTAAGGAGCCTATAATCTCAGCACCATTAACAAGTGCTGTCATTCAGATACAGTGTCTGGCTGATTTAAATAAAATGAAATGAAGATAGTTGTTTCTGGTCCCTTGGCTTCACTCATTGCCATAAACATATGCTCTGCGTCCCGCTTCTTTCCATCTTATTTATGACTTTAATTTGTTGTGTGGGCTGCGCTAGAAATTAAATTTAATACAATTCTCCAAGGGACCCTGTCATATAATAACATGGTAATTTCTGTGTATCCTTTTGAAAAATGAGGAAATTAATTCTTCCTGACATGTTCTAATTATTCCAGTGTGAACGGCAAATCCGTTTTTCCCAGCCCCTGAAGTGTTATAGGCAAATGGCTGCTGTTCAAAGCTGAGGTGCTAATGCTGACCAGCAGTGCGTTTAATTTGAAACATGAGCAGACACCTTTCAACACACCTTTGTAATATTGGAGTACTTTACAGAAATTAATTCACTACTTATTTGGCAGCTTAGCCTGGGGGTTATGGTTTTTATTCATCAATACTATAGACATGTTAGCACAATGTTTCCTGTTTCCTCTAGTGCTTTTGTGCCGGTGTTGCAGAATATGGATTCAAAGTAGGTGATGGGTAGCTATAACTTACAGAATAAAATAGGGTACTCAGATACCTGACCGCTACCAGTTGTATGTCGGAGTATCTTTGCAGTTTGGAGAGAGGTGCTACAAGGTCTTGAATGTTAATTTAATTACAGTTGATCGTTAACACTTTCAGCTGTAATTACAGTGGAGAAATTATTTGGACCAACTTGCTGTGAAAGGGCTTTGCTACCTAGATGCAGATGCAGGTCTCAGTTCTGAAGATAAACTGACCCTTACATTTGTACCATATTCAAATGTTTCTGAAAAAAGAATCAGTACACTGTAATTTTAAAGTACTTAGGTACTTTGGCATGGATTAACTTTGGCAAGGTGGAAGAATTAATCAATGTAGGCACTGAAACTAATGATTTCTTGGCCTTGGTGACATCAGAAAACTGCATTTGGAGAGTTTGTGTGTTCATTTTGTGCAGGATTGCCAAGTAAACTCCTCCTCGAGTCCCATCTTTGTTATAAATATAGGGGTATTATCCATATTTTATGTTCTTTTAAAATCCAGATAGGTGAAGATATAAAAGGAACTTGGACTATACCAAGAAACAGGATGTGGCAAAAGCCACCATGCATTGTTAACATGTAAAATATCCCCCCCCAAGGACCTCATATAGTAAGTATGTGGTCAGTGGCTTGAAAAAGTGATAAAAACATCATTACTGTCAGGTTGTTTTTTTTAAAAAAAAATCAAATAAATATTAATGTAACTTTTTATGAATAAGCATATGTATTTTTCCTACTTAAAGTAAGTCAATGTATTACTTACTAGTACCAATCACTTTACATGATGAAATACTTAATGCTACACAGTTATGTAGCTCTTTTCATCTGCAGGACACTTTAGAACGATGATCTAAATGCTCTCTTCCCTTCTTAGTTATTATTATTTGTTAGTCCCACTGGTATACCAGACACACTATAATACACAAAGACACAATACTTGCACCAAGAACGTTACATTCTAAGTAAGACAGATGGTGAAATAAATTCACCAATTGTCCAGGAGAATCTCAAAACGAGGTGGGTTTGGGCAGGTATAAATGACTGCACGTGGTGCAAGAAAATAGAGAATCATGTTTGAAGTGTTTTAATTATAAATTTGAATGAAGACAAGGAGATTTTTTTGGCTTACAAGAATGACAATGTTCCAAGAGCATGAATAACAGCAAGGACAGAGGTGACACCAGGAGAAAATGTATAAAGGGAGTTCGTAGGAGAGCCACATGGCTGGAGTGAAAGAAGCAAGCAGGATAGTAGGAAGAACCTAGAACTGAGGGGTAAACTAAGAAATGTGAGTTAGGAACAGAATTGTGCAGAGGCTTAAAGATAAGGTCCAGATGCTTCTGAAGCTGATCTATAAGGCTAGGGGAAACCGGTGAAGGGTTTCCAGTAAGATCATTTCCACTGTAGCATTTCGGGAAGATCAGAATGGAGTCGCGGGGAGCAGGATAGGATGTGGTTGCAATAGTTAATTCAGGACGCGACCAAGACTTGAGCCCTGATTTTAGCAGCAAGGATGGAGAAGAAAATATAGTTTTCAGAGTTACTGCTTAAGAAGTGTTGGAAGAAGTTGCTTGACAGCTTAAATATGGGGTGATGTGGGGAAATACTTGTTGAATGCGACACTATATGTGAGCTAGGGTAAGGGAGTTATAGGGATTGTAACTGAGGTGGTGAAGGTGGATGAGATCACACCAGGATAAGATTTAGGAGGACAAGATGATAGTATTAAGGAAAGAAACCTGAGTGCATGCTGAGAGAGGGAAATAGCCAGAGATGGAGAGAGAAGGGACAGGATAAGAATAAGTACATAACATAAGAATGGCCATATTGAGTCAGACCAGTGGTCCATTTAGCCCGGTATCTTGCCTTCCAACAGTGACCAGTACTAGATGCATCAAAGGGAATGAACAGAACAGGGCAATTACCAAATGATCCAGCCTCTGTCATCCAGTCTCAGCATCTTGACAGTCAGAGGTTTGGGGTCATTCATTGCATGGGGTTGTGTTCCTGACCATCTTGGCGAATAGCCACTGATGGATCTCTCCTCCATGAACTTATCTAATTCTTTTTTGAAGCCAGTTATAATTTTGACCTCCACAGCATCCCTTGGCAATGAGTTCCACAGGTTGACTGTGCATTGTGTGAAGAGCATACAAGTGTGAAAAGCCAAAGGGGAATGAGAACCCAGTGACTAACTGGGTTGAAACTGGGAAAGGAAATTGAGAAAGCCGAGAATAAAGAAAAGCAGCTTAGACTTTGCCAGTCAAAGGCTTTTGTGATCTTGGTGGAGCAATTTCAGTGGATAACAAGACACAGAAACCAGACTGCGGGGAATACATGAGAGCTAGAACAGAAACTCAAGGCAGTGGGAATAGATGACCTATTCAAAAAGTTTAGAAACAAAGGGTATGAAGCAGAAAGAGGAAGCTAGTTTGAAAGGCAAATTGAAGAGACAAATCAAATCAATCAAGCTTTGTTTTATCACAGAATTACAAGAGGAGAAGCAGGGAATAATTCATCTCATTTTTACAGATGAGCTATGGTACAGGGATTAGAATTTGGCTAAGAACCAAAAGGGAGTCAGTGTCAGAGCCAGGATTAGAACTACTGGATTACACCACATTCTGAAATACATTTGGAATGAGTTCTTTGTATTACACTTTACGCTAAAGAGGCCATTCTTTTCTCCATGAACATTGGGGTTTTTTGCATTAAATCTCGATACATTGTGAGGAGAATGTCAGATATCCCTACCACTAAGGGAAACTTGTACTGCAGCTATGTGGACATCTGACATACTCATACAGAAGGTGAGAATTTCATGAGGGCTACAAATGAGTTAGAGATTTTCATAAAGTTTCTATATATCTTCGCTTAACATCCTCTGCCTGGTTCAAGCAGGCCCCAAGAGCAGTATCTATTTTTAATTTTAAGAATGAGGTTTGGAGCTGAGATCTGCACTTGAGGGGCTTGGTGCTCCCAATGGACCAATGGAATGTAAGAAGGAAGTGAGTTCCCAAAGGGCTAGCAAAACCCGTGAAAAATGTCAGTGACCGAATATGCAGTGTGATCATCTGTGTCTGAAAAGGAGAGTGGAAATAGGACACAGATTCATCAAGAAAGGAATAAGTATGTGAATCAGGTGTACTTTAGTGCAATCAGGACTGAGTCCAACTTGTGGCCCAGCAAGTAACATTTGCTTATGAACATGGAGATAATAAAGGAAAGGACCTAGGTCAGCAAATACTGTCTGTGGGGCAAATGAGGAACTTTGATTGCAGTAACTCTTCGTTTAATGTTGTAGTTATGTTCCTGAAAAATGCGACTTTAAGTGAAACAATGCTAAGCAAATCCAATTTCCCCATAAGAATTAATATAAATAGGGGGTGTTTGGTGAATTTTTTTTTCCTGGAACCTGACAAAAAACGATGTAGTATATAAATATATACATACACAGTATACATTTTAAACAGTTTACTACTGTTCACAGTAATGATTGTGAAGCTTGGTTGAGGTGGTGAAGTTAGAGGGTGGAAGAGAGTGGGATATTTCCCAGGGAATGCCTTACTGCTAAATGATGAGCTAGCTTTTGGCTGAATCCTCAAGGATTAAAACATTGTTAATGTAGCTTCACACTACAAGGCAGCAGGAATGGAGGGAGGAGAGATCACATGGGAGACAGAGACACACTGTGTGTGTGTGTGTGTGTGTGTGTGTGAGAGAGAGAGAGAGAGAGAGAGAGAGAGAGAGAGGTGTGAGTAAGCTGACCCCACTCTTAAGTACTTTGTATTTTTAAGTAGACCAGGAAGTTGAGATAGCAGCTGCCTTGCCTCTCTCTGTCCATGTCGCCCCCCTTCTCTATATGGAGAAGGGCAAAGTGGGGGGCAGGAGGACACTCCTGTACAGCAAGCTGGAGGCTCCCAGGAACAGCTCCAAGGCAGAGGGCAGAAGCAACACATGGCAGTAGAGGAGGGACAGCTGAATTGCTGGAAATTGATAGCCTGCTGGGCAGTTGCTGCACAGGGTCTTAGGGGACCAGAGAGATGATGGGGGGCTGCTGGTCCACCCTGGTTCCAAGCCCCCACCAGCTAGCTGCAATGGGCTGCTCTTCCTGCAAGCAGTGGACAAGCAGGCAACTGCCAAACAATGGTAGAAGGGAGCATTGCACAACTTTAAACGAGCATGTTCCCTAATTGATCAGCAACGTAACAACGTTAACCGGGTTGACTTTAAGTGAGAGTTACTGTACTTGCTCTATGTTGGTCAAGGGTGTTGTTCTATGGGAATTGTGCCAATCAGCTTTTGGCTTTTGTGATTAGACTCAGCAAGAATGGAACAGGGGAGCTTATGGAGAATCCATCGTCAGAATTATGACATTTTATTTTGGTTTAAGTAGAGCTTTTTTAAACAGAATTTCCATTTTGTAACAACAATGGAGTACTTTGGTCAGTCTAGAAATAATCACTAGTAATAAAATAATAGATCTGTTCAGTTTCAAAGTAATGTATTGGCTATGTAGGCAATGATCTCTGATTTTTTAAAAAGTTGCCTTAGTAATGGAACCAAATGTAGCAACTGTATCTCTCCTTTCCCCGCCCCTGCTTGCACGTTTAGCTTTTCTGCTATGTTGCCTGTCTAATACCAGAATGTCCCTGGTTTGGTATTTAACTTTCTACGTTGCAATAGATGATGCTTTCTGCTGTGAAATCCCTCTGCTTGAATTCTTCAGTGCACATTAGGGTTTCTATTTAAAATGAATATAACTTTAAAGACTAATATCAGTGATAAACATGTACAGCAAATGCCAGTAGTAAAGCTTATGCTCCCAGGGTGGTGTGGACTCTTACCTAAAGTGTATTCCTCTTCTTATCCAATTTCATGGCTGGACCAGATCACCCAGGGAAATAGTGGTTGAATTTGGGCTAAAGGTCACACAATCTCATGGTACTTAGGCCTTTCTCTAACTGTACCACATGACATCTATGAAATAGTTTAAGAAAATAATATGGTATAAATAGATTCTTGTTTCTTCACTTATGCACTTATGCTTTTTATTTTCACCCTTGAGGGATTGAGTGATTCCAGGAATTTGTAATGAAAGATGATGCTTGTCATCCCATTGTCACTAGTTCAAATCTGGGAAGGCCAGTAGTAACCTACATTTGTTAACATTTGATGGCTGATAGAGGATCTATGTGAAATTAGCTGATGATCTTAGTCCAATTCCTAGCAAGCAGGTGTCCATGTTACAAAATCCATGATTACTGGCACTTACTGGTGTCCTCGTTGACAGTCTCCACAAAAGAGACTAAAAACTGAATAGGCATGGAGACTGACCTACCATCACACTCCTGGCGGTAGCCTTTCTGGGTCAGGATTGAAGCAGAATAGTGTGAAGTAATGTGAAGATGTTTCGCAGTGCCTGTTCCGTGGAGAGATGGAGGCCTTTCAGGTTCTAATGCTGTCGACCTGGCATGAGCAATAAATTCAGTTACAGGCAGATAATAGAAAAGACAGTAAGACTACCACAGCTGTGTGAGAAATGTCTCTTTTGTTCCCTAGAAGAAGGCAGCAATGTAGGAAGTGGAGGAGGCAAGGTTTGAGTAATTGTTTTTTGGGGTTTGGAAACACCATAACTTCTCTAGCAGATGAATGAGGGTGTCTTTGTCACATCTCAGTTCCTAATTATCTTGAGTTCACTGTAGATATTTTTCTGTGACCAACCTTTTCTGTGTTTATCCTAGAGACATCACTGACTGAATAATCAATAAACCTTTTTTTTCTCTTTGATCTATTCAAGCATAAGAGTGAGATTATTGAGTGGGAGAAGAGGAGTCACCATCTCAAATATTTTAAGATTATTGACAGTTTTTTTATGTCAACAAAAAAGCCCAATGTCTTCTGATATTCTCTTGATGATTTATGCTTTTGCTGCTAATATATTAAAATATATGTGTATTATTCCTAAAACCTTACTATTGGAGTGTCAGAAAAAATTAAAAGGGGCACGCAACAAGTCCCAGGAAGGCTTAACATCTCATTCCTCCCTCCCTTTTCTTTCTTTTCTTAAATCTTATTCCTTCTTTCTTCATTGTTGTCTCTCAGGTATGGTCTGTCTTTCTAATAGATTTGGTTACCAATTTAAAGATGATCTAATGTCATGTCAATTTTTTATCTCTGACCATTTCCAGAGGAAAAATTAATTTGTGATTTACAATTAATATATATTACATTTTTATTTTCAATATATGTGTACCTAATACTCGGCGTCCATTTTTCTTAAATCTTTTTCAGTAATTTTTAGTCATTTGTACTCATTTGGTTAAAAAAAAAACACCCTTGAAAAAAAGTCCAAGTTTTACAGGGTTTTGCAACTATTCAGTATAACAGAGATTTATATGTATTCTAAAGTCACTGACAATCAGATAAGTGACTGCATTTCTTGCTACTTAACGAGCCACTGGACCTCATACAAAAATATGTAATAGTTGTTTAAACCTGCTTTGTTGTGATCTTGTCCTGCTAAATTCCTGCCTTTTCAGTAAGATCTCTGAACCCCTCCTTTTGCCAGGCCTCTGTATTTCTACCAGTATGACACTTTTTAATAGGGATCCATTGCATTCAATGGAACACCATGATATACGTACAGTTCATAACTAAGCCACATGAGTGTCCTTTCACAGGATGTAGGTTACACATCTCAAAACACTGTCAAGATTATATTTGGACCTCTTTTGCTCTGTTTCCTTTTGGTCATTGACACTGACATGCTTGGATTTCTGTGGAGCCGAATGGTCATTTCGTTAGTTGTGAGTGATGATGCTGTTTTATTGTCTATGTTGCAATAGCAAGGATTTCAGCAATGGATATATGCCATTGGCAACATCTCTGATTAAGAAATATTGGTGAAAATAGCTTTGATGTTAAATTATATCTGAAACTGTGGTAGCCCCATCTGCAAGGAAAAAGCCTTATACAATTATATCCCACCTAAAGAATTCTATGGGGTAATTTTACAAAACCTGACATAAGATACAATAGTCTGTTAAAATATGAAGGCACCTCATTTGTTAAGCTCCATTTTTGAGCTTGTATTTAATTTTGCATGTAATGTAAGGTGTAAGTCTTTTAACATGTATCACAGAAATCACTTTCACACAGGGACATTTTCAAGAAATATCACAAAGTTTAATTTTCCAGGCACTTTTCACACTCCTTGGTAGATTTCTAAAAGTTTTTAAAATCTCTCTCTCTCTCTCTCTCTCTCTCTCTCTCTCAAAAAAGAAAATCCTAGTGTCCATTTCTCCCAGTCCCTCTTCTCCTATAACAAAATCTCAAGGTTGCAAACTTCAAGTTTCTCACAGGGCTTCAGACTGCAGAAGTGTCCAACAAATAGGATATTTTGCAAGGGAAAACTTTCCACAGTGATAGTTCCAATCCTGTCTTGATTTAGGTTCATTGGACAGTGGCACCAGTCTAGTGAATCACAATAGGTTCATAAGAGAAAGAATGTGGCTCTCTACTAGAGCTGTTAACTCTGCTTCTCAGGTTTCATTGTCTGTAAATCACTCTTTCCTTCTACTCTTCTGGCCATGCCCTATATCAGTGATGGCAAACCTTTTTGAGCCCAAGTGCCCAAACTGCAAACCAAAACGACTTGTTTTTTTCAAAGTGCCAACAGCCCCCCCCGCCCCAGCCGCGCTCTCCTTCCCCCCCCCGCCGCCGCCGTGCTCTCCTTCCCCCCCCCCAACTGACCCACTCAGCCCGGTCTCTCCCCCCCAAACCTCCTTTCCTCCAACCCCCCCCAACTGACCCACCCAGCCCGGTCTCTCCCCCACACCGCTTACCCCCGCTCCCAGCCCAGCCTCCCCCCAACGCCCCCTTGCAAACGGCTTCCCCCCCCCCCCCGTGCTTACTTGTTCGCTGGGTCACGCTGCTGTGACCCGACTCCAGCGAGGGAAGGAGAGGAGCGACACGTCCCCCAGCCTCGCGGTCAGAGCAGTGCCGCGCCAAACCACCTCCCCCGCCCCCCAGCCTCGCGGTCACAGCAGCGCTGCGAGCCAGATGACAGGCTCAAAAGAGCCACATCTGGCTCGCGAGCCATAGGTTCCCGACCCCTGCTACAGTGTATGACTGTAGTCACGGCGTGCCCACAGAGACTGCTCGGCGTGCCGGCAGCGGCACGCGTGCCACGCGTTCGCCATCACTGCCCTATATCCTCTTGCTACAAGGAGATGTGGAGGAAGCTTAGTGAAAGAGAGAGTTAAAGCTAAATTTGTCTGAGTAGTGGAGCTAGTAGCTTCTCCCTCCACTAAGCCTCCTGTTATTTTCCAAAATGGAGCCCTGTTCAGCTGGGACTTCCTCTGCTCAAGAGTAACATTTCGGAGGGTGGCTGAGGAAAAAAGACTGAATTGCTGAGATTGATGGTGGCAGGGAGGCTGTAGTGCAGAAGTGGGCAGTTGGGCTAAGGAGTCACAGGGAACCCAGCTGCCCTTGTTCTGTGTTCCCCTGCTATCCTAGCCATGTTGCACAGCAGTTTGTTCTTCCTTTGTTTTTGAAATGTTGTTTTGCCAATTTTTTTGTAATAATGAAACATAAGATTTTTTTTAGAAAAGAATATCAGCCAAAATAAGAGAGGGAGAAAAAAGGAAAATAATTTTATGTGAGCCGGGGCATTGGAAGGAAAGGTTGGAGATGAGGAAGGCATTGTAATGTACCCTGCTCCGCCTCTGGTTGGCCAGGATGGGGAATGTATTACAAAGTAGAGGACCCATTATGGAGAGCACCCTGCCAGCTGCCCCCTTCTCTTTACACTGAGGTTGTTCCAGCTTGAGTGGTCCTGTTGACTGCAACTGTGGCAGTATGGCATGGGGAGAGAAGTGGTCTGTCAGGTAACCAAGTCCCCAACAAATTAGGAGCCTGGCTTCACATTTGAGGTAGATAACCTTAAATCCAGATATGAACTAGATAACCACAATTTGTTAATCTATCTTGTTTTTTATTAAACTTTTTAAATATAGACCGTTGATAATAAAGATCATGATGGAAACAGTAAGTTGCCCAAGCACATAAAACTGGAAGATATGGCAGTACAGTATGCACATACAGTTTAACTATTCAAATAGCAATTGAAACACCGTTAATGAATGAAGTCTAAACCAATTATGTATATAAAGAAATAAGAAGATTGATCTGTAGGCAAAGTCTGTGTGGACTAAACTTCATAATATTTGTTTAGCAGTGGAAGTTTCTTTATTTAAATTGGTAGACCCTCTACTACAATCTCCCAAATAAGTAACCTGGTCAAGAGCAACAATCTAAAACCACACAGGAGGAAAGTAAAACGTTATGATTATTTAGTTAATACAGTTTTTATTACTAAGCAGAGTTTCAAGCTTGTAGGACTTTGTCACTGACCCTATCAGTACATTTTTTTAAAAAAAGTTTTGAACAATCCAAACTAACAGCATGTTAGCAGCTAATTCGAACATTATTTCAGTATCATTCATAAATTACTTTTGAATCCTTTGACTTAAGAAAAAGAAAATCCCACAAATCCTACTTTTGGTCAAAGCATAAGACCATAATTAATTCGGCATGTGCTTCTGAATTAAGAACACAGTGTTCTGAGCTTTCTAAAAAAGCTTTTTGAAATGTTGGAGAATACTTTCACAGAGCCTTATTAGTGGGGTGAAGTCTTAAGATTTGTCACAAATGAAATGATGTTAATTAAATATTGTTATTCCTTTCTGTCAATCAACTAAGGTTAAGCTTTTTGTAATTTAGACCAAAAAAAAAAAAAGTAAAACAGGCAAAAATATATAAAACAGCTGCTGGAAAATAGAATGGCATAGTAGGAATTGAATTTGTAGAAATTTGTGTAGAAGTGGAAGAGTGCATTGCATTGCATTTTTCTCTATTTTTCTCTAGGATTAAGGATGTTTTTTAAAAATTGCTTGGACTTGTTGGTTAAATGTCTTCTATCTCATGAACATATTATCTGGAAGAACAGGCATATTGGCAGCATGGGCTACACAGCATAAATCACTGGTATGTGGATGTGATTTGGAAAATTATGTGTTCGCAAGTTAATTTCAAATATGGTCATATGTAGACTCCAAATTTTATTAGACACCGAAAGATCACAAATCATAAGTCCACATGAATATTACTGTTATGATACTGGGAAATGCCTGTTTTCAAGTGAAGATACACTATTATCAATCCAAAAGATTCAAAAATTGAGCTATAGAGCCCAAAACTGAGATTTTCTTAAAAATGAGCCTTTAAAAAATGAGACTTTTAAAAATAATAAATGTGAGAGCCCTTTTATTTGCTTAAGGGTGTTTGAATCTTTAGGAGGTCCTGTTTTCAAGCTTTTCCCCATAACCATGAGGATTCAAAGCTTACTCTTTTTAAGGAATAAAGGTGAATGGAATCCCATGATTCCAGGAGCTAAAACTTAGAATCCCAAACCCAGCAAATAACAAGATGTGCTGTAAAATCTCCACAGTTGACAACACTTACAACAAACTATGTGAACCTGTAATAGTGCACACAGACATACAAACATATTGTTGTATTACTTCACCCATATAGAGTATGTATAGAGAGAGTAGAGAGGATATTGCCATAGGGCTATATTTCTCCCTTTGGTGGCAAGACCTTTGAGGACAAGGGAGAGCCCAGGAAAGAATGCGAAGTTTACTTTGAAGACTTTCCTCTTGATTGTCCTCTGATGGGGACATGTGTTTTGGGGTGACACAGCATCAAGGTGCATGACCCTCAAAATGTGTGAAAACATATGATGTGGGTGAAACTTTGCTCCCAAGCCCCCAAATCTTAGGCCTTCTAACTTTATTATGGCTCTTCCTTCCTTGAGAGTTTGGTTGCTGTTGGGTGCCACCTCCACAACTGTGGAAGGGACGCTGTGGGAGTTTTATGCTGTTTTAAAATGTGTAGGGTGTTGAGGGGAACATTTCATAGAGTGTGTCTCTTCCCTGGTTCCACCCCCACAAACTCTCAGAACTTTGGCAGCAGGCATTAAGCATGGAAGAGAATGTCCGCTAACTTAGGTGAATTAAGATAGTATTGACTCTACTTCCTTTCTGTTGGTTTAGGCCATTGGTTTTCATGCAGTAGCACAATGGCATTGTGTTTGGACTTCCAACACCTCAAACAAATGTTTAAATGCCCCCAACCCGTCCTATGATTTTATTAAAAATAATTTTAGTGAAGCCATTTCTATTGATAATGGCATTTTGGGGAGGAAAGGGATATAAACTTTTCAAAATCTAAATTTAGTGCCTAATTACTTGTCATTGTCCCCTGTCAATCTCCTTCCCTTTTTTATTTGCAAATGACACAAAGCACAAAGTTCCCTTAAGTGCTATATCTCTAGGACATGTATTAGCCTGGGACAGCAGAAAGCTAAAGCCTAAAACAATTTTGTTAAGCAATGAAAGATGTCTACTAATTAGTAATCAGATGAATTTATTTGACCTACATCAACTATTAGTTTTGATATTGACTGCTAAATAACATATTATGCAGTCTTTGACAAAGCTGGTTACACTCAGATCTTCAAATATTTGCATTAATAGAGAATGTAAACCACGGCGAGCAGCTAAATTGTGGGTGACTTCTTCATGCTTATTTTGATGATATGGCAGTATCATAGGATTACATATTGTGAGGGAGCGAGGGTAAATGTCTGTTGCCAAGGTCTAAACAGCATCAGTATGGAAGTAATTCAGCAGTCAGTTTCACTAAAAGTTTGAGATCTGTTCTGTACAGAGGTAGGCATAGAAGCTGTGTTAATTGCTAGCTTGTTTTCCATGTGGTTCTGTTTTAATGGAGCACATTTGTTGCAGATGATTGGAAAGTGGGTTGGACAGTGTCTAAACTGGCTATGACTAATTCAAACAGTGATTATACTATAATGTTTAACAGTCCTCTTTGTAAACTCCTTTCATTCACAGTTCCCTTGCCATTGAAATGTGGTTCAAGATAACTGAAAACTATTCTTCTTTATTTAAACTTGGCCTCAGAGAAGCGTAAGAGTATAGGTTGTGGAGTCATCTTTTCCCTGATTCAAATTCAAAACCACACCCCAAACTGGTTTCTTTAGACAGTATTCTAGGACTATCTCCATCATTATTATGGTTTGCTGAGCATATTTAGCTGAGGTAATGGACTCTAAGAAGGACCACTTGAAGAAACTGAAGTGACCTTAACAAATGCTAAAAACTGGCTTTGTTCACACTACAGTACTTTCACCTCTTCATTGGAATGGAACTGAACACAGTCATTTCAGACTGTCTGGAATATTAATAACCATCTCTTGTTGGCAGATTTTCTATATCTTCTAACTCAATAAAATTGGACATGCTTAATGCTTAATTTATGTTAAAACGAAATTGCAGATAAATTATCCAGCAATGCTATACAATCTGTCCATTTAATGTGCAGAACAATAACCTTTTTCTTTATACTTATGAGTCTTGTATATCAACACATAGTGTGTTTGTCCTAATTCTTTTGGAGTTCAGACATGTCTTCTTGTCTAACAATGATATAGTGATTTCTTATAAGTATTTTATATGGGACTTTTCTGATAAAACATGTACAATTGACATCCCATTTACTGAGGACTACAGTGAATGTCATAGTCTAACTCTTGTGGATAGTTCTTTAGCAGAGAGAAAAAAAGACATGATTGACTAGTTTTTTTTTTTTTTACTATTTTTTTCTATTTTTCTCACATTGTCACTAAAATACTCTCTTTGTTATCTGAATGGGACATCTGCTGACTAGTGTAGCATTCTTTACCTGATTGTGTGAAAAGTCTTGGTTAAATCTGTTAGGCCTTGGAGGGCCAGTAACCTGCTAAGTGCTATAGCGCCTGAAAGACATCATGTCCTTGGACTAGCTTGTCTCTTTTGCTTATGGTTGTCTTGATAGATAAAACTTGTGTAGGTACATGTTACTGGGGTAAGTATAATAGTAATACAATAATTGATACATTAATGAGTAGTTTCATTTTCTTGCTTTGTATTAAAATTAACATGAGATAAAGTACATTTTGTAGTAGAAAGACTATAGAAGACTAAATTTAAAAATTAATTCAGAGCTTTTTTGTGGCTATATTATTAACCTACTGGAGCTAGAATTATTGCTATTTTGATTGAAATGGAAGGAAAATCTACTTCTTTTGGTGACATCCTAAATCTGACAAGCATAGAATACTACAAAACCATTTGACAATTAAAAAGATGATGTTGAAATGTTGCAGATTTGAGGCAATATTCACATAAACTTAAAAGCCATATATTTTTTTTAAAAGTTTGCTCTGGAAATTACTATGAAGTACAAAGCTGTAGTAGTTTTTTGGACTGTTATATTGCCCCTACCAACAAAAAGGTCTGTTAAAAAGCACATTTAAATATGATTGGCACTTTGAATTTTCAATGACTGCTTGCTCTTCTCCACAGAAATAACTCCTTTAAAAAAAAAAGGTCACTGTCCGCACTCAAATTTTTATCAGAATAGCAAAAATACACATTTTTACTAATTTTTAGGCTCTCTTATGGAAATTGTATTCATCTCCTGTTGTCTCAGGTTGACAGTCTTCAGTTGGTTTTCCAGCACTCACCAAAAGAAAATGTGTATTTCAAACTATAATGGAAAAAATTGCAACTTCTTTTAAAAAATCTTTTTGTAATTGTTCCATAACAATTTTAGGCAACTTAGGAGGGTTATTTCAATTTTTTTTGTTGCTTTTGTTTTTAGTATGCTCTAGTATTTCACCGAGGGAAGCACACAATGTCAGGAATGTAGAATTTCAACAGCTGAGCTGTATAATAGAACTGTTAAAAATCTAGTGAGCAGTTTTCAAAATATTAATACAATAAAGAATTCTATAAGTCATGGTCTAAAAAAGATTTATTATCTCCTCCCCCCCCCGAGGAAAGTTAGACTACTTCACATTTTAAAGTTTTCATAAATTTTCAATAGTCCTGTTAGTTTTTTCTGTAATTTTTTGAATAATCCAGGTTGCTGTGCCATACATTATATTGCAGAGGTGGCAATAAAACTCAAAGGGAAAGGAAACTCAAGTTTCTTCCCATTTACATTGTCCCTTGTTTTTAAATCAGCACCACTTGTTTTGGCTTCAGAGTAGCTGTATGTTCCAATTCACAGCTGGAGGTATGGTTCTGCAGTGGTGGTCAACAGTGAATGAGAGAGGAGAGTATAATGAATTTAAAAAACCTCAGGATTAAAGGCAGGCGCTTCAGACTTTTCTCTGTCAAAGCACTTCTCTAAATTGTGCACACAGATGAAAGAATTTTAAAGGGAAAACCGTTCAGATTTTAAATATCAAAAAGATATATTTGGTTTTGATATTGCCTTGAATGGAAATAGACCGATTTCCTTTATCTTCTTAGTTATATTGCCTCAACTTGTGCCTTTTTGGTCATGATTCTTTTCAAAGAAGTAGCAGAGCTAAGCCTTTTAATTTAATTGTAATAAAATGCTGCCCTAAAGAAGAATAAAAAATTATTTTTTTTACTAGTTCATATAGAAAAACATATAACTGTAATAGTATTTTAACTATAGTTTGTATAGATATCACACATTTAAATGCTATGCATATCTTTCATACTCCGGGGCAAACAACTAGGAGACTGTAATATGCAGTGTAGCAAACATACACCATAAATTTGATGATAATGCTTGTGAGTTCATCATAATTTATATAAAGAATCTACGGGGAAAAAATAGAGGCGAAAGAGCACATAGCAGTATTAAACATAGCAATGTGCAAAGAGAAATGAGAAGGTTACCTTGCCCTTATGTATATGGCTGTGTTAATACCGTTATCATGCTGTATTCTGCTAGTATGCTGTGATTTATTATGGAAAGTGCAAACATTATGACACTTAAATTCCTTTCAGTTGTGCTCTAATTTTGGTAGTCCTGTTGTTTTCCCCATCTATTTTAGCTAATGAAAGAAGAACAGGACCCTTTTAGTGGGCAGTCAGAGAATTAACTGCCCAAATTGTATATGTTGTTCAGCTGGACTGATGCAACTGTTTAGGGAAACATGGGTGGGAGGCTGTTTTAAAAGCAAATGAAGAAAGCGTTTGTTTAGCTGCATGGCAACACAAATATTTCAATAAGTGAGGGCTGACAATGCATTTCATTACAGCCAGGAGTGCCAGCTTGTACAAATTGCATATTTATTTTTCAATGTTACTTGAAGATGCCTAAATTTAACTGTTTAATCTCTGGCATTTCTTTATTAATCTAAACCTAATATGAAGCAGGTCCACAGAAGGGAGCGTGAACCAGACTCCAGCATGAGGATGTTTGCAAGAGGTTGTTGGTAGCTTGCAGAGACTCCTTATTGATCTCATTCACTATGCTCGTCTTTCCTTATGCTCCTCTTTGGTGGAGACATTCATTAACCCCCATGCTTGAAATATCTGTTCCATATACCTGAGACATTCACCTCCATCTTGCACATGCTTGTCCAAAGGCCTATAACTGCTTCCTCATATGTTTCCCGTTGTGTGAGAGAGACTTGCATCCATGGCTGTCCCTCTGGGATACATCCAGACTTCATAAACTGTATATCCTGGGAGAAGCCTCCTCACTTGAACCCTGTCTGCCTTCCTCCCCGAGGTTCTGGCAGCTGTAGATGCTGGAACTAGGGATACGGGAAGGGGGCTGCCTCACCCCCTGGCTTGTAGTAGTAATAACAACCCAAATACATGGTTTCTGCCTTCATCACCCCCACTATAAGAAATGTTACAGCACCACAGAAGGCAGGATCTCTCTGACCAAAGTCTCTCTCCTTTATCCCTGTGAAGAAGCAAGACTAAAAGAGGACTGACGTGGCTTGAACATTTCTCCTCTGCTGCCTGAAAAGGAGAGGCTTGAGGTGGCCTCTTTCTAGGGTGAAAGTCTCTCATTCAGCTCTATCTTGAGCCTAGGGCTGTCACTTTTCCAATTGCAGATAATGGAATCCCCAAGGCGCTGCATCTGCTCCACCTCTTCCCTCCTTCTCCACCTCCACCCAGCTCCTTCTCCACCTCCATCCAGACCCAACCCCAACCCCAACCCCATTGCTTGTTGCTCTTCTCCTACCCCTATCACTCACTGGATTGTCTCAAGGAGCCTGCCTGCAGACAAGAAGCTGAGCAGGGGCTGGCATGGGTTAATGACCTGGTGCTTCCCACTGCCCCATGATAACTGGCTTTTCGGTTTGGGTGCCATTTAGGGTTGCCAGATCCACTTTTCGACCAGACCCTACTTCTGTATCCCGTAGAAAGAGAGGCCAAGGATGACAGATCTCATAGGCACAGCTCACATTTCCCTACTGTAGGAGATGGATGTCAAAGAAAAGACTGAAGAAACAAAAATTCTAAAAAAAGGTGTCTGTATTTATGTAAATGTATGATGTAAATCATGGTGCACAGCATGGCATAGTAATGGATGTTTTAGCAGCAGCTGTTTGGAGTGATCACATTCCTCACAGATGTTGAAGACACAAATGCGTTATGCAGGACATCCCATATGAGTACCGGTAATGCTTTTACAACCACACTGTATTATCATGCATTCTGTATCTGCCACATACTGAGTGAAAAATTAGAACTATTTTAGCACGGTTCTTAAGTTGTGAGTGCAACATACTATTTTGCATACACATAGGCACCTTTACTAGTAAAGGCCTTGAAAGGAACCATGAAAACATCTAAATATGACCTAAAATTAAAAAAAATATATATAAAAAAATCACAGATTTGAAGTCTGATATTTCAGATCCTTCCAGAGTTACAAATCAATCATGTGTCCCCACAGGGAAGTTGGGAATATCCTCTTTCCAGTAAGATATAATGTCCATTTCCATTCTTCGTAGGGCTCTGAGATCTGTGTGTGTAAAAAAACCCTGCCACTGCCCCAGGATTAAATTTTGCCAGTTGTGAGCCTTGGGCAGTTGCAGTTTAAGGGGAAATTCAGCATGTGGATGTGTGGAATATGGCACTTTAAGAACAGTGGCGAATGTGTGTAGTTAGGGCACCTTTAAGGTCATAAACCTTCTGTATGGCAAGGTTCCAATAAAAGCCTTGTCAGTTCAGAAGCTATATGCAGCTGGAGCTTGATTTCAGACTGAACCTAGGAATGAAGTGGACAGGATGTAGCTTGTAAACAAGAATGTGCTCAGTGTACTAACTTGATTAATTGGACAATTAACATCATTGTAATAGAATTTAATAGTGTGACTGGCTGATTGGATATAGGGATGTATAATGGGGGGGGGGGAGAGAAGGTGAAACTTTACTCTTGAAGATTCATTTTTAAAATGGTGGCTGTTTGAAGCTGCTTAGGGCCATGGAATATTATCTACCTCTTCCACAGAGCTTTTCTTCAATAGATCTCAATGTACTTTATGAAGAAGGTCACTATCATTATCACAATTTTACAAATGAGGAAACTGAAGCAGAGAGTGGTGAAGTGACCTTCTCTCCCAATCACCCAGTAACAGACCGAGGGATAGAACCTGAGTGCTCTAGCTAATAAGCCACAATGCCTGGGAAAATTGTATGAGCGGAAAGAGAACGAGGTGGTCAACAGTGCCGGGTAAATTCATTTAGCACATGGCCCTGCAATTCACATGGATATTATCTCCATATGTGTGGGTATAGATAAATATGTCAAAATGTAGTTGCCTTCAGTTTGGAAATGTTTAGGTTTCAGGTTGATATGGAACCAAAATGCAAATGCAAAAATCTACCTGGGCCAATTTCACATGGTTTCCACCAACAATGATAGATCCCACACCAGCCTTCCCTTCAAAACTTTTGGCTCGGTTTCACTCTTCCCTTGAAACTGAACTGAATTTTAGCTTGTAAGTAAATTTGACATCGAGCAAACTTTGCCTAAGTACAGGAATCAATGTGAACTTTTCACACAGTTTGTAAATGTAAATGCACGAAAACATGGTAGCAAAATACCGGTATCCATTGGAATGAAGCGGTTATTGGGTAAATAATTATATCTAAGAATTTAACAATAGTTTTGGTATTGCAAATAATAGAGCCTTTTAACAACTTAATTTCTAGTCCCCACAATGAAGATGGCATAATTAGTTCAGTGATCAATTGCAAAAGTCAATATTATATTCCAAAATTGTCTTATGCAAAAACAGGGCAGTGGTATTTATAAAAGTCAGTGATGACACACAGAAAAACTGAGTCAAACGCTTCTGTGATTTTTCATCTAACATATATCTTTTGTTATCTTGATAGAGAAAATATGACATTTCTGAAAAGTACCATTGCTAAGGGAATTTCAGGAACTTAAGTCAAAAGTGCCTTTATACATTTATATGAGAAACAGTTACAGAACCAAATAAGTAATTTATAAGGGATTTGAGGGCTAAGTATGTAGTACGTATGTTACAAACCAGATGTGAATGAACTTTTGAAGCAAAACAGAATAGCTGGCATTTGCAAAAGAGTGGTTACGTGGTGGTAATATCTATTGGAACTATGCTAATCTAGTAAGTGGCTTTTAAGGAAATACACGAGTGACCTGATTTCTTGGGCTGAGAAATGGCTACCCAAAAATCAGTCTTTTGAAAATCCAAAGAGTAGCTATGGGGCAACTTTTGCTACCTCTCATTGTGATAGGATGTGAAAGGCCATACACTGGTACCAGTGTGGTTTGTTTGTGCTGTGCTGGGTGAAACAGGATGCAAGGGAGCAGGGACGCAGGATGCATAAGGCTGCTCAGAAAGGATGGGGATGAGGTATGGCAAAGCAGTAGAATTGGCTAATGAAGCTTTGTGGCTATATTAGAGTCCATAGAACAGCACCACTCCTGATTTATAGTGTGGGGAAGACAGAGAGCCAGAGCTAGCTGTTAATTCTGAAATAAAGAGGCTCATGAGATAGTGTCTGTGTAGTAGTAGTTAATGCAGTTAAATAATTTGTGTTGTAGCAAATAAAATGGATATTCTTGTCTATTCTGGAACTATTTTATGGCCATTTCTATCGAATAGATTTGAACTGGCGCAGGCAACTGTGTTTTGTTTTGTTTTTGTTTTTTGGGGGGAGGGGGAATACTTACATTGCTCACCCAGCTGAGGGCATCTACTTACAGACAGGAAGGATGGGTTCGTGGTGGTTTAAGTTCAGTTTCTGTGCTGTGCTGTTCAGTCATCACTCAGTGCTTAAGATACTTGCAAGAACTCTACTTTATTCTGGGCCTGTTCCTCTTGGCTGTGAATAACAAGAAGAGCTTCCCAGCGGCCTATCTAGACTCTCTCTGGAAAGCTCAGACATGAAAGGCACAGTCCCCAATACCACACAAGCTTCCCACGTGAAATGATTTAATCTCTTTGTGCCTCAATTCCCCATCTGTGAAATAAGGGACGATGATAATACTTTCCTACCTTGTATGGGGGTGACGATAAATTTAATAATGATTGTGAAGTATACTGATATTGCAGTAATATAGGCTCTGTTTCCTATTCTGAAACTGATGGACATTGTCACAAATCTTATGGGTGGGGCACAGAGACTGGAGAGAGGCATCCTGAAAAATCTGTGGACACTGTATTTACACAAAAGCATATTTTAAAAGGAGCCTATTTCTCCCCTTCTCCTGCTTAAATTTTCATGGAAGAAATTCCATTGACAACATGATTTGGCCATGAGTGTACATTTGGTTTCAATTAGTATCCATGGAAGAACAGTTTTATAGATCCTAAAACTACAACTATATTTTGAGAGCTTTTTTCTGTTTTCTTCTGAGTTATAAGAATGGATCTTTGAAGGGAGACCCTCTTAACCTCCTTGTTCCTTGATGTCTCTTTGTGATCTTTTATTACTTTTCTCCAGCATTGTATATCTGTTTTATAGTCCAATTTAATTGATTGGTCCAACATGCAATAGTTAGGGCTAGATTGAGACAGAACCTTCTGTGGGGCAAGGACTGTATGCTCACATGGGTAGGAAGAAGGTGAAGCTGTGGTCTCCATTTTCCCTTTGTATTAGCAACCAGAGCTCCAGTGTGACTCTGCACCATATTTACTCAGAGCTGCACCCCAATGGCACAATTGAGCTGTTAATGTACCAGATCCCATTCAATGCCTTGTCCTGCACCACGCCAGCATAATTCCTGATTCTACACAACTGCTTAGCTAGTGTTTCCAATGTGCCCTGCTACTAACTGCTGCTGTGCCAGCCTGAACAGCCAGATTGCTATGCTGAAGTCTTAAATTGCTGCTTCTCTGCTATGTACGCTAATATAGTACTAATGTGATATACAGATATTCAGTTGAAGCCACAGGACACCAAGTACTGTAGCCACACAGGAACTGATTGTTCTAATGGTATGTGGATTAAGATTTTACCTGGATAGCCTTCTACCCAGTAGATGTTAAATGATGCAGATAATTTATTATCTAAGCAGCTCTGATCTTAAAGCACATACTCACACTGTGTGTAGGAGGCTGATGCAAATTTCACCTCAATCACTGGAAAGGCAATGGCACATACTTCAACACTAAGCAACAAATATACCTTTTGGAGACCACTCTATCCCAATATATGTGCATTGTGCTAATAAATACATATATAATATAATTGCAAACATTACACAGTGTCTTTAAAATGTGCTATATTAGGACTCAATCCTTCACACTCTGTGTGAAGAATTCCAAATGGAGGCAATGAGAGTTTCACAAGGGGAGGGTTTGAAGGATCAGGCCAAATTACTTTTCTCAAGTTGTGGTTTTTCACTAGATACAGTATAGAGTGGCAGCTACTGTACTTGTTTTGTGAATCAAGTTACAGTAGAATCCTGTTAATTGGGACACTTTGGGACCGGAACAATTTGGCACAATTAAGCAGCTGCCCCAATTATGCAAAGTAAGTAAAAAGGTACACATATACTGTACATGTATAAAACAAAAGACAAACTACTGTTTACTGAGCAACAGAAGTACTGTAATACACGTAAATTCTGGAAACAAATGGTACAGATCAGAGAAAAATACTTACACTAAGAACAATTTCAATTTAATGTATGCATCAAATACTTAACAGTTAATGATGTTGGAGGAATTCATCGAGTGTCCCCTGCCGTATTCTCTTGATTGACTGCAAGTGAACAAAATCAGCGCAGGTATCTAGTGCAGATATAGGGCTGCCTTCATTGCCTTTCTGCATGAAGTAGTGTCGTAATTCAGCAATAATTTTCCTGGCATCCTGGTTAGTCACTCGTTGAGGCTCAGGTGTGTTATCTTCATCATCACTTTCCTGGTCTTCTGATGTCTTTTGGTGTTTTGCTGCAATTTGTTCAACAATTTCGTCCTCACAATCTTCATTTTCATTGTAACATTGAAGATTATTGTTGATGCATGCAAACTCTTCGTAGTTTGTGACGTGTTGCACTTCCACAATGACCTCATTTTCACTATCTGTCATATCCAAGCCTCAATGCTTAAAACCACAGTGAGCGAAACAGTTCTGAATGGTCTTGATGCTTATTTCTCGCCAACTATCGGCAACAAACTGTATTGCTTGTAAAATGTTAATCCTTGCACTGACTTCCTTGACTGTTGAAGCTGATGTCAGTAGATTTTCTTCAATTGCTTCAAGGATGTAGTTTACCAACTTTCCATGATACAACGTCTTCAAATTTTTTATGATTCCCATATCCATTGGCTGCGCCAAAGATGTAGTGTTGGGAGGCAGAAATTCCAGATTGATGTTTTTCAAACAATCTAAATGAGGGTGTGCCGCACAGTTGTCAAGCAGCAGCATAATTTTTCTTGACTTCCGTTGTGGTTCCACGTCCCAACTCATTAGCCATTTCTTAAAAAATTCAGAAGTCATCCACACATTTTTGTTAGCATGGTACAGAACTGGTAAACTCTCTATTCTAAGAATCAGAGAGGTAGCCGTGTTAGTCTGGAATAGCAGAGGTAACAAAGTCCTGTGGCACCTTAAAGACTAACTATAAAGTTTTGAAGCATGAGCTTTCGTGGGCTAATACCCACTTCGTCGGATGCAAGCAGTGGAAGTGTCCAGAGGCAGGTACCTCTGGACACTTCCACTGCTTGCATCCGACGAAGTGGGTATTAGCCCACGAAAGCTTATGCTTCAAAACTTTATAGTTAGTCTTTAAGGTGCCACAGGACTTTGTTACCTCTCTATTCTAAGACCCTTAAAGCATCGAGGCTTAGCGCTTTTCCCAATAAACAACAGCTTCTGTTTATCAGTTCCTGACATGTTTGAACAGCATAACACAGTTATGCGATCCATTGCTTTCTTTGAACCCGAAAGTGTTGCATGTTTGTAGGTCAGGGAACCGTCCGGCATGGCATGATAAAACAGGCTTGTTTCATTGGCATTGTAGATGTCATCTGCACAAAATTTCTGAAGCAAGTTTTGTGGATATCCATTGTTCAGCACTTACAGCATCAGCACTGTCCTTCTCGCCGTGTGCTTTCTTGAATTTAATGTCATGCCTAGATTTCCATTGAGAGAACCAACCATCTGTCACTTTGAAATCATTGTGACCCAGCTTTTTAGCTAACTCCTCTGCCTTATTTTTCAGCATTTGACCATTGACACGCACACGTCGTCTAGTTACAATAGAGAACCATTGATTGAGGGCCTCTTCAGCATCTGGATCCTTGCCTTCATGCTTCCGTTTTTGGGATGTTCCCTGTTGTCTTTCGCATAATGCCCATTCCTCTCGCAGTTTATCTTCCTGCTGTATCACACGTGCGATTGTAGATTTCGGCACTCCAGTTATCTCCGCCAGCTGGCGATGACTGGTGTTAGGCGGCTGTCTTTTGATTTGGTCGAGTAAGGCAATTCTGTTAGCTAGTGTCAAATCTTTCCGTGGCATCTTGGGAGGGGTCTGAAATTTAACAAACTTTACAAAGTGTTGTGCTGATTGAAACAATGATGACTCAGCGCAGTAATCAGCGCAGTAAACAGCACAGTAAACAGCGATGACTCAGCGCATTAATCTGCTGCCTTGCCACCGCAGTAATGGCTGCCACGCCACATGCCAAAAGCGCGCCATCTAGCACTCACTGTCCCTATTACACAGCATGGTGTCCCAGAGAAGCGAATCAAATTCTTGTTATTTTTTTAATGTTTTTGTTCTTTAAGATTTGTCCCAAATAAATGGTTGCCCCGATTAACCGATGGCCCAATTAAGCAGATTCTACTGTATTAGCTTATTTTCTGTTTCTCAGAGGTGGGGTTTTTGTTTGTTTGGGTATTTTTTTGTTTGCTGAGGTAGAATAATAGTGAAGAGTCAACCAAGGGATATTTTAAAATGTGTTTCTGTGAAAATATGTTCTGATCTGTTAAGATACGATTCTTTTGTCAGAAAAGCCCTTGGTCTGGTAGGAGGAGAGCAGCCGTGCTAGCAGATGACAGTAGTACCCCCAGTTTTAGATTGATACCGCCAAGTTTTCAGTATATGCTCAACTATATATTATTCTGTTTCATATTTCACGTTTTAGATTTCACAAGTACATTTTTGTCTACCAGACTTTATTTGCCATTTGGAAAACAAAGCAAGGACTGATAATTGTTTGACTATAAAAACTGGCAATACTTGTGAAGAGAAATGTATTTTCTGTTAATGTAGGGTAGGCGTTTCACTGATTTACATGTAGCTATGTAAATATTTCTTCAGGGCCAAACTGTGACACTCCTACTCATAGTGGGACTAGGGTGATCAGATTCCCGATTTTATAGGGACAGTCCCTTTTTTAGTGCTTTTTCTTATATAGGCACCTATTACTCCCTACCCCCTGTCCTGATTTTTTATACTTGCTGTCTGGTTACCCTAAGTGGGACTACTGAGACTATTGACTGAGTAAGATACTATTCCATATGAGCAGGGGAGGACAGAATCTTATCTTTATTTACTAAAATACAGAAATCAAACCCTTGACTTGCATGGCTTGTGGTTTTAGATATAGTCAGTTTATGGTTTGGAACATCATAGAAGGTTTTTGGGTTCATTTGAACTTCAAAATCCCTATGTTACACAGCACTGACAGGTGCAGTACCTCTTAGGCTAGATCTATACTGCATTTTTAAAACCTACAGCTGCGAGTCTATGGGCGGTAGACTATGGATGCTGTCCTTACCGTCTGGCTGCACTTCACCAAGAATCTAACTGTCCACTTCACATGACGTATATTGACTTCAAAGCAGCTTTTGATTTGGTTGACACTGAATGGAGTTGGCATTTCAGATGTTCTACTAAATCTGGTGTGTGAGAGTGTATGTTGGTTCATGGCTTTTGGAAAATTTCTGTGCAAACTCAGGTGTAAGACAGGAATGCATTCTCACTCCAGCACTATTCTGTCAAGCTGTGAACTGGGTGTTAGGACTTACTGCTCCATATGGTGGAATCAAAGCTGATCAAGAAGAGTTTATCAACCAAGACTACACCAATGATATTGCTTTGCTTGTGGAGAATTGAGAGAATTTCAGCCCGCCCCTCCAGGGTCTTCAAAATCCCACTCCCCTATGGGGTTGAACATCTCAAGGCAGATGGCCAACATCCCCAACCTTGAGGCTAGGCCACCAGCACATCGGGGCAGATGGGTCAAGTACTGCGGAGAGCGTTGAAGAGTTCATCCACCTAGGTTGTAAGCAGAGTTCAAACAGTTTCAGGAAACAAGACATTTTTTGACAAATAGGCCTCCCTGCCTCTTGCATAAGTCCACATCTCACTTGTGGATGCAAAAAACGTCTTGGTGATGAGACTTCCTTGTGCTGATCTATCAAACCTGTGTACTACTTAATATTGCTGTATGGGTCAGAAACCTGGATCATCTTATAGGCAGACTTGAAGTGGCTAGCGACAGTCCATATGCGCCATCAGCATCAAATCCTGAGCAAAAAGAGGTTTGACTTTGTGAGAAATGTCATAATCTTTCAGAGATCTGGCCTTTGCTCAATTGCTCATGTTCAAAAATGGCATGGTATGCTTTTTGACCATGTTGCCAGGATGGACAAAACCACCACAGCACACTGTGCACTCAGATTCTCTGTTAACATGTGAAGGGGTGCTCACTCTGAGTTTATCTGGCTCTCACTGTGGGGCCACCCCAGAGATTTGTTGACATGCAAGATTATGCCAGATCTGGGAACTTCACTATATGTTGCCTGATGTAATGCTATCAACTGTGGTCAAGCTGTCTAGTGCAATGATCCTCCCCTGTATATCGCAGCCTGTTCTGTATGCAAAGAACCATGACTTCTATTCCTGGTGAGGGGTTGTTTTCCCTGTTTATCACTTTGGAAACACGGTAGAGAGGAGCGGAGAATTTGTGGATATGTTTTTGTAGTTGTAGAACCCAGTTGCTGATGTCTCTGTGCAGCAGATGAGGCTCGGATCTGATCCCAGCCCTGCACTCCTTTAAAGTTTTTATAAATTAAATGAAAATGTCCTTAAGTTTAGATACCTTTTGTCACTGTAGCTGTTTTTCTTTTTTCTGTTTTCTATCTGAGATGAGAAATATTGCTAATCCCAAACATTCAAGATCATGAATAGGCCCCAATGAATCATTGGATTGGCATAAAAATCATAAGATTAAAAATCATGTTCTTTTTTTCTTGTTTCTGAGTCTTTAGGGTACACTTGGGTTACATTTCCAATTTTTTTCTGCCACTGTGAGAGCTATTAGAAAAAAACAAACTATTGAGATTCTTACTTATTTAAATATTTCCTGGAGCTGCAACTTTAAGAAAATTGCACAAGATTTGCAAGAAAATTGTGAGACTTGTCAACACTGGTTAAGTCTTCTGGTATTAAGATGCCTCTCCTTATGCTGAATTGTAAATAAAAGGACTGCTTATATGGTGACAAAATGGACCAGTACTTAGATCTTGAGATGTTTTTGGATGCAGTCTTGACTCTCTCTAGACCCTGACTGGGGGTGAAATTTAGAATATTTATATCATAAGAATGGCCATTCTGGATCAGACCAATGGTCATCTAGCCCAGTATCCTGTCTTCTGACAGTGGCTGATGCCAGATGCTTCAGACAGAGTGAACAGAACAGGGCAATATTTCAAGGGATCCATCTCCGGTTGTCCGGTCCCGGCTTCTAGCAGTTAGAGGAACACCCAGAGCATGGGGTCACATCCTTGACAATCTTGGCTATTAGCTATCCATCCTTCTGCCTGCATTATTTTTACTCTTCCAAGGTTTTTGTTTTTGTTTGTGGTTTGTTTTTCTTCTTTTTTGCTTTGCATGGGTCTTATTGGCTTAAGTTTAGAAAATGTTTATTGAGTGTATCTCGCTCTCATGCTCCCTCTTCTAACTCCTTTGCAAAACTTTCCTGTTTTTTTCCTGGTTACTAGCTTTTCTGGCCAGTTAAAAGCTGGCTTTTAAAAAACTCTTGTTCTTCTTGAGTCATCCCTCCCACTCATCAAGGGATCCTAAAGGGATTAAGGATCAAAGAATGGTAGGCTAGAGCTTCCTTAAGAAGTTCTCAATGGTGCCTAGTAGGTGGCTAGGCTCAGAACATAGTCTCCCCAGATGGACCAACTACAAACTTCAATCAAGCAGGCACACAACAAGCAAGCAAGCACAGTAAACAAATGGACAGAAAACTCCCTCCAAGGGTGACTTCCTTCACCTTGAGAATTCCTTCACAAAACTCCCAGGTTGCTGTGCCTGTTTACTAGATCATGAGTTCAAGGGAAGTTGTCTCTGGAATATCTTGTATGAGGCTGAGTTTCCCATTCCTTGTGTTTTCCTGTTCTCAGTTTCACTTGGCTTCTGGTAACTTTCCCTGCTTTGCCCTCCCTTTATCATCTCTGGGTGGATATAAACTTTTCTCCAGTTTTCGTATGGAACACTGTTGTGTTGTCTGTGGAACTCAGATCTTTGGCTGGATGCATCCGACGAAGTGGGTATTAGCCCACGAAAGCTCATGCTTCAAAACTTTATAGTTAGTCTTTAAGGTGCCACAGGATTTTGTTTCCTCTGCTATTCCAGACTAACACGGCTACCTCTCTGATTCTTGACATTGTTTCTTTAAGCATATGTGGTGCAGAGCAGACCTGAGTTGGATAATCATAAGAGCTGAGTACTAATATTATTATTAGTATTATTACTTGAAAGGATCCTTATTATTTTGCGCAGCAGTATGATCACCTGGCAGCAGGTCATTAGCATTTTAGGCTTCTTTCTTTCACAACAATGCACAACATGCTAATTAGAGGGTTCTGAAACTAAGCAACCTGTTTTAAAATCAGACATCTTAATTTGCAGCTTTAATGGCTGTGTTATAATAACTGGCTTTGGGGAGAAAAAAAAATCTCATTCCAGTAGCAAGGCCCAGTGTAACAGAGGCTGACAAAATTAAAAACCTCATAATATGACCTTTGCCTGGGATAAAAGGCTGTTTCATAACAATTTCCTTTTGTTCTTTGTTTAAGCCATTACTCCAAGAGGAGCCTCCGATTAATCTAAGTAAATGCATCATTACAGTCCTAATCCATGTCCTTCTGTCAGTGTCTGTTTTAATTAAATAAGAAACACTAGGAGAAAGAGGGCTGGTTGATCAGGGTAAGATTAAAAAAGGCTTTACTGTTTTGTCCATTTGCATAGCTCCAGATGCCATAATATTGTAGGTTAAAGCAAGAAAACTTGTAGTATAATTTAACACAGTGCTCCCTATTACAGTATTAAAATAACCAGCTTCACCAATGAAATCATTCCAATCACCTAATTAATTATATACAGAAGACTCACAGGCAAACGGTATGACAGCTAGGGCTGAGTAATTTGACACATTATTATGTTTTGGGTGGTATACATAATTGGGTACAAACTGTTTGTATCTGAGTGCAATTGTTTTTATATTAAATAAAGCATTGGGTAAAGCTAGTTATGGATTTATGGTGCCAGTTTGTTGTTGTTTTTTGTAATGGCTATTAAAGGCCTCTAAAATGTTTGTTTGTATTTTTAAATATGGAATTTAGAGCATAGTTCTTTTAAAGCAGTGAAGAGCCCATTTAATAAATGTTGTAAGATTAATACATCTAGCTAGTTAATATTGCTAAAGCAATACTTATGTAAGAAACTCTTCCTCAAGGTAGTGTTTCAAGATCCCTGTGGTGAGGGCTTCCTCCCACATCCAGGCCATTATTTGATGTAATGAAAAGAGAAAGTGTGCAATACTGAGATTGTTAATTAAGTTAGCCTAACAAGATGAAGATAAATGAAGCAAAGCATGGATTGAATGAAGCAAGAGGTCTTATTTACAGTTTAATACTTCTTTATATTATGCATTTTTCAATTTACAAAAGAAAAGCCCCTGACTTTAGAGAAAATATGCACTGTGATTCTACATGCAAGACACCTTTACAGCGTGTAAACCTGTCTGGCTACTGTTAAAGATGTAGTGTGAGTTAACCTTTAACGTCTAACCTTTTCTTTTTCTTTTTTTTAACATTGGTGACAAAATGTTGATTATAATAGAGTAAGTGAAGATCTGAATCTACTGCCACTGAAGTCAATGTTAAAAATACCTGTAGGAGCACTTTGGGGGCTAACTTCTGTTTCTTCTTGTTCATATTAACTTTAGAGTCTCAGTTTTCACTGTTGTGTTATCTTATTTCTGATCCATTTATACACAGAGATTTGCTTAAAAATAGGGGGAAAAATGAAAAAAATGGTGGGACCGGATTCTGATTTCATTTCCACCAGAATAACTCGAGATTAACCCATGGGCTTATTGCCATTTTATACTAAAGGACCTAAGAACAATGTATTTTGACAAATGTTTTGATGGATTAAAACTAAGGTTTCTGGTTTTATTGTTTTCTCCTCTGAAACTGTTTATTTTATACTAATTATGACATTTTCAAACTGCATACTTGAGTTTTATCAGCTAAAAAACAGAATTAAACAAAAAAAGCCTAAGATTATTAAACAAACTTTTCCTCCCAGTTACAATTTTCAGTTCAAAGAATGGTCTCTCTTTAAACAGAAGAAAAACTGTAAATTGCCAGTTGCATTAGTCAGTTGCCTACATCTCTAGATATATTGTTTGACTTCCCAATTACAGAGTTTGACATCACTCAGAGGAGTTGAAACAAATTCAAAATAGCTGAAGTTGATTATTTGCAGTAATTATTTTTTTAAAAAAGATTTATTAGTTTAACCCTAAAATCAGAAACCTTAATTAATATTTTATTTAATACAGTATTTTCTCTTTTTTACAGATTAGTTGCATCTGTCCAGTATTTGACCTTTTGTCATCCTTACTGTCTACTAAGGAAATGCCTTCCTTCCTCTTACCACAGCTAGACAAGACTGTGTTATCTAGTGTTACTGTAGGCAGCGGTAGCAGGCCTTTACAAATAGTATTATTATGGTCCCTGTGTTTTTATCTCGGGGGTCATGCACAAATCCAAGCAACTGCTTCTAAAGATTTCAATAAATAGGACTTTTTCTCCAGACAATTGCCTTTTATATTACTTTTAAACAAAACTACTAGTCCATCAAGAGTTTCAAAAGGAAAACAATTCTACAGAGTGCTGGTATGGCAGCACAGACCAATCATTATGGCACCCATTCTCCAGTCCTTTATTTGTCAAGTCCACAACAATAGGTTGTTGATTCAATGGACAAGACCAGAACAATTAAGTTCTCTGTTTAGCAGCAGTGCAGCATTTTAATGCCCTCCTCTAATAATGGTCTCATTATTGTTATTCTAAGACTGGGCCTCAGGAGGAGGAATATTTGCTGGAGGTACGTCATTATTTTGCAAATTTAGATTAGCTCATCATGTTGTCTGTACTGTGAAAAATCGTAGCTAATTAGGGCAGCCAGTTAGACTACCAGCTTTTGAGCTCATGAGTTAAAAGGTAGCACACTTGATAGGCCAATGATGTGGAAAAGGTGGTAAAAAGGAGGATTAGAGCTGTTGCCCTAGTAACTCTAACTTCCATCTGTGCTGGAACAATGGACTGGTGTTTCTCCTCCACCTGGGTGTAAAAATTGGTTTTGTTTTGAAAGGACAGGGCACTTTTTATGACAATCTGGAATTCAGCCTAACTGTCATTTTAGTTGTTAGGAGAGACCGTTGGGGAATAGGAAAGATGAAAGGTCATGGTGAGCTTCAAGGACATGAAAGGTTGTTGTCTCATGTAACAATAGTAGATTGTTTTGTCCTATTATTTCTATTGTTTTGTCCTATTATTACTAAGTCAGGTGATGGAACAAATACCTCCAGTTGAGTCAGGTGAAACAAGAGAGAGAGAGATAATGTACCTCTTCCAGAACAAAATATAACTATAATTTGTCTTTATTAAACAATGTTATATTTATTTGTGTTCATCCTCTGAAAGAGCTTGTTTACTGACCTACTATTTCAGCATGTTTTGTACTGCCTCTGTAGGCCATCACTTCTCTGGGAAGCACTCCAATGTGTTAGAAAATGTTGTTTAAGCTTTCTTCCCATGAAGAGGAATCCCCAGGAGTATCAGTGATGTGATACTTAACAATAAATTTAGTTGTTGTAGCTTTCTCACATTATTGGTGTTCTTAAAAGGTTTTCCTTCAAACACACACTGAATAAAATTAACTATAAATATGAAAGAAATTTGCTTCAACACTTGACAACATTTTATCATAAATTCTACAGCATATATCATAGAACATTTATTGCAAACAGTATTAGGTACTGCTGCAGAGAGACCTACAATCCTGTACAAAAATAAATTTGCTACAGGGATCCTAATAAAGGACTGCTTTTGTGCGGAGGGAGATAAAGTCTCTTCTGTGCTATGCCATAAGTTTAGGAGGTTCTGCCCCCCTTTCTCTGTGGGGAAAACAAAAGTACGTCAGTGCTATTTAATAAAACAGCTACAGCACATTTTTACAGGGAAAGCATTTCTGTTAGTTAAAAGGGCTGCTGTAATCTTTTGAATTTTGCCCAGTGCTTCCTAAAACCAAAGAGAGTTGCTTTTTAGAAAGAAAAGGGGAAGGAGGAGCACTGCTTTTCACGTTCTAATTTCTCTGCTTTTGTAACACGATGCTTCTGTCATCTGATCAATTATTTTCTTTCTGCCATCCCCCACTTTCCTCCCCCCAACACACACAACCTGGCCAAAGCATATGCTAAGGACCATCTCACTTTCCTAAAACAGAGATTAGTGATTTCAGGTTGGGCTCATAAGGTTTTCACCCACCTTTTCATACTGGGCCCCATAACCCCTTTAACACAGCCGCAGCTGAGTAATTTTCACTTGGTGCATAATAGAGCTGGAAGATCAATAACAGATTTTGTAATTAGCTATTTATTATCTTTGAAAAACAAACTTCCCTGTAATTACTAGGTTTCTCATCTTAAGCTGTTCTGACCTTATTTAAACTCCCCCTTTTAGCTATTCTGAGCCTTTCTTATCTCCTCTCTGCTCCCAACCACTCTTGCTCTTGCTTTCTGACAACACAGATGGACGGCCTTGCACAAACTGATAATTGTGATAATTTCTCAGCTAACTATTCAGTAATAAAAAATGTTATTTTCCATGCATAGCAGGCATGTGTCACACTCGCATATACACTGAAGATGAGAGGCCAAGTGGTAAATTCATGGAAACATGATGTAGTATGAGCCATTGGACTTGCCAGCATTCAATTTATTGATAGTGTGGTTTATCCATATGCCCTTGTCTTTTCAGACTATTAAATTTAAGAATTTAGAGTCCTTTAAAAATCCAAACTTTTATAAAAGGATGTTTAGTCTGAAGGCTTTTTGAATGTTGTGTGTATTTCATTTATTAAATACTTGCCCTCAAATATCCAAACCAGCTTCTTATTTTTTTTATTTTATAGTAGTTTCACACATGTACCATCATTTTATTTTGTTATTTTCTCGTTAAAATGGACTGGAAAGCATATAGACTGTTTAGTGTAAAATGGGAGCAATGCAAAGGGTTAACCAGCAGAGAATTACAAATGAACTATCTGGAAAGTTGATTATTAATCCAGCAAGAGAGAAAATATCCTTCCAGTTAGCAAGAATTAGTACTTGAAGAGCTGATAATATTGTTCAGCCTGTCGGTGTGGTATGGCAGAGTCAGGTAAGCAAGACATCTCAAAAAGATTAAGGCTTTTCCTTTTTGTTTTTCACTATAAGAATATCTAATTTTAAAGGGAATCTTTGTTGAATCAGTTATACTGTCAGCATATGAATCTGCATATACTGATTTTCCACATTCCAAAATGAATGAAATAAATTAAAATGGTGCTTTTAATGTTGGTAAGAAGCACTATTTCTGTTAGCAGAGCTATTGTATTTAATACTGAAATATCTTAGAAATTCATTATTGGATTGTGGTTAAGAAGAAGTGATTGCAAAATCTAAACAAGCATAGTGTGATATATGCTAAAGAATGCTGTATAAGTGCCACCAAAAAGATTATATAATTTCTCTTTAGGTGAAAAAGTTCTGGGTGTTAGAAGTCATACGTGATTCTGAATAAAATGTTTCTGCTTACAGATTGAATGTCTTTTTGCAACTGTACATGTCACAGATGACTCTTTACCAGTCCTGATGTTTTCTTGGCCGCAGTGTTCATGTAGTATTAATACATGTACTTGTTTGTTGTAAATCATTTTGAACTCATTTATGTTAATTTATAAACATGTGCGGTTACAAAGTGTGTGCATTGGGATGGAAGGAGGTGAGCATATGGAAAATGTTTAGATCATTTGAAAGTAATCTCTGTGTAATTTCACCTAAGACTGATTTCTCTGTGTTGTAGTGGAAATTTACAATTTCCTATGTCCTTGTTACGTGGACTGTATGCTCTTGAAATTACTTGCTAGACATAGGTGAATGAACTTACCTTTTCAACATAGTCTGCAGTTTACAGTTTATTATCTCAGAGGTGCATAAAATGGTTGGAGTAATAATGGTCTAGCAGTTCTGAAATTCAGGGGAAGTCTGTATATTTAATGATTTGCCTCACAGCATTAAATGATGCACTCTTAATTACATAAATAGATTTAACATCTTTAAAATATTTCACTTTTGTTAATAGAACTGTTAAATAACTATATTTCGCTATGTTAGTGTTGGTGGAAATTTTTTTATCATCACCAACAGTTTAGCTTGTTTCCATAAAATAGGCTGAAGGCTATGCCAAAGGGACTGTTGAAAGGAGAATCAAAATGCAGTTAAAACCACAAACTAACCCAAATCTGAGCACACAAGCCAACTGAAAATTTAGTTATTATATATGCTACTATTTCGTGAGTCGTACAAAGGGGAAGGGAAGAGAGGTTCATCATCAGCACCAGGTTGGATGCTCCTTCTAGTGTCTCTTTGAATTTTGAGAATTGGATTATGATAAGGACTGGACAAAGTAGAATTGAAGAGAAGATCAGAAAGGACAGTTGGGAAAGTGGAAAAGAGAAGATGAATTTGTTTGTGGATTCACATTGTTTAGGGCGATTTGTCTTTGGCCTAACCAGGTGAGGAGACAGTTAACAGAAGATGGTCAGATATTTTTTTAAAGGGGGATTCATCTGATTAGCGTCAGTTAAGATCCCCAGCTCTTGTTGCTGCTAATAATGGGAGTCATCAGTCCAACAAATGACTGCAGTCAAAGTACACTGAACAGTCAGACTTAGTAAGTGAAACAAACAAAACAATCCCAAGAAGTTATCCTAGTGCTCTTTAAGACCGTTATTAGGCCACAAAGAGGTCACTATGCCTAAATTTGAGCACCATGATCTTGTTAAGATATAAAGAGCCCGTTAAGGGCACAGATGAGAACAATTACTATATAGGGATGATATATACATATAGAAAGGCTAGAAACAAGGGGGTGGGTGGGGGGAAGAAGCATATTCAGAGGAGATAGAACTGAAGTTTTCCAGAAATTGAAGGAGATAGCTCAGGTCAAATCAGATAAACTCTTTGAACTACTTCTCAAAAGCAGGGATTCATTTGGGACTGGGAAAACTAGATTTATAAACAAGGAAACAGCAGGCAAAATAAAAGTTTAGTCAAAATGACAAGGGAACAAATTTGTGGAATGCTCTAGTTGGGGTATTAATAGAAGCTGTAGCTATGTTTATAAAAAACAAAACAAAATGAAGTATACACTTATCTGGAAGGAATAAAGCATAGTATTTATGGAATTTTATAGTATATTAACTGATTAGATTAAATGGATTCCAAAGTCTGTTTTCAGGCTCTAATTTCTTATTCTCTTATAGATATGTATTACTGAAGTCTGGTATTGTACTGGCTAAATTGGTAGAGTTGGCAAGATTGATATGAATTTCAGCTTATTGGCTGAAACTTACTGTACCAAGCTTTATCTAGCTTTATCTTTTAAGCTAGCTTTATCTTTTAAGAAGCCAGAACTAAAGAGAAAAGGGTCAGAACTTAAAAAAACAAACAAAACAAAACAAAAAAACAAACAACCCCCCCCAAACCAGTGTAAATTAACTGTAACTCAAATAAAAAGAGTTTGCTTAAATAGGGTATAAAATGGAAACCAGAAACATCAAGCAGAGAACCCCATTTAATGTCCATTTTAAATACTTTTATTAAACTTGGAGAGAACACATAGTATAACCACCTGAAGGCAAGCTGTAACCCATGCCTTGATCACAACCCCTTGATCACAACCCACAGTTGACGTGATCTTCCCTTTTATGCCAATGTAAGCTTCCTAGTTGTCTAGAGAACAACGCTGACAAAAGTCTGGAGCAGACTGATAAGAATGGTCCGCTGACTTAGTGGAGCTAACTTGACTGAAATCGAGCCAGAATTTTGGCAGGAGGATTTTTACGAAAGGTACAATCATTCCATTTCCTCTCTTGGTAAAAACGAATTTGTAGATTCCTGACTGTTTCAAAATGGGTAAGTAGATGAGTACTACAGGGTGTTCTGTACAAGTGTTGAACCCAGGGCCCAGGTGGACATTGTAATAAGATTTATATGTTGATTATCCCACTTCAGTGTTTTAGTTGTGGCATGTGGTAAAAACATCCTGCCTAAAGCTGTATGGGTGGAACAGTGAGGTGGGGGAGAGTGGATGATGTGGAACATGGCTGTATATATTGTTTCTCTCTTCACTCTGTGACTGCATAGGAGAGATTTAGCCTGCAGGGGTTATCTAGAGAGAGAAAAGGAGGTTCTTGAGAATTTGGTTGGATTTCTATTTTTTAAATGGCTGAGGGAAACATAGTCTGGCCCTTAAATTCTTTGCTCAGCAATGTTTCAAGCCCTTGTATTAGTATAAGATCTTGAAGAACTATCTCCACACATTTATCAAGTCCCTTTAGATTAGAACATCAGCAGCTTAGACAAGTCATGGCTGATACTGATTTAAAGAATTTCAGTGTTGTGTAACAAGTGAAAGAAGGATAATAGTGTGCATCCCTCTGCAAATGTGGCTTGGCACATGTGTGCATCTTCAGAGTCCAAAAATGGAGGTTACAGACCAGTATATGCATGTGTGTGTGTGTGTGTGTGTGTGTGTGTTTTCTCTCTCTCTCTCTCTCTCTCTCTCTCAGGAAAAGAGAGAATCATACTTTTCAAGGTCATACAAGACCATTGTGATCAGCTAGTCTCACCTCCTACTGCAGCACATCTAATAACTTGTGGGCTTTCACTTCAGTGAGAGTTTCTCAGTGTTCAACATTTCTGAAAATAAGACCACTTATTTAGGTATCTAAATATGGACTTAAGAGTTTAACTTTTGTCCATGTAAGAAAAAAATTTGATAATGTGTTTCTCTAATGCTGTAGAAAGAAAAGCTTTTAGGATGTTTGATTGGCAGCTAGGACAATTGTTTTTACTGTGATATGGAAAAAGATTTTATTTTACAGTGTTGCAAAGAGTGAGACATCATGAAAAACTAAACAGATCAGGTGCTCTCACAGGAAACTGTTTCCATTAGTTTTTCTCATCAGGACTATTAGAAGGCTGCATGTGTTCTTCATTATATCCAGCGTATCCTAATACTTTCATAAAAGGCATACCTTCTGAAACATTGTTCTTGTTCCTTGAAGGAATTTTACTTTCAGTGGCTAAGTCGTGGAGAAATCAGATATGCATAATTTTTGACAGTCACTATGCAGTTGTGCCGTACTAAGGCATGATGTTGCATAACATCCACAGAATGGCAAAATTAAGAAAAAATCTATTCTATCAGATCATGAACAGAATGATCATGCACTCTATAGCATATGGGTGTTGCTGTATTTTTCATAGTCTGGAGAAGAATCTGGTGTTGCCTACTGTAATCTTTTTTTCAAAAGGAATTAGGAATTAGTGTTTGCATAACTATTAAACTATTATGGCATCTTCAGGCAAAAAAGGTTGGCCTTGGGTTAGAAATACCTGCTCTAACCCCATTCATGTAGGCATATAGGAGCCCACCACTACAGTCTGATAGATGGGTCTTCTATACCAAATAGTGGTTCTGTGTAGTAGGATCGCAATGGGTGTTTGAGAGTGGATGAAGAACTGCCAATGAACCTGTGGCAGGGTAGATCTCCCAGCCACACTGTTAGAGGGAAGGGAAATTGAGGCTGCTGAAGAGCGTGGGCTGCAATAGTAGTTTTTGCATGGTTGTGCCAGTCCTTTATGACCTGGGAGTAGGATTTCATTTTTGGCTCCATATTTACCTCTTGGCCACAGGCACATACATATGTGCTGCCTGCCACTATTGAGAGAGAGAGAGAGTCATCTACTTAAAGCTTGGGGAGAGATGCTACAAGCAAGTTATAGCTATTGACTGTAACCATTATTTTAAAAAGGAGCTTTTCCTCATGGCCACACTTACTTCCAAACATAGAACTAGTCCCAATTAGACAAGTCATGTTATGTTTTCCTACTTACTTAAAGATCTAGGTGTATATATATATATTGTGTGTGTGTATATGTATGTATATATATAATATATATATGTATGTATATGTATGCACACATTGTATATATATATGTGTGTATATGTGTGTATGTGTATATGTATGTGTATAAAATATACAATAATTTTAAAAGGAGTGCATCACAATTTTCATGTGAAAAATTTGGGTAAATATAAGTTGCTCATCTTTATTGAATTAGGCTCTTAGCATTTGTTTCTGTAATTGAAATGGCATCTCAGTGTTCATGCTGAATCTATCTTATTTATGACTTTTCAACGGCCCATACGTTTTTCTTTGTAAAATGGTTTTGTAGAAAGTTGCTGATTGTTTTTGTTTTTTCTTCTCCCTTTTCACATCAGTTATAGTCCATTTAAGGCTATCATCACATTACAGCTATCACAGTTTTGAGGCAGTCTCAAGTAGCTATTGGTGACCCCATGACAGCTGTCTGCTAAGCTTGATTACTAATCCTCAGTGTTATTTAATATAAAGGTTAAATAAAACCCTAAAGGGAAAAAACATTGTTTTGTTTCATTTTAAATTCTGCTTAGGGAGGGAGCCACTGTTTTATAAGTAACCAATAATAAGCCTCCTTCATTTGTCAGGATTCAGATCTAGGTATTTGGTATATTCTTGCATAGACTTCCTATATTAAAACAAGTGCTGAGTCTTGGACTTGATGGCAGCAGTCAACAAAATCATCAATAATAACAATAATCATTAATAAAACTGTTGTATCAGTCATCATGAATAATACCATTCATACATTCAGGGAGGTTATACCTTTGAGGCCAGATTCTGCTCTGTGTTCCACTGAAATAAATCCCTGGACTTCATTGGTGATTACTCTGCTATACACCAGTATAACACTGAGCAGGATGCATCAGTGTACTGTGAGCACTGCCTGGAACTTACTGGTGATCTCTAACTCACAAGCAAGGACTGAGGACGAGTGCCTTTTTAATCAGAAAGTGTCAATGACAATCTGTCTTTTGTGGAGGTTTGTAGAACTTAATTTTAACCATTTTAGTAAAAAATAAAAAGGTTTTAAGACACTAAATAGAAAATAATTTTGATGCCAGAAAATTAGTTCTTGAGCCTTTTCCTGAGTGATATTTGCACTATGGTGCTGTTGACCTTTTAAGGATGCAACCAAAACTCCTTAATTGGCAAATTATCACACTTAAATGTACTGGCCCCTGGGATATGTGACTATCAGAACCAAAACTAGCTACGCATTTCCATAGGCATATGAACCTATACAGATGGAGAGATATTAGACTGTCTAGCATTTTTGCAAGATTTTTATCTGCACTAATTAAACATAATTTCTCCTCCTTCCTGTAGTTCTACTTTATCAGTAGTGGTATCCTCATTTAACTCATGCAAATGAAGACTGCGCCACCAGCAGTGTAGCAATTGTTTGTTTATTTTTAGATTTTAAAAAAAATGTACCCATATCTCTGGGCATATCATCATAAATTATTAAAACTATACAAAATTAATTGACTAATGTCAGCCAAATCTAGAGAGACTCAACCCCTTAATAAGCTATTGGCAGAAATATTAATATTTATTTTTATTACATTCATTTATATAACTCTATAAATTTACATGGCATTTTATATTGAGTATATAGACATAGAGTAGGGCAGGATTCCTGCTCTGGAGAATTTGTAAGTTAAGGTCCTGATCCTGGAAAGGGATCTGTGTGGATACAAAATCTACCCACACAATATTTTGCAGGATCAGGATACAAGAGATTTAAGGTTTAATTCATCAACACCCTCTCCTGAAAAAGCCTGTGTAGACACATAGATGGGTCCTATTGAAGTCAATGGGAGTTTTGCCACTGAGTTAGGTAGAGCCAAGATTTCACCTATGAACTTTACACTGTGGCTCAAGGCTGAGTTTCTGACAGAACAATCATGCGAAGGCCTTTCTAGACTCAAGAGCCCACTACTCCACTGAAGTTGCCCTGCCAATAGTCCTCAGAACTAAAGACTGAATGGCAGTAGAACAGCTGATCACAACTCTTGTGATGGCTCGTGTGTAGATACGTATACATTTCTAATATGTGCTTACATAGTGACAACCAGGCTCATTTAAAGAAGAGTTGGCATATAACATGATGTATGTAATGCAGCCTGATTAGGAATGCCACTGTCATTTATGGCAACTGAAACCACCACTCCTGGTGAGCAGCAATTTAGTGTTTTCCCTCCACAGGCTTTAGCATCTTCTTTCTATAGGGCGTCTATCTTTCTATCTATTAGGAGCTCATCTGTATATATGTCTATATAGGGGTGTGTGTATACAAATTATGTACCTCTAATTTACATTTATTTCTATATGCATGTAGGTGACCTGGCTAGCTATCAGACTGATACAAGGCACAAATTTCAGGACAGTACTGTTGTATATAATCAAAGAGTGTATCTGTGATGTATAATAATAATACCTAGCTCTTATTCAGAGCGTTGGATGAGTGGATCTCAAAGCACTTTACAAAGAACGTCACTGTCCTTATCTCTATTTTATGGACAGAAAAACTGTGGCACAGAGCTGGAAAGTGACTTGCCCAAGTTCAGCCAGCAGGGCAGACCTAGAATAGAACCCAACTATCCTGAGTCCCAGTCCAGTGCTCTACCCAGTTGGCCAAACTTCACCTTCAAAACTGATTTGTTGTATTAGACTAGTCTGTTATTTCAGTTAATATAATTAGAATTAGTTTATAAAAACATAAGCTAAGCTTTGATTAGAATGCCCGGTCTGTCTTTGACTGCTATAGCAATTTGTACTTCCACTGTAAAATTTAAGTGAAGTCTGTCAGAGCAGTGGCCAATTGGCTATCCAAAGGTTGTAATGCTTTATCTTGCACTGATTGTTTCTAATTTTATACTGATAAGAAATTGGACATTGTACACATCAGTTTATTACCTAAAATATACATGATTGCTTTTACAGATTAGAGCGATTGTACTGAAGTTCTTTGTTAAGTTTATTTTTACCAGGTTTTCAAGGCGAAATGTATTGTAAACTGCTCCTTCGGCAACATTTATAGCAGCAGCATATACATTATCTCCTTAGTAAACTCTCTAGACAGTAAGAGCTGGTGCCTTTTTAAATTGCCTTTTGGCCTGTCACATGCTTAATCTTGTTTGTTTGGGTTGCATTTTCTTTTTGGACACCATAATCTTTTAACATGATTTTCATTCTGAGGACTTTTTGTACAATCATCCAGTGAATGAACCTAACCAATTTGCTTATGAGTTTTAAATTGAGCTATATTTATGTTAACAAGTATTTCCATTGTCTAGATGCCTATGAATATTTCCTTGGTAAATAAGAAACCTGACCTTAGGAGTGATCCTTGTGATATTAATCTTGCTTGCCTGTCAAATGTCTTGAATTAGCAGTAAAGTCTGTCACTCAGGATAACAAAGTGTGTACATTTTACAGCTTGAACATGTATAAGGACCTATTCCTTCACACCATTGAGGTCAATAGGAGCTTTGCCATCAATTTGAATGGGCACAGAATCAAGACCAAAGCTATTTCTTCTTAGTATGTGTTTTTAAAAGATCCTTTTTTTGCTCAGATATCTTGTTCACATGTTGTATCTGTCCTGTTTTCTTTATAACAAAACCCCATTAAAATATTGCCCACAGATCCACAGTCACATATACATAATATAGTAGACTCTCGATTATCCAGGATTGGATTAACCAGGATGTGGATTAACCAGGATGTCAAAAAAAAATAAATACGCGCAACTCACAGGGCTGGCTCTGGCTTTGCTGCCGCCCCAAGCACACAGACAAAAACCCCACACCAGGGCACAGGGTAGCCAGTGAACCAACACTCCCTCTCCCCGGCGTAGGGTGGCTGGTAAACCAACCCTCACTCCCCATATTTCCTATGGATGGTGATTATCCGGGATTTTACTAACCAGAATTATTTTTTTCCCTACCATCCTGGATAATCGAGAGTCTACTGTACGTCTGAACTTCTGTCTGATTCTAGCTCCTTGACACATTAGCAAATTTTACACACTTGTTTAAAAAAAAGTGTTGGGTTGAAAATCATTTATTTTTTTAAAAAGGCATTCTCTGTGATGCTAATAATAATAGGTTAGATGAGTGTTGACAAATGCAAGGTACGTTGCATAAATGTATTTAGGATAGAATAATTTGAACTACTTTACATATTCTGCTTGGTTCTAAATTAGGGTGGGAAAACATTTTGTGTGGCGGGCCATGAATGCTCACAAAATTGGGATTGGGGTATGGGAGAGGGTTTGGGATTCAGAAGAGTGCTCCGGGCTGGGATCTAGGGGTTTGGAGAGCAGGAGGGGGATCAGGGCTGGGGCAGAGGGTTGGGGCAGAGGGAGAGGCTCAGGGGTGTAGGCGCCGAGTGGCACAAACCTCAAATGGCTCCCAGAAGCAGTGGCATGTCTTTTCTCTGGCTCCTACTTGGAGGTGGCTCAGTATGTTGTCCCATCTGCAGGCACTGCCCCTGCAGCTCCCATTGGAGCCTGTAGGAACCAGAATGGGGCCATGCCACGGCTTCTGGGAAGCACGTGGGGCAGCCCCAACCCAGTGCCCCGGTCGGAGTGAGTTCCAGCTGCATGGTACGGCGCCGGAGTGGGGCCAAGCTGCGTGGTCCAGCCCTGACTCAGCGCCCAGGCCGGAGCTGGGCCAAGCCTCTGGCTCACCGGCTGGCTTAAAATGGCTTGTGAGCTGTAGTTTGCCCACCCCTGTTCTAAATTAATTTTCAACACTTAAGTATCACTGTGGGCATCTCTGTAAAATCTTCTGCTCAGCATGCAATCCTGGTTTAAATTGTGAACAACATGTTAGGAGCTATAAAGAATGGGATGTACAGTAATACTCAAAATATGATGATGGCTTTATGCACATTGGTGGTACTCACTCCCTTGAAATAGTGTCTCAAGTTCCCACCAGCCCATCTCAAAAAGATAGTTTATAAATAGATTATAAATTTAAAGATACATCAGAGGCAGGTGAGGAATTTTATTAGTTTGTTTGAAAATACTTCCATATTAAGAGAAACTAAAAATATTGGGGCTCCTCAGTTTAGAGAAAAGCTGTAACAGAGGTTTTCAAAATAATAAGTGATCTAGGAAAGATAAATCAGAAATGCCTCTTGATATTTGTTTTCATAATATAAGAGCAAAGAGACATTTAATATCATTAAAAATTAAAACTGATGAGGAAAGGTCTGAGACAGTTATGTTGGTAATAAAAACATCTACCATCTAGGATGGGATTATTTTTTTGAGACGAAGGGATATAAACCCTCATGCTTCAGGCCACAGCCATGAACTGAATGTGGTAAAGAATGCTCTAGTAGCCGTATTGGTTCCAGGACATGAGACAAATTTGATGAGGTAATATCTTTTATTGGACCAACTTCTGCTGGTGAAAAGACAAGCTTTTGGCACTACGCAGAACTATTCTTCAAGTCAGGAAAAGGTAAGTGTTAGGAAGAAATTAAATGATGGGGTTTGTGAGCTGCTATCACTCAAGAAAGAGATCTTGGAGTCGTGGATAGTTCTCTGAAAACATCCACTCAATGTGCAGCGGCAATCAAAAAATGTAACAGAATGTTGGGAAACATTAGGAAAGGGGTAGATAATAATACAAAAAAGATCATATTGCTTCTATATAAATCCATGGTACACTCACATCTTGAATATTGGAGATGTGGTCCCCCCATCTCAAAAGTAATATATTGGAATTGGAGAAGGTACAGTAAAATAAATAGAGGTTTGGAACATCTTCCATGTGAGGAGAGATTAATAAGACTGGGGCTTTTAAGCTTGGAAAAGAGACAATTAAGGGGTGAGGCTATGAAATCATGACTAGTAGGGAGAAAGTAAATAAGGAAGTATTATTTACTCTTTTTCATAACACAGAATTAGGGCTCACCAAATGAAATTAATAGGCAGCTTTAAAATTAACAAAACCAAGTATTTTTTCACAGACCTCAGTCAACCTGTGGAACTCTTTGCCAGAGGATATGTGAAGGCCAAGACTATAACAGGATTCAAAAAGGAACTGGATAAGTTCACAGAGGACTGGTCCATCAATGGCTACTAGCCAGGATAGGCAGGGATGCAAAACCATGCTCTGAATTTTTCTGGGAATGGGTGACGGGATGATGATTACCTCTTCTGTTCATTCCTTCTGAAGCACCTGACATTGGCCACTGTAGGAAGACAGGTTACTGGGCTAGAGGGACCATTGGTCTGAGCCAATATGGCTGTTCCTACATTCTAACTTTATTCAATTACTGTCCACTTAGGTGTTTATTACATCTTCCTCTGAAATCTCTGTACTAGCACCTGTTGGAGACAGGTGACTGAACTACATGAATACTGGTGTAGTCCAATGAAGCAATTTCTTGTAAATCAGAAAGTATTTAAAAATGGAATTCACTTTTTGCTATTTCTGCTGTTCATTGTCTTTGTCTTTATCTTAGCTTAGATGGAAATAAATGAGACATTTTCAAATTGCATTTAGTAGTTAGTTTCCAGTCTGTTTCATTGTATTTCTCATGCATTAGCATAACTGTGTAATGTGTAGCTTGTAACCAATGCAGAGAAATGTTTAAACTCAAACAACAAATAGTTTTCATTGGAATGCAGAATAAAACTGACAACTCTTTACACAAAACCTAATGTTACCATTAATACCTTAGATTGTTATAACTCTTACTTGTGTCTAAAGCTCTTCCACAAGTAGTCACATGAGTAGTCCCAGGGGCTGCTCATGTTGTATATGCTTATAAAGTTGGGCAAGGATTACATTATTTAGCCTCTAATTTGCTATATGTTGTTGAGTAGACTACTCAGCACTGTCCCTTTATTATGAAAAATGTCATTCCCTCATGCTAGCTAGTTAAGCGGAATATTTTGGTAATCCAAGTTGTCATATTTCTTTTGTTCTGTCTTGCATATTCAGAGACTGAGACAAGGAAATAAATTGATATTACATTGTTTTGAGCAGATGGACTGGAAGGAGCTAATAAAGAGTTTTAAGTACTCTCATCATCTTTTTTTATCTCTATATTAATCTTTCGTTCATTGTCTCTCCTTATCCCCTTCTGACTACTATAAACAAGCAATAAAACAGAGGATGTGGCTTAATTTTGGAATTGCAGGTATTATTAATGATATTTTAAAAATTGAAATCCTGTCCTGCCAGGAACAATGTACTCAGTAACATTGCTATTATTACTTATTTTGTACATAAGGTATTATATGGTTCTCTGCAAACTGTTTAAGAAAGTATTAGGCGCTCTTAGGAGAGTTTTATTTGCCTTTAAGTGGGTTTGTCATTGTCAAAAAAAGAAGTGGTCTGTCATAAAGACTGAAGTCTTATTTACTCACAGAACAGGTGAAGAACATGTTACAGTACAGCCAACTTTCCCACACCTACCCAACAATATGCCTCAAGGCTTCTTTGGATGATGGGACAGGTCAGTCTTTGGGTTGATATGGTGATTAGTTTCTTTGCTTTGATTGATAAAAGTTTGCCCGTTGTTATGTGGAACTAGTTTGGATCAACTCAGTTTTGCTGAACTGCCATTCCGTGGTGATAACTTGTGTTCAGTACTAACCTGGGAACATTTTAAACGATTGAGCTGGAGATAAAAAGGCTTTTGCATTCCAGTCCAGTTTCCTGCCATGCCCTCTTCCTTCCCAGTAACTTCATTTTTAAATCAAACTTTTATATCCTTAATCCAGGAAACCTGCTGGAGGATTATGGACCTGCTGTTGATACTTTTGTATGCATTGATGCATGCTTATCACATCAACTGGTCATTTTTGTCTTTTTGAATTATAGTACCTGTTTAGTGCTATATTTATGCAGTCTAAGGTCCTGATCGGTAATCTAATCCATGAGGGAGTGGTGCCTTACAACTTGAGGACTCTTGCTGAAGTCAAGGGGGACAGTGCTGCTGTGGGACTCCACACAGGCACTAAGATCAACCCATGTAGATCAGGTTCCAGGCTTGGGCGTATGGTTTCCAGAGTTTAAAAGTAATGTTAGATAGAGACTTTTTTGCATTAGTTTATCTGATAATAGCTTCTTCTATAGTGCCAATTCTTTCTTTACACTCTGATAACAGGCACAGTATAATTATTCGACCTTTGTTATTCCATTGCTATTGTCTATAGGTTGGTGCACGTTCCATAAACTACGAAATGTACAGCTGCTGCTGCATTCCTTCAAAAAAAAAAAAAAAAAGAAAAAGAAAGAAAAAAAAGCAGTAAAGAAAAGAGGCACAGAGGGGTAAAAATCCTATACACTTAATGTTAAATTGGAGGGTGATTTAGAGGTAGAAGAGGAATCTCTTTTTCGCTTTTCAAATATTTGCCTGGCCTTCAGAAGGTATTTGCCTTCTCTGTTTATGCTGGATTTATTTTTTTAGACCTACATGCAGTGAAAAAATGATACAGTAACAAATAATGGGCAATAGAGGGAAAATACACTCAGCTTTCACAGTTAGCTTATATTTTCTACTTTAGTTTTTTTAAAAAGTCTTGTCTAGTTTTAAATAGAAACTGCTCAGTGTTGTAAAAGGTTATAAATGTTACAGCATCAGATGAAGTGGAGGACAAGTAGATTATGTGCAGGTTGGCAGATTTTAGCAAGAATTGGTTAAGTGTCCTTTACCACAGTGGTCTTTGGGACCATATGTTATCCCTGTGTGGAGAAGAACAATGTAAGGGCTACAGAAGTCAGCGTGTTGCTACTCATGGAATCTCTTTCTGATGGACCTGACAGACAGGTGAGGCTTGCCTCTGCAAATCCATGCATATCTTGATAAACTTAGAAGAGAAAAATATCTGGGTGGGAGCACAGGCCTGCCTCATGGCACCTTCAGCTGTCTCCTCCATTATGGCCTTATGGCTTCCTTGGAACCCATGTTACCATGTGATCTCTGCTGGTGTTTCATGAAAACATCTCCTTGGGGTGGTATCAACCACTCACTGGAATATAATATTTCAGAAGTGACTTCCAAGTGGGTTTCCAACGGGATATATGCCAAGGCCCAAAGGGAACACATTGGAAAACAGTTATTTCTCAGTGTTACCTCCTCTACTACTGAGATCTGGCTCTTTTGTGTGTCACACTGCTACCATCCCTATCATGGAGCTTTTTGTCATAATGGATAATGTGCCATTTGTTGTGTTCTTTGTAGAATTCTAAGTCATAAGAAGGAAGTATGTCCCAAACCCACTCTTTGTAATGATGTGTATTTTTTATACAACTCCTGGGAAAAGAAATTCATCAAAATGGTTTGAGAGATTTAGGTAGTTTGACAAACATGCTTCAAGAATATATAAAATAATATTCTCACCACATGTATGTCATAAAGCTCTTTGTATGTTAGTGTCTGTGAAATTACAGTCAGTTAATAATGCGTCAGCTTCCCACTGTGTGCTCTGTAGCCTGCTTTATGGGTGTTGCATGATTTATTTGCTGGATTTTGCAGGATTTCTGAGCATGTCAGGTGCTTTGCTGATTGCTTATTGAAGTCTAGAGCGTGAGTTTGCTCCATTGGAACAAGTTTGCAGCATTTTATTATTTGTAACTCAAAAGTTTGAAAATTCCAGAATCTTAAACCCAAACAGAGAACTCCCCAAAATTAAAGCAGTTCTAAGCAGGGCAACTATTTATGAATAATTGAAACTATTCAGATAGTTAACAAAGCAGCTAACTAATAGTTTCAAAATGAAAATGGCATGTCTAAATCCTTAACATCCATTCCCCACTTGGAAGGGGAAGAGAGGGTAGCAAAACAAGGAGGACCTTGGCTCACAAAGACCTCAAGTAACAAAGTCCTGTGGCACCTTAAAGACTAACTTTATAGTTAGTCTTTAAGGTGCCACAGGACTTTGTTACCTCTGCTATTCCAGACTAACACGGCTACCTCTCTGATTAAAGACCTCAAGGTTTCCCCTTATCCCACAGTGTCGATCAGCAAAATTCCAGGTCTTTTGCTTCTGGGAACTGACCCTTTTTTTGCTGCGGGACTAACATCCCTAATAAGTCCTACTACTAATTATTAAGCCCTACTCCTGTTTAGCCAAACTGTCCCTCCAGTGGGGAAGAAAAAATACCCACCAGGCCTCTGCCACTTTAGCCCTAATAGACAGAAAAAAAATCTTCCTTATTCCCAAAGAAGTGATTGGTCAAATCCACAGCAGCTGTAAAAAATCACAGCTCTTACCCCACTGGCGGAGGGAAGGTATAGGGCAAGAAGCTCCCAAGGAGCTGGACTGGAATTTAAATTAATGAAAGAGCAGAGTGAGGAGCCAGTCAGCTCCCTTCCTCCACAACTAGCTAACGGGTGGAGCACTTCTTTTCTTATGTCTGTGGCCCCCCTGAATGGACACACTTGGGGATTCTGTTGTTTTGTCAAAAACGTACAGAAATTTCAGTCTGCAGAAAGCATTGCATCCCTGAAGGAGATAGAGATTGAAATTCATATATTCCCAAGATAAAAAGACAATTGAGCATAGATCTTTTTGCTGCTCCTGAGTGTCGCCATTATTTTATCAAGTTGGCAGGGGTTTAAATAATGTCAGTATACCACTGTACACCACCTAGATAAAGTAAGAGCAGTGCAGGCTATGCCAGTTAGTGGATTCAAGGTGTAAAGAAACTAAAAGCAGTTTTGAGCATGGGAAGTTGTATAAATTTGATTATTTAAGAAACAGAGATTCTGGATGTATCTATGCTTAATAGAGGCACTGGTGGCATTTGTTATATATAGTTTACTTAAATATATGTTGTGTATACTCTGTATATATTATGTTACATGTTTCTTGAATGAAGTATATTTTTTATAATTCCTGGATTTCAGACTTAAACCTGTGAATGCAAGAACACTTCAATGAATCTATACAATAAAAATTGTATAATGTACAAATTCTGAGGGCAATCTTGTGAATTACAAGATTCATCCAAGTACTGTATTGGTAGGGAAAGCTGTTTTAGAGACAAGCAACTACAGGGCAGAGCTGCTTGGGCTGTGAAGAACTAGCTGTGCAAAGGCCATGAGGAGTTAGAGCAGAGCTGAGTATAAAGCCATTTGCAGCATAGGTTAGAGTTTTGGAAGAAGCGGGTAAGAAGGAGTTTTGAAGAGGAGAGTGGTTACAAGTGTGTTCAGGGCATATATGTGGGACTTTGATCTATATTTCACATGAAATAGAAAAAAATAGGCACATTGTGAATTTCAAGCTATGATTCCATGTCTGGGGTCTGGTGATGTCATATACCACGAGAGCTAAGCTCAAGAATTTTGTGTCAACTCCCAAACTACTTGATGGAATTATAGCTCTATATTCATCTTTTCTTTATGTGTATATGCAGATACATTTATTTATGTATAGCAGGAAAGTGAAACAACCTCTGTAGTTAACATTACATAAACATTTCCATTCTAACCCCTAGTTTTTGCATCACTTACAACTTTTTAAAACTTTGGGCTGAAATTTACCAGGCTCACTGTCTGACAAAGTGATCTTTATCTGGTACTATTTTATTTGGAAATGTTTATGCATTGTAGTTGATATCCTATAGCAAATACAATCCTCTGTTTCTTGCATGTATAATGAAATGTGGTGTTTTTTTCTTGCTCGTGTTTTTGCTTGTTGTGTGCGCCTTTAGCTATGCCACCCTCTTTTGTGTACCCATCTGTTCTCATGGGCAAGATGGGTCTGTATGTCTTCAAGGAACTGTATACTTTAAGGAACATTTCAGTGCTGCCGGAAGTAGTGTTTGCAGGGCTACTGTCAGTTGGGGAACAGCCAGGAACTCTGCTTAAGTCCAGAATGTTCAGGTGGCCTGGGCAGCACTGACGTGAGGCTTTTTAAAATCAGTGTGATTGAATGGATGTAACTGAGGTAAAAATGGTGTGGCCTGATATTGCCTATATACGGTTCTAATCTATAAAGAAAGAGCCTGAGTCTCAAAGGTTAGAATGTGTGAAATGTTCAACTTGGGATTTCTGGTTCATTCAGCACACTCATGACAACTACAGAAGAAAAGTTGGAAATGTGGCACCCATCAGCAGCCTTTTCATTTACTTCAAGTATTAAGTGTTCTTGTTAGTGTCGCATGACATGAACTGAGTACATGCCTGTATGAACAGATGTGCATGGGGCGCTCAACTGTGTGTTCCCCCTACTGGTGTGCAAGGAGCCATTTCCCTCCATGCCCCTAATTAAGTGGTTTGACAAAGTCAAATTGGGAAACTCCAGGCATTGTACTAGCCACTACTAGCTATGGGAAAGGGGGTGGAGTGAGAGTGGATCCATGGCTCTTTGCTCCATCCTTAAAAAGACCTGCAGCTGAAAGGGTGTCAGAGCTCCTGCTGCAGCATGTGCATCTCAAGAGTTCTAGGGAGAATTATGACTATATTAGACACAATTCCTCCTGGGCGTTCCTACCATGGGATGGTCTCTCCACATCCCCTCTAGCAGAAGCTGTCTCTTAAAAATCTTACAACACATTCAAGAAAATGGGGCCAGGATTTCACCTATAATTTTGCCTAAAGGCTTAGTTTAGCAAAAGATACACATGGCTTCAGAGTTCTGGAAATAATTTTCCCTCAAACCACTGTAAATGTTGCCTGTTGTTAAAAAGTGCATGCTTTGTTTAGACTAGATCTTTTGATATCCATACCATCTTGTTGTTAGTTTATTATTTTTGCGCCTCACCATGCAAAATGGGTGAGGAGATATTTAATCTTCAGTATGCTGCATTTCAGTTCCATCCTTTTTTTCATATTTCTTTACACTATGGACTGTTATATCAAGGATCATGTCCTTACAGAAAGTATGGTCTGTATCTTTTTTTTTTTTTTTTTTTGCTAGACAAAAATATTCCTTTGAATTCTAGATTGGGCTTATACAAATATTAACCTATACAGTAAAAATACTGAGGTCTTCTATGCATTATCTGAAGCTAGAAATATGCCCAATTTAGCAATGTATCATAAAAGAGATTCATACTATGTTCGTCTGTCAGTACCTTAAGTCATTACTCTAAAATTACCTTTTTTACTGAAACCAAGAAACAAAACAAAGACACACCCACACACACAAAAAGCAAAAACGACATCAATTAGATGTCAACATGACATCAAACGGCATAATATATCATAAAAATAAATGTATGATCTGGTGACTCAATGATTTCCCTTCATATGGCATTTACAGAGATGTAAAGAAAAAGCAAATAGCTACACATTTTCATGGAAGAAAATATAGGATATGAAATTGGAAATAGTGATAGCAGTGAGAGACTCCCAGCTGAGATTACTTGGCCACTTAGAACATGTTTAGGAGGAGGTATGTGCCAAAAGGCTGTGTATATGTTTGTTGAATATAGGTTGTTGTAAACTGAGCACTATGCAGGTTATATGTTTTTTAAAAAGTGGTGTTAAGGAAAGAGATATTTGCTGTGCTGGCAAAGGTTTGAAATATGTGGCTATCTTGTATAGCTGCACATGTGCTAGTGAAAAATTTAATTGGAGCAAAAAATTAGAAATCTTTGGGAATAAATTGAGTTTTCTGTTGAAACTCCTAAAAATAATCATTGACTCCAAGTCTATTTATATGCAAGTTGAGAGACACATGAAAAAGTGGTAAGTACATAGAAAACACTGAGAATCTGTTAAGCCTCTAAACAGTAATCTGGGATTTCCATTCATTATTATAGTAAAGGGCACCAGAACTTTATAGTAAGAGATGAGGGAGAGATGAGGGTGTGGGGGTGGGAGCTGGAAAAAGAGAACTCAGAAGGATCCCTAAATGAGCACAGTCTCTGTTGTTTGAATTTATTGTTCGTTTTCAGTGGAGTGATAACTGCAACAGCTCAGCCTGAACCGCCTGGCTCAACACTTCCTTTTCTAAGGAACTTGGATGCATTTCACAGTTTACATCTGGACGACAGGGTACAAGAAAAAACAAAGTGTTGAGAATATATTGCACCTTCTTTTTGCGTTACTTAGGGCCTTTATATGCATAGGTATAAATCCCATTCCAGTTACCATCTAAGAATGTAATTGGCTTTCTAGTTTATTTTCTGATAGTCCCAGTTCTTTGTCCCCAATTCTTTTATCGGCTGGTGTTCCAATAATCCTCTGTGGGATTTCTGTTGCTCCCATCTGAAGCTGCACATTTATCCAGGGGCAACAAACTCTTGCAGTTAAGTCTATTACAAATTTATCAGCAGGCTGAAGTCCCCAAAGAAAGATAAGTAATGTGCAGCTTTGAATGGTGTAGTAGGAAGATCTTTGCTTTCAAGGCTATAGAGCAGCACTTGAAGAAGTGATTCCTACCAGCTGCCTTGCCTGGGATGAAGAAGGGTGTGTAGATAGATTTTGGTATAAGGTTTTTCATTTACCTCTCTTTTTTCCTATTTGTCACCAAAACGATCTTTTCCTCATCTTAAAATGTTTACTTTGGATGAGAATTGTTTTGTCACTTAACCAGATTTTCGACTTCATTCCTTCTTCAAGTTGTATTCGATGACCAAAGCTGAAAATCTCAGGGATTGTCCCTGAGGGACTCCTGCCACACTAACTGTGTGTGTGTGTGCAGGGCCGGCAACAGGGGGGTACAACGGGTAGAGCTGTACCGGGCCCCCCTGAAGTCCGGGGACCGATACACAGCTCCTCATAGTCATCCCCCCTGGGCACCGCACCACATTTCCCCGGCTGTGTCTGGCGCCGCGCCCGGCTGCCTCCCGAGCCCTTCAGCCGCTGCTTGTCCCGCGCCCCAGGAGCCGCCCTGAGGCACCCCCGGCTGCAGCGCTTCCCCCGCCCACCTGCAAGAGCCGGGCCAGCCCTTGGGGGGGGCCCAAACGCTTAGAGTAGGGGGGCCCCAAAGGCTTAGAGTAGGGGGGCCCCAAACGCTCAGAGTAGGGGGCCCCAAAATTTCTGTTGCTGGCCCTGTGTGTGTGTGTGTGTGTGTGTGTGTTCGCACATAGGATGTAAAGAATAATAAACTACCATCTCGTTCCTTTCCGAGAGGCAAGTGAGATCAGTCTCTTTGCATTTGCTAGATCAAATCCTGTAACTAGGGAGCCAGCCTCCTGTTTTCTTTGGCGTTATTGGACCTTGGGAACGGTACTTTTCTTAGGTAATGAACGCATTATCCTATTATTAGGGTCTACTCTAGTTTCAAATAAACAATTCAGGAGGTACCATTCATTTGCGTGGCCACATTCCTCAGAACTTCTTAGGAGCTGCTTGGGTTGTCTTCCTAAATGTGCAGCTGGCTTTTGTGAATGGTTGAGGAAGACAGAAGCTGAGCCTAGGTGGTAGTTTGAGGAGGAGTCTAGTGTAAGGCTTGCAGGCAGAAGATCCCAAGGATATGCAGCAGTACATGAGAGCCTAAAAGAACACTCCAGAATGGTGGTGTGAGTGTACACATGTATATTTGTGTGTCTGAAACCAGAGAACTCTGAGGGCTATGTGGAACAGTTCCTGAAGTTTATCACTAAAAAAAGTGATCAGACTGCAACCCGGGAGCATCCATGCTTTCTTTCTGAACCTCTGCCTGCCTTTGGAATTATCACACGTTGCATCCTGACCAAAGTTCTGAGAATTCACTGTGTGCCCTCATTCCACCACAGTAATACCTTCTTAGCCCCACATCCTTTTCAGACGAGGAGGATTATTCTCAGCCTGGGAGGCCAGAGCATGCATCACTGCAAGAACTCTCATTCCTTTGTGGAGCGAAGGTGCTGCACTGTATCCTTACTGCAACAGGGATTGAGAGACTGGGAGTGGAAACTAAATTAATGTTTTCATTTATTCATTCATTCATTCATTCTGGGTGGTAATGAGAATATTTCTAATCAGGTGCCAACTGTCCCACATCCCATAACAGTGATACAACAAATCATCTTATACTTATCAATGGCAATTATACAATTGTTTGCAGTTTGCCCCATCTTATGTTCATTATTAAGTTCAAAGATTGTGCTTTTAACTCTTTAAAAATGTGCTCATCCTGTGTTTTAGGCTAATGTACAAGCAATACGATACAAAAATAGATAACCTATTTGATCCCCTAGCACATTGTTTATTACGGGCCTGATCTAAAGGCCATTAAAGTCAGTTTTTCCATTTACCTTAGTGGGCCATAGATCCTGCCCTATATGTATTCAGCACAACTGAAGTGCATTCTTTCCTAGGGTAGATTGCCAGCAGCTAAGCAGCATTCATCACACTGGGAAGTACAGATCCTTGCTCATATAAAAAGTGGTATGTGGTCTTGAGTGTCTACAGAGAGCTGACAGGAGCTCAGATTATAAGGTTTCATTTAAAGTTACACCCCATGACTCCAGCAAACTTCATGCAAGTCAACGTATCTATCCTGGAAGGATGAAAATCTGAACCCTCTAAGATTTTGACCCGGTTGTTCCAGGGCATGCTTTTTAAACCTGATGCATAGCCAACTAAACCATCACTTCTTTTTTTTTCTTCTTCCAGATTTA